>BSBM01000030.1:15265000-17665000 GCA_027924585.1 Larix kaempferi
ACACCTTCTTAGAATATTTGGGATCATTTGGAGCAATTTGGAGCCCTAGAGCTCAAAACTAGTCAAAGGTCGAACTAGGAAAAAAAGTTGAAACTTTCACCTTTTTAAAGAATTTTAAAAATGGGACATTAAAGTGGTATCAGAGCATGATCTTGGAACCTGATGTGGTCTAATATTCATGAGGATAATAATTAAGGGACCACCATCATATATTGAAACCCAAAGTGTTTTTGTTGAAGAGGAAAAAGTAGGAAAAGAAGAGCAATTTTTTTGAGGAAACTATGACTAGGGATGAAAAGGGAACCTCAGATGATGGTGATAAGCTTATGAAAATCATGAAACCATTTTTTAAAGACATTACAAGTGGTATCAGAGACATGGAAAAATAGATGATGAAAGTATTCGAATTGATGGCTAGCTAACTTGGGAGCAAATTAGTAATTGGAGGCAGGAGTAGTTCTCATCATGAAGAAAAGAAGGTAATGGGTGAGCATATATTCTCAAGCACAAGAACCCATAATAGAGCTAATGAATTTCAGAATGCAGTAAGGCCTACCACGCCTAAATTTATTTATTCCAAAGCAAATATTAATACTCCAATTGATGTGCAAGAACTTCTAATCGAATGGAAAACTTTGAGTGAAGATTGTAGAAACATCCTACCATTTGATCAATACCTCATTGTCTCAAACAAACTCAAGATGAAGGAAGGTATTAAGAATCCATTTCAAAATAGAGATTCCAAATAGATTTATCCTAAGGAAACCAAGGGGAAATATGAGTCAGCTTGCTTGAAGGAGTAGGAGACCCATGAACCACCTAGTTCTAAAGTAGGTGAAGTAGAAGAAATAGTAGATGATGAGGATCCAAAGTCACTCCCAGGTGACTCTGAAAAAGATGAAGAGACATCACATGAGCATGAAGAAGTTTCTATTGAAAGTATTGAATATCATTTTGAGACACATTCTACCTTGGAAAGGAAACAAAGAGCAATGTGTAACATCAAAGGTAATTTCATATCTTTTCCTTTTGAAAGAAATAATTTTGTTGAGTTTAATGAATTGCTACATGATGCATACTTGAAGAATGATGAGGATATTCATAAACTCAAACTTCAAAATGAGTAACTTCTTGAAAGGTTGCAATATACTTGTTCTTCCTTCTATGTTTCAAATTTTCAGATGGTGGATTGGATGGAGGATTCTCATGACATGGCAGATCATGAGAAACATGGAAATTTGCATTTGCTTGATGTGCTTGAAGATGAGCTTGAAGAGATCCAAACACTTGATGTGGTGGAAGATTGGTGAAGGTTATGCAATTTTTAAAGAAGAGCATGATTCCTCTACATTGGAACCAATCTACGACAAAGGTTTCACACTTTTGAAGGAGCTGCATGATACTACTCGTATGGATCCTTCCCATGATGAAGCTTCTGCACTTTTTGATCATTTGGGTGAGTTAGTTCATTCTCCTACATCCTACAATTCCATGTTGCAGCATTAGTCTCAATGAAGTATGGGTGAAAGGGTTCTTTTTTATGGTGCCACATGAGGAGTATGGAACTCCTAGATTTACTTTTTATGATGACATGGTTGGAGCACATTCTTATTCACATTTGCAGAAGCATCCTTTGTTACTTTATGATGATGCACATATACATGGATGCACCTATGACATGCATTTGAGTCACTTGAAGACTCATGGTTTTTCTTACTCAACAATTGGTTCATTTGATGTTGGAGGAACTTCATCCAACACTTGGGTGAATAGACTTATGATTGGAGAATCTTTTTTATGGAAGCCACATACTTTGTTATATATTTATGACTCTCACATTCATTGATGTATGGGTGAGACTTCTTTGATTCATTTGAAGTCTCCTTGTTTTGTTTGCTCATTATTTGGTTCAGATTTTAGCGGAGATTCTTCATTCACTTCTTGGATGAAAGATTACATGGCTGAATATTTTGATGCATATCACATCCTTTTGGAGCAACATTATAGGAAATGGGATCCTCACCTATGTCATTGGAGCAGATTTTATTGGTCACTTGATGCTTGTATGCATTTGGAAAATGGTGGTCTACTTGCTTGGAGAGTGCAATACAAGCAATGGGACCCTGGAATAACTTTTGTCTCATTGGTTTCAGTTTTTTTGGGGAAACAAGCAGTATGGGAGATGGATTTCCCATTTAATAAAGTGATTTTTATTAGATTAGTGCAGCAACAAGCATGGTGGTTCCTCTCTAAAATATTCATGGAATCTTGAAGACTCAAAGTTGGGAAACTGAGTGGCAACTTCAAAGAATTATGCAGTGATATTAGAAAGGGTTTCCAAAATATGAAAGAGGTAAAGAGTAATTGTTGCAACTTGGTTTTGATGGATTTAATTAACATTTTTGTGTTTAGTGGTGATGTTACAGGGGATATGAAGATGTAAAAGAAAATACACATCTCCTTGCTTTTGGAAACACACAATTGTAGTGCATGGGTGGCTCTACTCAAGGTTTTAGAAGAGAAGTGTTGGGAAGCAAAATTTTGGAAAAAAAGTAGGTTCTTCCACATACATGTGTTGAAATTGTTTAAGGACAAGGAATATTAGGAAGGGAGGATTTATCATGTCCCAAAATTTTGCATTGGGTCACAATGGCCAAAGCCCCTTGGCCATACTCATGAGAGTTTGTCAAATTGATGCTAAGGGTCAAATAAATGCCAAGAATGAAGTCCAAGTTAGTAATAATGTGAAATTAGATCCAAATGGACAAGGTGGGTCACATTAAGAGAAATTCCCAATTCAAAGTTGTAATATAGCCATCGAAATGAACTGCCATGGAGGAAAATTACTAGTTCCCTAGGTTGGGGGTGGAAGCCTTGGGATTTGAAATAAGGGGGATAATAAATGATGTTTGAAAATTAGAATGGCATAAATATTTAATAAAGGAGATAAATAAATAAATACTAGGGAAAATCAAAGTGGCAATTGATCATGAAGACACATGGAGGATGTGCAACCCACACAAGCTACATTTGCTATGCCACATGGCATCCCACTCTTGTCATTTCGAATCCATAGGAAGCCCAATGTTCTTGGGATGAGTTGGAAGGTCAATATAATTTGAATTAGTCATGTAAGTTTGAATTGGAGTGGAAGAATAATGTAATGCCCCACATTTTGACTAGGCGTGTTTGTGAGTTAGACGCCTTTCACTTTCTTTGATTATTATCTGTTCGACTTAGCTAGACAGAGTGAAGTCATAGTGCATAATGGATCAATAAGATCCATGTAGATTAATAAGCGTATGTATAGGAAACTTAGATTTCGAGAACAAATTAGCTATAAATTTATTGGAAGTAATGGTTCCCCTTCCAATTATATCACATATAAAAGAAGAGAACAATAAACAAACTTGGTAACATTTTCATTCTGATAAGATATTGTCACAAAAACCTTGCAAACAATGATAGTTATCCTAATTTAATTAATGCTATATTACTTTTGGTTATCATAGATACAAATTGCTTATTTCCGCTAGGGTAATAATAATGTATGGCATTAGGATTTGTTAATGTGGATATTCTTTCCCTGCAAGAGATATGATAACCTTAATGATTACTTCATGCTAAATACATGGGTATGATGAAAACTTGGTAGTGTGATGAGTAAACCTCACTTGATGGTATAACCAAAGGGATATTTAAAAAAAAAAGGGTAAGGAGAACAAAGCCAAGGAGGATAGCACCTGATTATAACCTTTAGGCTTTCTAGATATAATATTTAGATTCTACAAAAGATTAATCTAAATGTTTTTTTTCAATTATTAGAATACATATCCTGGGATAAAAGAAGTAAAACTGTAAGGTGCCATCAATGTGTTTGGTCAATTTTAGGTCTAGTGGGACAAGTATAGCCACGATCTGCTACCTGGGAGGACACATAGATTATGCGTCGAGATTTTTCCCTCACTATTTTGACCATAACTTCGGGACGAAGTTTCCTGAAGGGTGGGTGTATGTAACACCCCACATTTTGACTAGGCGTGTTTGTGAGTTAGACGCCTTTCACTTTCTTTGATTATTATCTGTTCGACTTAGCTAGACAGAGTGAACTATATTCTCAACATGTTAGACATGATGATATGTTGCTACTATGTTTAGGATGTTACTGTGCCCATGCTGATACTTGGTTATGATGTTATGATGTTAGCATCCTCATGATGTTATTTGGTTTATGTGGTTACTATGTTGTAGTTATCACAAGATTCTTTTATTTCATAATGACAGTATATGTTTAATAATCGTCCTGGATGAAATGTGATATATATGATGTGGTATTTATGCTGTGATCGATTTAATGATTTTATGTGAAGAAATAAATGATGTTGACAATATGGATCAGACGATGATAGAATGGAAATATTGTTATAAATGTATGGCTCCAAAGTACTAATCCGTAGGACACCGGGGCTATGTAATAGTCAGATACCTGATACAAAGTATGGTATAGTACCTATTTTGCAGAGAGCCTTGTTTACCAAAGTTGATGATACGATGACACAAACCTATAATCTCGAGAGCAACAAAGTATGAGTCGATAAGGGCGCAGACCCAGTATGTTGAGAGGGATGGATGTATTGCCCACCCTATGTTTCTATGATACCCGAGGTCGTGGGAGGGCCGTGCTGAGACACGCTCCCCAAGTTGTTGTGATGACGATGGTCGGATGCCTGCTAGGAGAGGTTAGGTCCGCTAGTTAGCCGATGCTACCGCTCTCACATTCTATGTGGCTAGGTTAGTATAGCTGACATCCACTTTTGTACTAGCAGAGGAAGGATAGGGAGGATGCGGACGCAGGTTAGGATGGGAGGATATTTAGTTAGTACTGTTGAGGGTTGGGTATTCGTTGATCTCGAGTTAGTGGTAGTAGGTAGATTTCCTTATACTTGATTGATTGAACCAATGTAATCATAAAGATAATGAAATGAAATATTAAAGGTTAACTGATATAATGACTGATGATGTTTTAGTAATGTTATGATAAATATATATACTTGTTCTGTTTGCATGAGGTATTATTAGTATTAGTTAGTTGTTAAGCATAGGAAACATGATGTATGTTTATAGTGCTTGTCAGACCTGTGCATACGCTGGCCACGCATGCACATTTTGTACATGTGCAATACTATCTGTTTACGACATACTTATCAGTATTTAACAATGTTATAAGTTGTCATAGATAACTCAGTTAAGGTTTGGGTAAACAACTTGAGTAATAGATGATCGATTGGTTTATGTATAAAATAAGTTAATTAATCTTATATGTAAACATTGTACTGAACAATTAAAATAATTGCCGCCAATTGTAATTCTCGTCAAGTGAAGGTATCGAAATATGAAGTATAGAAGATAAACATTAATGCTAGAAGCGTGTATTATCTAATTGTTAATATTGATTAATTAAACCCTTAAGAGTACTTCGTTTATCAATGAAAGTATGTTAGATTAGTGCTAAGGTACTTATTATTAATTAAGTATGTTAGATTAGTGCTAAGGTACTTAAATCACCATTAATATTTATTATTATTATTATGATTATTTAATATTATTATTATTATTATTTAACTAATGTTAATAATGATAATGCGTCCTTATGGGAATGAAAGAAATCATAAGTGGGTAAGTGAACATGTTTGAATTATTAAATTAATTAATTTATTGTTATGAAACGAGAAAGGAGTATTATTAAATTATTAAATGAGGAAGGTTAAGATAAAACTCAATTAAATTTATATTCATAAATTACTGTCATGTCACAAAACCGATCTGAGATTGGATTTTTATATATATATTTATAATTAAAACAAACTACCACTTCAAATTTGAAAGGGTCAACATGATAGTATTTAATTATTATTTATTCAACCTATTAAATGGAGGATAAGACTAATTTAGAATCCACCGCCTTCGTGAATGACTTAAAATGAATATTTCAAGAATCATTAAATAATGTACATTCAACCCATCAAATCCAACCTAACTAGTCTTAATACCATTGAACTGCTCGAGAAAAGAAGTACTATAAAATAATATTTATTTATGAATTGGATTGTAAAACAAGCAATCAATTTAATGTTTTAGGGGCTCGAGGGTTCTTATGGAGGGCGGTGGAGTAAACAAGAAGGCAAGTGGAGGAGGAAAATGGATCTATAAAGCAATGGTATCACGGAGATGAGAGGGGGTTGGTTTTTGGGAGAAGTACACTTAGTATTTTGATAAAAAGGAGGAATGCTGAGGAGGGGGAGAACTCGAAGCTTTGAGGAGGTGGGAAACTCAAAAGAATGAGGTGGGGTTAACTCTTGAACTATGGAAAGGTACTAAGGAAGGATGCTGTCGGGATTATTGGTTTGTGGGCTCGGGGGCTAGGAAACCCGTCGGTTTCCTAGGGCCAGCATGATAAGAGTTGGTCGGCAGGGTGGATCATCTATTTTTGGTTACTAAGGCTTGGACCAAAGGAGCTACGAAGTGGATAGGGGCAATCTACAACCTACATCGGTCCAGGTATTCTACTGGTAGTTAGAAAAATGATTTATATTTCAATATACTGAGTATTATGCAAGAAATTACAATTATATGTATGTTGTTAAAATTACTATATGTAGGTGCACTGTATGCTGCTAGACATTTTTATAATCACTAAAATTATGCAGAAAATAAGCATAACGAAAGCATAATGATACTTATTTATTATTGAAATAAAAAGAAGGAAAAACAACTGCTAGGAGCTGTTTACAAAACTTGATTTCAAAATCTAGAACTTCGGTGGCCTTCTTGTTAGAGGGGCACTGCAAATAACTCCCATGGAAGAGGAAGAGGCAATTTGGTGCTAGTGAGACATTTGGACTAGATTCCCTAGCCCTATGACAACAATGATGAAGATGCTATGACACCTATGACACAAATCATACCTGAAGGCTGACATCGGACATATATGACATGTTAGGGCTAAAAATTTCCTCCAAGAGGGCGCTCAAGTGAGTTAGGGAAGCCAAAGAGGCACCAATTCGAATTTGGAGAAGGAGAGGGCTAGAATTGGAAGGACAAGTGGCATACTTGGGAATCTCTTCCCAAATTGAGTTGGCATGAATCTCTTGGAAGGAATTAGACCCATGGAGGATATTAGAAGTTTATAAAGGTCATGAAAAAAGAAGAAAAACATATTTTGATCATTTTTAGAATTTGCAATTGCATTTGGAGAGAAGATCTAGTGGAGTGCTATTCTACTTGCCTTAGCACCAATTTCAAGGGTGAAAGATTCCCATCCTAGTTGGTAATTGGAAAGGCCATTTAGACCTTTCATTTGGATATTTAATGGAGTCATTTTTTGTAGGAGTAATCTACAGGGAATATCATGGTCACTTATAGTTCATCTTGCTTCTTCAACCATTTCAAGTTTTCGTGGCATACTCCTTATCCTTGAGTGATTGCACTTTTGGTGAGATGTTGTTCTCTTTGGGGGAGCTTCTAATGACCCATTATTTTATGTTATGATTTAAGTAATATTTATTTCAAATTATTAGACTCTCAGGTCGAAATACCAAAATATTTCATGTAAAAATGTTAAACAATGAAGAAATGGTGCCATTTTCCCCATAGCTCTCGCATAGCGCTCTTGTGGTTGCATATAGTTAGTGAAGGAATTCCGTTTCGACTTCCTGTACATGTTAGATGATATATATCTCTATAATAATCATATAATAAGATCCACAAGTTGATATTCCAACAAAAACTATGTTAAGTTGTTCATTAATGGACAAACAGTGCCATTTCCCCACTACCTTGTTGTGAACCAATGTAATGTTGATGGATTCGAATGGATAAGTAAAATACTAATGGTTTATTTATGAATGGAATTTTATTGATGTATTATATGATTTTAATGTTTAGTACATAAGCATTTGGAGTCATTTTGTTGAGTTTCATAGCATTTGGAGAAGATTGCCTATCATTTCCCCCAAGGTTGAAACTAGTATTTTTGCATATGATTTAAGGGAGTTATAGCAGACATTAAAAGTTGAATGGTGATGCACATGAGTTCATGTTGATGTCCTTTATATGTCCCCTACTTCCATTCAGAAATTCGAGTTGGATTAAGTGCATTTGGAAAATCATTTTCATCATCTACCCCTAGGGGATTTGAACCACAATTTACTAGTAAAACTCCATACATTGACCAGATTGTCAAAGGGGTTTGCATAAGTATTTTGATGGGTCTAAATCATCCCTGAAGATCATAATCAAGTCCTAATATAATTCATACACCTTCTCAGAAGAATTGGGAGCATTTGGAGCAATTTGGAGACTTAGAGCTCAAAACTAGTCAAAGGACCAACTAGGGAAAAACGTTGAAAATTTCACCATTTTAAATAATTTCAAAAATGGGACATTACAGTCGTAATACTGTGCTACTACTGTTTTTTTTTATTTTTGAGGGTTGGATGATCTATTTTACGGACTTTTCCAGTTCTGGGTTCTCTCCTTTGACATGTATGTTGGTCTAGTTCAGTCTCATGCAACTAACATACACTAAGAGGTTGAAGTTTGAGGATAAGGGAGTTCTACCCCAACATCTGATGTTGAGTTTATAATTGGTTCACTTCTAATATATAGTGCCATTGTTATATATAGATTGATACTGTTATTTCTGTTATTATTTTTCAGTACTTACACGGTTATTGTAGCTCATTGTTTTTGGGACATGATAGACTTGAAGGATATTGCAGGATATTGAGGTATGGTTTCTACATTGCTAACTCTAGATATCATTCATTAGATATAAGTACTCTAGCTAGTTGTAAAGAAAAATATTCTTGAATATTTAATTATATTAACATGAAGTTTGTGAAAGTCCTAAATGGTGACTTGCAAGTATGATATGAAGATAATTTTGTGGTGGATGTTTCTCAGGTTAGAGATATTTACAGTGCTGGAGAGTATTTGATCTTGGTCACAATTGATTTGCAAAGTGCATTTGATAGGATTCTAGCTTCTATGCCATTCAAGGGGCAGGTTATGTAAGTACTTTTCTTTTTCATTCTATTTATATTATTTACTTCCTCATTTTATGTATATTTTATAGTATTCAGTAAGCAGCTCTCCAAAACAATCAATTAAGCATCATAATTAGGTATATTTATTGTTTTCATATTCTTTTTTCAACACTCCAAGGTTATTGCAAATCACTTTCTCGATGTCAATTGGACTTAGAGGATAGAATCATTTTGTGCTTAAAATATTC
This sequence comes from Larix kaempferi, assembly GCA_027924585.1. Taxonomy (NCBI): domain Eukaryota; kingdom Viridiplantae; phylum Streptophyta; class Pinopsida; order Pinales; family Pinaceae; genus Larix; species Larix kaempferi. The sequence continues at coordinate 15,274,296 of BSBM01000030.1, forward strand.
CACATATTTTAAAGTATATTACAACTCCTGTTATGTATCAACGCTTTAATTATTTTCACGTTACATTGCACAACATCCTAGCCTCTAAGACCTACGCCAAGTCGAGAAACTATGTTAAGTCTTAAAATATTGAAAATGTTTTTGTTGGTCTTATCCAATTCTGGATTTGGATTTGGTATGCACTTTTTCTGATTTGAAATTTGAGTCATGTGTAGAAGAGAGTAATCAAAAGATAAGCTTGTTAGTAAGCTTCCAATGACAAATATTGGAATGAAAAATCCTTAAAGTCAATGTATATTCTTACTTACAGTTAATCATCCATAAGGAAACCACCGAGAAGGATCAAGCTCAAGCCAAGTTGTCCTCCCTAGAATTCATATATCCTCCTAGGGGTGTTTTCATGAACCATAGTGAATTCCTCCATGTAGCTAATTACAAATAAAAGAGTGTGATATTGATGGTATGAGAAGGAATATCTCCTTATTCTATATATCATTGCAATTGGAGGTCTTCTCTAGTGTTGACATCCAAAATCATGTTAGTTGTTAGATCCGCTCTACATGTGTTCTACTAGGGAAATGTCCTTAGTCTTAGAACAAGATATTATTAACCTTAGTGATCACAAGTATTCACAAATGTGAAAGAGAGGTGACATAGGGAAGGCCAAAGAATCCATAGCATGAGATTTTGTCTATGGTTGCATTAATAGAAAAACTCCAATTAGCATGGAATTGTAAATGGGTTCTATAAAGAAACTAGTGAAGGATGGATTTGAATTGATATTTCCAAACACAATGGGGCAAATATCTGGAAAGGTTAAGTTTAGATAAAATAGAAGTTGAGGTGATAGCATTATTAGGGTGTGAAAACCCTATCCATGTTACATTGCACAAAAACATGGCAATACAACTCTAGTGCCAGCATCCAACATATCATGTTAGGTGTTGGGTCCACTCTCCTTGTCTTCTACTATCCTAGTGACCTTAGAGTTAGAACAAGATGCCATATTTTTGACCTAATTTGCCACTTTCTAAAAATTACTTGGAATTTTCCTTTGTCAGGACTTTTATCTGGGGTTCCCAATTATCTCGCATACTTTTCTACTTGAGCAAGTTTAGCAACAAGTTGAATTAGGGTATTTTTGCATACATCATTGTATGCCATCATACCACTAGCGAGTATATCACTATGTAGACCTTACTGAGCACATCATTGTGCAATCATCATATCACTGTATGCCAACACATCAATGTCATCACTGTAGCATACTAAGCGTAGTACAAACCTTGAGCTTTAGAGGATAGTACATTGTCTGCTGCTAGAGAAAACAGAGATATATATCAGATTGTACTATTGTTGATAATGTACTACTATAGAATCCAAACTCATGCCCAAAAATCAAACTTCAGAAAGCTCCCAAAAGCTCATGCCTGTGGTTGCCTCAGTGATCCAGTAAACCCAAAAATCAGATCATAAAAAAAACTTCAAACCTTAGAAAAAATGTATAATGATAATAATAAGCACCTAGAAAAAAAAAGTATAATGATAATACTTATTCTTGATATTGAAACAAATTAAGTTTTATGTATATATTAATTAAGATACTTGTATGACAGTATCGATCCACAATCTTATATGATTTCCGGGGATTGGGGATTTTTCTTTACTATGCACATATGAACTATGCATGATGCTTGTTTTTTCCTCCATGTTATGTCCTCCATATCATTGTCCTTCATTTTCCATGTCATCAATGCTTTGTCATTCATTGTCCTTCATGTCCTTTGCTTGCCATGTCATCATCCTTGTCAAGCTTGCTTGCCATGTCATTATCAATCCTTTTCCCTTTTTCATTATGTGTGTTGTCATCAATGACAATCATGCTTATCAAAGAAGACACAATATTTTGAACTAGTGTGTTGCAAGTGCACTGAGTTGTATGTAGTGAAATATGAGGGTGTCGGGTTGTATTCTTTTGAAGAAAATATTTTTCCTGTTTACTTGAATTGGAAATGTTTCCAGTATAGGGGAAAAAAAGTAGATGTGTTCCTTGGATTTTGGTGGAGGGTGAAATTTTTTGAAGAGAAGTTTCCTGGTGGTGAACGTAAAGGTGATGGTTTGAGATTGGATTTTTCTATTGCAACCACGAACGAGGTTTGACTTGAATTGTAGTTGATATTTCATATGGATACTAACCTATGCGCAAAAGGATACTTCCTAATGTGCAAGCTCCTTTCTGCCGATATTGAGGGTTTGTGATATGTAGGTTTTGAGAGTGAATAATGGGATAGTTCTCCTCTGTGAGATGGCTAGTTCTACTCAAGGTATTGGGAGTGAGTGGTTGTTATGCTAAAGGTTAAACCACAATTAAAAAAAAAAGGCATATCCTCATTACTATAGCAATGGACGACTGGTGCACATCCCGATGTACTTGCTATACGAGCAATGAAATGTTTGTTGCTCGTATAACAAGTCCATTGGATTTCGCTATAGCCTATCGTCACTATAGCGACGACCACCCAAGGCTAAAGTAATGGAAGTTGCATGGATTTTGTGTTTAAATAGCTAAGAGGCTCGCTATAGAGACGGTCTAACATCGCTACATTCCGTCGCTAGAGAGATCAAACCTTGTCAATGGAATGAACAAAATGAAGTATACTCTATCACTATAGCGACGGAGATCCATCACTAACGCGACGCACTGTATTGTATACTAGCACAACACGCGTTGTCTATTTCTTGTTGATATAACGATGAACGTTTTTAATTGTTGCTATAACGACGAAATCCATTCCATGAAATAATGGGGTCACGTTCATTGCTATTGCAACGAACAAATGTTGCAATAGCAACGAAGTGCCGTCGGAAAAATGTGCACATGTACTAGTGATGGAGATGCTTACACAAGAACAAGATAAATTGTTTCCAATGGGTACCATCAAGAAAAAGGACCAATTTCTTGCAGCTAGTGATTTGAAGAAAGAAAAGGAGAAGCCAAATCCCAAAGGTTCAAAGAAGGAAGAGAAGAATCAGTACAAGGAGAAGCCCATATCTTTTGATGGGGGTTCGAACCCTATCAAGGAGAAAGGAAAGAAGAAAAAGAAGACCAAATTAAATTATTTTCAAAAGGGTTGGCACCCTGAAATTTCATGTATGAAGAAGACCATTGACATGATGACCCATCTTATCTAAAAGAACAACATTCCTCTTCCATAAAGTTCAAAGAAGAAGGAGGGTGTTTCTAAAGACACAGAGAGATGACATGCATTGATGGATAGTAGCTCAGAATATTCTTCTTTAATCATAGATTCAGGTGCATTAAGGCACATGGATTTTGCAAGAGAAACTTTCTCTACTCTTTCACGTTACAATGGTCCTCCCATTCTAATCGGTGATGATTTAGAGATCCCAGTGAGAGGCATTGGGAAGATCACTCTAGACAATGGGTACTTGTCACATCCCCTTCCATCAATCCGATGCAAGCAAGGAAACGTGACCAATCTACCAGGCTTATTTGACAATCTCAGCCTCATACATTACTCATAAATTCATAACAATTAAAATCTTCTGTGTGCAGGTTCATACTCAATATAAACACAGTGAAAATAAACATATTTGCAAGCACACAAACTATAATGGATCATCATATCTAACACAGGCATATGATGGTTCATTATGCAAAGAATTCAATCTCGTACTTACACTATGCACAGACTTCATGTCGATTTCATTAAAATGGGCAATTAGCATTTAGAATTAATACACTGCAAAACACATAATGCATATAATGCAAATTACGGAGAACACTTATATTGAAGATGAAGTTGTCCAAACAACTGGATATGTGAGAGCAACGTTCCACCCAACCATAGATCTCTGTCCAGCTTGTATTCCTTTAGCTGAGAGATCAGCCTTGAGCTGGGTTGTGTATCCACTAAGGAGGAACTAGACAGGCTCACTCACAACCATGGTTTCACTCAACAGCTATGCTAAGCCAACTCACAGTTGGGTTTATCAAGCATACAAAAGACAAAGGAGAGAAATGCTAAGCCAGTGAGCTCAACCACAGAGCTATAGGCATCTCAAAGAAATTCAACAATCAAGGCACCCACATTACCTACCACACCTAACATAAGGAAGGTCCCCTTCTCTGCTGCACAGTCCCTCAGGCGTCCCTTCCCTCCAGTGCTCTTCAGGATGGGCATAGAAAGGTCCAGCTGCTAATTCTTGAGATTCTATCCTTCACTGGGTTTATCAAGCAAACCCAACCTCTGTTCAGTCATTCACAATTGGATTTCTCACAATTCTGTTCATCAAATAACTCAATCCCATCACTGATTTTCTGGGCTATAAAAACTGGGCTTTCCAATGGATTTCGGGGTATCTAATACTCTCAAATTCGCCCCAAGGTTCATATCTATGGATCCCCCATTGGATTTTACTGTCAAATACTAAATATGGGCGTTTTTGGCTCTTCCAAACGTGGGTTCTTGCAAAGTTGCGATTTCTGGTTTTTCTCCCTGCTGGGAATTCGTTTTTGGATGGAAAATGATGCTGGGCTCTTCCACAATGGAATGGGAGTGAGGAAGAAGCAACTCTCCTGAGGTAGAGTGACTTTTGGTACAAGAAAACAAAGCCCATATCTGCAAATACGAATTTCTGGGCTGTGCATGCTCCATTGAAGCCATGGACTGAAATCTTCAACTACTTCCTTACAACAGAAATAAATGTCATCAAGGAAAGTCAAATGGGTTCTCACAATGACATTTGGAAACATATGGTTCATCCCCATAGCCCCCTCACCACTCCCTAGTGGATACACATGGCCCCTTCTCATTTGTTGCTCCCATAGCCAGTTTTTGGTATTTTATTGCAATATTAAATATTTACATCAATTTACAATATCCCATGGCTTAATAGCACATGGGTAACAAAATGTCAAATGCTTGTCCATTTAAAATAAAATACGAACATATACTAGTGGGGCCTTGGCCTTAAGCTCCACGCTAGGGAAACATACATCGCATGTACACAATATTCATATTAAGAGCCAATATTTCATAAGGGTCAAAATTGGGGAATTACAGTACTTCAACAATGTGTTGTATGTGCCTAATCTTTCAGCAAATATCCTCTATGTTTACCAAACGGCCCACACTAGTTTGGCCAAGAGAGTAATTTTGACTCAAGAAGATGTATAAATTTTTGAATTTTCTATAGGAAAAGTGGTAGCAGTTGGTGTTGCAGAGCATGAGTCAAGTAATGTACAAGTTCTCAAAATTTATTTCTTACTCCTCTCCTAATGCTCTTCTGTCACATGCTAATGAGGTCAATAGACTTTGGCATGAGAGGTTTGGACACCTAAAATACATATATATTCAAGACTTGATAAAAGAAAACATGGTTGAAGGAATTCCAAGCATCTGATTTTATAAAGGTACCTGCAAGGGGTGCATTGTTGGGAAGCATGTAGAGGGAAAGTATGAGAAGGGGAAGGAAAGAAGAGCTACTCATAATATTGGTTTGGTCCATTCATAGGTGATAGGACCACTTCCTACAACTTCCTATGGAAACTCAAAGTATGTCCTAACATTCACTGATGACTTTTCAAGATTTTGTTTGGGTATTCTTTCTCAAGATAAAATATGAATTCTTCCATTCATTCAAAGTTTTCAAAGCTTTAGTGGGAGGAAGATAAAGGTCCTGAGGAATGATAATGGAAGTGAATATATCAATAAGGACCTGCAACAACTATGTGAATAATATGGCATTCAAATGCAACATTATGTTCCTTACACACCCCAGCAGAATGGTGTAGCAGAGTGCAAGAATAGAGCATTGAAGGAGATGGATACCTGTATGATGGAGGCTAAGTCCTTGTCTCCTAAAATATGGGAGGAAGCCATTAAATTCGTTGCATATGTTCAGAAAAAAGTACCACACAAATACTTGGAAGTAAATACTCCATTTGAGGATTGGATGGGACACAAGCTTGATGTGTCTCACCTCGGGTGTTTGGCTCAATAGCATGGGCTAGAATACCTCCTCAGAAAAGGAAATCCTTCTAGCCCCAAATCAAGGAGTCCATCATGGTTGGATATGAAGAAGATGAAAAGGGATACAAGCTCTTTGACCCCTCATATCAAAATACTTTCATTGAGAGTAGTGTATAGTTTGAAGAAGAGCCCATGCATGCAGCTGACCAAGAAAAAGGGGAATGCTCAAACCCCTTACCTGAAGAGGATGTAAGTGATGCTTCATTTTATGATATTTCTGATTCTGATGCCAAGGATGAAGATGATGACATGAATGTAGATCATGACCCTCCTACAAGGCCCAAGTGGGATGATAAAACCATACAAGCAGCTTGTGAACTTGCTAGTGATCCATAAGAGCATAGGAAGACTAGATCATAGTTTAGCAATGCATAGTCTACTTGTGATTAAAATATTCATGGGAGGTGTTTTATCATGGTTGGATCTGATCTAAATTCATATGAATAAGCATCAAATGATCCAATATGCAATGCATCCATGCAATAAGAGATGAAGTCTCTCCATGACAATGAAACTTAGGAGTTGGTCCCTCTTCCTTCCAAGAGGAAGCTAGTGTGCAATGCAAGTGGGTGTATAGGAACAAGATGGATGTTGATGGTTATGATATGAATTATCATGCCATATTGGTAGCTAAATTTTTCTCTCAATTCCATGGAGTTTACTACACAGAGACATTCGCACCTGTGGCAAATATGGAGTCAATCAGGCTAGTTTTGGTCATTGCAGCTTCCAAGCGATGGGAGGTTCATCACATGAATGTGAAGAGTGATTGTATTCATGAGGATATATATATGGAGAATCGTAAAGGTTTCATTCATGACCCTTCACTTGTTTACAGGTTGAAGAAGTCCCTTTATGGTCTCAAGAAAGCTCCTAGAGCTTGGTATGCCAAGATGGACAATTTTCTGCTATCATAAGGTTTTTAGAGATGCAAATTTGATTCAAATGTTTATATGCAGCATGTTAGTGAATCTATTTTTCTTATTGTACTGTATGTTGATGAAATTTTGATCACTGGTAGTTTCATTGAAGAACTAGGCTCAGTTAAAGATGCATTACATAGTGCATTCTCCATGTCACATCTAGGATTGTTGAAACAATTTCTTGGTTTGGAGATTGATAAATCTAATGAAGGGATCACAGTTTCACAGTCAAAGTATGCTTCATATCTACTACATAAGTTCAAAATGGTTGAATGTAAGGCTTCTAGGTTTTCCTTCCTTTCAGGGGTAAAGCTTCATGATTGGGGTTCCTCACCATTGGTGGACAGTTCATTGTATAGATAACTAGTTGGTAGCTTGCTGTATCTTAGTCACTTTCGAACATATTTGGCTTATGCAATAGGTGATGTTGCAAGATACATGAAAGAGCCTCATGAGATCCATTGGAAGGCTTCCAAAAGGATCTTGCATCATGTGCAAGGAAGTAAGTAGTTTGGGATACACTATGCAGCTGGTTCATCACTTGAACTAGCTAGTTTTACTGATCCATATTGGGATGAAGATATCGCTAACCATAAGTCCACTTCTGTTTATGTATTTATGCTTGCACATGGTCCCATTTTTTGGTCTAGGAAGAAGAAACATAGTATTCCTTATGATCATTTGAGGCCGAATACAAGGGAGAAGTGAATGTAGCTACACAATGTGTGTGGTTGCAAAGTATTCTTAGAGAGTTTGGATTTGCATTTGATTCACCCATGGTCATTTGGTGTGATAATCAAAGTGCCTCAAGATATCCACTGATCCAGTGCAGAGACAAAGGACCAATCACATAGATATACACATGCACTACATCAGAGGCTTGGTGCATGACCAAGTTATTGCCTTGCAGTATTTCCCATCTGCTGAACAAATTGTTGATATCTTCACTAAGAGTTTCACTGAGAAGACCTTCACCTACCTTAGATCACAACTTGGGGTGGATGATGCATTGTGAAGATTGGTATATTTTTCATATTTTGTTTCATGTCCATTTTAGAGGGGAGGTTTTATTTCCCATGTGGTTTTCCTCCTTACCTTGGTTACATGGACTAATAAAAATTGTAAGAGGTGACTTGAGCCTTAGTTTCCAAGGCCTCATTTTGTTTTGGCTACATAAGTCTATATTAAGGGGGGGTGTTTGAAAATTATTACACCTCGTACCATAGTATTATAATATATTTTCATGATTATTTCGTCCAAACATTGGTTAATGATGATAATCCAATGTTGTTAGGAGGTTGTTAGACATTAATGACACATTCCACCACTTAAGGGCCTAATTTTGGTCAAACTAGAAGTTACGTGCCCTCATTTATGGCCACCTCCCTCATTTATTACCACTACCTAGGTGAGGCACCCCCTTATCCCCTATTTTGTGGATCTCAGTTTGACCTGAGGTGCCCATGCATTGAATGTGGCCATTTCCCCCCCTCCTTAGCAGTTTTGGCCTATCCTTGGCTACCTACACTCAACCAAATCCTCACCCACTCATGTGTAATCATGATTAATGACTGCCCATTCCATCCCAATGTTCATATTAGGAATTCGTGACTGTTTGATGTGATTCGGGAGACTATTGGTCAACCTAGGGGGGATTGAGGTCCAATGTAATCTAGCCACTTGTAGCTCATTCTGATGCCTCCAAAAGCTCATGATTTTTCACAAATGTAATATAAGGGTGTTCACAACTCATTATGGGTTCGACGGTTATAATATAACCTGCTATTTGATCATTTGTGTGTTCATTGTGCCTCTTTTACTTTGTTTTTCTTGTATACTTAGCCAAATTATTAATTGTAAGGATATATTTAGCTATTTGATCATACTGTGATTTTAATTTCACAAAATGCATTCCCCTATTGACCTTTAAACACCTCCCCTTTTTTTCTCTTCAATCATAAAATAATTGCCATATCCCCTAACAACCAAGCCCACCCTATCAAAATGGTCTAAAATTTCCATGGTTGATCAATTTTACATGTGGTTCATTTTGAGATTTGGGACACCATTTAATGTTTACTAAAATTATGGAAATCATCGTCATCACTCCTCCTATCAAAGAGACACTCATGAAGAAATATGTAGGGTTATTCGATGGCATGAGGCCTTCACATATGGGAACACGATTTCCATATTCTCTATCACTTCTAAAGTTCATGAATTGGAGCACCAAATGGTTTCTCAGGATTAAATTATGATGGATAACTTGGTTCAACAGAAGAGAAAATGCATGTTTTCGAGGAAGAATGTGCTATGTTAAAATCCAAGGTCATAAATCTTAGCAAGGGTTCTCTCCTCAACCTCCAATTTGAAAATATTTGGACATGGACAAGTAGGAATCTCATCCTCCCAATGAATCCTAGGATGATGCTATGAACAAGAATGTTTTATATAAGTTTGTAGATGGCAATGAATTGTAAATTTTCCTTATATTTAGGAGTATTTTTCAGAGTATACTCTCGTAGGAATCATTTCATCAATTTTGTAAGAAATTCCACATATATTTTGCTAGAAATATACAACATATAGTTGTTGGACCAAATCTCTTTTTGTATAATAGTTATGGTGTTTGATTTTAGCTTCTTTTAATACAAAATTTATTCTTGTTTATATTCGAATTTTATTATTGATGTAACTTCTTACCTTTTTTTTCTCAAGGTCCAATAAAATAACATTGATTTCAATGAAAGGTAATCATCATCTTCATCATCATTACATATGTTTTCTCTTATTTTTTACATGATAAATAAAAATCCTAAATATTACAACTTAGTGTCCAATATATTTTTGGTGGTCATGATTGGATTTCAACCCATCCTATTAACACTTTCTATAACTTTAATGCATAACTACAACTTCATAAGAATAACATTTAAAAAACAAACAAAAATTAACATACATATGTGCATACATACATACATATAATAATGGAATTTATTAGTTAAGGACATTAACTACACTATCATAACAATTTTTAAAATCGCATAACATGATTTTACAATATAGTTTCAAAAGTTATCATATCTAGTAAACTTAATTATTTGAAAGACATTTTTCTTTCTTTTTATTTTCAAATATAAGAGATTCCTTACTATGTGTTCATTAATTCAATATGCATACTATCACATGCATATTTCAAAAAATAACATATCAAATATATTTTCTTTCATGTTTATTTTCAAACCTAAAAAGTAAAAAGTGTGCCACTATCTATTCACCATTTCACTATACATTAATATAACATGACTATCTATTCATCAATTCACTATACATGAATATAACATTTATATGTCCAAAATAAATCAACAAATGAGTTAATATCCATGACTTCAAATGCCATTTAACAATTAGGCTAAACTAGGTTAATATTTCATTAAAATAAATAAAAAATTTACATTCAAGGAAACATAAATAATATTCACCTTCTTTTATTGTATGCATGAAGTGGATGCAATACCCACACACAAAAAATTACAAAATAAAAATAAAAAATACTTAAATTTCAAGATAATAAAAATAAAAAATACTCAAAATTTCTCTTGTGTTTTACTTTTCCCAACAAAAGATTGAAAGCATACTACAATCCTTTCACTATTAAACTCAATACAAACCTTGTCCAAAATCACAAAGTCCATGCAACTAATTCATACTTTTTCAAAGATCATAAGGCCACACAACTAACTTGAAATGAGGTTATCATCTCCTTGAAAGAAACTACAAGAATTTCACGATTAAACCCAACAAAAACAACAACCTTTCAGTAATAAACCTAGCATAACCTTTTCAAAGATCATAAGGCCATGCTACTAACTTGAAATGAGATTATCATCTCCTTGAACATAGTATAATTTTGCTACTACTTTATGGATTTGGGAGATCATGATTATGTTTTCCTTTATATTTTATAATAATTGATGTTGGATCATTGGGACATTTTTCTATATATTTCTTGACAGAGCAACCTTCAGCTGTGCATTTATAATAACTCCTGCAAGTCAACAAATATTTTAATGAGTAATAATGACAAATTATTCATTGCAAGAATAAAAACAGTTAACTAATAAATTGAAAAAATCAATATTAATAGAAGTTTGATTTAATTTATAATAAAAATTTCTCACAACATTTAACTGGTGAAAGATTTACATATTTGATCCTTATGTGATCTTTATAAAACCCTAGTTAGATGAATTAGATACCAATTAAATTGAACTTAAAATTATTATAAAATCAAATAATTATTGTAAAAAACAATTAAAAATCTTAATTTATTAAAACTTTAAATTGAGATAGAAATGTTTATTTTTTTATTTAATTAAAAAATATATATATAATACGAACTACTTACCATTTATAACATATACATACCTTGAATTAAGGCTCGACTTTATATTTTTCTGTCCATATTTAATCCATCGATATCCATCATCAAGGAGATCGGATTCACAATCTGTTTTAATAACGTGTATGTCGGGTTTCTTATGTATAAACCTGTAATTTCAAAACCACAGAATGAGATGATATATTAGCTATTCGTATCTTACCTCTAATCCTCTAATTTCAAAACTAAACCCAGATTTTATAGGCAACAAATGTATACAAATATCGAAGAATTTAAAAAACTGTAAACACTACCTAGGCATTGAGTAGGAGACTTCAATAGCATCCGCTCCAAGTGAAGTGAGGACTCTGTCTGAAAAATTAAATTTTAACAAGATTTTAAGTAGAAATAATAATAATATGTAAAACAAAAAAATATATCTAAATTTTAATGCACCATCTGCAAACCTTCTCCATTATGAAGGCCTTCAGGAAAACCATGAACTCCAAATGTTGTAGGAACATCTTGAGGTTTAGGATGATTATGAATATCTCCATCATATTCAATCTTTGTTATCTGCCCATTAGGAAAGCATACGATCTTCCTCCTCATTTTGCAACTTGCCTCTGCACACCTGTAATAATGACAAATATACTCTCCTCGGGCCAACCCTCTTCGACCGTACTTCCTCCAATAATACCCATCTTCATAAAATTTCTCTGTTAAAAGGAAAGGCATGTCCTCACAAACTTCATGCCCTGAATCATTCTTCAGACTTGATCGCTGATCAATCAAACATGGTGTTGCTGGTAAAGTATCGTTCTTAAGAGTTGATGCTTCATCAAACAAATACTGTGTTACTGACTCTCCCTGCTCAATGCACAATCCATATGGCTGAGACATAAAAAATAAATAAATAGAAAATTCAATGTATAAATTGGTATTTCATAAAAATCTAATCTGAAGAAAGTAATTCCGATTCTGCTTAAAGATTAGAATGATAAGTGTTAAAACAGCAATGCCTGTGTTCTGTTGACAAACAAGACATCTCATTATATTAATTACTGATCAGCGATTACTGATCAGCGTAGATAGATTGTTACAGTTTACTATGGGTGGGTCATGGAGCATATATATATATATATATATATATATATATATCGAATTATTAAGATAAACCTTTGCCATACAAAATTTAAAAGTTAATTTAAAAAAAAATTACATAGATTTAGAATAAAGATAAATATATAGTTAATTGTTATTGTTACTCCAGAATAACTGTCCTAACAGTATCTCTTTCTCTCACCAAATACTAGACACTAAGGCATAATAGAATTAGGAAGTGTAGCATAATTTCTATGATGGGTTTTGCAAAATCCTTCTATACCTTGATATTCCTTGTCCAGATGATGACGCACAACTTTAGTAAAAAGTCTTTGTAAAAAAGTTATATACTATGTGTCTAAAAACCACAAATTTCAAAATTTGATATGCTCACAACTAGAGCAAACTAAAATGGCCCAAATCCAGAACAAACCAAAACATCAACTACATATAACTATGATGTACGGTCTTTCCAAAAAAATAGATATATAGTTGATTGTTTTTGGTAGAAAAAAAAATTGTTACTCAAGAGTGTAAGAAAGAAAATTGTATAATACATATAACTATGATGTATGGTCTTTCCAAAAAAATAGATATATAGTTGATTGTTTTTGGTAGAAAAAAAAATTGTTACTCAAGAGTGTAAGAAAGAAAATTGTATATTTAAAAGGAACAAAATTTACAAAATTTGATATGCTAAGAACAAACCAAAATTGCCCTCAATTCAAAACAACCAAAACGTCAACTAATTACATATAACTATGATCTATGATTTGCCCAAAAAAACTTAATGGCAAGGCTTAGGGTTACAAGATGAGCAGATACAACATCATATATAAATCAGAAGAAATTATAAAAATTTATCATAAACCAGCATATTGAGGGTTTAAGTTTTAAGTTTTTATTTTATAAACCAACATTGATTTTTTAATTACCTTTCATAATATTTTATTTTATGAGCCAACATGGATTTATTTTAATTACTTTCCATAATTTTTTATTTTATGAGCGGACAATGGATTTTTTTAATTATTTTATTAAGAACAAACATTACATCACAAAAGTTACAACATTTACCCATATTGAGCTATAGAGCACCGAGATTGGGTGCAATAAACCAAAATAGATTATAACATTGAAAAAAAAAACCAGATTCAGTTCTTCACTAGACATGACCTTCTTCAATTCTAAAAAAACCTGAGAAAATATTAGTATTCTCTGGAAAACTTGTCAACCTTTTAGTTGAATCTTAAAAAAATATAAAAAAATGAAATATAATTAAAATGGATGGATTTTTAGTTTCTTAAACCATATGCTAATCAACAAATCAAGGATAGAAATAACAAATAAAATAAAGAAATGTGATAAAAACCTCAGCTACTTTCAACACCAACACGACACTTCCAACGACAAAACTAGCAAACAAATAAAAAATAATAAAGAAGCCAGTTATCTCCAACACCAAGACAGTAGTACCACAAAAAAAAAAACTACGAACCCAAAAAATATTAAAAACCTAACTACCTCCGAGAACAACACCAAAGGAACCACCAAGAACAAAACTAGCAAACTGAAAAAAAATTATGATAAAAAAGTCGGCTCATTCCAACATCAACACCGAAGTACCAACCAAAAACAAAATTAGGAAACACAACAACACCGATGTACCCATCTATTTGAAATGAAGATTGTGCATATTTTTTATTCAATTTATAACCAGAGATGAATTACCGGAAACATATAATCTCTTTACATTTTGATCCAGGATTCACACATATGTAGAAGAAGAATCACTCTACGCAAACATTATAAACCTAAACAAAACGTTGAAGAACTACCCATTCTTCGCAAACAAACAACACTGAACAACCATTCTTTATTCAGCACAGCACAGCACTGAATAAATCGATGTGGGGTATTGGACTGAAAGAACGAGAGATTCCAGCGAGGTTGTTCGAATCAAACAGAGTGATATTGTGAACTAAGGGAACCAGGTCTTGGCAGAGGCTACGTCAGGATGGTTTTATATCAGGTGGTTTTGGGCTGGAGACTGACCAGGCCATCCTGGTATTTAATCTCTCCATTAAACTATCAGATTTCAATATGTTGCTAGTCATGAACCATGTTTCCAAATCCACTAACCTCGAGTGCATTTCCTGTTAAAGCTATGTAAAGTAATAATAATTAGTTTTATTATTGAAGTTGTTAATGATACTTCTTTAAAACAGCAGAAGGTCTTACGTCTTTTTAATGTGCAGATGCTTTTGACTTGTAGGCTCTAAAGAATCCTGAGTTTATGTAAGTATATACAGACCCTCCCCTAGCATTTAGCCTTCACCCACATAGACACATAGATCTAACTGTTTAGCCAAAACTTTAATCTACATTCAACTGAATTCTGAAAGATTAATTAATGCACTGGACAGCACTGGACTGTAGGATTTTGTTAAATCACATAGCATTTTTCCGAAAATAAAACCCTTGAGATTTAACCAAACTATGAAATACATACAATGAATAACTAGTCTTTATTTCCAAGCAATACAAATTTCACCAAACCAACTGAGATTTAACCAAACTATGAAATAAATACAATGAATAACTACTCTTTATTTCCAAACAATACAAATTTCACCAAACCAACTGACCTGCACATTAAAAAATGCCGGATAGTCGACCTGAACATTAGAAACTGGAGGAGATTCGATCTGCACATTAGAAAGTGAGGGAAAGTCGACCTGCACGTTAGAAGCAGTGGGAGAGTCGATCTGCACATTAGGAATATCAGGAGAGTCCAACAAGGTGGTGGGACTCAAACCGGGTGGTATCATCAACAAAGATGAATCAGGTGTTGGCATAGGCGGCGACTGGGTGGTATTCAGTAGAGGAATAGATCCGCCCGTCGTTGCATCTAAGCTTTCAACCAGACTGCCTCTGAAACCACCATTTGCCAGACCGATTGGTTGAAGAGAGATGTTTCCAGCAGTGATGGTCCAGGCCACACCGTATAAAGGCATTGGAAAATTATATGCACTGTTATTATCGTTCCAAACATGGTTAGCCATCACTGAAGATAGCAGCAGCAACACCGCAAACAGAAAATGGATTGGGCTATTGAAGATATACTTATTCATGCGTCCCACGGAAGAAATAACTCATGATTAAAGTTTTTTTTTTAAATAAAATTAGTGGTTATTTAAAATTTTAGTTGGATGGATGGTGGTTAATTAATGAGGTGCTTATTTAAAGTTTTGGATGGTGGAGGTGGATTAATGAGTTTCCTTAGAATTTGGATGGTGTATTTTTTATTATTGTTTTGGTTGTAATAAATTATTGTTATGGTTGCAATAAAAACGAGTAGTTTAAACAGGTTATAATTTGGATTTTTAGAATTATTTTTTATCAATTGTATTTAAAATTTCATCATTATTTTGATATAATAAATATATTATAGGGCGATAAATATATTTTTTTATTTAAAAATGTAATTATTAAAGGTTTTTTTTTAAATAAAATTAGTGGTTATTTAAAATTTTAGTGGGATGGATGGAGGTTAATTAATGGCGTGTTTATTTAAAGTTTTGGATGGTGGAAGTGGATTAATGAGTTTCCTTAGAATTTGGATGGTGTGTGTTTTCTATTATGGTTTTGGTCGTAATAAATTATTGTTATGGTTGTAATAAAAAGGAGTAGTTTAAACTTGTTATAATTTGGATTTTTAGAATTATTTTTTATCAATTGTATTTAAAATTTTATCATAATCTTGATATAATAAATATATTATAAGGTGTTAAATATATTTATTTATTTAAAAATACAATTTTAATAATGAAAATTTTTAATTTGATAAGAAATTATATCATTATAATTTGATAAAAAGATATATAATTTCAATAATATTAATTTAAAAAATCCAATTCATATAAAGTTTAGAATTAAAATGTTACATTATGAAAAATAAATAAATAAATACATGATGTGATCCATTATAATGATGAGCCTTAGTGTTTGTCAATTAATTAGTTAATTTATGGACTAAAAGTGTATTAATTTTTATATAATTTTGGTTATTAATAGGTATGTTGCAAAGGTTAGTATGGCATCTTGGGATATTCCATGGATTATGGGTTTTATTTATCAAATAATTAATCATTAATGAAATTTTAATAAGTAATAGTTAATGTATTCAAGAACACAATTTAAATGTTCCTAAATTTGGATTTTACTAAAAAAATATATTGAATTTCAACCAAAAACCCAAAGCCTAGAATAAATATACTACTTTATTTTTAGATATGTTGCAAAGATTAGTATGATATTTTGGGAGATGAAATTAATTATATTTTAAATAACTAATGATTAATGATTAATGGAATTTCAATATTTAATGATTAATGGAATATATAAATATATATATTGTATTGTTTTATAGATTAAAATTAGTTTCAATAAATGTTAATAACTATAATCTATCACTATATGATAATGAAGTAAGTTAAAGTTCACTTAAACAAATTTTACATAAAACAAAATAATAGCTAAAATTAAAGTGTACTATAATTGCACCGAGTGAAACGAGGTGCTCTACAGCCCATTATGGGGGAGATGTTGAAACGTGTATGTGTAGCTTTACATGTAACGTTACATCACTAAAAAATAATTAAACAAATTCATGTCGGCTCATAAAATAAAAAATTAAATTATGCAACGTATTTAAAAAAAATCCAAATCCATGTTGGTTCATTAAATAAAATATTATGAAAAGTAATTAAAAAATAGATGTTCGTTTATAAAATAAAAACTTAAAACTTAAACCCGAATCTATCAATCAAGAAAGATCAAATTTCTTGAGTTTAAATTTAAAAAAAGAAATACAAAGCAAGAAATTGGACCCCTCTCGGTGCTTGATAGGGGTTTAAGATGGATCTATGCTGGTATATTTACAAAATTAAATTGAATATAGTGGAGATAATGTATTTATATAATTAGCTGGCTCGAAATGAGGGGAAATATCTGAGGGTTTCACATAATGTGTTCCATTGAATAAAAAATGTATTTATAAAATCAAAATAATTAATAAATTTATAAATTTAGAATAATATGATAATAGGAGATAGCCGAGATAATGCACTCAAATGATAAAAATAATTATTAAATTTATAAATTTAGAGTAATGTAATAATAGAGTTAGTTAAAAATCCAATTTTATTATTTAAATTTTACTTATTATTATAAATTAAAAATTATAAAAAGGTTTTCACTTATGTTATTTATTTAGAATAAACATCAAACAATATCAGTGATAATTTAGAAGCAAGACGCTAGAGGCCTACACCGACTTGACCCATAGAGGCAAGATGTTAGAGGCCTAGATAGGCTTGACCCATAATCTTAAGCTTCATTCTCTCCGGTGGGTCATGTGACACTCCTTGGGAATTCCCCTCCTAGTTCTGAGGCCAACTTAGGTTGAAATCCTCATAGACTATGCCTACATCATGTGGGACACTTTAACATTTAACAATTTATCTCTTATGCAATTTCATACTTATCCATTTTAATATGTTAACATCCAACAACTACACTTAGGAAAAACACATGAACACGAAACAAGATGTATGGGCGGCACCCCAAACCGAGCATGATTAAATTTTATTAATATAATAGAGTCACAAAGAGTAAAATCTAAATGGGAGCACCAAAATTGGCTACAACCTAGGAGAGCACCCAACAAGTGACTCTCACTAGAAACCAAAAGAGTCTTCCCACTTCTACAAGCAAACCAAACTATCCTTTCTATCCTCCTAAAGCACTAGTGGGGCCTCCTCCTATGGCTCCCGTTACTCTTCTCAAATCCCATACCATACATAAAGCTAGCCAAAATATACCTGTGTTGTGCCCTATCTTCACATGACATGTACCAAGACTACCCATGGCTCGATTGCCCAAGTAGCTCCTGAATTCCTTCTACTTGGTTGTTGATACTTTGATGAATGCCTATACTTGGAATCACACTCATCTACTTATACTTTCTCTCCAATTCCACGGGTACACCGAAGGGATTCACCCTTGTGGTTGCATCCCCACCTTGTATCAAGCTGACATCATGTGGTGTCCACTTGTTTAGCTTTGGGTCCACATACTAGTGTTGTTGGGCGCAAGCCAAGTCAAAGGACATTCTGATGGTGAAGGTACAAGTTAGGTGAGGCCTAATATCGATCAGTTTTGGGAGAAACAACTCCGCAATTCTCGAGTGTAACGTCCCCAGTTTGACCCCATGGCATTAACATTATAAATGATGTAATATTGTTATGAAATCATGGTGAGGAGCTCAAGGCCAAGGCCCCGCCATCGATTTAGTGATGCATATGGGTTGCATGCTAGCAATGCACAGTGGAAATTCAAATATCATGTAATATGCATTTTAACAAAAATACCCACAACTAGCTATGCAATGCAACAAAGAGATGGGGGCATGATTTTCACAAGGAATTGGGAGGGAAAACATTTAAACCCTTGAGCCAATAGAGTCAATCCAAGTGTCAATGAGGGAACCCATCAAACCCTCAACTACCCATGTTGACTTTTGTACCCAACCATTGATTTCTCCCAAGAGTTGGTTGGGGAAGCTATTGCCTTGGGAATGGGAAGGTATGGCTGTCCAAAATCGGGTATGGGCAAGCCACCCTTCATGGAAAAACGTGTTGGTCTCCTTGAGCAAGAAGAGAGCCACGAAATTTCTCCCTAAGCCATTATTCACCATGGCCTTGCTCTCTCACGTAGCTCTAGCTGCCTGGGCGTTTTCCTCCCTCGTTTTTCTGTGTTTCCCTTCATCTTTTAGCTGGGAAGGGGCGTTTTCGTGTTGGTCACCAGTGGGGAAAGAGAGTAGAACGTTTTGGGTCTTCCTAGAGGTCCTTTAGGCCATTTGAAAGGATCCTAACCAGTGGAGAGAAATCGTTTTGCTCCCTGGGGTTGAAATCAAAATTTCCACAGTTCGCTTGGGTGAATCCACGAGTTGGGAGAGCCAATGTAGACCCTGTTTTGTGGACACCGTTGTTGTAAATGTGTAACCCTGTCAATGATTATTTTTGGTTGAGATGAAATGGTAAATGGGATGTGTGTGAACTGGAATGTTCCATTTCCTTGTGAGAATCATGCCCAGCTCGGGGGTGGCCTTCGGGCGGACTCAGTATAAGCTGTCGAAGAGCCTACGGTTGGGTGGAACGTTGTAGCGACATAGCTAGTTGCTTGGGGACGATTGCAATAAAGATGAGTATTTCTGCCTATGTATTTACTTCTGCTGTGTTTGCTTAGATGTGTACATCTGCATGCTTGTCTTTCTATATATGTGGTTGTTTTTAGTTAGCAGGTATCGGGGCCAATTGCCCAGTTTTAGCATCACGATCCTCTCCATTGCATTGGCATGATGGGTGGGGACGTGACATCGAGAGTAGGGTATGAAGTGTAGCGAAGTGGAAGATAAGGATCTTCCCCCTTAGTAAATGAAAAGTACTAAGGACCATCGAAGTAGTTTGAGTAGTTATGAATGAAGCGACGGACTGTCAGCAACAGAAGCAAAGAGTAAAGAAGCATGTGGTGCAAAGGATGCACCACTATAGCATCAAATCCATGCAGTCAGAACTGCGACTATCAAAGAAGCGCGAGGGCCAGAGGAAGCAGCGCAAAAGGACAACAGATATCCAACGAAGTAAAGACAAAGCGTGGTCAACATGAGAGCCATGCCATTTTGGTTTTAAGTGTACTATGGGGGTTGGCCCATAGTTATTGTAAAGATGTGACCTTCAGGCACAATCTACTAAAGTGGAAATTTTGTATAAGGAAGGGTTGTATTTTTACTATGGTAGATCTATGCTGAGAGAGATCTAAGAGAGGAAAAAGAATCTGCAGGTTTGTGCATAGGGATCTATTGTAGAGAAGAGTCTGCAGCTGAGTGACCTGACTGGAAATATTAACCCCTTCCAAGAAATATAAGAACAGTTCATGTGGACATAGCTCCCATTTGGGGGGTGCACCACGTAAATACTTGTTTTGTGTGTTTGAATCTCTGTTATATTGAATGTTAATGAATGTTTATGCTTATATATGTGTTTTCATATGAATGTGAATGAGAATGATATGATAAGTAGTAACATGTATGTATTAACATTGTGAAGTTGTATTAAGTATGGTAAATGCGTACTCATAGAAAATGCGTAGTAACAATGATTCAGAGAATTCAATAGGTTGTTGAGATCTATGAAGTGTGCAGATATATGTTGCTAACAATCTACAAAGTAGACATTGAGTAAGCTATGCATATCCATCTAGCATAACATAACTGTGCGTCACTGGGTTATAGAAACCTGATTCTGTAACCACTCATCTTCGCTTCGGGTGAGACTTTAGCCTGCTCACAAGTTGATGCCGAAAGGGCCAGTGAAGGGGATTTTGTTGGACCAAAGACTAGAGGGTAACCTCACAGAACTCGGGTCAGCCCCAAGGAAGGTAGATAAAGAGTAGGTAAGCCAACAAATTGTTCCGTTGCCGTGCTAAAGAACTAGCGATATGCGATGTTGTTATGTTATGAGACCGTGAAGAAGGAAGCGTAATGAGCAAGTTCTATTTCCGCGCTAAGAATTGGTAATATGTTTTGTGGTATCTGGAAAATACAGAAATAGAGAAATCGGTAAGTCAGACAAAACTTGAGTTTGCGAAGAAAGAGAACAAACATCTGCATCTTACAACAGAACAATGGTTTCATAGGTACATATTCACTGACCTACATCAAATTTTATTTGCATCATTCACTACTGAGTTGCATGAGTTGATATCGAGGATAGCGGAACGCAAAAATTGTTTCTAGGGTGGAGAACCTATAGTTTGGAATACAGAGCTAATTCATAGGCTTAAAGGAATTGACAACAAAATTTCAAGAGTAGTAGAATTTTGGTTTGCTAGCTTACTCGAAGGATATGTTACAGAGTTTGTTGTGGACACATTGAAGTCCTACAGCGCAACAGAAGGAGATTTCTTTCAAGGATTTAGAGGTAAGTTCCTAAAAAACCTCAATTTATACATTAAAATGCAATGAGCTAAAAAAGGAGTCTTAAGAATTCAATGAGATTCCTAGGGTTAGAGTCTATAATTTGTTTAGCAACACATATAGTAACACAGACGAAGATATTGGTATTTTGAGAAGTGGAAAGAGATATAAAGTTAACAGTAGAAAGAGGTCTCGTGAAGTCGAACCTTGCACATTCTTAGAAACTGAGTTAGGAAGTGATATAAACTCATATCCGGTTGAGTTTGATACCAAAACAAAACCTAGACGCATTGGTTATAAGCCTATTACTCCGCATAAACCTATAGTTGAGGGAAGAAATATTACTAGTTCGCAGAACACTAGTAGAAGTAATACTGCTGAAGCAAATACTTAGAATCATTCAAGTAATGGTATACCTTCATCATCTCAGAAAACTACACCTCCTATAAGAAGAATGGAAGAAGATATTAAACTACCTATTTTTAAAGGATCTAGCCTAGAAGACCCAGAGCAACATTGGTTTCTCTGTGGAGCCATATGGAATATTAAGCAAGTACATGATGATGCTATAAAACAAGCTCAGTTAGTTACCACATTTAGAGATAGAGCTCCAACATGGTTCATGAAGTATTCTATGGGACAGAATAGATCGCTAGTTGATATAAAAAATGCACTTATTAGAGAATTCAAGAAACCTAAGTTAGAATGTCAATGCATCACAAAATTAAAAGAAATCAAACAGAAACCTAATGAGACTGTATGGGATTTTGATCAAAATTTCAAAGAATTATTAGGTAAATTTAGCTCTGAAATAGCACCACAACAACATCAAGAATGGTTCATAGCTGCATTGTTTCCCCATATTAGATTATCATTGATGAAACATAAGGTAGCATCGCAAACATAAGCATTAGAGATTGCGATGAAGCTAGAAGCTTCGCCAATAGGAGAAACTAGTACAAGTATGGTACAAATACAGACACAGTTATCCAACTTGACATTACAGCTACAAGATATGAAGAAAGGAAATGAAACTAGAGAAGAAGTTTGGTGTACAAAATGTAAAGGAGAAGGACATTCCAAGGAACATTGTCCTATGTTCAGAGACTACATTTTTTTTTTTAACTAGGGGAATCAACAACTAGGAAGGGGTTGGTACTCGCATGACAATGGGTCCAGGGATCCAACCCCGTTTGCTACCACTATACCCCTAGGTGCACCCACATAGACCACAAGCATGGGGCATGGGTAAGTCGGGGTGATTTGAACTCATGACCTCCATTTACAACATTTCCTTCATATCAAGCGAGTTGTCGGTTGAGATACACCCCCGCAGGCATGTTCATAGACTACATTAATAGTGGAGCACCAAACCCATTGAATCAACAACAAGGACCATGGTGTGATATTTTCCAATGTAGAGGACATTGCCCAGAATACTGTTACCTACTTCAGAAATATTTATAGACACCAAAGAATATGTACTGCACATTCTGTAAGTTAGGTGGACATGACGATACCAACTGTAGAGCTTATGATCTCATGATAGAAGGAAAGCATGATGTCTACAGAGTCCAAGGAGAAACACCGCATACTAATGAAAATGCACAGTATGATCAAGGCACATGTAGAGGACGTGGTGGATACAAAGGAAGAGGACGCAACACTAGATAAGGACGAGGAAGAGGTCAAATTATATGCTATAACTGCGTTCAACCAGGACATCTAGCAAGAGACTCTTAGAATCCATGCACTACTTGTACGTACTGTAAGTCATTTGATCATGTCATTGAAGCATGTTCCATTTTTCAAGGAAAAATGAAAGGGAAAAGACTGGGAGGACATAACCAGAATATACAAATGATCTCAGCTGAGAAGAGGAACAAGGATCACAACATTCATGTTGTGACCCGAAGTGGAACCATGACAGGAGATGACAGGACAAATGAAGCTTCGACTTCTGAAGATCACTTAAACATACCAAATCCTACTGATGGGCCTTGGGTAAGAGAAGAAACTAGAAAAATGACCATCTTTAACCCCGACCAAGAGAAAAAGACATTCATGGAAGCAAGGAAAAGCTTTTAGAACAGATAACCTTCGACCACAAGAACCAAGTTGTGAAGTGATCAGACACCGACACTGGATATGCCGATCTCATATGATGGATCATGAATTTCTCTAGAGTAGATAATTCCTATAATGCAGTCCTTACAGAGCTGCATAAAGTCGCTAAGACATGGAAACGCCTTAGGGGAATTAGAGAAAAAAATACAATATCAATAATCAATGATCAATGATCAATAATCAAACTCATCACCACTACTGGAAATGAGATGCTTGACATTAACATCTGGCTCAGACTCCTACAGTTTATCACTAGTAATCTACTTTTATGCTCCATTGACTTACCTTATTGGTATTTCGGGGACATTAATAAAATTATCTTATTTTATCTTGTCTCATCTTAATAGAGTCCACACTCGCCCCTCCAGTGGAAGTAGAAACACTCAGTGACAAGTTGGGATTTTTGGGTGAGTGGTTTGCTACAAAAGTTTCTCTTTGGTTCTCTCCCTTATATGTTCCATGGAAAAGTATGTTTCCCAAATCTGCTAAGTGATCTCGCTCGCCTCACCTTAGTGCACATTTGTGTAGTGAATACAATCGAGCAATTTAAATTTCCTGACATCAACATCACCAAGAGTTCACTATATAGGTGACTGTAAATCTTATGAATTCCTTTTTAGCAATGCCTTTTCTTTCCTTTCCCTTTGTTTCATTGTTCCTTCTCCTTATTTTTTTATTTTTTTATATTTTTTTCATGCATCCTCATGTTCACTATCAATCTCTTCACTTTCAAGTTGAACTTGTTGAGCCATTTTGGTTGTTGGAGTAGGTTTAATGTGAGGTTCATCCTTTGCTACATTCATAGTTGTCGACATTCAAGTAGGCATAGGTGTTGTTTAGTCTAAATTGAAATCAATCCCTTTTAGTCAATAGCTCACTTCCTTTCTATTTTTTAAGAATGTCTATATAAATGGGGCCAAGCCCATGTAACCACTGTTCAATGGTGAAATATCTCTAAGTTTCTCTTCAAACATAGGTTGCATTATGTTGATATTTAGAGACTGGTGGAGATTGAAAAGCTTCAACAATATGTCACTGATAAGCCCAACTCACTACCAAAGACCAACTTTAACAGGTCAGTAGAAATCTCAAGAGATAACAAGGTGTGCAAACATGGACTGCTAGGATTCAAAGCATTCCAAATGTCTCCCTCTGTAGAAAACCATATAAATCTTATGTCTAGATCAGATAAGAAAACTAACATAAGACAACTTGAATATTCTGGCAACTTAGAAGTGTGTGCAATCATCAAATCTGTAACTGTATCTTTCACTCTTTTAACACCACTAAGATATTCATCTTCATCTGATTTTTCTAGAAAATATTGTTCAAGGAACCTATTTGTTAATTCTATGCTTTTGTCTCTTTTTGTTCGATGAAGCATTCTTATGTTTACCTTTACCTTTTGTCTTTTCTTTACTTTTGTCAAGGCACAACCCTATATTTGCAGGAATTACTTTAGCAACCCTTGAGGGATTAAATAATCTTGTAACTCCATAGCTAACGTTGTTAGCCATTACTTTAAAGGAGGCAATTGCTACCTCCAAAATTGGAAAAATCAATGGTGGAAGGTAGAGAAGAATAACTCTAGTAATTCCAAGCAGAATTCAATAGGGGTGAATCATAGATGGTTCCTTGATTCTTAAAAATGTTCCACCAAGTTTCTAGTACATGTGGATGCAAGTATGTTGGGACATGTACTTGATATGTTTGCAGAAACCCCCTAAATTTCAGGGATGGCATGGCCTAGGGGATATCAGGGAACCCAAACATAGGGGATGGCATGGCTTAGCTTAGAACATTGTCATCAAATGATCAAAGGAAAAAATCTCAGCTTTATATTCCAAGGAGACAAATGGTTACATTTAACAAGTGCAACAAGACATATATACAAAACCATTTAGCCTAACAGTCATAAACTACTATCATCCATTGTCGAACCATCTGATCCTCCCCGTGTCCTACTAGAACCATGTATTTTTCAGAAGCTTCTAAACCATGATTTGAGAGACTATTAGCCCACATGTTGTGTTCCCTATATACATGAGTGAAGGAAATGAATTTAAATTTTCCAATTGGAACCTTTATCTGATCAAGAACTGATTGAAGATAGATATATACCCATTCAATCATCAACTTTGAATCTCCATATACCCAAAGGCTAATCCTTTCTTCATTGCAATTCTGAACAGATTTTCCAAGGCCTTCATTTCTGCAAAATTATCATAACCCTTACCATACCCCAAATTTGAAAGAGAAAACAATGGAATGTGAAAGAAACAATGCACTTCCAGCTCTACACCTCCCAGGATTTCCTTGACTTGTTATGTCAAAGAAACATCTTGCACTAGATATGTCAATCTTTGATGTCCCTATTTGCCTTAGGTTTATTTTTAGGAGTCTTCCTAATGTCATTATAGATATATTTGATAAAAGAGAAACTTCCAATGGAAAAACCTTTACCCTTGAAAAGAGCGGCACTCGAGTAATCCAGAAAGCCCAAGTAACTATAGAGGGAACAGTCTCATGTTTTTCTACAGCTATGTATTCCATCTAGTTCTTCAAAACTTCAATCAAATTTGCACCATCCCATTTGACTTTGCCTCCAATTAGGGATAGAGGTTCCTTCCACACCTCTTTGACACAAGAGAACCCTTCTTCTTATGCCCAACAGAGTTGCATAGTCCAACCCTTGAAGTGTCTATAGGTTTGACTCCTGAAGGTTCTATCTTCTTTCTCTTTTGTTCACTTAGCTTGTGCCACCACATGCCTACCTCCTACAGTTCTTGAATTCTCACTCAACATATGTTATTTTACCTTACTGTGCCAACCCATGAACTTGGCATTATTGCAAAGGTCTTTGAGCACTCGTGTGAATGACCAAAGATGAATGCTTTATTGCCTTAGAACATTTGAGGTGTCCTTTTATTATTTATATGAGATTGGCCTTGCATTTTCACTCCTTCTAAGTCAGTGTGCAAGCCCCTCCAAGACAAAGTGGACACAAGTGCCCAATTAGCCAACTTCATCTGTGTCTGAAGGTGCATTTTTCCCTCTTCTTGACTTGTATGATGATGTTTGTATCCAATGGTGTTGTTCCATCATCCAACAAATGTGTGCCCACATGTGTACCTAATGAAGTGCACCCAGATGTGTTCCCAAGTACTCTCAACCAATGTGTGCTTGGCAACATGCACTCAAAGAGAGCTTGATAAGGTGCATCCAGCAAGTCTTCCCAGTCCATGTGCCAAACTAAGACCATGAGGTCATCTATAAGCCCGTCAAGTTTTTTTTTCCATTTTGTTTTCCATGTATAATACATGTTTGTGGAAGAGGTCACTTGCAGTCAATCGATATCATTTGCAAGCTACCCCACTTGTTGCTTGACTATCACTTTCAATTGGTCGAATATTGCTTACATTTTTCATTGTTGAGTAAATCCTCCAAGAGTTCAATCTTCAGTCTTCGTCTTGTGTTTAACTCCCAACTCTAGTCTTCAACAACCTTGAAAGGTGACACTACTTTAGCACTCAAGTGGAGTAGTGATTCATCAATAAGGATCAATGTCCACTAACTGATATCTGGATAGAGTTGGAAAACTATCACAAAACATTTTCATTAAGCAGTGAGGGTGGATTCTTGGGAGATTATAAATTATAACTTATCTGGACTGTGCAGTGTGGATAATGGCATCGATATATCATATAACTTCTAGAGTCCAGGGCACAAGCAGATCCCTCCACTATCATGATTATTACTCGTATAATCATATAATCATTATTATTACTCATATATTGATGTTAATTTTTTTAATATGTTACTTTCATTTATGTTCATGTGTGTGTGTGTAGGTGAATCTAATGCCAAACCTAAAAGAAATAAAATTTGAACTGAATCAAATGGTTGTTGAACTAAAACTTGAAA
Source organism: Larix kaempferi (assembly GCA_027924585.1). Lineage (NCBI taxonomy): Eukaryota > Viridiplantae > Streptophyta > Pinopsida > Pinales > Pinaceae > Larix > Larix kaempferi. The sequence continues at coordinate 15,301,851 of BSBM01000030.1, forward strand.
TAAACCATCTGACTTAGTCTGTAATAACATTCTTTCCTTCCCTTGCCAATTTCCCTTCCAAGATTCTTTGCTCGACCAACTTATGAATCAACAAAGCTAGAACCCCTTCCCCACTTAAGTTTACAGATAAAGGGTTAGTCCTGATGGTAAACAATTTGTGACTACATCACTTGATCAATGTATTTGAGTCTTTTGGTTTCCTAAATGGAAATTAAGACGGACATGATGAGTCTCGAGGTTGCACAAGATTTACAAAAGTGATGCCCCATTATGCAAGCTATAATTTTCTTCTTTATACAATGCTCTTGGGTATAGAGATTGTAATTTTGCATAAAAATAAAGTTGCAAGAATCCTTGGTAAGGTAGGAAACACTGAAATATTTTTATGAATTTCTCTATACCAAGGAGGGAGTGGCAGCAAGAAGGTAAAGAGAATGACTGCGGCTACTGTAAATGCCACAAAGAACAGAGAACCATTTGCAGACCCTAATGTCTTATGTTGTGCAATAAAAAAACATCGAATTTATCTTTTCATCCAGAAGGGATTGGCCCAAATCCTTAGCACAAACTCCAGACTTAACAATAAAGATGCAACATTAAATGAGTTGTTCCAGAATGGCCCAATCGCTGCAATGGTAGTGAACATTTGTGCCAGGGAATTATTGGAGTAACCATACCATGGTTGACAACCCATTTTCATTTTCAGTGAATTTTGTAGAATTGCTTTTAATAACAACTTTGAAATCAACACACGAACATGGCATACTTCTATTCAATTGGGTAGAATTACTTTCAATAACAACTTTGAAATTATTCTATAGGTGAATAATTTTTTCTATAAATTTGTTGGTCAAACAACCAAGCATCAAACTCCCACCAAGTAAGATCTTGGTAATCCATATGCACTCAACCACCATTATCTCTTGTGTATTTCTTAGATTTTGTTGGGTCTTGAAATAAGATTTGAGAATTCTGATTTAGGAATCCAACTTGTCTTTATTAAGAGCCATCGAAATAAGAGATTGTGATCTTGGTGTCTAGCTTCGATGTTGGTTGGGAAATAGTGATGGTTGAATTCACTTGCTATTATTTTTGTTGCCTGTCTCTTTAGTATTGTTGTCCTAGGGATTCCTCTTGTTGTCCCACCATTGTTTATAACTTGTCATCATGTCCTATGTCATTTTTGCCTACAATGCAATTTATCACAACCTTTGTAATGCAAGTTATTTGGCTAAGAACTTATTATACAAATGTTAACTACTCTTGAAATTGTTAAACCAAGAGAAACATGATGCCAGATTCATAAGAAAACTCTAGTTCCTTCAAAGCACTTGAATGTCAAGAAGCCGTGAAGAACATGAAACTAGACATGGAAATTAAATGGCTTTTTTCTTAAAATGGGTGTTCAAAATGGCTCAGAATTTTCGAATCTAACACAAGACTACCTTATTTTTTTAGATTGATCCCTTCCTCGTGATTGAACCACTTTCCCATAACATCAGCAACGCAAAAACCACATGTTGGGGGACCACTCTCCTCCCAACCAACCCTTAGACGATAGTTGTGGCCCCCAAGCCTTGATTAGACAATACTATGCCAGACAACTAGATAATTCACCACCCAGCCTCAACCCTCCATACATCATGTTCATATCCTTAGCGTTCCCACTTTGTTCATAGCCCACTAATTAAAAATATAGCCTTAGTGCTCCCACTTTGTATTGAAATCATGTTACCACACAGTCCCATTGACCTACTTCTATGGTCATTTGTTGGACATTAATAAAATTATCTTATCTATAGCTATTTTTCATTGGATTCTCTTGGGATATATCAATGGTTGTAAATCATGCCATGATAGTGCATCCTTGTTCACATTGGTAGGAAATTTGGTTCTCAAGTCAAAGTCCCATCGTTAGGAGATCAACTAGCGCGGGTAGAAAAATAAAATAAAATATGGCATTTAGATCCTTTTGCAGACCACCTTAATAGATTGTATAATTGATTTGGATATTCTGTTTCCTTATTATGGTATATTTTTGTGCTTATCAGTGTGTTTTGAAAAATAAATTGGATTTCAAGCATGGTTGTCTTTGGATATTATTGTCTTTTCTTAGAATTACAAATGATGCAATCTAGATGTTCATATTGTTCCTATCCCCAATTCTGAAAGGGTGCTAGCTCAATGGAAGAGTGCTTTCCTTACAAGCAAGAGGTTGCTAGTTCGATTCCTTCGTGCCCTATTGATATTTTTAATAAAATATATTTTACTATGATTTATTATGGCTATAGAGGGGGTTTCAAACCGCCTTTGTATGTTTCTACGAGGTGGGTTCTAAACCACCTTCATATGTCACTATGAGGGGGGTTCAGAATTGCCCTTGTATGTTACAACGAGGGGGGTTTAGAACCTCCCTTGTAGGTACCTATGAGGGGGGTTTGCAACCACCCTTGTAGGTACGTACGAGGGGGGTTTGTAACAACACCCAAAGGTTTCTAAAATGGAAATTTAGGAGGGGTTTTGAACCACCCCCATAGGTTTCTATGAGGGGGGTTTAGAATCTCTCCTATAGGGGTCACAAACCATCCCTATAGGGGCTTCAAACTGCCTCTATAAGCCTCTATGAGGGGGGTTCAAAAATGCCCCTATAAGCCTCTATGAGGGGGGTTCTAAACTGCCCCTATATGCCTCCACAAAGGGGGTTTCAAACTGTCCCTATAATACTATATGAGGGGGTTTCACAACTACCCCTATAGGACTCTACGAGGGGGGTTTGAAACCACCCCTATAGTCCTCTACGAGGGGGGTTCCAAATTGCCCCTGTAGGTTTGTATGAGGGAGCTTATGAGGGGGGTTCACAACCGCCCTCGTAGGTCTCTATGAAGGGGGTTCAAAACCTTCCTTGTAGGTATCTATGAAGGGGTCTATGAGGGGGGTTTAAAAATGCCTCCGTAGACCTCTACGATGGGGGTCACAAACCTCCCCCAAAAGTCACTTTTGGAGGCGGTTCCAATCTCATCAAAAAATGCCCTTAAAGGGAAATTTTTTTAACATTGGTGCCCTTAGGAAAACCGCCCCCAAATCCAAAAACCCCCCCGTAGGTCACTTTTGGGGGCGGAAGACAACCCCCCTAAAGGCCAAAAATGTAGTAGTGAATGGTGTAGCAAAGCACAAGAATAGAGCATTAAAGGAGATGGCTACATGTATGATGGAGGCTAAGTCCTTGTATCCTAAACTATGGGATGAAGCAATTAAAGGTGATGCGTATGTTCAGAATAGATTAACACACAAAGAGTTGGAAGCAAATACTCTATTTGAGGATTGGATGGGACACAAGCCTGATGTGTCTCACCTCAGGGTGTTTGTCTCAAGAGCATGGGCTAGAATACCTCTAGAGAAAAGGAAATCATTGCATCCCCAAAGTAAGGAGTCAATCATGGTTGATATGTAGAATATGAAAATGGATACAATATATTTGACCCCTCATCTCAAAATAGTTTCATTTAGATGAGTGTCCAATTCGAAGAAGCACCCTTGCATGCAGCTGACCAAGAAGAAGGGGAATGCTCAAACCCCCTGCCTGAAGAGGATGTAAGTGATGCTTCATTTTATGATATTTTTTATTCTAATGCTGAGGATGAATATGATGACATGCATGCAGATCATGACCCTCCTACAAGGTCCAATTGGGCTGATAAAACCATACAAGTAGCTGGTGAACTTGCAGGTGATCCACAAGAACATAGGAAGACTAGATCACAACTTAGCAATGCATTGTCTAGTGATTCAAATATTCACGGGAGGTTTTTTATGATGGTTGGATTTGATCCACAGTCATATAAAGAAGCATCAAATGATCCAATATGGGAAGCATCCATGCAAGAATACATGAAGCCTCTCCATGACAATGAAACTTGGGAGTTGATTCCTCTTCCTTCCAAGAGGAAGCTAGTGCAATGCAAGTGGGTGTATAGGACCAAGATGGCTGCTAATGGTTTTGATATGAAGTACAAGGCCATATTGGTAGCTAAAGGCTTCTTTCAAGTCCATGAAGTGGACTACACCGAGACATTCGCACCTGTGGAAAAGATGGATTCAATCAAGTTAGTTTTGGCCATTGTAGCTTCCAAGCGATGGGAGGTTCATCACATGGATGTGAAGAGTTCCCTTTCTCATGGTGATATTCATGCGGATATATATATCTGGAAGCCTAAATGTTTCATTCATGATCCTTCACCTGTGTGCATGTTGAAGAATTCCCTATATGGTCTCAAGCAAGCTTCTAGAGCTTGGTATGCCAAGATGGACAATTTTTCTTCTATCACAAGGTTTTGAGAGATGCAAATTTGATCGAAATGTTTATATGCAGCATGTTAGTGACTCTATGTCTCTTGTTTTACTATATTTTGATGACCTTTTGATCACTGGTAGTTGCATTGAAGAACTAAACTCAGTTAAAGCTACATTACATAATGCATTCTCCATGTCATATCTAGGATTGTTGAAACAATTTATTGGTTTGGAGATTGATCAATATGATGAAGGGATCACAGTTTCAAAGTCATATTATGCTTAAGATATTCTACAGAAATTCAAAATGGTTGAATGTAAGGATTCCAAGTTTCCCTTCCTTCCAGGGGTAAAGCTTCATGATTGGGGTTCCTCACCATTGGTGGATAATTCACTGTATAGACAACTAGGTGGGAGCTTGTTGTATCTCACTCACTCTCGACCAGATTTGTCTTATGAAATTGGTGATGTTGCAAGATACATGCAATAGCCTCATGAGATCCATTGGAAGGCTTCCAAAAGGATATTGCATTATGTTTAAGGAACGAAGTAGTTTGGGATACACTATGCAACTCATTCATCACTTGAACTAGTTGGTTTTAGTGATTCATATTGGGCTGGACATAGCACTAACCGGAAGTCCACTTCTGGTTATGTCTTTATGCTTGCACATGCTCCCATTTGTTGGTTTAGAAAGAAGAAACACACTATTTCCTTATCATTAGCTGAGGCCGAATACAGGGGAGCAGTGAATGCATCTACACAATGTGTGTGGTTGCAAGGTATTCTTGGAGAGTTTGGATTTGCATTTGATTCACCCACAATCATTTGGTGTGATAATTAACATGAAATCAAGATCTCCACTCATCGAGTACAGAGACAGAGGACCAAGCACACAGAGATAGACATGGACTACATCATAGGCTTGGTGCATGACCAGGTTATTTCCTTGCAGTATTTCCCATCTGTTGAGCAAACTGTTGATATCTTCACCAAGAGTTTCACTAAGAATACCTTCACCTACCTTATATCACTCCTTTGGGTGGGTGATGCATTGTGAAGTCTGGTATATTTTCCAGATTTTGGTTCTTGTCCATTTTAGAGGGGAGGTTTTATTTCCCATGTAATTCCCTCCTTACCTTGATTACATGGACTAATAAAAATTGTAAGAGGTGACTTGAGCCTTATTTTCCAAGGCCTCATTTTGTTTTGGATACATAACTCTAGCTTAAGGGGGGGTGTTAGAACATTATTACACCTAGGACCATAGTCTCATAAGATATTTTGATGATTATCAAATCCAAACATTGGTTAATGATGATAATCCAATGTTGTTAGGAGGTTGTTAGGCATTAATGACACATTACACCACTTAAGGGCCCGATTTTGGTCAAACTAGAAGTTACGAGCCCTCATTTATTGCCACCTCCCTCATTTATTACCACTACCTAAGTGAGGAATGCCCTTATCCCCTATTTTGTGTATTTGGGTTTGACCTGAGGCACCCATGCATTTAATGTGGCCATTTTCCCCCTCCTTGGCTACCTACAATCCACCAAATTCTCACCCACTCACATGCCATCATCATTAATGACCTCCCATTCCATCCCAATGTTCATATTAGGAATTTGTGACTGTTTGAGGTGATTTGGGAGACTATTGGTCAATCTGGGGGGGATTGAGGTCTAATGTAAGCTATCCACTTGTAGCTCATTCGGATGCCCCCAAAGGCTCGCAATTTTTTCCAAATGTAATATAAGGGTGTTCACAACTCATTTATGGGTTGGATAGTTATAATATAACCTGCTATTTGATCATTTGAGTGTTCATTGTGCCTCTTTTACCCCGTTTTTCTTGTATACTTATCCAAATTCTTAATTGTGAGGATATCTTTAGCTAGTTGATTGTACTGTGATTTGAATTTCACAAAATGGACTCCCCTATCGACCTTTAAACATCTCCCCTTTTTTCTCTTCAATCATAAAATAATTTCCATATCCCCTGATAGCCAAGCCCACCCTATCAAAAAGGTCTAAAATTGCCATGGTTGATCAATTTTACATGTGGTTCATTTTGAGATTTGGTACACCATTAATGTTTACTAAAATTATGGAAATCATGGTCATCACTCCTCCTATCAAAGAGATAGTCATGAAGAAATATGTAGGGTTATTTGCTGCCATGAGGACTTCACATATGGGAACATGAATTCCATATTCCCTTTCACTTCTAAAGTTCATGAATTGGAGCACCAAAGGGTTTCTCATAATTAAATTATGATGGATAACTTGGTTCAACAGAAGAGCAAATGCATTTTTTAGAGGAAGAATGTGCTATGTTAAAATCCATGGTCATAAATCTTAGCAAGCGTTCTCTCTCCTCAACCTCAAATTTGAATATATGTGGACATGGACAATTAGGAATCTCATCCTCCCAATGAATCCTAGGATGATGCTATGAGCAAGAATGTTTTATATAAGTTTGTAGATGGCAATGAATTGTAATTTTTCTTTATATTTAGGAGTATTTTTCAAAGTATACTCTAGTAGGAATCATTTCATCAATTTTGTAAGAAATTCCGCATATATTTATAGCTTAGATTTTGCTAGCAAGATACAACATATATTTGTTGGACCGACTCTCTTTTTGTATAATCGTTATGGTGTTTGATTGTAGCTTCTTTTAATACACAATTTATTCTTGTTTATATTAAAAGTTTATTATTGAAGTCATTTCTTATGATTTTTTCTCAAGGTCCAATAAACTAACATTGATTTCAATGAAGGGTAATCTTCATCTTCATCACCATTACATATGTTTTCTCTTACTTTTTACATTTTAAATAAAAATCCTAAATAATACAACTTAGTGTCCAATATATTTTTGGTGGTCATGATTGGTTTTCAATCCATCCTATTAACACTTTCTATAATTTTAATGCACAACTACAACTTCATAAGAATAACACTTAAAAAATAAACGAAAAATAATATGCATATGTACATACATACATATAATGGAATTTAATTAGTTAAGTACATTAACTACATTATCATAACAATTTTTAAAGTCCCATAACATGATTTTACAATATAATTTCAAAAGTTATCATATCTAGTAAACATAATTATTTGAAAGACATTTTTCTTTCCTTTTATTTTCAAATATAAGAGATGCTTTACTATCTGTTCATCAATTCAATATGCATACTATTACATGCATATTTCAAAAAGCAACATATCAGAGATATTTTCTTTCATGCATATTTCAAAAAACAACATATCAAATATATTTTCTTTCATGCATATTTCAAAAAACAACATATCAAATATTTCTTTCATGTTTATTTTCAAACCAAAAGTGAAAAGTGTGCCACTATCTATTCACTATTTCACTATAATATAACATGACTCTCTATTCATCAATTCACTAGACATGAATATAACATGCATATGTCCAAAATAACTCAACAAATGAGTTAATATCCATGACTTCAAATGCCATTTAACAATTAGGCTAAAAGAGATTAATATTTCATTGAAGTAAATAAGAAATTTGCATTCGAGAAAACATAAATAATATCCACCTTCTCTTATTGTATGCATGAAGTGGATGCAATACCCACACACAAAAAATTACAAAATAAAAATAAAAAATACTTAAAGTTCAAAATAATAAAAATAAAAAATACTCAATATTTCTCTTGTGTTTTGCTTTTCTCAACAAAAGATTGAAAGCATATTACAATCCTTTCACTATATTAAACTCAATAAAAACATTTTAAAAAATCCCAAAGGCCATGCAACTAATTCGTATTTTTTCAAAGATCATAAGGCCACACAACTAACTTGAAATGAGGTTATCATCCCCTTGAAAGCAACTACAAGACTTTCACTATTAAACCCAACACAAGCAACACTCTTTCATTAGCAAACTTAGCACAACCTTTTCAAATATCATAAAGTCATGCTACTAACTTGAAACTAGGTTATCATCTCCTTGAACATAGTATAATTTTGCTACTACTTTATGGATTTGGGAGATCATGATTATGTTTTCCTTTATATTTTGTAATAATTGATGTTGGATCATTGGGACATTTTTCTATATATTTCTTCACTGAGCAACCTTCAGCTGTGCATTTATAATAACTCCTGCAAATCAACAAATATTTTAATGAGTAATAACAACAAAGTATTCATTGCAAAAATAAAAATAATTAAAAAAACAATATTAATAAAACTTTGATTTAATTTATAATAAAAATTTCTCATAACAGTTAAGTGGTGAAAAGTTTGGATACTTGATCTCTCTATGATCTTTATAAAACCAGGGTTAAATGAATTAGATAAATCTATACCAATAAAATTTAACTTAAAATTATTATAAAATAAATAATTATTGTAAAAGAGAATTAAATAAAAACAATAAAAAATCTTAATTTATTAAAACTTTAAATTTTGATAGAAATAATTATTATTTTTATTTAATTATATATATATATATATATATATATATATATATATATATATATATATATATATATATATAATACTAACTACTTACAATTTATAACATATACATACCTTGAATTAAAGTTTCACTTTATATTTTTCTGCCCATATTTAATCCATCTATATCCATCATCAAGGAGATCAGATTCACAAACTGTTCTAATAACGTGTATCTCCGGTATCTTATATATAATCATGTAATTTAAAAACCACACAATGGCATGATATATTAGCTATTCATGCATCTTACCTCTAACCCTCTAATTTCAAAATCACACCTAGATTTTATAAAACTATAAACTATTCATGCATATTAGCTATACAAATATCAAAGAATTTAAAAAACTGTAAACACTACCTAGGCATTGAGTAGGAGACTTCAATAGCATCCGCTCCAAGTGAAGTGAGGACTCTGTCTGAAACATTAAAAGTGGATAAAGGCTCTGGGTAGCCCGCTGACACTTGTTGATCGGAGGTTGAGATTACCCTTTGCATTGATGATGCTGTGTCTGAACAATTCAATTCAACATTAATAAGCTCAGTAATATATATATATATATATAATTTGGGACTAAATTTAGTTATATTATTTTGAGTTAAATCTTATTTTTCATTTATTTTAAACGCTTTCAAATATTTTACTGAATACAAATTACATAACTTAATAATTTATATTTGTAATTCTATTTTTTTTTTAAATTTTAACAAGATTTTAAGTAGAAATAATAATAATAAATATAAAAAAAATATATATCTAAATTTTAATGGACCATTATATTTACCTCTTATCTGCAAACCTTCTCCATTATGAAGGCCTCCAGGAAAACCATGAACTCCAAATATTGTAGGAACATCTTGAGGTTTAGGATGATTATGAATATCTCCATCATATTCAATCTTTGTTATCTGCCCATTAGGAAAGCATACGATCTTCCTCCTCATTTTGCAACTTGCCTCTGCACACCTGTAATAATGACAAATATACTCTCCTCGGGCCAACCCTCTTCGACCGTACTTCCTCCAATAATACCCATCTTCATAAAATGTCTCTGTTAAAAGGAAAGGCATGTCCTCACAAACTTCATGCCCTGAATCATTCTTAAGACTTGATCGCTGATCAATCAAACATGGTGTTGCTGGTAAAGTATCGTTCTTAAGAGTTGATGCTTCATCAAACAAATACTGTGTTACTGATGACTCTCCCTGCTCAATGCACAATCCATATGGCTAAGACTTTAAAAAAAATAAATAAAAAAAATTCGATGTATTTCATAAAAATTTAATATGAAGCAAGTAATTCAGATTTTGCTTAAAGATTATAATGATAAGTGTTAGAACATCAATGTCTGTGTTTTGTTGATAAACAAGAGATCTCATTATATTAATAACTGATCAGTTTAGATAGATTGTTACAGTTTATTAGCCAGGTAAATTAGCTCAAGTGGTTGACAGTGGTCAAATCCCAGACTAATATCCCCATCAAGTTAGGAAAAACAAAAATTGTTACAGTTTACTATGACTGGGTTATGGAAAAAGTATATATATAGACAAACTTTTATCATAAAAAATTTAAGAATAAGAACTAGAGCAAACCAAAATTGCCCCAATCCAAAACAAACTAAAAAAGTCAACTACATATAACTATGATCTATGATCTGTCCAAATAAACTTAATGGCAAGGCCTTTTTTACATTTAGGGTCACCATATGGGCAGAGATACAACATCATATATAAATCAGGACAAATTATAAAATTCATTATAAATAAACAAATAGATTATAAAATTGAAAAAAAAAAACAGATTCAGTTCTTCATTAAAGATTACCTTCTTCTTCAATTCTAGAAGAACCTGAGAAGATATTGGTATTCTCTGGAAAGCTTGCCAACCTTTTAGTTGAATTCTTGAAGAATATGGAAAAATGAAATATGATTAAAATGGATGGATTTTTAGTTTCTTAAACTATATGTTAGTTAACAAACCAAAGATAGAAATAGCAAATAAAATAAAGAAATGTGATAAAAACCATAGTAACATAATTTAACTGAAAAACTTTAGTAGACTAAGTATATAAAATATCTTTAATTAAATAATAGCAATTATACCATAAATGTATATAGACATTTATATAATAAAATCAAAAATATATTTAAAAAACAAAAATTATAAATTTACAACTTCGAAGGAAACTAATTATTAATAATCTTTTAATAAAAAAATAATAAATTGAATGATATTTCTCTTTTTTAACTAACTAAACTTTCAACGTTTTTTTTTTGTAAATTGGTTTTCATAATTTAATTCTCTAAAAGTAATAAGAATCTACAAGTAATAAGAGTATTCGAAAAATACACTAAATGTCAATAAGACAGAATTATGCTAGTATGATAAAAACCCAATTACTTTCAACACCAACACAACACTTCCAACCACAAAACTCACAAACAAATAAAAAATGATAAAAAAACCCAGTTATCTCCAACACAGTAGTACTATTACCAAACAAAAAAAACAACCAACCCAAAAAGATTAAAAACCTAACTATCTCCCAGAGCAACACCAAAGTAACCACCAAGAACAAAACTAACAAACAGAAAAAAAAATTATTATTAAAAAGTACCAAGTACCAAGTACCAACCAAAAACAAAATTAGGTAACACAACAACACCGAAGTACCCACCAAAAACAAAATTAGGTAACACAACAACACCGAAGTACCCATCTATTTGAAATGAAGATTATGCAGATTTTTTATTCAATTTATAACCAGAGATCTTTTATTCAATTTATAACCAGAGATTTTTTGATCCAGGATTTACAGATATGTAGAAGAAGAATTTACACATATGTTGAAGAAGAATCACTCCACGCACACATTATAAACCTAAACAAAACATTAAACAACTACCCATTCTTGATCTCAAACAAACAACACTAAACAACCATTCTTGATCTCAGCACAGCACTGAATAAATTGATGTGGGATATTGGACTGAGTGATATTGTGAACTAAGGGAACCAAGTCTTGGCAGAGGCTATGTCAGGATGGTTTTATATCAGGTGGTATTGGGCTGGAGACTGACCAGGCAATCCTGGTATTTAATTTCTCGATTAAACTATCAGATTTCATGAACCAAATCCACTAGCCTCGAGTGCATTTCCTGTTAAAGCTATGTAAAGTAATAATAATTGGTTTTATTATTGAAGTTGTTAATGGTACTTATTTAAAACAACAGAAGGTCTTACGTCTTGTTAATGTGCATATGCTTTTGACTTGTAGGCTCTAAAGAATTCTGAGTTTATGTAAGTATATACAGACCCTCCCTAGCATTTAGCCTTCACCCACATAGACACATAGATCTAACTGTTTAGGCATTGGAAAATTATATGCACTGTTATTATCGTTCCAAACATGGTTAGCCATCACTGAAGATAGCAGCAGCAACACCGCAAACAGAAAATGGATTGGGCTATTGGGGATATACTTATTCATGCGTCCCACGGAAGAAATAACTCATGATTAAAGTTTCTTTAAAAATAAAATTAGTGGTTATTTAAAATTTTAGTTGGATGGATGAAGGTTAATTAATGAGGTGCTTATTTAAAGTTTTGGATGGTGGAGGCGGATTAATGATTTTCCTGGTGTGTGTTTTTTATTATTGTTTTAGTTGTAATAAATTATTGTTATGGTTGCAATAAAACCAGTAGTTTAAACATATTATAATTTGGATTTTTAAAATTATTTTTTATGAATTGTATTCAAAATTTTATCATAATTTTAATATATAATAAATATATTATAGGGTGTTAAATATATTTATTTATTTAAAAATACAGTTTTCATAATGAAAAATTATAATTTAATAAAAAATTATATAATTGTAATTTGATAAAAAAATTATATAATTTTAATAATATTAATTTAACAAAATCCAAATCATATAAAGTTTAGAATAAAAATGTTACATTATGAAAAATAAATAAATAAATATATGATGTAATCATTATAAATTTTGTAAATGATGAGTCTCAGTGTTTGTCAAATAATTAGTTAATTTATGGACTGAAAGTGTGTCAATTTCTATGTAATTTTGGTTATTCTTAGGTATGTTGCAAAGGTTAGTGTGACAGCTTGGGATATTCCATGAATTATGGGTTTTATATATTAAATAACTAATGATTAATGGAATTTTAATAAGTAATGGTTACTGTATTAAAAAAACAATTTAAATGCTTTTAAATTTGGATTTTACTAAAAAAATATTTTGAATTTCCTACCAAAAACCGAAAATCCAAAGCCTAGAATAAATAGACTACATTTTTAGATATGTTACAAAGATTAATATGACATCTTGAGAGATAAGATTGATTATATTTTAAATAACTAATGATTAATGGAATATATAAATATATATTTTTATTGTTTTATAGAGTAAAATTACTTTCAATAAATGTTAATAACTATAATCTATCATTATATGGTGATAAAGTAAGTTAAAGTTCACTTAAACAAATTTTACAAAAAACAAAATAATAGCTAAAATTAAAGTGGAGTATAATATATTTACAAAAATAAATTATTTAAAAAAATAAATTGGATATAGTGGAGATAATGTATTCATATAATGAGCACCTCTGGAAATGAGGGGAAGTACCTAAGGGTTTCCCTATAGGAGATAGTGGAGATAATGTACTTAAATGATAAAAATAATTATTAAATTTATAAATTTAGAATAATATGATAATAGAGTTAGTTAAAAATCCAATTTGTTATTTAAAATTTACTTATTATTATAAATTAAAAATTATAGAAAGGCTTTCACTTATGTTATTTAATTAGAATAAACATCAAACAATCTTGGTGATCATTTAGAGGCAATATGTTGGAGGCCTACACCAGCTTGACCCATAGAGGAAAAATGTTAGAGGCCTACACGAGCTTGACCCATAAGCTTAAGTATCATTCTCTCCAGTGGGTCATGCGACACTGCTTGGGAATTCCCTTGTGAGTGGTGAGGCCAACTGAGGTTGGAATCATGATAGACTATGCCTACTTCATGCGGAACACTTTAACATTTAACAATTTATCTCTTATGCAATTTCATACTTATCTATTTTAATGTGTTAACACCCAACAATTACACTTAGGAAAAACACATGAACAAGAAACAAGATGTATGGGCGGCACCCCAAACCGAGTGTGATTAACTTTTATTAACATAACAAAATCACAAAGAGTACAATTTGAATGGGAGTACCCAAATTGGCTACAACTTGGGAGAGCACCCAAAAAGTGAGTCTCACTAGAAACCCCAAGACTCTTCCCACTTCTACAAGAAAACCAAACTATCCTTCGTCTCCTCCTAAAGCACCAGTGGGGCCTCCTCCTACGACTCTCATTACTCTGCTCAAAGCCCATACCATACATGAAGCTGGCCAAAATCTACCTTTGCTGCGCCCTATCTTCACTTGACATGTGCCAAGACTACCCATGGCTCGATGTCCCAAGTAGCTCCTGAATTCCTTCTACTTGGTTGCTGATAATTTGATGAATTCCTTTGCTTGGAATCACTCTCATCTACTTATACTTTCTCTCCAAGTCCATGGGTGCACCTAAGGGACTCACCCTTGTGGTTGCATCTCCACCTTGTGTCAAGCCGACGTCATGTGGTGTCCACTTGTTTAGCTTTGTGTACACATATTCATGCTAGCCTAGTTTTCATACGCTTCTTGCAGTGGGAATTCCACATTTTTTTTTGTAAGCTGCGTGGTAAAATTATATTATGGTACAAAAAAGGTTACAATCATCAAAAGAGTCTGAATATAGATTTCTAAAGCTGCTCATGATATCGATATTACAAAAAAAGGCACTGTGGACAGGCTTGGTGATATAACTTTAAGACTGCCGATCAGGAAATGCAAGAACATAGCATAACTATGGACAATGCAGAAAGAAACTAAACCAAAAAACAGAATGTAAAAACCAGGTGTATAGCGCTTGTGACAAGCAACTTCAAGTGTTGGCTTTTGCATCCTTGGAGCCATGAAATTCCTCGGAAATGGGACAAGGTTCGAAGAAGTCGTCTGTCCATTGCTGGGTCATGAGCTTGATTTGAAAGGCTCTTCTTTATGAGGGAGAATCACAATGTCCTCACCCTTACAGGTGTGCTTGTAATGCATTACATCAATAGTGGAGGGGACTGGAAAGGAGCTCCCAGGGGGAGTGGCACCTCGTACCACAACGACCGTCAGAGAGATAGAATCAACATTGTGTCTAGGTGTAGGAATAGCACCATCAGAGGCCGTAATTCCCATGGACTCATGGAGAGAGATTCCAGTGGCCACGCAGTTGCCATAGTGGCTGCACCTTTGGTTTGAATGGCGAGCTCTTCCCTAGAGCCAACAATCGGACCCGCTAGACCAAAGCCTATCAGAGGAACCAGATACAAAAACAGAGAATAGCGGCGACCCATGAGGCTTCCTTCCCGAGCAATGAGAGCCCCGTCTAGGTGAGCCATGTTGGCCCTGATATCCATGATGGCCAACTTCTCCATATTCCAGTTGGTGAGCATTTATTTGACAAGGGTACCTATCATATTCTTCAGAAGCCAATAGTAATTCACTTGAATTCCTTCGCTGCCAAAGGCAAGCATTTCAGCAACGCTGCGCGACTCCCAGTCATCTACCAGACGACGAACGGGCATTGAGACATTATCCTTGTAACCGATGTTGGCTGCATGTTCCTTCTCAGCAGCACAAACTACTTTTGCAGAGCCAAATCCGTGCTTGGAGGTGCCTCGTGTGCGCTTCATGGCGGTATCAGAGACTTTTCCGGAAGATTTAACAAGGGCTGAGCTTTCAGCTGTGGAGGCAAACAAGGAATGGTGAAGGTGGGTAATGACCGTAGGCACCTAGATGGGGAACTTCATAACCCTGAGGGGAAGTCTGGGGGGGAGACTTCGCACGAGATGGATTAATGGAGAGGGGATGCTTGGGAGGGGGAAGGGACATAGGGAGCTGGGATGAAATTAATGCCACCCACCGGGCCATGTGGGTGATGGGACCTAGAGTGTGCGAGGAGGGCAGGTGGAGGAAGGTCGTGTCCACCATTAAAGCAGTTGTCTTGGGAGTAGTCCAGCATGGGAGCTGGCGTTGGGAGGAGGCAGTGTGATGCTAGGAGGGTAAGTGGCTCCACCGTCAGTCATGTTGGCATGCACAGTGTCACTCACACTCGGGGAGTGGACATTCCACATTGCTTGGGCATGCACCCGATTTATTTATGTACTAATGCGCTCTACCCATTGATTCCCTTCAACTAACACTCACTTGTTTCCACGTTGGGAATGCTCTGCTTGTTGATCTCCCAAGTCATGTTTATAATGCGCCCATCTAAATTGACCAAGCATTCCACCATGTACATTGGTCTTCCTGCCTACCCAGACACCCGAGCATGGTGCCACCCAATGTGGGTTCCCATCTCATGCCTTGCTCTAGCATGCCACTAACTGTGTTTTGGGTCTCCCAAGTTGAGGTTCTTAGCCAAGTGATCTTGCTATGAATCTTTTCTAAGCCCAACCTTTTGGATTCTTATGAAGATCATAGTCAGAGGTGTGTGGTCGAGGCGCCTAATGACCAAGACCATGACACAACTGATCTTGAAACCCTTAGAAAATTGTAGAGGGTTTATAAACTCTAGGTGGATACATAAGAGGAAACAAGGTTGAAAATAGAGAAGCAAAGTAAATTTAGAGTGAGGATGGTGTTGGGTAGAGACATTAAAATATATTAATGATGGGAATACTTTGACAAAGCCTTGATTTGAAAATTCAATGGCCAACAGATCTAAAATTGTTTTCTCACTTGCTAGATCCAAAAGGTTTGTTTTTATTTTCATTTTTGGTATATGCAAGTTTGTTATCTTTCTAGCCATAGGTTGGAGTGATTTACTGATTTACTATTTATGTGTTATTTGTGAAGAAGATTCCAAAAAGGTGTTGGAAGGAAGGTGGTATGCACAAAAAGAAATAATAATAATAATAATAACAATAATATTAATAATAATGATGATGGTGATGATGATGAAATATTTTAATTTAAAAGTTAGTAAAATTAGTTAAAATTAAAAATTAGTTAAATGAGTTAATCTATATTAGTATATCTAATTTATTTTAAATAAATTATATATGAAAAAAAATCAATATTAATGAAAAATTATAATTAAAAAATATTAATGATTATGGAATTGAAGACTTTTATTATAATTTTACCACAACTCTTTTTATTTTCATTAATAAATTCCCAATCATGCTATTATGTAAAAAGGAAAATATAACAACCAACTCTTGATATGATAAAGAGTGTAAGCATGCTTGTCCATTGGTTGTATCTTAGGTGGTTGGGAGGAACGATTGTTTCCCTCCCCACCCAGGTTATATTCTTGTAAGTGACATGATTCTCTTGTTGAGCCCATATTGTAATGATTGTATTTCTGGCCATACCTTGATTCTCTAGCTGGAATAGCAGGTGTTGGCATTTCTTCCGGTGGACTAGCCCTCTAACAAACAGTGAACCACCATTTTGAAAAAAAGAGTGTAAGCATACTAGAAAATTCATTAGAGATTTTTTATTTTTTATTTTTAAATTTTCGTTCACCACCATCAAGGGATACATCCATGGAAAGTACAAACACCTATTATTTAGAGAAGATAATGGGTGCTTGCATGAAGCCGAGGGACCCTTTTGGTGAATATGTAGTTTTGCAAAACATGTTTCTGTTTTCCAAAAAAATGTATATGCATTCCTTGGCGCTAGTACTGGAGGAGCCCGACTCTAATAAGTCAGTTTGCATGCAAGATGTTTAGACAAAAACATGCACGCTTTTAGCAATTACAAATATAACACACATTTTTCATTTACAAAAAGTGCACATATTTTGCAGTTATGAAACATGAATGCATTTTGCATAATGTGCACATGTTTTGTTGTTACAAATCGTGCTTTGTAGTTACAAAATGCAAACATGATTTATAATACTGGTTATAAACATCTACATTTCGATCCATCCCTCCCTCCCTACATCCCCATCAATCTCTCTCTCCCCCTCTCTACATCCCGTATTGAGATATGACTATGTCGAACTTACTGTGGAGTCATGGGCCTCCATCGATGCCTAAGAGGGTGAGCCTATGCCATGATTGCATGGGGTGGATAGCCGGATGGGATGCATTCTTAACCAAGCTTCCATGAGAACCCTCGACGTATATCTCGTTCTCTCCTATGCATCGAAAGACAAGGATTTGGGAAGAGAGGATCGACTCTCTCCCCCATATGATGCCTTTGCACCATGGTTACCCTCCATTAATTCTTTCATGCAGGGCTTAGACACACCTCAAATCATTTGAATGAAGAGATAATCATTTCCCTCATCACAAAGGAAATCATGGGGATGGAAACCTCAAATCTAGGCTCAAAGGGAAGATTTTTTCAGGCATGCCAATCCGGTTTAATAGCCCTTGACGTTTCCTCTTCTTGGATGAGGTTAACCTCTCCTTGTAGGCCTAAGCACTCATGTTTCCATAATTATACCCTAGCCGGCCAACCCACCCCTTGGACGCACCATGTGTCCCTTGGTGACGGGATATGAGGTCGGGTAATAGCAACCAATGCCTTGGTTTGGTCTACATGGAGTTAGATATGCACATCCTAGAGTTAGGGTAGTGTTTATGAGGCCTAATAGTCATGTACAAGCTTACTAGTGCATAATAAATTGTAATTAGCTAATTAATGTCTTATGGTGTGTGTCTATATATATAGTTAACATAGTTACTTACACCTATTTACATACAAGTCACCTAAAAAAATTATATAAGTCATTATGGTGTAAGTAACTATGTTAACTATATATATATGGATGAAATGAAGGTAAACTAAGCCCTAGGAAATTTCTCATTGAAGAGCAATGATTGGGGATGTGTATCTAATTAGGTAACAACAATTTTTTTTCTAAGTACAATGGGTATGCAGATATTATTAAAAAAATGTCATTTCAAAGTTAGTTTGCATAATAGGCCCCTCGCTTTAGCTTGAACCCTCTTTTAAAACATAAATTATGAATTTGCATCTGTCAAATTATCAGGTCATTATAGCTCTTGTATAAATTATTAGTATTAAATTACGTTAGGTGGACCCATTTAAATTTTAACCAATGATTATGATGTGAATAACAACTAACGAGTGGTGTGTATGATAGCTAGGTAAATAAAGCAATACATGAAGATATTTTGCATATTTTATAATATTTATTTTATGAGTGTAAATTGGAGTAATGTATTAGTCTCGATGAGCGATTGAAGGTTCATAACATTTAAGGGAGTAGTTGGCTCATCTCTATAAGGGATTGAACCATGCATTTGAGAATATTGGGGTATTAGGTAAGCAGTTCTAAACATGGAGATTGGGAGCTCTAGGGGATGAAAACTTGGAACTGGTTGTTTTCATCAGTGGTTGAGGATTGATTGTTAGGAATGGCAACTTGGCTCATTGGAAGTTAAGAAGGAGTGTTTCTATTGTGGTGGTAAGAGATGTGGTCATGGAGGAATAGGAAACCCATAGGTTTCTCAGATGTAGAAACTTGTTGCTAGTTGGATGGGAGGATAATTCCCAATTTGGGAAAACTTTATTGCTACCTAGCTGGATTGGACTACGGGATTTGGACAAGAGACTAATTTCCACTTCAACTTCAACTACAGGTGAGAGGTATTCAACTCTCTTATACTTAGTTTTTATTTTATTTTATTTACACATACATGTGAAAGGAGATGAATATGAAAAAAATAAGAAATTTGTGAATTATATTGATATACTGATAAATTGAAATATAGGGTATCTTGCATTCAAGTTTCTAGTAAATAGATTTATATGAAAGGAAGTGATTCATGTGCTGAAATATTAAGCATAGTAAATGAAAAGAGTAAATTATACAATTTAAATTAGAGCATCGAGCTCAATTCTTTGTAGAACATACAATTTCTTTCAAGTAAACAGGACTAAGACCCATCAATAGGATGAGTGTTACACAAGTGGGATTCTAAGGCCCACATCAAATTTTCACTATAATTTCAAATTTACACACACACACACACATACACAATTTACACAAAAAGGTGACTAACATGTTATCAATTGGGTCTAGCCTGAGTATTTTTGAAATATATTTTTATTGTCCCCACCTCGGTTCTATTCTTGTAAGTGACACGTTCAGCTCATAAATGAGTATATTATTGTAATGGTGTTAATCCCTATTGTTTATTTGGCCTTGAGCTTTGAATAATCTATAATTTACCTTGGGTTCCATCTACTAAATGAGGAGAAGTGCCTCAAGGTTTTCCCTAGGATGATTACTTGGGAGAAAATGGTGGCTAACATGAAAGTACACCTATCCCTTCTCTAGATTATGCTAACAAAATTACAAGTTTATGCTAAGTCCAATATGGTAAACAACTATCCAAAGGTAATCAAAATCCCCCACCTTATGTTAAGTCGACTGATGCCTTCTGGAGAATTGAGGTTAAAGTTTATTTTCATGATAGGAAATGAAAACAAAGGTTTATATATAATATCCCTTCCACGTTGGTAATAGCATCAACTATATGATTATGCTAGTAAGGGCTTATAAATAAGTAATGTTTATATGGATAAACAATGAGTAAGGTTTAACAAGATTTATAAATAGATGATGTTTATATGTATAAACAATTAGTAAGGTCTACTATATAAATTGTGTGTTCACATGGTGTGGTGATTATTATTATAGTTTAATATTATTTATTTGTCAAGTCTCAAAAATAAGCTTGAATGGATGATACATATTTATATGTATTATATACAAATAGATAAGGAAGACATATGTTTTCCCAAAAGTGGCTAAGTTGTAAATAAAGATCAATAAATACATACAAATAGTGTCACTAGCAAATAAAGATTCTATCATAGGAAATTATGGTCCTGCAATTAAATATATAAGTTCTTATTAAGTATGAATTGGAAGAGTAACAAAGTTGCAATTCGAATAGTGAGCATAGTAAGTAGTCTAATTAATATCATCTATTGATGATACAACCAAAAATTATGTGTGTTTTTTTGTGTTATTACAAGTGGTATCAGAGCAGAGTTTCAAATGCTTTGCGGCCTATGGGATTGTCAAGTCAACCGTTGTGATAAAAAATAAAAAATGAAGTAATAAGTTTTTTGTTTTCTGCACATTGACCTAATTTCAGAAGTTCAAAACCGTGAGCGCTGAATTTTTTTTCTAGCAAGCATGGAAACCTTAACTCAACACATCAAGAACAAGAAATCTATGTCGAACTAAATGACAATTAAAAGGAAAATACCCCTTCTAAAATGTTGAAGATGGTGCAAAGTTTAAAGGCTGAATTTCAGAGTTTTAAAGATGAGAACATAAGGGATAGGAAGGGACAACATGAAGTAAATGAGGACATACTACAAACCTTAAATGAAATCAATAATGAACATCAACCAACACACACTAATAGCAACAAAATTAGGGGTCCCTACCATGAAAAAAGGACTAGGATCCAATATGCTCGAAAAAAAAGGAAGTAAATGAGGAGAAGGGATAGATATAGTGGAGCCATGTATGGATGTCGTGATCCATGTATGGTTCTCCTTGTAATGGTGAATGATGATTCGATCATAGAAAATCCCTGTAGTTCTTGTGGACCAAATTTGATGCTTACAATGTACAACCAGAAAATGGATTTCAATAGTACCAAAATGAGATTGGTGATTTATGCAAATATGATAACCCACAGTAAGTTTAAGACCCTTGTTATGATGGAGAGTGAAACTACTCTAATACCACTGATCCAAATCTTGGGGGTTGGGATATGGAAGGCTTGAATTCCAAGATAGGAGGAGATTAAACCTACAAATTTTTATCAGAGAGACTCACCTCTCAAAAAAACAACTCAAATGGATTAACTAAGAAGAAATAAGAATATAAACACACAATAATAAGAACCAATGTAGAATGCCAAGAATAATAGATTTCTTTATTGAGAAGGCATAAATCCTTTATATAACATTATTACAATGTGCCTTGGGTCTATACCATGGTCCAAAACTATAACGTCCCCAACCCCTCCATTTCCATTAGAGGTGGTGGGAGACCCTTCTTTTTCCATTTTTTCTTCCTTCTTTTCCTTCCAAATTCATCCATTTTCCACATAGCCACAATGGGCTGGGATCCACAATCCACCATTGCGATCCAAGATCTGCATTTTGCAATCTGCAATCCGCATTGTGAGATTTGGAATACGGAATCCCAAAAATGATCCTTCTGACGATTTCTCTTTCTGCATTCCGCTATCCGCATTGCGGAATGTGGGAATGCAGAATCCCAATTCAATCCTGCGGAAAATTTCTTCTTCCACATCTCACAATCCGCATTGTAGAATGCAGGAATGCAGATGTCCAATTCCAATTACCTGAACTTTTCCCCCTTCCACATTCCACAATTCCACATTGCAGAAATCATAAATGCAGAAGTCCAAACCCATGCTATTTTCCAACATCCACAATCCACAATCCGCACTGCGGATGCGGAACTACAGAAGCACCTCCTATGCTCCTGCAAAATTTCTAGGGGCATAACTCCTTAATACTTAAGCCAAATTGGGAAAGGCTGGTACCGTTGGAAATATCTTGGTGATCTCTATCCACTGGTGTAATGCCCTTCCCAAATGGGGTCTCTGAACTTGTCATTTCTTCAATTGGATTTATTTCCCATAACCTCCTTTAGTGCCTTTAACCTTCCTCAAGAACTTTGTCTTTATTCTACCATGACTCTGTCTCTTTCCCATGTACAGATGAAGCCACACACTCCATATTTACCCCTTTCATCATTCTATTGCAGCTTTACTCCATTCTTCCATGCCTCTCCCCCTTCATCTGATCTACATGTTTCCATTCCTTTCTCCAATTCTAACTATAGTGCCCTTTTGCATTTGCCAGACTTAGCCTTAGTTCATCCATGAGCAATCTAAGGACATTACACCAATGGAAATTTCATTAAGCAGCAGTTTAATTAGTCATTCACATATGTAGATTCATATATCAAGGAAAACATGAATATGAGACCTTATACACACACACACATAGATTGACATGGTATCAGTCTATCTCGTTTAGGTAGATTGATGATATAACATGCAAGGACTTATCCCTAATCCTTAATCCTACATCCATATGAGTTATATAATCATATACAGATGCAAAGGTGAAAGGATAATGCAATAACATGCACAACAGAATGAACAGAATGCCTATTCCTACAAACCTATTCATCAATAGGCCATTCACTGAAGCAAATAGGTACATGCATATGCCTAACAACCATAGCTGAAAGCAACATCATCCACATACAAGATCTCATGCATTCATCCATCAAATACATACACCATGAAATGAGACCTATTACATGGACATTCAGCCCTATCACCCTTTTTGGATCAATTCATGCATTTAGACCTAAATGAACAAATATACATAGATGTAGAACATGCATCAGTCAAGCCATAAGAAACACTTATATTTCACATTAAAACTCCAAGAAAACTGGCTATGGTCTGCAAATGTTGGGCTTGGCCCAAGTGGCCAAAATTTTGATAAAATACAAGTCTTAGGAACTGCACAATTTTGGTTGTGAAGTCAGATGGCACAATTTTGCGGAGCATGTAGTTCAGATTGCATAGTTAGTTTTGCGCAGTT
Organism: Larix kaempferi; assembly: GCA_027924585.1. NCBI lineage: Eukaryota > Viridiplantae > Streptophyta > Pinopsida > Pinales > Pinaceae > Larix > Larix kaempferi. The sequence goes on from BSBM01000030.1 coordinate 15,325,440, forward strand.
ATGTTGATGTGCAGTGCTGATGCAACAAATAATTTTGGGTAAAAAGTATGAGGGAAGGTCGAACATGGAAGTAGCCTATTTTGGGTAACTGAATCCAGGACTCCCAGCAGTTGAGTAAAGAGAAGAGTGGAGATAGAGGAAAGCGACCTGTCAATGAGAGTGGTAGAAAATGGTTAGAAGTTGAGCTACGAGGTTCACAGTAACAGGCAGGCCAAAGGGATGGAAAGCGACAGGACACGATGCAGTTGTAGCCATTTTTGTGATGACTGTGGCTGTCAAAGGAGCGTGTGAGACACGAGTGGCCCAGCACGGAGACCTCAAGCAAGCAAAGCAAGTTGTCGATGGCGACATGTAGGGTGGTGGGTAACTGCACCAGTTTTGGGTAACCTTAGGGTTTTGGCCCACTTGATTGTAAAGACATTACCTATAGGCATGATCTATAAAAGGGCACATTTTTATAAGGAAAAGGGTTGAATATTGTCTAATTGTGAATTTCTAAATCTTGAGTAATACTTGTTTTTGTATTGTCGAAGGCTATTGAAAAGGGCTCTTCAGCTGCGTGCCCAGAGACCTACTGACGAGAGAAGAGAGTCTGCAGCTGAGTGTGCAAACTGGAACTGTTGTACCCTTCCCATAAATAATATAACAACAGTTCTTGTGGACGTGCCTCCCATCCGGGGGGTGAATCACGTTAAATTCTATGTTATGTGATTGCTTATGCGTTGATATTAGTTTATTTTCTTATGTCAATGGTTAAGATCTGGTGTATGAATGAATGTGTTCTTTCTTTTATATGTATTTACCATAAGGAGAATGATGGGAATAATATGTTAAGTAATCGCATGTATGAATGAATTTTGGATGCACTAGTACTTCACAGTCAGATGAATGCACGAGTCAATCAGATAACCATTTAGCGCAGCATTGGAAGTCTGTAGTGATATTGTTGTTGTTGTAGTGTATAAGTTTGCATGGTCCAGTCTAAGGTGTTGTTGAATGCATAACTTATGCTAGGTAAAATTATATAAAGTTGCATAAGTATAGAAGAGGAAGCGCAGTCCTCTGTGGTGCTGTCCTATCAACAAGTAATGTATCTGAACATGCAATCCTTTAGATGCGCTAGTTGTATAAGAGTTAACCGTGAAGAAAGTAACTTCGCGCAGTCCCCAGTTCGTAGTGCGAGTCCTGTAGCGTGCTACTCGTCAGTACCCTAAACACTCATCACTTGGTTGTGGAAACCTGATTCCGAAACCTACCCATACCTTTGCCTCGGGTGAGACCTCAGTCTGTTCGTAGGCTGTTGCTGAAAGGGATGGAGAAAAGGGGTTTTGTTTGTTCCTCGAACCGTGCAGAACTTGGGTCTTTCTAGAAAACCTCAAGAACAGTATAAACAACCAACAAATGGTTCTGTTGCCGCCTTTGAACTGTTGATGAGTACCGATACTGAAAATTGGCATCCAGACAAGAAATAAATATGGGACTAGGTAGATAAGACAGAAAGAGATTTTTCCAGAAAGGAGAATAAACCTCTACATCTCTCCGATGTAGATTGGTTAAATAAATACTTGTGGAAGGATGTTCATGAAATTTTCTGGGCAAGTTTTGGAAACGAGTTGCATGTGTGGTTATCAAGACTCGTAGAGCGAAAGAACTGTTTCCAAGAAAGAGTATCTACCGAGTGGATCCCAAAGCTCATTCAGAGGCTTAAAGAAATAGATAATCCACTCTCACGAGCAGTCAACTTTTGGATTGACAGTATACTAGAAAGCTTCGTGACAGAGTTCGTTGTGGACATGCTGAAGTCCTACAGCGCAGCAGAAGCAGAGTTTTTCAAGGGGTTCATAGGTAAGTACCTGAACAATCTAAGTTTATATATTAAAATGCTCTTAGTTGAGAAAGGTGTTTTAGGAATGCAATAAGATTCCTAGAAGTTTTTGAATCTGTAATGGTCAATAGCATATATAGTGAATCTGACAAAGATACACACGATTTGAGAAGTGGAAAGAGATATAAGTATACCAATTAGAAGAACCCTGGTGGACATGGACTCCACCTAGATACTGATTTAGAAGATGAGACTAGTAGCCATACAACACCTCTATCAGCCTCCAACTCCGTAGAACCCACCGGTTGTGAATACCGTGCCTCCTATTGCACAGAATCCTCTAGTTCAGAACCCTCTAGTTGCTAATATTCCCAATCCTCAGAATGCTAGTACCAGTAACATCACGGGAGTGAGCACCCAGATCATCCTGACTTAGAACCATTTGACTTAGAATATTCTGATTCAGAACGTTCTGCGTAGTAACATTTGTAACACCACTTAGACCACTGCGCAGAATATTGTGCCACCAAGAAGGAGAATGAATGATGACATTAAGGTACTGATATTTAAAGGAATAGGTCTAGAGGACCCTGAGAAACATTGGTTTCTATGTGAAGCCGTCTAGAGTGTTAAGCAGGTCAATGATGATGCTGTTAAGCAAGCGCAACTCATCACTACATTCAGAGATAGAGCCTTCAACTGGTTCATGAAGTGTTCTCAGGGACAAAATAGAACCTTAGTGGAGATTAAGGCTGCACTATTAAGAGAGTTCAAGAAGCCAAAGTATGAATCCCAATGTATAACAAAATTAAAGGAGATTAAGCAAAAACCTAATGAGACAGTCTAGGAATTTGACCAAAAATTTAAAACATTGCTAGACCAGGTCAGTTTTGACATAGCACCGCAACAACACCAAGAGTGGTTCATAGCTGCATTGTTGCCCCATATGAGACTGCCGTTGATGCAGCAGAAGGTGGGTTCACAGGCAAAATCCCTGGAAATTGCGATGAAATTAGAAGCTTCGCCAATAGGAGAGACTAGCACTGGAATGCTCAGATCCAGACCCAGGTAGCTACCTTGACACTACAGTTACAGGATGCAAGGGAGAAGGAAAAACCAGGGAGCACTGTCCATTATTTCAAGAATACCTTAACAGTGGAGCACCAAATCCACTAAATCAGAACTAAGCACCATGGTGTGAGATCTGTAGAACTAGAGGACACCGGCTAGAAGACTGTTACTTAATTCAGAAGTATGTGCGAACACCTAAGAAATTATATTGCACATTCTATAAATTCGTTGGACATGATGATTCCAACTGTAGAGCATATGAGCACATGATGGAAAGAAAGCAAGATATAGAGCATATGCATGGGGGTGGAGTATACATAGTTCAAGAAGAAACACCCCAAAACAAGGATAACGTGCAGTATGATCAAGGCGCATACATAGGCCATGGAGGATTCCGTAGAAGGGGAAGAAACACTAGCCCAAGACAAGGAAGAGGGAGAGGCCAGATGATTTGTTATAACTGTGGCCAGCCAGGTCACTTATCTAGAGATTTCACCAATGCGTGTACTACTTGTAATTATTGTAAATCTTTTGATCACATTATTGAGGCATGCCCAGTGTTAGCAGCAAAAATGAAAAAAAGGAAGCAAGACACACCTAATATGAATATTCAGATGATCGCAGCAGAGAAAAGGACTGCAGATCCAAGTATTAATGTTGTGACTCGAAGTGGAACTACCACAGGAAGAGATAGGAAAGCAGAAGCTTTGACTTCTATACACTTTCAAACTAAGCAGACCCCTTCCGAAGTGGTCTGGATATGAAAAGCAACTGGGAAAACACCCCCTTTCAATCTAGAAAGAAACAAAGAAGTCTTCAAAGAACCACGAGACATCTTCAAATAGCTAGCACCTGTGTCTCTAAGAATCCCATTGCGAAGTGAAACAACGCACCTACAAGATGTGCCAGCAACGTATGATCAAACAAGCACCACAACAGAAACAAGGATTTCTATTGTGCAGTTCCTACAGAGCTACATGAAGCTGCTAAAAAGCGCAGATGCTTTAGTAGAATTATAGAATTTAATAGACCAATATGAATCGTGCAATTCCAATAATACTACCAAGAGCACAGTTCATCAGATAAAGAGCCATAAGAGAAGAGGCCAAGAAATGAGGTTAAGTGCACATATAGGAGATTATGAGATGGATGAGATCATCGTTGATTTAGGATCTGAACTAAATGTCTTGACTAAGAAGACATGGGTAGATATGGGGAAACCAAAGTTGTCATGGTCACCCATACAGTTAAGATTGGCTAACCAACAGAAATTCATACCTTTTGGGAGATTAGCCAATATTCTTATTGATATCGATGGACTATGAAGTCATGTAGACTTCGAGGTTATCAAAATTGTGGATGATAGTCAGCCTTATCCAGCACTATTGGGTATAGACTTGGCGATGGATAACCTCATGATCATAAACCTGAAGACCAAGAAGATGATCTTTGAAGGGCAGGATATTAGGGTCATCGCACTTTTAGACCCTTTGCAAGAAGAAAGATACAACGAGCCGATTCAGGAGGAATCTAGAGCACATGATCTTGATTCCATCTATAGGATGACTGAGAATCAGGATGACTGCATTAATCCTACGGTGGATGGAGCACTTAGTTGGTGATGTGATAGTTCATGCGTATAAGACTCCAACGCAGGACTGAAAAAATGGCAAAGCAGAATGCATGAAGTATCTCCAAGAAGATGCACACAGATCACAAAGTCACTGCGCTGGATTGGAACCGAGGTAATTCCAATCCCCACCTATGATGGATCGACTAATGTTTATTCATTTATTCAAGAATATAATGTATTAGTTGCATCTGAACATCGCATACCAACATTAGACATAGCACTACGCTAGATACTTGCCAGATTGTGGGCTGCGCATAAGCAGACTTTGACTACATGGGATCAGTGTAGACACATGATGCAAATCAGATTCACAGAGAAAGTTGCACTGACATTTGAAAGATATAATGGACAAACGGATCCAAGGGATCACATGGAAATTTGTTCACAAGCATGGAAAAAGAGACCACAGACATAATGGGTTCATCTATTTGTGCACACACTGGAAGAGCAGATTCCAAAGAATCGGTATCTAGCCACAGAGCTTCACAGAGGAACTACAAATTGGTCTATCTTAACTGCAAACGTCCAGAGAACTTTTAGCTTTGAATATGAAATTCCAAGCATAAATGAAGCTTTGCAGATTATCAAATAAAGGATATTCAGATCCGAATGCCCAAGTATAAACGAGGCATTGGAGGAAATCAAAGAGAAGGTGTTTAAATATGTAAAGGTTGTTGATTGTGGAGCAAGATCTCCAGATTCAGAGATATTATTATTCAACCGTGTTTGTACCCCAGGTTTGCTTATGAACCTGGCATGATCCGCAGGGGGTTCAGGAGCAGCATCCTCGAGAAAGGGGGTTTCCCTCGAAGGAAATTTTTGGGCTGTTTCGCCAACAGATTTTGGGCCCATGGTTTTGGGTATCCCGTGGCATTTTCCCATTGTATTTCCCCTATAAAAGAAAGACATTGTAATATGGCTAGGGAAAGAGATGTATTATGTTTTATGCATTGTAAAGATCTCTAAGATTGTGAAGAGAGACTGTGAGACAATGAAGAGGAAGTGCAATGGCTGTGCTGCAGGTCATATCCCTTCACCTTGCTAGATGGTATAATAGCAAGGACTAACAATTTCACTATTGATGTAGCCCATCTTTGGTGAACCGCGATATATCTGTGTCTCTCTTGTAATGTGTATGTGTGATTATATTTGCATTTCTGTTTATTGTTATTGCTCCGCGATCCTATTTTTCTAACAATTGGTATCAGAGCCAAAGGTCTATTTGGCAGATAAACCCGTAGGAAGCTAGGGTTTCTGGTTCGAGTGGGAGCAATGGCAGAGGAAGGAAAGTTTAAGGTCGAAAAGTTTAATGGCCAAAACTACTAGTTATGGAAGATGCAAATGGAGGACTATCTATACCAGAAAGATCTATTCCTACCATTGGGAGGAAAATCAAAACAACCGGTTGCTATGAAGGACGAAGAATGGTAGGTTCTTGACAGAAAGGCTCTGGGAACAATACGGCTAAGCCTGGCTTCGTCGGTGGCTTTCAATATCTCAAAAGAAAAGACAACGGTGGATTTGATGAGCTCATTGGGTAAGCTATATGAAAAACCCTTAGCCTCCAACAACATATTTCTAATGAAGCGTTTATTTAATATGAAGATGTCTGAAGGTGGATCTGTTACATATCACTTAAATGAGTTTAATACAATTACAAATCAACTAAGTTCTGTAAGTATGAAATTGGATGATGAGGTTAGGGTTCTTCTAATCTTGTGTTCATTGCTAGAAAGCTGGAATAGCTTGGTCATCGCTGTAAGTAAATCTGTCTCTGGTTCAAACACCTTGAAATTTGATGATGTTATTGGTGTTATTCTTAGTGAGGAAATGCGAAGAAAAAGCACAGGTGAGACATCAGGTAATGCGTTGACCATGGAGAGTAGGGGAAGACAAATGGAGAGTGGAAAGAGCCAAGGTAATCATGGCAAGTCTAAAACGGGTAGATCCAAGTCCAGACTGGGAAAAATAGAGTTAGAATTGAGGAAAGAAAGGGAATCTAAAGAAAGACTGCAGATCTCTAAAGAAGAAAGGAGATGGACAACAGGAAACTACCCAGGAAGCAAATGTAGCAGGTGATGTGGTACAAGATGCTTTGATTCTTGCATTAGATAATACTAGTGATTATTGGGGAGTAGATTTATGGGCTTCATGTCATGCTACACCCCATAGGAAATATTTTGATGATTATTTTCCAGGCGATTTTGGACATGTTTTATTTGGTGATGATGAGCCATGTAAAATTGTTGGAATGGGTAAGGTATGGATAAAATTTAAGAATGGAACTGATTGGATGTTGAAAGATGCTAGGCATATTCCTGCTATGAAAAGAAATCTGATCTCAACAGGGCAGTTGGGAGATGGCGACTATCTATCTACATTTGGAGAAAAGTGGTGGAAGATCACTAAAGGATAAATGATGATAGAAAAATGAGACAGGGTAGGTACATTGTATTTATGTCCTCATAATACTGACCATTCTATCTCTTTAGCTTCCACAGGAATACATACAACATTGTGGCATCATAGGCTTGGGCACATGAGTGAGAAGGGAATGCAGATTCTCCACTTAAGGAAGTTGCTGGCAGATCTGAAGCAGGTAAGTTTGGAATTCTGTGAGAACTGTGTTTATGGAAAATAGAAGAGGGTAAGATTTCTTAGGGTTGGAAAATAGAAAAAGAATGAAAAGTTAGAGCTTGTGCATACAGATGTATGGGGACCGACTCAAGTACAATCTCTTGGTGGCACTCATTATTATGTTACATTTATTGATGATGCAACTAGAAAAACTTGGGTTTATTGCATTAGACATAAATATGATGTGTTTTCTACTTTTAAGAAGTGGAAAGATTTGGCTGAGAATGAGACAGGAAAAAGGTTGAGGTGTCTCAGATCTGATAATGGAGGTGAGTATTAGGGAAAGGAGTTTGATAGTTACTGTTCATACCATGGGATTCGTAGAGAGAAGATAGTCCCAGGAACACCACAAGAAAATGGTATGTCAGAAATGATGAATAGAACGATCACAGAGCGTGCAAGATGTATGAGATTGCATGCACGGTTGCCCTTACAGTTTTGGGCAGATGCTATAAATATTGTTGTTTATTTAATAAACAGAGGGCCTTCAAGTGCTTTGGATGGTGGTATTCCAGAGGAGGCATGGACAGGTAAAAAGGTAAACTACTCATTTTTTAGAACGTTTGGTTGTGAATGATTTGTCCATATTGATAAAGAAAATAGAAGAAAGCCTGAAGCTAAATCCAAGAAATTTACCTTTATTGGATATGGGGTTGATGATTTTGGTTATCGCTTATGGGATTATGAAAATCACAAAATAATTAGAAGTAGAGATGTCATATTCAATGAAAAGGTCATGTATAAATCTCAATTGCAGGGAAAGAAACAGGAAAAGGAAAACACAGAGTACACAGTACTTGATGAAATTAAAGAAAAAGAAGTTCCAAAGGTGCCAGAAAATCAAGAACAGCAGCAAGCACCTGAAACCCCTGCAAGTGTAAGAAGATCTACTAGGTTAAGTAGACTCCTTGAACTATACTCTCCTTCAATGTATTATTTATTGATGACTGATGTTAGTGAACCAGAATGTTATGAAGAAGCAATGCAGGTCGAAACTAAAAAGAAGTGGGAGCAAGACATGAATGAGGAGATGGACTCATTGGTAGGAAACCAGACTTGGGATTTGGTTCAGTTTCCTGTTGGTAAAAGAGCATTGCAGAACAAATGGATTTACAGGTTGAAGGAAAAAGAAGGAGGTAAGAAGTGGTACAAGGTCAAACTCGTTGTAAAGGGGTTTGCACAGAAGAAAGGTATAGATTTTGATGAAATATTTTCTCCTGTTGTTAAGATGACTTCAGTTAGGACTATCTTAAGTCTAGTGGCAGTAGAAGATTTGCATCTTGAACAATTAGATATAAAAATAGCCTTTCTCCATGGGGACTTGGAGGAAGAGATATATATGCAGTAGCCACAAGGGTATGAGGTCTAAGGGAAGAAGAATTTGGTGTGCAGGTTGAAAAAGAGCTTGTATGGCTTGAAGAAAGCTCCAAGGCAGTGGTATTTAAAATTTGATAGGTTTCTGATAGAACAAGGTTATAGTAGATGTCATTATGACCACTGTGTTTATTTCAAGTGGCTAGATAGTGGAAGTTATATTACCTTGTTATTGTATGTGGATGACATGCTTGTTGCAAGGTTTAACATGCATAACATAAATGTGCTCAAAAGGAAGCTAGCTAATTCATTTGCGATGAAGGATTTGGGTGCTGCAAAGCAAATCCTTGGTATGAGAATAACAAGAGACAGAAAAAATTGCAAATTGACATTGTCTCAGGGTGAGTACATACAAAAGGTGTTGGAGAGGTTCATAATGCAGAAAGCAAAACTAGTTAGTAAACTTTTCACTAGCCATTTCAATCTAAGTAAGGAAGAGTGTCCCAAGACACAGGAAGAGATAGATTACATGTCCAAGATTCCCTATCAATCAGCAGTTTGCAGCTTAATATATGCCATGGTGTGCACAAGACCATATATTGCACATGCAGTGGGAGTTGTGAGCAGATATATGAACAATCCAGGTAAAGAACATTGAAAGGCAGTACAGTGGATTATCAAGTATTTGAGAGGTACTACCACTCAGACATTATGTTTTGGAGGTTCAGACACTGTTCTACAAGGATATGTTGATGCAGATATGGCAGGTGACAAGTGTCAAGTCTCCTCCCATCAGACCGAGACAAGGAGAGAACATGGCACTAAAACTGGGCATCTAGCCCCATATCCATTAAGTAAAACTCATTGATAATAAGTAAACATATACATATGCATAATGTAGAGACACAGTGGAATTAAAATCATGTTTAATATCTATCATACATTCAACATTTTTATGTCAGCCCTTAAATAAAGACATAGCAGATTTTATAAAAGAGAGTACTTATCTTGAAACAAAGTAATCTCGAGCAACTGGCTATGCAACTGCAACATTCCACCCAACCATAGGCTAATTGTACTCATCAATCTCTTAGCACAATTGCCACCCCCGAGATGGACATGATTTCTACAAGGAAAAAGGGAACAACAGGCTCACACATAACCAAGGATACACCAAAATCAGCCAAGCCAATCTACAGTTGCGTTTATCAGGCTACCAAGGCAATGGAAAGGAAGAATTGCTAAGCTAGTGAGCTCAACCACAGAGATATGGATGCTCTCTACAAGATTTATCTAGCTTGGTACCCACAATGCCTACACACCCCACTCAAGGAAGTATTCCCTTCACCAATACACAGTCCCTCAGGCCATACCTTCCATTCTAGTGTTATTCAAGGTGTGCATAGAAGAGTAGCCAACCCTTCTGATCTTTCAGTGAAACGTTACCTTCCTCACTAGGTTTATCAAGCCAATTCTGGTCCACTTCCACTCCAAATTTCTTGCTCACAAGTTCAAACCAAAACAGAGATGAACAAAACAACAAAATCACAAGCATTGGGCATGGAGAAAATGTTTTTATAGTGGGATGTCCAAAATGGGGTTTCCATTAGCTGTAGAAAAACATTGGGCAACCAAAAATGAAATGGAAATTGGGGAATCAACCCTGGGAGAGCGAAATCATTTCCAGAAAAATTTTATGGGCATTCAAGGGACAAAAGCGGCCTCCATAGACCCCAAAATCATGGCTCCCTTCCTCCTAGCCATTGTGCAATACAAAAACGAGTTCCTAGGCATGAAAAATGTAGGAAAATGGTGAAAAACGTGATGGGGAAATCCCAGCTAGCTTATACTGCGTGAGAGGGAAAAGGCCATGGGTGAAAGATGGATTTGGGCACCATTTCATGGGTGTTTTCTTGCCCAAGAAGCAAAAATATGAATTCCCAGGTTGATGGCTTTCCCATACACAAAATTGGCTTTCATACCTCTCCATTCCCAAGGCATTAACTGCCTCAACCAACTCTTGGAAGAATTAAATGATTGCTTGCATAAGTCAAAATGGGTAGTTGATGGTATATGGGTTTTCTCATGAAATTTGAATTAACACTATTGGCTCAAGGGTTTGAATAATTTTCCTCCCTATTCCTTGTGAAATCATGCCCCCCATCTCTTTGTTGCATTGCATAACTAGTTGTGGGTATTTCATTAAAATTCATATTTACATGATGTCTTAATTTACATTATGCATGTCCAGCAAAAGAACCATAGGCATCTATTTTTAATTGCCAATACATAAAATGATAAATCGATGGCGGGGCCTTGGCCTTGAGCTCCTCACCATGATTAAATAACGATATTTACATCATTTACAATTTTAATGCAATAGGGTCAAAATCGGGATATTACATTCCCGTCCCCCTTACATTAGCACTGTCCTCAGTGCTCATCAAAATTGAACAAAAATGGATATGCCACTTTCATGGCATCCTCCAGCTCCCATGTAGTCTCATCGGGACCGTAGTGCTTCCATTGCACCTTTACGTATCCGATGGCTCGGTTCCGGAGCAATGTTACCTTCTTGTCTAGGATGCACAATGGGTCGGTTCAAAACTCTCCCTCGGGTTCCACCTGGATCACATCCCAATTAATCACATGGTTAGGATCATGTACATATTTTTTAAGCAAAGAGACATGAAAAGCATTATGAGCTCTAGTGATAGCAGGCAATGCAAGTCTATATGCAACTAGCCCTATTCTTTGAAGCACTTCAAATGGCCCAGAATATCTAGGTGATAGCTTGGCACAACCCCCAAAATCCAAGGACCTCTTCCTTGGCTTCACTCTAAGATACACATGATCCCCAACACTAAATTCCCTATGCAATCTAAGCTTATCTGCATATATTTTCTATCTATCCTTGGATGCTTTTAAATTCTGCCTGATCTTTGCAACCTCTTGTTCCATTTTCTCAAGCAATTCCAGCCCAAGTACAATTCTGTTCACTTGATTATCGCAAGTCACTGGTGTCCTACACCTTCTGCCGTACAAAGCCTGATATGGACTTATTCCCAATGATGCTTGTTTCCCATTGTTATATGCAAACTCTACCAAGTGTAGATAATCCTCCCACTTGGATGGTTTGTCCATTACATACATGCGAAGCATGTCTTCAAGCACCTGATTTACTCTTTCTGTTTTCCCATCTGTTTGAGGATGGTACATAGTACTAAAGTTCAACTGTGTACCTAAATCTGCAAAGAGACCCTTCCAAAAATTGGAAGTGAACTTGGTATCCCTGTCAGAAATTATTGCCTTAGGAAATCCATGTAATCTGAAAATTTCCTTCATGAAAATATTTGAAATGGCATCGGCTTTATGTGTGGACTTAACCGGTAAAAAATGTGTTGCCTTTGTTAACTTGTCCACCACCACCATGATGGAATCATGTTGTCTCACTGTCATTGGCAAACCTGTAATAAAATCCATGGAAATTACATCCCACTTCCATTCTGGAATTGGAAATGGATGCAATAAACTTGATGGGTGTTAATGTTCAACCTTCACCTACTGACCTTTCATGCACCTAGAAATGTATTCAGCGATGTCCTTCTTCATCCTCGACCATAAATAATGTTTTCTTGCTATAGCAATTGTTTTCTGATATCCCGGGTGACCGGAGTATGGAGCTTTATGGATTTCATCCATAACAATCCTCCTCAAATCTGCCACATTTGGAATATAAGATCTATTCTTATAAGTAAGAAGTCCGTCTTCTTCCAAATGGTAACCTTCATATTTCTTTTCAAAGTCTTTCTGCTACAATTTGCCCTTTATCTACACATACACTTCGTCCTCAACAATATGGTTAACAATATGCTGTCTCAAATCTAGTTGGCAAATGCTAAGCGCTGCCACATGCATTTTATGTACTTTCCTGATGAGTGCATCAACCACCTTATTTTCTTTCCCTTTTATGTGTTTGCTTTCAAAATCAAATTCACACAAAAATTCCAACCATCTAGCTTGCCTAGCATTCAAATTTGGTTGATCAAATAAGTATTTTAGACCACAATGACCTGTCCTTATCTCAAATTTGCTACCCATTAAGTAATGGCTCCACATCTTTAAAGCATGTACTATGGCTGCAAGTTCTAAATCATGAGTAGCATAGTTTTTCTCATGCTCCTTCAACTTTCTCAACTCATAGCATACCATGTGGTTGTCTTGCATAAGAACTCCTCCAAGTCCTTGATTGCATGCATCGGTACACACCACAAAGTCTTTTTCTGGATCTGCAATTTTCAAAATTGGTGCACTCGTAAGAAGATTCTTCAACCGTTGGAAACTTTCCTCACATCTTGGTGACCATTCAAACTTTATCCCCTTCTTTTGCAAAGAAGTGATTGGGTTTGCGACCTTGGAGAATCGTTCAATGAACCTCTGGTAGTACCCAGCAAGTCTCATAAAGGATATCACATCTGTCACATTCCTTGGAGTTGGCCAATTCATAATGGCTTCAATCTTATCAGGGTCCACAGATATTCCTTCGTTTGAGATGATGTGACCTAAATAATGAATTTTATCTTTATAAAAATAACATTTGCTTAACTTTACATACAGCTTATGCTCCCTTAGCAATTGCAATGTCATTCTCAAATGTTCTTCATGCTCTTCTTCATTCTTAGAATAGATGAGAATGTCATCTAGAAAAACAAGAACATACTTGTCTAAATACTTGCTAAAAACACTATTCATGAGACACATGAATGTAGCTGGTGCATTTGTGAGACCAAATGGTACCACCACAAACTCGTAGTGTCCATACCTTGTTCTAAAGGCTGTCTTGTGAATATCTTCTTCTTTGATTCTTACCTGATGATAACCAGACCTCAAGTCAATATTTGAAAATACCTTTGCTCCTCACATTTGATCAAAAAGGTCATCAATTCGGGGCAATGGGTATTTGTTCTTCATAGTAACCTTGTTCAACTGCCTGTAGTCAATACATAACCTGAGTGTTCCATCTTTCTTTTTCACAAATAGAACAGGTGCTCCCCATGGGGACACACTTGGCCTGATATATTTCTTTTCCAACAACTCTTGTAATTGCATTTTCAATTCTAGCAATTCTGGTGTACTCATCCTGTAGGGCATCTTAGACACTGGTGTGGCTCCTGGCACAAGTTCAATTGTAAAATCAATGTCGCTCTTTGGAGGAAGTCCAGGAATCTCATCAGGAAAAACATCCCTGAATTCCTACAATATGTGATAGTCATCCAACTTAAGAGTTTCATTCTCTGTTGTCTCCAAAACATGGGTTGCATACAATTGACAACATTTCCTACAGAACTTCTTCAACTGCATGGCTGAAACCTGCCTAACAGAAGTCACCTTTGGAATGCCTTTTACAACCCTTGGGTTTCCTTCTTCGTCCATGCATTCAAAAGTTTTATTGTAGCAGTCAAGTTTAACCCTGTGTGCTTCTAACCAATCCATTCCAATGAGAATGTCATAGGAACCCAGTGGAAAAACATTCAGATTTGCATAAGTGAATAGCCCATCCATCTCTAAGGGACATTTCTCTACAGTTTCACTAACCTTTCTCTTGGTTCTAGTGGCTAGTTGAACTAACCAAGATTTACTATGCTTTAATTTCTTAAAAGCACAAATCTCAACAATTTTAGGAGTGACATAACTGTGAGTAGATCCAGGATCAATCAAAATAGAAATAGGTTGCTCAACAATCTTACCTTCAACTTCAACAACGGTTGATTGATGATCTACCTGGTGGTCATCTAGTGCTGCATAGATTCTAGGAATTGTCCTCGCCACTTAACCCACAGTTTCATTTCCTTGGATGTTGTGAACTTGATTTGCATTCCCATTCCAATGTGGACAGTTCCTAAGCATGTGGTCTCCTCCACAAATCCAACATTGAAGTGGTTCTCTTGGCTTCTTTGGATCTCTTGGCTTGTCTCCCATCATCCTAGTTGGCTTAGCCACAACTTGTGATGGCTGCCTTTGCTGATTTTTGATATGAAGAGGTTTGAAACCTTTCTTCCTTTGGTCAAACTTCTCATTTTTCTTGTCCTTCCATGCCTTATGGAGATTAGGTTTTCTTTTGTTTTGATCATAGCAATACTTTGCCTTTCTTATTGCCTCCTCTAGAGTTCGAGGTTCATCAAATTCAATTCTATCTTTATATGACTGAGGTAGCCCACTTAAAAAACACTGAATTTTCACCTTATCATCTTGAATATACCTGACATACCTCAGCAACTCCAAGAACTTATTTGCATACTCTTCCATGGTCATTTGTCCCAATTTAAGCTCATGGAATGCTTTGATCTTGTCATCATAGTACCTATCAGAGAGGTACTTCTGCTTGAAGTATTTCTTAAACTGCTTCCACACAATCTTTCTTTCATTGATCTTCCTCACTTGCCTAATGTGATCCCACCATATAGATGCTCTTCCATTCAAGTTGAAGATGGCGACCCTTGCCTTCATATTTCCAGAGTAGTCTTGGACTTGGAAATACTTTCTCATTCCAAGAAGCCAAGCTTCAGCTTCTTGACCAGACTTTACCTCTCCATCAAAGGTAGGAGGTTTTTCCTTCATAAATTCCCCATGTGAATTGTTCTTATGATGCCTCTTCCTCTTACTCTTGTGAGATGAAGAGCTTGAACCTTCAATGGATCCTTCAGAGTCACATGATCCATTAGAAGAGATTTCAGGAGTATATTTTCTATCTCTAGAAACTCTTCTTGAGATATTGGACCTTTTGCGGGAATTTCTCCTTGAATTACTCCAACTCCCTTCTGGATTTTTTGACTGATGTCCAGGATGAATTTGCCTCTAGATATCTATCAAACTCTGCAACATGGCTGCATTTAACTGATTTTGTTCTTCGTGAGCTTTAATCATCCTTTCATTATCTTCTCTACAGCTTTGCAACTCCACCCTTAGGCTCCTCATGGTGGCTGCAATATCTGGGGGAGTCTCTCGATTTCTTCTCCCATTGGATTCGGTTTCAACATTCTCAACATGTATGATTTTCCTCCATGGCATCTGTCTCAGGCTCATAGGGATCCTGTGCATCATCCATGATGTTGATATTCTTGGCCCAACCAAGACCAAAACTTTCCAATTGCACTTATCTGGAATGTTGCTTTGATGTGACTGTAATTCTGCAAAATGTGTTTATAAACACAACTGTTAGCTGCATTATACTACCATAAATTATTTGCATGTATGTGGGAAAATCC
The DNA here is from genome assembly GCA_027924585.1 of Larix kaempferi. NCBI lineage: Eukaryota > Viridiplantae > Streptophyta > Pinopsida > Pinales > Pinaceae > Larix > Larix kaempferi. The sequence continues at coordinate 15,341,185 of BSBM01000030.1, forward strand.
TATATTGACAACTTTGTCCAATCATAGACTTTCTCACAATCAACGAATGTCTGAGGGGGATGATGGGGGTCAAGGGGGTTTTCCCCCTTGTGGCTTCCCTATGACACTGCAGGGCGGGTCAAGGGCAGCGCCTTGGTTTTTTTTTTAGATTTCGCGCAATCTGGTGCATAACTTTCATGGCAATTTTCCATTTTCCGCACCTGAAAATCTCAAGTGAAAAACTGCTGCATTTTCCCCATTTGGAGAACATATTGAATTCTCCTTCAACCATGTTGCAACAATTAAGTCTAAAAATCCCGCCCATGTCACGGAATTTTAGGCTAAAAATTGTTTCCAGTGTCGCGAATATTTAGCTTAAAAAGCACCACCCGTGTCGTGGAATTTTAAGCTAAAATTTGTCGCCGTTGTCGCGGATGTTAAGGTTATTTTTTCCATGTGCGCCGCGCGCATCGCAGATTTTAGCGTTAAAATTGTCGCGCATCAGAGAAAGTTAGCCTAATTTTCACCGCCACGTCACAGAAAATTAGCATAACTTCTACCGCCACATTGCAGAAAGTTAGTCTAATTTTCGCCGCCACAACCCTTAGGCAAAATTTCGAAAACACTTAGAAAAATTTAAAATTTTTCCTTTCTTTCTGTGATGATTATTGCTCAATAGGAGGTGAATTTTCCTCTGCAAACTCTACAAACTATTCAACCTTATCTTGTTCAAGCCTAACATGGTAACCTGTGGTGATAAGGAAGAAGTCTTCCCTATGTAATCGTAATCATATTTGGCCCATAGAGGCCCAATGCTGTAGCCTATGGCTCTGATACCACACTGTCATGTCCCCTCCCATCAGACCGAGAGAGGGAGAGAACATGGCACTAAAACTGGGCATCTAGCCCCATATCCATTAAGTAAAACTCATTGATAATAAGTAAACATATACATATGCATAATGTAGATACACAGTGGAATTAAAATCATGTTTAATATCTATCATACATTCAACATTTTTATGTCAGCCATTAAATAAAGACATAGCAAAATTTATAAAAGAGAGTACTTATCTTGAAACGAAGTAATCTCGAGCAAATGGCTACGCAATTGCAACATTCCACCCAACCATAGGCTAATTGTGCTCATCAATCTCTTAGCACAATTGACACCCCCGAGCTAGACATGATTTCTACAAGGAAAAAGGGAACAGCAGGCTCACACATAACCAGGGATACACCAAAATCAACCAAGCCAATCTACAGTTGGGTTTATCAGGCTACTAAAGAAATGGAAAGGAAGAATTGCTAAGCTAGTGAACTCAACCATAGAGATATGGATACTCTCTACAATATCTATCTAGCTTGGAACCCACAATGCCTACACACTCCACTGAAGGAAGTATTCTCTTCACGAATACACAGTCCCTCAGGCCATACCTTCCATTCTAGTGTTATTCAAGGTGTGCATAGAAGAGTAGCCAACCCTTTTGATCTTTCAATGAGAGGTTACCTTCCTCACTAAGTTTATCAAGCCAATTCTAGTCCACTTCCACTCCAAATTTATTGCTCATAGGTTCAAACCAAAACAGAGATGAACAAAACAACAAAATCACAAGTGCTGGGCATGGAGAAAACATTTTTACTGTGGGATGTCCAAAATGGGGTTTCCATTAGCTGTAGAAAAACGTTGGGCAACCAAAAATGAAATGGCAATTGGGGAATCAACCCTGGGAGAGCAAAATCATTTCCAGAAAACGTTTATGGGAATTCAAGGGACAAAAACGGCCTCCATAAACCCCAAAATCGTGGCTCCCTTCCTCCCAGCCATTGTGCAAGACAAAAATGAGTTCCCAGGCATGGAAAATGCAGGAAAATGGTGAAAAACGTGATGGGGAAAGCCCATCCAGCTCATACTGTGTGAAAGGGCAAAGGCCATGGGTGAAAGATGGCTTTGGGCACCATTTCATGGGTGTTTTCTTGCCCAGGAAGCAAAAATACGAATTCCCAAGTTGATGGCTTTCCCATGCATGAAATTGGCTTCTATACCTCTCCATTCCCAAGGCATTAACTGCCTCAACCAACTCTTGGAAGAATTAAATGATTGGGTGCATAAGTCAAAATGGGTAGTTGGTGGTATATGGGTTTTCTCATGAAATTTGGATTAACACTATTGGCTCAAGGGTTTGAATAATTTCCCTCCCTATTCCTTCTAAAATCATGCCCCCCATCTCTTTGTTGCATTGCATAGCTAGTTGTGGGTATTTCATTAAAATTCGTATTTACATGATGTCTTAATTTACATTGTGCATGTCCAACACAAGAACCATAGGCATCTATTTTTAATTGCCAATACATAAAACGATAAATCGATGGCAGGGCCTTGGCCTTGAGCTCCTCACCATGATTAAATAACGATATTTACATCATTTACAATTTTAATGCAATAGAGTCAAAATCGGGATATTACAACAAGGATAGCAAGAGGAGCACCACAGTGTATGTGTTTACTCTAGGTGGAACAACAGTAAGATGGATTTCGAAACTGCAAAAGGTTGTTGCACTTTCGACAACGGAAGTAGAGTATGTTGTTGTTACAGAGGCTTGTAAATAGATGATTTGGTTGTAGAGGTGTATGGAGGAATTGGGTAAGAAGCAGAAAGATAGCAGGTTGTATAGTGACAGCCATAGTGCCATTCATCTTGCAAAGAACTCAGCATTCCATTATAGGACTAAACATATACAGCTCAAGTACCATTTCATATGCTCTGTTCTGGAATATGAACTATTGAAGCTGGAAAAGATACATACTAGCCAGAATCCTGGAAACATGTTCATGAAGGTAGTGACTAGAGAGAAATTGAGTTCCTACTCGGTTTCAGTTTGCCTTCTAGCATGAAGGTGAAGATGAGAAATTTGCCAAGTCCAAGGTCTAGCAATTATAGCAACGGTGGAGTTGTTGTGATTAGTATCCAAGTGGGAGATTGTTGGTTGTGGAGCTTGATCTCCATATTCAGAGATATTATTATTCATCTATGTGTGTACCCCAGGTTTGGTTATGAACCTGACATGATCCCCAGGGGGTTCGGGGGCATAGCCACCGAAGGAAATTTTTGGGTTGTTTCGCCAATAGATTTCGGGCCCATGGTTTTGGGTATCCCATGGTGTTTTCCCATTGTATTTCCCCTATAAAAGAAAGACATTGTAATACGGCTAGGGAAAGATATGTATTAGGTTTTATGCATTGTAAATATCTCTTAGATCGTGAAGAGAGACTGTGAGATAGTGAAGAGGAAGTGCATCGACTGTGTTGCAGGTTGTATCCCTTCACCTTGCTGGATGGTATAATAAAAAGGACTAGAAATTTCAGTGTGGACGTAGCCCATCTTGGGTGAACCACGATATATCTATGTCTCTCTTGTAATGTGTATGTGTGATTATATTTTCATTTTTGTTTATTGTTATTGCTCTACGATCATGTTTTTCTAACAAAGGTACTTGTGGAACTACAACCATAATGGGCATGGCAGATAGAACATGACTTTAAATGATGTAACCTCATTGAAAATGAAGAAGAATAAGAAAAGAGTGATGAGGAGGATCCGTGCAACATCAATATACCTAAGTTAGAGGAAGCGCATGATGTAGAGGGACCTCCACTTGAAATTCCAGATATGAGCGGCCCTGTAAAGACAAGAAAAGTGAACATTGGCACAAGTGAAGAGCTGAAGTTCGCATCCATTGGAGATTACCGGGATGATGCGATGGTTGCACAGATCATCGACCTTCTGCATGAAAATCAAGATCTATTTCCAATGAAGTTTGCCAAAATGAAAGGCATTTTGGGAAAATTGGGATTTATGAAGATACCTCTAAAGCCAGGTGTGAATCTTGTTAAGCAAAGGCCTTATAGATTGAATCCCAGATATAAAGAAAGAGTTAAGACAGAAATTGAAAATATGCTTGATGAAGGAATCGCCAAGCCTGTCGAAGAGTCAGAGTGGATAAGCTCGATGGTTATCCAAGAAAAAAATACTAAAGGTGAGATTAGAATCTGCGTAGATCTAAGGAAGTTGAATGATGCTTCGCTGCATGACCAATTTCCTACTCCTTTTACAGATGAAGTATTAGACAGTGTGGGAGGAAATGATGCCTACTCATTCAATGATGGATTCTCTAGATATCATCATATTAGTATTGATCCAGCAGATAGGCATAAGACAACATTTTCTACTGAATGGGGATCATATTAGTATACCGTAATGCCATTTGGGCTGAAGAATGTGCCTTCCATATTTTCCAGAGTTGTTGTGGCTGCATTCAAGGACTTTATCCATAAGTTCTTAGAGGTTTATTTTGATGACTGGACTGTCTTTGGTTCACTGAAGAACCATTTTGAAAACCTGAGAATGATGTTAGCTAAGTACAGGCAACATCAAATTTCATTGAATTTAAAGAAGTGTATTTTCTATGTGCCTTATGGTATTCTACTAGGACACATCGTGTGCAGACAAGGTTTGATGGTTGATGCTGCGAAGATCGCAGTGATTGTGAATTTACCTGCGGCAAACTCAATAAAGCAGCTTCACACGATACTGGGACATACGGGTTATTATAAAAAATTCATCAAGGGTTATGCGTAGATAATTGCACCGATGGAGAAACTCCTGAAGAAAGAAGCGCAATTCATATGGAATGCAGAATGTGAGAAGGGACTGGACACGCTAAAGGAGAAAATGGTAACTGCGTTGATCCTAGTTTTTCTAGATTGGGATAAGTCATTGCATGTACACGTTGATGCTTCATCTATAACATTGGGTATTGTGCTAGCACAGCCAGGAGAGGGAGGCATTGACCACCCCATTGCATTTTCGAGCAGGAAGCTCTCATCAACTAAAAAGAACTACATGACAACTAAAAGAGAAGGTTTGACTATGGTGTAAGAACTGCAAAAGATCAGTCACTATTTGTTGGGTGCGCACTTCTCCATGTACATTGACCATTCAGCTCTGAAATACTTGGTCAATAAGTCAGTGTTAGGGGGGAGAATCTGCAGATGGTTATTACTCTTTCAGGAGTATGATTTTGAAATTTTGGTGAAGCCAGGAAGAGTGAACCTCAGACCTGACCATCTATCAGGGATTGAGTTAGGCGAAGAACCCACAAATCTTGAAAACAGTCTACCTGACACACAGTTATTTGCTATACAGATCTTAGATGACTATTATAAAGACATTGTAGTTTTTTTTACTACTAGGTTTGAACTGACGCAATTTACTACACAACAGAAGAAGCAGCTGGTAGTAAGAGCAGCACACTTCACCATAATCACGGGACAGTTATACAAGTTGGGACTGGATGAAGTACTCCGCAGATGTGTGTTAGAGCATGAGAAGCCATTTATATTGGCTGAATCACATTCAAGTGTATCGGGAGGTCACTATGTAGGAAGAGCCACTGCACAGAAGATATTGAGAGTGAGGCTATGGTGGCCTACAATTCACAAAGATTCAACGGAACATTGCCAGAGCTATGATGTCTGTCAAAGGATAGGAAGGCTATTGCGAAGATGTGAAATGCCATTAAAATTACAGCTGACACTTCAGGAATTTGAGAAATGGGCTATTGATTTCGTGGGACCTATTAACCCAGTAGGAAAGAGTACTGGTACGCAATACATTATCACCGTGACAGATTATCTCACTAGATGGGAAGAGGCTAAGCCAGTAAAGGACTGTAGCGTAGTTACTACCACGCAGTTCATATTTGAGAACATCCTTACCAGATTTGGATGCTTGAATATTTTAATGAGTGATCAACAGACCCATTTTTTGAACTGAACTATCGAAGCCCTTACTAAAGAGTTCCACAGTTATCATCAGAGCAGTACATTGTACCATCCTCAAGCAAATGGAACTGTTGAATCTTTCAACAAGGTATTGGAGAATGAGCTGACAAAAGTATGCAATGTTAACAGGGATGATTGGGATCTGCGCATTCCAGCTATATTATGGGCGTACGGGACCACTTATAAGAAGTTGATAGGCCATACACTTCTCAGATTGGCCTATGGACAAGAAGCCGTGATGCCGATGGATTACATTGTACCAAGTTTACGCATAGTTGCATTCATAGGCATGGAATATCAAGAGGAAATAGAAGAAAGGCTTCTACACTTGGTTGGATTGGAGGAAGATCGCTTCATTGTAGGATTTCACCAGCAAGTGCAGAAAGATAGAGAAAAAGCATGGCATGATCGCCATATCAAAAACAAGTCCTTTCAGCTAGGTGACCTAGTCCTCCTGTATGATAGCAAGTTTATGAAATTTTCTGGAAAATTTAAGATGCATTGGCTTGGCCGATATACTGTTATGCATGTTACTAACGGTGGCGCAGTTCAGTTAGCCACGTTAGTTGGAGACAATCTATACGGATTGGTCAATGGAAGTAGGATAAAACCATATCAGGATAGCGCTACTTTGCAGAACCCTCAGCACAATGAAGCCATGAAGTTATATAAAAGAAAAAAGAATGAGAAAGTAAAGAAAAGTAAAAGCATGTAGTACGAAGATCCAAATGTAGCTATGCAGGTCAAATGAAACAGAACAACTGCGAAGAACAAGAAGCTGCGATGTGAGGCATGAGGTGGAAGTGCAACTGTGCAGTTAAAGATGAAGAAGCATGCGTGTGCAAGAAAACCGTTTGTCAGAACCACCGCTGCATCACAACGGAAAAAGGTAACTATGACAACTATTGGTCACTTAGTGAGCTATTATCCAAAATGGTGGCACCGACAAAATCCCGCGTTAAAAGAATATCTTATCCACTCAACCATAATAAAGAATGAAATGACCAAGATCCTAATGGGATCCGGCCAACAGACTTGGTATTTAATCCCTAACTAGGCTGTCCTACAGCCTAGCAATATCATTACACCTTGACATTAAAGAAAGTTAATCCGACAGGACATAATTAATGACAAAAAAGATTGATACTCCAACGAGATCTCATCCAGTGGGCATGGCACTTAATGCCTAATCTATCCATTCTGAACACACTCAATGGCACACAAGACAGAGATCAATCTGATATATCGCAAATGGATACAACATTTAATATCTAAGTAACCATCGAAGAGCACACCATTGGGATAGAAACTCTATAAATAACAAACAAATCTCACTTATGCGTTTTACCATGGGTTTGAATTTTTACCTCCTATGAAAATCATAAGCAATTACCAGCTAGAAGTAACAGTGCTCATTAATTTTATGTCTGAAGAACATACGTTGAAAGATATCTGAGGTTCCTTCAACAGCTCGGGTCTAAGTGGAGTGATGAAGACAATTGCAAAGAATACCACACCAGACGGAGGGGGCTCATCCAAGACCCGACCATAGAATCAACCGCAACAACAGCAGAATAAAGACAAACATCCGGCCATGAGGCAAGAAAAAATCAAGACACCAGGCACCTTGAAGCCGTTGGATCCACAAGGGAATACATGGAAACCCATATGGCTCATTCTAGAATACATTAGTCTGAGAAGGAACGAAGCCCCGGAAAGGAACCTTGAAAAGAATGCATAGTGCAACATCCCACTACCGCCGATGTCAAAACATGTGCAGGTGAAAGAAGATTTGCTTGGTAATATCCCTGAATGTAAATTTTATAATCATGATTTATTGAATCATGAGAAGTTTCCAAACTTGCAACTGGACAGCTACATGTACCGCAAAAGAGATGACGCCGCAAGGAAAACAGAGGTTGCTCCCATGGACTAGGATGTGGAGTTGTCCTAGTATGGTTTGCTCAACTCGCTGCGAATCCCACACTTTGAGCGAAGTAATGAACTCAATGCCATGGTGCATACTTTGCTTTCCTACATGCACCAAGGGTACTATTGGCTGGACCGTAAGGTTAACATTACTGTTGACCTTATAGAAAGGATCATAGGCTTGAGCAAGAGGGGTGATGACCCCTCCAAAGAGTTTGTCATCAAGAAATACAATAAAGAATTGGACACAAATATTAAAGCCGAATTGAACCTAGTAACAGGACACCGAGGGTATGAAACTGAACCAATTAAAAATGAGCCTCTGCGGTTCACAATTCAACTGCTGGCGGGAAGGCTTCTAAGGAAGTCTAGACCAAAAGAAGTTTTAGCATTAGTGGTAGCCTTGGCTATGAAAGCTAAGGACGGACATCAATATAACTGGGCAAATTATCTATTGAATGAGTTTTTAGTGGATGTCAAAGAAACTCAGGACAAAGGATTGGCGTTCCACTAAAGCTGGTTGCTAGTACTCATTGCTTTCGTGGGGTGGAAGGAACCTCAATATCAGAATGGTCTGCCAGTAGCAGCAGATGACTTCCGCAGGGTGCGATATGAGAACATGTGGGCGTCGACAAACCCAGAAAAGTAGAAGAAAAGCAACTTGCAGTTGCTGACTTACTTTGAGCAATTATGCATAGTTATTGAGAATACTCCATGAATCATGCAGGAGGTGACGACCAAATATAAGGAAAAGATGATTTTCAAGGCTAGGATGAATTTCATCTATATAAGGGCTAGCCAAAGGAATGGAAAGAAGATGCTTTAGCTCCGCTCATCACTACATCTGAGGATATCAAAGAAGAAGACCAAACGGACAAAGATCCGGAGACCAAAAGTGCACCAAACCCAAGACCTGACCAAGGGGCAGGAGAGAAAAGAAAAGAGCCTGATACAGAAATACTTGAGAAGCCACAGAAAAGAAGGAAAAAGCCAGAAGAAGACCACTAGACAGGAAGTTGCACGATGATGATTACGACCAGATCGCATCACGGGTATCAGCATACCTGGAAGATGTGATGTCTGTGAAAGAAAACAAGGAAGAGACATCCCAAACAAAGGTAAAGGAAAGCGTCAACAAACTAAATAGTCTGGTCGTAAGAATGGAACAAGTCTATCGAGACTTGGCTAAGTAACCAGAACACAATGGCCACTTAGGTGAGTCAAGTGGGCAGATGAACAGCCCTCCTGCCTATACAACAAGGACATGCGTAGTTAAGATTGCGCCAATTTCCATCATATTCCCAATAGATGAGATGGATGAGAATGCGAGGATGCTCACACAATTGGAATTTAATGTGGCAATGCTACCTATAGAAGGATTGCATGATATGCATACTTAGATAGCAGAGGAAATACATGAAAGAGACATAGTCTCACACAGTCAGCACCCCCAACTGGAAGAAAGATACAGACAACTACAAGGGGAATGCGAACAGAAGACGAGGGAGCTTGAACACACACAAGCAAAACAACGCAGGGTAAAGGGACTAGTGTCAATTGTCTATGTGAAGCTACCCAAAATTGATGTTGAGAAGGAAATCGAAATCGCTATCCTACAGATTGGCGTTGCCATGGATAGTTTGCAAAATAAAATGAAGGGGTTATATATTTCCCATAAAGTTAAGATTGTAGAGATGGAAGTTTCCCATCAAGCTGAAATGGCAGAGCTAGTAGCTCAATGGCCAGCTGAGACAACACAACAAATAGAAGAAGCAAGAGTAGAGGTACTGAGGGCCTCTACAGAAAGAATCTGCGCAGAAGTGGCGAGATGCAAAAAACAGCTGGATCACGTTTCTAATATCTAGACCATATTACAAGAAGAACCAGAATTGCAGAGTATCCACAATGAAATACAATAGAAGCAACAAGAATTGGATTCCATGGATGCTACTATGAAGGACTTGCCTGCACGATAGAAGATGCAGAAGTTTGCATAAGGAAAGGAACTTAGGAACGAACTGGAAACTTTAAGAGCAAAAGAGGTTGAAACCTCCTCAAGGTTACAACCACTGCAAGAAGAGGCACTAACCTTGACTGAAGAAATGGAAACCAAGTTACAAGATATTCGGGCAATGTAGAATAACATCAAGGAACAACTTTTGGAACCTTCTTCAGAGGAAATGCTCGACATGGTAAAAGGATATGAGCAAGAGACAAAGGAAATAGTTGCAAAGCTTAGTGCAACTATTCAGGACTTCGTGGCACAATCAAGTACTTCAAAGGATGCATAGATGGAACAACCAGATGGAAGTGGCTTGGGACGAGCCACAAGTAAGTGTTAGAGGCCTGTTGGGCTTGGCCCAAGTGGGCACAATTTTGATAAAATACAATTTTTGGGAAATACGCAGTTTGTGCTGCGAAGTCGGATGTCACAGTTTTGCGGAGTGCACAGTTCGGATTGCATATTCAGTTTTGCACAGTTATGCTGATGCACAGTGCCAATGAAACAACTAATTTTGGCTAAAAAGTGTAAGGGAAGGTCGAGCATGGAAGTGGCTTATTTTTCCCTCTCGTCGACTTTCTCATCTCTTTGACGTCTGGGTTTCGACTCCTCTACAGCATGTAGGTTCTCTGGTAATTCATATGCCTTTTGTCCGATGCCTTGACACTTGTAACAGATTATGATTGGTATGTTATCTCCTTTTCTATCGGATGGACCACTTTGACCATACGCACCTCGACCGCGTGTCTCTCAACCATCGTGTTGGTTTTCTTGCGTCTTCTCTTTTGTCAATGTCCCTTCTGCATGTTGGTTATCTTCGACATATTCTCTCCTGTAACCACTTGTAGCTAGGGTTTTCACCCTCGCTTGTGCAAATGAGCACCTACTAAGGAGAAGGGCCTCCTTAGTAGCAATTCAGTAAAATAGTAAAACTTGATAGTAAAAAAAGATAAAATCTAAGCTAACGTGTGCATCAACAGAAAATAAAAAGACAATAATATAATGGGAATTTTTCTTTCATATTAAAAATGAGAACAAAGTTACATTTAACTCAAATGTTGAGGTTGGTGGAGCTCTTGCAGTAGTCCAAGAGGGCTGCTTCTGTTCTCCAATGGGTTCCTTCTCCTTCTCCAAGGTGTTTGGATAATGAGCCAAAAGGGGCACTCAAATGGGAAGCTAGCTCAAATGGTGAACTAGGGTTTCAAGAGTCATTTTGGCAGAGTGAGGCTAGGATAGATTGTGGATATGAAATGGGGAGCCTCCATCACCTATTTATAGGTTTTTAGTGGTGGAGTATTGACCTATGGTTTTTGGCACCATATGGTTTAGGTCAATGGTTTAGGGTTTTTGCTTCCTTTTTCCCTCTTTTTCCTTTTTTTCATATTTTTTATTCCCTTTTATTTGATTTTTGGGAATTTAGGGCCCTTTCAGATGGTTTTTGCTATCTTTTGAGGAAATTTAAATTATTTTTGGGGGGAAAAAGAGGTTTTTTGGCCTTTTGGTGGCTTTTTAATGGTTTTTTGAGGTTTTGGAGGCAAAGATGGGGGGAAAAATAGACAAATGAGTCATGTGGTGAGGGAGATGAGGTAATGAGTACTTTGTAGGTGTTAACAGATTGCCCCCTGATGTGTGAGGGTAGGAGCTCATCGTATGGCCGATAGACATCATAGGTCTTTTATGGTTTTCCTGGGGTGTGGAGAAGAGAAGAAACAGACTAGAGACCGGAACAGTGGTCCCGAAGCAACTACAAAAAATTGAAAATACATGACCTCAACAATGAATGAGGCATAATCTCAATATATGGACGAGGTGGGCATACCCATGCTCGTATCAAGATATATAACATAACAATGAGGCCCAAAAAAGGGGACCTGAAAGATACATGGAGAACTACTGTGTACATCATAAGGGTCTAGAGGGGACACAAATCTGGGACATACTGCCGGTTTTACCATGTCTGAGTTGAGTAACTGATACACTGGAATAATAATAGTGTTGTTGAGTGTGGTACTAGAGGAACTGATGAGTTGTTGGATCATAATCATGGGGAGTCATCCCCTCAATGGTACACTGGACTGTAGCTATACTGGGTACTCAAGGAGGCATTTGAGTGGGTGGCCTCTGAATAATATCACCAACACAACCCGGATATCCCTGGGAACATATACTTGGGTGTTCCAAAGTGACTCACCAATGTGCTAGAGTCGGGGGAAGTCCAGGGTCTTCGACAAATAATTGAAAGTACTAATACCCTGTAGGAGTCTCAACAATGCAATCAAGGTGTTGGCGTCGAGCACGTGAGAAACAATCATTTAGAGAGGCACTGAGGACTCCTTTTGAAATGATCCATAGGCACTCACCACTGATGGTGATGACTCCAAGGCACAGGGACCTCTCGGTCTATCCTCTACAATAGATTAGTTGGCATCAATAGAGGGAGACCTTGCAACTATCAAGGCAATGATGTTTCCTCGATAGGAGCGTGAGGTGAACAACCAAAAGGTGATAGTTCTGATAGTGGGATTGACATAGTTTGGGGATGGGGAATAATTGGGGTCGCGGAGTGGGGGGGGGACTCAAACTTCCTTCATTCAGAGTATGATGACATGGTTAGCCTGGAAACATATGAAACTGAATTTTGAGGGAAAGGGATCAGGGGATATGATTGTAATGGGAGAAGCTCAAGGGGTCAAACTGATGTAAGAGATCTGAAAACTCTTAAGGGTGGCATATCGCAGAATACTCTGAACAAAGGCAACCATATTGGGGTTGCTGCCATAATGTGGGGACGAGATATGATCTGTCATGGCGCCAGGAGGCACCGTTGGGTCCTTCTTCGTGGTTTAAGGAGCTCAAAGAAGGTATAAAATGGTACTGTCATGTGTATTTATATGAGCCAAGGACAGTTCATGCTCGTGATTGATTTCAATTTTAAGGAGTCTGAAAGCGATAAGAAGACTCTAAAATAATGGAATGGTACCGTCGTGTGGATTTATACGAGCCCAAGACAGTGCATGCTCGTGGTTGCTTTCAATTTCAGAGAGTCTGAAAACAATAAGAAGACTCCAGGGGGTTTCTTTTTCATGTGTTAGTCTCCAAGGCCTGAAAAAGCATAAAATGTTGCAATGGAGAACTATTCTAGCCGGTGTGACTAGAGTATTCCTTTTTCATAATTAGTCTACTAGGTCTGGAAAAGGGTTAAACTTATACCAGATAGACACCCTTTCAGGTACTTTAACGAGCATGAAAGGAAGCAAGATTGCTCGGAGATCTTTTCATTCTTGTAGGAGTCAGAAAAGAGCTTAACAGAAACTCCCTAAGTGCCTTTTTCGTAAAGGACTTGTCCGGCCCGAAAAAGGGATCAAATTATACCGAACAAAAGGAATGGCCAAGCAAGGAGAGAGTGTTCAATCAAGGGACATCGATGAGAACCAAGAACGAGGGTTGGGGGGTACACTAGTGGTGCCTCGTTGCGGGACGGTGAATGGTGGCAAAACAATGAAATAACTGCAGTATGAAGGGAGTGGAAAGTTCATGGATATGCTTGCAGTGTCAAAGCAAGTGTAAAGTGATGGCGGTTGATGTGGCTCACAGACTGTGGTTGCGTGATGGACAGAAAAAATGTCAAAAAAGGGGTGACTGTGACAGTGAGAAATGATCTCAAGCATCATCACGAGTGTGGAAAACTGAATCCGGTGATATAAAACACGTCAAAAACGGATAACGGCCGAGGTGGCATGCAAATCGAGACGACTAGGAGCTAGCAAAAAATGCCCAAAAAATATGGGGGTGAGAGCAAGAAATGATCTCAAGCATCATCAAGGGCTCGGGAAATTGAATTTGATGGTATAAGGAATGCTAAAAATTGATAATGGCTGATGTGGCATGCAAATCAAGATGGCGAGGTGCATGGAAAAAATTCCAAAAAAGGGGTTCAGAGAAAACGAGAAAGCGAGTCGACCATTCTGAAGGTCTCGTCATTTTGATTCTAGTGGTGGAAACGGTTTGGAAAATGGACTCTGTATGGATCCAAAATGGCCGAATTAAGAAAAAGTCAACTGGCTATAAATAGTAAGTGGACCCATAATGCCAAGTGTCATTTGTGTGGTGGACTTTGACAGGAGAGTGTGGTGGGCCAGAGCGGATTTGGCATTTCTGGGCGATCCAACCGGTTGATTTTATTTCTGTGAGTTGTAGGTATTTCATTGAACTTCTACCTTTAATGTTTCTCGATTCGGGTGGGTAGTGGGTCCTCAGGGAGGGTGGTAGGGTCAACAATGGGTGTGGATTGCGGGTGGTACGATCGAGGTTTGGAGCCCAGTGGCTTGCTCCATCGGCGAAGCCAACATAATAAGGTGGAAGATGGTCCATCTGTGATCATGTAGGAAAATGATGAATGTAAGGTTGCGGGAATAAAATGGAAAACAAAAAGAATTCAAACTGTAAAATATGGACCAATGGGTCTGCCAGATTGTTAAGCATAAAAGCGTTTAAGATACAACCCATTATGGGGGTTGCACAAGGGGTGGCCTTCTGATTTAGTTAGAATATATGCCCCATGTCCAAGGTAGGTATGCACTATGTAAGGGCCTTGCCACTTGGATTCAAACTTCCCTTTACCTGTCTTGTCGTGGGCTTGGTCGTAAACGAGGACTAGATCTCCTTCACAGAAAGCTTGTGGGTGGACATGTTTGTCGTAACCAGCTTTGGAGCGGTTCTTGGTGGCCTCAATTGTTTGGAGGGCTACGCGACAGTCTTCATCAGCTTGTTCTAATAACAACAGATGTTGTTCAAGTGAGAAGGTGTCGGGGAGAAGTTCAATAGGGATGTGTAGGGTGGGGATATGAAACTCGATGGGGAGGATAGATTTGACACCGTGAACTAAGTGAAAAGGGGTGAAACCGGTGGTGGTCTTAGTTTATGTACGGTAAACCCATCATGCGGGGAAAAGCATGTGATTCCAATTGGACTTATGTCGGTCAACAGTGCGTTGGAGGATTGTTTTCAAAATTTTGTTAATGGCCTCAACTTGGTCGTTCCCTTGGGGGTAGTAAGTAGAGGCATACTGATGTTTGAACTTAAGGAGAGTTGACAACTCGCACCAAATGGCATCTTCAACATGTGAACCATGGTCCAAGACGAGATGTTTTGGGACCCCAAATCGTGTAATTACATGGTCAAAAAAGAAACGTGCAGCAGTGTCTGCTTTACAGTTGAAGGTAGGCATGGCTTCAGCCCATTTGGTGAAGTAGTCGATGGCGACGATGATGTATTTATGGCCATTAGTGGATGAGGGTTTACACTCCATAAAGTCGATGGCCCATTTACAAAAGGGACCGACAGTAATGACTGGATGGAGTGGGGCAGGTGGTGTCCGTGCCTTTGGGGCAAAGAATTGGAAATTATGGCAATTCTTGACTGCAGTGATGTAGTCAGTGAACAACGTGGCCTAGAAATATCTGGTGTGGATTACCTTCTGGGCTATGTCCATCCCAGAAAAATGTCCACCACAGGTGCCACTATGACAGTCGTTGAGGACTTGCTCAGCCTCCTCTCGTGTGAGACAATGGCAGAGGATAGTGTCGGCACCGCATCAGTAGAGGACATCACTCAGAAGGAGGTACCGAGAGGCGTGGTGACAGATATGGCGGTGTCCATCATGATTGATATTGGGGTGAAACTTCTGCGTGCAAAGGTATATCAGAATGTCACCATACCATGGGTCATCCGACAAGATGATGAACAAATGATTGTCCGGTAACTCATCGGGGATTGGCGGGGACGAAAAAAGGGATGGGAGGTCGGTTATGAGCTGGGAAAGTGCAAGGGCTTTAGTACTTTTCAGAGTTGTGAAAGTCAGGTTGTACTCTTGTAGGATAATTACCCATTTAGCAACGCGGCCTTGCAGAAGGTGACGGTTCAAGAGGTAGAGCATGGGTTTGGAGTCGATGACAATGGTAGTATGACTTAGGAGGATGTAGTGTCGCAATTTCTATATGGAAAGACAACGACAAGGGCCATCCTTTCCTCATATGGGTAACGTAGGGGTGGTCTAGATAAGGTTTGGCCAATGTAATAAATGACATGCTCCTGGCGAGTAGCCTCTTCTTGAACAAGGACACCTAACACGGCGTGGTCGGATGCTGAGATGTAAAGGATGAAGTCTTGAGATAAATCTAGAGGGGAGATCAAAGGGGCTTGCGTGAGAGCTTTTTTAAGGGCTTCAAATGCAGCTTGCGCCTGATCATCCCAAACAAAGGGTATGTGAGTACGAAGCAGGTGTAAGAAACCATGAACTGTGGTGGCATAATCAGAAACGAAGCGGCAAAGGAAATTAGATTTCCCTTGTAAGCTCTGTAGCTGCTAGAGCGTGCGTGGTGCGGGAAGGTCTAATATGGCTTGAACTTTGAGGGGGTCGACAACGATTCCTTTGTGGGAAACAATGAAACCTAACAATTGGCCTGCTGAAATGCAAAAGACACACTTGAGTGGGTTCAAGCGGATCTGATATTTGCGTCAATGTAGAAAAACTTGTCGGAGGTCATTAAGGTGGTCAGATCGTTTCTTGGAACGTGTTGTGAGATTGTCAAGATAGACTAATAGGATATGAACTAAGTCGTGAAAACAATAGGTCATGGCTCACTGGAAGGTGGCCCCATAATTTTTAAGGCCGAAGGGCATGACCCGATAGGCAAAGGTGCCCCATGGGGTGGTGAAGGAAGTCTCGTATTGATCTTCTTTGCTGATTTGAATCTAGTTATACCTAGAGAACCTGTCCATGAAGGATAGGACTTCATGCCCCATGCACTCATCGATAAGTTGGTTAATAAATGGCGTCAGTAAGTTGTCTTTGGGACATGCTTGGTTTAAATCGCGGAAGTCAATACATACCCTGATGGTGCCTTGTTTTTTGTTAACAGGGAAAGGGTTAGAAACCTAAGTGGTGTATGTGATGGGGTAAATGAAACCTGTTGCAGGAAGTTTCTCAATCTTTGCTTTAACTGCGGGGAGCTTTCATGGGTGAATGGGGTGCTATTTTTGGCGAATAGGGGGCACATCTAGCCACGTGTCAATGTGGTGCTCTATGATAGTGGGGTCAAGACCAGGCATTTCAGTGTAGGACCAGGCAAAGACATTGCGGAACTCCTAAAAATGTTTTTTGTACTCTCCGACTTCGTACTCGGTGCAGGAGGCTCCCAAAGTAATGAGGTCAGGGGCACCACCTGGGCCAGAGATATCAATGTGGATTGTGGGTGAGATATTGGCCATGTTACCTTCCTCAAAGGCATCAAGAGCGGGAATGGACTCTTTAAACAATTCGACCTTGGTGGGGAGGAAATATTTGGACTCAACTGAAAATTGGGTGGCTGTGGTGGTGTAGGACTCCTCCGGGAGGAAATTGGAACGATGGTGCATATCCTCCAATGTAGATGCACCCTGCGGGTGGTAATATGGTTGAGGTGCAATTAGGGTAATGTAAGTGGGGGATGCATGGCCCAACCACTGAGGTTGACATGAGGGTTTGTGGGAATGGCGGTTATGCGCCATGGGAGTATATGAATTGGTTGCTCTAGAGTGGGATGCAGCCCACAAAAGGTCGGGGCCATTAATAGTACGCATCATGGAAAAGGGCTGGTTATGCGATGCAACATGACCAATGATGCCATCGATAGCGTGGGATGCCCCTAGCACATCATTTCTGGAGGAATCGTCGAGAGGGGCATTTGGTATAATGGTATATAAGTAACTAGACTGGGCGTAGATAAGGTCAAACTGCTGGGCTTTTAAGATGGCTTCTTACTTAGACTGGGGTCGCTCGGATGCCACATCCTTGGCAATGACGGGAAGGAGAGATTTGAGAAACCAATCTAGGAAGATACGGTCATCTAACTTGATTTTGCACAGGCTTCGATGTCGACGCCACTCATGAATGTGGTCAGTGATGTGGGTGGCCGTATTCTATCTGCAAGACAGTAGGATCTCAACTCCCGCATCATAGCGGACAGGTAATTGAAAGAACTACAGGAAGGTCGAGGCGAGGGAAGTAAAGGTGGCATGGGTCCCATGGGGCTACTCGATGTACCACTTGGCTGCAGAACCAGTGAGAGTTCGTTGTAACAAATGGAGTCGGACAGAATTGTCCACTATGGAGTTGGAGGAACACCATAGATGGAAGAAGATAGTGTGATTTTGTGGGTCTTCACTTGCCTTGCCCTCAAACTTGGGGATGTCTGGTGGGAGTTTGGTAGGCATGTGAGGCCATGTGGAATCGTGTCTGATGGGATCGTTGGTCAATCTGGCTAGGTCAAGAAGGTTGAGACTGGCCATGAATGGAAAACTAGTAGAAGGATGTGACATACTAGTGGGGGCAGCCATGGTGGGACCGCTGCACCTAAGTGTGAGAGCTGGGTTCATGTTGGGGATGTTACCCCCAGACAGAGGAACGAAGGTGGTATGGGAGGGTCCTATGCCGCCAAGTGTAACGTGAGTTGCAGATGCAGTTGGGTTGGGTATGTTAGCTGCTGCAATGGGAATAGTAACAGGAATGGCAGGTGTGGGACCCATCATGGGCATACCCAAGGTAGATGTGGGCCCCATCGAGGGAATACCCAAGGTATGTGTGGTTGTGGCTAGTGTGCTCGCTGGGGTCGTTGTGGAAGTTCCACTGATCGTGCCAACAAAGAAGGGGTTAGAGGTCATGCCAACCATGGGGCTGGTTGGTGCTGTGTAGGTAGGGTTTTTCGACTCTGTCTCAGAATCAGATGTGAAATAAGGAGCGTCAGAGTCAAGGGACAGAGCTCTATGGCGTCGATGAATGGAGTCGAGTGACAAATCTCTAGGTCTATGATGAGTGGTGTCGAGTGATGCAACTCTAGGTTTATGACGAGTGATGTCAAGTGAACCATGTTGTGGGGGCTTGCCCCGGAGGCGCCGAGAGTGTCTCGGGCACTCAATGGTGACAAATGGTGTCAAGTATCTAGGGGTTGTGTCGAGTGAAAAAAGGCTCAAAAACCCTAATGTAGCTGAGTATGTAGAAGGAGAGCACAAAAAATACGGCACTCAGGCCAAAAACCAACTCAAAACACTTACTATAATAGTTGTGCTACAATAAGCAGAGTATCAGAAAAAATGGTCAGAATACCAACAAGCAAACGGTTGCCTAAAAATAAAGATGGTGGACTCACTAAACCAAAGGGAGGTAAGGGAGCATGCAAACACCTAGCTAAATAGTATTCTAATTTGACCAGACATATCCTCTGCAAGGTGATGAAATCCAAGTCAGACAATATGGATAGTAGAACCAAGTGGCTAAATATATCCCCTTACTGGGAGGGACACCGGGTAAGACAATCCTAGAAGAAAGGAAACTAAGACGTTCATGACATGTCCAGAAAAGGTGAATCTGCAGCTCTTGTCCTATCATTGTGTGGGCCTAAAAGGAACACCACACGCGGATAGCGAGTAGGTAGCCTTCGGTTACTGGGTGGATTGCGGTATTCCACTCAGGCTTCCAGAACCAGTTTGGATACTTCAACCCTCCTAAGGGAGAGGCCCTCTGATAAACTGGTGGTGACCGTACCAAAAAATACTAGGGGGTTTCGGTACCCTAGAGGACAACCACTATGTCTCAAGTGTAAGCGACCGAGGGGTGTTATTTTGATGCCTATCCCCCCTGTCCTACCTAACTACAATATTCTTATGTGTTCCCCAAGTGGGGTTAGAGTGTTGGTTGTGTTAAGTAGTGTTTTAAGGCTCACTTGAATTAGGTGACAGAGTGTGTGCGTGTGATGTAATGAACCCAATCAAAAGTGCCACGCGTGGGAAACTTTTTTAACCAATAATAATGCAGAAATTTAACTTATAGTGCAAAATTTTCTTTTTTCAATGTAAATGCTTAAACTTAAAAATTTTGTAAATGGAATAGAAAACAAACTGCAGAAAAAGGCTATAGGTAACTGTGGCTGCAGACAGAACAGGAGGCTGTGTAGGTGCAAAAAAATTCTGGGTTAAAAAAAAGGGTAAAAATTCATAAAAGAGATCACGGGTCTATGACTGAAATGCCCGGCCTGGAGCGCAGCTGTAGGGGTTAACCCTACGATCGGATCATAGGTCTGTAGCCAAAATGCGCAGTCTGGGGTGTAGCAAAAGGGAAGAAAGTTGCGGTCGGATCGTGGGTCTGTGGCCAAAATGCATGGCTTGGAGCGCGGGAAAAGGGCAGAAAGCTGCGGTCGAATCGTGGGTTTGTGGCCAAAATGCGCGGTCTGGAGCGCGACAAAGGGGCAGAAAGCTGCGGTCTGGGCTGCGGGAAAGAGGAAAAAAGCTATGGTCGGGTCGTGGATCTATGGCCAAAATGCGCGGTCTGGAGCACAACAAAGGGGCAGAAAGTTGTGGTCTGGGCCGCGGGAAAGAGGTAGAAAGCTGCGGTCGGGTCGCGGAAAAACAGTAGGAAGTCGCGGTCTAGGCTGCAGGAAAATGGCAGAAAGTTACGATCTGGATGGCGGAAAAATGGTGGAAAGCTACGATCTAGGCTGC
Organism: Larix kaempferi; assembly: GCA_027924585.1. Lineage (NCBI taxonomy): Eukaryota > Viridiplantae > Streptophyta > Pinopsida > Pinales > Pinaceae > Larix > Larix kaempferi. The sequence goes on from BSBM01000030.1 coordinate 15,361,476, forward strand.
GGTTGTGAGGAATAGAACCATGATCTGCGGTAGAAAACCCAACTAGCTGAAGCCACAACCGAATAGAGAAAGCAGAAAAATACTTGCAGAAAACAAAAACTTTTAAATTTTTAACCAGAAATTCAAAGGCCAATAGTGGAGTTGCCAAAACTGTAGCTAGGGTTTTCACCCTAGCTTATGCAAATGAGCACCTACTAAGGAGAAGGGCCTCCTTAGTAGCAGTTCAGTAAAACAGTAAAACTTGACAATAAAACAAGGTAAAATCTAAGCTAACATGTGCATCAACAGAAAATAAAAAGACAATAATATAATGGGAATTTTTCTTTTGTATTAAAAATGAGAACAAAGTTACATTTACCTTAAATGTTGAGGTTGGTGGAGCTCTTGCAGTAGTCCAGGAGGGCTGCTTCCATGCTCCAATGGGTTCCTTCTCCTTCTCCAAGGTGTTTGGATAATGGGCCAAAAGGGGCACTCAAATGGGAAGCTAGCTCAAATGGTGAGCTAGGGTTTCGAGAGTCATTTTGGAAGAGTGAGGCTAGGATAGATTGTGGATATGAAATGGGGAGCCTCTATCACCTATTTATAGGTTTTTAGTGGTGGAGTATTGACCTATGGTTTTTGGCACCATATGGTTTAGGTCAATGGTTTAGGGTTTTTGCTTCCTTTTTCCCTCTTTTTCAATTTTTTTTATATTTTTTATTCCCTTTTATTTAATTTTTGGGAATTCAGGGCCCTTTTAGAGGGTTTTTGCTATCTTTTGAGGAAATTTAAATTATTTTTTGGGGGAAAAGGGGTTTTTTGGCCTTTTGGTGGATTTTTAATGTTTTTTTGAGGTTTTGGAGGCAAAGATGGTGGGAAAAATAGACAAATGAGTCATGTGGTGAGGGAGATGAGGTAATGAGCACTTTTTAGGTGTTAACACCGCTACTTTGGCCTTTCGTGGAAACAATATTCGCACCCCAACTAGTCATCCTACCTCTGGTCATTGCGGATTTCCTCGATAGTTTCTCTTCTGCCTTCAGAGCCAACTGGTAGGCTTCACCGACAAGTCTGAATATTAACATGCTCAACTCGTCTTGAATGGCATATTTCAAGCTGTTGACATATCTTGTGACAGTTTCTTCTCCTTCGTCAATCTGTCCCGACCTTATCGAGAATCTATAGAACTCTTCTGTGTATTCCTTCGCAATCATCTCTTTTTGTTGAAATTTATGAAATTTCTAAAACAAGTAAATCACATAGTCATTCGGAAAGAACTTCCCTTTCAGACTGGCGACCATCCTATCGCAAGACTTGATTTTCTCCTTGCCCTTGTTGACTCTTTCAGCCTGCACATTGTCCCACCACAATGAGGCACGACTTTTCAAGCTTAGACATTTAGTCTTAACTAGTTTAGGATCCTCGATCTGCTCTATGTTGAAGTATTTCTCCATTTATCTCAACCAATTGATCAAGTCTTCTGGGTCCAGACTTCCTGAGTAGGTACGTATATCTATCTTTGTTTGACCTCTAATATCCGTCAGAAGTTTGATTAGTTTGTCTTCTGGTTCTTCTCTTGTTGCTTCCCGTGCTTCCACTTCTTCGACCTCCTCATTGGTGTGGTCTAACACATTAGGAATACAACCCCACCTTTGGATTTCTTTGATCAATGCAACTTCATTTTTCAAATTTCTCATTGCTTGGACGCACTCGTTGAACATCTCACGATCAATTGTGACTACTGCACGATGTGCTCTTCGTCCAACACCTCAGACATTAGGGCCTCTGTGGGCCATTTTCAACCTCGACTGAAACTCCCACTATGTCTAGTCGCAGCTAGACTTCCACAAGTTATGTACAACTCTACCCAACCATGGTAGGAGCTGTTCAATTCACTTGCTCACTGGATTCAGTTCCAATGCTGATACCACTTGATGCGAGGCAAGTCCGTATCACTGTCTTTCTTCCTGTAGGATTCTTCTGCTCTGATACCACTTGACACAAGGCGACTTCGCAAAGGTTCTTGCTTAGCAATTACACAGAACACATGCGTTCACATAAACAAGATGTAAATAGGATTTCAGAAGCTAACTTATATTACTTCTACCGAAAATAGTTACAATGTGAAATGCAAGGAATGTAAACAACTAAATATTGTTAGCCTTATCTAGTTACAATACATAAGTAACTGTGTGCTATCTCAATGTGACGATCTTCACCCTCTCTTGGTTCACTACAGAACTCTGAGTTATGGTTCGATCTTCTTTACACTCTGTAGATGTGTGACTCTCCTATCCAATCTACAAAACCTCCTTTGAGCTATGCTCACTCTGCTACCAATTTATCCAACTGATCCAAACTCCCTAGCCTTCTACTCTGCTGCTAATATTCTCGAGATCACTCCAACCCCCGAGACATGCTTCCTATGTCCACCGATCTCCCTAATCCTGCAGACCTACCATTATCAGCACCTATACCATGCTACACAATCTCTATCTATGTTGACATTCGTCACGATCCCAACCACCTACAATAACTGCTAATAACTTTGTTAGCAACCCCGAACGGCTCCCAAGTAATTTTCTTGACTTTTTGTGCGTCCTTCTGACACTACTACAGTAGTTGGTCTTATCACTACCTCAACCATATTGTCTTCCATCAGGCATCGACATACCCTATCTGCTTCCCTTCGCACTCTCAAGCTCGCCAGTCCAAACCTATCGGTGTCGTAGTTCGACAACATATCGATGTCTCCGCTACAACTTTGTCTTCTGTAGACCTCTGACATGTCAACTCTTAAACTTTTGCATATTCTGTCAATATGTGATCGACTGCTCCTGCTCGACTTATTGACTTCGACATCCAATCTGCTCTTCTGCACCAGTGGTCGTTGGCACTCCCTTTGGTCATATTTCTCCATGTCGATCATCTTCGATTGCTCTTCCTAGGATCTGATGCTCCTGCATCCGATATGCACACTGAAATCCGAGTGTATGGAGCAAAACTAGCTTCTTATAAGCTCCCAATATTCTTGACTCCTAGATTTTTTTCCCTGGAGTACATCCATCAAAGATTCAATTGTGACGATGTACATTTTATGAAGGGAAATAGTTTTAGGACTTTTAAAGTCCCCAATGAAGCTGGACCATTCAAGGTCAGGAGCAGAGCTGCGCAAAAAGTAGTTGAAGAACTACCGGCATCTTTTAGCTTCCCACTTAGCGTAGTGTGCAAGTATGATCCTAGAGGTATCATCTTTCAAAAGAGATAGGATGACAGGCCGACAACATACTTCCATGAACCTCATGCACTGTTGGACAAAATATCCAACCTAGACAGCTGGGAGCATATCCAAGCTGCATTAGATCCTAGGAAGGATGCCAAAGGATCGGTCATCCAAACACCTCTAAAGGTGGACACATTGGGAAAAAAATGACATACCAGAGCACACATCTGCAACTGAAAAAGAAGGATTAGGGAGCACAGGATCAAGGGTGAAAATATTATAAGCAGAATGAACATCCAATGCAACATCAAAATTCATGCCAACACCCACCTCTCTAGCACCTGTCATCCTCAAAAGTTTCCCATCCGCAACGTGGCCCCAGAAGTAGGAAGCCCAGTCCACAGAGGGCACATTGGTCACCAAGCCACCTGTTAAATTGGGTTTGTTTGGGATATATGCTCAAATTAAAGACGAGAACATTGACCTTGAAAATTCTTTGTTCCCAAAGAAGGAACTTGACACAGGGAAGCAATATAGGATGCTTTCAGCACTATATTTCAAGAAGGGAACCCTGAAAATGGTGATTCTAGAACCACTGGCACCTGGGGGAAAGAAAGTACCTTCAAATTTCAAGACTACTTAGGTGACAGTAAATTTGGACGCGTTCCCCTCTAGATACATCATGGAACATCACCGACAGACAAGTTAAGGAGTATACAGAGATGTAATGAAGTATACTATGAGAACCAATATGTTGCAGGCCACCATCTAGAAGCTGGAGAAACAGTTGAAGAATGAAAAATCTTCCAATAAAGCTAAGGATCTGAAAATTGATGACTTAGAGCAACAAATTGTAAAAATGGTACATAATCCAAATGGAATGGCTCCATTACAAGCCATGCTGAAAGAGAAGGAAAAATAAATTGCAGGACTAAAGAAAAAGCTTATCACTCCCATGGTTGAGCATTCACAAATTGTCGAGCTATTGGTAATTCAGCCAGAACTAGATAAATCAGTGGTTGATGGCTAGACATTTAAAGAGAATATTATTTCTTTGGAAATCAATTTGGATGATCTAAGGAAGCTAAAGACATCCTCCAACAAAGGGCCACCTCATTACAAGTCTCGTCATATTCCCATCCTACTAATAAAATAGGCCAATAAGTAGATGAAATGAGTCTCAAAGACGCGCAGCTGAATCAAGCGTAGGACTAGCTGAAGATGAAGTGTGAGGAGCTCTTCCTCATAAAAGGAAATTTGATCTGAAGAGACCAAGTCATTGGCGAGCTAGAACTATATAAGGAAGAGCTCTGGAATGAAGTCTAGGAGTTTTCTAGAAAACTGACTGGTAAGCCCCTGATAAAAAGTGGCAAGTTTGCAGTCTGGGAGTAGGTAGAAGATTTTTTTATAAGTAAGAAATTGTATTACTACGACAGAGTTACATTGCTATTAAAACTGGTGGTATGGCCGATAAGAAGGAAGCTACCATCCGACCAAAATTCCCCCAACCTATCGGATTGCTATAAAACTGGTGGTCTGGCCGATATGAAGGGCACTACCAGCTAACCACAATTCCCCATCCCTACAAATTACAGGGCTTCCACCAAAACTAGAACATAACAAAGAGTACAACTTTTTTATTAGAAGACCAAAAACCACTATTGAAACTAGCTACCAGTTGACCACCGAAAGACGCATAGAGATAAAATTAGATACATAAACCAAAATGCGGCATACCAGAGCTGATAGAATAGAGAAACGTTACATAAACATGATGAATACACCTTAAGGCTAGGTATACTATCATAACAAACAAACCAGAGTAAAGCATCACTAGGAAAGCCTTTAACTTCCAGAAGCCTCCTTGGGACCACAGCCATGAATTGGACAATGCACGCACGCCGAACTAGTGGGAGAAGGAACAGCCAGTCCCAGAGAAGGGCAATTAGCACTATCCATGGATGACCCTGCAGCAGGAGGAGGCATAATGCCGAGTTTTACAGCAATACGGTCGATCTTTTGGTGGATGAGCGAGCACTCTTGATTGTGAACTTTCCAGGCACGAACCGACTCCAAATCACCAGTCCTTTTGTTTTTCACATTTCATGAGAACAAAATCCAAGAGACCCTTGGTGACCCAGAATGTGGCCAGCATTCTATCATAGGCCGAGAGCCGACCCACGATATTTCCTGGGTCTGCCACCCATTCACCAACTTCATTTCTCAAAACATCAGGAGCCATGGCGAATGACTTGATCCCACAAGTCACATTCCACTTTCTCCAACTCATCCTTAATTATAATAGTGATGTGGTCACGAAAGAAGCATGCAGCCGCAAGGGCCTTACATTGTTCCCTCCTAACTGGTGCCTTCCCCTTTTTTGGGTCACAGCGAGCTCTATTCTCCTTCTGTTTCCATGGTGCCATCCCGGCACAAATAGAAAACATCCCTAAGCTTGTCTGAAACACCTCTCTAGAATACACAATACTGAGAAGATACTTAAGAAGAAATCTTGTCAGCGGGTGTAGAGGCCAACAGTTCTTCCTTAATTTTATAGCATTATCCCTCTAGACGCCCGAATAAGCCACAAGAAAGGTAGTCCTTCGGGAATTAAACCTCATGATTTCACCCTGTACTTGCTCTGATGCAAGCCAAAGCATTGACGATGTCATCCTCATGATCAAGGGTAGTTTGAGTACTTTGGTCATTATGAATCGAGGTAGTCTATACTGGATCATAAATAGGGGTATTTAGAATGCAATGAATTCCATTGTCCATTCCATGGTAATTAATTCCATTCAATCTGTTCGTCATGGAAGAAATACATGGCCTATGCTCAGTATTGAAGGCCTTCCTCGTGTCTTGTAGTCCACGAGGTTTTGCACGGGTGTCCTCTGCTACCAAAAAGGCACAACGGTGGGCCCAATCTAAATTTCCAAAGGCCTCAAGAGTCCCATTGTGCAGATGGAGGTTGTCTTTGACTCTGATACTGGCCAACAAATCTGCCGCTTTATTCCCATCTCTGCGAACGTGGATGAAATACTAGGTGTGGGGATTATTGAGTAACATGGAAAGTTTTTCCACTCTGAAAGCAAGGCTCCAACTATCTGCGACTTTGGCCGAGTTTTTCCCATTCTGAAGACTGCGGGTGAGATAGATAGTGATGTTGGAGTCACCCTCAATGCTGATAGGTTCCAAGATTAACTTGATAGCCAGTTGAAGGTCGGCTAAGGGGCCATCAAATTCAGCTGCATTATTCATTTCCTCCTGTATGTTTCCCATATAAACCTGCAGTATTTTAGCATCCCAATTTTGTATGACATTCCCAAAGCCAGCTAGACCTGGGTTTCCCTGTGACGCCCCATTGAAATTTATTTTATAAGTCCCATATGGGGGGGTGTCTAATAATCCAGGATTTCGTAGCAGTGTGTCAATTGTCCTTCTGGCCACATCTGTGTGTGTCTTTACTAATGTTCCAAGAAGCAAGGATGCAACTTTCCATATTAGTGCACTCCCAATCCTTATCATGCAATAGGGTGACTTGGGTAGTTTCTTGGATAGAATTAGAATCTTAGTCCAAACCTTATGCTGAGGGAAGCTCTTATCATGAAAGATCCTCCTGTTTCTTTATTTCCACACTTCCCACATCAAAAAACCGGGGAAGGATACCCAGAAGGAGTTGATGGGGGGATTGGAAAATTCCATAGGGTCCCAACTCTTAATGGTTAGAGAGGGGTCTCCTCTGTAATGGTTGGAGCATCTGAAGATCTCCCCCCCTATGTCCCGAAGAGGGGAAATAAATGGGCATGCATCCAAAAGGTGATCCATAGTCTCCTCACTTTGAAGGCACATGATACACTGAGGCAGGCCAGCGAAACCGAAATTCATGAGATTATCTCCAATAGAATTCTTTGATATGAAGCAAGCCAAATGAACATGGAAACTTTTGGCCAAGGATTGGTCTTCCATATCTTTGTCCAGCTCTCATCTCTAGGAATCCCTGGGGTGACAGTCTAGATATTGTAAGCTTCTTTGGTGTTGAAAATACCCCTAGTAGAATAACCCCAACGAAGCTTGTCCAGACCTCCTTGGGACTTGATACATCGACCCTGAATGGTGTCCCGAATCCTCAACCAATCTTCCTCAGAGACTCTTTGGTCCCACCAATTGTGGTCTTGCCATTGCTTGTAATCACTGGTACTAAGGTCCTATTTTCAGTATTGGTTGACCTTAGTTAATCCTTTGGCTTTGCAGTTAGCTTGACAAACCACAATATTAGCCTAGCTAGCCAACTTCAAGAGCTTCTACCACGAATCCTCCCAAAATTTTTTTGACTCCCCATTCCAGAATTCCCAAAAGCCGTGGTCTTGAACAATGCTCCTGTTTTGATGGGAATTTTTCCAAATAGAGGAACTTGGAGGTTCCGCGTTAAAGCGGATTTGATCCTTCTGCAAGAAATTAGGGGCATATTTCACATGCCAAAGCCGAGCCCAGGGTTCTGCTGTAGAGGAAACCCAATTCCACCATATCTTCGCAAGCAGGACATTAATTTTTTTTTTCAGACCTCTTAGGTTGACGCACCCCATGGTCTTTGGTTAGCAGATCTTATCCCAACTAACTAAGGCCCATTTTGTTTGATCAACCTTCACTCCCCATAGAAATTTTCGTTGTATAGCATGAATTTCCTTGAGAACATATTTTGGTGAACCATTATCGAAAAAAGATAGATCGGCATTGCTTGAATTATGGATTTGATTAACGTGACTCTGCTATCCAAGTTAAGGGGACAGAGAGTCCAGCTTGAGAGATTTTATTTGATATGATCGAGAAGGTCCTCCGACAAGAATTTCTTAATCGCACTAGAGGCCAGCGGGGCACCGAGGTATTGATATGAGTTTGTTTGAATTTGGGTATGCGACAAAAGGACTATCTTGTTGTATCTGGGTTTTCTTGTGAAGATTAATATGACATGATAGATTTTTGAGCAAAACCATTGTGTCTTTCCTATTTCCCTGTGATAAATGCATTATGCGATATGAATCTGTGAATGATGCGATGTTTTCTTGCAGCAATTAATGTTTTACTGTTATATCTATTGTGCATTGGTGGTTCTATTAATGATGAGATCTGTTGAATGATGCTAAAATTATGTTTAATGCCTAAGTTGAATGGTTAGATCTATTATATAATGCTATGCTAAGTTGATAAATAGCCACACATGGTCCTTCTGACTTCGGCGGAAACGTGGTTCCGTCAACTCTCCCTCGAACATCTCGGGTGAGACTTCATTTGCTCCGCAAGTGTTGCTGGACAGGGTAAAACCTGTCTAGGCCGGTGCTCAGGGAGATCGTGGTGGGTTGATGTTGATAGAGTGAGGAACCCCTATTGACTGGGTTTGTGTCAACAAATGGTTCTATTTCCGGGACACTAGCGTGAAGTAAAGGGAGAAAATGTTGTGGCATCTGATGAGACTGGAAATTTAAGATTGGTTCGATCTAAAGTTGCGAGAGTTCACTGAGAAAGAGAATCAGAACCCTAGACTGATGATACATAGGTGGATAGAAAGGTATATACATGACGGTCCACAAGAATATTTTTTGTGCGAATTCTCGATTATCTTGTATGAGTGGTTGGCACAACTAACCTTCCGCAAGGTAGATTTTCAAGGTAGTGAGCCAACGTCCTGGACCCCAGAATTAATCCATGAGTTGCACGAGGTCGACAACAGAGCGTCGCGAGATATAGAAGTCTAGTTTGATAGTATATTGGAGGGATATATTACTAAGTTTATGTTTGATACGACGAAATCTTATAGCGAAGCTGAAAGAAAATTTTTGAACAGACCGAGAGGCAGGTTCGTGTTGTCGTTGCAGTTGTCCATTAAGATGCTCATCTGTGAAAAGGGCATATCGAAGATGAACCTCGAGTGGAAGAACCCTTGTGGGATGAGGATGTGGATACCACGACAGTAGGTGGGAGGTGAATGGAATGATACAGGGTATATGGGTGCAAGTTACAACGAGACTATGAAGGAAGCTGAGGAAGAGAGTGGTCTTACGAGGGGAGAGCAAGGTTTCGACAAGAGAAGAGGCAGAGTACAAGAGAAGGTCCTTCTGTGATCGAAATGCAAAGTCATGAAGGAAGACCACACGGGATGAAGTGACCTGATAGTGCTGACAAGGAAAACTAGGCTACGCTAAGGATAGAGGTAGGACCAACCCCCATTAGTAACGTACCCACACCTCCACTCACTATCTCATAACCAGGAAGAAATACGACTTCAACACCACTGTGTTCATTGTGTCATCAGTATTTGATTGCTAGTATATCAACGAATGTAGGAAGGAATCCCAAGATGGTGGGCAAAGATGTGAAGTTACCTCTATTCCATGGAAATGGAACTGACAACCCAGAGCAGTACTGGTTCTTATGTGAAGCTATGTGGACTGTGAAGCAAATTATGGATGATGACGCCAAGAAAGGTCAATTGGTGACGAATCTTCAGGGTTGCGCACTAGATTGGGTTATGAAATTTGTACCAGTTCCTACAGGCAATCCAGAGAAGATATTGGATGAAGTTAGAAAAGGATTGATTGCATAGTTCAGAAAACCAAAATCTGAAGAGCAATACATTACGGAAGTGAAGGAGATCAAGTAGTATCCGAATGAAATTGTTTGGGATTTTTACCAAAGGTTCAAAATGCTAATGGAAAGAGTCAGCTTTGACATGAGTGATGTCCAACATAAGGAATAGTTCATCACAGCGTTGATACCTCATATTTGATTCTTGTCTATGCATCAAAACATTGCGACACTAAGCGAGGCTCTGGAGATTGCAATGAGGTTAGAAGCTTCACCTGTCGGCGAGAATGCAACCAGCATGACATATCCTGTTGATGTATATGTAACTTCAGAATGTATTTCACATATATGTATATTGTATTCCTATAGAGATGTTATTATTCTTCTATATGGAAGTGGTTGTATTCCTATAGAGATGTTATTATTCCTCTATACAGAAGTGTCGTCATTTATATTGTAAGTGTCGTAACTTATACTTGATGGGTTATTAGACCAGCTTGTTGGGGTCGGCCCTGTATAAGTCATGTGGGTCAAAGGGTTATTAGACCACCCTATTGGGGGTCGGACATGTGGGTCAAAGGGTTATTAGACCACCCTAGTGAGGGTCGGCCCAGTTAGCATTATGTTAAGTGGTTAAGTTGAGGCTGACTTAGTTGAGTAAAGGTCAAGTCAAGTTAGTGTATAAATAGAGAGTGTGTCTCTCTCATTTTACACATTCTATTCTCTCACTCACACTTGGGAGAGTGGCACACTTATGGAGGAGGAGGCTCTGCTGCTAGGAGAAGACTATATCTTGTATTCTGGTTGTATCATTGCTCTATCTATCTCTGAGGAAGTTATTGGGGTTTTTCACCTTTATGGTTTTCCCCAAGTAAACTCTGTGTCTCTTATGTGCTTGCATTATTGTGTCCATGATTGATATGCTCTAGATATGTTGTACGTGTTGTTCTCTCAGTTGAGATCCTAGATCAGATTGAAGTAAATTCTGAAAGTTTAACATGGTATCAGAGCTAGCCTGAAAGAAGGCATGATATGGCATGTATGACACTTGTTGCACTTATGATGCTAGGGCTTGATATAGCAAAAACCAGTCATTGTAGCACTTTCGCTATAAATCCGTTTTGGCGAAGTTTTCGGATCTGAAAATTTTATAGGTTGAAGATCAGATCCCCATGTACCATGTTTCCAAAGGAAAACCTCTAATTCATTGTACTTTGTGATTTATGATCTTTACAATATAGGGTTTATGCCTCTTCCAAATCTGAGTCAAAATCAAGTGACCTTGGGAAAAAGGTCATAACTTGGGCTAGGAAGCTCCAAATGAAATTTTGTAAAAAGTGAAAGGTAGTACACAGATTGTAATATCTCAGGAAAATTGTTCAGAGGCCGAAGATGAACCCGTGACACATGGAACATTGTACAAGTTCGCTCTCCTGTATTATCCCATAAATAGGTCATGGTGTGACACTTGGAATAACTCTCTCTCGGAGAATACAATTGAGGTCAGAACTATCGTGATGGAAAGACAACAGGTCGGGCTATCTCAGGAAAAATTTGCAAAGGCTGAAGTTGAACCAGTTACACGTGGCACGCCGTACAAGTTCACTCTCCTGTATTATTCCATAAACAGGTCATGTTGCGACACTTGGCATAACTCTCCCTCAGAGAATCCAATTGAGGTCAGACCTTTCGGGATGGAAAGATAATAGTTCAAGATATCTCAAAAAAATTGTTCAGACCCTGTGGATCAAAAAGTTCAGAGTTACACCAAAAACAATCAGGTACATATTTCTGTCAAAACAGAATTATTTTTGAGCACCTTCATTCATGGCTTCTGGAATTTAGGGCTTCATGGAAAGTTGGAATTTTTGTAATCAGAGACCACGGCTATATGCTACTCATAAAAATAGAAATTTAGAGCCCAGGATCAGATTTTTTGGTTGGGAAGAAGGCCGGGCTTGATCAAACCCCAGTTCGGGACTTTGATCGGAAAGATGGAAAATTAGGGCTTCTACAAAAATTGAAATTTTGGAAATCTGTGACCACGGCTGGAAGCTCCTAAAAAAAAATCGAAGCTTAGAGCTTTGAATCAAATCTTTTGTTTGGGTGAAGCTCTGGGAAACTCAAACCCTAATTCAGGGTCCTCTCCAGTGAATCTAGAAATCTAAAAGGCAATTTCAAGGGGTGAAACTGTGCAGTTTTCAAATTCTGAATATACCAACTTGATCAGCTCATCAAGGTGCATATTTCTATCCTTTTGGAAGTTTGAGATTCAAAGTTTGAATTTTTGGGGTTTCTTTGACAAACCCTAATCCAACTCCAGGTCCAGTTCTTGCAAATCAAGTGGATTGGGTTAATCCTAGAAGAAGATGGATTGGTCACCTACATAAGTGAAGAAGTTTCTGTCTCAGAGGGAGATGAGGCTAAGGCCTTCCATAAGAAGATTACAAGCAATCTTGACAGGTATGGCTTACAGGTATGTTTCAAATTCTGTTCATGGTTAAGTTTATGATATGTTTGTCTTCATATCATTACAGTACAATCTTGATTAATTACTGGACTTGTCGTATCACCTTAATAGAAGATATTCATTGATTAAGGTTTTGACACTTATGATTGTACTAATACATTGTGATGTTGTATGAGGTTTATGTTGTTCGCTAACACAAAAGGTACACCAAGAAAGTCAAATCATGTTCTACTTCAAGAACATATGATCATGGTGACATGAAGACAAAGATTCATCCATTTTCATGGATCACATAGAAGATCTACTTTCAAGGTATGTATAACTTGGTTCTACAATGGTTAACTTATGAGACATGCAGGTTACTAGCACAAGTCACTAAAGAGAACCAGAAGACATTATGCGGGTATGTTAGACATAACTAGCTAGCATGCTAATCCAGGTATGTTTTTCCTATATCAAGCTAGAATCCTACCTTGTGTTAGGATATTATACTGTTGTGTTGTTGATAATGATTATTCATGAAGTCATAGGTTTGAATAGTCATGGTTGTATGCATATTATGTTTCTTACCATAATTGATGATATGACTAACCAGAAGAATGATTAAGGTATAGGTTTGAGTAATCATAGGTTTATGCATTGATGATTTAACTAATCAGAAGAGTCCTATGATCAAATAAGAATATGCATGAGTAAAACAAGACTTCCCTGAAACCTTGAATATGTAATGTCCCTTGTTAGGAATTTTATTAAAATTGCAATTTTCCACTTTTTCCTTGGTTCGATCTTTGACTAGTTTCGATCTCTAGGTCCCAAATTTGCCCCAAATGATCCCAAATCTTCTGAGAAGGTATATGAATGATATTAGAACATAAATATGTGTTTCAGGGATGCCTTTGTACCTTTAAAACACTTCTTCAAATACTCTTTCAATTCTGGTCAATGTAGGTAACTTTACTAGTGATTTCCCTTTGACTAGTATTGGTCTCTAAGTCTCAAATTGACTCCAAATGCCTTCAAATATTCAAGGAAGGTGTATGAATGATATTATAACTTGAATATGATGTTTATGGATGAAATATGTCCACCAAAATACCTCTGCAAACTCTCTTAATATTCTGAACCAATTATGCAATTTTACTAGTAATTTGGGGTTCAAATCCCCCTGGGGTAAGTACTGAAAATGGCTTTCCAAATGCCTCCAAACCCACTCAAATTTATGAACAGAGGTATGTAATGTGTTAAGTATTTTATTAAAGTCTAATATGCACCATTAATGGATTATTACAACTGTTTTCCCCCTCTCCCATTCAACTGCAAAAATCCCCAATTCGACCCTTGGGGAAATGGTACTATTTCACCTCCCAATACCACTAAACTGAGTAAAAATGCTTCAAATGCTCAAGTACAGCACATGAAACTTGTAGAAGACATCCATGGTAGTATATTTATCACAAATATATCAAAGAATCATCCATTCATTCGAAATCATCATCAATACATTGGCTCACAACAAGGTAGTGGGGAAATGGCATTGTTCTTCCATTAAAAATGAGATTTATACATTTCTACTTGGAATTTCGACCTGAAACTTTTTGGAGATGAAGAAAAGAGTATTTAATTCATATTACAAAAGAAATGGGGCATTAAAATCTTCCCCAAAGAGTACAATAGCTCACCAAAAACGCCCTCCCTCAAGGATCAAGAATATGCCATCAAAACTGGAAATGGTTGAAGGAGTGAGCTGCAATAGAAGAAACCATGAGCTGCCCTGTAGCTTACACCTGCAAATAAAGACTCCATTAAAGCTCCAAATGAAAGGTCTGAATGGCCTTTCCAATTGCCAACTTGGATGGGAATCTTTCACCCTCGAAATTGGCTAAGGCAAGAAACTAGTCATCCACTAGCTCTCCCTCTTCACAAATGCAATTGCAAATTCTACAAATGATCAAAATCTGGTTTCATTCTTTATTATTTACATTTATAAACTTCTAATGTCCTCCATGGGTCGAATTCCTTCCAAGAGACTCATGCCAACTCAAGTTGGGAAGAGATTCCAAAGAACGCCACGTGTACAACAATTCCTAGTCTCCCACTTCCACCAAATCACATGTGGAAGCATCTTAGCTGCCCTAACACCCTTGAGCGCCCTCTTGGAGTCTATTTTTAGCCCTGACATGTCATATATGTCATATGTCAGCCTTCAGGTCTGATTTGTGTCATATGTGTCATAGCATCTTCATCATTGTTGTCATAGAGCTAGGGAATCTAGCCCAAGTGTCTCACTAGCTCCAAATTGCCTCTTCCTCTTCCATGGGAGTTATTCTTCCTCTATATTTCGACCTTGGATGAGTCATGCAATGAATAATACCTTTTGGACTCCCCCAAGTATGTTACCATTCACCTTGAATTCGAATTGGTGAGAGAATGATGCCAAATGTAGTGGGGAAATCTAGCCATATGTGGGTCCCACTTCCTCCATGTGTCTTCATCATGAAATGCCACTTTGATTTTCACTTGTATATATTTATTTATCTCCTTTATTAAATATTTATTCCATTCTAATGTTCAAACATCATTTATTATCCCCATTATTCCAAATCCCAAAGCTTCCACCCCAAACCTAGGAAACTAGTAATTTTCCTCCTTGGCAATTATTTGACCTTTAGCATCAATTTGACAAACTCTAATGAATAGAGCCAATGTGATTAGGCCATTGTGACCCAATACCAAATTTGGGACATGAAAAATCCTCCCTTCCCAATATTGCTTGTCCTCAAGCAATTTTAAATGTGGGTGTTGAAGAACCTGCTTTCTGTATAATTCTTTGAAGTTGCCATTCAATTGCCCAACCTTGAGTCTTTGAGTTTCCATGAAGATTTTAGAGAGGAACCACCATGCTTGCTGCTGCACTACTCTGATTAAAATCACTTTATTAAGTGGGGAATCCATCTCCCATACTGCTTGCTTCCCCAAAAAAATGAAACCAATGAGATAAAAATTATTCCAGGGTCCTATTGCTTGTATTGCACCCCAACAATTAAAAGTGCTCTCCAACCCATACCATCAGATAAGAGGATTCCTGGATCCCATTTTCTTGTATGCATTCTTCCAAACATCATGAGTACAAAATATATATCATCAAAGTACATAACAACATAATGAAAATGTACATAAAGGAGATGCTTCATCAAAGAGTCATGAAAGTGCTTATACCTCCAAGCATGTAGACCACCATTTTCCAAGTGCATACAATCTTCAAGTGACCCATCAAATCTGCTCCAATGACATAGGTGAGGATCCCATGTCCAATAGTGCTGCTCCAAGAGAATGTGATATGCATCAAAATATTCAGCCATGCATTCTTTCATCCAGGAAGTGAATGAAGAATCTCCACTAAAATCTGAACCAAATAATGAGCAGGAAAAACAAGGAGAATTCAAAGGACTCAAAGAAGTCTCATCCATACATCCATGAGGATATGTATCATCATAAGGTAAAGCAATATGCTGCTGCAATTCTAAATAATGAGGTGCTCTATTCATGTCATCATCAAAAGGAGAGGTAGGAGTTTCATACCCCTCATGTGGCACCACTAGGAAAAAACCTTTCACCCAATTTTCATCCCAAAGTGATGTGGCTGGAAAAGAAGTGTGGGGTGAGGAATTATGAACCAACTTTAATTCTTTACAACTCTTACCCATTGAAATATTTAATTCATCTTCTCCATAATTGGTTGGTCCAACTATTGTGAGATCATGTACCTCTTCCAAGGCTTTGCAACTCTCTCCATGAGGCAACTCATAATCCCTTTGAACAAGGACAAGTGCTTGTCCTTCTTCTTGTTTTAGTGTAGTATCTTCAAGAACCTGCATATCAACATGTACCTCATGTTCCACAATTACATTAGGTTCCTCTTTTGTGGCATAAATTGTTTCATCCTTTTCCTTGAAAAGAGAACCATTGCTCATTACTTTTTCCGAGTTGCTTCCAATTCCACTAAGCAACAATCTGAACTCTTGAAAGTATTGTCTCCACTTGTCTTCAAAGGATGGTTCAAGTAATTTCCTAAACTCCTCATTCTCCTTTAAGGTTCCTTTCTCATCCTTACTCATGGTGACCAATGAATGCACTTCTCCTCCTACTTCTTCCCTTTCACCAAAGTACATCCAGTTTCAGTTTCTAAGGGTGGTGGCTTATTTCTTTGACTCCTGGTATTCATTAATGTTCTACCACATCAGGTTCCAATACCATGCTCTGATACCACTGTAATGTCCCTTGTTAGGAATTTTATTAAAATTGCAATTTTCCACTTTTTCCTTGGTTCGATCTTTGACTAGTTTCGATCTCTAGGTCCCAAATTTGCCCCAAATGATCCCAAATCTTCTGAGAAGGTATATGAATGATATTAGAACATAAATATGTGTTTCAGGGATGCCTTTGTACCTTTAAAACACTTCTTCAAATACTCTTTCAATTCTGGTCAATGTAGGTAACTTTACTAGTGATTTCCCTTTGACTAGTATTGGTCTCTAGGTCTCAAATTGACTCCAAATGCCTTCAAATCTTCAAGGAAGGTGTATGAATGATATTAGAAATTGAATATGATGTTTATGGATGAAATATGTCCACCAAAATACCTCTGCAAACTCTCTTAATATTCTGAACCAATTATGCAATTTTACTAGTAATTTGGGGTTCAAATCCCCCTGGGGTAAGTACTGAAAATGGCTTTCCAAATGCCTCCAAACCCACTCAAATTTATGAACAGAGGTATGTAATGTGTTAAGTATTTTATTAAAGTCTCATATGCACCATTAATGGATTATTACAACTGTTTTCCCCCTCTCCCATTCAACTGCAAAAATCCCCAATTCGACCCTTGGGGAAATGGTACTATTTCACCTCCCAATACCACTAAACTGAGTAAAAATGCTTCAAATGCTCAAGTACAGCACATGAAACTTGTAGAAGACATCCATGGTAGTATATTTATCACAAATATATCAAAGAATCATCCATTCATTCGAAATCATCATCAATACATTGGCTCACAACAAGGTAGTGGGGAAATGGCATTGTTCTTCCATTAAAAATGAGATTTATACATTTCTACTTGGAATTTCGACCTGAAACTTTTTGGAGATGAAGAAAAGAGTATTTAATTCATATTACAAAAGAAATGGGGCATTAAAATCTTCCCCAAAGAGTACAATAGCTCACCAAAAACGCCCTCCCTCAAGGATCAAGAATATGCCATCAAAACTGGAAATGGTTGAAGGAGTGAGATGCAATAGAAGAAACCATGAGCTGCCCTGTAGCTTACACCTGCAAATAAAGACTCCATTAAAGCTCCAAATGAAAGGTCTGAATGGCCTTTCCAATTGCCAACTTGGATGGGAATCTTTCACCCTCGAAATTGGCTAAGGCAAGAAACTAGTCATCCACTAGCTCTCCCTCTTCACAAATGCAATTGCAAATTCTACAAATGATCAAAATATGGTTTCATTCTTTATTATTTAAATTTATAAACTTCTAATGTCCTCCATGGGTCGAATTCCTTCCAAGAGACTCATGCCAACTCAAGTTGGGAAGAGATTCCAAAGAACGCCACGTGTACAACAATTCCTAGTCTCCCACTTCCACCAAATCACATGTGGAAGCATCTTAGCTGCCCTAACACCCTTGAGCGCCCTCTTGGAGTCTATTTTTAGCCCTGACATGTCATATATGTCATATGTCAGCCTTCAGGTCTGATTTGTGTCATATGTGTCATAGCATCTTCATCATTGTTGTCATAGAGCTAGGGAATCTAGCCCAAGTGTCTCACTAGCTCCAAATTGCCTCTTCCTCTTCCATGGGAGTTACTCTTCCTCTATATTTTGACCTTGGATGAGTCATGCAATGAATAATACCTTTTGGACTCCCCCAAGTATGTTACCATTCACCTTGAATTCGAATTGGTGAGAGAATGATGCCAAATGTAGTGGGGAAATCTAGCCATATGTGGGTCCCACTTCCTCCATGTGTCTTCATCATGAAATGCCACTTTGATTTTCACTTGTATATATTTATTTATCTCCTTTATTAAATATTTATTCCATTCTAATGTTCAAACATCATTTATTATCCCCATTATTCCAAATCCCAAAGCTTCCACCCCAAACCTAGGAAACTAGTAATTTTCCTCCTTGGCAATTATTTGACCTTTAGCATCAATTTGACAAACTCTAATGAATAGAGCCAATGTGATTAGGCCATTGTGACCCAATACCAAATTTGGGACTTGACAAATCCTCCCTTCCCAATATTGCTTGTCCTCAAGCAATTTTAAATGTGGGTGTTGAAGAACCTGCTTTCTGTATAATTCTTTGAAGTTGCCATTCAATTGCCCAACCTTGAGTCTTTGAGTTTCCATGAAGATTTTAGAGAGGAACCACCATGCTTGCTGCTGCACTACTCTGATTAAAATCACTTTATTAAGTGGGGAATCCATCTCCCATACTGCTTGCTTCCCCAAAAAATATGAAACCAATGAGATAAAAATTATTCCAGGGTCCCATTGCTTGTATTGCACCCCAACAATTAAAAGTGCTCTCCAACCCATACCATCAGATAAGAGGATTCCTGGATCCCATTTTCTTGTATGCATTCTTCCAAACATCATGAGTACAAAATATATATCATCAAAGTACATAACAACATAATGAAAATGTACATAAAGGAGATGCTTCATCAAAGAGTCATGAAAGTGCTTATACCTCCAAGCATGTAGACCACCATTTTCCAAGTGCATACAATCTTCAAGTGACCCATCAAATCTGCTCCAATGACATAGGTGAGGATCCCATGTCCAATAGTGCTGCTCCAAGAGAATGTGATATGCATCAAAATATTCAGCCATGCATTCTTTCATCCAGGAAGTGAATGAAGAATCTCCACTAAAATCTGAACCAAATAATGAGCAGGAAAAACAAGGAGAATTCAAAGGACTCAAAGAAGTCTCATCCATACATCCATGAGGATATGTATCATCATAAGGTAAAGCAATATGCTGCTGCAATTCTAAATAATGAGGTGCTCTATTCATGTCATCATCAAAAGGAGAGGTAGGAGTTTCATACCCCTCATGTGGCACCACTAGGAAAAAACCTTTCACCCAATTTTCATCCCAAAGTGATGTGGCTGGAAAAGAAGTGTGGGGTGAGGAATTATGAACCAACTTTAATTCTTTACAACTCTTACCCATTGAAATATTTAATTCATCTTCTCCATAATTGGTTGGTCCAACTATTGTGAGATCATGTACCTCTTCCAAGGCTTTGCAACTCTCTCCATGAGGCAACTCATAATCCCTTTGAACAAGGACAAGTGCTTGTCCTTCTTCTTGTTTTAGTGTAGTATCTTCAAGAACCTGCATATCAACATGTACCTCATGTTCCACAATTACATTAGGTTCCTCTTTTGTGGCATAAATTGTTTCATCCTTTTCCTTGAAAAGAGAACCATTGCTCATTACTTTTTCCGAGTTGCTTCCAATTCCACTAAGCAACAATCTGAACTCTTGAAAGTATTGTCTCCACTTGTCTTCAAAGGATGGTTCAAGTAATTTCCTAAACTCCTCATTCTCCTTTAAGGTTCCTTTCTCATCCTTACTCATGGTGACCAATGAATGCACTTCTCCTCCTACTTCTTCCCTTTCACCAAAGTACATCCAGTTTCAGTTTCTAAGGGTGGTGGCTTATTTCTTTGACTCCTGGTATTCATTAATGTTCTACCACATCAGGTTCCAATACCATGCTCTGATACCACTGTAATGTCCCTTGTTAGGAATTTTATTAAAATTGCAATTTTCCACTTTTTCCTTGGTTCGATCTTTGACTAGTTTCGATCTCTAGGTCCCAAATTTGCCCCAAATGATCCCAAATCTTCTGAGAAGGTATATGAATGATATTAGAACATAAATATGTGTTTCAGGGATGCCTTTGTACCTTTAAAACACTTCTTCAAATACTCTTTCAATTCTGGTCAATGTAGGTAACTTTACTAGTGATTTCCCTTTGACTAGTATTGGTCTCTAGGTCTCAAATTGACTCCAAATGCCTTCAAATCTTCAAGGAAGGTGTATGAATGATATTAGAAATTGAATATGATGTTTATGGATGAAATATGTCCACCAAAATACCTCTGCAAACTCTCTTAATATTCTGAACCAATTATGCAATTTTACTAGTAATTTGGGGTTCAAATCCCCCTGGGGTAAGTACTGAAAATGGCTTTCCAAATGCCTCCAAACCCACTCAAATTTATGAACAGAGGTATGTAATGTGTTAAGTATTTTATTAAAGTCTCATATGCACCATTAATGGATTATTACAACTGTTTTCCCCCTCTCCCATTCAACTGCAAAAATCCCCAATTCGACCCTTGGGGAAATGGTACTATTTCACCTCCCAATACCACTAAACTGAGTAAAAATGCTTCAAATGCTCAAGTACAGCACATGAAACTTGTAGAAGACATCCATGGTAGTATATTTATCACAAATATATCAAAGAATCATCCATTCATTCGAAATCATCATCAATACATTGGCTCACAACAAGGTAGTGGGGAAATGGCATTGTTCTTCCATTAAAAATGAGATTTATACATTTCTACTTGGAATTTCGACCTGAAACTTTTTGGAGATGAAGAAAATAGTATTTAATTCATATTACAAAAGAAATGGGGCATTAAAATCTTCCCCAAAGAGTACAATAGCTCACCAAAAACGCCCTCCCTCAAGGATCAAGAATATGCCATCAAAACTGGAAATGGTTGAAGGAGTGAGCTGCAATAGAAGAAACCATGAGCTTCCCTATAGCTTACACCTACAAATAAAGACTCCATTAAAGCTCCAAATGAAAGGTCTGAATGGCCTTTCCAATTGCCAACTTGGATGGGAATCTTTCACCCTCGAAATTGGCTAAGGCAAGAAACTAGTCATCCACTAGCTCTCCCTCTTCACAAATGCAATTGCAAATTCTACAAATGATCAAAATCTGGTTTCATTCTTTATTATTTAAATTTATAAACTTCTAATGTCCTCCATGGGTCGAATTCCTTCCAAGAGACTCATGCCAACTCAAGTTGGGAAGAGATTCCAAAGAACGCCACGTGTACAACAATTCCTAGTCTCCCACTTCCACCAAATCACATGTGGAAGCATCTTAGCTGCCCTAACACCCTTGAGCGCCCTCTTGGAGTCTATTTTTAGCCCTGACATGTCATATATGTCATATGTCAGCCTTCAGGTCTGATTTGTGTCATATGTGTCATAGCATCTTCATCATTGTTGTCATAGAGCTAGGGAATCTAGCCCAAGTGTCTCACTAGCTCCAAATTGCCTCTTCCTCTTCCATGGGAGTTACTCTTCCTCTATATTTCGACCTTGGATGAGTCATGCAATGAATAATACCTTTTGGACTCCCCCAAGTATGTTACCATTCACCTTGAATTCGAATTGGTGAGAGAATGATGCCAAATGTAGTGGGGAAATCTAGCCATATGTGGGTCCCACTTCCTCCATGTGTCTTCATCATGAAATGCCACTTTGATTTTCACTTGTATATATTTATTTATCTCCTTTATTAAATATTTATTCCATTCTAATGTTCAAACATCATTTATTATCCCCATTATTCCAAATCCCAAAGCTTCCACCCCAAACCTAGGAAACTAGTAATTTTCCTCCTTGGCAATTATTTGACCTTTAGCATCAATTTGACAAACTCTAATGAATAGAGCCAATGTGATTAGGCCATTGTGACCCAATACCAAATTTGGGACATGACAAATCCTCCCTTCCCAATATTGCTTGTCCTCAAGCAATTTTAAATGTGGGTGTTGAAGAACCTGCTTTCTGTATAATTCTTTGAAGTTGCCATTCAATTGCCCAACCTTGAGTCTTTGAGTTTCCATGAAGATTTTAGAGAGGAACCACCATGCTTGCTGCTGCACTACTCTGATTAAAATCACTTTATTAAGTGGGGAATCCATCTCCCATACTGCTTGCTTCCCCAAAAAAATGAAACCAATGAGATAAAAATTATTCCAGGGTCCCATTGCTTGTATTGCACCCCAACAATTAAAAGTGCTCTCCAACCCATACCATCAGATAAGAGGATTCCTGGATCCCATTTTCTTGTATGCATTCTTCCAAACATCATGAGTACAAAATATATATCATCAAAGTACATAACAACATAATGAAAATGTACATAAAGGAGATGCTTCATCAAAGAGTCATGAAAGTGCTTATACCTCCAAGCATGTAGACCACCATTTTCCAAGTGCATACAATCTTCAAGTGACCCATCAAATCTGCTCCAATGACATAGGTGAGGATCCCATGTCCAATAGTGCTGCTCCAAGAGAATGTGATATGCATCAAAATATTCAGCCATGCATTCTTTCATCCAGGAAGTGAATGAAGAATCTCCACTAAAATCTGAACCAAATAATGAGCAGGAAAAACAAGGAGAATTCAAAGGACTCAAAGAAGTCTCATCCATACATCCATGAGGATATGTATCATCATAAGGTAAAGAAATATGCTGCTGCAATTCTAAATAATGAGGTTCTCTATTCATGTCATCATCAAAAGGAGAGGTAGGAGTTTCATACCCCTCATGTGGCACCACTAGGAAAAAACCTTTCACCCAATTTTCATCCCAAAGTGATGTGGCTGGAAAAGAAGTGTGGGGTGAGGAATTATGAACCAACTTTAATTCTTTACAACTCTTACCCATTGAAATATTTAATTCATCTTCTCCATAATTGGTTGGTCCAACTATTGTGAGATCATGTACCTCTTCCAAGGCTTTGCAACTCTCTCCATGAGGCAACTCATAATCCCTTTGAACAAGGACAAGTGCTTGTCCTTCTTCTTGTTTTAGTGTAGTATCTTCAAGAACCTGCATATCAACATGTACCTCATGTTCCACAATTACATTAGGTTCCTCTTTTGTGGCATAAATTGTTTCATCCTTTTCCTTGAAAAGAGAACCATTGCTCATTACTTTTTCCGAGTTGCTTCCAATTCCACTAAGCAACAATCTGAACTCTTGAAAGTATTGTCTCCACTTGTCTTCAAAGGATGGTTCAAGTAATTTCCTAAACTCCTCATTCTCCTTTAAGGTTCCTTTCTCATCCTTACTCATGGTGACCAATGAATGCACTTCTCCTCCTACTTCTTCCCTTTCACCAAAGTACATCCAGTTTCAGTTTCTAAGGGTGGTGGCTTATTTCTTTGACTCCTGGTATTCATTAATGTTCTACCACATCAGGTTCCAATACCATGCTCTGATACCACTGTAATGTCCCTTGTTAGGAATTTTATTAAAATTGCAATTTTCCACTTTTTCCTTGGTTCGATCTTTGACTAGTTTCGATCTCTAGGTCCCAAATTTGCCCCAAATGATCCCAAATCTTCTGAGAAGGTATATGAATGATATTAGAACATAAATATGTGTTTCAGGGATGCCTTTGTACCTTTAAAACACTTCTTCAAATACTCTTTCAATTCTGGTCAATGTAGGTAACTTTACTAGTGATTTCCCTTTGACTAGTATTGGTCTCTAGGTCTCAAATTGACTCCAAATGCCTTCAAATCTTCAAGGAAGGTGTATGAATGATATTAGAAATTGAATATGATGTTTATGGATGAAATATGTCCACCAAAATACCTCTGCAAACTCTCTTAATATTCTGAACCAATTATGCAATTTTACTAGTAATTTGGGGTTCAAATCCCCCTGGGGTAAGTACTGAAAATGGCTTTCCAAATGCCTCCAAACCCACTCAAATTTATGAACAGAGGTATGTAATGTGTTAAGTATTTTATTAAAGTCTCATATGCACCATTAATGGATTATTACAACTGTTTTCCCCCTCTCCCATTCAACTGCAAAAATCCCCAATTCGACCCTTGGGGAAATGGTACTATTTCACCTCCCAATACCACTAAACTGAGTAAAAATGATTCAAATGCTCAAGTACAGCACATGAAACTTGTAGAAGACATCCATGGTAGTATATTTATCACAAATATATCAAAGAATCATCCATTCATTCGAAATCATCATCAATACATTGGCTCACAACAAGGTAGTGGGGAAATGGCATTGTTCTTCCATTAAAAATGAGATTTATACATTTCTACTTGGAATTTCGACCTGAAACTTTTTGGAGATGAAGAAAAGAGTATTTAATTCATATTACAAAAGAAATGGGGCATTAAAATCTTCCCCAAAGAGTACAATAGCTCACCAAAAACGCCCTCCCTCAAGGATCAAGAATATGCCATCAAAACTGGAAATGGTTGAAGGAGTGAGCTGCAATAGAAGAAACCATGAGCTTCCCTGTAGCTTACACCTGCAAATAAAGACTCCATTAAAGCTCCAAATGAAAGGTCTGAATGGCCTTTCCAATTGCCAACTTGGATGGGAATCTTTCACCCTCGAAATTGGCTAAGGCAAGAAACTAGTCATCCACTAGCTCTCCCTCTTCACAAATGCAATTGCAAATTCTACAAATGATCAAAATCTGGTTTCATTCTTTATTATTTACATTTATAAACTTCTAATGTCCTCCATGGGTCGAATTCCTTCCAAGAGACTCATGCCAACTCAAGTTGGGAAGAGATTCCAAAGAACGCCACGTGTACAACAATTCCTAGTCTCCCACTTCCACCAAATCACATGTGGAAGCATCTTAGCTGCCCTAACACCCTTGAGCGCCCTCTTGGAGTCTATTTTTAGCCCTGACATGTCATATATGTCATATGTCAGCCTTCAGGTCTGATTTGTGTCATATGTGTCATAGCATCTTCATCATTGTTGTCATAGAGCTAGGGAATCTAGCCCAAGTGTCTCACTAGCTCCAAATTGCCTCTTCCTCTTCCATGGGAGTTACTCTTCCTCTATATTTCGACCTTGGATGAGTCATGCAATGAATAATACCTTTTGGACTCCCCCAAGTATGTTACCATTCACCTTGAATTCGAATTGGTGAGAGAATGATGCCAAATGTAGTGGGGAAATCTAGCCATATGTGGGTCCCACTTCCTCCATGTGTCTTCATCATGAAATGCCACTTTGATTTTCACTTGTATATATTTATTTATCTCCTTTATTAAATATTTATTCCATTCTAATGTTCAAACATCATTTATTATCCCCATTATTCCAAATCCCAAAGCTTCCACCCCCAAACCTAGGAAACTAGTAATTTTCCTCCTTGGCAATTATTTGACCTTTAGCATCAATTTGACAAACTCTAATGAATAGAGCCAATGTGATTAGGCCATTGTGACCCAATACCAAATTTGGGACATGACAGAATACTAATGTTTATTATCTGTGAATGATCATGACTATACATGTTTAAGATTATTGTGTTTTGATAGTATTAAGATTATACTAATAAATGTGTGATTATGTATGAGACCTCAAGGATAACACAATGATGATACTAATAAGCATGCATAGTAGTTAAGGATGGATATAAGTTCAAGGACAGGTAATCCAGGAAATAAAGATCAAGAGGGAGCACACTCCAGTTGTTCCTGCAAGAAAGCAAATGAGCACACTTCAGTAGTTTCTGCAAGAATGCAGATATTCAGAGGGAGTTGACTACTTCTCACAATCCACATCAGAATGGAGTTGCAAAGATTTAGAGGGAGTCCACCCAGCAACTAAACAAAGATAAGTATTTGAATTGTGATTTCTTACATAATGTTATTCAATTATGTATATGCTTATGTTCCTAGAATTAGGTTGTGTATTATGCATATTAGAATAGTTGCATTGATGAATAGTATACTACTAATATACATGGGTAAGTGGGCTATGGCACTGTACAACATTCCATTGCTACTTATCTAGAATGAAACCTCTTTGTTGACATGTTAGGAGTTGTGCACACTCTTAACAATGTTCTGGTAGAGATTGGAAGGCATCTAGAAAGTTACGGAATATGGATAAATGTTGTATTGAAGCATTGGCTAAGATAATTGCATGATTGTATGATATATTTCTTTATGTGTAAGAATTTGTTCTGAAAACTATGAGATGTTTTCTAATCATGCAATTTAACTTGTTGTGTAGGAAAGATCGTATAACATCACCTACAAAAGAAGGACTACAACATTTGTTCAACAACAAAGTTATCTATTGAAAATATTGAAGTTCCCAGGATCTGGGAAGAATGCCATGATCGAGGAGTACTAGTCGATCATGAAGATGTTTGGGATGCAGTCCCAAGACTTGAAGGGGAGTCTGTAGTGACTTCCAAGAGGATCTATAAGATCAAGCATGCTGTAGTGATGAAGAGGAAGATACACTTTCTTGAATGGTGTAGTTGAAGAAGAAGTGTATGTGGTGCAGCCACTTGGTTATGAGACACATGACAGGGAGTCATATATGTGAAGGACTTGGTATGGTAGGATAGACAACTTTCTATCCAGTTTGGGCTTTACCAAGAATAAATCGGATTCCAACCTTTACTACAAGGTCGAGGAAGGAAATCTAGTGATACTACTATGTGGATGACCTGTTTGTAACAGGTAAGGAAAGATTGATTGCCGACATGCATTGGAAGCTTGCTGCTGAGTTCGAGTGAAGAACTTGGGGATGATGCACTATTTGTTTTTGGCATGGAGGTGTGGCAGAGTGCAGATGGAATCTTCCTTGGACAAGGGAAGTATGTAGTAGAGATCCTGAAGAGGTTCAGGATGATGGACTGCAAGGCTATGGCCACACCTATGGCATCAAACCTGAAGCTTTTGTGTGATGCTTCATCTGAGCCGATTGATATCACTATGTATCGTCAGATGATTGGGTCCTTGATGTACCTGACGAAAACGAGACCAGATATTTGCTTTGTGGTGAACACATTGAGCCAGCTCCTAACAGATCTGAGGAGTGTTCACCTGGTTGCTGTAAAGCATGTTCTGAGGTACCTAAAGGGTACAGTGGATTATGGGCTCAAGTATGAAGTGAATCAAAAGTTTAACCTGCAGGGTTATGTTGATTCAGATTGGGCTGGCAATGCTGTAGATAGGAAGAGCACATCTGGATGCTGCTTTAGTATGGGATCAGGTGTGATCTCTTGGTTTAGCAGGAAGCAGTCCTGTGTAGACCTGAGTACAGCTGAGGCAGAGTATGTTGCAACCTGTTCGTCTAGTTGTGAGGTAGTATGGCTATGGAAGCTACTGTCTGAGTTATTTGATCTCCCGTTGGATGCTACTGGTATCATTTGTGATAACCAGAGTTGTGTGAAGTTGTCCGGGAACCTAGTGTTTCATGATAGGTCGAAACACATAGAGATCAAATATCACTATATCAGGGATATGGTGCAGAGAGGAGCTGTGAAGCTCCTGTATACTGCGACAGACGAGCAGATTGCAAATGTGCTGATGAAGCCACTATCCAGGGTGAAGTTTGAGTACTTTAGGGAGAGGCTTGGTGTTCTTCAGATTGATGGCACTTCGAGGAAGAAGTGATGGACACATTTGCAGTATCCATTCCTAGCATGGTGGAAGGGGGATCCTTCACATGGCTGTGGATGTAAGCACTGGATGATGAGCATCAGGAGGATGTTCTAGTTTCTGCTCTGTATGATCAGTTGGATCACTTACATTTATGTATGTACGCATCATGTTGGATGCTGGATATGATCAGTTGGATCATTTATGTATGTACACATCATGTTGGATATGATCAATTGGATTATTTATGTATGTACGCATCATGTTGGATGTTCATGATCAGTTGGATCATTTATGTATGTATGCATCATGTTGGATGCTTGGACCATGTATCTGTATATGTATCAGGTATGATCGGGTAGATTATATATGTTGATGGATACATTGTGTGGATCATGTATCTATGTATGTATGAGGTATATACATTGTATATGATGATATGTATCGGGTAGATACTTGGTATGCGTCAGGTGGATGCATTGTATGATATGGATGATCGTGGATGATGAGCTTCTCCAGATGACATGCATCAGGATGATGCAGTGATGATGATCAGGATGATCATGTGTACATCAAGATGATGTATGGTGAGTATCAGGATGATACTTTGTGGCCATGGATTAGGTTGTGCAGATGAGCATGTTTGGGAGATCCTATAAGTCGGAGTTGTGTGCCTGTAACAGCTTGGGATGCTATTTCGAGACATTGCTCTGGGAGGACATGTAATTTGTGCCCTGAGAGATCTTCAGGTCGAATTTGTGTACCCGTAACATCCTGAGATGTTCTTGTGAGGTTTTTTCCTATGGCATGTAATTTGCTCCTGGGAGATTTGGATAGAATGAAAAAGGCCTCAGATGCTTCAGCCAGGTTTTGTGGTGGACCACATGCAATTTGCTCCTAGGAGATCCAACAGGTAGAGCTATGTGCTCATAATAGCCTGGGATGCTTCAGCCAGGTTTTGTGGTGAGATCACATGTAATGGGCTCCTGGGAGATCCGACAGGTAGAGATGTGTGCTCGTAACAACCTGGGATGCTTCAGCCAGGTTTTGTGATGGGTCACATGTAATGTGCTCCCGGGAGATCTGACAAGTAGAGCTGTGTGCTCGTAATAGCCTGGGATGCTGCAGCCAGGTTTTGTGATGCATGTAATAAGTCCTGAGGATTCCACAATATGGCCAGTGATAACAAAGACCTGCAGGTGGTGGGCCTACATCCAGTATGAAAAAGGACTGGCTCTGTAGAACTTCCTATGACGAGTAGATTCAAAGATCGATTGAGATAGCAGCAGCAGTGACGATGATGATGACTCGATGATGATTATCCAGTGACGATGATCCAGAGAAGATGACTTGTGCTAGAAGACTTGTGTCGAGAAATACCTTCCTAGTTAAGAGGGAGTGTTGATGTGTATGTAACTTCGGAATGTATTTCACATATATGTATATTGTATTCCTATAGAGATGTTATTATTCCTCTATACGGAAGTGGTTGTATTCCTATAGAGATGTTATTATTCCTCTATACAAAAGTGTCGTCATTTATATTGTAAGTGTCTTAACTTATACTTGATGGGTTATTAGACCACCTTGTTGGGGTCGTCACTATATAAGTCATGTGGGTAAAAGGGTTATTAGACCACCCTATTGGGGGTCGGCCATGGGGGTCAAAGGGTTATTAGACCACCCTAGTGAGGGTCGGCCTAGTCAGCATTATGTTAAGTGGTTAAGTTGAGGCCGACCTATGTTGAGATATTGTAACTTCAAAGAATATTATATTTGTACTTTATTATTCCGGAGATGTTTCATTCCTCCGTGAAGATCTTATTGTATATCCGGAGATGTTTATTCCTCCGTCGGAATGTGGTAACTCGGGTTATTAGACTTCCCTAGTGGGGGTCGGCCCTGTATGTGTCATGTGGGTCAAAGGGTTATTAGACCACCCTAGAGGGGTCGGCCCAGTTAGTTATAGTGGGGTATTTAACCCATTGGTTAAATACGAGCCTACATGTACTTGTGTAAAAGATATGTCAAAGTAGTGTATAAATAGAGGAGGTGTGTTCCTCATTTGACACACTCACTTGAGAGAGAGGCGCACTTGTGGAGGAGAGGTCTGCTATGGTGGAGGAGGAGATCATGTCTTTGGTTTGCATCTTTGTATATTACTGGTCATCTATATTGAGGAAGCTTTACTGGGTTTTCTACCCCATGAGGGTTTCCCAGGATAAATCTGTGTCTCTTGTGTTTATGCTATGCTTGTTGTTTCTTCAGTGATCCTGTATATGCTATTATTGTGAAATGGAATGTAATGCTGCTATTTTCTATCTTAGCATATTAAATCTTAACATGGTATCAGAGCTAAACTGAAGGAAGGCAAGGTATGGCACTTACGACACTTGCTTTACTTATGACAATTTGAAGATTAGGGTTTTACATAGCAAAAACCATTCATCGTGGAACTTTCGTTATAAATCCATTTCTGTGAAGGTTCAGTGTCTGAAAAGGTTACAAGTCGAATATAACATCCCTAGGTACCTTGTGTCCAAAGGGCACCCTCAGATTCGTTGTACTTTGTAAGTTATGATCAGTACAAGTTAGGGTTTCTGCCTCTTCCAGATCTCAGTCAAAATCAGGTGACCTAGGAAAAAAAGGTCATAACTTGGGCTAGGAAGCTCCAAATGAAATTTCGTAAAAAGTGACAGGTAGTACACAGATTGTACTATATCAGAAAACTTTTTTAGAGGCCGAAGCTGAACCAGTGACACGTGGAACGCCGTACAAGTTCGCTCTCCTGTTTTATCCCATAAACAGGTCATGTTACGACACTTGGCATAACTCTCTCTCAGAAAATCCAATTGAGGTCAGACCTATCAGGATAGAAATATGACAGGTCAGGCTACTTCAAAAAAAGTTTTCAGACCCTGTGGAGCAAAAATTTCGGAGTTATAGCATAAACAATCAGGTACATATTTCTGTCAAAACAGAATTATTTTTGGAGCACCTTTATTCATGGCTTCCGGAATTTAGGGTTTCGGAGAAAGTTAGAATTCTTGGAATCAGAATCCACGGCTGAATGCTACTCAGAAAAATTGAAATTTAGAGACCAAGATCGAATTTTTTGGTTGGGTAGAAGACCGGGCTTGATTAAACCCTAGCTCGGGATTTTGATCGGAAAGATGGAAAATTAGGGCTGAAACAAAAGTTGGAATTTTTGAAGTCTGTAACCACGGCTAGAAGCTCCTCAGAAAAATAAGAGTTTAGAGCCTTGGATCAAACCTTTTCAATGAGAAGAAGGGTGGGCTTCATCAAACCCTAGTTCAGGATCCTGTCCAAAAGATCCAGAAGTTTCAAAGGCAATTTTGAGGGGTCAAATTTTGGAGATTTCAAAAGTGAAGTATGCTAGTTTGATCAGTTCAGCAAGACACATCCTTCCATCCATTCAGAAGCATGAAAGTCAAAGATTGAATTTTTAGGGTTTCTCTAGCAAGCCCTAATCAAGCTCCAAATCAAGTTTCAGGGGGAGTTGAGGCTAAGGCCTTACATAAGAAGACTACAAGAAGTCTCGACAGGTATGACTTAAGGAGGTTCAGGTATGTCTTGAAATATGATTCTTGATTAAGTTCATAATGTGTTTGTCTTCATATTATTTATTAGTACAATCTTTATTATTGTTAGAATTGTCTTATCACCCTAGTAACAGTATGAATGCATGTGAATGATCAAAGACATTCATTGATTAGGGCTATATGATTGTACTAATGCATTATGGTGTTGTGTGAGGTTGATGTTGTCTGCTAACAAGATACAGGTACATCACAAAAGACAAATCAAGTTCCATGACCATGACAACATGAAGACAAAGACTGATCCATAATATTTGTTCTACTTACGAGGTATGTATGACTTTGTTATATTATGCTTAACCTATGAGACATGCAGGTTCTAGCTCAGGATCTCTAAATCATTGAAGAGATTGTTTAGGTATGTTATACATAACTAATCCAGATATGTTTTCTTATGTCAAGTTAGAATCTTACCTTGTGTTAGGATCCCTTATATAAGTATACTTGGTATGATTGGTTATGCTTATTCATAAAGTTAGTAATCAAGGGTTTATGCATATTATGTCTCTTGTCTTGATGATTTAATTAACCAGAAGAGTACTATGATCAAACAAGAATATGCATGAGTAAAAGAAGACTTCCTTGAAACCCTGAATACTAATGATCATGATTATACATATTCAAGATTATTTAGAATTAGAATGTTTGGAGAATATACTAATGAACGTATGTTTGTGTATGAGATCATGAGGATGACACTAGTGCACACTTGAGCATGCATAGTGGTACATAATGAATACAAATTCAAAAGACATATAGAAGATCAAGCGGGAGGCAACCACACAAACATAAAAGATAAGTATTTGAGTTGTTATTTGAAATAGTAAATGATATTGCTTGTATGCATATTTGTATTCCTAGAATATATCATGCTGAGTGTAAACATTCATAGAGCATTGAACAGTATACTACTAATATGCATATGATTGGTAAGTTGGACAAACATTCCGTTGTTGCTTGTCTAGAATGAAACCTCTTTGCTGACATGCTAAGAGCTGTGCACACTCTCGATAGTATGTTCTGGTAGAGATGGAAGGCATCTAGATAGCCACTATATGCATACAGGATATGGGAAAGTGTTGTGCCAAAGTATTGGTCAAAATAGTTGCATAACTATGTAAATGATATCTGTATGCATAATAGGTTATCATGTCAATATGATTTGATGATTATGAAGTATTACTAATCATGTACTTAATTTTGATTTGTAGGAAAGATCATGATGAATGATGAACACTGAACAAGCGATGGATGTTAAACAACAAAAAAAAAAAAAAGATTTTCAAATCAAACACACTATAGAAGGCTTGTGGCTAGAAGATTCTCTTAGACAGAAGAAGAGAATCATGATGAGATGTTTGCTCCAAGTGGCTAGATAAGACCATTCTCTTAATGGTGTAATTAAAGAAGAAGTGTGAATCAGGTTCTGTATGGGTTCCCAGGATCGATAGTAATTGATGAGAATACATGTGAGGATTGCATCATCCTTGAACACAAGTTCTAAAGTGAGCCGTAGACAAGTGTCTCCGAGAAAGAAGAGGGATTGTATCATCCTTGAACACTTGTTCTAAAGAGAGCCGTAGATGTATGCCTTCGAAAATGAAGTCCTTGGTGGACATGAGAGGATTGGATCATCCCTGGACTTCAGTCCTAAAGAAGAGCCGTAGATGTATGTCTTCGAGAATGAAGTTCTTGGTGAACATGTGAGGGGATTGGATCATCCCTGGACTTCAGTCCGAAAGAAGAGCCGTAGACGTATGTCTTCGAGAATGAAGTTCTTGGTAAACATGTGAGGGGATTGGATCACCCGTGGACTTCAGTCCGAAAGAAGAGTCGTAGACGTATGTCTTCGTGAATGAATTTCTTGGTGAACATGTGAGGGGATTGGATCATCCCTGGACTTCAGTCCGAAAGAAGAGCCGTAGACGTATGTCTTCGTGAATGAAGTTCTTGGTGAACATGTGAGGGGATTGGATCATCCCTGGACTTCAGTCCGAAAGAAGAGCCGTAGACGTATGTCTTCGAGAATGAAGTCCTTGGTGGATGGTTGAG
The DNA here is from genome assembly GCA_027924585.1 of Larix kaempferi. NCBI lineage: Eukaryota > Viridiplantae > Streptophyta > Pinopsida > Pinales > Pinaceae > Larix > Larix kaempferi. The sequence continues at coordinate 15,394,934 of BSBM01000030.1, forward strand.
GATTAAGTCATCCTTGGACATAGTCCTAAATGTACGGTTGAGGATTAAGTCATCCTTGGACGTGCTCCTAAATGTACGGTGGAGGATTGAGTCATCCTTGGACGTGGTCCTAAATGTACGGTGGAGGATTGAGTCATCCTTGGACGTGGTCCTAAATGTACGGTTGAGGATTGAGTCATCCTTGGACGTGGTCCTAAATGTACGGTTGAGGATTGAGTCATCCTTGGACATGGTCCTAAATGTACGGTTGAGGATTGAGTCATCCTTGGACGTGGTCCTAAATGTACGGTTGAGGATTGAGTCATCTTTGGACAGTAAATCCAGTAATTCCGAAAGGAAGGATAGTCCTAAATGAATTGAGTGGATTAAATCATCCTTGGACAGTAAATCCAGTAATTCCGAAAGGAAGGATAGTCCTAAATGAATTGAGTGGATTAAATCATCCTTGGACAGTAAATCCAGTAATTCCGAAAGGAAGGATAGTCCTAAATGAATTGAGTGGATTAAATCATCCTTGGATAGTAAATCCAGTAATTCCGAAAGGAAGGATAGTCCTAAATGAATTGAGTGGATTAAATCATCCTTGGACAGTAAATCCAGTAATTCCGAAAGGAAGGATAGTCCTAAATGAATTGAATGGACTAAATCATCCTTGGATAGTAAATCCAGTAATTCAACAGGAAGGATAGTCGTAAATGAGATTGAGTGGACTAATCATCCTGTAAATAGATTGGGATTGCCTCGTCCCTAGACATGGTGAGATGTCTTAAAGTGATAAGGACTAATCATCCTGTAAATAGATTGGGATTTCCTCGTCCCTAAACATGGTGAGATGTCTTAAAGTGATAAGGACTAATCATCCTGTAAATAGATTGGGATTGCCTCGTCCCTAGACATGGTGAGATGTCTTAAAGTGATAAGGACTAATCATCTTGTAAATAGATTGGGATTGCCTCGTCCCTAGACATGGTGAGGTGTCTTAAAGTGATAAGGATTGATCATCCTGTAAGTTGATCTGTATTGCATCATCCATAGACATGAGAGTTGTCTTAAACTGAGAGGGACTGATCATCCCGTAAGTGGATCAGGATTGTATCATCCTTGGACCTATGTCCTAAAGTGAGAGGGATTGATCATCCCATAATTGGATCTTGTGTGTTGCAGGGTATGCTGCTATTGTGTATACTTGTATTGATGAGGATACTTGTATTGATGATATGTATACTTGTATTGATGAGGATACTTGTATTGATGATGTGTATACTTGTATTGATGAGGATACTTGTATTGATGATGTGTATACTTGTACTGATGAGGATACTTGTATTGATGATGTGTATACTTGTATTGATGAGGATACTTGTATTAATGATATTTATACTTGTATTGATGATGTTGTTGATCGTGATGATCTAGATGACGATGTTGTTGATCGTGATGATCTAGATGACGATGTTGCTAATCGTGATGATCTAGATGATGATGCTGCTGATCGTGATGATTTAGATGACAATGCTGCTGATCGTGTGATGACGATGTTGATGATCATGTGATGACGATGCTGATGATTGTGTGATGACGATGTTGATGATCGTGTGATGACGATGCTGATGATCATGATGCTGATGACGATGCTGATGATCGTGAGATGATGATGCTGATGTTCGTGAGGATCCAGATGTTGATGTTGCTGTAGTTGTTCGAGTGTTGCAGAAGATAAAGACTCAGTACTGAAGATGTTGATGGTCCAGTATTGAAGATGTTCCAGTAACTGCTTGAGTTACTGATGATGTTGAGAAAGCTTCCAATGATTTATAGATGTATCATGTATGATGTTGATGACTCCTTGCTCATGCAGATGCTGTTATAATATCCTTCTCGTTAAGGGGGAGTGTTGAGATATTGTAACTTCAAAGAATATTATATTTGTACTTTATTATTCCGAAGATGTTTCATTCCTCCGTGAAGATCTTATTGTATATCCGAAGATGTTTATTCCTCCGTCGGAATGTGGTAACTCAGGTTATTAGACTTCCCTAGTGGGGGTCGGCCCTGTATGTGTCATGTGGGTCAAAGGGTTATTAGACCACCCTAGAGGGGTCGGCTCAGTTAGTTATAGTGGGGTATTTAACCCATTGGTTAAATACGAGCCTACATGTACTTGTGTAAAAGATATGTCAAAGTAGTGTATAAATAGAGGAGGTGTGTTCCTCATTTGACACACTCACTTGAGAGAGAGGCGCACTTATGGAGGAGAGGTCTGCTATGGTGGAGGAGGAGATCATGTCTTTGGTTTGCATCTTTGTATATTACTGGTCATCTATATTGAGGAAGCTTTACTGGGTTTTCTACCCCATGAGGGTTTCCCAGGATAAATCTGTGTCTCTTGTGTTTATACTATGCTTGTTGTTTCTTCAGTGATCCTGTATATGCTATTATTGTGAAATGGAATGTAATGCTGCTATTTTCTGTCTTAGCATATTAAATCTTAACAACCTAGTCGAGTAAAGGTCAAGTCAAGTTAGTGTATAAATAGAGAGTGTGTCTCTCTCATTTTACACATTCTATTCTCTCACTCACACTTGGGAGAGTGGCGCACTTGTGGAGGAGGAGCCTTTGCTGCTAGGAGAAGACTATCTCTTGTATTCTGGTTGTATCATTACTCTATCTATCTCTAAGGAAGTTATTGGGGTTTTTCACCTTTATGGTTTTCCCCAAGTAAACTCTGTGTCTCTTATGTGCTTCCATTATTGTGTCCATGATTGATATGTTGTAGATATGCTGTACATGTTGTTCTCTCAGTTAAGATCCTAGATCAGATTGAAGTAAATTCTGAAAATTTAACATATCCAGACGCAACTGGCAAACCTGACAATTCAGTTGCAAGATCTCAAGAAGGGAAAAGAGCACCACGAGGAGATTTGGTGTACTCGATGTCGTGCAGAGGGACACACAAGGGATAACTACCCAGATTTCCCCAACTACCTTGTATCAGGAGTGCCGAACCCATTGAGTGGAGGAGATATGCCATGGTGCCGCATCTGTCAAGTTTATGGCAATCGGCATGAGGAGTGTCAATATATGCAGAAGATGGTTACGAAGTCGATGAATTTGTACTGTACATTTTGCAAGTCTGTCAGGCATGAAGATAAGGATTTCTGCGTGTATTGCCTACTTTAGGAAAGAACATATGACTCCTACTATGTAAAGGGGGATGACCAGTGTGCAATACAACAACCATAGCCGCATTTGCCACCTTAACCACAGATGTCATTTGTACTGCAACCACAACAATAGTTTTTGCCACAGCCACAGTGTAATCAGATGCAGATAGCTCTGCAACAACCATGGTACATTCAGCCAGCACCGTGTGTTTAGCTAGGGAAGTGTGTTCAGCTGCAACCAAATCCCCTACAGCAACAATTTAATCAACCACAATATTCACAATAAGGTAGATTTCAAAGGGGATTTCGTGGAGGATTCCTGGAAGGACAAGGTGGAGGATTTGGTCGATGAGGAGGACGAGGTCATGGAACTATGCAATGTTATAATTGCAGCGTATTGGGGAATTATCAGATAGATTGCCCACAGTTACAAGCACAATGTAAATATTGTCTTGTTTTCGATCACAACGTTGAGAACTGTCCACAGTTGATTGCACGATGGCAGGAAGGAAATATACCACAGTTACAGAAACAAAAGCAGTTTCCAAATCAGAATGAACAACAGAACTAGAACCAACGTCAGAATGAGAATGCCAATCAAAATGTGAATCAACCTGTGAACCCACCTCTAAACCAGAATCAGGGACCAACTATCGCGACGATTTCATTAGAACCGAGGACGCAGGATGTTGCTGATGCTATTATCACTTGTGGAGGTGCGACGATAGGTGAAGATGGTCCACATGAACAAGGCTTTAAGAGCAAAAGAGGTTGAAACCTCTTCAAGCTTACAACAATTACAAGAAGAGGCACTCACCCTGATGGATGAAATTGAAACAAAGTTGCAAGATATTCAGGCAATAGAGAAAAAAGTCAAGGAGCAAATTTTGGAACTGACCTCAGATGAGATGCTAAACATGGTAAGAGGACATGAGCAAGAAATAAAGGAAGTAGTTGCAAAGCTAAGTGCAACTGTTCAAGACTTTACTACGCGATCAGGTATTTCAAAGGATGCATAGATGGAGCAGCTGGATTGAAGTGGCTCGGGATGAGCCACAAGTCAGTGTTAGGGGCCTATTGGGTGTGGCCCAAGTAGGCACAATTTTGGTAGACATAATTTTGGGAGCTGGGCAGCTTTGGGCTGCGAAGTCAGAAGACACAGTTGTGGGGAGCGCATAGCTCGGAATGCATATTCAGTTTTGGCAGAGATGCGCTGGTCTGCAATGCCAGCGCAACGGCTAATTTTTGTAAAAGAGTATAGAGGAAGGTCGAACTGAAAAAGTGACCTATTTTGGGTAAGAAGCATAATGGAGAAAGAGGAAATTGACTTGTAAAAGGGAGTGGCAGCAAGTAGTTAAGGAGCTAGGCCACTAACTCGATGATGACAGGTAGGCTAAAGGGATGGAAAGTGATAGGCCACGATGCAGTGAAACCATTTTTGTAATGATTATGGCTGTCAAAAGGCCGTTAGAGCCATGAATGGCCCAGTTAGGCGGCCGAAGCAAGTGGATTAACCTGGAAATGACGACAGGCAGGGTGGCGGGTATCCGCACAAGTTTTAGGAACCTTAGGGTTTTTTCCTATGCATTGTAAAGACATGACCTACGGGCATGATCTATAAATGGGCACATTTTGTAAAGGGAAAGGGTTGAATAATATTCACTGTTGAATCCTCTAGGTATGAATATTTGTTGAACATCAAACTTTGTTAAGAGAATATTGTAAAGGCTCTGCAAGTTGTGTGCATAGATACCTATTGAGAAGGAAGAGAGTCTGTAGCTGAGTGCACAGACTGGAACTGTTGTACCCTTCCCGAAATAATATAACAATAGTTCCTATGGATGTAGCTCCCATCCTGAGGGTGAACCACGTTAAATTCTGTGTTGTGTGATTGTTTGTAAGTTCACACTTGTTTATTTGCTTACAATGAATGCTTGAGCTCCTACTTGGTTGTTTATGTGTTTTACTTTTATATGTATTTGCCATAAGAATGAAGATGGGAATAATATATTAAGTATTGCATAGGTGGATGACTGAAAGATGAATGAGTATTTCTAAGTCTGTGAATGTATGAATCGGTTGGACAATCACTTAATATAGAAGGTCTATATAGTGCGCAGCACTAGAAGTGTGCAATATATTATGTTTTTCATATTGGATGAATCATAAGATAGATAATACGAGGTAACTATGGATGCATAATATTAGTTAAAGTACCATTGATTGAGGTAGTTAAGTATTGAGGAGGAAGCGCAGCTATTAGTGGCGCTATCCTACTATTGAATCGGACCCGAGCCGCATAGTCCCTGGATGCGCGAGTTGCATAGCATCCTAGCTCGTCGAAGTGTCAGTTCGCAGTGCAGGCTCCGCAACGTGCTTCCCGTCATGTCTGTTTAAATCACTCATCACCTGGATGTGGAAACTTGATTCCACAACCCCCTATAACTTCTCCTCGAGTGAGACCTCAGTCTGCTTGCAGATTGTTGTTGAAAGGGCCGATGAAAAGGGGTTTTGTTGGTTCCTCAAACCGCTAAGAACTTGGGTCTATATTGGAAACCTCTAGAACAATTATTCAAGCCAATAGGAAGATTCCTCAAATGGATGAAGAAGACATTTCTTCCATAAAAATCAGAATGACTCTTATACCCTTGCTTGATGTCTTCTTCTTTCTTCTCCTTCCACTCACCAGAGGAACAACATGGCTCTTCTCTCAGAAGATTGTTTATCTTATCCTTTGGTGGCTGATCTGTCTTAGGATATTTCTTCCCCAAGAAAAATGATAAAGCTTCCTCCTTGGTTTTCTTAGGATCAAGATTCTTGGAGGCTCTTCCTGAAGAGGATACAAAAATTATCATCAAGTAGGAACCTCTTCCCACACTGCTCACAACTTCAACACCTTTTGCTTGGTCTTGTGTTGCACATGGTTCTTCTTTCTCTTTGGAATATTTCACAGTGCCAGTTCCATCATGGTCATTTGATGGTTGTATTTTAACAGAGGGATCCCGTCTTCCTGAATCAAGAGAAGCTTTGGATTCCCTTTTTATCACTGGCTCATTGGGTGCAAAGCATTGTGATGGTGATGCTTCACTTTTCTGCAACATATGCTCTACTTATCTACACACACCATTGAAAATATAGCCTACTCTTCTTTGATATGTGCTGCTACAAGGATACTCATTTGGAAACAACCTTTCAACTTTGAAAGTGCGGAAGTCTTGAAAGGGAAACACCTCTTGCATCTCCTTCCTCATTGTTTGGTACTCCTCGAGGTACTTAGATGGATTCCTTCCTAGAAGCCTTGCCCCATAGCACACTCTGCCATCATCAATACTGAACTCTAGTGGTTTGGTCCTTCTGATCTTTATGCACAAATCATCACACAAGCATTCATCATCCTCATGTAAAATGGACAAGCATCCATCTATGTAAATGATCTCTTCATAATCATAAAATGATTCTTCCTCTCCATACCAAACGAATCATTTTCATTGAACCAGACCATGGATGCAATTCTTATTTCAATTGAGTAATGGAGCTCATTATTTATGCTCATAAGTGCAAAGGACCATGCTCTGATACAACTGTAATGTACCAACCAGGATTGGTGATACACTAACTCACTCCCTTGGAAGACTCAATGAAAAACAATGGACTCAGTGGGCTAGTTTTACTGTAGGTAGGAAACATCAAATACTCTAGATAGGATGAGGACTATGATAGATGATAATATATTTTCAAAAATTAGTGGGACCATTGATGGTTCGAAATCAGGAAGGATGAAATCTACTACAATTCTCTTAGGCACCTCAGCATATGCAAACTAATATTACAACTATACATTGACTGGAAGCTGAGGGTGAAGTATTATGAATCAGAGAGGCTAAATAAAATCAAATAAAATTCAATAGAAAGTATTGGTTCATTCCAACAATTTTTTTAAGGTTCTGAGGAAGTCTCACAAAGATACAAGAAAAAATGGCTTCTAGGATTGCACAGTTAGTTAGAATTCAGGACTTCCAAAACTTACTAAGAGGCTCATGAATTTATGATATGAGACATGAAATAATTTATATGGCATATTAATTAACATGAGTAACATAAACCATATCATTTGTATCAATAATAATTCATGTATTGACTACATTCTGGAAAATAGATCACAAACAATGAAAATCTAGCACGGGTGTGGAAAACTCAAATGAATTCAGACTTTTTCATTATAAAAGTTTATGAAATATATCAGAGGGTCAATATAACAAAAAATATATCATATGGGAGCAAAGAGGATTCTCATAAAACTCAAAATATTCAATCCTTTACAATACAATAGACTAGCACTGGAAAATCACTAGAAAGCTTGAAGATTTGAACCATAGATTTCATGACACTTCTTCTGAAAGGAAATGTCTCAGGACTGAACATATTAACAACACCTGACTGAGATCATGAATTATGAGCAGCAAGTTGAAGGTATTTTACTTTCATACTTCTCAAGGACTCTCCGTTACATCAATTTCTTACAATATGTTATGTGGAAGAATCTAATACGGAGAGAAGAGTATAGAGATGCACTAGATTTGCAATGAGGATGACTATATAACAAGAGTATTCTCCTGAAGGTGCACCATGCCTCAGAGACTTCTCATAGGGGGCACATTCACCAACTGAAACTCCTCCTCTGATTGGATCTCCTCCAAAATCTCCCTCTGATTAAATTGTATCTCAAGATCTCTTCTCAATTGCTTGAATCCTTCACTGATGGGATGTCACTAGCATGTAGAGTAGACTTTCATAACTCTAGATCAGATTGTGAACAAACTGGAACACTCACCCTGCATTGGGGCCCATCTCCTAATCTTGGCTGAGGTGCATCTCTCAACCTTGAGAAGCAAAAGCTCTCAGACACAAAATGAATTAGCCAAAATATGTGAATGGTGCATATTAGCATATTTTTATAATCTTGGATAACTTTCTAGGAAATAAACTGGCATGTGTGAGAGTTGAGGGCACCTTCCTTGAGAGAATTGGAAACCTTTATTTCCTTGTGCAACTTGCTTTCTTTGTGCTTTCATCTGCTTTTAGCAACTGTGCCCTCATCTTTTCTAGATGTTTCCTTCTTTTTTAACTGGATGTTTTTCTGCACTTTCTTTCTTACTTTCATGCTTTGTGCTTTTGCCTGTTTTTTTATTGCTTTTTCCAACTTCCATCTTTTTCAGTTGACACCTTGCTTTCAGCTGACTCCTTGTTGTTTCTATCTTTTCCAATTGAGTAGGTGAGGTACACCTTTTCCTCATGCACCCTCCTAGCCACATGAGCATCACAACTCATACCAAAATTAATTATTTATGAAAAAAAAAAATTACAAAGTACCTTAGGCATTAAATTTATTAATTAACTAACTACTAAATGCCTTATTCCAAAATTAATTATTAAATGACCCATGGAAAAAATGGGTTAGGAGGGTGATCAAGGATCATTAGGGAGGGTACATGAAACTCCATGGTGATTTCAAAATGGGGACATGACATAAAAGCATCTTAGTATATGCATTTCATGTGATTGATTGACTAGAATGCATTTCATGAAGAAAGAGTATACACTTAATGCACTTCATGAAATTGATTGATATACCTGATGCATTTCATATGATTGGAATTTATTAGAATAAGATATAGGTAGATGCATTTCAAGTATTTTTTTTAAGAATTACCTATATCTCGTGTACCTTGTATATACTGATGTATTTCATGTGATTTATTTCATGCATCATGTATCTTGAAGATGTATTTTATGTATCCATGTTGAATAATATCATGTATTATATATATTTATGGATTATGTTAATCGTATGGGTGATTGAAATATGATTTTCGGGTGGATGTATCTTTGTTGAAGGTTTGAATGCCTTTTAAAGAGGTTTGAATACCCTATGATGGGGATTAAATATTGACTCTTTATCCTTGAGTCCACTCTACTACTCTCAGTTCTCGCACATGAATCTAGGAAATGGGATGGTGATACAAGTCACATCCCATAGGTAGTGTAGATGGATAGGAAAGTAGGTGATAGTGGGAAGTATTTTGGTTAGAAAGATGGTATATTTATGATACACGTATGGGCATGTATGTTACCTTTTGTAAAGGCATGTATGTATTATGCATTGAGCACAATGCATTGTTTAAGGGGGAGGGGGATGTAATGCCATGTATGTTAAGCCCCTAGACTATGATTTAGACATTAATGAAGTAGGTTCCAGGACCATGATTTGGAAATTATTATTATTTTTATTAATTAAATAAATAAACTAGTTCAACAGAGGAAACTAAAAGAGCATGGGGAGCCATGGTTCCACAGGTGAGGGGGTTGGGGTTAGGAGTTTATTCTCACCCTAACACTTCTCAGAGGACCCTAATTCTATTTATTTTGGTATGTGGGGATACTACCAGACCTACTTCATTATTATATCACTAGTACAAAATGAGTGATAAGTGACTAGGTGGCTAAAAAATTTAGTCACCACTATTTTTTCAAGGGATAAATGACTAAAATTGAGCAATTTTAAATAAGCTAACTAAAAATGACTAAGATAAATGACTAATTTAGTCACGGGATAAAATATATTACTAGATAACAAGTGACTAAAATAAAAATGACTAACATAAATGGCTAGTTTAGTCATGAGAATATAAATATGACTATATAACAACGATTAATGTGAATTAGTCATTTATGTGAGTCGTTTTTAGTTGTGTCACACTCACAATGGAAAATTACAATTTTGATAATGAATTTGTACAATATTTTACTAAATTTTAACAATGTAGATGGATTTAGAGATCTTGCTATGGGGGTCATGGTCCATGTGTATGGTCCATGCCCTTATGATTCATAGTACCTTCCCATGGGCCTGATATAATTCATTTACATGCAGACTAGAGCTCTATCCATCATACACGGGGCGGTATCAAATGTCCATGTTCCATCATAATCTCCTCTTGTTCGTTGTCTCCACCCTCATCCACAGATTAATTATTATAAGGTTGATTAACTTAATGATAATGGAATTGCAAGTTTATACCATGGATGAAGATCTAATTTAACAAAGTTGAGGTCATGGCTTATCAACGTAGTTGGAGTTCATGGTTTATGATAACTCCAGATGTTGGTCAATGTGTTCGCTGGCCTCAAACCTCCTTTGTAAGTGCAATATTATCATCATGGAATGTGATCAAAAGATGGAATGCCATTTACTATTTTATCAAAAGATGGAATGTTATTTATCATTTTATGGTTACTACCACATTTAAGGAATTTAAGGATGACAACTTCACTATTTTATATAACAAGTATATCATATATATGGAAAAAATTAAGAATCCATGTTTATATTAAGCGTAGAAACCTCAATATTAAGTGAATCTTACTAATTATTGCTTGGATATATTTTCATAAAAAATAAGATTTCTAAAGATTTCATATATATTAGAAAATTTAGGCCATTTTAAAAGTAAATATTTTTATCCTATAAACAAACCATGTTATAAGAAAATAAATCACATTTTTTTAATCAAAATAAAGAAAATCATCTAATGAAAAAAAAACGTCCCTTCTAATTAAATGATCTTTTTTAAAATAATAATTTATAAAAATTTACCTCAATTTCTTTTACCATTTCAAAACAATTTCAATCATTCAAATTTAGAAAATTAATCAAAGCACAACTTTATTTCATAGAAAATACATAAACTTATTGATTAAAGAATTGATTGTAAGTCTTTACCTTTAACCGAAAGTTAAGGGGCTAAAAGTTGTGGGCGCATCAAGTGTTGCAATTCACTTTCCGTGAACAGATGGAAGAGAATGGGATTTTGTAGTTTAATAATCTATCTGTTAGGGTCTTAAAGCAGCAACCCACAAGATGATGGAACCAGAAGAAATGACTCCCAATATGTCCCATCACTATGCATTTCATTTTCTAAAACACTCCCACGAAATACTTGTCCTCACCTATCAAGTAACAGAAGTGAGCATCGATGAGAATCACAGAAGAAGCAATGGCAATTCGACTGTGATCAAAGAGGCCCCAGTTGCTAAAATTCGTCCTACTTCGCAGGCCTAATTGCTTAAAAATAAAAATGTTGTTTCGAAAGTGCGCCCTGTTCAAGATTATTGTTCTCGGTGACAGTGGGTAAGTTTTTTGGAAATAAAAAATCAGTATGCTTTCTTTCTTTCACGGCCATGTCTAATTCTCAATAATTATTATTCATTTTTAATTTTCTAGGGTTGGAAAAACTTCTTTGGTGACTCAGTATCCTTATTGGATTATTTATTAAAATGTTATTGAAAAATGTTATTTTCTTTTGAGACTTTTTTCATTGAGATAAAAATGGTTTGCTTGGATTTTATGTTTTAGGGATTTGGGTGCATTTTAGTGGGTGATGAGGTAACTCTACGGGATCTTAACTCGTGATCACCTGGGATTAAAAGTACTATTGCATAAATGTACTAAATTTTTTTACATGTTTTCAGACGTTTTGACAAATCCCGCAAGAGTTTTGTGTAGGATGAGAAAAAATATGTTCATTTTGGACATTATTGTCTAGAATAATACAAAAATAAATAGTAACAAATTTTCTCTCCCACCTTGTCACCTTGATTGCAATTGATCTATTTGGGTATTTCTTTTGAGGTGTCGAAGCTCAGGGGCTCAAATGAAATTCAATGCCTATTACACACACACACATTCTAACCATAGCTTGGAAGATCTCAACTGGTTTGTGATTTTATAAGCATATTACAACCATTTGTAATTTTTCTCATACAGTCCAAGTGAATCCAATGACCTGGAGAATTTTCGTTTTGTCAACCAGGTAGTGCATTTTTCTTGATAGAACCCATGTTGCAAGAAGCTATTTGCCAAGGAGGCATTTGGCTCACTTGTAATCAATTGTTTATTTTTTCCTTTTCATGAACTAGAAGCCCATTTTCACTAGAAAGGGTTTAAAATTCCTCATCCAAGTGACTTCAGTGACCCGGGGCACTTTCCAAACTACCCTACTAAAAAGGATCCAACAAAGTTACTGGGGGGAGTTTAAATGGTAGAAACCCATTAGTATGGCTTTGCATCCATAAGGCGACTTTGGGCCATATTGTATTGAGTTTTCTATGCACTCTTTAGAATGACCTTGATATGGTTCATTCTGTCTACTAGCTAATGCATAATACTTGATAGTGTCATAGTACCAATGCAAGAAGAATCTATTTGTCAAGGAGGCATTAAGCTCACTTGCTGTAGGTTGTTTATTTTTTCCTTTTTTGGTAGTTAATCCCATTTTGAGTGGAGACTCTGGAACCATCCCACCACTGTTTTTGCTCACCTTTTGTTGGTAGTATAAGCAAGTACATCAGAGATATGGATTTCTCTTGCACTCTTCCAAGAAGAGCACAAATGCCCATGTGGATCCAAGTGTTACCACTCAAAATGCATAAGGATTTTGAGAATTTTCAAAGGCATGATAGTGTTATCTTAAGCATGATTTTGACTAGCAATAAATGGAGTAATGGAGAGATGACTAACATAAAAAATTGCATATTAGAAAGGGGATATTTTCATACTTTTTCAGTAATAGAAGTGTGCTATTTCAGAGTTGGAAATACACTGTCTTATAACAAACATATATATGAGGAGAACATTCAATTTTTTCATGAAATAGTTAGTGTTGGAATAGGGCCTAGCATTCAAACATATGGGAAATTATATAATAAGGGGTATTCCAAGAATGTTTTGTATAACAAACTTTATATTCAATATATAAGTAGTCAGGGTACAAAGTCCAGCCTAGGATCCAAAATATACAACAATTTCTAGATATCATTATGGAGTTCATGTAAGTTTAAAACCTTAACAGTGAAGTACAAACATATATCGATTCTTAAGCATTAACAGAAAATACACAATGGCACACACATTACACAGAGATTTTCACCTGGAAACCCTTAACCGGGAAAAAACCAGCAAAACTTAGAGCCGCATAGCTCCTTTTTCATTATATGTTTATTTTACATGTACAATACAATAAATGGTATTCTGCAGCATCGAAAACCCTAGTTCGTTTACCCGAATTAGGTTACAACCCTAATTCCTTTTACCGGAATTAGATAGAGTACAATGGGTCGAAAATCGCGAAAAAGCAAAAAGCAAAAAGCAACCCAAAAAATTTTGCGCTCCGCGCGGACTCCGGGGGCCTAACGGCCCCCTCCGTGTCGTTTCGGAACCTAACGGTCCGAAACGAAGGGGGTGGACCCTGTCGGGCTACCGCCCCCTCTAAACCCCCCCCTCCGGACGCGCCCGGTGCAGGAGAATCACTAGTGCCGTTGGGATCGTGTTGTACACGCAGCGACCATGTGAAGAGATATAACATACCCAACAGTTCATACTATAGTGATAATTGATTTTTAGTAGGCTGCAGAATCAGGTAGAATAAGCCACATACGAAGGTCTTGGGGAAGCATGGCATTGCATCTTTCAACAAATACAATTTCTCATTCCAATTTATGAATTTTATTCCAAAATCCCTTGTGACCATTAGACAGATTTGTCACCCTTTCTGGTTATTGGCATGGTTGATGTGATATGCAATTGCTGCTATATGATCCCCCGAATATGGAAAAGGTTAATTGAAGTTTGTTGATAGCACTAACCCAGGTTGAGAAAATCCCAAATCCTGTAGATCCTCAAAATATGATAGCTTCCTTTAATGATGTTCAAATTGAGGTTCATATAGTGTTGGTGTTGGCACCTGCATTATGGAGAATATTCCAAGAAGATTTGGTTCACTAGTCTTAGGCAAGATTGAAGCAAAACTAGAAGAAAGCTCTATTACATTTTCCTACAATGAAAGGGTTTGAAGTTTATAGTCGATCTAAATACCAGCAGTAAAAGAAGTATGTAGATTATTTGGGGCAATAATCAGGCATCAATTCATTGTTATAAATCTAGTAAAAGTGTTGGTATCACATTTCCACAACTTCATCTCTTACATGAATTTCTAGGTCTGTAGAAAGTGATGAGCGTTATCAGTTAAAAGACAGATTCAACTATGGTTGTAGGATAGCAAAGAAAATATGGAAAGAATTTAGCTGTAGGTAGGTTCAAGTTTCGACCAACTATTTGGGCCCTCGGGACACCATACTCGTCAGTCCTCATCATAATCCCATAATCAAATTGAAGGAAGTTGGAGAATTAGAGCATGATTAGCACTTAAAAGTACGTTTTAGGAGGATTAAGCATTGTGGAACTCCCTAAATCAAAAGAATACATAAGGTATCAAAGTTAAATAATCATGGTGGATGAAGAGCATTTCCTTATATGTTTCTATTTAAAGTAAAATTTGTTAACATGGTAGCCCTTGATATGGTCAAATCAATTCTCCACATTCTTTGCACACATGATATGAGATAGCTAGAACATACCACAAGTCTTGGTCAAGTAGTTATTGAGGAAATACTACCATTAAATAATGTCCATTCAAGCTTCCTTTGATGCATAAAGGAAGAGTTGACCAATTAAGGGAGGCTTTTCAATGAACAAGTTGAATCATTATTATTGGCACATTATGTGAGGTCGTACCATTCTTAAATAGTTATTATAACTACTAATGGTAACATTTTAGCACATCTTCACATGTTAGATCCATTAGTTAAGGAGTTGGTTATTGCATTGAAGAAAACACCCTATCTCCATTGATATTTTTAACATCCTTTTGGAATCTCAAGGTAGTGGATGGCCTCATCTAAATGAGGGTCCCCTTGATCTAAGGCTTATTGTCCTAAGGGATCTTGGATGAGTGTTTAAAGAGGGTACATGGATTATTGTTTAAAGATGGCTATGGCATGATCAAATGAGACATATCCAATTAGGCATTTTGCCTAAAGAGAGGACAAGTGGCATCCACTTCATCTAGTCCATTGTTTTATTCATGGAAATGCAAACTTTGGAACGAATGTTGGTGATATTGGAATTTGGGATGTGGGTTCACGAGAAAGATTGGTTCTCAGAACCTTTAGTGTATGGGATATCTGAGCTTGCTCAATGCCACTGCAGGTATGCACATCTCTTTTATGGGATTGTGTTCTATTATTTATTAGTTATTAAAATTTGTTCTAGAAGCATACTTTCTGGACATTTGGCTTCAGGGTTCCTTTTTCTGCCTTAGAGTTTGGAATACTTGATAACTGGGAGGGATCTGACTAAATATTATGTACACTTGCTTTCATGTCTTGTTAGGAAGCACTTGTCAAAGATCTAGGCCTCTCTGTAAATCGATGTATTTGGAGCCCAGATGGGACACTACTTGGTATGTGATTCCACGTTGTATGTGAGTGTCATATTATTCATCCTTGAAGTTGCAGATTAAATGTACATTTTTAATGCATACCTAGGAAAGTTTGATACTATTAGCCTTAAAAGGGTCACTGAGTTTGGCCAATCATTTTAGTCTTGGCCTTTTATTGATTGTAGGAGCTGCATTTTCCAAGCATATTGTCCACTTGTATTCATATGCTGGTGGTGGAGAGTTGAGGAAACATCTAGAGGTTCACACCTTGGCTTCACAACCCACTTGGATTTTGTTGTGGTATTTAATTGTAGTGTCCAACATATGAATTTTTCCTTTTCCTTTTTAAATTTTTGATACAGATTGATGCCCATGTTGGTGATGTGAATGATATTTCTTTTTCTCACCCGAATAACAAGTAGCTGTGTGTTATCACTTGTGGAGATGATAAAGCTATCAAGGTATAAGTTCAAATTCTTAATGCTATACTGGGAAACTAGTAATGTTAAAAACAATTTCTTATTGAAAGGTCACCATAAAGATGTTTTCAAATGTGGTAGATTGGTCTCACAAGTGTTCCATGACCTGATCAGGTGTGGGATACTGTAACTGGCACCAAGAACTACACATTTCAAGGTAATGAAGCACCTATATTTTCAGTGTGCCCTCATCATAAGGAGAATATCTAGGTCCTTTATTGTCTAAGTAACATGATAAGAAACCTATCAATATATTTTTTTAGTAGCCTCCCTGTAATGTTGGAGGTTTCTTTCTTTGCGTACTAGTCCATGCTTGTATTTTGTTGGGGGCTAGGATAACTTGGCCAACATCCCCATGTTTGTCCAGAGATTGGAAGTTACCAGAAATATTCTCCATCTTTTCCATTGAATAATGAAGGTAAATATTTACTGTGAAGAGCAGGTTAGCTCAATTGGTTTGAGTGCAATGTTTAGGTGTTGTGAGCACTCTGATTCTAGTCTAGCTGAGGTCTTCGGTTTTGGTCTATATGAGGTTCATATCCTATGGAATCCCACTGGGTTACCAGCTTCTATTGTGGCTAGCAATTGAGCCATCCTCCATCTGGATATTCTAGGGAAGAGGGGGATCCCAAAAGGTTTTTCTTGAAAAAAAATAAAATTATGCTCAAGAGTTAGATTTGCTAAATAATAAAAAAATTCAGTTCAAAACATAGTCCCTTAAAGTCAAGTCTTCTAGTTCTGATATTTCCAAGAAAACCTTGCCTATATGATTATCATATGATAGTGGTTCTAGTTTCATCTGGGGCCTATATTTTTTGGTAAGCATGTCTATATGGAACACTTATAAATTCTTCCCAGTACCCATTAGACTGATTTTCCTTTAACTGAGAAGATTGGATGATAGAAGTTAAGGTCTCCTCTATCAAGTTGCGGTAGACCTTGACATGGCTATTTATTAAGCTAAACACCATGCATTATAGCTTCCATTCTTTATATGAATTTTTTAAAACCTGATAATTATAATACTGAAAGGGATGCAGATGTTATTGCTTCAAACTTTAAAGTATACATGCTAAACCATCATTATGTCAAAATAGCCTTCTCCCTACCTATCCATGCAAGTCAGGAAAGTGTAGTAGATCTAGGTCTTACATCTAGATTTTCACAATCTTTTCTTAAGGTGATTAGATGAGTTGAAAACTGAATAGCTACGTCCAAAATGGAAAATTTATCAATTTTAGTTTCCTTTTTGTCATGTTCCCAAATTTTCCTATGGTCCATGGGGATGATTTTAGCCTAAGTAACCTAGGCATTAATTAAATAATTAATGGATGGAGGAAGGAAGATTCCTAAGGGTGAATTTGAGGAATTAAATGGATAAGGAGGGCCCCCCATGAAGTTATTAACCCCAATTCAAGTGCTAAGGTGATTTATTAATTAATTGAGAAATTAATTAATTGGGGAAGTTTTGAGGCAATTACACCATAGTAGTTAATTAATTACTTGATAAGTAATTAATTGCTTAGCTAAATTATTTTCGAGTTGTATAATTGTCATTTAAATGATTATTAGTAATAAATGTGCCAAGTGGTTGATGAATTGGATAGGAAATTCGAATTGGTCAAGTAGGCCACACTTGCTTAAGTGCTAAACTTCAGAAAAGCTAAGGAATCTAATGGAAAAAAGTTGGCAAGGTGAACCAAGAAGTACAGTGACAAAAGCTGGCAAAATCAGACAAAAGCATAAAAGAGGAAAGTGAATAAAGTAGAATAAAAAAAGAAAAGAAGTCAGAAAGGAAAGTAGCAAGTGCAGAAAAAACTCCCTAGGGCGCACTTGCCAATTCAGTAAAGGAATGCAAAAGCATGAAAGTGGAGAAAGCATAAAAGTTTCCTTTCTCCTCAAGGAATGCGCTCTCATGGATTTGGAGTAGAATGGGCAAGTGGATAACCTACTCTCATAGGTCACCAAACCAAGAACTTGCTCAGTAGGTCATCATGAAGTTTATAAAAGAATCCAACCAACTCCATTTGACAACTTTTGATCATTATTAGAATTTGTGAATGAGAGCTCTGATCCCTCTAGTTGAGTGTTGTGCCTCAACAAGTTATGCTTGGGATATGTGCCCCAACGCCATGTGAGTTTGTATTAAGTGTTATGCAAGTCCATATCAAGCTGATACAACCATTATCAGTCAATTCCATCTTTCATTGAAGATCTCGAGTCCATTGGAGGAGAAGGTCTCTCATACAGTGAAATTCTAGCTAGTTTTGGAGAAGGTTCACCGGCAGAAGAAGATAGTTAAGGAGGAGAGTGCCCAAGACTTCTAGTGAGCTCCAGAATTTATTATCAGCAGATATCAGAGGCTTCCATTTCCTTAGGTCGACTTCAGACCTGATCTTCCATCTCTCTCTCATTGATCCATCTTGCAGCCAAATCTAGAGGTGTTTCGACTGGTGGAGACAACTAGTTGAAGGAGGGCGTACCAGTGAAGTTCTACAGCAGTAGTTGCAGCCAAATGAGTCCTCTGATATGAAGAGAGCCTGATCATAACATCAAAACAGAGTTACTATAACAAATCTCCCTCTCTCTTCATATTCTCCATCAATGTACTACAATTTCTAGCCTGTAAGGCAATTTGTTTTGAGAAGAAAGCGACTATAATAAAAGAATGGTTTTGTTATGATAAATTGGATTTGTCACTGTTATTATCAATATATAAGAGCTGCATAACAACTTAGAACATAGTACTTATTTAATGGAAGTCATTAATTCAGTTAAAATCCAAGACTAGCTCATTGGAAGGATTTTCTAGACTAGTTTTATTGAATTTACTGTAGAATGCACTCAGAGTGTCCATTTGAATTCCCGTCTATTGAAGTAGGTTAATAATTTGATATATTATCGATATTAGTCCTTAAAATCAGAATTTGGAAGCATTTCGACCCTGTCTGGAAAGTTTGGAAAATTACTAGCTCAGGAATCCCTGGAGATCCCAAAAACCCCAATTATTTCTAAACTCTCACAAGTCTGCAAAAATACCTTCCTGAACATAACCAGCATTCATTTGACTGATATAAACTCTATTATTAACTTCCAGTACCCCCACCTGTCCAGTATGCATATGCCAGCTACCCAGGAAGCCTCGAAGTAGGCATACACTTGCTCTATGTTGAAAAGTGAATGGTACTGGTACCTTGTGCATAAGAAAAATCTGATCTGATATCCTAAACTGCTGCTACACCTAACCTCATACATTTTCCATAATTAAATATTCATCCCACCATCCTCATTCCTTACCTCAGTACCCCTCAATTACCTCCTGCACTGTTCGAGAATTTGACATAAATTTTACTAGTAAAATTCATAAAAGTTTTTGGAGTGAGTTAATATCTTGATTGAATCTTCCCAAGGATACTACAGTGGTATCAGAGCACTTTCCTTCACTCAGCCTCTAGAAAGTAAATCTTAGTGGAAAAGTAGCTCAAAACTATTTTCAAATTGTAGTTGTGGAATTAGTTCCATGTCATGGAAGATTCAGATTGTGAGTTGTATGAGGAAGACTATTTTTATGATGAGTATGATAATTATGATGAGCAGTATGAAGAATAATGCAGACAGTATGAGGAAGAGGATTCCCAAGAAGTACCCTCCATAAGCATCCCCCATGAGATCATGATTGGAGGAAGAGACTATGGTTATTTTGATATCCATATTCAAGAAAAGTTTGCATGTTCCACAGTCAAAGGTCAACCTTCTATGGAAGAGTTAATAAAAGATATGAAAAATTTAGTGGATGCATGTGACTTTACAAGAATTTTTGGATCCTCTTCAAGAAGATCCTCCAATAATTCTCACCCTAAGACAACTAAAGAGAAGCAAGACCCAAAAACCACTCATGAGATTGTTGAAAAAATGGAAGAAGAATCTATTGCAAGATTCTATGACAAGGATCTCAAGATCACCTCAGATGAGATTGGTATTGTAGGGGGTGTTGAACCATATTTTGGGTCAGATCCAAAAGTAGAACATAAATCAAATCCAAAGTCACCACATGAGCTTCACAAGGAAGTAGAAATTGACCACACATCATTTAGATGTGAACTAGTAGAATTGGTGGTAGAACAAGGCACCATAACCCCACCCATTGAAGAGAGAAGCCTAATGCAAAGGGACCAGGCTGAATCACTAGAAGGGTGTGTGCAGGATGCCTACATGGTCGGAAGAGAACCTACTGAGGAATGTTTTAAGTGTGAGGAGGCATCTACAGGTGTGTACTCTCACATATATGTGGGGGACATGGATACCCCCATTGATGAATGTGTTGTGGGTGTAATAACAGAAATTGAAAATGGGAAATTGAGGGAATCCAAAACCCCAACACTCCACCACATAAGGAGGATAACATGACACCTGGGGAGTTATTAAATTCTGATTTTTATGTGTCATTATTTCAATCTGATAAGGCAGCCACCTCTAGTGAAAAGTTCAGTGTGGTTGAGCTCCCTAGTGAGGAGGTTCAGAATTCTGATGTCAAAAAGGAATGCAATGTGAAGGCTGAAACTTTGAGAGAAGATATTTCTGGTATACCTAGGATGAATGAGAAAATAACTTGCAGCCCAAATTATGTTGTTGAGGACCTAAGAGATGAATATATTGCAGTAGCAATATATGGACCAGATTTCCAAACTTCAAGTGAATTGCATAAAATCAATCTGGTGATGGAAAATGAAGAGGAGGAACATCTACAAGAACCTCATATTCTTGCAGGGTCATTGAACATGGATGAAAAGAAGATCCAACAGGCCCTGAAAATTCTCCATGACACTCATTCTTCAGTGTCAAGGTTGTGTTGGGAAGCTGCTTTAAGGGAAGATCAATATTTCTTTGCAGCCATGGAGAATATCCAGAAAGTAATGTCCACAATCAAAGGTAATTTCTCACAATTGCTTTTAGATAAAAATTGCATGTCTGAGCTTGTTGAATTGTTGCGGGATGAATCATTGCATGATGAAGAAAGTATTTGCATATATGAAAAAGAGAACTACAATCTCAATGATGAATTAATGGCCACCCGATATTCTTTGAGAAGCACTCAAAGTGCCCTCCAAGAATCCAAGACAGAAATCTTGCAGCTTCATGAAAAGTTGCAAAGATCCCCTCTACCCTCCTACACACAATTTAGTCAAATTCATTTAGCTGAAAGAATTATTGAGCCTAGGGAGGAACCTCATGCGATGGTGGATCATGAGGATCATTCATTTTTATATGCGCTTGAAGAGTGTGCAGAACAGTGTGATGAGAACCAAGCACGGGATTTTTTTCCAAGGGAACTTGAGCTGTTCCTTGAAGACAAACACTCCCCCATGAAAGAGTGGGATGAGAGCACCTGATTCGGGATAGATAGTAATGAAGAATTTGCAGCCATAAGTCTGATTACTGAAGGTTGTAGACATGCAAAGAAGGTTCACGATTCTTTCCCACATGTCCTAGATTCAACAACACCAATGGGGAACGAGCAGTGGGTGAAGACATTTTTTTGGTTTGTGTCACATGTTCAGCAGGAGGATCATGATTTGTCCCCATGGGAGATGGATTCTATTGCAGAAGAGATGGCTGGTTATAGCTCATATAAATCAGCAAGCAGGATCTTTGATTCACCCACCAGATGGATGGATAGAGGCCTCACTAGAAAATAAAATCTGGAAGGTAAAAAGTTCATTTGTTTGTGCAATAAATTTCTTGTTATAACTGACATTGTCTTGAATTGTGATCAGCAACAAAAGCATATTTTGCAGCCATTTGATGTCACTCATCCACATATGGATTGGGTGAAAGATTACCTAACAAGCATGAAACTTCCTTGCAAATTTTTTTATGCTTATGATCAAGGGAAGGAAGCTAAGCAGGCAAGTTGCCAAGTTAAATTAATGGAACATTTTACTTGCAGAGGTTGGCCTATGTGGAGGGAATCCACATGCTGGGAGGGATGCTTGAAATTTTTCTCCAATGGTAGAGAGTTGAGCCATTGGATGTTTTCACTGGAAGAGACATTCTGCTCCCCACTTGGTTTGGTTGGAAGCAATGCCCTAGTAGTTATTCCTTGGATGAAAAGGCACATGTTTGATGACAGATTCTTTAAAATTATTCTGATGACAGGTAAAATGCAGTTGATACTTTGGGATCCTGGCAGACACTTGAGTGACAGATTGCCAAAGATGATAGAAGAATTCTGCTCCTTGAAGGAGAAATAGTGGGACCCAGGAATTCTAATCAGTTATCCTAACTGGGTTAAAATTCTGTTCATTTGTTGGCTAATGGCAGATATAAATTACAGTGCAGTTTGTTTTACATAGACAAGTTTAATTTACAGATTGTTCAATGGATGGGGACAATGATAATCATATTTGGTGCAGTAGAAGCTTGGTGGAATCCTGACATTGCTTGAGGACAAGCAATCTTGGGAAGGGAGGTCTGTCATGTTCCCAAATTTTCCTATGGTCCATGGGGATGATTTTAGCCCAAGTCACCTAGCCATTAATTAAATAATTAATGGATGGATGAAGGAAGATTCCTAAGGGTGAATTTGAGGAATTAAATGGATAAGGAGGGTCCCCCATGAAGTTATTAACCCCAATTCAAGTGCTAAGGTGATTTATTAATTAATTGAGAAATTAATTAATTGGGGAAATTTTGAGGCAATTACACCATAGTAGTTAATTAATTACTGGATAATTAATTGATTTCTTAGCTAAATTATTTCTGAGTTGTATTATTGTCATTTAAATGTTTATTACTAATAAATGTGCCAAGTGGTTGATGACTTGGATAGGAAATTCGAATTGGTCAAGTAGGCCACACTTGCTTTAGTGATAAACTTCAGAAAAGCTAAGGAATCTAATGGATACAAGTTGGCAAGGTGAACCAAGAAGGAAACTGACAAAAGATGGCAAAATCAGACAAAAGCAGAAAAGAGGAAAGTGAATAAAGTGGAATAAAACAAGAAAAGAAATCAGAAAGGAAAGTAGCAAGTGCAGAAAAAGCTCCCTAGGGCGCACTTGCCAATTCAGTGAATGAATGCAAAAGCAGGAAAGTGGAGAAAGCATAAAAGTTTCCTTTCTCCTCAAGGAATGTTCCCTCATGGATTTGGAGTAGAATGGGAAAGTGGGTAACCTACCCTCACAGGTCACCAACCTAAGAACTTGCTCAGTAGGTCATCATGAAGTTTATAGAAGAATCCAACCAACTCCATTTGACAACTTTTTATCATTATTAGAATTTGTGAATGAGAGCTCTGAGCCCTCTAGTTGAGTGTTGTGCCTCAACAAGTTTTGCTTGGTAGATGTGCCCCAAGGCCATGTGAGTTTCCAGTAAATGTTATGCAGGTCCATATCAAGCTGCTACAACCATTATCATTCAATTCCATCTTTCATTGGAGATCTCTAGTCCATTGGAGGAGAAGGTCTCTCATACAGTGAAATTCTAGCTAGTTTTGGAGAAGGTTCACCAGCAGAAGAAGATAGTTAAGGAGGAGAGTGACCAGGACTTCCAGTGAGCTCCAAAAGTTATTATCAGCAGATATCAGAGGCTTCCATGTCCTTAGGTCGAATTCAGACCTGATATTGCATCCCTCTCTCATTGCTCCATCTTGCAGCCAAATCTAGAGGTGTTTCCACTGGCGGAGACAACTAGTTGAACGACGGTGCACCAGTGAAGTTATATAGCAATAGTTGCAGCCAAATCAGTCCACTGATCTGAAGAGATCCTGATCAGAATATCAGAATATAGTTACTGTAACAAATCTCCCTCTCTCTTCATATTCTCCATCAATGTACTACAATTTATAGCCTGTAAGGAAATTTGTTTTGAGATGAAAGCCATTATAATAAAATAATTGTTATTTTATGTTAAATTCGATGTGTCATTGTTATTATCAATATATCAGAGCTGCATAACAACTCAGAATAGAGTAATTATTTAATGGAAGTCATTAATTCAGTTAAAATCCAAGACTAGCTCATTGGAAGGATTTTCTAGACTAGTTTTATTGAATTTACTGTAGAATGCACTCAGAGCGTCCATTTGACTTTCCGTATATTGTAGTAGGTTAATAATTTGATATATTATCCATACCAGTTCTTAAACTCAGAATTTGGAACCATTTCGACCCTTTCTAGAAAGTTTGGAAAATTACTAGCTCAGCAATCCTGGGAAAGCCCCAAAACCCTAAATTTTTCCAAACTCTCACATGTATGCAAAAATACCTTCCTGAACATAAGAAGCATTCATTTGACTAATATAAACTCTATTAGTAACTTCCAGTACCCGTACCTATCCAGTATGCATATGCCAACGACTTAGGGAGCCTTGAAGTAGGCATAGACTTGCTCTATGTTGAAAAGTGAATGGTATTGGTACCTTGTGCATAAGTCAAATCTGATCTGATATCCTAAACTGCTGCTGCACCTAACCTCATACATTTTCTAGAATTAAATATTCATCCCACCATCCTCATTCCTTACCTCAGTACCCCTCACTTACCTCCGGCACTGTTCGAGAATTTGACAGAAATTTTACTAGTAAATTCATAAAAGTTTTTGGACTGAGTTAATATCTTGGTTGAATATTCTCAAGGATACTACACTTTTCATTGTGTGAATTTTCAAGTGTTCTATTACATCTCTTTCACTACAAGAAGTGAAAAGTGACCGTCTTGATTACCTGCCAGCCACTCCAGACAGATTTGTGGCAGTACCAAGGATCATCAAGGACAGGCACCGCTAGAGTTGTGGCATGACTCTTTTAGATGACATGCCTGTGAAGAAAATTCAAACACATTGCTCAACTATAGTTTTGTCACACAAAGGGAAAAAGAAAAGTCTCCCCAAGAAATATTGCCTAGCTGATTATTGCAGCTCTTCTTTTCCACACATGGGTAGTTCCATTATTATCCTTGGGGCTTACTACATTATTATTCCATCTGGATTGAAGTCATGACTTATGGTTTTCAAATGGAGCCTCTTAAGACAGGCAAATCTCATATTGGTAGGATAATCATTTTTACTATACGTGATACCCTCCTATTGTTGAATATCTTCACAAAGTAGAAGCATTAGCATTCGATACATGGGTGTCAAATCCTTTAGTGTGGTGGTTGCAGGCATCTTTTCAAAGGTGGTGGAGGGAGAAGAAAAGTAAGGAAAAGCAGGGACAAGTTAAGAAACTAGCTTATTCAAGCCAACTGGAATTCATGTACTCTTCTTTTCTTTGCAAACAAACGCCTTCTTTTAAAAGGATTAATATCACTTAGTGGTTGTGTTGATTCAGTTTTGTATTTCAAACTACAGAAATGGTGGCTGGTGTACGCATGATGAAGCAACAACACATTATGTAGATATGATCGATCAGACAACACTTGGACATCATTTTATCAAGCATCAATTTAATAAAACCCCACATGTTGGATGGCAGATTGATCCTTTTGGATATTCTGCAGTTCAAGCTTATTTGCTAGGCATAAAGGTTTGTCTTATGATTCTGGAAATTCCTTCTGCTTTTTATATTGCAATAAATAGCATGTAAATATGTTATTGGGTGTAAGTGAGGTGCTCTCTTTGTCATTTGCCATTGCTTCTTCTAATATATTTTTTAGAATTACAATACATCTTTGTCAATCTCAATTATGATTTTTCCATGGTTTTCTAAGTTGCCTTTTCTTTACCTTTGATGAAGAAGTAACTCTTTGGCTTTCTTCTACATCAGGACATATTAGAGCTATGCCTAGTTTCATTTTATTTTATTGCATTTTAGATTGAGTATGGAAAATAGATACCACACATCAGAGTGTCGTCTTTAGCCTTGGCATTTTTGGCATATCCTTGATGTAGGACAATCATATTTCTATGATAGGTGATTCGCTTCTCTGTTTGTGTAGGATGACATGGTTTCCTTGCTAGTTAAAACTTCAATCAGTAAGACTGTATTTTGGGACCAGTATTCACCCATGCTCATAAGTTTCATGTCATAGAGATTATGGAACTTTGGTTCTTTCTAATAATAATCTAGAAGTCTAAAGTTCAATGTCTCAGTCTCCATTGGTTTCCGGCAGATAAGCATGAACATTTGAATAAAATCCTTAGGTTAGTTCCTGGGTTATGGATGCTATTCTTTGCACTTCCAAGTGTTTCATTTCATAATATTTCTTGAATATATTTCATATTTATGTCCTGTGTGTTTAAGAATTGCATTTCTCTCTTTTATTTGTAGCTTTGGTTCGACTCTCTCTTTTTTGCAGGGATTGATTACCAGGACAGAGCAAAGCAAAAAGATAAGAAGACCTTGGAGGTTGTATGGCAGGGATCCAAGACATTTGGTCCCTCTGCTCAGGTAACCATATAGTCTAATTGTGTCATATGCTTCTTGCAAACGCCAATAATACTATGATGTTTAGATGGTATTCTGATCACTAATTATTTTTATTGCAGATATTTACTAATGCATTTCTTGTTCACTATAGTCCTCCAGATGGTTTTCATTTTGATGTTAATGATGAATCTCCTCCAATTCAGGTGTGTGTTCTGTGGGTAAATTGCAGACTGAAATATGCACACTAATTCCAGTTATATCTTTCTTTTAGTTATGTCCATGTGTAATTTAATGCAGGATGATGTTCTTCTCTTTGACTACAATGTTGCACAACGTGTTAATGATTTTGTCATAGAATCAATAATTCAGGTAATTGGTGTTGCTTTTACTAGAGATCCAATAGATGCATGGGGATGATCATGCCTAACTTGACCATATATGTCGTTCATTCACGTCACTTTTTGGATCTAGAATACACTGTCGAAAAACATCAATTTTATTTTCCTTACAAATGTATTGTGCACTTTATCTTGTAATTTCCTATGGTCGATGGCAGTTCATTTTCTCTATGGCTATTGATGGAAAGATCAAAGTTTGGCTCTATGATCTACTGGGATCTAGAGTTAATTATGATACCCCTGGGAATTGCTGTACTACAATGACTTACAATGCTGATGGAACGTGGTATGATTAAGTTTTCTAAACTCATGTTTTTCATGATGAATATTTCATATAATGTTAATTTCTATGTCATTGGAAGAGTACTAAGGATGCTTCTTTAATTCATTGTGGGATTAGGCTCTTCTCATGTGGAACAAGCAAAGAAGGTGATTCGTACTTGGTTAAGTGGAATGAGAGTGAAGGGGCAATCAAGCGAACATATTCTGGACTCTGAAAACAGTTTGTACGAGTTGTGCAGTTTGATACAACGAGAAACAAGTTTTTGGTGGCTGCTGATTAATTTCAAATTAAGTTTTGGGACATGGACAATATCAACATTTTGATGATGACTGATGTTGATGTTTCTTTTCCCGTAAGAAGATATTTTCTATATTGGTTATGATCAAATATCAGATATGAAAATCTAATTTTATCTATTTTAGATTAGATATGTGTGATCTGGATTGCGTCTTTTTGAATTTTGCAGGCAAGCCCTCGCCTCTGTTTCAACAAGGAAGGGTCCTTACTTCATGTGACTACAAATGATAGTGGGATAAATATTTTAGCAAATGTTGATGGAGTCTGTCTGCTTCATACGCTTGAGAATAGGGTTTTTGAGGGGACAAGGATACCACCAGAGGTGGTGGCAACAAAGGTAGTACACTGCCCTCCCTTTAAATTGAACATGTGTGTACCCAAACTTGTGGATCTCAGTATTACTTCCTATTTTGTAGGTTCCAACAACAAATTCCATGGATGCTATGGTAAACAACTACCTCTCTTCCTGTTCCGATAGAACGGTCAGAAAGGGTTCCTCCTGCTGCATCAATTTCAATTTCAACCATCGTAAGAATCATTCCACTTGAAGGATTGAATATTTGGCAATTGGACTAAACTAATCTATAGGAAAATTGGGTTTTACTTGTTAAAACAGATTCTCTTTTTCAATCTATTGGAACCACTCTGCTTTTCAATATGGGGTTTATTTTAGCATTCTTTAATAAAATAACTTAAAAACAATCAACTAATTGTTGGACCGTGTATACAGAATACTCTTGACAGCATCCGGATAGCATATGTGAAACCTAGGCTCCTTGATGAGGCTATAGATAAGAGCAAGAACTCGAAGTTGGCAGAGATCATTGATATCACCTAGTGTAGGTCTCTTAGGTTTCCAAATATGCTGCCTACTGTAAAGGAAATTTGTGTGCATGATCTCTTTTATACCCAAAAAAAAGGACATAACATAGCTATTGGACCTTATTTTCTGTATCTTATAAGTTTTTTGTGCTTGAATCAGGATATAGCATTACATGTGTTTTCCAGGTAATTAGATTAATATAGACGAATTCAAGGGTTGTTGTCCTAGTTCTTTCCTCCTTTGTTGTTCACAAGATTTGGAAATGGTTGCGTAATGGTCACAATCCATTTGGCAAGGTATAGTTCTAAAAGTGTCCTGACCTAGTGTTTGGTTTCAGTTTTAGAATTCTGCATTTAATAAGCATTTGCAAGCATTTGAAACTTGGAAATTCATTTTTCAGGCCATAGCAAATACTGCACCGCAACTGTGGCAGCCAGCAAGTGGAATCCTTATGAAAAATGATATGAGTGATACAAATACAGAAGAAGCAGTCTCATGCATAGCCTTGTGAAAGAATGATTCTTATGTTATGTCTGCTTCTAGTGGGAAGGTGTCCCTATTCAACATGATGACATTTAAGGTGAAATGATTTTGTACAACATGAATAGGTGTCTTGTATCTCGGTTTAATATGCTTCATCATGCTAATTTTAAACTATGATTTTACTGTGTATGATTCCCAATTTATCACATATTGAATGTTAAATTTTGAGCATTAATTCACAATACTCTAGGATCTTCACTGAGAGAACAACATATACAGTATATCAATGCATGACAATCACAGTAAGCATGACAAGCATCACAAGAATCAAAAGCATGAGAGACAAGAGACACAGAGTTTCTGTGGGGAAAACCCTAAGGTGAAAAACCCCACAACTTCCTCAGAGATAGAGAGAGCAATGGCTCAACCAAAGTACAACCAAAATACACTGAGATAGTCTCCTAGTAGCAGATGATCCTCCTCCTCACTAGTGCGCCACTTTCTGAGTGAGAGAGATGTACTTTTCTGAACGGTCTAAATAGAGATCACTTGATCTCTATTTATACTAATCTGTTTGCCCAGTGACCTTATGGGGCCGACTTGTCTAGCTAGGTAAATCCACATTATAATATATATATTTCATGGCTGACCCCACATGGTGGTCTAATAATCCATCGGCAAGTACACACACTTGCGACACTTGCCAATCCACATGACGACACTTCCTTATAGAGGAATAACACATCTCTAATAAGGGTACAATAAATATATATGAAATACATAGATGAAATACATTCCGAAGTTACATATACATCAACACTCCCTCTTAACTAGGAAGGTATTTCTCGACACAGATCTGCTAGACAAGTCTTCCTCTCGGGATCATCATCATCGATGCATCGTCATCGTCATTGTCACTGTTGCTGCTATCTCAACCAATCTCTGACTCTACTCATCATAGGAATTTCTACAGAGCCAGTCCTTTTTCATACTGGATGTAGGCCCACCACCTGCAGGTCTTCGTCATCACTAGCCATACTGTGGAATCCTCAGGACTTATTACGTGCGTCACAAAACCTCGAAAGAGCATCCCAGGCTGTTACAAGCACATGGCTCTACCTATAGGATCTCCCAAGGCCATATTATATGTGACCTCACCACAAAACCTCGCAAGAGAATCCCAGGCTGTTACGAGCACACAACTCTACCTATAGGATCTCCCAGGGACAGATTATATGTGGTCACCACAAAACCTCGCAAGAGCATCCCAGGCTGTTACGAGCATGCACCTCTACCTATAGGATCTCCCAGGGACAGATTATATGTGGTCATGGCAAAACCTCGCAAGATCATCCGAGGACTTATTACGGGCACACAGCCCAACCTATCGGATCTTCCAGGGACAGATTATATGCCATAGGACAAAACCTCGAAAGAGTATCTGCCAGATATCCCAGGGCATGAATTACATGCCATAGGAAAAACCTCGAAAGACTATCTGCAGATCTCCCAGGGCCAAATTATATGTCCTCCCAGAGCAAAACCTCGAAAGAGCATTTGCCAGATATCCCAGGGCATGAATTACATGCCATAGGCAAAACCTCGAAAGACTATCTGCAAATCTCCCAGGGCCAAATTATATGCTCATCTGCACAACTTGATCCACGGCCATAGAGTATCAACCTGATACTCACCATAGATCATCCTGATGTACACATGATCATCCTGATCATCATCACTACAACATCCTGCTGCATGTCATCTGGAGCAACATCCTGAAGCTCGTCATCCACGATCATCCTGATCATATAATGCATCTACCTTATGCATACCAAGTATTTACCTGATACATATCATCATACATGATCCACCTGATCATACAATGTATCTACCTGATACAAATACAAATACATGATACATATCACCATACATGATCCACCTGATCATACAATGTATCCACTTGATACATATACAGATACATGGTCCAAGCATCCAACATGATGCATACAAAATACATACAAATGATCCTATTGATCATATCCAGCATCCAACATGATGCGTACATACATATAGATATAAATGATCCAACTGATCATATCCAGCATCCAACATGATGCGTACATACATATACATATAAATGATCCAACTGATCATATCCAGCATCCAACATGATGCGTACATACATATACATATAAATGATCCAACTGATCATATCCAGCATCCAACATGATGCGTACATACATATAAAAATGATTCGACACAGCAGAAAACAGAACATCATCCTGATGCTCATCATCCAACGCTTACATCCACAACCATGTGAAGGATCCTCCTTCCAACATGCTTGGAATTGCTTCAAAAAATGTGTCCATCACTTCTTCTTTGAAGTGTCCTCGATCTGAAGAACACCGAGCCTCTCTCTGAAGTACTCAAACTTCACCATGGCTAGTGGCTTCATCAGCACATCTGCAATCTGCTCATCCGTCACAACATACAGGAGCTTCACAGCTCCTCTCTACACCATATCCCTAATATAGTGATATTTGATCTCTATGTGTTTCGACCTATCATGAAACACTGGGTTCTCGGACAGCTTCACACAACTATGGTTATCACAAAAGATACTAGTAGCATCCAATGGAAGATGAAATAACTCAGACAATAGCTTCCGTAGCCATACTGCCTCACAACTAGCTGAACAGGCTGCAACATACTCTGCCTTAGCTGTACTCAGTGCTACGCAGGACTGCTTCGTGCTAAACCAAGAGATCACACCTAATCCCATACTGAAGTAGCATCCATATGTGATCTTCCTATCTGCAACACTGCCAGCCCAATCTCAATCAACATAACCCTGCAGGTTAAACTTTTGATTCGCTTCATACTTGAGCCCATAATCCACTGTACCCTTTAGGTACCTCAGAACATGCTTTACAGCAACCAGGTGAACACTCCTCGGATCTGTCAGGAACTAACTCAATGTGTTCATAGCAAAGCAAATGTCTGGTCTCATGTTCGTCAGGTACATCAAGGACCCAATCATCTGACGATACATAGAGACATCAACCGGCTCAGATGAAGCATCACATAGAAGCTTCAGATTCGATGCCATAGGTGTGGCCATGGCCTTGCAATCCATCATCCCAAATCTCTTCAGGATATCTACTATGTAATTCCCTTGACCAAGGAAGATCCCACCTGCACTCTGCCACACCTCCATACCTAGGAAATAGTGCATCATTCCCAAATCTTTCATATCGAATTCAACAGCAAGCTTCCTCTTAGTATCTGCAATCAGTCTGTCATCTCCTATTACAAATAAGTCATCCACATATAGGAGTAGAATCACAGGATTCCCTTCCTCAACCTTGTAGTAAAGGTTGGAATCCGCTTTACTCTTGGTAAAGCCCAAACTAGATAGGAAACTATCCATCCTACCATACCAAGTTCTGGGAGCTTGTTTCAAGCCATACAAGGCTTTCTTCAATATGCATACATATGACTCCTTGTCATGTATTTCAAAACCGAGTGGCTGCTCCACATATACTTCCTCTTCAACTACACCATTCAAGAAAGCAGTCTTGACATCCATCTAGTGTATTTTCCATGTCATTGGTACAGCCAGGGCAAGTACTGTTCTGATGGAAGTATACTTGGCTACAGGTGCAAAAGTTTCTTCATAATCTATTCCCTCTTTCTGAGAGAAGCCACGAGCTACGAATCTTGCCTTGTATTTCTCTACACTGCCATCTATAGCATGCTTGATTTTGAAGATCCATTTAGAAGTCACAATAGACTTCTCTTTAGGTCTTGGGACAACATCCCAAACATCATTCTTCATTATTGATTGGTATTCCTCAACCATGGCATCCTTCCATTCTTTCTTTTCCACTGCTTCTTCATAACTGGAAGGCTCTTTGTTCATAATGTCACAGAGTAAAGCAAC
The DNA here is from genome assembly GCA_027924585.1 of Larix kaempferi. Taxonomy (NCBI): domain Eukaryota; kingdom Viridiplantae; phylum Streptophyta; class Pinopsida; order Pinales; family Pinaceae; genus Larix; species Larix kaempferi. The sequence goes on from BSBM01000030.1 coordinate 15,427,504, forward strand.
ATAGCTGGTATGTGATCTGGTTCTCTTCTTTGCTCTATGTTCTTCTTCTAGAATGCCAAATCTTTCTACATCTTGAATGAGCTCTCTAGCCCATACGGGTTTCCTCTTGTGAGAGTTATCCTCACGGGGTGGATCTACAGGTTCTTGTGGATATTCAAACTCACGAACAACTTCTGGAACTGCTTCAATCATGGTGGTGTTTTGAAATCTAGTTTCCTTAGGTTCTTCATAAACCTCGATAGGTGCCTTTCTTGATTTGATGAATGCTGAGTTTTCATCAAATGTTACATCCCTGCTGACATCAATCTTCTTGAACCCTGGAAAGTATATTTTGTAAGCCTTGAGCTTTCACTGTAACCCACAAAGATACCCTTCTTTCCTGAAGGATCTAGTTTAGTCCTCTTTTCCTTTGGGACATGAGTGTATACTGGACAACCAAATATTCTGAGAAGGCTGACTTCAGGTTTCTTACCAGAAAAGACTTCTTATGGTGTCTTGTTGTCCAATATCTTGTGGGGTGTTCTGTTCTGCGCATATACAGTTGTTCTAGCTGCTTCTACCCATAGACGCATAGGTAGATCCTGGTCATGCAGCATTGCCCTTGCTGCTTCCATGATAGTTCTGTTCTTCCTTTCTGCAACTCCATTTTGTTGAGGATTATAAGGAGTAGTCAACTCCCTCTTAATCCCTGAATCATTACAAAGCTTCTTAAAGTCACCTGAGGTGAATTCTCCACCATTGTCGGATCTGAATGTTTTGATCTTCTTGTCAGTTTGATTCTCCATCAAGGTTTTGAACTCCTTGAACTTATCAAGCACCTCATCTTTATTCTTCAAGAAGTATACCCAAGTCTTCCTGGAGAAGTCATCAATAAATGAGACATAATAAACATACCCATTGAGAGAACTGGATGACATAGGACCACATACATCTGAGTGGATGATTTCTAGGATATCTTTGGCCTTGCTTTCACTGCTTGGGAAAGCCTTCTTAATGTTCTTACCTTTTGCACTTCCTTTGCAAACACCTTCATGTTTGGTCTTGATTTCAGGAAGACCTTCTACAGCCTTGCTTGCAATTGGAAGTGCCCTATAGTGCATATGAGCAAGTCTTCTATGCCAAAGCTCACTTGGCTCCATGGATTCATGGATCATGGCATGTTCAGGTTGACCCTTCAATTTATACAAACCTCCCTCTTGCTCTCCAATCACTACTACATCATTGATTGTTTTACCCTTTGGCCACATTAGGACTTGGCCATCCACAAATGCAACCCTCATACCTTTTGCATCCAATGCAGAGATGGAGACTAAGTTTTTCTTGAGCCCAGGTACATAAAGGACTTCTTTCATCTTCAAATATTTTTCAGAATCTAGATTGTAGGAGGCTTCACCACTTCCTTTGATTGGTTATTGATAATCATCCCCAAGTTTCACCTTATGGGGTGATTCATGTTCAAATAGATTCACAAAAGATTCCTTAAACCCAGTCATGTGTTTGGAAGCTCCACTATCAATCATCCAATCACTAAAACCATGGGATATAGTACCTGTGAGAGCAGAGATTAGAACATACTCTTCTTCACTTGATCAGTCAATATCACTATCATCACTTTCTACCCTAGCCTTCTTCTTTGGAGGTTTATCATCCTCGGTAGCATGAGCATGAAACTTTCTTTTACTACCCTTCTTCTTCTTGCTGGAGTTGTTGTTATTATCCCTTTTGTTCTTGGGACAATCTGAAGCAAAGTGACCCTTCTCATTGCATGTGAAGCATCTTAGATCCTTCTTATTCTTTTGATAGGATCTCTTGTGGTGAGAGTGCTCCTTCTTGGGCTTACTTCTTTTGGTGTGAGCTGCAAGAGCTTGATCTTCACCTGCCATCTTTTCCTCACGAGATATAAGTCTAGCTTCTTCTTGAGAGAATTCTTCCCGCAATTTGTTGAAGGAGATCAACTTCTTCCTTGCACAAGTTCCTTGAATAAAGGAATCCCATGACCTGGGTAGGCCATTTAGAGTGGTAATCACCACTTCACCATTCTCCACAATTTCATCCACTACTTCTAGTTGTTCCTTGATCTAGGAGACCCTTGAAAAATAAGATTGAATGGTTTCTCCATTCTGAAACTTTACTCCTTTCAATTGGTTCCGCAGGGTCATCTTCCGATTTATGTTCTTCCCTTCAAATAGCTTGGTCAAAGAGTCAAACATCTCCTTGGGTGTCTTAAGAGAAGACACATGGGGTATGAGATGGTCTTTGATAGAATCAACAATGATTCTCTTTGCCTTGACCAAGTTCTTCTTATGCAATACCTTGGCGTCTTCATCCTCTGGGATAGGGATGTCTTTTTTATATATGAGTCCAACTCATTCTCTTCCAGGATTAACCCAATCCTATACTTCCAAGCTCGGAAGTTATCAGCCCCTTCAAGCTTATCCTCAAGCTTGGTGTGGAGAGACATCTTAAAGATTAATTCAAATGGAAATAGAAAAGATTTAGATCTTACCACTTGAAATGCTGAAAACTGGATCTGGTCCCGGATTAGGGTTTGTCGAAAAAACCCTAAGAATTAAAAATGTGAATTTCAAATTTCTGAAAGGATAGAAAGATGCGCTTTGATGAGCTAATCATCCTGGTGCATTCAGAATTTTAGAGAAGCAAAATTTTACCCTCCAGATTTGACTTTTTGTCCTCCCGAGTTCATTAAGGAGAGCCCTGAATTAGGGTTTGAGTTTCCCGGAGATCTACCCAGCCAAAAATCTCGATCCAAAGCTCTAAACTTCGATTTTTTCAAGGAGCTTCCAGCTGTGTCTTCAAATTCTAGAAATTCCTATTTTTGTGGAAACCCTGAGTTTTAGGGCCAAATCTAAAAATGCTCGGAATTGAAGTCTGATTGGACAGATAGATGCACCTTGATGAGTAGAGTCAATCTACTATACTGCTTTTCCAAAATCTGTGGAGAGAAACCTAATAAACAAGAAACTCAAGTTTTCGTCACTGCAAAATGTCTTCTTCTCAGGTTAGCTCTGATACCATGTTAAATTTTGAGCATTAATTGACAATACTCTAGGATCTTCACTGAGAGAACAACATATACAGTATATCAATGCATGACAATCATCAGAAGAATCAAAAGCATGAGAGACAAGAGACACAGAGTTTCCGTGGGGAAAACCCTAAGGTGAAAAACCCCACAACTTCCTCAGAGATAGAGAGAGCAATGGCTCAACCAAAGTAGAACCAAAATACACTGAGATAGTCTCCTAGTAGCAGATGATCCTCCTCCTCACTAGTGCGCCACTTTCTGAGTGAGAGAGATGTACTTTTCCAAATGATCTAAATAGAGATCACCTGATATCTATTTATACTAATCTGTTTGCCCAGTGACCTTATGGGGCCGACTTGTCTAGCTAGGTACATCCACATTATAATATATATATTTCAAGGCCGACCCCACATGGTGGTCTAATAACCCATCGGCAAGTACACACACTTGTGACACTTGTCAATCCACATGACGACACTTCCTTATAGAGGAATAACACATCTCTAATAAGGGTACAATAAATATATATGAAATACATAGATTAAATACATTCCGAAGTTACATATACATCAACATTGAGGAAGATATTCATCCATATATTTTTCCACGGTGTTAGTAAATCATGGCTTTTAAACACTAGTTCTTTCATGAGGCTTTGAACATGTCCTTTAATACAAACTTAAGCAGTTTTGTGTTTGGAGTTAATTTTATTTTAGTGAGCTTCATGAGATATTTTTAGACCATTGACACCTAGTTCTTTGTAGGTCATGACAACATTTATGCCACCCCCACCTGCAACAACCTTTCTTTCTTTCCAACCTCCAGATAATATCATTTCTATTGGAATGGAGGATTCAACAATTCAGATATACAATGTTCGAGTTGATGAGGTGCTACAATAAATTAAATTATAAATTCTATCTAGTCCTTGTTACTATGTTGACAATCTGGATAAGTCGATTCTGCAAAATGGAATGATCCCTTCAATTGCCTAATTGTAGGTGAAAACAAATTTGAAGCAACACCAGAAGAGAATCACTTGTCTGGCATTTTCTCATTCTCTCAATGTTTTTGTATCTTCTGGGGTTGATGCTCAGGTGTACATCCTATACTTGATAGAAATATACATATTATGTCTTGTTATTTTCATTTGGGTAACATATTGAAGTATAACCTTCTAGTAACTTCACATATCAATATTTGTATACAACTTTGTGTATGGGGTATATATGGATGGGATCAACGAAAGTCAAAGTCTATTCAGTTCTAGGAAGCAAGACCATCTTCAGTTGATGGAGATACTAGAGTATTGTTCCATAATGATCAAGTTCACTTGGTTCTGCATGCAATCCAGATTGGTATTTATAATGCTTCTAAAGTGGATCGCTTGTGCTTGGTAAGCCAGAGTTTTTGATATAATGTGTTATAACATGAGAAATCATATACAATAAAACTTAGATAAGTGTTCATTGTTTGTTACTTTTTATCGCTGGATAGAAAGATTGATTTTTGTATCATGTTATAACAGAAAGATTGCTAGGGACACACTAAAGCGCTGATAAAATGATGCATGATTGTTTTCTGCATTGCAGTGGACACCCCATGATTTACTATCTGCACAAATTTCAAATGCAACATACTCATGTGGCAACCTTCTAGTCTATGCTAGTTTCATGGGTGGTGTTGTTGGAGTATTTGATTCAGAAAGCTTGAGATCACATTACCGCATTGCACCTTCCATATATATACAACCAGGCTTCAACAGGCTAGCGTCTTAGATATCTCACAACAAAATCGAAAACTTCAATGGCATTTCCATATAAGAGACAAATGATCTAATGGATTTGTGTTGGTTTATATGTGTAGTGGAAACGTCTATCCGCCTGTGGTTGCTGCACATCTTACAACAATGCCTAAGAATTTTGAATGAAATCTTACAACAATGCCTATCAATGTAGAAATTTTCATATTCAAGCCAAGGAGAGGGAAACTATGTTTGAAGGTTTGTTTGTTGTATGATTTGCTTTATCATATGTGCTATTATGTACAACTTTGGTAGTTGATAGAATCATCATTTATATGGGATTGACTTCTAGTCTAACATAATGCAATTAATTAGACATTCCAGGTTATCCATACTAGTGTTTGGGTAGGACAGAAGCGTCTTGGTCATCTAAATGGAAGATAGGTGAAGAATTAGTTGCATTGGTACGTTCATTGCTTGTCAAGGAGACTCCAAAAAAAATAATTGTAAGTTGTAAGGGAATGCTTGATCCCATGGATGTTCACTTTCTTTACTTTCCTAACATTGTCATTAAACATAATGAGCTTTAGTTAGCATTCCAGGCATGCTTAAAAATTGAGAAATTTGGTGACCTAATTCTAAAGGCTACATAACCAGAGATGGTTCTTTTCCACATATATAATTATTTGTTAAGACTATCTCACCATACACGGGATTTTCTTGTCTTATACTGATCCTTTATACCCTTCATGTGAACAATGAGAAAGAAAAAATGTTGTTGGAACCATGAAAGACTATTTTTATTGAGCCACACCACATTTGGCCAAGCCTTAACAATGATCAATGGATGAAGGTAAATCTCTTTTAAACTTAAGGATATTTACTAGTGATATTCTACGAGTCTAAGTAGCATGGTTTCTAATATCTATAATTTCTAAAATAATATACCTTAAAAGATACCGACTTTGTTGTTGATCTAGTGTTGAGGTATATTGCAGATCCAAGCAAAGCCATTGGAAGGTCATGAAGAGAATACTGTAGTCCATCAAAGGAAAAATAAATTGTGGGCCTAGAATATACAGGGGTAGAAAATAAATTACACATATTCTTACTAGTTTGGATGTGTAAATGACATGAAGTCAAAATTTTGTTATGTGTTCCATTTAGGATCAACATCTTCTCTTAGAGTAGAAAAAAGTATAGGGCATTTGCAGTATCTTTGATAGAAGCAAAATACAAAGTGGCTTTAGAAGCAACATTTGAAGCAATTTGATTGAAAAGAGTCTTAGTAGACATTGTTGTGGAGCACAATTCACCAGCATCTCTATATCCTTATAATCATGGCATGATTTAGTGGGAAAAAATGTAATACATGCCAAATCGAAGCACACTAAAGCACATTCTCATTATCTTAGGTAGTTTCCAAAAGATGTGTGGATGAAGTTGTAGTTTAGCAAAAAAATAGATTAGAGATTGGACATATCTACCAAAACATTGAGCAAAGAAATGTTTATAGTGTACAACTAATATTTAATTCCTAGAGTACAAGTAGGAAAGTGAATTTTTGCCACATTTTCAGTTGTTAGGTACGTAGGAAAAAGATCACATGTGATTCACAAACCCCTCCTTGCCCACTTTGAGAAATTTATGAGTATTATGTGCATTATAGCCTACAAGATGGTTGTCAAAAGCCTTCAAAGTAGAATTATGTTGTGCCTTTGTGGCTACTACCCAACAACACAATCTGCTAGCCATTGAAGAAGAAATTTTTTTGGTGACATTGGAAATCCCTCTTGGTTCCTCTAAGGTCTCACTTGATCTTTAGGAATTTATCCCAAAAAGTGAAGGGTTGAGAGATAACATTGCTCATTGTTCCTCGTATAAGGAGGTGTTCAATAAAGCTACACCAACAAGGCCTTCCTATATGCCATCAATTGGGCATAATTTTAGGAGATTCCTATAGAGAAAATAGGTGCCTCGGATTAAAATTACAAATAGAGGAGATGAAAGTAACTTGTTGAGGCATGGTTTTATATTTTAGAGGAGAGGTGGGAAAATATCAGTAGTTGTCTACATCAAAAAAATTGTACTTCTTTAATATGCCCATTCCTCCAAGTTCTTGACTTAATTATAACCTAAAATCATAAAGATTCAGCTCTCAAAATTGAGATTCTTTGAGAGACCATACAAGATGTTGAGACTTCCAATTAAACATTGATAATAACCAATCAAACTAATATTTGTTTTGCAACTTGTTATGCCCTTATTTTCATAAGGTGTTCACTAAATTTTTCAAAGGAGGCATTCATGGTTAGTTCAATGGGTTGAAAACTGAATATGGGCATAGTTTAGGGTGATCAATGAAGTGTATATCAATCCTGAGTAACTTTGGAGGCTTGTACAATAGTTCTGGGCATTTGTCATTTTAAAAGAAGAGTCTAAAGCAGATATGGGTACTATTTTGGATATTTCTGGCCGCATTGCAGCAGTAAGGAATCCTAAAATCCAAGTCTATGTCTGTTTTAGGAAAGTTCTAGGTGTGTTTGCATACTTGTTTGACCTAACAAGACAATCAATATGAATTCTCGGTAGGTCTAAGGAAAATTCTGGGAATATTGTGCCTTCTTGGGCATAAGAAACAACAGTCTAGGAATGTGTGGGCACTGGGCACATAAACAACCCTAAATATCAGAATCCGAGTGAAAGAAAAATTCTAGGCAGTCATGACAATAATAAAAGACCTTAAAAGGGTAATTCTAGGAGGTCCTATATGTAACAATAACAATAATAAGACCTTAATCGTTAATCCTAGGAATTCTTACAGTGTATTTTCCAGCCTGGTTTTAACCTCCTATGCATAAAAATAACGATAAAGTATAACAACCTTGCAGTCTAGGTATGAACAACAATCACAAACAAGGTTAGAACTACATTCCTTGAACTTGTACTAGCATTTGAAGGCAACGACCGGCATCTTGGAGAGTTTAGGGTCACTTGGAAGAGGTTTCTCTGGTGGAGCAGCCACTTGTGAAGGTTTTTCTTGCCATTCCTAGAGTAGATGTCTCATGTGAAGGTGCCTTAGGAGGGTTTCTTTGTAGGCCCTCATCATTTCAAGAAACTTGTTTGTCGATTCCTTACTCTTGACATAAGGGTGCTCATTAGTGAAGTCCACCTTGGTTTTGGTTATCTCATTGAGCAATGTTATGATGTAAGTTGTAATAAGGGTGAGAAGCCACCATGCTTTTACTAATAAATGGATTATACAATTTCCTAGAAGGGAATAAATGAGGGGATTCCCATGTGTAGCAGGTGCCAAGGACAAATTAGGAGTCAAGTTAATGTCTCCCTATATATGGAAATTTGAAAGGGTGAAAATGGGTTTTCCACTCTCACTATTTTTTTCCACCCATTGGGGTTTGAGAGCTCTCCAATTTAGAGAGTGAAATTTAGTTTTCATCCTCGTTCGTAGGTTTTTGAATTCTTGCTTTAGTGAGGGAAGAATGGTGAGGTGTAGAAGTAGGGGAATTCATTGCCACAGTAGGAACTAGTCTCAATCTCTAGAAAATAAGCTAGTAGAAAGGGTACATAGCTTTGATTTGGATGGGAACAACAGAAACTACCCAATACTATGAGTAGTCTAGGTCATCTATATTGGAATGTGCAAACCATAAATGCTCAGAAAAAAAAAAATAGATAATCACTAGGATGGAAGCTTTCCAATGCAAAGGATGAATGACATATATTGAAATCTGAACTGCACCATGTCTCATCCAGTCCTCACAACTTTACAGTCTCCAAAAAAGGTGCTTTACTGTCTCTTATTTCCCACAAAGTTCACAAGGAGAGTTCTGCAAAGTTTGACTTATCCTGCCTAGATTTTGTGGGAAGACCCTGGTATTCTACAAACCAAGCAAATGCCCTGGTTTCCCTAGTTTCTCAGACAATAAAACTGTACCTGAATCTTTGGTATCAGAGTCTTCATTTACTCTAGGATCTTTCCATGAAAATCAGGTCCTTCGATTGCCACACCATCATCTATTAAAATGCCACACTCTGTTGCAATTGCTTTTGCATTGTTAATATTGTCGCTAGTTACCATTCTCACTGTAATACCTGCATTTCTACATACTTCAATAGCTTCTTTAACACCAGGACACACGGGATCCACATAAATTAGGGAGTAGCACTGGCACAAGGATAAATTCACAACTTCTTCTACAACACTCAAGGGATTACTTATTTGAGACAAGAGGTGTGCAAAAAGAACTCAGATCTGCTTCTCAGGTTTATCCAACTCTTGTTTGAAGAAGTAGCAATGATTTACATCAGTTGGAAGGCTGTTAGCATCAACATTTTATAAAGGGACAAGTCTACTTATCTCAGTAAAAAGAAACACTGCCAGGCCTGTAATACAGTGAATTCTTATTATATATCAGTCCTTGTATTTTTGCTTCTCATTTTCTGTTTCAATTTGTGTAATTGTGTATTCTTGTTAAGATATGAATATTTAAATGATCTCTATATCATGCATGGCCCTAACCTTGAAACCATAAGTTACTATGCCTTGAAAACACAATTGGAAGCTTTAAAGGAGAGTGCAAGAATCATATTTGAACTAAGTTGTGAAGAAGTTAGTGGGTAGAGGAAGTGTTTAACGAAATATAAAAACCAAAATATTCCATACAATATATCTTCAAGCCTCTAGATTCCAACAGTACGTTACAATAGATGGAAAGTGAAGTGTTTGACAAAATTGGGATTTAAATAACCCTTACAGTAAGCCTAACCATTATCAGTTGCCAAGAGAAAACAAAGTAGCAGTAGTTTAAAGGAGGAGTAGTGGTATAAACAAGTCCGCCCTAACAACAATTGAGTTAAAAGTCCAGGGTAGTATTGGAAGGGGTTATTACAAAATCAAGAATAGAAATTTGTGTTTTGAAAAAACTTCACAGTTTTGTTGTATTGGTCTCTTGCTATGGCTTTCTCTGTTCTATTATTTCGAGAAAGAGGAGATTTTATAAGATATAGATCATTGAATATGATTTTCTAATCTATTATGTTGAGTAGGTTCAGTCCCTAGGCATTGGGGTTCACTTCTATGTCATGTCCCCAAATTTTGCTAGGGTCCATGGGGTAATTTTTGCCTAAGTCACCTAGGCAATAATTATTTAATTAATGAGCAAGTATGGAAACTACCTTATGGAAGATGCTTAAGGTTGTATTTGGGAATTAAATGGACAAGGAGGGGGCCCCCATGTAGTTATTAACCCCATGACTAAGTCTAAGTGATTAATTGAATGAGAATTTAATTAATGGGGTATTTCTGAGGCAATTATACCATAGTGGTTGATTAATTATTAAGTAATTAATTAAACTATGAATTTTGGAGTAATATTGAGTTTGTAATATTTTTATTAATAAATTTGGCTAATAAATATTGGCAAGTGGTGATGACAAGACTAGGAGGTTGAATTTGAGCAAGTAGGGCCAATCTTGCGTAAGTGGCAAAATCTTAGGAAAAGCAAGGAATCAATTGGAGGAAAGAAGGGAAGAAAAGAAATTAGAAACTGGAAAAAGCAGAAAGAGGAAAGTAAATAAAGTGGAAAGATGAAGAAAAGTAGTCAGAAGGAAAGTAGAAACATCCAAAAAAGATCACTAAGGCGCACTTGCCAATTTCAGTGAAGGAAGGTAAAGGAAGGAAAGTTTGTCAAAGACAAAACTTGCTCACTATGTCAAGATGGTGCCCTTATGGCTTTGGAATAGGATGGGAAAGTGGGTAACCTACTCTCACAGGTTACCAAGCAAAGAAAATTGCTCAATAGGTCATCATGAAGTTTATAAAAGAATCCAACAAACTCCATTTGACAACTTTTGTCATTTGCAATTTTGGTTTGAGAGCTCTGAGCCTCTCTAGTTGAGTGATGTGCCTCAACAAAGTTTTCTTGGGATATGTGCCCCAAGGCCCCATGAGTTTCCAGGGAGTGTTATGTAGGTCCAAAACATGATGCTACAGCCAATAACATTCAGATTAGTTCAACATTGAAGTCACACAGTCATTTTGAAGAGAAGATCTCTCATACAATTAAATTCTAGCTAGTTTTGGTGAAGCTTCTCTAGTAGAAGATGAGTGCTCCAGTGAATGCGCCCAAGGATTGATGGATGGTTGGTACAGACATATGTTTATCTAACAGTGATATGCAGTATCATAAATCATTCTCAAAACTGATCCATTCTCTTCTTCTCATTCATTCTCCCAACCACAACTAGATTTGGAGGTGTTTTCCCTATAAGGAAGAGAAGAGTTGTGGATAGCGCCCCATTCTTTCTCAGAGATTCAATGTGCATCCCATACTCTATTTTAGATATGCAGGAGACCATAATTCACTTTCATAATAGATATTTAGCCATTACATCTCTTCTTACAGTTCTTCCATGGCCCTATGAGGGGGTTTTCTAGTCTACAAGACATTGTACTAATGAGGAGATAATTAAAGAGTACAAAATTGGTTCAGTGAATAATAATTTGAATTGCTGCTTTTAATTACATTATATCAGAGCATATTAATATTTCAGAATATATCATTTAATTAAATCATGTCATTTATTAACTTGGATTGGAAGACTAGCTCATTCAACATTGTTTATTGACTAGTTTTGCAAGAATGACTGCCAAATTTGTTCTAAATGTCAGATTTACTTTCTATAAGTTGTAGGAGTTGAATAACACATCATATTAGATATATCAGTCCCTACTTAAATAATTTGGGAGAATTTAAACCCTATTTGTAAATATTGCAATTTGACTAGCTCTGTCATCCAAGTAGGGCCTAAAACTTCCAAACCACTCCTACGCTTCCCAAATCATTTTGAATGCATCTCATTGTGTTAATAGAACCTATTTTACTATCATAAATCAGTTTTGTACCCACCCAGTCTAGTAAGCATATACTGGTGCGCTAAGGAAGCTTTGGAGTATACTTCATCCTGGCTGATGTTCGAAACATAAATGGCCCCAGTGCTTTGTGCTTAGGAATCTCCCTCTAATGTTATTATTTGCACTGTAAATTTCCCCATACAACTTCCAGAACTGAAAGTTCATCCCACCATACTCAGATTCAGTCTCCATCCCCATCACTAACCTCTTGCTCGGTTTAAAAAAATGATTAAGAAATTTATCCAGTGAATTTTATTAAAATTTATGAAGCTGAGTTAATATCTTGGTCGAATCTTCCCAAGGATATTACATTATAAAAGGGTATCGTTGGTTGGTTGGCTTAGTTAATTTTTTTTTATGTTTTTCATTATATACACTTGATGGTGGAGAATATCCAACTATACAAATGAAAGGGAAGCATGTTGTTCAAAAAAGTGGTTGTTGCTCATAAGACAATTCCTAGAATAATTTTTACTTCAACCGGTTTTGAAGAAGTGAAGTTGAAGATAATTGTATGTATTTTGGATCTCAGACAGGAAAACGTCTCTAGCTATCGAGAGATCAACAATTGATAGACAATTAAAACAAATTTATTGCAAGTTGGATCTTGTATTCTTTTTTGTCTGTGAATGGAAATGGCTTGCTTTTGTTCGTGATAATTTGTACAACCATAGATTATTGTACTCATGCGTAGTTTGTAAGGTCATTCTTCTTTGAATTTTCATCATTGTCATAGTTGAACTGCTATATCCTAGAATTCTTTTAGTACTTGAAGCATTATTCTTGAATATGTTTGACATTCATTTTGTTCCCATGCAAAATTTGTTTGAATATCATCATTGTCAAGCAATAACAACTTCTTAAAGGGTGCTAGCTCAATGGTAGAGCACCTGCCTAATTATAGGCAGGAGATTGGTGGTTCGATTCCTCCATACCTTATCATATATTAATGACTAAGAAAACAACTAAATTTGCATATATACGAATATTAGTAGCTAATTTCCAGTATCTTATAGCGCGACTAACGTTTAGTCGTATTTAGCTTAGTCATTAATATGTTATCGTCTAGTAGTTTATTTAGTCATATATTTGGTCATTAATTGTGACAATCAATGACTAAATCAATGACTAAATCAGTGACTAAATTAGTGAGTATCAATGACAAAATCAATGACTAAATCATTGAGTAAACTAGTGAGTATCAATGACTAAATCAATGACTTAATGAGTGACTATCAATGACTAAATCAATGACTAATAAGTCAACCAATTAATGACTACTGAAATACGACTAGAGATAAGATAATGGAAATCTGATACTATTAGTCACCGACTCAAAAATAGTTGTTTATAGTCGAATTTTAGTCATTAATTTCTCATTTTGTACTAGTGTATGGAATCCTTCCACTAATACACCCCCCCTAAGTTTTGTGGGTGACAAAATGTTATTTTTTTCGTGTCTAGTGTTATTCCCTCTCCTAGTGTTTGCTAGACATGATACATGAATATTTGTCTTATTAATTTTTATTTATGGGTTATTATGGATAAATATGAGCTAAGAATATCCTCTTCCTAATTTTTGGGGATTGGATCCTTGATTTACACCTCCATATCTCTTGATTTATGCTTACACCCTAATTTTTTAGATTTCATTGAGCAAGTGTGCCCTCTTTTTTTCTCACTTTTCTCCTTAATTTTTGCCACCACTTCATATTTTTTTTGCGTCCACTCCACAAGTGCACCCTCTTTTACTTTTTTGGATTTTTAGCTTTAATGGCTCCATTCAGGGAAAGAGTATCTCTCTCTATTAATTAGATTTACTCTTGAATAATTTGAATGGACCCCACTTTAATTAACTCTCTCTCATGAAAATCATGTAACTTCCTTAAGAATTTGAGTGGGTCTCACCCAATTCGAATTGCCTTCTTTGTGGATGATTTTAACCCCTCTTTTGGACCATAGTTGGCTTGAGTGGTTGGAATTCCAACTCTTTCATACTTAGGCCTTGATTTCTCCATTTGAGGAAAGGAATACACAATTGTTGATGCATTTTTGGATCTGAGTGGTGCAAGAGAGGGTTCAAGGTTTTCTTGACAGGGTTGAAGACTGAGTGTTTGATTGCAAGTTCTCTCTTCTCTATTTTTTCTACTCCATCAAGAGAGTTAGTCTGGATTATTCATGCTTCTTCTCCCCTTCTTTTGGCCCTACTAGCCCATGTTTTCTTGCACAAGAAGCAAGGAAATTGGTATGGTGAGTTAAGTTATCTTCTTATGGGTAGTGCAAAAGTGGAGAGGAAAGTAGAAGGATGGGGTATTCATTTTGAACATATCATATCAGAGGAGGAGTTTGGGAAGGGATGCGAATGATTTCCTATTTAATTCATGGCCTCATCTTTGGGTTGGACTATCAAAATAAGATCTGGCTTGACAGTTCCAATGGTTGGGTGGAAAGTTACTCTATCGATTTCAGTTTCTCTTCTTGTCAAGATAAGTAAATATTTATGTAATAAATTCTCTGTCATGATGGATTCGATCCCTAGAGGATGTTATATCTGATTTGTAAAGGAAATATTCAAATCTTATATGTTATTCTCTTTAATAAATCTTGCAGACTCAAGCTAGTTAAATATGAATTGAATGTCTCACTTTTTGCATTCTGTCTAATAGATCTAAGAAACCCTTTTTTTAAAATCTGATTTATATGAGTATATAATCTATAGTATGAAACTGATTTATATTCATATCTTGAATGAAAGACTAAATATGAGAACCTACTATTCAGATTCATATAGAACATGGTAGAACATTGAAATATTTTCACCCTAAAGGAATATTTATTTTAAGTCCAATAGTCTAACACAATGTTTTCATAGTAGGTTGGGGTAGTTAAAAAATAGCCACTTACATTTTTGCACCAAACGAGTCTATATCCACTTCCACATAATTCATGGGGCTATTGCCTTGAAGCCTTTAGTTTATCCAAAGGAGTCTACCCAGCCATGATGCACCCAAAAAATGTGCAACTGTCGAAGTTGGGTGTTTGTATAAGGATGTTGTAGGATTTTCTTAGTCTATAGAAAACCCTAACATATCTCCTTGAATAATTAAATTAGGTCTATAGGCATTAGGATCCAGTTGGAATCAAGCAGTCTCCTTGTGCCTTGTTTAGAGGAAAAACACCTAGTTTGAGAAATTTTGATTTCCTGAGTTAGGAGTTGAATTAATACATCCATATTATATATTGGGAATATTAAATTTTTGGATATGTATTACATATGTTTATAGGATATCATCCCTACATTTCAATCCATGGCCTTGACAACCCATTCATTTGATCCATGATTTTTTCTGAAAGTAGATTTTGGCTTACTAGTTAAATTTTGATTTTAGGAAGAATAAGAGATAGTTGCAAATCTGATTCTTATAAAAAATTTAGATTTGATAAGGTATGTTGAATAAAATTAATTTTATAAATCTAAAATAATGAGTCACTAATCATCTACTAAATTCTTGATCTGATTGGAAGAAGGAAACATAGTTGAAAAGTCTCATTTCTGCAAGATGTGCTAGCTGCAACGAATGGATGTTTTATTATGTTAATGAGACATGTATAATATGATTCAAAGGATTAGATATCATCCCTATACATGTTTATTATGTTGTATTAACAATCCAAGGCTTGTACTCCAAGAATTACTTAATTTTATTGATCATTGGATTAAAAAAGATAGTTAGGTCGACACTTAGAAATTTTCTTTGTAAATTCATCTCAACAATCATCATTTACTTCCAATATAGTAGATATGATGCACTTAGGCTGTTAATAAACAATTAGTTGATGATTAGTCATTTGATCTCACTTTGTATACTTTACACAATCTAGGTACTAAAACCAGTCATAGTGAGAAAGGTTGTAGAATGCTTGTTTAGCTCATAGATGAATTTTAGATGTTAATTAAGATCTAATTATGACTTTACATGTACCTGTTATGCTAAAAATATGTTTGTCGCAAGGTTTCAATTTCATATTTAATAATTATTTTAAATTCCGTTATGTATTTAATTTATAAATCCTCTGTTTTCTTAAGCCCATAAGGCCTTGGGCCTTATTGTAGGCCCTTCAGACATTGCAATAAATGAATCTCATACTCTTGTTTGGAACTCCTAAGAATACTAACCTAGATGCATAATTTTATATAGGTGATATAGATCCCTTTGTTTGCATTGATAGGTGTGAACGACAATGGATTACATATAGAATTTTGGGTTCACTAGTTATAGCATGAATATGGTACTTTCCTAAGTATTGGTACTAGCATGAACACACACCAAAATAAACCAATTGTTGGAGGAAGTTGAGTGCAAAATATTTTCAAGATTTTTCCTTTGTCATGACTTCCAAACCTATTACGGATGCTCTGACAATGATCTGAGACTCTATTTTCATTGACAAGTTGGGGAACATGGGAAGCCCATTTATTTTCCCATTCCATCACGAATTACATAGCTTACACGTCCTTATCTAGAGGATAGAGTCACCTCTCTGTTGCACAAAGATTGATAAGAAGAGTCCAAACCTTGATGATCTAGCATAATTATGACATCTAACCTTGAATGAATCTGAAAGATCATGCGAGATGAGACCAAAGAAACCACAGGAGTCTAGGATTTTATATACACACTTTGAAGTTGTGAAAAAACAACATTGGTATATAATACAAAATGAAAACGGAATCCATATGAGATTATGGGGATGATAAGGTAGTGTAATAGGTCATATCACTTCTAAAAGAGTACAAATATTTATTCATGCAAAATTTCATGGAGATAAAATGAATCGAAGATGATTTAGATGACATGAATATTATGTTGCATCCCTAAGGAAAAAGTGAAGAAGGAAATTGATTGGATGTTGAAAGTTGGCTTAATTTTCCTTTTAGATGAATCTAATTAGATTATTCTAATAATAATTCGGAGTAAGAAAGAAACTAAGAAAATTAGGGTTTGTGTCGATTACTAAAGTCTTAATTCTACAAGTGTCCATGACCCATTTTCGATGACCCTTAGCGATGAAGTTCTGAAGCAAGTAGATGGGAATGAGGCCTATTATTTTACAAATGGATTCTCAAGGTATGAAAAGGTATGAATTGAATAAGAAGATAAGAAGAATACAACCTTTACTATAGAGTGGGGATCCTTTGCTTATAATTTTATCACCTTTGTATTGCAGAAAGATCTTGTATTTTTGTCATGAATTGTAATAGCAACTTTGAAAGAATGCATTCACAAGTTCCTAGAAATGTATTTTCATGAATGGATAGTCTATAGCCTATTTAAATACCATGTGGAACTACTATGACTAATGTTGTACCATTGTCGGCAACTGTAAATTTCCTTGAATTTGTAGAAATGAATTTTTTGTGTCCCTTTTAGCAATTTGTTAGGTCACATCATCTACCATGATAGAGTTTTGGTAGAACCTACAAAGATTGCTTCCATTATGAATTTGTTACCTCTAAATTCTATTAAGAAACTACAAATCACTTTGGGTCATACATGGTATTATAGTTAGTTCATCTGCAACTATGATTCCATTACAGCTCCTTTGGAACAACTCCTGAAGAAAGAAGAAGTATTTAATTGGACTTAAGATTGTGAAAGGTCATTTACAATCCTAAAGGAGAAAATGGTTAACACCCCAACCCTCATATTTCCTAACTGGGAAAAAATAATTCCATGTACATGTTTCCGCATTGGGTATTACCCTGTGAGTTATGTTGGCAGAAGTAGGTGGAGGTGAGATCAACCACCCTATCTACTTTGCTAGAAGGAAACTTTCATAAGTTGAGTGCAACTACACAAGGACAAAATGTGAAGGCTTGGTGATGATTTAAACTCTTCATAAATTCCTCCACTCCTTATTGGGAGGACACTTTAAGTTTTTCATAGATCATTCAAATCTCAAATATTTAGTGAATAATCCTATTCTAGAAGGTAGGATTTGTGGATGGTTTCTCTTATTTCATGAGTTTGCTTTCAAAGTGATTGTCAATATAGGAAAGCATAATCATGGATATTATCATATTTCATGGCTATAAATAGGCTACTTTTAAGGATCAATCAATGATTATTTACCTGATGTATCCCTATTCATAGTTGGGGCCATTCCAAATAACTTAGAAGATATTTCCTTATTTCTCACAATAAGAAAGGCACCAGAAGACTATAATGCAACAAAAAAATGTCATCTTGTGGTGCAAGTCATGGAATATCAGTTGATCATAGGACAACTATATAAGCACATAAATAATGGAATATTATGATGCCGCATCTTGCATCATGAACAAAAATATATTTTATGGGAATCCCACGCAGGAGTTGCGGTAGGCCACATTGGGGGGAAATCTATTGGAAGGAAAGTTTTACAAGCATGATTATACTAGCCAAATGTTTTTAAGGATTCCAAATTCCATGCTAGAGCATGTGATGTGTGTCAACGAGTTGGGCGGACTTCCCATCAAGATGAGATCCCACTTCATCCAATTTGTTCCCTTTAGCCATTTGAGAAGTGGGTGGTTCATTTAATTGGGCCCATTAACCCTATCATGAAGTACTCTAAATCCCATTACATCATTACTGCAATAGAATATCTAATGAAGTGAGATGAAGTAGCACCTATGAAGGATTGTGTCAACACACAATTGAACACCCTCAATAGTGTAGGAAGAAAGCATGATTTTATTTTCACCTACAACATGGAGACATAGATAAAAGCACTGAAAGAGACATAATACTTTAATCCAACTACTACTTTCTGAAATGGAAGGTGTGAATGAAGACATAAGTATCCTGCAAGGGGCAAATTCAATGATTGAGTTGCCTATTAAAAGCTAATACCAAGTCTCCACAAACATAAACTGGAAGGAAAATACATGGAAAATGTGTTTTATGCATTAAATGCTCCATTATTCATGGTAAATGCGTAAAACTATGGAAATGAAGGTAAATGAAAGAAATTGAGTTGGGATTCTCATCCCATATTGAAAAGTTACCTCTCATCACTCAAATCATAAATCTATATAAGAGGAATTTGAGGTGAATATTAGGATGATTGATTGAAGAGCAAAGTTATTATAGTGAATAGGTGAGAGAGACTCTTTTGCTTCATAGTTTTGGTGATCAAAGGCTTGAAGGGAAAAGGAGGGAACCTACAGTGAAGGGGGAGGAAGCATCTCATGATGAGGTTGTAGACTCTACTTTTCTTTGAATGAATATGAATTGATTCAATTGTCCCCAAATGATATTGTTTATCAATTTGTAGAATGTTAGATCTGTTTTTTGGTTTAAGTGTCATATGGAATATTGTTTGTAGAATGGAGAGTGTCCATTCTGATAGCTATAAGATCTACAAAAGATCCACATAGATAGGATGAAGTCATTTTCCTTCACCAAGGGGTTGGTGAATCCCCTTGTTAGTAGTATAATATGATTAAAAAAAGATCCAAGTAATTTTAAAGATAAAGTAATTTCAAGTAAAGATAAAGATACAAGTAATTCCAAAGATAAAGTAATTTTCCATGTCTTTACACTCAAAGATAGAGTAATTTTAAAATGCTATGCATATTCAAACATGTGTTGTTTTCTTATTCAAACCATAAGGTACATTGTAAGGTTTTTGATAACATTCTTAATGTAATGCTCTAAAGTTGTATATTTGGTAGCATTTAAAATGTAAATTTTACTTAAAAACCAAGAATTAACATTTTAACCATTCAAATTCAACAAATCTTAAGTTGTTATAATTTTTTTTATTTCAAACACTATTTATATTTACAATGAAAGTTAATTATTTTCTAATAATTATATTATTACTTAAACTAAATGAAATTATATTTAAAATTAAATTAACATTTAATTTAAATTTAAATTCAAATTAAAATATATATTAATATTTACCTATAGGTATATAAGTTATTTACTATGTATAATAAGAACTACATGTGGTATTGTGGTAAGGGTGTTGGGATAATGGGCGTGATTTCAGTGTATGGGGTTTTTTATTTCATAATTTTCTGGGGTTTTTTATTGCATAATTTTCAGTGTAGTTGCTATACCATGAACGCATTGATTTCAGTGTAGATTTCCTCGATGCATAAATTTTAGTGTGGATTTCAACGATGCATAAATTTTAGTGTGGATTTCAACCATGCATAAATTTGAGTGTATATGTTAATGTTTGACTTTGGATTTAAAAGTATATATTTTTCATAATGTAACATTTTTATTCTAAACTTTATATGATATGGATGTTTTTTTTATTAATATCATTACAATTATATAGTTTTTTATTACATTATAATTTTTTATTATTGAAATATCATTTTTAATTGTATAAAGGTATGTGTAATACTTTAAAGTATAGTTTTTTGTTACATTATAATTATAATTGAAATTTAATTTTTAATTGTATAAAGATATGTGTATTTAATACTTTAAAGTATCTCTGTTGTACTAAAATTATAATTAATTTTTTTTCTATAATTTGATTTTAACTAAATTTTAGAGAAAATTATTAAAAACATATCATCTTTAAAAAAAAATCCAAATTGTAATATTTTAAGCTACTATTTTTTATTACAATCACCACGATAATAAAAGTATAACTTTAATATAACTACATACAAATTTTAACTCAGCACAAAATATGAGGATGGTAAGAAAAGATCATTAATTCAACTCCACCTCCACCCATCCAACTTCCTGATGAGGATTGTAAGAGCACCTCCACCTCCACAGTTTTAAATAACCAGCTCATTAATTAACCTACATCGACTCAACCAAATTTTTAAATAACCCTTAATTAATATTAAAAAACCAAACAAAAAACAATCTTAATCATCATGATTTATTTCTTCGGTGGGTCGCACAAATCACTCAACCCATTTGTTGTCTTTTTTGTTGCTGCTGCTATTTTTGGGGATGGATAACTATGGATATGATACACACGAACCAGAATGGAAATATAATTTTCCAAAGCCTTTATACGGTGTGGCCTGGAACATCTGAAGGGAAAACATTTCTCTTGAACCAATCCAGCAGACAAATGGCGGATCTATTCCGCAACTGAGTACCATCCAATATGAAAACATGCAGTCGCCGCCTATTCCAACACACGATTCTCCATTGTTGATAATACCAGCCGGTTTGAGTCCCACCACCTTGCTGGACTCCCCCGAGTTGACCTGCACATCAGAAATATCGGGACAGTCCAGCAAGGTGGTTGGACTAAAATCGGGTGGTATTATCAACAAAGTTGAATCTTGTGTTGGAAAAGGCGTCGACTGCATTGTTTCATACTGGGTGGTATTCAGTTGAATCTAGATCCGTTTTCAACCAAACTGCCTCCGAAACTACCATTTATCATACTGATTGGTTCAAGAGAGATGTTTCCGGGCTCAGTTATGGACCAGGCCACACCGTATAAAAGCTTTGGAAAGTTATATGCACTGTTATTTTCGTTCCAAACTAATTTCCATTCCGGTGTCACATCGTATTAAAGCTTTGGAAAATAATTATCATATCATATCATAGCTATTCATCACCGAAGATAGCAGCAGCAACACGACAAACAGAAAATGGATTGGGAGATCCACTGAAGAAATAACTGAAAAAATTTCAAAATTATTGTTCAATTTGTTACCTAAAATTTCATCACGAGAAATAAAATAACGTCAACCATTTTGAATGAAAAATATCCTACTCCCTTTTTAAACCTAATTTAACAGATTGAACCCTTACACTTTCAAGTGAGAGCTATCCATCCTTTGTCATGTATAACCCTCTCAGTTTGTGCGGAAGAGCAAGAAAACGGATATGCTCAGGACAAGTAATACGCCAAAGTTTATTAAGAGAAATACCGCCGAAGAGCAAGAAAACGCATGCTAAGTAACACCAAAGTTTCTGAAGAGAAAAATCAGAGAAATATTGTTT
Source organism: Larix kaempferi (assembly GCA_027924585.1). Classification (NCBI taxonomy): domain Eukaryota; kingdom Viridiplantae; phylum Streptophyta; class Pinopsida; order Pinales; family Pinaceae; genus Larix; species Larix kaempferi. Next base: position 15,449,217 of record BSBM01000030.1, read on the forward strand.
GGAAGACATGTAACGGCTATACTCACACTAAGACATTCAAATCAGAGAAAGATTGTTTGGAAGTCATGTAACGGCCATTACGTTCCATCTCCTTCGCTCTGTCATCCAAACGTGAAACTGCTGAAACGCCCAGATTTTACCGAAAGATTATGCGAAGCTTGAACAAAACAGAGCATCATCAAAGTATTAAATAACAGAAACCTTATCAATCCAATGATAGAAAAGGAAGACGACCTTGTATAGAACTCTCTCTCGGTCCTGGAAACCCTAATGCAAATCTAGGTTTAGTTACCTCATGCCACCAAACACTGCAACCATGTTTATTATGACACACGTCATTATTTAACTTACTTTTAATTATTAAATAATTTATTAATTCATTTTTTATTATTAAATAAGTATTTTTAATTCACTTTTTTCTTAAATTTATTCTTTAGTTATTTTTATTTTGTAATTGTTTATTTAAAATTTTGAAAGATGCCCATAAAATCAATCTAGACAATGTGGACATTACACTTGTCCCATCCTCCTACAATCTAGGAAAAGCATAGATGATAATCTACAACCAAATTCTAAGATATAAATGCCTATTAGCTTAATTAATTGTTATTTAAAATTTTATTTGGATGGGCGAACGTTAATTAATGAGTTGGTTATTTAAAACTTTAGATGGGTGGAGGTTGAGGTGAAGGTGGAAGTGGAGATGAATTAATAAGTTTTCTTAAAATTCCGATTTGTGTGCTTTTTATTATTGTTGTGGTTGTAATAATTTATTGCTCTAATAAAAATTTGTAGTTTAAACATGTTATAATTTGGATTTTGGATGTTTCAACGTCTTTGCTCTCACACTAACCTTGCTAACCTTCTAGAGTCCCAAAATTATAGCAAGCTAGGGACACCTCTTTGAGCATAGAAATAGTATTTTAAAGAAAACTCAATAATCTCTATCTTCTTAAGGAAGATTGGTTTGAGTTAAAGACCATAATCAACATCATCATTAAATACATTTTAGAGTGTTAAATACACTTATTTATTTAACAATATAATTTTAATAATGAAAAATTGCAATTTGATAAAAAATTATATAGTTCTAACAATATTAATCTAGAGAAATCCAAATCTTATAAAGTCTATCTAATAAAAATGTTACATTATGAAAAATAAATACAATGTGTCATCCATTATAAGGGTTGTGAAAAATGATGGGCCTTAGTGTTTGTTAATTGGTTAATTTGTGGATGGAAAGTGTGTAAATTTCCATGTAATTTTTGTTATTCTTTGGTATGTTGCAAAGATCAGTATGACATCCTCGGAGATGTGATGTAGTATAGGTTTCATATGTCAATAACTAATGATTAATGGAATGATTCACATAAGAAACTACTCGAATGTCCAAAACCTAGAATAAATAGACTACTTCATTTTTAGATATGTTGCAAAGATTAGTATGACATCTTGGGAGATGAGATGGATTAAGTTTTAAATAACTAATGGTTAAATGTCCATTAGATATAGTTTTGTGGTTGGGAGGAACGATTGGTACCCTCCCTACCCAATTTCAATTCTTGTAAGTGACATGATGCTCTTGTTGAACTCCTATAAAATGAATGAATTAAAAAATTAAAAATTAATGATTAATGATATTTTAGTATTTAATTATTAATGGTAGATAAGTGTTTGTGTGTGTGTGTGTGCCGACACTAGGATATAATGTACTCATTTGATAAAAATAATTATTAAATTGGCATACTATGCCTACTTCTTTTGGAAGACTTTAACATTTAACATGTTATCTCTTATACAATTTCATACTTAGCCATTTTAATGTGTTAACATCAAATGATTACACTTAGCCAAAACACATGAACACGAGACAAGATGTATGGGAAGAAACCCAAACTAGGCATGCCTAACTTTTATTAATATAAAAGAGTACAATCAGAATGAGAGCACCCAAAATGGATGCCACAACCTCGGAGAGTGCCCAACAAGTGACTCTCACTAGAAATCCCAAGATTTTTCCCACTTCTACAAGAAAACCAAAATCTCCTTGGTATCCTCTTGAAGCACCTGTGCAGCCACCTCCTACGGATCTCGTTAATCTTCTCAAAACCCATACCATACACAAAGGTTCCCAAACTCTCCCTATGTTGTACCCTATCCTCACCCGGCTTATGCCAAGGCTACCTGTAGCTCAGTTTCCCAACTAGCTCCTGAATTCCTTCTAATTGGTTGTTGCTCCTTTGATGAAATCCTTTGCTTGGAATCACGCTTGTCTACTTATAATTTCTCTCGAAGTCCATGGGTGCACCCAAGGCCTTCCTCGTTGTAGATACAACCCCACCCTGTTCCAAGTTGATGGCATGTGGTGTCCACTTGTTTAGATGTGGGTCCACATACTTGTGAAATCCCACTTCATTTTTGGATCGATGCACTCTACCCACACATACCCTTCAAGCAACGCTTGCTTGTCTCCATGTTGGGCATGCTTCGTTTGTTGAGCTCCCAAGTCATGTTTTTGATGCACCTCTCTGCCTTCATGAATCCCTCCACCTTGTTCATTGGTATTCCTACCAAACCAGGTTCTGGAGCATGGTGCCACCCAATGTGGGTTCCCATCCCATGCCTTGGTCCATCATGCTACCAACCGTCTTTCTAGCCTCCCAAGTGGGGTTGTTTGGGAAAGTGAGCTCATCGCGACCCCTGGCTAAGCCCAACCTTTCCAATTCATACAAATATTTTCATGGGAGGTGTGTGGTCAGAGTGCCTAGTCACTAAGACCCCAACAAAAGAGATATTGATACCCTTAGCAAAGTGAAGAGGGTTTATAAACTCTAGGTGGATACATAAGAGGAAACAAGGGTGAAATTAATGAATATGTCTAGTAGGAAGATCAAATCCATCAGACACACAATGGTGGGGAGTTTGTCAAATATTATTTTCAATAACTCTGTGCAAATGCTGGCATTCAAATGCAACATACAATTCCCTACACACCTCAGTAGAATTGTGTGGCCGAGCATAAGAATAGATCTCTCAAGGAGATGGCTACTGCATGTTGGAGTCTAATTATTTGTCTCCCAGACTTTGAGCAGAAGCCATCAACTATGTATCCTATATTGAGAATAGGGTGCCACATAAATCCTTGAAAGGAATTACTACTTTTGAATTTTGGAGTGGGCACAATCTTGATGTGTCTCATTTTAGAATTTTTGGCTCAAAGGCATGGGCTAGAATACCTCGTGAGAAGAGAAGGGATTTGCAGTCCCAAATCGAACCATGCATATTTGTTGAATATTTAGAAGACTCCACGGGTTACAAGTTTCTTAATCTGACCACACAAAAAGCTTTCATTGAAAGAAGTGTTCAATTTGATAAAGAACCCCTGCAACTAGTTGAAATTGGAGAATCCTCTGAACCACCACATGTTAAAGTAAGTGAAGCTTCTCATTAAATTTATGATTTTGATTTTTTTGATGATGAAGACCACATGATTTCAGATCCAAGTTCACCTACAAGTCCTAGGTGGGATGCAAAAACACTTGAACCAGCTGGATAGCTTGTGGGTGATCCTCAAGATCCTAGGAGGGCTAGATCTCAGTTTCAGAATGTTCTTTCTGTCAAAGATCCTTTTCTTCCTGAGAAGTGTTTGTTGATGGTTGAATATGATTCTCGGTAATATAAAGAAGCCTGAAATGTCCCTAAATGGAAGGATTCCATGGATGAATACTTTCAGTCTCTTCAAAAGAATGGAACTTGGGAGCTACCCACGTGGTAGAAAGCTAGTCAAGTGTAAGTGGATCTTTAGAATAAAGATTGTTGTTGAAGGTACAATAGTAAAGTACAAAGAAAGGTTGGGGGCTAAGGGCTTCTTGCAATTCCAAGTCCTTGACTACAATGAGACCTTTTAACAAGTTGAAAAGATGGATTCCATAAGACTAGTTCTGGCAATTGCAAGATCCAAGCTCTAGGAAATACAACACATGGATGTAAAAAGTGCCTTGCTCCATGGATATCTTGAGGATGAGATATATATGCAGCATCCAGAATTTTATATCGCTAACCCCTCTCTTATGTGTTGGTTGAATAAGTCACTAGATGGGCTTAAGCAAGCTCCTAGAGCTTGGTATGGCAAGATAGATAGTTTTCTCCTGTCACAAAGCTTCAGCAGATGCAAGTCTGATCTGAATGTTTACATGAATCTAATTAGTGGTTAAATTTTTATTATTATGTTATATGTTGTTGACCTTTTGATCACAGAAAGATCCATTGATGAGATTGCTTCATTGAATACTGCTTTGCATCATGTTTTTTCCATGACTGACTTGGTAATACTTAGACAATTTTTGGGACTTGAGATCACCTAGTCCAACTCAGGAATTAAAGTATCTTAGTCAAAATATGCATCAGATCTACTAAATAAATTTAGAATAGAAGAATGCAAGATTCCAACTAAGACTCCCTTCCTTTCAGGAGTAAGACTTGAAGATGCAGGATTTCCCCTTTGGTGAACAACATCCTATATAAACAACTAGTTGAAAGTTTGTTGTATCTTACTCACACTCGACCTGATATGGCATATGTAGTGAGTGTTTCATCAAGGTACATGGAGCAGCCACATGATATTTATTTGAGAGCATTATGTGCAAGGAACCAAGTCTCATGGGATTCATTATATTGTTGATTCTTCCTTGGATATTCATGGTTATTCGCATTCTAATTGGGATAGAGATAGCTCACACAAGAAATCAAATTCCAGATTTGTTTTAATGCTTGGAGGAGGATGGATTTGTTTTTCAAGTAAAAAGAAAAGTGCCATTGCACTATCTTCTGCAGAGGCAGAATACCGAGGAACTGTGAATGCAACCAGTTAGTCTGTATGGTTACAAGGTATACTTTCCGAGCTTGGGATTTACTTTAGCGCTCCCATAGTCATCTTTTGTGACAATAAAAGTGATATAAGGATCTCAAATGACCTAGTAAAAAGACAAAATACCAATCATATAGAGATTCATATGCACTACATTCGAGGTCTAGTGCATGATCAGATCATTGCTTTGTAGTTTTTCCTATCTTCTGAGCAAGTTGCAGACATCGTCACCAAATAAATCTCAAAGAGTACTTCTAGCCATCCCATATCACTTCTTTGGATGGATGAAAAGATGGTGAATGAGGATTTAAAAGCAATTTTTTTTAAATTTTTTTCATGTCCATGTTTTGAGGGGAGGTTTTTTCCCATGAGGTTTTCCTTCTTTCCTTGTTTTGTGGACAAGAAGTATGTAAGAAGGGTGACCAAGAATTGTTGTTGGGCCCTATATTTCTAATTTATTCACATAAACTTGGGATTAAGGGAGGGTGTTAGAATATGAAAAACCCACTCCATACTTATGATATAATGTATTAGTCATTCTTGATTAATTTTCTAGGTGTTGACTAGGTAGTTTGTCACCTTTTGCCTCTTTTGGCCTACACTTGCCATCATTATCCATAGGAACACACTTGGAAATATTCTATATAAGATCATGTCTTCTTTTATGACTTTCCAGGAATAGTAAGAGAAATTTCTTGACTTAGACTGTTTTTTCCTATTTTTTTTCTGCTTTTTAGTGGATAAGGATAAAGCTAGGCACCATCTTTGACATGGAAAGCTGTCTATTTTTAGGCCAACACATCCTCCATTTTTATCTCCAAAATACATGATCTGATTTATTTTCCATCACTCATCACCTCACATGATTGATTTTTCCAATTCGTGAGCCTCTAGAGTGATTTGGAAAGTGATTTTTTCACCTAAGGGGTTTTTTTGCATATTTAGTAATCTTTATTTTGTGAGGATTTCGAATTCCTTCTTTGTATTTAAAATATCTGATGTAATTATATATTTGGATAGCCATTACATAGCCTAAGTTTCTCTAATGTAATCTTCTACAATAGACTTTTATTATGTGAATCAATTCAGTGCAAGTTTTCAATGATCTATGCAATTTTGTGCTTAACAATTATGTGACAATGATGTTTTCATCGCAAGAAATTCCTGTGAATTGATTTTCACATATTCAATTTATGGGATTCATAGAAAATGAAAAATGATCATTTTTCATAAGGACTCCTCCTAGTCCTTCTTTACTTGCATCAGTGAAAACAACAAAATCCCCATCGAGATTAGCCATCTTTAAGATGGACACAGTAGTTAATAAGTGTTTCAATTGTTGAAAAATTTCTTCACATTTGTTTGTCTAGTTCAACTTTGACTCCTTCTGCAAGGATGTCATGGCATAATAAATCCGAGAAAACTTCTGAATGAACTTGCGATAAAATCCTTCAGTCCTAAGGATGATCAAATGTCTAACAAACAGGTAGGAGTAGGTGACTCCGTGATGGCCTTAATATTTTCTAGGACTACAACAATACCTTCCTTAGAAATTATGTGTTCTAGATACTAAATTTTTTGTTTATAAAATTCACACTTACTAAATTTGGCATAGATTTGGTGCTCCCACAACACTTGTAGAATAATCCAGAGATGTTCTGCATGCTATTATTCATATTTAGAATAAATCAGTATGTCATCTATGAATACCAGCACAAACTTATCTAATTATTTGCTAAAAATGCTATCCATCATGCACATGAAGCTTGCAGGTGCAATTGTAAACCCAAATGGTATCACTACAAACTCACAGTGACCATAACATGTCCTAAAAGTTGTTTTAATTATGTCTCCTTCATGAATCCTTACTTGGTGGTATCCAGATCTCAAATAAATTTTAGAGAAGACCCTTGCTCCCTTGACTTGGTCAAATAAGTCATGTATTGTGGGAAGTGGATAACTATACTTGATTGTAAAATTGTTCAGTTGTCGGTAATCAATGCACATCTGCATTGTATCATCTTTCTTCTTCACAAATAGGATTGGTTCTCCCCACGGAGACACACTAGGTCATATATAACCTTTCTCAATCAGTTCTTGGAGGTTCAATTTCAAATCCACTATATCTCGTGTACTCATGTGGTACAAAGCTTTTGAAACCGATAATTCCCCTAGTACAAGTTCTATGGAGAAATCTAAGTCTTGTTTAGGTGGAAGCCTTTTTATTTATTTCGAAAACACATCTTTGAACTCATTTAGGATAGGATAGTTTTCAATTTCCTATTTGTTTTCTTCAAGGTTTTGAATGTGAACAACATAGATCTTACAAACATTTCTCACACATTTCTTAGCTTGTAAGGCTGAAATTTGTCGGACAAAAATTTTCTTAGCTACCCCCTGAACCATTCTCTGATTTACATTATCATCCATGCATGTAAATGTTTTATTTAAGCAGTTAAGTATAACATGGTGCTATTATATCCAGCCTATACCTATCAATATGTCATAAGAACCCAATGGTAATATGTTCAAATTTGCTTCTGTTTAGAAACCATTCATTTCTAATTTGTAACATTTGACTAAATTATAAAGTTTTATTTTGGTATTGTTGCCTAGCTGTACAAGCCATCGTTTGCTTTTTTTTTTATTTAACTTGTAGAATTCAACAATTTTAGGATATAAATAACTATGGAAATCTTATGGGTCGATTAAAATTGAAACAAATTTCATTGAAAATTTACCTTCAATTTCGACCATTGTTGATTAATGGTCTGCTTGTCTTCCCTCCAAGGAAGCACAAATTCTCAGTGTTTTTGTAATACCTTCAATAGTCACATCCTATTGTAAATTGTTCAAAACTTTTTTTTTTATGCAGGCATTCCTTGTAGAAATGGGGCCTTGATATCCCCACCACTTCACTGGTAAAGGGGTTAATTTGTTTCTAGAAACTGTTGTTGGTTTGTTTACACTGTGGGCTAGTAAATTAGACTCACCTTCACTTTTGAAAAAATTTCGAATGTTTTAAAAATTATAAAATTGATTTTCCTTGACCATTCCTCTATCATTATCCAATTAATGAGAAAACATCATCCAAATTATGATAATCTCAACAAAATCAAGAATGTAATATCCCAATTTTAGACTCTTTACATTTACTGTGTTTGATTTGATGTCGAGTTGGTAGGATCTAGAGAATCAAGATTATGTAGACTTATTATGTTTTGATGTTGAGTTGGTAGGCTCTGGAGCATCAAGACTAGTTACATTTATTATGTTTGATATGATGTTGAGATGCCAAGGCCCGGGAGCATCAAGACTAGTTACATTTACTATGCTTAATTTGATGTTGAGCTAGCAGGCTCTTGAGCATCAAATATAGTAAAGGACATGATTATTATGCTCCTTACCTTCTTTTAAAATGTTTAACTATTGGGGAACATCCACCTAAAGAGAGACCAAGCATACTAGAGATGGGATGAATCTTTAATTAGTTATTAAATAAAAATAATAGAGGGATAGGATAAGATGTGAGGATAAATATTTAATAAATAAATTTTAAAAATTAAAAAAGCAAAAAAGATAAAGAGAGCTAGAAAAAATTCTAAATGTTTTATGGAAAGAGAATACAAAGAAAGAAATAAAACAAAAAAAAAGAGATCTTCTTCCTATGTAAAGAGAATTCAATGAGAAGAAAAATAATAGGATCTTTTATCCCCAAAAAATGATAAAATGGAAGAGAGCAGGCATTACAGGGGGTAATCGTCCCTAGTGCACTGGAAGGTTCAGTTGTAGATCCTTGAGCACTCAGTTTTCCATTGATAAGTATATGGCTATACTAGGAAGGCTTTTGTAAGGGGACAAAATTATAGGATTCTATATAGAGCTAGTAAAACACCTTGTGGCTACTCTGTAGCTAGTAAACAAGATAGATAACAATACCCTAGGTCTCTCTTTTCTAGCGTGCTTGGTATGGATTGGGGGTGACTTGTGGAATGAACAAGGAACTATTCAAGGTATAAGGTTGGGAGGAACGTGGAAGTTCCCCAAACAGTGGGAAATTTAAAGGATGATAAGCACTCTACATTTGTTTATTTATTCATTATTTCAGTTTCACAATAGTTTTGTGTATCCTATGCCTTTTTCTGCCATACTTCTATTAATTTATTGCACCGAGAGGTGCTCTACATCCCAGTATGAGGGAGATCTTGTAATGTTTGACCATGTTTGTCCATATTTGTCCATATTAATAAAATGTAATAATAAAAAGTAAAAAGTAATAATATGAGAGAGATCTTGTAACATTTGTCCATATTAATAATATGTAATAATAAAAAGTAAAAAGTAATAATATGAGGGAGATCTTGTAACGTTTTTCCATATTATTGTCGCCATTAATAGAATGTAATAATAAAAAGTAAGAAGTAATAATATGAGGGAGACCTTGTAACGTTTGTCGTCCATGTTTGTCCATATTATTGTCGGTCATTAATACAATGTAAAAATAAAAAGTAAAAAGTAATAATATGAGGGAGATCTTGTAACGTGTGTCCATGTTTTGTCCATATTATTGGGCTATTCATAAAATGTAATAATAAAAAGTAAAAAGTAAAGATTTGATCCCTTTTAGCGCTTGATCGAGCCTAGGATTCTTGTCTAAATAATGCTTATCACAATTGTATTGGAATTATATATGTGTAAATTTTTTATGTTCTATTTAGTTTCCTTATATTCAGATCTAATTGAAATAAAGTATTTTAGGTAGTAAGATTTAATAGTTTGTTTAACTATTCTAGATTAATTGCTTTCTTGTAAAACTAGGGTTCATTTAGTTTTATACTCGAATATACATGTGTAAACTATTTTCTATTCTATTATTGTATTTAAGCTAAAATCCATCATTATTAAGACTTCGGAATGAATTAATAAGTAAAAATAGGAATATTATTTATATTAATATAATTATAAATTATCATGGGTGTTTATATCCCTAGAGAGAAAACTCTCAACATACATATGGTTTGGAGAGGATTCGAGTATGACTCTAGGGTCAATTCCTTAACTAAACCATATGCTAATTATAATAAATATGTTAACTAAACCATATGCTAACTATAATAAATATGTAAAATTTATAAAACACAAGATTAATAACAAAAGCCAAAAGAATAATAAACAAATGATTTCATTATTATAAACATTATACATTAACATAGCATCGACGCCAAGCTATTGGAATAATCCATTAACCATAAAACATAGCGACGATTTGTGCAAGGATCGAACGCTAGGCATCTACGCCATATCTCCATCGTTCTATGTCAAAATCACATCACATAAATAATTAATGGATGATCCTTACGGCCTGTAGGTTTAAAGCCTCTCAACACAATTTACCTCAATGTAAAAATAAAATTTCATGAGGGCAGAGCTCGTGGCTCATCACAACCACAATAAACAATTAAAATCTAACATCGTTATGGAAAATTGAACCTATCCTGAGTCTATGGATTGTTCCCAAAACTAATTACACAAATAACACATGATAATATAAATACACAGTCAAATTTGAACCTAATCTACGCAGCATAACGAAAGGTTCATACCTCTCATGCACACCCTGATTAAGTTACAAACAGGTCATAAAAATATTATATCTCTACTTGACTAAATATATGAGGCCTATTTACATTAACCATCACTCTTTATCCAAATAAAAACATACTCAATATACACGTAGTAAACATGTAACGAAAACTGAATGCTTGGAAGCAATCTAACTGTGATAAATAAAGAATTATAATATTTATCCATGAAATCGAGGGATGAAAAGCATAGATAAATGAACGAGAGTCGATACATAGGATGTATAGTTTCCATATTTATAAATACTAACATCATGAACTGGGCATTGAATATAACACAACCTTATACAAGTTAGGAAGCAAACAAAAAGAAGAGCCAAAAATTAAACAAAGGCACAATGCCTATAAGTTACCCTTACTCCAGCTAAATTAAGTGCTATCATGGCTAGGAAACAAAGGCTTAAAGCTTGTAAGTGTTCGGTCTCCCCATACGTTTAAGATTAAAAAGAATTACCATTGTCGGTCATGGCTAGGCTACGCAGATCCAAATTCAAACCTACAACACCCAATATTTAAGAAAAATTATACTTAATCTCTAATTCATGGATGTTAACCCATGCCCTGAAGATGGGTGAGCAAGGGATGGCTTGAGCTTACCATTTTAGTGTGCGTTCTATTAGATTTTGTACTTTAACTCAATTTAAATAGGATCTTTAACTGAAATAATAACAAGTAAAGATTCTATTAAGATTTTTTCTAAGAACAAAACTTTTTGGGTAGAAAGCTGGGGTTTTTTGGTGATCTCTGAAGGTGGAAGGATTGACGGTGACCATGGATGCTACAGTGGGGGGAGGTGCTCCATCCCCCCTACAAACCCTCTTGAAGGGTTTCGGGTTGTTGGATCCAGGTTGTCGAGATCCTGATCTCGCTTTATGGAATGGGTGGAAAGGGAATAAGCTCTCGAGAATCTGGATCCATAGGCTCGGCTGTGGGAAGAAAGCAAGGTCAATGCATCCCTAAATTGGCCTCAATCCCATCTATAAAAATCAGATCTAGAAATTTGTGGGAAAAGATCAAATACATGTAGGATCATGGGATTATTGGAAAATTTTTTGGTATGCTTCCTTGAAAAAAAGCCCTAATCTGGTGGATAAATTCAACCTAGAAACCAAAAGTACATTATGATATCCAACTGGGTTCAAAGGGATTCTTCACCATATCTTTCTTAAATCTGGAAGATAGAAATAGAGCTTTAGACAGAAGCCCCTACTTCTTCTACTTGGATCGCCTATTTGTGCGACCCTGGAAGGAAAATTTGTTCCCTCATAAAGAGGATATGTGGGTTGCGATGGTCTGGATCAGGCTCTATTGCCTCCCAAGTGAATATCGGGACTCAGAAATCCTCGAAGTTATTGGGAACAACCTCGGGTCCTTTGTTAATATTTTTGAGCAAACCAAAGCTCAACGGTACACTGCTTATGCTCAGATCTGTGTGTACATAGATCTATCCAAGGAACTACCAGAAGCGATCAAGATATCATGGGAGGATGAATATTGGGTGCAACCATTGGATTACGAGCAAATATCGTTTAGATGTCGTAGGTGCAATGAACATGGACATCTATACAGATACCGCCCCATGAATAACCCTAAACCCACTCCTAAGATTGATGACGAGGGAAAAGAACAAGGTTTTACTAGGGTTTCCAACCGAAATAAAGGAGGCAGGAAACAAGAAAGCATGGAAGGAGCCAAAAATATTCTGACCTCTAATAAATTTGATGCCCTAAAAGAACAATCGGAGGATATTGGTTCTATCCATACTAAAGAGTAGGGGGACTCGCTCAATCAAGATAAGGAGATCGGAGACCCAAGGACTTCTACTTCTACTGCAAAGGATATCCCTAGTGATGATCTAGGAAGAGATACTAGAGAAGATATTGAAGACATGGACATTGGATATCTAGACCTGGATGGAATCGAAAAAGCATGTAAAAATGTAGAAACTGGTTATGTCCCACAAGAGCAAGCGGTTCTTCTAAAAGAGGCCATCATCAAAGCTAGAGAGACCAACCATCTTGGCATTAACCCAGTGTCCCATAGAGATTACAAGAGGAAACATGAAGAAATAATGAAGAAGCCGGGATAGAAATCCAACCGGCATCACACTGCAGCAGCAAGATTAAAGTTGATTGAGTCAGGTCAGTACCCTACCATTAGGGATGCTCTTGGATTGTAACTTCTTTTCATTATTAATGAAGATTGTCTCTTGGAATATAAGAGGTCTTAATGGCCCGCAGAAAATAAAGGTCCTTCGGAAAAAAAATTAGGATGACAAATCCGACCATTGTGTTTCTTCAAGAAACTAAATGCTCAGCGACATAGCTGCAAGAAAGATGTAAAAATATTTGGAAAAACTGTGAGGTAATGGACATTGATGCTAGAGGAATGGAAAGAGGGTTAGGAATCCTACGGGATCCTTGTAAAGTTCATTTGACGGAATTCCATGGGAATCATTGTTACCTCTCTACTGAATTTGAGGTTTTGGATTTCCAAATTTTAGGCCTGTTAACTAATGTCTATGGACCCCATACTCCCTAGGAGAAAATTATCTTCATTGATTCCTTGAGGAAAGTTGGGGATGGTGTGGGAAATCAACACTGGATTGTGGGGGGCGATTTTAACCTCATCACTTCCTTAGAGGATAAGAAGGGTGGAAGAAGGCGTCTTGAAGACGAGTGTGGTCGTTTGAGGGATACTATTGAAGACCTTAAACTTGTTGATGTCATCCCAGGGGAAGCAAGATTCACTCGGAACAATAAAAGAAAAGGAGATCACCACATTGCTTCATGATTGGATTGCTTTCTGGTTTTTGAGTCAATCCTGGAATCAGGGAGTGAAATTTCCACTTCTATTCTCCTAGTGTCTGGGTCTAATCACTGGCCTATTGAATTGTGGTGGAGTGGGCTGGGATTTCAGTTTAAAAAAACCCTTCTATTTTGAATAAATCTAGCTTGGACATCCTGAGCTCAAAGAGAAAGTAGCGTAGTGGTGGGAAGAGCTTAGCACTAGGGAGGGCCATAGTATGTACAAGTCCCAACTAAAATTGAATTCTCTTAAGGGAAAAATAAATAAATGGAACAAGGAAGAGTTTGGGAAAATCATTGAGGACAAAAGGACCCTAGAATCCAAACTAGAGGAAATTCAGAAAATGGGTATGAACCTAGGGTACACCTCTGAGCTGCAGACATACGAAGCTAGTGTTTACAATAAATTACAGGAAAGGGAGCGACGGGAGGAAATTCGGTGGCACCAAAAATCTAGAGTCAACTCGCTTCAAGATGGTTAACGAAATACTAAATTTTTCCATACATATCCAAAATAGAATGCAGAACATGATCCTCAAGCTCAAAAACAAGGAGGGTGAAAGGGTAGAAACAAGAGAGGAGATTGCAGGGGAACTCAGCAATTTCTTTCAAGAGATAATGACTGAATCAATTCTTGACAGAAGTAGAGACATTGAGCTGATAACCCAAAATATCCCCGCTCTAGTCTCTCAAGAGATAAATGTTCTTCTAATGAAGCCAATCATGATGGTATAGTTGAGGAAGAAGTGCAGCAAATGAGAGATGGAAAATCTCCTAGACCGGATGGTTTTACCACCAATTTCTTTCATTACTTCTGGAATTTGATCAAGTTGGAAGCTTGGAACATAGTGGAAACATCAAGACTTCCTACGAAAATCCTTCTGGCTTTCAACGCCACCTTCTTAACTCTTATCCCTAAGGCGGAGGGGGCAGATTACCCTGGTAATTTTCTCCCTATTTCCCTCTGCAATGTGATTTATAAATTTTTTACGAAGGTTATAGGCAATCGCCTCAAGCCCATTCTTCCCTTCCTCATCTCCCTAGAGAAATATGGGTTTGTGGAGAGTCAGAAAATCATGGATGGTATCATCCTGGTCCACGAAGTGCTTCACTCCCTTAAAAAATATAAGCTCCCAGGAATAATGCTGAAGCTTGATATTTCCAAAGCCTATGACAAGCTGAATTAGCAATTCATGAAGGCCATGCCGCATGCTTTTGGTTTCTCAAAGGATTGGACCAGTTGGATCATGAACCTAATATCCACTGCCTTCTATTCAATTTTGTTGAATGGTTTCCCTACTGTCTTACTCAAACATTCTTGAGGGATTCGCCAGGGTGACCCTTTGTGTCCCTAACCATGCCAAATTTAAGTCCATACAAGCACAAATTGAAAAAATTTCAACGTTGGCCCCGTGTAGTACATTAATTAATCTATAGGTTTGGTTTTTGATTGTCGAATTGTCTATTTCAGTCATGTTTGAGTCCGGAAACCCTCCCATGCCATCAATGCATGCATCTAGTCTGACCATGCCAAATTTCAGTCCATACAAGCACAAACTGAAAAAATTTCAACATTGCCCCCGTGTAGTACATTAATTAATCTATAGGTATGGTTTTTTATTGTCGAATTGTTTGTGTTAATCATGTTTGAGTCTGGAAACCCTCCCACACTGTCAATGCATGTGTCTAGTCTAACCATGCTAAATTTCAGTCCATACAAGCACAAATTGAAAAAAATTCAACGTTGGCCCCATGTAGTACATTAATTAATCTATAGGTTTGGTTCTTTATTGTTGAATTGTTTGTGTCAGTCATGTTAGATTCTGGAAACCCTCCCACACTGTCAATGCATGCATCTAGTCTAACCACACCAAATTTCAGTCCATACAAACACAAACTGAAAAAATTTCAACATTGGCCCCGTGTAGTACATTAATTAATATATAGGTTTGGTTTTTGATTATCAAATCGTTTGTGTTAGTCATGTTTGAGTATGGAAACCCTCCCACACCATCAATGCATGCGTCTAGTCTTACCATGCCAAATTTCAGTCCATACAAGCACAAATTGAAAACATTTCAACATTGGCCCCATGTAGCACATTAATTAATCTATAGGTTTGGATTTTGATTGTCGAATTGTTTGTTTCAGTCATGTTTGAGTCTAGAAACCCTCCCACAACGTCAATGCATGCGTCTAGTATAACCATCCCAAATTTTAGTCCATACAAACACAAATTGAAAAAATTTCAACATTGGCCCCTAACTTTCAATGTTGACATCTAGTCTAACCATGCCAACGTTGTTTAATCACATGATAATTATAATATGTGTGGCCAAGTATGTGATCAAGCATACCATTTCGGTTAGCATTATAATTGCGCATTGCCTTACTGAGCTTCTATTTGTTTTGAGAATAATTTAATATTCTCTACTAAACATGGCCAACCACATGAAGGTGGAAGCTCATCTGAGCCCCCCCCCCCTTACATGAATTTCAATCCCCCATAACCCGACAAAATCCATGTACACAAAAATAATTTATTGTGTTTTTGTCATACTTAAGAAGCAATGTCGCTAATTATAACATATGCCAACATACAAGAAAATGGAAAAATGTGAAGAACCTGCAATAATTAATTAATGAAAACACATGAAATAGCAGAAATAACAGAACTCAGAATCACTTTTATATTGATCACAGGCCACTTCGAGGGGGAAACCTCCTTTGAGCAAGCTCAATACAAATAACTTCATGGTACCTTCATTAGTCTCAACACAAACTTATATACTGAGTCTAGGCACCAATACCATGGGTCAATACCATGTGTCAATACAAACCATGGGCCAATACAAAATATGGATCAACAATTACTACGGGACAACTTACAAAGAATATGCATCCAACAACAATAATACAAAATATGGATCAACAAATACTACAGGACGACTTACAAAGCATATGTGCCCAACAACAATATACTAACAAAGTAAATAGAAGGGTTGACATGGGTTCCTAACATCCCCTCTCCCTTAGAAAAAGCTTTGTCCTCAAAGCTTTAGATGTGGAAATTGATGCAGAATCTGAAGGACTGGTTCCCCTGTAGCATCCTCGGGTTGCATTCCGACCCACTGACGCGTTTTGAGTTTCAGGGAGGATTGCTTGGAAGGCGGTAGACAAAGAAGGACCATATCAGCTGTGTGAAAAGTGTGCTCAAAACAGTGTTGATCAGCTTGTTGTTTCAGTCGAATTATTGCCATGTGAAGATTGTCCTGCAGAATGAGAAGAGTTTGATCGCGGTTTCAAAGAACCGAGTCAATTCCCTAAACTGGGGAGCTGCTGAGCATGTATGGAAGAAGAATTGGCGGTGCCTATCCATAAACTGCTTCATATGGTGTCCTTTTAGATGTGGTATTGTACCACTAGAGTGCTTCTAGGAAATCCATAGAAATAGCTGTCCACATCTATGTAGGGATGGGAAAGGGTTCGAGTAGTCCCAAAAGGAGTGTCGTTTCACCCTTGTTGGCTTGGAAAGTATCACACTGAACCACCATCTAGTGAATTTTCCTTTTCAGTCCCTGCCAAAAGAAGTTACATTGTTCCCGGTCACAGGTTTTGAGGAACCTAGAGTGCCCTATCGATGAAGAAGCATGGAGTTCATAGAAGAGATAGCCCTCTTGAACAGATTGCAACAAATTTGGAACAAGTAGAGAAATAGCTATAAGAGAAACTGGGTCATCAAATTGGCGAGAAGGAGCATCTGCCACCATATTATCCTTACCCTTCTTATAAGTGATCGCATAGTCATAACCCATGAGTTGGATAACCCATTTCTGGTGTGCTGGTGAGGAGACCCATTATTCCAAAAAATGTTCCAGTCTCTGGAGATCAGTCTTGATGCAAAAATAATTTCCTAATAGGGATGGATGCCACTTGTGTACTACATGCAAAATAACCATCATTTCCTGCTGAGATGTAGATGTGGCTAAATGCTTACCACAAAGGTCTCTTGAAGGTGGCAAGCCCACTAGTGCAACAAAGACACCTACATATTTATCCAAGGAAGTAGTGGAGACCGTTGGTGGGTGCATCTAAATGGAATGGAGCTGAGCGATGGCACCATGTGAATTTTTCTTAAGGATCTTTTCCAGACAATGTGAAATGATGATGCAGAGAGACCCTAGTTGTAAGCCCATAAATTTGTGTTGTGTCCCATTGGCTGAAAACTGCATCCAAAGTTCAACAAAATCCCATAAGATGGGGCCAAGTGTGTGTAACCATTGAACACCCAAAACCACATCACATCCACCTAAGGACAAGGCAAACATGTCAGAGCACAGGTTATAATATTCTAGAGAGATATGCACATTGTGACACTTTCCCTTACAAGGTAAGGTGTTCCCATTGGCAACCATGAATTCAAAGTTGGAGCAAGGATGGACAAAACAATCAACATGTTTGGCAATCTGAGGGTCAATGAAGTTATGAGTGCTACCAGAATCAATGAGTATTGTAAGAGGAAGCTTCTTGAAGTAACCCCTGACCCGCATTGTTTGGGGGGTGGTGACGCTGGATAAAGCATAGAGAGATATCTCTGGGTGGTCTTCCTGAGATGGGAAGTCAATAGGCGGCTCCTAAATGTCGACCTGATCATCCAGTGTATTTAGAGCTTCGTCACCAACTTCAGAGGTGGGCAGAGAATCCACATCCAAGAGATAGAGCTTTTGTTGAACACATCTATGTCCCCGAGTGAATTTTTCATCACAATTATAACAAATCCCTTTTTCTCTACATGCCTGCATCTCTGTTTCAGACAAATGCTTGATAGGAGTTGGTCGAGGAGCTGGCAGGATGGGAGGTCATTGAGAACCCATATTTATGAAGGGAACAAAAGTGGATTTGGAGTGTTGTTGGGAGGTAATCTTGTCTTCTTCCAACTTAGCCAACCCCAGGGCTTCCATGATTGTGTTGGGACAAAATATTTTGACCTCTAGGCGGATTTCATCCTTAAGACCACTGATAAAACAACTCCTATAGAAGTCATCAAACAATCCTTCTGTGTGGTTGGCTAGTTTCTCAAATTCTATCTGATACTCTCTCACAGTGCGAATTTGATGAAGTTTAGTGAGTGCTCTGGTGAAGTCATCAAAAGCACTAGGACCAAATCGTTGCAAAAGGAGTTGGAAAAAACTATCCATTTTGGCTTGTCATGAGCCTTGATGTACCAACGGTACCATTGAAGGGATTCCTGTTCCAAATGAAAGGATGCAAGTGGAACTTTTTAGACATCAAAAGTATTATGCAGACTGAAATACTGTTCTGCATGATAGATCCATCCATTCGGATCACTACCATTGAAGCGAGGAAATTCAAGCTTCGGACACAGAAAGTGCTGAAAGAAGAAAACCCATTGGCTGCAGAAAATTGTTGCCATCGGTTATTGTTCATGTTTGAATGTTGAAGATGGAGGTTGAGAAATTTTTCATCCAAATCTTGGAGTTTGGTTTGGATGGCTCCAAGTGCTTCCTCCATGGTTTTTCGTCCTGCGCGGGCGATAACCATAACCAGGAGTTTTTTTTTTTTGGGGGGGGGGAATGGGTAGAAAAACACAAACAAAAGCTTATTTAGTAAAGGAAAATTTGGATTTGGGAAAAAATCGGATGGGTAATTGGGGTTTAACTAGGTTTTGGACACTTTCTGATGGACAAGGAAGCAAAAAATAGGGATTTCAAAAGCGGGGTGAAAGAATGAGAAAATTTGTCAAAGAGGGACAAAGAAGCAGAAATAGGGAATGAACATGGTGGAAAAATTTGGAGGCAAGTGGGTGAAAATTGAAGAAGTTATGGAAAACCCTAAAAATAGACAAATCTGAGATTTCTGGCTTTGGGAAGTAGAATTTGGGATAGGGTCCTGAGGAATGAAATATGCAGAATGGTTGTAGTGTACCTTCTTCTTTGATTGACGGTTCCGCTTACTGCATACTTCCGCCACTTTTCATGTTTTGTGCCATTGAGGTGTCATTTCTTGTGGGTCTTACACATACTTGGTCCTTTTCCTAGTGGTACTTGCACCCTTGCAGTGTGTTCATGTGCCCTTGATGTACCATCGCTTGTGGGACTTGTGCACTTGACTTCTCCAACCGCTATTTTTTTTATTAATCTTGCGTGCTTTAACACCTTGCATAACTATTCTGATTGGTGATCCTTACACACTTCAAGGGCTTGTATAACTGTCCAATTGCTTCTTTCTTTCAATCCTATTATGCACTCCTGAAGCCTTTCCAACCACTTCTTTTGACTTTTCCTTGTGATAGCATGACTAGGTGGACTTAGGAGCTATGCATGTACAATATGTACTTTTTCAAACTGAATTCCATATACTTCTTCAAACTATCACAAGAATATTGAATCCTCTTTGACATCAGTTGAAATCAATGACAACCAAAGTTCAACATTGTTTGCATGACGACACTTGAGTTGTGATGCTTGCATGACGACACTTGAGTTAAAATAAAAGGCAACACTTGAGTTACGACATTTGCATGACAAAACTTAAGTTAGCCACTTAACTAATTGGTCTAGCATCTTGATGGAGGGTGAGTTCATCCTAATTCTCTTCTCCCTTGAAGGAAACGCGCTTTTCTTTGTGAAGGATATTATTTTGAGTTCTATTATTCCATCTTCTCTCTCTTGTTCTGATATATGCACTAGGGGTTCTTGATGTAATCTTATTATTGTGAAGCAAGTCATTCTCTGTTATCAATCAATATACCAAGGAATAATTTGTTGGGGTTTTCTCCCTCAAGTTACATAGGGTTTCCCTACGGTAAATTTATGTGTCATATGTGAATGCTTATGTTTATCATTGTTCATTGATTTCAAGTACTACTGCAATTTCAAATTACAAATAAAAAATTAACACTTTTTGGGTAGTTGTTGAATGGATTTTGAAGTCATGGATATTAACTCAGTTGTTGAGTAGTCTTGGACATATGAATGTTATATTCATGTATAATGAATTGATGAATAAATAGTAAACTCAATAATTTGAAAGGAATTTTACTGTCTAGTAAATTTAATATATTTGAAAGATTTTTGAAATACATTTTATCTTGACACGTTGTTCTTGCACTTACTAGATATGATACATTTTCAAATCATATTGTAAAATCGTGTAATGCCCCTTTTAAATTTTTTATATTAATGTATTTAATGTCATTTAACTAATTAAATTCCATTATATGTATGTAAGTATGGTAATTTGTGTTTTTTTTAAAGTTTAATTCTTATGAAGTTGAAGCTTTGCATTAAAATGATAGAAAATGTTAATAGGATGGGTTGAAATGTAATCATGACCACCAAAAATATATTGGGCACTAAGTTGTTTTTTTTACGGTTTTTTTTACGGTTTTTTTTACGGTTTTTTTTAACATGTAAAAATTAAGAGAAAATAGTTTTAATGATGATGAATATGATAATTACCCTTCATTGAAATCAATGTTAGTTTATTGGACCTAAATAAAAGAAGATAAGAAAATACTTAATTAATAAATTTTTAATATAAAAGAATAAATTTTATATTAAACGAAGCTACATTAAAACTCCACAGCTATAATCCAGAAAGAGAGCCACTCCAACAAATATATGTCTTATCTTGCTAAAAAAATATAAGCTATAAATATTTGTGGCATTTCTTACAATATTGATCAAATGATTCCTAGTAGAGTATACTCTGAAAATGACTCCTAAATATAGAGAAAATTTACAATTCATTGGCATCTACAAACTTATATAAAACATGCTTTCTCATAGCATCATCTTGGGCTTGGTTGGGAGGATGAGATTCTTGCATTCCCATGTCTACAAATATTCAAATTGGAGGTTTAGGAGAGAGAAAACTTGCTAAAACGACCATGGATTTTAACATAGCACATTATTCCTCTAAAACATGCATTTGTCTCTTATGATGAACCAAGTTATTCATCATAATTTAATTCCGATAAAATATTTGGTTATCCAATTCGTGAACTTTATAATTAACAAAGAATATGGAAGTAGTGTTCATATATGTGAAGACCTCATGCCATTGAATAACCCTACATATTTCTTAAATGTCTATTTGATAGGAGGAGTGATGACTCTCATATCCATAATTTTAGTAAACCTTAAATGATGTCCCAAATATTCAAAGGAACCACATGTAAAATAGTTCAACCATGACAGTTTTAGACCCCTTCTATAGGGTGGGATTGACCTGCCATTGGACATGCCAATTATTTTATGATTGAAGAGGACAAAGGAGAAGTGTCCCAAGTTCCATATGGAATCCTTTTTCCTAAATTATGATACCAAAACCATTAAAAAGCATAATGAAAAGGATAATATGGATCACGGAACATACATACAATATAAGCTTGAAATTGAAACCACTAAACCAGACAGAGTCATGAAGCCAAAGACTTAAATAATTTAAGAGAGAAACCATAGAATCATGTTCATAGTTAGTTCCAATAAAAGAGTAGGCTAATAAAATATAGGGAGTACAAAGGGCATGGCCATCGAGCCTTGAAGGTTTACCAATACTCCCAAAACTCTATGCAAGCACAACGAGTGTTAACACCCAAAATGTACCCCACGGTTGCGGAGAGGTAGGATTGGGGTAGCCACTAACCACTTTGACTTATACTACTGACCCAACACAGTCTGAGAAGGCTCTCTCTTAAACATATGAAAGACTGGAAATACTTAGAGTTGTCAGCAATGAACAAACACACCAGCCTTTATTACTCAAAAATATTCAATTAAAACATACACAGAAGGTCGAATTTATGATGGAGTCATGGAATTACACATAAATCAAATAACAATGCCATAGTGCGGACTATTCGAATAGAGGAAAGGTAGCCACCCACTTGCCGTCATACTGCTATTTTCTAGTGGTAAACGAAGAAAATAAGAACAGACCATTGATAAGAGCATCCAACAAAGATGAAGTCAATATCAGCTTTAGTAGCAATGTTGAGTGAATATATGAGATAATAGCCAGAGCTTGTTTCCAAGAATTCTAAGTTATTATACACTGATCTGAGACATGAAATGAAAATCGTAATGTAAAGGCATAACAGGAAGTACGTGCACATAGAGAAGAAGGAAAAAACTGACTACAAGTTAGAGTAATACAGGAATCTCTGCAAAACAGTCTACCACAGGCACTGCACATTGTAATAACCAGCATAGATACATCTTCAATCCGTATCTATCAAGCACCGAGAGGGATCCAATTTCTTGAGGTGTATTTCTTTTTTAAAATTTAAACTTAAGAAATTTGATCTAGATCTGGGTTTAAGTTTTAAATTTTTATTTTATAAACGAACATCTATTTTTTAATTACTTTTCATAAAATTTTATTTTATGAACAAACATGGATTTTTTTTAAATACTTTCCATAATTTAATTTTTTATTTTATGAGCTGACATGAACTTTTTAAATTATTTTCTTAGTAACGTTACATGACACACTCACACATGCTACAACATCTCCCCCATACTGGGTTGTAGAGCACCTCCTTTCACTCGGTGCAATAAGAAAATCTCAATACCGGGATTGCCCCTCAAACATTAGCCAAATGATTTTCCAACCCTTAATTATTCTATTACAATGCTTTTATAGTCCCGTAGCCTTGAATTGGTCCTTAGGAGACAAAGAAAATTATGCCGCCACCTTGACAGTTCCAAAATTGGGAATATTAAATACATGGAAAGTTCAAAACAGACTGATTAAGACGGGAAACAAAAATACCATGAGCAGGGTGCCACCTTACTCCTGAGTCTTCAATGGCCTTGTGAATCAAAGAAGTCCTCTGCCTTCAAAAAGTTGTCAGCCTGCAACTCGTCTACTAGAGGGGAAGGTGTCGCTTCCTTAGTGGAGATCACAAAATCCTTGAGAATCTTCGTGTCCTGCTTGATGCTTTGCTCCCCTTCAGTAGGTTCCTTCTTCTTCCGTTGACATCGAATTATTTTGAACATCTGTTTCCCTTCAGGCTCTTGATCTTCACTAGCAGAGCTGGATTCCATGTGGTCAAATACGAAAAGAGACGAAGGAGCATGTTCTTCATCCACCTAGGACCACGCTTGCTCTAGCATAAAAACCACTCCGGATTCCTACTCTTTCTCCATGATCCAATTCCAACAGAAAGATGCCCGAACTGCCAGGTGCACCACCTTCTCCATATACCAATTTCGAACGGGGGAGGTACAGGCCATATCCATAACCGCTGTGATGAAGATAGCAACAACATATGGTCACATTTTCCATGATAACCTGTCCGAGCCTCTTAATCAAGTAACAATGATGCCCGAGGTTTCGAGCTAACATGAAACATGCTTGGTAAAGATCTCCAGATAGATGGCGGGGCATATGACGACACTGAGGTGGCCTCCCTCATGTTTTTAATCATTTTGGTGGCATTATAGATGCCTTTAAGCTGCCTAACCACCTGGCCTTGTCTATGTCATAAAAATTCGCTTCACTTCCCTTCCATCCGTCGAATTATGTGGGTCACATCATCCTGCATCTATCACCTACTGCTCTGGCCCCTTTACCTCTATCGTTGAGCAAACTATAACCTACCATATCTACTAGCACCATACCAGCACTCGTAGCGCTCCCATCTTTTCCATTCTATCACCTCCACCAATTTTGGTGCCAGCCTCTTTAACCTTCTGTTTTAAGTTTAATACAGGCAGCCGGAAGGGTTTGGTGGTTCCCACTGAGAAAACCCATCTCTGTATAGTGATGATGGACCTCCTCGAAAAACACTTGGACACGAGAAAAATATAATTGACAGATGCGACAAAGGGAAAAAAGCAAATGAAACCCCTATACATGTCTAAACCCTTATTTTTCCCCTAATTTTAGCTATAGACTGCTGAAACCCTGTATCGGGTGCATTCAAACCCTATCCCCCAGAACAATTTTAGCCTTAAACTTCCCTGAAACTGGTTCTCAATCTGCCTTCTTTCCCCAAACAGACTTAGATTTGTTAACAATGGAGGCTATAAATAGGCTCCTTGATGAGGCCGTAGATAAGAGCAAGAACTCAAAGTTGGCAGAGATCACTGATATCACCCAGTGTAGGTCTCTTAGGTTTCCAAATACGCTACCTACTAGAAAGGAAATTTATGCACATGATCTCTTTTATACCCAGAAAAACAAAGACATAACATAGCCGTTGGACCTTATTTTATGTATCTTATAAGTTTTTTGTGCTTGAATCAGGATATAGCATTACATGTGTTTTATAGGTAGTCAGATTAATATACACGAATTCAGGGGTTGCTGTCCTAGCTCTTTCCTCCAATGTTGTTCACAAGATTTGGAAATGGTTCTCTAATGATCACAATCCATTTGGCAAGGTACAGTTCTAAAGGTGTCCTGACCTAGTGTTTGGTTTCAGTTTTAGAATTCTGCATTTAATAAGCATTTAATAAGCATTTGCAAGCATTTGAAACTTGGAAATTCATTTTTTAGGCCACAACAAATACTGCACCGCAACTGTGGCAACCAGCAAGTGGAATCCTTATGACAAATGATATGAGTGATACAAATACAGAAGAAGCAGTCTCATGCATAGCCTTGTCAAAGAATGATTCTTATGTTATGTCTGCTTCTAGTGGGAAGGTGTCCCTATTCAACATGATGGCATTTAAGGTGAAATGATTTTGTACAACATGAATAGGTGTCTTGTATCTCGATTTAATAGGCTTCATCATGCTAATTTTAAACTATGATTTTACTGTGTATGATTCCCAATTTATCACATATTGAAGAAGATATTCATCCATATAGTTTGCCACGGTGTTAGTAAATCATGGCTTTTAAACTCTAGTTCTTTCATGAGGCTTTGATCATGTCCTTTAATACAAACTTAAGTAGTTTTGTGTTTGGAGTTAATTTTATTTTAACGAGCTTCATGAGATATTTTCAGACCATTGACACCTAGTTCTTTGTAGGTCGTGACAACATTTATGCCACCCCCACCTGCAACAATCTTTCTTGCTTTCCAACCTCAAGATAATAGCATTTCTATTAGAATGGAGGATTCAACAATTTAGATATATAATGTCCGAGTTGATGAGGTGCTACAATAAATTAAATTATAAATTCTATCTAGTCCTCGTTACTATGTTGAAAATCTGGATAGGTTGATTCTGCAAAATGTAATGATCCCTTCAATTTCCTGATTGTAGATGAAAGCAAATCTGAAGGGACACCAAAATAGAATCACTTGTCTGGCATTTTCTCATTCTCTCAATGTTTTGGTATCTTCTGGGGCTGATGCTCAGGTGTACATCCTATACTTGATAGAAATATACATATTATGTCTTCTTATTTTCATTTGGGTAACATATTGAAGTATAACCTTCTAGTAACTTCACATATCAATATCTGTATGCAGCTTTGTGTATGGAGTATAGATGGATGGGATCAGCGAAATTCAAAGTCTATTCAGTTGTAGGAAGCAAGACCATCTTCAGTTGATGGAGATACTAGAGTATTGTTCCATAATGATCAAGTTCACTTGGTTGTGCATGCGATCCAGATTGCTATTTATAATGCTTCTAAATTGGATTGCTTGTGCCTCGTAAGCTTGAGTTTTTGATATAACGTGTTATAACATGAGAAATCATATACAATAAAACTTAGATAAGTGTTCATTGTTTCTTACTTTTTATCGCTGGATAGAGAGATTGATTTTTGTATCATGTTATAATAGAAATATTGCTAGGGACACACTAAAGAGCTGATAAAATGATGCATGATTGTTTTTTGCATTGCAGTGGACAACCCATGATTCACCATCTGCACCAATTCCAAATGCAATATACTCATGTGACAACCTTCTAGTCTATGCTAGTTTCATGGGTGGTGTTGTTGGAGTATTTGATTCAGAAAGCTTGAGACCACATTGCCGCATTGCACCTTCCATATATATACAGCCAGGCTTCAACAGGTTAGCATCTTAGATATCTCACAGCAAATTTGAAAACTTCAATGGCATTTCCATATAAGAGAAAAATGATCTAATGGATTTTTGTTGGTTTATATGTGCAGTGGAAATGTCTATCAGCTTGTGGTTGCTTCACATCTTACAACAATGCTTAAGAATTTTGAAAGAAATCTTACAACAATGCCTATCAATGTAGCAATTTTCATATTCAAGTCAAGGACATGGAAACTATGTTTGAAGGTTTGTTTCTTGTATGATTTGCTTTATCATATGTGCTATTATGTACAACTTTGGTAGTTGATAGAGTAATCATTTATATGGGATTGACTTCTAGTCTAACATAATGAAATTAATTGGACATTCTAGGTTATCCATACTAGTGTTTGGGTAGGACAGAAGCGTCTTGGTCATCTAAATGGAAGATAGGTGAAGAATTAGTTGCATTGGTACGTTCATTGCCTATCAAGGAGAATCCAAAACAAATAATTGTAAGTTGTAAGGGAATGCTTGATCCCATGGATGTTCACTTGCTTGAATTTCCTAACATTGTCATTAAACGTAATGAGCTTTAGTTACCATTCCAGGAATGCTTAAAAATTGAGAAATTTGGTGACCTAATTCTAAAGGCTACAGAACCACAGATGGTTCTTTTCCACATATATGATTATTGGATAAGACTATCTCACCATACATGGCATTTTATTGTCTTATACTGATCCTTTGTACCCTTCATGTAACAATGAGAAAGAAAAAATGTTGTTGAAACCATGAAATACTATTTTTATTGAGCCACATCACATTTGGCCAAGCCTTAACAATGATCAATGGATGAAGGTAAATCTCTTTTAAACATAAGGATATTTACTAGTGATGTTCTACGAGTCTAAGTTGCATGGTTTTTAATATTTGCAATTTCTAAAATAATATACCTTAAAAGATACCAACTTTGTTGTTGATCTAGTGTTGAGGTATATTGCAGATCCAAGCAAAGCCATTGGAAGGTCATGACGAGAATACTGTAGTCCATCAAAGGAAAAATAAATTGTGGGCCTCGAATATACAGAGGTAGAAAATAAATTACACATATTCTTGCTAGTTTGGATGTGCAAATGACATGAAGTCGAAATTTTGTTATGTGTTCCATTTAGGATCAACATCTTCTCTTAGAGTAGAAAAAAGTATAGGGCATTTGAAGTATCTTTGATAGAAGCAAAATACAAAGTGGCTTTAGAAGCAACATTTGAAGCAATTTGATTGAAAAGAGTCTTAGTAGACATTGTTGTGGAGCACAATTCACCAGGATCTCTATATCCTTATAATCATGACATGATTTAGTGGGAAAAAATGTAATGCATGCCAAATCGAAGCACACTAAGGCACATTCTCATTATCTTAGGTAGTTTCCAAAAGATGTGTGGATGAAGTTGTAGTTTAGCAAAACAATAGATTAGAGATTGGACATATCTACCAAAACATTGAGCAAAGAAAGGTTTATAGTGTACAACTAAAATTTAATTCCTAGAGTACAAGTAGGAAAGTGAATTTTTCCAACATTTTCAGTTGTTAGGTATATAGGAAAAAAATCACACGTGATTCACAAACCCCTCCTTGCCCAATTTGAGAAATTTATGAGTATTATGTGCATTGTAGCCTACAAGATGGTTGTCAAAATCCTTAAAAGTAGAATTATGTTGTGCCTTTGTGGCTACTACCCGACAACACAATCTACTAGCCATTGAAGAAGAAATTTTTTTGGTGACATTGGAAATCCCTCTTGGTTCCTCTAAGGTCTCACTTGATCTTTAGGAATTTATCCCAAAAAGTGAAGGTTTGAGGGATGACATTTCTCACTGTTCCTTTTATAAGGAGGTGTTCAATAAAGCTACACCAACAAGGCCTTCCGATATGCCATCAATAGGGCATAATTTTAGGAGATTGCTATAGAGAAAATAGGTGCCTCGGATTAAAATTACAAATAGAGGAGATGAAAGTAACTTGTTAAGGCATGGTTTTATATTTTAGAGGAGAGGTGGGAAAATATCAGTAGTTGTCTACATCAAAAAAATTGTACTTCTTTAATATGCCCATTCCTCCAAGTTCTTGACTTAATTATAACCTAAAATCATAAAGATTCAGCTCTCAAATTTGAGATTCTTTGAGAGACCATACAAGATGTTGAGACTTCCAATTAAACATTGATAATAACTAATCAAACTAATGTTTGTTTTGCAACTTGTTATGCCCTTATTTTCATAAGGTGTTCACTAAATTTTTCAGAGGAGGCATTCATGGTTAGTTCAATGGGTTGATAACTGAATCTGGGCATAGTTTAGGGTGATCAATGAAGTCTAGATCAATCCTGGGTAACTTTGGAGGCTTGTACAGTAGTTCTGGGAATTTGTCATTTTAAAAGAAGAGTATGAAGCAGATTTGGGTACTATTTGGATATTTCTGGGCGCATTGCCGTAGCAAGGAATCTTAAAATCCAAGTCTATGTCTGTTTTAGGAAAGTTCAGGTGTGTTTGCATACTTGTTTGACCTAACAAGACAATCAATATGAATTCTCGGCATGTCTAAGGACAATTCTGGGAATATTGTACCTTCTTGGGCATAAGAAACAACAGTCTAGGAATGTGTGGGCACTAGGCACATAAACAACCCTAAATATTAGACTTCGGGTGAAAGAAAAATTCTAGGCAGTCATGACAATAATAAAAGACCTTAAAAGGGTAATTCTAGGAGGTCTTATATGTCACAATAACAATAATAAGACCTTAATCGTTAATCCTAGGAATTCTTATAGTGTATTTTCCGGCCTTGTTTTAACCTCCTATGCATAAAAATAATGATAAAGTATAACAACCATGTAGTCTATCCATGAACAACAATCACAAACAACGTTAGAACTACATTGCTTGAACTTGTACTAGCATTTGAAGGCAACGACCAGCATCTTGGAGAGTTTAGGGTCACTTGGAAGAGGTTTCTCTGGTGGAGCAGCCACTTGTGAAGGGTTTTCTTGCCATTCATAGAGTAGATGTCTCATGTGAAGGTGCCTTAGGAGGGTTTCTTTGTAGGCTCTCATCATTTCAAGAAAATTCTTTGTCGATTCCTTACTCTTGACATAAGGGTGCTCATTAGTGAAGTCCACCTTGGTTTTGGTTATCTCATTGAGCAATGTTATGATGTAAGTTGTAATAAGGGTGAGAAGCCACCATGCTTTTACTAATAAATGGATTATACAATTTCCTAGAAGGGAATAAATGAGGGGATTCCCATGTGTAGCAGGAGCCAAGGACAAATTAGGAGTCAAGTTAATGTCTCCCTATATATATAAATTTGAAAGGGGGGAAATGGGTTTTCCACTCTCACTATTTTTTCTCCACCCATTGGGTTTTGAGAGCTCTCCAATTTAGAGAGTGAAATTTAGTTTTCATCCTTGTTTGTAGGTTTTTGAATTCTTGCTTTAGTGAGGGAAGAATGGTGAGGTGTAGAAGTAGGGGAATTCATTGCCACAGTAGGCACTATTATAATTCTCTAGAACATAAGCTAGTAGAAAGGGCACATAGCTTTGATTTGGATGGGAACAATAGAAAATGCCCAATACTATGAGTAGTCTGGGTCATCTATATTGGAATGCACAAACCATAAATGCTCAGAAAAAAAAAAATTAGATAATCACTAGGATGGAAGCTTCCCAATGCAAAGGCTAAACGACATATCTTGAAATCTGAACTGCACCATGCCTCATCCAGTAATCACAACTTTACAGTCTCCAAAAAAGGTGCTTTACTGTCTCTTGTTTCCCACAAAGTCCACAAGGAGAGTTCTGCAAAGTTTTACGTATCTTGCCTAGATTTTGTGGGAAGACCCTGATATTCTATAAACAAAGAAAATGCCCTGGTTTCCCTGGTTTCTCAGACAATAAAATTGTACCTGAATCTTTGGTATCAGAGTCTTCATTTCCTCTAGGCTCTTTCCACGAAAATCAGGTCGTTCGATTGCCACACCATCATATGTTAAAATGCTACACTTTGTTGCAATTGCTTTTGCATTGTTAATATTGTCACCAGTTACCATTCTCACTGTAATACCTGCATTTCTACATACTTCAATAGATTCTTTAACACTAGGACGCACAGGGTCCACATAAACTAGGGAGAAGCACTGGCACAAGGATAAATTCACAGCTTATTCTACAACACTCAAGGGATTACTTATTTGAGAAAAGAGGTGTGCAGATTTGCTTCTCAGGTTTATCCAACTCTTGTTTGAAGAAGTAGCAACAATTTACATCAGTTGGAAGGCTGTTAGCATCAACATTTTATAAAGGGACAAGTCTACTTATCTCAGTAAAAAGAAACACTGCCAGGCATGTAAAATAGTGAATTCTTATTATATATCAGTCCTTTTATTGTTGCTTCTCATTTTCTATTTCAGTTTGTGTATTTGTATTTTCTTGTTAAGATATGAATATTTAAATGATCTCTATATCATACATGGCCCTAACCTTGAAACCATGAGTTACTATGGCTTGAAAACACAATTGGAAGCTTTAAAGGAGAGTGCAAGAATCATATTTGAACTAAGTTGTGAAGAAGTTAGTGGGTAGAGGAAGTGTTTAATGAAATATCAAAACCAAAATATTCCATACAATATATCTTCAAGCTTCTAGACTCCAACAGTACGATACAGTAGATGGAAAGTGAAGTGTTTGACAAAATTGGGATTTAAATAACCCTTACAGTAAGCCTAACCATTATCAGTTGAAAAGAGAAAACAAAGTAGCAGTAGTTTAAAGGAGGAGTAGTGGTATAAACAAGTCTTCCCTAACAACAATTAAGTTAAAAGTCCAGGGTAGTATTGGAAAGGGTTATTACAAAATCAAGAATAGAAATTTGTGTTTTGAAAAAAAACAGAGTTTTGTTGTATTGATCTCTTTCTATGGCTTTCTCTGTTCTATTATTTTGAGAAAGAGGAGATTTTATAAGATATAGATCATTGAATATGATTTTCTAATCTATTATGTTGAGCAGGTTCAGTCCTGAGGCATTGAGATTCACTTCTATGTCATGTCCCCAAATTTTGCTATGGTCCATGGGGTAATTTTTGCCTAAGTCACGTAAGCAAGAATTATTTAATTAATGACCAAGTATGGAAACTACCTTATGGAAGATGCCTAAGGTCGTATTTGGGAATTAAATGGACAAGGAGGGGCCCCCCCTATAGTTATTAACCCCATGACTAAGTATAAGCGATTAATTAAATGAGAATTTAATTAATGGGGTATTTCTGAGGCAATTATACCATAGTGGTTGATTAATTATTAAGTAATTAATTAAACTCTGAATTTTGGAGTAATATTGAGTTTGTAATATTTTTATTAATAATTTTGGCCAATAAATATTGGCAAGTGGTGATGACAAGAGTAGGAGGTTGAATTTGAGCAAGTAGGGCCAATCTTGCCTAAGTGGCAAAATCTCAGGAAAAGCAAGGAATCAATTGGAGGAAAGAAGGCAAGAAAAGAAATTAGAAACTGGAAAAAGCAGAAAAGAGGAAAGTAAATAAAGTGGAAAGATGAAGAAAATTAGTCAGAAGGAAAGTAGAAACATCCAGAAAATCTCACTAAGGCACACTTTCCAATTTCAGTGAAGGAAGGTAAAGGAAGGAAAGTTTGTCAAAGACCAAACTTGCTAATTATCTCAAGATGGCGCCCTGATGGCTTTGGAATAGGATGGGCAAGTGGGAAACCTACTCTCACACATTACCAAGCCAAGAAAATTGCTCAGTAGGTCAGCATGAAGTTTACTAAAGAATCCAACCAACTCCATTTGACAACTTTTGTCATTTGCAATTTTGGTTTGAGAGATTTGAACCTCTCTAGTTGAGTGATGTGCCTCAACAACGTTTGCTTGGGAGATGTGCCCCAAGGCCCCATGAGTTTCTAGGGAGTGTTATGCAGGTCCAGAACATGATGCTACAGCCAATAACATTCAAATCAGTTCAGCATTGAAGTCACATAGTCAGTTTGAAGAGAGGATCTCTCATATAGTGAAATTCTAGCTAGTTTTGTTGAAGCTTCTCTAGTAGAAGATGAATGCTCCACTGAATGCGCCCAAGGATTAATAAAGGGTTGGTACAGCCATATTTTCAGCCAAGAGTGATGTCCAGTATCAGAAATCATTCTCAAAACTGATCCATTCTCTTCTTCTCACTCATTCTGCCAACCACAGCTAGATTTGGAGGTGTTTTCCCTATAAGGAAGAGAAGAGTTGTGGATAGTGCCCCATTCTTTCTCAGAGATTCAGTTTGCATCCCATACTCTGTTTTAGATATGTAGAAGACCAGAATTCACTTTCATAATAGATATTTAGCCATTACCTCTCTCCTTACAGTTCTTCCATGGCCCTATGAGGGGGTTTTCTAGTCTACAAGACATTGTACTAATGAGGAGCTAATTAAAGAGTACAAACTTGGTTCAGTGAATAATAATTTGAATTGATGTTGTTAATTACATTATATTATTTCATAATAGATAATTTAATTAAATCAAGTCATTTATTAACTCAGATTGGAAGACTAGCTCATTTAACGTTGTTTATTGACTAGTTTTGCAAGAATTACTACCAAATTTGTTCTAAATGTCAGATTTACTTTCTGTAAGTTGTATGATGTCAATAACACATCATATTAGATATATTAGTCCCTAATTAAATAATTTGGGAGGATTTAACCCCTATTTGTAAAGATTGCAATTTGACTAGCTCTATCATCCCAACAGGGCCAAAAACTTCCAAACCACTCCTACTCTTCCCAAATCCTTTTGAATGCTGCTCATTGTGTCCATTGAACCTATTTTATTTTCATAATTTATTTTTGTACCCACCCAGTATAGTAAGAATATGCTGGTGCACCCAGGAAGGTTTGGAGTAGACTTCAGCCTAGCTGATGTTCGAAACATAAATGGCCCCAGTGCTTTGTGCTTAGGAATCTCCCTCTGATGTTATTATTTTCTACTGCAAATTTCCCCATACAAATTACAGAACTGAAAGTTCATTTCACCATACTCAGATTCAGTCTCCATCCCCATCACTAACCTCCTGCTCGGTTTTAAAAAATGATTAAGAAATTTATCCAGTGAATTTTATTAAAATTTCTAAAGTTGAGTTAATATCTTGGTCGAATCTTCCCAAGGATATTACATTCTAAAAGGGTCTCCTTGGTTGGTTGGATTACTTAATTTTTTTTATGTTTTTCATTATATACACTTGGTGGTGGAGAATATCCAACCATGTACAAATGAATGGGAAGCATGTTGTTCAAAAAAGTGGTTGTTTCTCATAAGACAATTCCTAGAATAATTTTTACTGCAACTAGTTTTGAAGAAGTGAAGTTGAAGATAATTGTATGTATTTTGGATCTCAGACAGGAAAACGTCTCTACCTGTCGAGAGATGAACAATTGATAGACAATTAAAACAAATTTATTGCAAGTTGGATCTTGTATTCTTTTCTGTTAGTGAAGGGAAACAGCTTGCTTTTGTTCCTGATAATTTGTACAACCATGGATTATTGTACTAATGCGTAGTTTGTAAGATCATTCTTCTTTGAATTTTCATCATTGTCACAGTTGAGCTACTATAACTTAGAATTCTTTTAGTACTTGAAGCATTATTGTTGAATATGTTTGACATTCATTTTGTTCCCGTGCAAAATTTGTTTGAATATCATCATTGTCAAGCAATAACAACTTCTTAAAGGGTGCTATCTCAATGGTAGAGCACCTACCTAATTATAGGCAAGAGATTGGTGGTTCGATTCCTCCATACCCTATCATAAATTAGTGACTAAGAAAACGACCAAATTCGCATATATACGAATATTAGTAGCTAATTTCTAGTATCTTATAGCGCGACTAATGTTTAGTCATATTTAGCTTAGTCATTAATATGTTATCATCTAGTAGTTTATTTAGTCGTATATTTGGTCATTAATTGTGACAATCAATGACTAAATCAATGACTAAATCAGTGACTAAATTAGTGAGTATCAATGACTAAATCATTGAGTAAATCAGTGAATATCAATGACTAAATCAATGACTTAATTAGTGACTATCAATGACTAAATCAATGACTAATAAGTCAACCAATTAATGACTAGTGAAATACGACTAGAGATAAGATAGTGGAAATCGGATACTATTAGTCACCGACTAAAAAATAGTCGTTTATAGTCGAATTTCAGTCATTTTTTTAGTCGTTAATTTTTCATTTTGTACTAGTGTATGGAATCCTTCCACTAGTATACACCCCCTGAGTTTTGTGGGTGACAAAATGTTATTTTTTCCGTGTCTAGTGTTATTCCCTCTCCTAGTGTTTGCTAGACATGATACATGAATATTTGTCTTATTAATTTTTATTTATGGGTTATTATGGATAAATATGAGCTAAGAATATCCTCTTCCTAATTTTTTGGGATTGGATCCTTTATTTACGCCTCCATATCCCTTGATTTATGCTTACACCCTAATTTTCTGGATTTCATTGAGCAAGTGTGCCCTGTTGGATTTTTTCATGGCCTTTATTCTTATTTTTCGACCTCCTTTATTAAGCAAGTGTGCCCTCTTTTTTTCTCACTTTTCTCCTTAATTTGTGCCACCACTTCATAGTTTTTTGCTTCCACTCCACAAGTGCACCCTCTTTACTTTTCTGGATTTTTAGCTTTAATGGCTCCATTAAGGGAAAGAGTATCTCTCTCTATTAATTAGATTTACTCTTGAATAATTTGAATGGACCCCACTTTAATTAAATCTCTCTCATGAAAATCATGTAACTTCCTTAAGAATTTGAGTGGGTCTCACCTAATTCGAGTTGCCTTCTTTGTGGATGATTTTAACCCCTCTTTTGGACCATAGTTGGCTTGAGTGGTTGGAATTCCAACTCTTTCATACTTAGGCCTTGATTTCTCCATTTGAGGAAAGGAATACACAATTGTTGATGCATTTGTGGCTCTGAGTGGTGCAAGAGAGAGTTCAGGGTTTTCTTGACAGGGTTGAAGACTGAGTGTTTGATTGCAAGTTCTCTCTTCTCTATTTTTTCTACTCCATTGAGAGAGTTAGTCTGGATTATTCATGCTTCTTCTCCCCTTCTTTGGCCCTACTAGCCCATGTTTTCTTGCACAAGAATCAAGGAAATTGGTATGGTGAGTTAGGCCATCTTCTTATAGGTAGTGCAAAAATGTATAGGAAAGTAGAAGGATGGGGTATTCATTCTGAACATATCATATTAGAGGAGGAGTTTGGAAAGGGATGCAAATGCTTTCCTTTGTAATTCATGGCCTCATCTTTGGGTTGGACTATCAAAGTAAGATTTTGCTTGACAGTTCCAATGGTTGGGTGGAAAGTTACTCTATAGATTTCAGTTTCTCTTCTTGTTAAGATAAGTAAATATTTATGTAATAAATTCTCTGTCATGATGGATTTGATCCCTAGAGGATGTTATTTTTGATTTGTAAAGGAAATATTCAAATCATATATGTTATTCTCTTTAATAAATCTTGGAGACTCAAGCTAGTTAAATATTAATTGAATGGCTCACTTTTTGCATTCTGTCTAATAGGTCTAAGAAACCCTTTTTTTAAAATCGGATTTATATGAGTATATAATGTATAGTATGAAACTGATTTATATCCATATCTTCAATGAAAGACTAAATATGAGAACCTACTATTCAGATTCATTTAGAACATGGTAAAAAATTGAAATATTTTCACCTTAAAGGAATATTTATTTTAAGTCCAATAGTCTAACACAATGTTTTCATTGTAGGTTGGGTTAGTTAAAAAATAGCCACTTACATTTGTGCACCAAAGGAGTCTATATCCACTTCCACATAATTCATGGGGCCATTGCCTTGAAGCCTTTAGTTTATCCAAAGGAGTCTACCCAGGCATGATGCACCCAAAGAATGTGCAATTGTCAAAGTTGGGTGTTTGTATAAGGATATTGTAGGATTTTCTTAGTCTATAGAAAACCCTAACATATCTCCTTTAATAATTCAAATAGGTCTAGAGGCGTTAGGATCTAGTTGGAATCAAGCAGTCTCCTTGTGCCTTGTTTAGAGGAAAAACACCTAGTTTGAGAAATTTTGATTTCCTGAGTTAGGAGTTGAATTAATACATCCATATTATATATTGGGAATATTAAATTTTTGGATATGTATTACATATTTTTATAGGATATCATCCCTACATTTCAATCCATGGCCTTGACAACCCATTCATTTGATCCATGATTTTTTCTGAAAGTAGATTTTGGCTTACTGGCTTAATTTTTATTTTAGGAAGAATAAGAGATAGTTGCAAATCTGATTCTTATCAAAAACTTAGATTTGATAAGGTCTGTTGAATAAAATTAATTTTATAAATCTAAAATAATGAGTCACTAATCATCTACTAAATTCTTGATCTGACTGGAAGAAGGAAACATAGTTGAAAAGTCTCGTTTCTGCAAGATGTGCTAGCTGCAACGAATGGACGTTTTATTATGTTAATGAGACATGTCTAATATGATTCAAAGGCTTAGATATCATCCCTATACGTTTTTATTATGTTGTATTAACAATCCAAGACTTGTACTCCAAGAATTACTTAATTTTATTGATCATTGGATTAAAAAAGATAGGTATGTCGACACTTAGAAATTTTCTTTGTAAATTCATCTCGACAATCATCATTTACTTCCAATAGACTAGATATGATGCACTTAGGATATTAATAAACAATTACTTGATGATTAGTCATTTGATCTCCCTTTGTATACTTTACACAATCTAGGTACTAAAAGTAGTCATAGTGAGAAAGGTTGTAGAATGCTTGTTTAGCTGATAGATGAATCTTAGATGTTAATTAGGATCTGATTATGACTTTACATGTACCTGTTATGCTAAAAATATGTTTGTCGCAAGGTTTCAATTTCATATTTTATAATTATTTTAAATTCCATTATGTATTTAATTTATAAAGCCTCTGTTTTCTTAAGCTCATAAGGCCTTGGGCATTATTTTAGGCCCTTCGGACATTGCAATAAATGAATCTCATAATCTTGTTTGGAACTCCTAAGAATACTAACCTAGATGCATGATTTTATATAGGTGATATAGATCCCTCTGTTCGCATTGATAGGTGTGAACAACAATGGATTACATATAGAATTTTGGGTTCACTAGTTATAGCATGAATAGGGTACCTTTCCTAAGTATTGGTACTAGCATGAAGACACACCAAAACAAACCAATTGTTGGAAGAAGTTGAGTGCAAAATATTTTCAAGATTTTTCCTTTGTCATGACTTCCAAACTTATTAAGGATGCTCTGACAATGATATGAGAATCTATTTTCATTGACAAGTTGGGGAACATGGGAAGCCCATTTATTTTCCCATTCCATCACGAATTACATAGCCTACACGTCCCTATCCGGAGGATAGAGTCACCTCTCTATTGCACAAAGATTGATAAGACGAGTCCAAACCTTCATGATCTAGCACATTTATGACATCTAACCTTGAATGAATCTGAAAGATCGTGCGAGGTGAGACCAAAGAAACCACATGAGTCTAGGATTTTATATACACATTCTGAAGTTGTGAAAAAACAACATTGGTATATAATACAAAATGAAAATGGAATCCATATGAGATTATGGGGATGATCAGGTAGTGTAATAGGTCATATCACTTCTAAAAGAGTACAAATATTTATTCATGCAAAATTTCATGGAGATAAAATGAATCCAAGATGATTTGGATGAAATGAATATTGTGTTGAAACCCAAGGGAAAAACTATGAAGCATTGGATATACCAATTTCATCCCTAAGGAAAAAGTGAAGAAGGAAATTGATTGGATGTTGAAAGTTGGTTTAATTTTACTTGTAGATGAATCTAATTAGATTATTCTAATAATAATTCGGAGTAAGAAAGAAACTAAGAAAATTAGTGTTTGCGTCGATTACTAAAGTCTTAATTCTACATGTGTCCATGACCCATTTTCAATGACCCTTAGCGATGAAGTTTTGAACCAAGTAGATGGGAATGAGGCCTATTATTTTACAAATGGATTCTCAGGGTATGAAAAGGTATGAATTGCATAAGAAGATAAGAAGAATACAACCTTTACTATAGAGTGGGGATCCTTTGCTTATAATTTTATCACCTTTGTATTGAAGAAAGATCTTGTATTTTTGTCATGAATTGTAATAGCAACTTTGAAAGAATTCATTCACAAGTTCCTAGAAATGTATTTTCATGAATGGATAATCTATAGCCTATTTAAATCCATGTGGAACTACTACGACTAATGTTGTACCATTGTCGGCAACTGTAAATTTCCTTGAATTTGTAGAAATGCATTTTTTGTGTCCCTTTTAGCAATTTGTTAGGTCACATCATCTGCCATGATGGAGTTTTGGTAGAACCTACAAAGATTTCTTCCATTATGAATTTGTTGCCTCTAAATTCTATTAAGAAACTACAAATAACTTTGGGTCATACATGGTATTATAGTTAGTTCATCTGCAACTATGATTCCATTACAACTCCTTTGGAACAACTCTTGAAGAAAGAAGAAGTATTTAATTGGACTTAATATTGTGAAAGGTCATTTACAATCCTAAAGGAGAAAATGGTTAACACCCCAACCCTCATATTTCCTAACTGGGAAAAAATAATTCCATGTACATGTTTCCGCATTGGGTATTACCCTGGGAGTTATGTTGGCAGATGTAGGTGGAGGTGAGATCAACCACCCTATCTACTTTGCTAGAAGGAAACTTTCATAAGTTGAGTGCAACTACACAAGGAAAAAATGTGAAGACTTGGTGATGATTTAAACTCTTCATAAATTCCTCCACTCCTTATTGGGAGGACACTTTAAGTTTTTCATAGATGGTTCAAATCTCAAATATTTACTAAATAATCCTATTCTAGAAGGTAGGATTTGTGGATGGTTTCTCTTATTTCATGAGTTTGCTTTCAAAGTAATTGTCAATATAGGAAAGCATAATCATGGATATTATCATATTTAATGGCTATAAATAGGATACTTTTAAGGATCAATCAATGATTGTTTACCTGATGTATCCCTATTCATAGTTGGGGCCATTCCAAATAACTTAGAAGATATTTCCTTGTTTCTCACAATAAGAAAG
Organism: Larix kaempferi; assembly: GCA_027924585.1. NCBI lineage: Eukaryota > Viridiplantae > Streptophyta > Pinopsida > Pinales > Pinaceae > Larix > Larix kaempferi. The sequence goes on from BSBM01000030.1 coordinate 15,488,751, forward strand.
GCACTAGAAGACTATAATGCAACAAAAAAATGTCATCTTGTGGTGCAAGTCATGGAATATCAGTTGATCATAGGACAACTATATAAGCACATAAATAATGGAATATTACGACGCCACATCTTGCATCATGAAAAAAAAAATATTTTATGGGAACGCCACGCAGGAGTTGCGGCAGGCCACATTGGGGGGAAATCTATTGGAAGGAAAGTTTTACAAGCATGATTATACTGGCCAAATGTTTTTAAGGATGCCAAATTCCATGCTAGAGCATGTGATGTGTGTCAACGAGTTGGGAGGACTTCCCATCAAGATGAGATCCCACTTCATCCAATTTGTTCCCTTTAGCCATTTGAGAAGTGGGTGGTCCATTTAATTGGGCCCATTAACCCTATCATGAAGTAATCTAAATCCCATTACATTATTACTCCAATAGAATATCTAACGAAGTGAGATGAAGTAGCACCTATGAAGGATTGTGTCAACACACAATTTAACACCCTCAATAGTGTAGGAAGAAAGCATGATTTTATTTTCACCTGCAACATGGAGACATAGAAAAAAGCACTGAAAGAGACATAATATTTTAATCCAACTACTACTTTCTAAAATGGAAGGTGTGAGTGAAGACATAAGTATCCCGCAAGGGGCAAATTCAGTGATTGAATTGCCTATTAAAAGCTAATACCAAGTCTCCAAAAACATAAACTGGAAGGAAAACACATGGAAAATGTGTTTTATGCATTAAATACTCGATTATTCATGGTAAATGCCTAAAAATATGGAAATGGAGGTAAATGAAAGAAATTGAGTTGGGATTCTCATCCCATATTGAAAAGTTACCTCTCATCACTCAAATCATAAATCTATATAAGAGGAATTTCAGGTGAATATTAGGATGATTGATTGAAGAGCAAAGTTAATATAGTGAATTGGTAAGAGAGACTCTTTTGCTTCATAGTTTTGGTGATCAAAGGCTTGAAGGGAAAAGGAGGGAACCTGCAGTGAAGGGGGAGGAAGCATCTCATGATGAGGTTGTAGACTCTACATTTCTTTGAATGAATATGAATTGATTCAATTGTCCCCAAATGATATTGTTTATCAATTTGTAGAATGTTAGATCTGTTTTTTGGTTTAAGTATCATATGGAATATTGTTTGTAGAATGGAGAGTGTCCATTCTGATAGTTATAAGATCTACAAAAGATCCAGATAGATAGGATGAAGTCATTTTCATTTACCAAGGGGTTGGTGAATCCCCTTGTCAGTAGTATAATATGATTAAAAAAAGATCCAAGTAATTTCAAGTAAAGATAAAGATCCAAGTAATTTCAAAGATAAAGTAATTTTCCATGTCTTTACACTTAGAGATAAAGTAATTTTAAAATGCTATGCATATTCAAACATGTGTTGTTTTCTTATTCAAACCATAAGGTACATTGTAAGTTTTTTTATAACATTGTTAATGTAATGCTCTAAAGTTGTATATTTGGTAGCATTTAAAATGTAAATTTTACTTAAAAACCAAGAATTAACATTTTAACCATTCAAATTCAACAACTCTTAAGTTGTTATAATTTTTTTTATTTCAAACACTATTTATATTTACAATGAAAGTTAATTATTTTATTATTTAAACTACATGAAATTATATTTAAAATTAAATTAACATTTAATTTAAATTAAAATATATATTAATATTTACCTATAGGTATATAAGTTCTTTACTATTTATAATAAGAACTACATGTGTTATAGTGGTAAGGGTGTTGGGATAATGGGCATGAAGTCCAAGGTTCAATCCTCCCAGATCATCTACTTTTTTCTTTTAAAATATAGAATTTCGTAAATATATTGAATTTCATTATCATGTAAAGTGAGTTTTATACTTGCATAGATTTCAATGTATGGGGTTTTTTTATTGCATATTTTCCAGAGTAGATGTTATTCTGTGGACGCATTGATTTCAGTGTATGGACACATAGATTTTAGTGTATGGGTTTTTTTATTGCATATTTTTCAGTGTAGATGTTATTCTGTGGACGCATTGGTTTCAGTGTATAGACGCATAGATTTCAATGTATGGGTTTTTTTTATTGCATAATTTTCAGTGTAGCTGTTATACCATGGACGCATTGATTTCAGTGTAGATTTCCTGGACGCATAAATTTTAGTGTGGATTTCAATGATGCATAAATTTCAATGTATATTTTAATGTTTGACTTTTTTTATATAGAGGCTAAACTAGAAATGGAAGATCTCCATGCAGAAGATGTTATGAGACAAACTAGCGAAAAACCAAAAATATAGAATGCCGAACATCGTAAAACATATCAAGGAAGAAAATATTACGAAATGACAACAAAAGAATGATAAGAAGACTTGAAACGAAAAGCAGAAGAACAAAAATAATTTCGAAAAAGGAAGTTAGTCAAAATGATAGCAAAAGAACGAGAAGAATGAAGAAAACGAAATGCAGATCGACAAAAAGAATATCGAAAAAGAAAGTTAGACAAATTGACAGCAGAAGAACGAGAGGAACAAAGAAAATGAAATGTTGATCGACAGAGAGTGTATCGAGAGAGAAAGTTGAAGCAGTTGGAAGAACAAAGAAATCAAGTTGCAGAACAAAAAATATATCAAAATGTACGAAATGACGACAGAAGAAGGAGAAGAACAAACAAAATGAAACGCAGTTCAACAAAAATAAAATCGAAAAAAAAAAAAAAAGTTAGGTGAATTGACAACAGAAGAACGAGAAGAACAAAGAAAACGAAACATTGATCGAGAAAGAGTGTATCGAGAGAGAAAGTTGAAGCAATTGAAAGAACAAAAAAATCAGTTGGCAGAACAACAAATAAATCAAAATGTACGAAATGATGGCAGAAGAAGGAGAAGAACAAACAAAACAAAATGCAAATCAACAAAAAGAGAATCGAAAAAAAAGGTAGGCGAATTTTCTCTATTTTCCAGTTTAACAATTTAATCAATCCTAAATACTTATTACTTACATTATGATAATCCTCGTAAATGTATCTGTGTTTTCAACTTAACTTGTTCCTTACAATGTTGATCAAACTCTAGTTTTGTGTCATTGCCCACGACTAAAACCAGCCTAGATCCAAATCCTAGGCTCTATCAAGTGTTGATAGAGATCAAATCTCCCGAGGTGAAAACCTCTTCTCAAGTATTGCACTCAAGGAGCTTTTTGAGGAGAGGTTTGCACCTCAGGAGATTTGATCCCTCTCGGTGCTTGATAGAGCCTAGGATTTGGATTTAGGCTCGTTTCTATTATTATTTGTTTGACCCATTTAATGTGATTTTATAAGTCTAAGGTCATTTTGGGTCTTGTAGCTCCCTTATTCCAACTTTTAATGCTTCCAGCCCCAACCTAGGGAACTAGTAATTTTCCTCCATAATAATTCATTTGGATGGGTATATTACAAACTTCGAATCGGGAATTTCTCTTAATGTGACCCGCCTTGTCCATTTGGATCTAATTTTACATTATTACTAACTTGGATATCATTCTTGGCAATTATTTGATCCTTAGCATCAATTTGACAAACTGTCATGAGTATGGCCAAGGGGCTTAGGCCATTGTGACACAATGAAAAATTTGGGGACATGACAGAAAGGAGGGAGAGAGATTGGGTAGAGAGAGTTTGGGAGAGAGGGAGAGGGATGGGTATGTGGGAAGGGAGGGATGGAAAAGTAGGGGCTTATAACATGTCTTGTAAATTGCATGTGTGCTTTGTAAGTACAAAATACGTGCATGTTTTGTAACAACACGTGCACATTTTGTAACTACAAAATGCGTTCATGTTCTGTAACTAGAAAATGTGTGCTCTTTTTGTAACTAAAGAAAGCATGCATGTTTATTTCTACCCATCTTGCATTTCAACTCACATGTTAGGCTTGGGATCCTCCAGTGCTAGTGCCAAGGAATGCGTACGCTTTTATTTTGGAAAGTAGAAGCCTATTTTGCAAAACTACAATTTCGCCGAAAGGGTCCCTACTTTGTATCTTGATTGAATAATAGTTTTTTGTACTTTATGTGGATGTATCCCATGATGCCAGTGAACCACAATTAAAAAAAAAAAAGAATCTCCAAAATTTTCTAGCATGCTTACACTCCTTTTGATATCAAGAGTTGGTTGTTCTATTTTCCTTTTCACATAATACCATCATTGAGAATTTATTAATGAAAATAAACTGGGTTGTGCTAAAGTTATAATAAAAGTCTTCAATTCCATAATTAATATTTTTTAATTAATATTGATTGTTTTCATATATAATTTATTAAAAATAAATTACATACATTAGTATATATTAACTCATTTAACAAATTTTTAATTTTAACAAATATTTTATTTTAACTCATTTTACTAATTTTTAAAATAAAATGTTTCATTATTATTATTATTATTATTATTATAGATTATTTCTTTTGATTTTTGAATACCATCTTCCTTGCAACACCCTTTCGGAATCTTCTTCATACATAAACAATAGATCACTCCAACCTCTTGCAAGAAAAATAACAAACTTGCATATATTAGAAATAACGACGACAAACCTTTTGGATCTAGCAAGCGAGAAGAATTTTCAAATCAAGGCTTTGTCAAAGTATTCCATTGCATAATATATTTTTAAGATATCTACCCTACACCGTCCTCACTCTAAATTTCCTTTTCTTCACTATTTTCACCCTTGTTTCCTATTATGTGTCCACCTAGAGTTTATAAACCCTCTTCACTTTGTTAAGGGTTTCAAGATCTCTTATATCATGGTCTTGACAAGCAGTCACTTCGACCACACACCTCTCACCATGAGCTACACAAGACTTGGAAATGTTGGGTTTGGAAAGGAGACCTGATGAGCTCACATGATTAAGAAACCTGACCTGGGAGGCCCACGGGACGGTTAGTAGCATGTTGGAGCAAGGCGTGGGATGGGCACCCTCATCGGGTGGCACCATGCTCAAGAACCTGGATAGGAAGGAAAACGAGTAGACAAGGTGTAAGGCTTTGTCAAGGAAGGCGAGCACATCAACAACACGAATTGGGAGCTCAACATATAGAGCATTCCCACCATAGAGAAAAATGAGTGTCACTCGAAGGGCATGCATGCGTAGAATGCATCGATCTAGCAAGGAAGTGGGTGTGTGCCTAAGCAATGCAGAATTCCCCAGGTAGGAATCTTAGGAGAAGTGGGCTTGCATGAGTATGTGGACCCGTAGCTAAACAGGTGGATGCCACATGACATCGGATTGGCACAAGGTGAGTATGCAACCATAAGGGTGGAGCCCTCGGGTGAACCCATCGAGTTGGAAAGCAAGTATGAGTAGACAATCGTGATTCCAAGCAAAGGCATTCATCCAAGGACCGACAAGCAAGTAGAAGGAATTTAAGAGCCAATTGGGAAACTGAGCTTTAGGTAGTCTTGGTGCAAGCCAGTTGAACACAGGGCACAACACATGTAGAGTCTAGGCACCTTCATGTATGGTATGACTTTTGAGCAAAGTAATAGGAGCTGCGGGAGGTATCCCCGTGGGAGCTTCAGGAGGATATCAAGGAGAGTTTCATGTGCTTGTAGAAATGGGAAAACTCTTGGGGTTTCTAGTGAGAGTCGCTTGTTGGGAACTCTGTCCAGTTGTCACCAGTTTGGGCACTCCTGTTTCGATTGTACTCTTTGTAACTCTATTATATTAATAAAATTTAGGCCTGCCTTGTTTGGGGTTCCACCCATACATCTAGTATTTTGTTCATGTGTTTTAGCTAAGTGTATCTAGTATCTTGTTCATGTGTTTTAGCTAAGTGTATCTAGTATCTTGTTCATGTGTTTTAGCTAAGTGTAACTATTGGATCTTAACACATTGAAATGGCTAAGTATGAAACTACATCAGAGACAAAGTGTTAAATATCAAAGTATTGCGGCTTCCAACCTAGGTTTTCCTCAACACTCATAGTGGAAGTCTAGAGAAATGTCATATGATCCATTAGAGGGAAGGCTTATAGGTGAGGCTGGTCTAAGCCTATGATATCTTGCAAGATTGCTAGAAGTTTATAACAAATAAATTACATAAGTAAAAACATTTCTATAATTTTTTAATAAATAAATAAATTTTAAATAACCATGTGGACTTTTAGCTAACTCTATTATCACATTATTCTAAATTTATAAATTTAATAATTATTTTTATCATATAAATACAATATTTCCACTATCTAATATTTTTACATTATTCTAAATTTATAAATTAATTAATTATTTTTATTATATAAGGACATTATCTCCATGTCTCCAATTTAAGTTTCTAAGTATCATTTATTTTTTTAAACTATATTATAGACCATTTTAGTTTTAGTTAATATTTTATATTATATAAAATTAAACCAATTTTAATTTTAGTTATTATTTTATATTATATAAAATTGGTTTAAGTTGAAGTTAATTTTTATTATCATCATATATAATGATAAATGATAATTATTAACATTTATTGAAACTAATTTAATTTGTAAAAAATTAAAATATATATATATATATATATAGATTTCAGTCGAAAAAAGCGGATTACTCATATTCAATTATATGAATCAAATAGTACAATCATGCATAAGTCTTAAATAGTGACTTATGATCAAAATGATCTTTTGTTCTTCCTCTTAACAGATTTAAGCAAAAATTAAAACTCTAAACCTTTCAAAAAATAACATAAAAACCATCTATATTTTGCACAAAACTTTGCTAAAGTTCGTAAATGTTCAAGCTACTAGAATCTGGACACCAGAATCTGCACAATGAGAAACATAAAATTCTTCCAATGTGATGATGCTTTGGACGGAGAGAGTATCTGCCATCCAGTTGTGCTGTCCAAAAATATGTTCAAAAGTGATATCCCTGAAGAGCTGAATCTTCTTGTGCCCATTTTATCTTTACCCTTGAATTTAAGAACACTGACAATTCATGTAGTCCCATAACAAAGGAAACAGTAAGAACACTCCATAGACCTAGTAATTCTGCCTTAGTGTTGGTACCAATTCAAGAGTTAAAAATATATATTTATATATTTCATTAATTATTAAAATATTGAAATTTCATTAATCATTAATTATTTAAAATAGAATCCATCTCATCTCCCAAGATGTTATACTAATCTTTGCAATATATCTAAAAATAACCAAAATTACATGAAAATTTACACACTTTCCATCCATCCACAACTAATAATAAATGAGAACAACTAATAATAAATGAGAGTGACATGATTTTATCATCAACTCATCTTAGTTTTTTAGATGTATTTATTTTTCATAATGTAACATTTTTATTTTAAACTTTATATGAATGTTTTTCTATTAATATCATTACAATTATATAATATTACATCATAATTTTTTATTATTGAAATTTCATTTTTAATTGTATAAAGGTATGTGTATTTAATATTTTAAAGTATAGTTTTTTATTACATTATAATTATAATTGAAATTTCATTTTTTATTGTATAAAGATATGTGTATTTAATACTTTAAAGTATTTCTGTTGTACTAAAATTATGATTATTTTTCTTCTCTAAAATTTGATTTTAACTAAATTTTTGACAAAATTATTAAAAACATATAATCTCAAAAAAAATCCAAATTGTAATATTTTAAACTACTATTTTTTATTACAATCACTACAATAATAAAAATATAACTTTAATATATGTACATACCAATTTCAACACAGCACAAAACATGAGAATGGTAAGAAAAGATCATTAATTCAACTCCACCTCCACCCATCCAACTTCATGATGAGGATTGTAAGAGCACCTCCACCTCCACAGTTTTAAATAACCAGCTCATTAATTAACCTACATCGACTCAACGAAATTTTTAAATAACCCTTAATTAATATTAAAAAAACCAAACAAAAAACAATCTTAATCATCATGAGTTAATTCTTCGGTGGGTCGCACAAATCACTCAACCCATTTGTTTTCTTTTTTGTTGCTGCTGCTATTTTTGGTGATGGATAACTATCGATATGATACACACGAACCAGAATGGAAATATAATTTTCCAAAGCCTTTATACGGTGTGGCCTGGACTATCTGAAGGGAAAACATTTCTCTTGAACCAATACAGCAGACAAATGGCGGATCTATTCCGCAACTGAGTACCATCCAATATGAAAACATGCAGTCGCCGCCTATTCCAACACACGATTCTCCATTGTTGATAATACCAGCCGGTTTGAGTCCCACCACCTTGCTGGACTCCCCCGAGTTGACCTGCACATCAGAAATATCGGGACAGTCCAGCAAGGTGGTGGGACTAAAACCGGGTGGTATTATCAACAAAGTTGAATCTTGTGTTGGAATAGGCGTCGACTGCATTGTTTCATACTGGGTGGTATTCAGTTGAATCTAGATCCGCTTTCAACCAAACTTCCTCCGAAACTACCATTTATCATACTGATTGGTTCAAGAGAGATGTTTCCAGGCTCAGTTATGGACCAGGCCACAACTGTTATTTCCAGGCTCAGTTATGGACCAGGCCACAAGCTTTGGAAAGTTATATGCACTGTTATTTCCGTTCCAAACTGAGTTCCATTCCGGTGTCGCATCGTATATAAGCTTTGGAAAATCATTATCATATCATATCATAGCTATTCATCACTGAAGATAGCAGCAACAACACGACAAACAGAAATAGGATTGGGAGATCCACTGAAGAAATAACTGGTCTCATGTTCCTTTTTTTCAAATAAACAGCCACAAAATGGTGGGTGAACATCCACTTAACTTGTGGTTCATCCATAAGAGAATTCCAAAAAGTTTTCAAAATTATTGTTCAATTTGTTACCTAAAATTTCATTACGAGAAATAAAATAATGTCAACCATTTTGAATGAAAAATATCCTACTCCCTTTTTAAACCTAATTTAGCAGATTGAACCCTTACACTGTCAAGTCAGAGCTATCCATCCTTTTGTCATGTATAACCCTCTCAGTTTGTGCGGAAGAGCAAGAAAACGGATATGCTCAGGACAAGTAATACGCCAAAGTTTATTAAGAGAAATACCGCCGAAGAGCAAGAAAACGCATGCTAAGTAACACCAAAGTTTCTGAAGAGAAAAAACAGAGAAAAATTGTTTGGAAGACATGTAACGGCCATTACGTTCTATCTCCTTCGCTCTGTCATCCAAACATGAAACTGCTGACACGCCCAGATTTTACCGAAAGATTATGCGAAGCTTGAACAAAAGAGAGCATCATCAAAGTATTAAATAACAGAAACCTTATCAATCCAATCATAGAAAAGGATGACGACCTTGTATAGAACCCTCTCTCGGTCCTGGAAACCCTAATGCAAATCTAGGTTTAGTTAGCTCATGCCACCAAAGACTGCAACCCTGTGCATTATGACACACGTACAATGACTATTTATAACAGTTCCAATAGCGGTTAGCTGCAAATAACTGCCTGACTAACCATTGCCTCCAACTAAATCATTGATTCACTCCGAACCGACTTAGAGCTCAGTGTGGAAGTCATTTTTTATTATTAAATAATTAATTCTTTAATTTATTTTTATTTTGTAATTCTTTATTTTAAATTTTTAAATTCGAGGTCATTATTTAACTCACTTTTAATTATTAAATAATTTATTAATTCACTTTTTTATTATTAAATAAGTATTTTTAATTCACTTTTTTTTAGATTTACTCTTTAGTTTATTTTTATTTTGTATTTGTTTATTTCAAATTTTGAAAGATATCCATAAAATGAATTTGGACAATGTGGACACTACACTTGTCCCATCCTTCCGCAATCTAGGAAAAGCATAGATGATAATCCACAGCCAAATTCTAAGATATAAATGTCTATCGACTTAATTAATGGTTATTTAAAATTTTAGTTGGATGGGCGGACGTTAATTAATGAGTTGATTATTTAAAACTTTAGATGGGTGGAGGTGGAGGTGAAGGTGGAAGTGGAGATGAATTAATAAGCTTTCTTAAAATTCCGATTTGTGTGTTTTTTATTATTGTTGTGGTTGTAATAATTTATTGTTCTAATAAAAAATAGTAGTTTAAACATGTTATAATTTGGATTTTCGATGTTTCAACATGTTTGCTCTCACACTAACCTTGCTAACCTTCTAGAACCCCAAAATTATAGCAAGCTAGGGACACCTCTTTGAGCATAGAAATAGTATTTTAAAGAAAACTTGAAGTAATCTCTATCTTCTTAAGGTGGATAGACCAAGATTGATTTGAGTTAAAGACCATAATCATCATCATCATCAAATACATTTTAGGGTGTTAAATACATTTATTTATTTAACAATATAATTTTAATAATGAAAAATTGCAATTTGATAAAAAATTATATAGTTCCAGCAATATTAATCTAGAAAAATTCAAATCTTATAAAGTCTAGAATAAAAAGGTTACATTATGAAAAATAAATACAATCTATCATCCATTATAAGGGTTGTGAAAAATTACGGGCCTTAGTGTTTGTTAATTGGTGAATTTGTGGATGGAAAGTGTGTAAATTTCCATGTAATTTTTGTTATTCTTTGGTATGTTGCAAAGATTAGTATGACATCCTCAGAGATGTGATGTATTATAGGTTTCATATGTCAATAACTAATGATTAATGGAATGATTCACATAAGAAACTACTTGAAAGTCCAAAACCTAGAATAAATAGACTATTTCATTTTTAGATATGTTCCAAATATTAGTATGACATCTTGGGAGATGAGATGGATTAAGTTTTAAATAATTAATGGTTAAATGTCCATTAGATGTAGTTTTGGTGGTTGGGAGGAATGATTGGTACCCTCCCTACCCAATTTCAATTCTTGTAAGTGACATGATGCTCTTGTTGAACTCCTATGAAATGAATGAATTAAAAAATTAAAAATTAATGATTAATGATCTATTTCAGTATTTAATTATTAATCGTAGATATGTCTGTGTGTGTGCCGACATTAGGATATAATGTACTAATGTGATAAAAATACTTATGAAATTGACATACTATGCCTACTTCTTGTGGAAGAATTTAACATTTGACACGTTATCTCTTATGCAATTTCATACTTAGCCATTTTAATGTGTTAACATCAAACGATTACACTTAGCCAAAACACATGAACATAAGACAAGATGTATGGGAAGAACCCGAAACTAGGAGCGTCTAACTTTTATTAATATAAAAGTGTCACAAAGAGTACAATCAGAATGAGAGGGCCCAAAATGGATGCGACAACCTCGGAGAGTGCCCAACAAGTGATTCTCGCTAGAAACCCCAAGATTTTTCCCACTTCTACAAGCAAACCAAAATCTCCTTGGTATCCTCTTGAAGCACCCATGCAACCACCTCCTACGGATCTCGTTAATCTTCTCAAAACCCATACCATACACAAAGGTTCCCAAACTCTCCCTGTGTTGCACCCTATCTTCACCCGACCTATGCCAAGGCTACCTATAGCTCAGTTTCCCAAGTAGCTCCTGAATTCCTTCTACTTTGTTGTTGATCCTTTGATGAATTCCTTTGCTTGGAATCATGCTTGTATACTTATAATTTCTCTCCAAGTCCATGGGTGCACCCAAGGCCTTCCTTGTTGTAGCTACAACCCACCCTGTGCCAAGTTGACGTCATGCGGTGTCCAGTTGTTTAGATTTGGGTCCACATACTTGTGAAATCCCACTTCATTTTTTGATCGATGCACTCTACCCAGACATGCCCTTCAAGCAACACTTTCTTGTCTCCATGTTGGGCATGCTCCGTTTGTTGAGCTCCCAAGTTATGTTTCTGATGCACATCTCTGCCTTCATGAATCCCTCCACCTTGTTAATTGGTCTTCCTACCAAACCAGGTTCTGGAGCATGGTGCCACCCAACATGGGTTCCCATCCCATGCCTTGGTCCATTGTGCTACCAACCGTCTTTCTAGCCTCCCAAGTCAGGTTGTTTGGGAAAGTGAGCTCTTCACAACTCTTGGCTAAGCCCAACCTTTCCAATTCATACAAATCTTTTCGTGGGAAGTGTGTGGTCAGAGTGCCTAGTTACTAAGACCCTGACAAAAGAGATATTGATACCCTTAGCAAAGTGAAGAGGGTTTATAAACTGTAGGTGGATACATAAGAGGAAACAAGGGTGAAAATAATGAATATGTCTAGTAGGAAGATCAAATCCATCAGAACACACAATGGTGGGGAGTTTGTCAAATATGATTTTTAATAACTCTGTGCAAATGCTGGCATTCAAATGCAGCATACAGTTCCCTACACACCTCAGTAGAATTGTGTGGCTGAGCATAAGAATAGATCTCTCAAGGAGATGGATACTGTATGTTGGAGTCTAACTATTTGTCTCCAAGACTTTGAGCTGAAGCCATCAACTGTGTAGCCTATATTGAGAATAGGGTGCCACATAAATCCTTGAAAGGAATTACTACTTTTGAAGTTTGGAGTGGGCACAATCTTGATGTGTCTCATTTCGGAATTTTTGGCTCAAAGGCATGGGCTAGAATACCTCGTGAGAAGAGAAGGGATTTGCAGCCCCAAATCCAACCATGCATATTTGTTAAATATCTAGAAGACTCCATGGGTTACAAGTTTCTTAATATAACCACACAAGAAGCTTTCATTGAAATAAGTGTTCAATTTGATAAAGAACCCCTACAACTAGTTGAAATTGGAGAATCCTCTGAACCACCACATGTTGAAGTAAGTGAAGCTTCTCATTAAATTTATGATTTTGATTTTTTTGATGATGAAGACCACATGATTTCAGATCCAAGTTCACCTACAAGTCCTAAGTGGGATGCAAAAACACTTGAACCAGCTAGATAACTTGTGGGTGATCCTCAAGATCCTAGGAGGGCTAGATCTCAGTTTCAGAATGCTCTTTCTGTCAAAGATCCTTTTCTTCCTGAGAAGTGTTTGTTGATGGTTGAATATGATCCTCAGTAATATAAAGAAGCCTAAAATGACCCTAAATGGAAGGATTCCATGGATGAATACTTTCAGTCTCTTCAAAATAATGGAACTTGGGAGCTACTCTCTCTCCCACCTGGTAGAAAGCTAGTCAAGTGTAAGTGGATCTTTAGAACAAACATTGTTGTTGAAGGTACAATAGTGAAGTACAAGGAAAGCTTGGCAGCTAAGGGATTCTCACAATTCCAAGTCCTTGACTACAATGAGACCTTTTCACAAGTTGAAAAGATGGATTCCATAAGACTAGTTCTAGCAATTGCAAGATCCAAGCTCTAGGAAGTACATCACATGGATGTAAAAATGCCTTGCTCCATGGATATCTTGAGGATGAGATATATATGCATCAGCCAGAAGTTTATATCGCTGACCCCTCTCTTATGTGTTGGTTGAATAAGTCACTATATGGGCTTAAGCAAGATCCCAAAGCTTGGTATGGAAACATAGATAGTTTTCTCCTGTCACAAAGCTTCAGCAGATGCAAGTCTGATATGAATGTTTACATGAATCTAATTAGTGGTTCAATTTTTATTATTGTGTTATATGTTGTTGACCTTTTGATCATAGAAATATCCATTGATGAGATTGCTTCATTGAATACTGCTTTGCATCATGTTTTTTCCATGACTGACTTGGTAATACTTAGATAATTTCTGGGACTTGAGATCAGCTAGTCCAACTCAGGAATTAAAGTATCTTAGTCAAAATATGCATCAGATCTACTAAATAAATTTAGAGTAGAAGAACGCAAGATTCCAACTAAGACTCCCTTCCTTTCAGGAGTAAGACTTGAAGGTGCAGGATTTCCCCTTTGGTGAACAACATCTTATATAAACAACTAGTTGAAAGTTTGTTGTATCTTACTCACACTCGACTTGATATGGCATATGTAGTGAGTGTTTCATCAAGGTACATGGAGCAACCACATGATATTTATTTGAGAGCATTATGTGCAAGGAACTAAGTCTCATGGGATTCATTATATTGTTGATTCTTCCTTGCATATTCATGGTTATTCGCATTCTAATTGGGATAGAGATAGCTCACACAAGAAATCAAATTCTGGATTTTTTTCATGCTTGGAGGAGGATGGTTTTGTTTTTCAAGTAAAAAGAAAAGTGCCATTGCACTATCTTTTGCAGAGGCAGAATACCAAGGAACTATGAATGCAACCAGTTAGTGTGTATGGATACAAGGTATACTTTCAGAGCTTGGGATTTACTTTAGCACTCCCATAGTCATCTTTTGTGACAATAAAAGTGATATAAGGATCTCAACTGACTTAGTAAAAAGACAAAGTACCAATCATATAGAGATTCATATGCACTACATCCGAGGTCTAGTGCATGATCAGATCATTGCTCTGTACTTTTTCCCATCTTCTGAGCAAGTTGCAGACATCTTCACCAAATAAATCTCAAATAATACTTATAGACATCCCATATCACTTCTTGGGATGGATGAAAAGATGGTGAATAAGGATTGAAAAGAATTTTTTTTAAATTTTGTTCATGTCCATGTTTTGAGGGGAGGTTTTTTCCCATGAGGTTTTCCTTCTTTCCTTGTTTTGTGGACAAGAAGTATGTAAGAAAGGTGACCAAGAATTGTTGTTGGGCCCTATATTTCTGATTTATTCACATAAACTCGGGATTTAGGGACGGTGTTAGAATATGAAAAACCCACACCATACTTATGATATAATGTATTAGTCATTCTTGATTAATTTCCTAGGTGTTGACTAGGTAGTTTGCCACCTTTTGCCTCTTTTGGCCTACACTTGCCATCATTATCCATAGGAGCACACTTGGAAATATTCTATATAAGATCATGTCTTCTTTTATGACTTTCCAGGAATAGTAAGAGAAATTTCTTGACTTAGACTATTTTTTTCCTATTTTTTTCTGCTTTTTAGTGGATAAGGATAAAGCTAGGCACCGTCTTTGACTTGGAAAGCTGTCTATTTTTAGGCCAACACATTGTCCATTTTTTATCTCCAAAAGACATGATCTGATTTATTTTCCATCACTCATCACCTCACATGATTGATTTTTCCAATTCGTGAGCCTCTAGAGTGATTTGGAAAGTGATTTTCCCACCTAAGGGGGTTTTTTGCATATTTAGTAATCTTTATTTTGTGAGAACTTCGAATTCATTCTTTGTATTTAAAATATCTGATGTAATTATATATTTGGATAGCCATTACATAGCCTAAGTTTGTCTAATGTAGTCTTATACAATAGACTTTTATTGTGTGAATCAATTCAGTGCAAGTTTTCAAGGATCTATGCAATTTTGTGCTTAACAATTATGTGAGAATGATGTTTTCTTTGCAAGAAATTCCTGTGAATTGATTTTCATATATTCAATTTATGGGATTCATAGAATATGAAAAATGATCATTTTTCATAAGGACTCCTCCTAGTCCTTCTTTACTTGCATCAATGAAAATAACAAAATCCCCATCGGGATCAGCTATCTTTAAGATGGACGCAATAGTTAATAAGTGTTTCAATCATTGAAAAATTTCTTCACATTTGTCTGTCTAGTTCAACTTTGACTCCTTCTGCGAGGATGTCATGGAATAATAAATCCGAGAAAAGTTCTGGATGAACTTGCGATAAAATCCTTCCAGTCCTAAGGATGATCTAATGTCTAACAAACAGGTAGGAGTAGGTGACTCCATGATGGCCTTAATATTTTTTGGGACTACAGCAATACCTTCCTCAGAAATTATGTGTTCTAGATACTAAATTTTTCGTTTATAAAATTCACACTTACTAAATTTGGCATAGATTTGGTGCTCCCGCAACACTTGTAGAACAATCCAGAGATGTTCTGCATGCTATTATTCATATTTAGAATAAATTAGTATGTCTTCTATGAATACCAGCACACACGTATCTAATTATTTGCTAAAAATGCTATCCATCATGCACATGAAGCTTGCAGGTGCAATTGTCAACCCAAATGGTATCACTACAAACTTGTAGTTACCATAATATGTCCTAAAAGTTGTTTTAATTATGTCTTATTCATGAATCCTTACTTGGTGGTATCCAAATCTCAAATCAATTTTAGAGAAGACCCTTGACTTGGTCAAATAAGTCATGTATTCTAGGAAGTGGATAACTATTCTTGATTGTAAAATTTTTAGTAGTCGGTAATCAATGCACATCTGCATTGTATCATCTTTCTTCTTCACAAATAGGATTGGTTCTCCCCACAGAGACACACTAGGTCATATATAACCTTTCTCAATCAGTTTTTAGAGGTTCAATTTCAACTCCACTAGATCTGGTGTACTCATGTGGTACGAAGATTTTGAAACTGACAATTCCCCTGGTACAAGTTCTATGGAGAAATCTAATTCTTGTTTAGGTGGCAGCCCTGGTATTTATTTTGAAAACACATCTTTGAACTCATTTAGGATAGGATAGTTTTCAATTTCCTATTTTTTTTTTCAAGTTTTTGGATGTGAACAACATAGATCTTACAACCATTTCTCACACATTTCTTAGCTTGTAGAGCTGAAATTTGTTGGACAAAAATTTTCTTAGGTACCCCCTGAACCATTCTCTGATTTCCATTATCATCCATGCATGTAAATGTTTTATTCAAGCAGGTATGTATAACATGGTGCTATTATATCCAGCCTATACCTATCAATATGTCATAAGAACCCAATGGTAATATGTTCAAATCCACTTATGTTTAGAAACCATTCATTTCTAATTTGTAACATTTGACTAAATTATAAAGTTTTATTTTGGAACCGCTGGCTAGATGTACAAGCCATCGTTTGCTTCTTTTTTTTATTTAACTTGTAGAATTCAACAATTTTAGGATATAACTAACTATGGAAAGCGTATGGGTCGATTAAATTTGAAACAACTTTCATTGAAAATTTACCTTCAATTTCGACCATTATTGACTAATGGTCTGCTTGTCTTCCCTCCAAGGAAGCACAAATTCTCAGTGTTTTTGTAATTCCTTCAACAGTCACATCCTATTGTAAATTGTTCAAAACTTTGTTTTTTTATGTAGGCATTCCTTGTAGAAATGGGGCCTTGATATCCCCAACACTTCACTGGTAAAGGGTTTAATTTGTTTCTAGCAACTATTGTTGGTTTGTTTACACTGTGGGCTAGTAAATTAGACTCATCTTCACTTTTGAAAAAGTTTTGATTGTTTTAAAAATTATAAAATTGATTTTCCTTGACCATTCCTCTATCATTATCCAATTAATGAGAAAACATCATCCAAATTTTGATAATCTCAACAAAATCAAGAATGTAATATCCCAATTTTAGACTCTTTACATTTACTATGTTTGATTTGATGTCGAGTTGATAGGATCTAGAGAATCAAGATTATTTAGACTTATTATGTTTTGATGTTGATCTGGTAGGATTTGGAGCATCAAGTCTATTTACATTTATTATGTTTGATATGATGTTGAGATGCCAAGGCCCAGGAGCATCAAGACTAGTTACATTTACTATGTTTAATTTGATGTTGAGCTAGTAGGCTCTTGAGCATCAAATATAGTAAAGGACATGATTATTATGCTCCTTACCTTCTTTTAAAATTTCTAACTATTGGGGAACATCCACCTATAGAGAGACCAAGCATACTAGAGATGGGATGAATCTTTAATTAGTTATTAAATAAAAATAATAGAGAGATAGGATAGGATGTGAGGATAAATCTATAATAAATCAATTTTAAAAATTAAAAAAACAAAAAAAATAAAGAGAGCTGGAAAAAATTCTAAATGTTTTATGGAAAGAGAATAAAAAGAAAGAAACAAAACCAAAAAAAAGAGATCTTCTTCCTATGTAAAGAGAATTCAACGAGAAGAAAAATAATAGGATCTTTTCTCCCCAAAAAATGATAAAATGGAAGAGAGTAGGCATTACAGGGGGTAATCGTCCCTAGTGCACTGGAAGGTTTGGTTCTAGATCCTTGAGCACTCAGCTTTCCATTGATAAGTATATGGCTATACTAGGAAGGCTTTTGTAAAGGGATAAAATTATAGGATTCGACATAGAGCTAGTAAAACACCTTGTGGCTACTTTATAGCTAGTAAACAAAATAGATAACAATACCCTAGGTCTTTCTTTTTTAGTGTGCTTGGTATGGATTGGGGGTGACTTGTGGAATGAACAAGGAACTATTCAAGGTATAAGGTTGGGAGGAATGCAGAAGTTCCCCAAACAATGGGAAATTTAAAGGATGATAAGTACTCTGCATTTGTTTATTTATTCATTATTTCAATTTCACAATAGTTTTGTGTATCCTATGACTTTTTATGCAAGACTTCTAGTAATTTATTGTGCCGAGAGGCGCTCTATAGCCTAGTATGAGGGAGATCTTGTAATGTTTGTCCATGTTTGTCCATGTTTGTCCATATTTGTCCATATTAATAAAATGTAATAATAAAAGGTAAAAAGTAATAATATGAGAGAGATCTTGTAACGTTTGTCCATATTAATAAAATGTAATAATAAAAAGTAAAAAGTAATAATATGAGGGAGATCTTGTAACGTTTTTCCATATTATTGTTGGCCATTAATAAAATGTAATAATAAAAAGTAAAAAGTAATAATATGAGGGAGATCTTGTAACATTTGTCCATGTTTGTCCATATTATTGTCGTCCATTAATACAATGTAAAAATAAAAAGTAAAAAGTAATAATATGAGGGAGATCTTGTAACGTTTGTCCATGTTTGTCCATATTATTGGGCCATTAATAAAATGTAATAATAAAAAGTAAAAAGTAAAGATTTGATCCCTCTCGCCGCTTGATAGAGCCTAGGATTTGGATCTATGCTGGTATTATACTCATTGGTAGTTAGTTCTCTTGCATTATGCCTTAAACTAATACTTTAGGATTCTAATTCTATTGTGTGTCTATATTTTCTTGCATGGTTAATTGTTTATTCTGCAAATTGAAAGACTTGTATGTATTATGAAAATTAGATTTAGTTAATGTAAATTGTCAAAAAGTTTATTCATCTAAGTTTAACTAGTTTCCTGTCTAAATAATGCTTATCACAATTGTATTGGAATTATATATGTGTAAATTTTTTATGTTCTATCTAGTTTCCTTATATTAAGATCTAATTGAAATAAATTATTTTAGGTAGTAAGATTTAATAGTTTGTTTAACTATTCTAGATTAATTGCTTTCTTATAAAACTAGGGTTCATCTAGTTTTGTATTCAAATATACATGTGTAAACTATTTTCTATTCTATTATTGTATTTAAGCTAAAATCCATATTAATTAAGACTTAAGAATGAATTAATAAGTAAAAGTAGGAATATTATTTATATTAATATAATTATAAATTATCATGGGTGTTTATATCCCTAGAGAGAAAACTCTCAACATACATATGGTTTGGAGAGGATTCGAGTATGACTCCAAGGTCAATCCCTTAACTAAACCATATGCTAATTATAATAAATATGTTAAATATAATAGGTAAATTAAATATATAAAACACAAGATTAATAATAAAAGCCAATATAACAACACTAATAAAAACACTATCAAAAGAATAATAAACAAATGATTTCATAATTATAAACATTATACATTAACATAGGATCGATGCCAAGCTATTGGAATTATCCATTAACCATAAAACATAGCGACGATTTGTGCAAGGATCGAACGCTAGCCATCTACGCCATATCTCCTTGTAACACATCACAAGAATGTACAAGATTCCAGGATTGGGCCTCACAACATCGTTCTAGGTCAAAATCGCATCACATAAATAATTAATGGATGATCCTTACGGCCTGTAGGTTTAAAGCCTCTCAACACAATTTACCTCCATGTAAAAATAAAATTTCCTGAGGGCAGAGCTCGTGGCTCATCACAACCACAATAAACAATTAAAATCTAACATTGGTTATGGAAAATTTAACCTATCCTGAGTCTATGGATTGTTCCCAAAACTAATTAACCAAATAACACATGATAATATAAATACAGTCAAATTTGAACCTAATCTACGCAGCATAACGAAAGGTTCATACCTCTCATGCACACCCTGATTAAGTTACAAACACGTCATAAAAATATATATCTCTACTTGAATAAATATAAGAGGCCTATTTACATTAACCATCACTCTTTATCCAAATAAAAACATACTCAATATACACGTAGTAAACATGTAACCAAAACTGAATGCTTGGAAGCAATTTAACTGTGATAAATAAATAATTATAATATTTATCCATGAAATCGAGGGATGAAAAGCATAGATAAATGAAGTAGAGTTGATATATAGGAAGTATAATTTCCATATTTATAAATACTAACATCATGAACTGGGCATTGAATATAACATCAGCATAGATCCATCTTAAACCCGCATCTATCAAGCACCGAGAGGGATCCAATTTCTTGAGGTGTATTTCTTTTTTTAAATTTAAACTCAAGAAATTTGATATCTCTTGATTGATAGACCCTGGTTTAAGTTTTAAGTTTTTATTTTATAAACGAACATCGATTTTTTAAATACTTTTCATAATATTTTATTTTATGAGCCAACATGGATTTTTTTTAAATACTTTCATTAATTTTTTATTTTATGAGCCAACATGAATTTATTAATGGCCGGACATCACACATGTAATGGGACATGTAACGGGACACATACACGTTACAACATCTCCCCCATACTGGGCTGTAGAGCACCTCGTTTCACTTGGTGCAACAAGCTTATACAAGTTAGGAAGCAAACAAAAAGAAGATCCATAAATTAAACAAAGGCATGATGCCTATAAGTTACCCTAACTCCTACTAAATTAACGTTTAGTTTCACAAGTGCTATCATGGCCAGGAAACAAAGGCTTAAAGCTTGTAAGTGTTTAGTTTCCCCATACGTTTAAGATTAAAAATAATTACAATTGTCGGTCATGGCTAGGCTACATAGATCCAAATTAAAACCTACACCACCCAATATTTAAGAAAATTTATACTTAATATCTAATTTTTGGATGTTAACCCATGCCCTGAAGATGGGTGAGCAAGGGATGGCTTGAGCTTACCATTTTAATGTGCGTTCTATTAGATTTTGTACTTTAATTCAATTTAAATAGCATCTTTAACTGAAATAATAACAAGTAAAGATTCTATTGAGATTTTTTCTAAGGACAAAACTTTTTCGATGGAGAGCTGGGGTTTTCGGTGATCTCTGAAGGCAGAAGGATTGAGGTGATCATGGATGCTACAGTGGGGGGAAGCGCTCCATCCCCCCTGCAAACCCTCTTGAAGGGTTTCGGGTTGGGGGGATCCCGATCTAGCTTTATGGAATGGGTGGAAAGGGAATAAGCTCCCAAGAATTTGGATTCATAGGCTTGGCTGTGGGAAGGAAGCAAGGTCAATGCATCCCTAAATCGACGTCAATCCCATCTATAAAAATCAGATCTAGAAATTTGTGGGAAAAGATCGAATACATGCAGGATCATGCGCTTATTGGAAAATTTGTGGGTATGCTTCCGTCGGAAAAAGCCCTAATCTGGTGGATAAATTCAACCTAGAAACCGAAAAGGAATTATGATATCCAATTGTGTTCAAAGGGATTCTTCACCATATCTTTCTTAAATCTCGAAGATAGAAATAGAGTTTTAGACAAAATTCCCTACTTCTACTCGGTTGGCCTTTTTTTGCGACCTTGGAAGGAAAAAAATTTCCCTGATAAAGAGGATATGCGGGTTGTGATAGTCTGGATCAGGCTCTATTCCCTCCCAAGTGAATATTGGGACTCAGAAATCCTGGAAGATATTAGGAACAACCTCGGGTTGAGCAAACCAAAGCTCAACGGTACACTGCCTATGCTCGGTTCTATGTGTACATGGATCTATCCAAGGAACTACCAGAAGCGATCAAGATGTCATGGGAGGATGGATATTGGGTGCAACCATTGGATTATGAGCAAATATCATTTAGAGGTGGTAGGTGCCATGAACATGGACATCTATACATATACCGCCCCATGAATAACCCTAGACCCACTCCTAAGATTGATGAGGAGGGAAAAGAACAAGGTTTTACTAGGGTTTCCAACCGAAATAAAGGAGGCAGGAAACAAGAAAGCATGGAAGGAGCCAAAAATATTTTGACCTCTAATAAATTTGTGCCCTAAAAGAACAATCGGAGGATATAGGTTCTATCCATACTAAGGAGCACGGGGACTCGCTCAATCAGGATGAGGAGATCGGAGACCCAAGGAATTCTACTTCTACAGCGGAGGATATCCCTAGTGATGATCTAGGAGGAGATACTAGAGAATATATTGAAGACATGGAAATTAGATATCTAGACCTAGATGGAATAGAAAAAGCATGTAAAAATGAAGAAACTGTTTATGTCCCACAAGAGCAAGTGGTTCTTCTAAAAGAGGCCATCATCAAAGCTAGAGAGTCCAACCTTCTTGGCATTAACCCAGTGTCCCATAGATATTACAAGAAGAAACATGAATAAATAATCAAGAAGCCATGACAGAAATCCAACCGGCATCGCACTGCAGCAACAAGATTAAAAATGATTGAGTCAGGTCAGTAACCTACCATTAGGGATGCTCTTGGCTTGTAAATTGTTTTCATTATTAATGAAGATTGTCTCATGGAATATAAGAGGTCTTAATGGCCTGCATAAAATAAAGGTCCTTCGGAAAAAAAATAGGATGACAAATCCCACTATTGTGTTTCTTCAAGAAACTAAATGCTCGGTGAAACAGCTGCAAGAAAGATGTAAAAAGATTTGGAAAAACTGTGAGATAATGGGCATTGATGCAAGAAGAATGGAAGGAGGGTTAGGAATCCTATGGGATCCCTGTAAAGTTCATCTGACGGGATTCTGTGGGATTCACTGTTACTTCTCTACTGAATTTGAGGTTATGGATTTCTAAATTTTAGGCCTTTTAACTAATGTCTACGGACCCCATACTCCCCAGGAGAAACTTGTCTTCATTGATTCCTTGAGGAGAGTTGGGGATGGTGTGGGAAATCAACACTGGATTGTGGGGGGCTATTTTAACCTCATCACTTCCTTAGAGGATAAGAAGGGTGGAAGAAAGTTTCTAGAAGACGAGTGTGGTCATTTCAGCGATTCTATTGAAGACCTTAAACTTGTTGATGTCATCCCAGGGGAAGGAAGATTCACTTGGAACAAGAAAAGAAAATGAGATCGCCACATTGCTGCATGATTGGATCGCTTTCTAGTTTTTGAGTCAGTCCTGGAATCAAGAAGTGAAATTTCAGCTTATATTCTCCTAGCGACTGGGTCTGATCACTCACTTGTTGAATTGTGGTGGAGTGGGATGGGATCTCAGTTTAAAAAAACCTTTTGTTTTTTATAAATATGGCTTGGAAATCCTGAGTTCAAAGAGAAAGTAACGCAGTGGTGGGAAGAGCTCAACACTAGGGAGGGCCATAGTATGTACAAGTTCCAACTGAAATTCAATTATCTTAAAGGAAAAATAAATAAATGGAACAAGGAAGAGTTAGGGAATATCATTGAGGACAAAAGGACCCTAGAATCCAGACTGGAGAAAATTCAGAAAATGGGTATGAACCTAGGGTACACCTCTGAGCTGCAGACATAGGAAGCTAGTGTTTACAACAAATTATAGGAAATGGAGTAGCGAGAGGAAACCTTATGGCACCAAAAATCTAGAGTCAACTGGCTTCAAGATGGTGAGCGAAATACTAAATTTTTCCATAGGTATCCAAAATAGAATGCAGAACATGATCCTCAAGCTCAAAAATAGGGAGGGTGAAAGGCTAGAAACAAGAGAGGAGATTGCAGGGAAACTCAACAGTTTCTTTCAAGAGATAATGACTGAATTAGTTCTTGACAGAAGTAGAGACATTGAGTTGATAACCCAGATATCCCACATCTGGTCTCTCAAGAGAAAACTATTCTTCTAATGAATCCAATCACGATGGTATAGTTGAGGAAGAAGTGCAACAAATGAGAGATGGAAAATCTCCTGGATTGGATGGTTTTAACACCAATTTCTTTCACTACTTCTGGGATCTTATCAAGTTGGAAGTTTGGCCCATAGTGGAAACATCAAGACTTCCCAAGAAAATCCTTCCGGCTTTCAACGCCACCTTCTTAACTCTTATCCCTAAGGGGGACGGGGTAGCTTCCCCTGGTAAGTTTCTCCATATTTCCCTTCACAATGTGATTTATAAAATTGTTACGAAGGTTATGGCCAAACACCTCAAGCCCATTCATCCCTTTCTCATCTCCCCAGAGCAATATGGGTTTGTGGAAAGTCAAAAAATCATGTATGGTATCATCCTGGTCCATGAAGTGCTTCACTCCCTTAAAAAATATAAGATCCCAGGAATGATGTTGAAGCTTGATATTTCCAAAGCCTATGACAAGCTGAATTGACAATTCATGAAGGCCATGCTGCATGATTTTGGTTTCTCGGAGGACTAGATCAGTTGGATCATGAACCTAATCTCGACTACCTTCTCTTCGATTTTGTTGAATGGTGTTCCTACTATCTTACTTAAACGTTCTCGAGAGATTCATCAGGGTGGCCCTTTGTCTCCCTAACCATGCCAAATTTCAATCCATACAAGCACAAATTGAAAAAATTTCAATGTTGGCCCTGTGTAGTACATTAATTAATCTATAGGTTTGGTTTTTGATTGTCGAATTGTTTGTTTCAATCATGTTTGAGTCTAGAAACCCTCCCACACCGTTAATGCATGCATCTAGTCTCACCATGCCAAATTTCAGTCCATACAAGCACAAACTGAAAAAATTTCAACATTGGCCCCGTGTAGTACATTAATTAATCTATAGGTATGGTTTTTTATTGTTGAATTGTTTGTGTTAGTCATGTTTGAGTCTAGAAACCTTCCCACACCATCAATGCATGTGTCTAGTCTAACCATGCCAAATTTCAATCCATACAAGCACAAATTGAAAAAAATTCAACGTTAGCCCCATGTAGTACATTAATTAATATAGGTTTGGTTTTTGATTTTCGAATTGTTTTTGTCAGTCATGTTTGATTCTGGAAACCCTCCCACATAGTCAATGCATGCGTCTAGTCTAACCATGCAAAATTTCAGTCCATACAAGCACAAACTGAAAAAATTTCAACATTGGCCCCGTGTAGTACATTAAATAATCTATAGGTTTGGTTTTTGATAGTCGAATCGTTTGTGTTAGTCATGTTTGAGTTTGGAAACTCTCCCAAACCATCAATGCATGTGACTAGTCTAACCATGCCAAATTTCAGTCCATACAAGTACAAATTGAAAAAATTTCAACATTGGCCCCATGTAGTACATTAATTAATCTATAGGTTTGGATTTTGATTGTCGAATTGTTTGTTTCAGTCATGTTTGAGTCTAGAAACCCTCCCACACCATCAATGCATGCGTCTAGTATAACCATCCCAAATATTAGTCCATACAAGCACAAATTGAAAAAATTTCAACATTGGCCTTTAACTTTCAACATTGACGTCTAGTCTAACCATGCCAGCGTTGTTTAATCACATGATAGTTATAATTTAATCACATGATAGTTATAATTTAATCACATGATAATCACTTAAGTAATGTCTCTAATTACAACATATGCCAACATACAAGAAAATGGAAAAAGCTCTAAGAAACAATTAATTTATACGTACCAATAAAATTCAATAATTATATCGCAATATTAAATCAAAATATATAGAGTAGATATATTAAGGCATACCTCATACACTTCAATGGACTTCATCATCTTCTTCATCCAAGTCATCATCTGTATCATCTGATCCATATTCAACATTGCAAGGATTGGCCATAGAATCATAGTCATCGATGTCAGTTTCGATCATCATGTCATCGTCGATATAATCTTCATGGACATTGTCTGCTACATCATCTGATTCAACTAATTCTTCGACATCTTCCTCTAGAACATGATCATCTAACTCATGTTGATCATCTTCAACATCGTCTTCTTATTCAAGACCCTCTTCATTACCTTCCTCTACATTATCCTTTACCAGCCTTCCCCTTAGATCGTGTCTCACAACAAATTACCAACCCCCTCTACGTGGCCCACCTCAGAGTAAAATACCTGTTCACATTGGCTTGGAAGGACATAGGGCTATGTTCTTGGCTGAAACAACCTTGTATTAACCATGGTAAATCCATTATCATGTTCAATAATAGTTTTATTGGGATCACGTTGATTCAATAATAACGTGTGCCATTTGACAACCATAACTACTTTGAAGGAGTTAAAGTCACACTGAACAATAGCTTCCAAATAACCATAGTATTAATTTTCTGAGATTTCGATATGTCTGACACTTCTAGAGGAAACATTTGTCACCTCAAAGACTGCACATATCCCACAATCTGATGTTTTCTTTGTTTCATCCAACTTTTTGATGCAAAATTTACAACCATTGCACCACATAGCCTTATGATGTTTTACCTAGAACAAGCCATACACGTAAAGATTACATCATGAATTGATGATTAAGTGTATGTTTATGCCCTACAGGGAAAAAAATCAACGTTTATGTCAATATATTTGCAAAAAAAAAAAATAGTATGGCTAATTAATATGCTTTCCTGCTTATCTTTTAAACCATATGCTAAATCGATTTCCCTTTGTGTAATATTGGTATCTCCATTGCGATGAGATGCTTTAACTAGTGAAGCCACACCTTCCCATGATATTCCATGACCATATTGTTCACATTGTTCAATCCATACCTTCATCCAATCAAGATTGTTTGCGATGTATAAATGACGTGCATCCCTCTCTCAACCAACTGCTTGATGAAAATAAAATTAAAATTTAGTACAAATGTATATTCAATTAACACAATATACATTTTTAATTGATGCTTATTGAATATTAAAAATAAAATAAGTATGATATATACATAAAAATCAACAGTCAAATGTACTATATTAATTAATCTCCACTAGCTAATAATTACCTTTCACCTTCCTCGATCTACCTTTCCCCTTCAGGTACCCCCCTTCGATTATATATAACTTGTTAATAAAATCACTACTTAACTCCTATATTTCCCAAGATTATATATAAATTGTTTGACATTGTTGTTGAAGTTTTCTGGGAGAGATAGAGGTAGAACATACTGTAACAATATACAAATCATTTCATTTTTTTTTACAAAAAGTAGACAAAAGAATACCAACAATATGCACTAGAATAAAAAATTATAGCAATTATATGCATACCATAATAATTACCTTTAAGAAGATATGGCAATCATGTGTTTTCACCCCCACAAAATCACATTTCTTTGCTATGATATTCTTCATGTTCGAACAAAAGCTGGTGGGAAATTTATTTTTTCGCATGACTTCTTTTACAACATTACTTTGCTGCTCCATTAACAACCATGGAACTGAGTTTATATTAATTTGGTCTCCGTTTCTATGTAATTGAATGACGTCTTTCATTGCATGGTTGGATTCTTGTATGTCATTGCAAATTTTGATATTTTTTTCTGTCACTCCTTCCATCCAATATTCGCCATAATGTTTCAGTCACGTTCTTTCCGATATGCATTGTATCAAACATATGAGAAATTTGTAGGTGCTCATAGTAGGGAAACCTATTGAATTGTTTAGTATAACTTTTCATTCCTCGTGCAAGCCCATTAATTCCTGCATGATCACGAGGGCCATCATGAATCATAGTTTATAAATAAATTACAGAAATCAATGTCAATTACAGTAAAAAAAGCACAATAAAAAAAAATCATAACATTTCATATACGATGATAGATAGATAATTTGATCCATATGTACCTTGAGAATTTATATTATATTGCAACTTCCATAGGTGAGGTGTCATTCTTTGCAGTTTTAATGCAGACTCTTGCTTCCCATTGAATAGATGCTTTTCGGTAGTTCAATACCTATGTTTCTTAGAGAGGAAGTGCTTATACTCATCATACACCTCCTTTCTTAAACTTTTTGAATGACGAGATTTGATCTTAGGACCACAAAATGGACATACAAATTTTCCCGTTGTCTGAAGATCTACATAAAGAGATGGATTAACTATGTCAATTATAATTATATATAAAATGAATGGATTATTAAAAGCACACGTGCATAATATATCAACTAGTTCATAAAAATAAATGCAATTAAAGTGGAACTTATAATTACAAACCGCAAAAATGGGTTAACCCGAGGGCATCGTGTATTGTCCATATAAGCATTGCATGGAATTGAAATTTCCTTTGTTGTATTGGTCTAGCTACATCATACATCGTGATGCCATTCCATAACTTTAGTAGCTTGTCAATAAGAGGTTCAATATATACATTCATATATTTAATTTGGTACTTACTTGATTGATTTAGACATATAAAATATATAATTATTACGACCATTCAGATATATAAACCATACATGAGAGAAAAATAAAATATATATATATGACATTACACAACAAAATACAACAAATAAGATGCCACTACATTAAAAAAAAGTTGTTGTAGACACATACCTGGAATAATAATTCCTAACATTATGTGCTCCCTCTTTATTGACATCCATGGAGGAATGTTATTGTTGATAACAAAAATAGGCCACACCGAGTAAATAGATCTCATCTCTGCAAATGGATTGACACCATCTGCTGCCAAAGAAATCCTAGCATTACGAGGTTCTTCTTTAAAGTGAAGCCATTTTTCCTCCATATCTCTAGATGCAAAACCATCTACAGGCATTTGAATAATGTCATATTGAATTATGTTTTGAGCATGGTAATCCATAAACTGTGCTATGTTTTTGCACTTGAACAGTTGTTGCAAACGTGGAATAATGGGAATATAACGAAGAACCTTGCAAGGAACCTTTTTTGTTACTTGATCTGTTCGATATCTACTGATATGACATTCCAGACAATTTGTTTCAAATTCATGCGGATTATAATATATAACATGGTCATCGGGGCATGCATCAATTGCTTCATATTGCATTCTAATTTCTTTCATGATGGCAGATAAATATTGATATGTGCGAGGTAAAATATTTGACGGTGGTAACAAAAATTCAGCTATCAAGCTACAACAAATTAAAATAAAAAACCATTTAATATAATATATAAATAATATTAATGAAACACATTTCATCCATATTAATTTTACTTATGAATTAACAATAAAATTATTAGGCGAACAAAGATAACTTTTAGCGCGATCATATATATGTGATGGAATATATTACATGCCTTAACATCTGTGTGACTGATGTGTTTGAAAGATCATTCATAACCTTCAAGTTCATTATCAACAATATAGCAGAGAGAAGATTTGTGTTGTATCCCTCATAAAGGGGTTCATATGCCTTCTCAAGAAGAGGTAAGTCATGAACATCATCAAAGTCATCATTTTCATGATCATGATCATGTTCACCCATTCTAACATTAAATGTATCATGGATCAATGTATTTGTACCAACATATTCAACTATGTTATCAGTATGATGATCTTCTTGAATGTGATCATTAACTTGTTCTCCATTATTCATAGCTCCATGTTCCTCTGGTACTTGTTCTGAAAGCACATCCTCTAGGCGATATGCCGTAGGATGTCTTTCCTTTATAATTACATGAAACCATCAATAGATATAGGTTAATATAAGAAATATTAAAATGATACATACATTTACAAAAACGATCAATATAAGGACATATATAATGAAAAATTACCAATGGACGATATTCATGTCCCCCCTCAACATGTCCATGTTCCCTACAATGTCTTTTGGATGTTGTGATATTTATTCTTTTCCTTTTAAACCCCCTGCATTGACTACATGGAAAATAACATTTCGCATCACTCTTTCTTTTCAGTCCATCCCACAATTTAGCAAGCAATTGTTGATTTTGTTCTTCTAGATCAGGAATATTGTTATGTGACATTTTCTCATAAAGAGCTTGACTGAAGATTATCGATCTTAAAAAATCAATCTCCACACTTCACTATTTTTCATCATAGTAACAATTGAAATAATTGTGTATTTTTGTACAGAAAATAGTCCGTGCAAAAAATATAATTTTCGCAAATCGTCGCTTGTATAACCAACATGTCGAAATGTTTCTATAATTTATAGTTTCTAAAATTAAAATTTCGTCAGAGATCCGACGATATTATCATAATTACTATTATAATATATACGTCACATATCCGATGACACTCATTGGATATCTGACGAGTGTCGTCAGATAACTGACGGGCACCGGGTATTCAACAACTGTAGATATCAATTTTTAAAAAAAGAAAAATTCATAATTTTAAAGGTGAAATCTGACGCCATGGTCAATTTTGTCAGAATTCGTCATATTTTCTCGTCATATTTTGGGTTCAATTTTTTTTGTGATGGTATGTCCACAAGTTAGTCGTAGTGTACCTTCTTCCTTAATCGATAGTTCCGCTTACTGCATACTTCTTCCACTTTTCATGTTTTGTTGTAATACCCCATTTTGACCCTTAGGATATATTAGCTTTTAATGTAAATATTGTATACATGTGATGTATGTTTTCCTAGCGTGGAGATCAAGGTCAAGGCCCTGCTAATGGATGCTTGAATTTTATTTAAAAGGAAAGTATCAGGTATTATGTTACCCATGTGCTATTTAGCCAGGAACATTGTAAAAATTATCTAAATAAATATCATGCAATAAAATACCAAAGCTGGCTATAGAAGCAACGAATGAGAAGGGGCCATGTGTATTACACTAGGGAGTGGTGAGGGGGTTGTGGGGATGAACCACATTCTACCAAATGTCATTTTGAGAACCCATTTAACTTTCCTTGCTGACATTTAGCTCTGTAGTAAGGAAGTTGTTGAAGAATTAAGTCTATGGCTTCAACGGAGCATGGGCATCCCAGAAATTTGTATGGAAAGTATGGACTTTGTTTTTATTATACCACAAGTTAGTCTACCTCATGGGAATTGGTTCTTCCTCATTCCCATTCCATTGTTGAACATCCCAGCATCAGTTTTCATCCATTACACATGCCCAACAGTGAGAAAAAACAGAAATGACAACTTTGCAAGAACCCACATTTTGAAGTGCCATAAACACCCAGAATTTGGTATTGACAGTGTAATCCAATGGGGGATCCATAGATACAAACCTTGGGGGAAAATTGAGAGTATTAGATACCCCGAAATCCATTGGAAAACCCAGTTTTTATAGCACAGAAATCTAGTGACGGGATTGACTTATTGGATAACATAATTGTGAGAAATCCAAGTGTGAATGTTTGAACAGAGGTTGGGTTTGCTTGATAACTCCAATGAAGGCTAGAATATCAAGGAATTAGCAGCTGGAACTTTATAGGCCCACCCTGAAGAGCACTAGAGGGAAGGGATGCGTGAGGGACTGTGCAGCGGAGAAGGGAACCTTCCTCATGTTCGGTGTGGTAGGTATTGTGGGTGCCATGACTGTTCAGTTTAGTTGAGATGCTTGTAACTCCGTGGTTGAGCTCATTGGCTTAGCATCCTCCTCTTTGGTCTCTTGCATGCTTGATAAACCCAACTGTGTGTTGGCTTAGCATGACTGTTTGAGTGAAACCATGGCTATGAGTGAACCTGTTTAGTTCCTCCTTAGTGGATACAGAACCCAGCTCAGGGGTGATCTCTCAGCTGAAAGAATATATGTTGGACATAGATCTATGGTTGGGTGGAACGTTGCTCTCACATAGCCAGTTGTTTGGACAACTTCATCTCAAAGATAAGCATTCTCTGTGGTTTAAATTCTATGCATTCTATGTGCTGCAATGTGTTAATTCTGAATGATAA
Organism: Larix kaempferi; assembly: GCA_027924585.1. Taxonomy (NCBI): domain Eukaryota; kingdom Viridiplantae; phylum Streptophyta; class Pinopsida; order Pinales; family Pinaceae; genus Larix; species Larix kaempferi. The sequence continues at coordinate 15,520,618 of BSBM01000030.1, forward strand.
TTATCCATGTTAATGGATTGAAATGATTATCTTAATATGGTTGATATGAAATCTGTGCATAGAACTGGAATGGGATTGATTCTCTGTATGTTGAATCATCATCTTATTGTGATAGATAAGTTGATGCATTACCGTTTGTGTGTCTGCAAATATGTTTAATTCCACTGTGTAATTTTAGTATGCATTTTATTTAAATGGTAAAAAAATTAGCCTTATGGCTTTGGGAAAGAATCAGACACCCGCATGTTATAGTCATGTTCCCTCTGTGGTTTGGAATGATGGGAGGGGACGTGACATTTGTGCCATTGAGGTGTCATTTCTTGTGGGTCTTACACATACTTGGTCCTTTTCCTAGTGGTACTTGCACCCTTGTAGTGTGTTCTTGTGCCCTTTATGTACCATCGCTTGTGGGACTTGTGTACTTGACTTCTCCAACCGCTATTTTCTTTTCGGTACTCTTGCGTGCTTCAACACCTTGCATAATTATTCCAATTGGTGATCCCTACACACTTCAAGGGCTTGTATAACTGTCCAATTGCTTCTTTCTTTCAAGCCTATTGTGCACTCCTGAAACTTTTCCAACCATTTCTTTTGACTTTTCCTTGTGATAGCATGACTAGGTGGACATAGGAGCCACGCATGTACCATATGTACTTTTTCAAACTAAATTCCATATACTTCTTCAAACTAGCACAGGAATACTGAATCCTCTTTGAGATCAGTTGACATCAATGACAACCAAAGTTCAACATCGTTTGCATGACGACACTTGAGTTGTGATGCTTGCATAACGACACTTTGGTTAAAATAAAAGACATCACTTGAGTTACGACATTTGCATGATGAAACTTAAGTTATCCACTTAACTAATTGGTCTAGCATCAAGATGGAGGGCGATTTCATCCTAAAGTTAGAAGATAAAAATAGAAGTTGAAGCATGAGAATAATATATATATATGTTATACAATATTAATGAAATTCAATGTGAAGAAAATTCTCTTCTCCATTGAAGGAAACACGCTTTTCTTTGTGAAGGATATTATTTTGAGTTCTATTATTCCATCTTCTCTCTCTTGTTCTGATATATGCACTAGAGGTGCTTCATGTAATCTGATTATTGCGAAGCAAGTCATTCTCTGCTATCAATCAATATACCAAGGAATATTTTGTTGGGGTTTTCTCCCTGAAGTTACAGAGGGTTTCCCTAGGGTAAATTTATGTGCCATATGTGAATGCTTATGTTTATGATTGTTCATTGATTTCAAGTACTACAGCAATTTCAAATTACAAATAAAAAATTAACACTTTTTGTGTAGTTGTTAAATGGATTTTGAAGTCATGGATATTAACTCAGTTGTTGAGTAGTCTTGGACATATTAATGTTATATTCATGTATAGTGAATTGATGAATAAATAGTAAACTCAATAATTTGAAAGGAATTTTACTGTCTAGTAAATTTAATATATTTGTAAGATTTTTGAAATACATTTTATCTTAACACGATGTTCTTTCACTTACTAGATAAGATAAATTTTCAAATCATATTGTAAAATCATGTCATGCCCCTTTTAAAATTTTTATATTAATGTATTTAATGTCATTTAACTAATTAAATTCTATTATATCTATGTAAGTATGGTAATTTGTGTTTGTTTTTTAAGTTTAATTCTTATCAAGTTGTAGTTTTAAATTAAAATTATAGAAAATGTTAATAGGATGGGTTGAAATGTAATCATGACCACCAAAAATATATTGGGCACTAAGTTGTTTCTTTTACGATTTTTTTTAACATGTAAAAATTAAGAGAAAACATGTTTAATGTGTGAAAATCCTCATAGCAGATCTAAGAGTTGATGTATACCTCACAATGAAAGAATTTAGGAATAAGATTAAGAGTGGTCAATGCAGTAAAATGAGCAACATAATAATAATACAGTAGAACTTGGATAGAAGAAAAATAACTTCACACACACTAATTCATTAATCACAAATGGACAAATAAATAATACAATGCATGAGGATTCGAATGCCAAGGTGGCAATTTGAATTAGCCTTCATGGAGAGATCAAAAGATCATTGGAGTGTCATTGGAGAACAACTAGAAGTCTTCATCATCATCAATGGAGTCATCAATGCACAAGTAACTGTCAACCATCAGTCAAACTGAGTCTAACTAAGTGTGGTAGGTGTAACTGAGTGTAACTGGCACTAACTGAATGAAGGAGGCTTAGTGGAGGGCGCATGAGGATCTAACTAGAGTCAAAATGGGAAGTCAAGTCTCATCGGAGGTCCATCGGAGTGATACAGTCAGTTGAGAGTTAGTCTAGCCTTAAATCAAGGAAAGAACTGAAGATAACTCAACTAACTGAAGTGCAACTGAGTGGCAGGTGAGAGAGGATGAGGGGCTTCCTTAAATCAAGGAATAAGGGCACACTAATCTCTAGGAGGGCTAAAACTGATTAGCACAAAGCTCCTGGGCGATAGCTAACTGAGGGCTAGGTGATAGGACTGATGACTGGGATGCATGCATGCAGAAATGCATCCTAGTCATGACTGGGATGCATGACAGGAATATCCTAACACCCCCTCTTAATCCATCCCGGGCCCTGGTAACTGAGACCAAAGGTCACCTAATATAATGAATAATGGCAGTCAATAAACCGAGGAAATGGGGAAAACCTCATGGGAAAAATACACCCCCTCAAAATAGACTATAGGGCACACACAAAAATAAATGCTCCAAACTCAAACGGGTGTGATGCTTGGACATATGTCTAGAGGTATCTTCTTCTTGGGAAGAAGTGGATCATTCTCAGAAAGCATGTGCTTTTACTTTCTCTTCAGATCGAATGTGATGAGAACAAATCCAAAAGTATGAGGATAATCCTTGAACCTGTGATTCGAATCAGTTGAGGTAGGATAAAATCTATGAATGTGCAGATAGTCTTTTGTCTTCTCCTTCAAACCATCATGGGTGAGATTATTTTCACAAACCTTCCCTCTAGACCGAGCAAGGGAGAGGACAATGACACTAAAAACTGGGCATCTGGCCCCATAATTACTAAATGAAAATTTACATAATATAAAGAGACATATGCAGATGTATAAATGTAAGAAACACAGCGGAAGTAAATTCAAATACACATTTACCATACATCCAAGATATTCATGGTAAACATCAAATAAATACATTGCAGAGTTAACACAAGAGAGTACTTATCTTAAAGCAAAGTAGTCCTGAGCAACTGGCTATGCAACTACAACGTTCCACCCAACCATAGGCCAGTTGTGATCATCATTCTCTCATTACAACTACCACCCCCGAGATGGGCATGATCTCTACAAGGAAAAAGGGAATAGCAGACTCACACATAGCCCAATATGCACAAAAATTACCCAAGCCAATCTACAGTTGGGTTTATCAGGCTGCTAAGGAAATGGAAAGGAATGAATTGCTAAGCTAGTGGCTCACCCACAGAGCTATGGATACCTCTATCAGATCTATCTATCTTGGTCTCGACAATACCTACACACCTGGCACAAGGAAGTATTCCCTTCACTACTACACAGTCCCTCAGACCATACCTTCCATTCTAGTGTTCTTCAAGGTGTGCATAGAAAAGCAACCAACCCTTTGATCTTATTGAGAGGTTACCTCCTCACTAGGTTTATCAAGCCAATTCTGGTCCACTTCCACTCCTAATTCTTTGCTCACAATATCAAACCAAAACAGGGACGCACACAACAGCAAAATCACAAGTGTTGGGTATGAAGAAAAACATGGGCAACTAAAAACGAACCGGTAGATGGGGATTCAACCCTGGGGAAGCAAATTCATTTTTAGAAAACGTGTATGGGCATTCAATTGACAAAAACGGCCTCCATAAACCCCAAAATCGTGATTCCCTTCCTCCCAGCCACTGTGCAATACAAAAACGAGTTCCTAGCCATGGCAAATGTAGGAAAATGGTAGAAAACATGAACGAGAAAGACCCAATAGTTCAAACTGCATGAGAGAGCCAAGGCAACGGGTGAAGAATGGCTCTGGGCACAATTTCGTGGGTGTTTTCTTGCCCTAGAAGTAAAAGTACATTTTTCCAGGTTGATGGCTTGCCCATGCACGCAATTGGCTGCCATACCTCTTCATTACCAAGGCATTAACTACCTCAACCAACTCTTAGAAGAATTAAATGATTGGGTGCATAAGTCAAAATGGGTAGTTGGGGTTCATTCATTGACATTTGGCCTATCAACATTGGCTCAAGGGTTTGAATAATTTCCCTCCCTATTCCTTGTAGAAACATGCCTCCATCTCTTTGTTGCAATGCGTAGCTAGTTGTGGGTATTTCATTAAAATTGATATTTACATGATGCCTTAATTTACATTGTGCATGTCTAGCACAAGAACCATAGGTGTCTATTTTTAATTGCCGATGCATAAATGCTAAATCGATGGCGGGGCCTTGGCCTTGAGCTCCTCACCATGATTTAATATCAATATTTACATCATTTACAATTTTAATGCAATAGGGTGGAAAATGGGGATGTGACAATTATGCTCAAAAGAACCATAAAATATCAGTGATTGCTTGGAATCCAAATTAGATACAAGACTTGAATCATGGTTGCTTAAGATCTCCTTTGAACCATTTGAGGTGAGATCTAAACCAAGAAATGCATGAGAAATTATCCCAAGCGAATGGAAATGGCCATCATCTTCAATAACCTTCTGAAAGCATGAAATAATGATCATATAGTAGTACATAAGAGGTAACTGATAAAGGAGAGCGAATCCATTACCTCCAATGGCTGGTTTAACCTCCGAAACATTCATGAGATCATGATGCAAGCCAACAGTCTCTGGTGCATGAGAGGATTTAGGAACCTTCGCAATATCTAGAGTGTGAGCTAGCACATAATTCGAAATAGAATAAATTTGGAGCATGAGTGTAGAATATGCAAGTTCTTCTTCTTTGTGGTTAACTTCAATATGAGATATGTTTGATACTAATTCATGATAAATGAGATTATCAAGGAAGGCGAATGCATCACTGGGCTTGCTCTCAAAAGGGTTTGGACCAATCCCTTCATTCTGCTTGCCAAATCTTTCATCCAGATGGACCCATAGCTCTTTTGGATATTCAACATCAAGGGAGTGGAATACCATGCATCGAGACATAGCACACAGCATGGATGAAATGGCTCTTTAACCTTCAGCTAACTAGTCATTCTCTTCATCTGAGGATTCCGCGAACTCTCTTTCAAAACAATAATCAAAGAGATCATGTCTCTTCAAATATGCTATCATTTTTGGTTTCCAACATCATAGTCAAATAGATAAAGAGGAGGGATTTCTTCTCAATCCATTGAAGTTTTAGAAGACCTACAAAAACAATAGAAATGTCTGCAACTACTACTGCTGCAAAAGTGCAGAAACTACTACAACTGTTGCACTCGAAATCTTGATAATAACCCGCAAAAAACTCTGAGGAATGGAGATAGACAATACTCTCAACATGCTCTGATACCATGTGAAAATCCTCACAAACGATCTAAGAGATGATGTATACCTCACAATGAAAGAATTTAGGAATAAGATTAAGAGTGGTCAATGCATTAAAATGAGCAATATAATAATAATACAGTAGAACTTGAATAGAAGCAAAATAACTTCACACACACTAATTCATTAATCACAAATAGAAAAATAAATAATACAATGCATGAGGATTCGAATGCCAAAGTGGAAATTAGAATTATCCTTCATGGAGAGATAAAAATATCACTGGAGTGTCATTGGAGCACAACTAGAAGTCTTCATCATCATCAGTGGAGTCATCAATGCACAAGTAACTGTCAACCATCAGTCAAACTAAGTCTAACTGAGTGTGGTAGGTGTAACTGAGTGTAACTGGCACTAATTGAATGAAGGAGGCTTAGTGGAGTGTGCATGAGGAGCTAACTGGAGTCAGAATGGGTAGTCAAGTCTCATCAGAGGTCCATCAGAGTGATACATTCAGTTGAGAGTCAGTCTAGCCTTAAATCAAGTAAAAAACTTAAGATAACTTAACTAACTGAAGTGCAGCTGAGTGGTAGGTGAGAGAGGATGAGTGGATTCCTTAAATTAAGGAAGAAAGGTGCACTAAGCTCTAGGAGGGATAAAAATGATCAGTGAGAAGCTCCCGGGGGCTGGCTAACTAAGGGCTAGGTGTTGGGACTGATGACTGGGATGCATGCAATTTCATGCATGCATGCGAGACTGAAAATGGAAATAATGGAAATACTGGTAGGACTAAGATGGAGTATAGGAATATCCTAACACTCCCTCTTAATCCATCCCGGGCCCTTGTAATTGAGACCAAAGCTCACCTAATACAATGAATAATAATAGTCAATAAACCGAGGAAATGGGGAAAACCTCATGGGAAGAATACCCCCTCAAAATAGACTGTAAGACACACACAAAAATAAATGCTCCAAACACAAACAGGTGTGATGCTTGGCCATATGTCTAGAGGTATCTTCTTCTTGGGAAGAAGTGGATCATTCTCAAAAAGCATGTGCTTGTACTTTCTCTTCAGATCGAATGTGATGAGAACAAATCAAAAAGTATGAGGATGATCCTTGAACCTGTGATTTGAATCAGTTGAGGTAGGATCAAATCTATGAATGTGCAGATAGTCTTTTGTCTTCTCCTTCAAACCATCATGGGTGAGATTATTGTCACAAACCTTCCCTCTAGACCGAGCAAGGGAGAGGACAATGACACTAAAAACCGGGCATCTGGCCCCATAATTACTAAATGAAAATTTACATAATATAAAGAGACATATGCAGATGTATAAATGTAAGAAACACAGCGGAAGTAAATTCAAATACACATTTATCATACATCCAAGATATTCATGGTAAACATCAAATAATTGCAGAGTTAACACAAGAGAGTACTTATCTTAAAGCAAAGTAGTCCCAAGCAACTGGCTATGCAACTACAACATTCCACCCAACCATATGCCAATTGTGATCATCATTCTCTCATCACAACTACCACCCCCGAGCTGGGCATGATCTCTACAAGGAAAAAGGGAATAGAAGACTCACACATAGCCCAATATGCACCAAAATCAGCTAAGCCAATCTATAGTTGGGTTTATCAGGATGCTAAGAAAATGGAAAGGAATGAATTGCTAAGCTAGTGGCTCACCCACAAAGCTATGGATACCTCTATCAGATCTATCTATCTTGGTCCCGACAATACCTACACTCCTGGCACAAGGAAGTATTCCCTTCACTACTACAAAGTCCCTCAAGCCATACCTTCCATTCTAGTGTTCTTCAAGGTGTGCATAGAAGAGCAACCATCCCTTTGATCTTCTTGAGAGGTTACCTCCTCACTAGGTTTATCAAGCCAATTCTGGTCCACTTCCACTCCTAATTTTTTGCTCTCAATATCAAACAAAAACAAGGATGCACACAACAGTAAAATCACAAGTGTTGGGTATGAAGAAAAACGTGGGCAACTAAAAACGAACTGGTAGATGGGGATTCAACCCTAGGGAAGCAAATTCGTTTTCAGAAAACGTGTATGGGTATTCAATGGACAAAAATGGCTGCCATAAACCCCAAAACCATGATTCCCTTCCTCCCAATCACTGTGCAATACAAAAACGAGTTCCTAGCCATGGAAAATGTAGGAAAATGGTAGAAAACATGAACGAGAAAGACCCAGTAGTTCAGACTGCGTGAGAGAGCCAAGGAAATGGGTGAAGAATGGCTTTTGGCACAATTTTGTGGGTTTTTTCTTGCCCAGAAGCAAAAGTACATTTTCCCAGGTTGATGGCTTTCCCATGCACGAAATTGGCTACCATACCTCTTCATTCCCAAGGCATTAACTACCTCAACCAACTCTTAGAAGAATTAAATGATTGGGTGCATAAGTCAAAATGGGTAGTTGGGGTTCATTCATTGACATTTGGCCTATCACCATTGGCTCAAGGGTTTGAATATTTTTCCTCCTTATTCCTTGTAGAAACCTACCCCCATCTCTTGGTTGCATTGCATAGCTAGTTGTGGGTATTTCATTAAAATTGATATTTACATGATGTCTTAATTTACATTGTGCATGTCTAGCACAAGAACCATAGGCGTCTATTTTTAATTGTCGATACATAAAATCTAAATTGATGGAAAGGCCTTGGCCTTCAGATCCTCACCATGATTTAATATCGATATTTACATCATTTACAATTTTAATGCAATAGCGTCGAAAATGGAGATGTGACAATTATGCTCAAAAGAACCATAAAATATCTGTGATTGCTTGGAATCCAAATCAGATCCAAGACTTGAATCATGGTTGCTTAAGATCTCCTTTGAACCATTTGAGGTGAGATCTAAACCAGTAAATGCATGAGAAATTATCCCAAGTGAATGGCAATGGCCATCATCTTCAATAACCTTCTGAAAGCATGAAATAATGATCATATAGTAGTACATAAGAGGTAACTGATCAAGGAGAGCAAATGCATTACCTCCAATGGCTGATTTAACCTCCAAAACATTCATGAGATCATGATGCAAGCCAACAGACTCTGGTGCAAGAGAGGATTTAGGAACCTCTGCAATATCTAGAGTGTGAGCTGGCACAAAATTCGAAATAGAAGAAATTTGGAGCATGAGTGTAGAATCTGCAAGTTCTTCTTCTTTGTGGTTAACTTCAATATGAGATATGTTTGATACTAATTCATGATCAATGAGATCATCAAGGAAGGCGAATGCATCATTGGGCTTGCTCTCAAAAGGGTTTGGACCAATCCCTTCATTGTGCTTGCCAAATATTTCATCCAGATGGACCCATAGCTTTTTTGGATATTCAACATCAAGGGAGTGGAATACCATGCATCGAGACATAGCACACAGCATGGATGCAATGGCTCTTTCACCTTCATTTAACCAGTCATTCTCTTCTTCAGAGGATTCCGCAAACTCTCTTTCAAAACAATAATCAAGGAGATCATGTCTCTTCAAATATGCTATCATTTTTGGTTTCCATTCATCATATTCAAATAGATAAAGAGGAGGGATTTCTTCTGAATCCATTAAAGCTGTAGAAGACCTGAAAAAATAATAGAAATGTCTATAGCTGCTACTACTGCAAAAGTACAAAAACTGCTGCACTCAAAATCTTGATAATAACCCGCAAAAAACTCTCAGGAATGGAGATAGACAATACTCTCAACATGCTCTGATACCATGTGAAAATCCTCACAAAAGATCCAAGAGCTGATGTATACTTCACAATGAAAGAATTTAGGAATAAGATTAAGAGTGGTCAATGCAGTAAAATGAGCAACAAAATAATAATACAGTAGAACTCGAATAGGAGCAAAATAACTTCACACACACTAATTCATTAATCACAAATGGACAAATAAATAATACAATGCATGAGGATTCGAATTCCAAGGTGGAAATTAGAATTAGCCTTCATGGAGAGATAAAAAGATCACTGTAGTGTCATTGGAGCACAACTAGAAGTCTTCATCATCATTAGTGGAATCATCAATGCACAAGTAATTGTCAACCATCAGTCAAACTGAGTCTAACTGAGTGTGGTAGGTGTAACTGAGTGTAACTGGCACTAACTGAATGAAGGAGGCTCAGTGGAGGGCGCATGAGGAGCTAACTGGAGTCAGAATGGGCAGTCAAGTCTCATCAGAGCTCCATCAAAGTGATACAGTCAGTTGAGAGTCAGTCTAGCCTTAAATCAAGGAAAGAACTTAAGATAACTTAACTAACTGAACTGCAACTGAGTGGTAGGTGAGAGAGGATGAGTGGATTCCTTAAATCAAGGAAGAAGGGTGCACTAAGCTCGAGGAGGGATAAAACTGATCAGTGAGAAGTTTCTTGGGGCTGGCTAACTAAGGGCTAGGTGCTCGGACTGATGACTGGGATGCATGCAAGACTGAAAATGTAAATAATGGAAATACTAGTAGGACTAGGATGGAGTATAAGAATATCCTAACATAATGATGATGAATATGATAATTACCCTACATTGAAATCAATGTTATTTTATTGGACCTAAAGAAAAGAAGATAATAAATTACTTAATTAATAAATTTTTAATATAAAAGAATAAATTTTGTATTAAATGAAGCTACATTAAAACTCCACAACTATAATACAGAAAGAGAGCCACTCCAACAACTATATGTCCTATCTTGCTAGAAAAATATAAGCTATAAATATTTGTGGCATTTCTTACAATGTTAATCAAATGATTCATCGTAGAGTATACTCTGAAAATGACTCCTAAATAAAGAGAAAATTTACAATTCACTGGCAACTACAAACTTATATAAAACATGCTTTCTCATAGCATCATCCTGGGCTTGGTTGGGAGGATGATATTCTTGCTTTCCCATGTCTACAAATATTCAAATTGGAGGTTTAGAAGAGAGAAAACTTGCTAAAATGACCATGGATTTTAACATAACACATTATTCCTCTAAAACATGCATTTGTCTCTTATGATGAACCAAGTTATTCATCAAAATTTAATTCCGATAAACTCTTTGGTTATCCAATTCATGAACTTTAGAATTAACAAAGAATATGGATGTAGTGTTCATATATGTGAAGACCTCATGCCATTGAATAACCCTACATATTTCTTAAATGTCTCTTTGATAGGATGAGTGATGACTATCATTGTCCATAATTTTAGTAAACCTTAAATGACGTCCCAAATCTTCAAAGGAACCACATGTAAAATAGTTCAACCATGATAGTTTTAGACCCCTTCTATAGGGTGGGATTGACCTGTCATGGGACATGCCACTTATTTTATGATTGAAGAGGACAAAGGAGAAGTGTCCCAAGGTCCATATGGAATCCTTTTTCCTAAATTATGATACCAAAACCATTAAAGAACATAATGAAAAGGATAATATGTATCACTAAACATACATAAAATATAAGCTTGAAATTGAAACCACTAAACTAGACAGAGTCATGAAGCCAAAGACTTAAATAATTTAAGAGAGAACCCATAGAATCATGTTCATAGTTAATTCCAATAAAAGAGTAGGCTAATAAAATATAGGGAGTCCAAAGGGCATGGCCATCGATCCTTGAAGCTTTACCAATACTCCCAAAACTCTATGGAAGCACAATGAAGATGGATCATATGATCCAAAGATCAATAAGAATAACATACGAATATCAGGTCAAAACCACTAAAAAATATAGATTCATGAAGACAATGAAAATATCATTCAAATAGCTTAAGAGGGAACCAATGGACTTGGATTCTTCATTAAGTATAGATAGGGAGTAGGCTAAAAATAAGTAGAGCCTAGAATACATGTGGTCCTCATGGATACCAATGCTCCCAAAATTGAACCCAAAGGAAAATGTCAATCACAACAACAACAATTGACTAGAGAAACTTATGAAGGCTTATCCAAAAGTATTAGATAAACTTATGGAGGCTTATATATAAGTGTTATACCAAATAAATCCACCTTGATCCCAACTATCCTCGATCCCTTACATGATTTCATTACCCAGGATACCACTTACATCTACAAAATGGAACTCCATGTTTTGAATTTGGTGGGTTCCAAGAACTATAGCATATGTTGAGACATAGCTTTACTAAATTTATCATTCCTCCTCCCACATATACCATTACTTACTCCTATTTATATGTTTTCTCTTCTTGATTTTGATTTGCATGCAATTAATATTGGTGGGTATAAACCTTGGGTGTGTGAGAAAATTTGACCATCATATTGTTTTTAGAAAACCTTTTTTGAACCTAAAGGAGGGATTTTCATGTGAATCAACTTCCTTTTTGACATTCCTCAAGTTATGTAGGAATTGTATTTCCATCAAATCTTTGAATGTATTTCTTTATTTTGTTGATCTTACCATCATTTGGAGGTTGGTTTTTCATGAATTGGATGGTGATAGATGAATACTCAAGGAAAATCAAAGTTGTAATTTTTAAAGATATTGCAACCATATTTCCTTGTAGAATAGAATAAGAATTTTCTTAGTTATTGACGATGTACCTAATCCCCATTGGAAACATTTTTATTGTGTTTCTTTGGCATAAAAAAAGTCCCCCGAATTTCCACTGCTATATTTCCTTTGGTTACTCCATCAAAGAATAATGTGTGCTAATTGTGTTGTGTTGACCATTATTTAACCTCATCCTCTGTCTTCCTTATTTGCCAACATTGATTGTTATATGAATTGATTCTCATTTAGTAATACTAAGATGATCCTCCCAAGAGTATACTTGCTAACCAATCGTTGTCATCAAATTATAATAAGTACACTTGATACCCTTTCAGTTTCTTGTTTCGAATCACTATTTCCATTAGTCCTTGAGATTTGGTTGTTGTGCACCTTAAAGGCTCCAATTCTTGTTGAAAATATCTTTGTTCCTTGCTAGCCATACTTTCTAACATATATATTTAGGTAGTTAATTCCAATCTCTCTTGAGGATTGGCTTGTTAGTAAATGAACCTCTACTTTTTATTTCTCTTAGAAAACATGTTTGTCCCATGGTTGGGGGTGCTTCATTTAGAAATAATTTCTTGAAACACAAATTCCCACACTTGCTTGGTAAAATTGCATTTGAAAAATATATGATGCTAGGTTTTGATGTTTGATCTACACAAAACATGCTAGGATGGTATGTTTTTCCCATGCTTATGGAGATCCTTTCCTGTAAGAATTTTTTGTGGATCATTACCTAGAAAATGTTATTGACTTGTGGATTCCATCAGTCTTCCATATTTTCTTCCATATGATCAATCTAGAAGGGTGCATAAGGGACAAGCTATGGGGTTGATATCCCTGATTCACAATGTTTCCATATTTTCCCTTATCTTCTAGGATCAAGTTCAAATATATTAGATGGGGTGCACATCCCTTAACACGAGAAAACAAAACATGGACTAACTGGGATTGATGAGTCCAAGTTACAGGTATCTGATAGCCTTTTTCCCCACAGTAAAGCGCAAGAAAGGGTGAAGAAATACACTTGTTTTGTGGGAGAAATGATTTACCTTGATTATTTAATGAATTTGTTTTAAATATTATTCTTGTATGTTTGAAAGCATGTTCAATAAACTAATTATGTGAAAATCGAGTATGATTGAGCAGGTTTAGATACACTAAGGGACAAACACGCAAATCAAGCAAAGGACTGGAAGATCATACAAATCTCAGCGCCTTTTTTCCTGATTTCTAAAGAGAACACCTATTCAAACAGAATCAACAATTAGACATATAGTTAGGTTAAGCATTAGAGGCATATATATACGGGCCTCTCGATTAGCGAGGGGATCCTGTTGCCATTTTTGAGAACAATCATTTTACTTTTTTATATTGCTGAGAGAGTCGTGATATAGACCTTATGTTTAAACTATGGAGTACTATTTTGAATAAATACTTGATGTTACTTTCCATTTAGCGTATATAAGTTTTCTTCACTCCTGAGTACGGATTGGAGAGGGCCCCTCCAACACGTAAGTCAGGAGATCTTACTGTTCAGTTATTTTTTATTATGTGCTTTACATTGATTGAATCTATATTGCATGTGAAATTATTTAAATGGTGTTAAATAGTACGATTTGATTTCTGTAGTAAAACAACCATTCCGATTCTGTAGTTAGTTATAATGCATTCTGTAGTTCGGTAACACTATTTCAGTAGTCCTGTAGCAACATTCTTCCAAGATAAATTTTAAGCATTGATTTCCCTATGTGCTCGCATTCATTTTGAAACAGTGATCCAGATCTTAAAGCTCATGTACTCTTTCATTATTACAATTGCTCATGAAGATTGATTACTTTCAGTACCGTGGCTAATTAATGATATTCGCTTCTTAATGTTTTGATTAATTTATAGCATTAGATAATGGCATTCTGAACTTGGTTTTGGCAATTGAATAGGTTAGACCAGACTTATATTTTTATGCATTCGATTTACAGTAATTGCTTCTTAGATTAAAGATCCATCTTTCATTCTTTTAGAATAGATATGCTACATTTTAAGCATTCAATTGCATAGTATAAATTCACTGTTTTCAGCAAGTCAATTCTTAGAGATATATTTATTGTTTTCAGCGTTTAAATTCCTTCACATAGATTTACTGTTTTCAGCATTTGAACTTCTTAGCATAGGTATTTCTCATCGATAGATTAGGCAATCCTTTCCTAGATTATTCGATTTCTTTTAAGAAACCCTTTAAACGTTGATACCAAGACCCAACCACAACAAAGACTATCCTATAAGAGCACATATAGTTCCAGCGCCTCTGAAGTTTGTATGTACCACAGGTTGATAATTAAAGCACGCTCCTGGTCTAGCTTCCCTCATTGGGAATCCATTCTAAGAGCTCACCACTTTTTGGAACCGTTGTCGGGGAGGTGCTAAATATTTTAGGAGACATCTTCAAAAAATAAAAATAAAATAACATATACGAAATTTTTTTTACCAATGAATGCCTCGTCGGCAAAGGGATAGATTTCGACACTTTCTACCTAGGCATCCTATGAGTAACAATGGTAACAACAGTTCTAATCACTTTTAATTTGAATTCCCAAACTCAGAAAATGAAACTGATTCTACATACGATCTAAATAGAGACAAATTCTCTTCTAGTTCCAGCTCAAACACCACCATGGTAGATGAAGAAGAGGAACCTAGAGAGCTGTTCACCTTTCCCATTAGCATACCTCTTGGAGATGCCAGGATAAAGAATATCAACCCTAACAATCTGCCAAACTTCCATGGTTTGACTTCAAAAGATCCTCACACATTCATGTTTGAGTTTGAGGTAGTTTTCGAATCCTTTGATTACACTAGGGATGCACAAAAGCTGAGGCTTTTTCCCTCCACACTGAAAGATTTATCACTTAGGTGGTTCATGGGTTTAGAAGGAAATAGTATTTTCAGCTGGGACCAAATGAAACAAGCATTCCTAGAAAAATATAGGGACTACTGCAAAGTAAAAGATACAAGGGATGAAATATTTAGGATGCAGTGAGGAGACTATGAATCCTTAGAAGACTATGCCCAGCATTTTCAACTCAGCTATAAACGAGCTAACCATTGCACCCTAGACCCTGAATCACTGAAACTTGTCCTTCTTATAGGGATCAAAGAAGAGAATTTTGAGATCTTAAACCTCTTGGGAGATGGAGACATATTCCATAAAACTTATGACCAGATACTACAGATCTTCAAAAACCATTCTAGGTCTAGGAAAAGCAAAAATGGGACAAGAGATGCACATCTATCCATAGGATCATCATCAGCTGCAGGACCAAACCTTACAAAATTTGATCTAGGGAACCTCCTTGATGACATGAAAACTAACATCCTACAATCCTTGGCCATGCAACTTGATGCACTCCAAATAAAGAAGAAGGAGGATGAAATTAACCAAGCCTTGGAAATATTATGTCCTTGTTGTAGAAAGAAACATGAGAAGGCGCAGTGCACATTAAGCAACATAGAAATATGTGGTTTCTGCACTGACGATCACTCCACTGATAAATGTCCCCTCTTACCCTCATGTAAGGATGCTATTCAAGATCCCACAACTGAAGGAGCAATAGAACAACTCTATTTTATAAATCAAAGAAGGAGTAATTTTGTTAGACCATACCAACCTAGCAATCAAACCTACTATAATCAGGGCCAACAAAATTGGAACTCTGCACCAACTCCATGGCAAGCACAACAAAATCCAAACCAATGGCAGCAAAATCAATAGACTTATCAGCAAAATCAACAAACTTATCAACCACCCTATCAACAATCTTATTACCCACCGTCTTACCCTCTATACCCCCCACCTTTTCCTCCATCAACCACGAATTATGCGAATCAATACCCCCATCCATCAAATTGGAGAGCCCCATTACAACAACCACTTATTATGTGGTCCCCACAGACTCAAACACCCCCCAAACCCCCACCAATTCCAGCCCAACCCATCCCAAACCCTAATAATAACAGACCTGCACAACAACAACAGACTTATAATGTTGAAATCACACAATGCCCTACCTATGTAGTAGACACCATGGAGATAAATGAAATAAACCTCGAGTCTGGGAAAACGTTGCAAAATACAACCACACAGAATATACAAGAACCTGAAGCTCAAGAACAAACAACACAACCCCATATTCAGCATCCAGATGAACCAAACCCTCAAGAGGAATAAACTCAACCACTCACATGAAACATAAACCCTCCATTTCCAGAGAAACTTAGATGAAGTACAAAAGAGGAAGAATAAAATGCAATTTTAAACAAATTGAAGCACTTAAACATCCAAATTCCGATTTTGCAAGCCATAAGGGATGTGCCCATCTGTAACAAATTTATTAGAGAAAATTGTCTAAAGAAACCTGGGAGGAGGAAGCGTGACCCACCAACCATAAATGTAGTGGGACAATTAGCTGATTTAATGCTGGGTATTATTATTAACCCTAAATATCTTGGTCTTGGCAGTCCTGTAGTAAACATCACCATCAGTAACAGACAAATAAATAGAAGCTTAATCGATTTGGGAGCTGTTATCAATGTTATGACTAAGGAAATCATTATATACCTAGGACTCCAATCAATGGTCAGACCAACAACTACAGTACTCCAGCTAGCTGACACATCCACTGTGAAACCCGTGGGGATGCTCGAAGACATTATTATCAATATTGAATCCTGAGAATACCCATCTAATTTCATAGTCATCAATGTAAAAAGTAAACTTAGTGGTTATCCAATCATACTAGGCAAACCTTGGTTGGAAACTGTAGATGCTTACATAGGTTGCAGATTAGGAAACATGACTATCACCAGTGGACATGCTAGGAAGAAAATCACTATTTACCCACCAGCAAGGAAATCCTCAGACTTAGAATATCAAAATTGGACTGATGATTATAACGATACACCAAATAAAAACCTACGACCTGTCCTAACAATTGATGCTGCACTATCACTAAAAGAAATAGACGAAGACGCTCATATATATAAGTTCATACAAAATGCATATTCTAACAATGATGGTCTTGAAATATTTTTTGACATAGACCAGCAACAAGAGGGTGAAAGTTCAAACCAGAACTTAAATAAAATGTGGGCATAAGTGCTATCTCTAGAAGCACAATCAGAAAAATCAAAGATAGTCAACATTAATTCCAATCTCAAGCCACAGCAAGAAACACAGTTAATTAAAGTACTATCATAAGAAAATAAAGCTTTTGCATGGACATATGCAGACATGAAAGGCATACATCCTGATATCTGCAAACATTACATTTACATCAAAGAAGGGTCTATTCCTATCAGGAAACCACAAAGGAGGCTGAACCCAACATTAAAAGACATTTTCAAAATAGAGCTATACAAGTTATTAGATGTTGGGTTCATATATCCCATCTCTGACAATGAATGGGTCTCACCACTGGTTATAGTCCCTAAAAAAAGAGGCAAATGGAGAATTTGTGTGTACTACAGAGAGCTAAATAAAGCAACCAAGAAAGATCACTTTCCACTCCCATATATCGATCAGGTGCTGGACACATTAGATGGGAACAAGTACTTCTCATTTTTGGATGGCTTCAGTGGGTACAACCAAATTTTAATACATCCAGCTGATCAAGAAAAGACAACGTTTACATGCCCCTGGGGTACTTATGCATATAGATTACTACACTTTGGGTTATGTAATGCTCCAACAACATTTCAAAGGGCCATACTAAGTATATTCTCTGATTTCATAAATGATCAAATGGAAGTCTTCATGGATGACTTCACACCCTATCGACAAAACTTTGATCAGGCATTGAACCATCTTGAATTAGTATTGAAAAAATGTATTGAGATGAGATTATGTCTGAGCAATGACAAATGCAGAATGTTAATGGAAGAAGGCATCATTCTAGGGCACCATATATCACATAGGGGGATAGAGGTTGATAAAGCAAAAGTTTCAGTAATTATAACGCTTCCACCACCAGTTAAACAAAGGGATGTGAGAAGTTTCCTTGGACAAACAGGGTACTACAGGAGATTTATTGAAAATTATAGTAGGGTTGCTACACCAATGTTTTCCCTTCTCACAAAAGACAGAGAGTTCACATGGACAAAACATTGCATGACATCATTTGAAAACCTTAAGAAGAAAACAATTACAGCTCCAGTACTCCAAGGACCATACTGGGAACTTCCATTCCACATCCAGTCAAATGCATCAGATAAGGCAATCGGGTCTATCCTTGTTACACCTAAAATCTATCCATGATCATGATTTAGTGTATACATCCCTGAAGTCATCTGGACCAAGTATTCATTTGAGAGGATTTGTACTCAGTTTGTACAACCTTTTGAGAGGTCGTTGTAGGTTGCACACTAGCAACATGTGACGTCGCAGGTTGCTCCATAGCAAGGTGCGACGAGGTCTATTAATGGGAAAAAATAGCCATTTCAAGATCTTTCTCGAAGCTTTCCCATTTGGGGGCTTATCCCTGATCTCTTGGAGAGATGGTACTCAACCCCTAACTCATTGGGAAGAGCCCCTATCTCTCTCCTACCATCTCTCAACCTATCCTATCCATAATCTCATCCACTTAGTCCTATATAAACGAGGCTCACTCCCATACCAAAGGGAGGAAGACTATGGTATCTACATGCCGGTGAAATGTCTCTTAGGACACCTTCACTCATCTCTTGGAGAATTCATGCTTCCTTGGAAGGGCTTGGCAATTGGCTTGTGTGGAGAAGGGCTGCTACATTAAGTCATTGGTTGTAGTTCTATATCTCTATCATGTACTCCTCTATTTGCAGTAATACAAATGCTTTCCAACAATATCGTTCTTATGTGTAATGATGTTGTGTTGTTTACCTGCTTAACTGTTTACATAGATCTCTTATTGTATAGATGCTCTTTACTCGTTTCTCTTTTCTGTGTCTTGACAGGTCTTGCAGCTTGGATCTGACGACCGTGGGACATGGAGCAATATTCAGGAGAAAGGATAGCGAATCAAAGAGGTAAGACATCTAGCACTTGATCCTTAAGTAGATCTAGGAAACATGTTTGTAGTCTGTTCTATTTGTTCTAGACTCGCATTGCGCTAGGGAGATCCAGCTCGCCTCCGGTCGAGTGGATTGTCCGGTAACAGTCCTTGGACAAGAAAGAGAGAAGAAGCCCTATGCAATAGATTATATCAGTAAAAATTTGGCTGAGGAAGAATTAAATTATATTGTCACTGAGAAGGAATTTTTAGCTGTCATACATGCCATTAATAAATTCAGGCACTATATCACTGGATACCAAGTTTTTGTTCATACAGACCATTTAGCCATAAGGTATCTCATGAAAAAACCCAACACAAGTGCTCGATTCATTAGATGGCTGCTGCTCCTCCAAGAGTTTGACATCACGATTTTAGAAAAGCCAGGCAAACAAAATGTGGTGGCTGACTTTCTATCTAGGCTCACACATGGACAAGACAGTGAAGTGATCAATGAGATGAGCACCTTTTTTCCATATCCACAAGAAGCCCATGGTTTGCTGACATAACAAACTATTTAGTGTTTGGGAAGTTTCCAGAACATTACAGTTACAAAGAAAAGACTAAAGTAATAAGGCAAAGTTCCACATACACATGGATAAAGGGCATGCTATTCAAACTAGGGACAGATCAAATACTCAGAAGGTGCATTATAGAAGTTGAAGTGCATGACATAATGCATGCCACTCACAATGAACCATGTGGAGGACACTATGCTGCAAAAAGGAAAGCCTATAAAATTTTGCAAACATGGTACTATTGGCCAAAACTCCAGAAAGATGATTATGAATATGTTTCACACTATGATGACTGCCAAAGGATGGGGAAACCAACACAAAAACAAGAAATTCCACTCCATCCACAAATCTCCTTGGAGGCATTCAAAAAATGGGGATTTGATTTCATTGGTCCAATAAACCCACAGTCAAATCAGAAGAGCTACATCCTAGTATGCATTGAATACCTCACAAAGTGGACTGAGGTAGCAGCACTTGCTACAGCCAATGAAACCAATGTGGCAAAATTATTCACTGAGCGCTTATTTCACAGGTTTGGAGTACCAAGAGAACTAGTTTCTGATTAAGGCCCACAATTTACATCAAACTTAATAGAAGACTTGCTTAAAAGAAACAATGTCAAGCACAGACAATCCTCCTCCTATCACCCTCAAGCAAATGGTCAAGCTGAGGTAACCAACATAGAATTAGAGAGCATTTTGACAAAGACTGTCCAACTCCACAAAAGAGATTAGGCTGACAGACTGAGTGAGGCAGTTTGGGCCTATAATACCACATGGAAGACAACATGATTCACACCTTATGAACTAGTATATGGAAATAAAGTCATGCTGTCAATTGAATTTGAAATAAATACATTGAGAATTGCAACAGAGTTAAATATGGAACTATCATAGATACAACAAGAACACAAGCTACAATTGAATCAACTGGATGAGCAACGCAAACAAGCACTTGCCCATGCTGAAATCATCCAACAACAAAGAAAAAAATGGCATGACAAACACCTAAAGGATAAAAAGTTCAAGGAAGGTGACTGGGCACTACTCTAGGACTCCAGGTTTCACACATTCAAGGGAAAGCTAACAACTAGATGGCTGGGACCTTACATAATTCAAAAGATGTATGAAAATGGAGCTATAAGGATCATTACAATTGATGAAGAGGAGTTTCCCATTATAGTAAATGGACATATGCTCAAACTTTACAAGAAGCCACAGCCAAAGGAGGAGTTTACATAGGTACTCTACCAGTAACAACTGATACTGCTAGAGACCATGGAAAATCATTGAAATTCAGTTCATAAAAATAAAAATAAAAAGGGAAAAGAAAAAATAGAAAACAACAAGAGAAAAGATAGAAAAAGAAAAAAAAGAAAATTGTTAAAAAAAAAGGAGCAAAATGAAAAAACAAAGAAAAAAAACAAGAAAAAAGAAAAAATAATAAGAAAAAAAACATGAAAAAGGGGATGAGCAAAATGCCAAATACCAAACTACAGAAATGATACAATCAGGTAAACACAGGTAAAATTGTAGGGCATCATACATTACCCTGAAAAAGTTGCATGCACATTGCAAATACCTACAATCAAGCAAGCCAATCATCAGAATACAAGCGAGTCAACAATCTAATCAAGCGAGCCAGACATGTATTCAAGAGAGCCATCAAATGTATCGACAACTATAGAATTCATTCAAAACCAAACATAGTATTCAAAGTCTACCATATCTTCACGCGAGTCTACCAAATATTCAAGCGAGCCAACATAGATTACAACAATGCAGCAAAGAAATCAATCCAAAAGCATCATCACAAAGTCAAATCAGACAAGAGGGCACAAAGATCAAAAGCAAGTAATACATCAAATTCAAACGATCCAAAGGCAAAAAGCAACAAATGCACGTAACTACTGACATGATAAAATTCACTACAGACAATGCCAAATCTACTACAGAATCCGCCACACATAAAAATTGGGCTAGATCATCAACTCGGGTATGCTAAAACATAACGAGGTAATCTCTAAACATCTTTGTTTTATTTTTAAGGTCAAATCATTATCCCGCAAGACACTTGTTTCTCAAGCTGAGGGCAACTTACATCTTCATTCGGCGGCACGGTTCAGTTCATAATGACCTCAATAAATCATGATTGCTACCTAAGTCATATTAGCCTCAACGAATCATGATTACTACCTTCATCATGTCATCTAATGATAAACCTACATCTAGTCGCCATACTTCCAAATAGTCAGAGCAAATGGGGCAAGATACAATGATGGAACGAAATGCAGGGCTCGATCAGGCAGCAAGTACAAACAAACATTGATGAGGATAAGTGCGGAAAGGAAGTTAAGTAAAGCTGCATAATCATCCAAGAAGCTATTTTTGCACGTACTAAACCTATCAGAACTCTCCAGAAGCAAGGAACTAGAAGTTAGTGTGGTCATGCAGCCAGCAATCTAACCCTTGAACCTGTAATCAACCTCGACCCTTTGAGGAAAGATAGCCATGCTCCAAGTGTTGGTTTATTGTTATAGTAAAGGATTATAGGATGACAAAAGGTTTCAAGAGAAGCGAACCAAAAAAACACAACGCTATTTATCAAAACCCGCAAATCTTAACAATCATCCGCAGCACGGGCTGGATTCCTTTCATCTTAGGGTTGAAAGGATGCAATACAGGGGTGGCTCTGGAGTTTGCAAGAAATTTAAAGCATATCAAGGATGAACAGTTCGTCACCCGAGTGAAGGGGTTATGTATAAAGTTGGATGATAAAGTGATTGCCAAATTCACTGGTCTACAAAGGGGTCTGCATTGGAGCAGGGATGACTGGGAGGCAAACCATGAAGCAAAGGCAGCATTTTTCGAGCAAGGAGAGGTCTACGACGAAGAAAAAAATGGAGTCAAGAGGCTGTCCATGCCGGCACCATGGGATGAAATGTCTACAATCATCCAGAAATACATTACATGCACTGGTAGGTTAAGTTATGTCCCTATTTTTCATTTTTGAATTCTAGAGCTGTTGAGGCAGAGGGTCCATCTTCCATCGAACAAAAACATTAGCATTCCATACTATCCACTCCTATCTCTGGCATAGATGAGCAAGAAAGTGATTAAAGGAAAAGAGGATGCTTTAGGCCACCATGGGCTGATCAAATTAATCATTTGTGAGGAATTAAAAGTGCAAATCCCAGATATTTCTTGGGAAGAATTCGTATTGGTATCTGTTGACGATGTTCAAAGAATGAAGGGTACACCCACAGTTAGCATACCCCTACCACCTGGATCAAAGGACAAGACTGCCTCTACATCAGGGACTAAAAGGAAAATCGACCTAGACAATGTGGTTGATACCCTGGTAAAGATAAAACATTCACGAGATGACTCCTCCAAAACGAAACCAGGGATTTCTACCAGTAATCAAGGGTCGAAGAGACGAAATAAAAGATTCACGCAAGCATACAGAATCCAAATTACCAAGGAGGAGAAAAGGGAACCCAGTCCCCTAGTTCAAAATGTGTCTGATGAGGATGATGATCTTTGGGTGGATCAGGAAGATCCCACTACACTCGATGAGATGGATGAACAAGAAGAGCTGGATGAACAAGAAGAGCAGGATGCAGAAGAAGAGAAGGATGAACAAGAAGAACAGGATGCAGAAGAAGAAAAGAATGCACAAGAAGAGCAAGACAACTTCCAGGGGAACCCTCCTGAGCACAATGAAAACCCTGGGGTCATCAACCAACTCGCTGGGGCATGGGAAGAACTAGAAAAGCTCAGAAAGGAGCTGAAAACATTGAAAATTGAATCCAGAAGCCAGCCAATGTCTCCCCCATTTTCACCTGAAAAGACACAAATGCTAAAAATGCATCATGCAGGGGACCTAAAACTGGTTGAGTAGAAAAATTCAGCGCTTAAAGAGAAATTGGCTAAGGCACAAGAGTAGTTAGCCAAAAAGGACCAGGAGATTGTTCAATTGAGGGACATTTTGCCTACTACCACTAAAATATATGATCAACTACTGGACCTCAGGCCGCCATCAGCAATTTATGCAGTTTATCTGCAAGAAAAGCGGGGCAAATTCCAGCTCCAAAGGTTAAAACAGGTACTCCCAATAGAGATAAACTCCCCCAAAGAGTTTATGGATGCGTCTCTAAACTCCACAGAGTTGGAGAAGGACCAGCTAAGTGAATTTTTCTTGCACAATTTTGTAGTTCCTAGCTCTCCCAACTAGTCACCAAACCCTTACATGGGCGATTTCCAGTTGAGGGCACTGTGCTCATGGATGAATCACAAAATTCAATGAGCTCAGGACTACCACATTTACGTTGCAGCAAAATGGAAAACTCCATTAATGGTCAGGGTAGAGGCGAATCACCCTGAAATAATAATTTACAACCATAGGATCCTCACCCAGGATGAGGAGATCATCCCCATTCTCCTTGCGAAGCAGCAGGAGGCTACGACACACTTTGATATTACTCTCCAAAGCACACACAAAGAGGTTCATGAGTCTATTAATGAAAGATGGTGCAGAGTAGTAGGTGATCTAAAAATAAGAGAGCTCCACTCCCCTCTCAGACTTGAAGCTACTCTTTTCAAAGCCAAACTTGATAGGGAATCCTTGATAAGGAATCATCTCAAATGGATTGGAATGACGTTGAATCCCCCATTTTTCCTTCCCCCGATTAGTAAGGAACATATTAATGAACAAGAAGAGAGGATAGCATGGGTCTAGGAGGATCAGAGCATGGGCTACTACAGGCAGGCAAGGACCCCCAGGGTGGTAGCATGGGACATCAGAGAAATCATCGACGAGCTGAATATGTCACCCAAGAATGGGTGAATCCTTCAAGTATGGGGGAGAATGATGAGTCCAAGTTACAGGTATCTAATAGCCTTTTTCCCCACAGTAAAGCACAAGAAAGGGTGAAGAAATACACTTGTTTTGTGGGAGAAATGATTTACCTTGATTATTTAATGAAGTTGTTTTAAAGATTATTCTTGTATGTTTGAAAGCGTGTTCAATAAACTAATTATGTGAAAATCAAGTATGATTGAGTAGGTCCAGATACACTAAGGGACAAACACGCAAATCAAGCGAAGGACTGGAAGATCATACAAATTTCAGTGCCTTTTTTCCTAATTTCTAGAGAGAACACCTATTCAAACAGAACTAGCAATTAGACATATAGTTAGGTTAAGCATTAGAGGCATATATATACGGGCCTCTGGATTAGCGAGGGGATCTTTTTTCCATTTTTTAGAACAATCATTTTACATTTTTATATTGCTGAGACAGTCATGATACAGACCTTATTTTTAAACTATGGAGTACTATTTTGAATAAAGACTTGATGTTACTTTCCATTCAGCGTATATAAGTTTTCTTCAATCCTGAGTATAGGTTGGAGAGGGCCCCTCCAACACATAATTCAGGAGAGCTTACTATTCAGGTATTTTTCATTATGTGATTTACATTGATTGAATCTATATTGCATGTGAAAGTATTTAAATGGCATTAAATAGTACAATTTGATTTCTGTAGTAAAATGACCATTCTGATTCTGTAGTTAGTTATAACGCATTTTGTAGTTCGATAACGCTATTTCAGTAGTCCTGTAGCAGCATTCTTCCAAGACAAATTTTAAGCATCTATTTCCCTATGTGCTCGCAATGCTTTTGAAATAGTGATCCAGATCTTAAAGCTCATGTACTCTTTCATTATTACAGTTGCTCATGAAGATTGCTTACTTTCAGTACCATGGCTAATTAATGATATTCACTTAAATTTTTTATTAATTCATAGCATTAGATAATGGCATTCTGAACTTGGTTCTTGCAATTGAATAGGCTAGACCAGACATCTATTTTTATGCATTTGATTTACAGTAATTGATTCCTAGATTAAAGATCCAGCTTTCATTCTTTTAGAATAGATCTGCTACATTTTCAGCATTCAATTTCATAGTATAAATTCACTGTTTTCAGCAAGTCGATTCTTAGAGATATATTTACTGTTTTCAGCATTTAAATTCTTTAACATAGATTTACTGTTTTCAACATTTGAACTTCTTAGCATAGGTATTTCTCATCCATAGATTAGGCAATCCTTTCCTACCTTATTCAATTTCTTTTAGGAAACCCTTTAAACATTGAGACCAACACCCAACCACGACAAAGACTATCCTATAAGAGCACATATAGTGCCAGCACCTCTGAATTTTGTACGTCCCCTGGGTTGATAATTAAAGTAGGCTCCTAGTCTAGCTTCCCTCATTGGGCATCCATTCTAAGAGCTCACCATGGACAGATTGAAAATTGGTGTGTGAGCCCATCCTTCCCTTTGAATGTCATATCAAGACCAAACGAAAAGCTCATACAATAAATTTATCCCTTGATTTATCATCCAATCTCTAGAAGGGTGGAGGATATATGATCATTTGATGGGAGTATTTCCCATTATACTGTCTCTACTAGTATCTATCAATTTTACATTGCCAGGAACCCAGGTGTACTTGGGATTGTATTAGACACATAAAATCACTTTGGTTACATTCCAAATATGCGAATCTTTATTAATGTATGGTAGGTTTCCAATACATCTTTTGCGACTCAAGATGTGATATTTTTTAATAAGATACTTTTTCCACCATTCAAATTCACGTGTAAGAAAAAACCAAAGAACCTTGGGCTCCCATCATGACATTCATAAAGGATGGATATTTAATTCCCATCTCATCGATATACTTTGGATCCCTAACAATATTCTAGTTAACTAAGTGAAATTTATTCTGAGTTGTTTTCCTCATTGCAAAAGGAACCTTTAAATTTCATGGGAAATTTGCTTCATAACCATGCTTGGTGTGTGAATCATGGAGCATTGATAGAGGGGGAGGGTATAAAGGATGGATTTGATGATTATTATTTATCCTATAATTTTTATCCATTGAGTACCCCATTGTTAAAAATTTTCTTCAATTGTTGTTAGTATGTTTAAGAAGAAAAGAAAGACAAGTAAAAAAAAAGAAAATATAACATAGAAATAAATAAAAAAGAAGTGAGAAGACACGTCTTTTCCTAACTATTAATTATTTAATTAGTATTCTTTATTTTATGTTCGTTAAAGTTTTTCCAAACTTTCATTGAAGTGTTTCTCAAAGGTAGAGGCATGCCTAGATATTTGAAGGAGGTCCAAGGTTTGAACCAAGGTAATTTTAAAATTATTGCAACAGAATGAAATTGGTTTTTACTAATATTCTAGGCATATGTCTTACTCTTACAATTTTTTCACCTTTAGAAGCATTTAGATAACATTCAAGGAAAATTTGAACTATACTACTATAAAGACTATTAAGGACCCTCCCAGTTGGAGCATGCCATCAACAAATTGCAGTGGTTTATACCTATGGAAATGTTTATTCCTTGGAGTTTCCCTTCCATCATTTTTATTTTAGGTTTCTACTTAGGGAATCAACCATAATTATAGATCCATAATAAAAAACTAGTCATCCATTATATCATGACTAGTTTATAATTATAATTATAAACTAAAAATAGTCAAAATCCTACTAATTTTCCATAATAAAAAATAAAAATAAAAGCATCATAGATCCAATTTAAACCAGGATCTATTAAGAATTGATAGGGATCCAACTTCTTGAGGTGTAAATTTTTCTTAATGTGTAAAAATTCAAGATAAAAAAAAAATACACCTCAATAAATTAGATCCCTGTTGACTCAAACCCAGTCGACAAGAGTTCCCATTGATGTCAACACCAACCCACCGTGATCTCCTTGAGCACCGACCCAGATATGTTTTTCCCCGTCCAACAACACCTGTAGAGCAGATGAGGTATCACCCGAGGCGTTCAAGGGAGAGTGGATGAAACCATGTTTCGGCCGAATTAAGGAGGATGTTTGCGGCAACAATTACTCAACTTATCATGACATTCAAATATAGATCTATGCATTTAACTTCAACAACATTGTATTCATAGCAGTTATTCAAGAGAAACATTCATCGTGACAAATATAACATTAAAACATTGTACCAAGAAACATAACATCATTCATGAATCACAACATGCATTACCATAAATGATACAAATGGAATTTCACCAAATAGTTCCGTCATGTCATATTACTTCTGCAAAAACCTTGATACAATATCTTTGCAAAACACGGACCTCGCAGATAACTCTTGATCACAACTACAGACGCATATCAGGTCAAACTCCCGATCAAGGTCTAGATCCCCCCCTGAATACATATGACTCTATGACTATAAATAGGCTTCCACCTTTACAATGCTTGTCCACTTACTAACAACTTCCTAACTGACACTTTGGACAATTGACCCAAAATCTAACTGACGCGGTCCAATGACCAAAAAACCCACATACCGCGGTACAAATGACTCAAAATTACATCACATATGGTCCAAATGACCCAAAACCCGCAAGATGCAGTACAATTGACCCAAAAATGCATAAAATAATCTTCTTTACGCCCAGCGCACCGTCTTCCATGATATATTCTACCGTGTCGCAGCATCGGCGATGCTGCGATGTTACCTTACCAAACGGCCTGCCAACAGGCCCCCAACACAATCTTGTGGCTCACCCTCGATCCTGTTTCAAACCCCGCACCCAATCACGCAAAACCAGTTTACCGCTCAATTGTGATCCTAGCTCATAATGGGCCAACACAATCTCTTTGTATGCCACCATGTCATTGGTCGTCATATTTCAGATGCATCAACGTCGGCGCAATATCGATAGAGCACTCCATCCCAGCAGGGAGCACTGGCATCTTCAGTGGGTACTTTTGATTCCTCTACACCTTTCGGGAAGGTACACCGGGATGATTGGGGGGGAAATACCTCGGGATATCAATGGCCGAGAGTCCTTCCCATGCGGTGGACTCATCGACCCATCGGTTGGATGGCCCTGCTTCCCCTTGATCTTTCCCTGCCATAACAATGAAGGACCAAATTTGACGCTTGATTTGCGGCGACTCAGAATACTGACCTCCCTGATGCTTCTTAGCAATCAACGATGCTCCAACTGGCATGTTTGCAACTTCTACCTCAAGATTAACTTCTCCCGCAGACTCGACTTCTTCTTTAATGGCAACAGGGATGAAGGGAGGATCTACTTCAATGCTAATCTCAATTGTTTCCATCATACCTCACATGACGTTCCCAACTGATCACGGGCGTAATTGATAGACCCCCTCAACGCTCAGCAACGACACTCTGCAATTGCAACCGAACCTTTCCCAACTCATAACTGTACTCACTAGGAAACAACGATACTCTGTAGCACTTCACAGGCACACTTAACAACTGAATTCTCGGTGCCTTCCGACCAACTTCGACCCGTTCTTATAGAGTCCCACCCAATCCTTCATAATCATTACTAAATCCGGCATTAACTCGACCAAAATTCTGTATTAATGACACAAATCCATCGACGATCCTGTTAGTCTATCAACCCGATTTGCCATTAATGCCCATCATGCGAACCCGCTCCGTTAATTAACTATCTCTACTTTTGGCATTTATTACTGATTTGACCTGGTCGCAACGCTGCAACTTGTCGCAGACTGCTCCTAACTTGTGGCACAAGCCTCCCTACCTGCGCATTTTCATCTTTGTCGGTGCGCCACCCTGCCACTGATCAACCTGCATTTATTTTTATTTTTATTTTTCGATGCGACCTAGGCATCACGCTGTTCCAATCCCAACCGATAGGGCTTAAATCTACTATCATTAATCAACTTTGGGATCATCACTATGTCCAACTATTGCAACTGCACTACGCCTCCTGAAGTGATGCTATTGATGCAATACGGGCCAAGCCAATGCATCTGTAGCTTTCCTAGATGTTTCATAAACTTGTTGTCATACACCAACACCAAGTCACCCTACTGAAAATGTTTGTTTTTGATGTGGTGATCATTCCACGCCTTCTGACGATCCTTCTCCACCACCTGGTGGAATCCTGTGATAAAGCGATCTTCCTCTAGCTGTATTAAATGTGCTAGACGTTCTTCTAATGCTGTTGCTTCATCCATACATGTCACTACCGCTATGTGTAGACTCGGAATGATGTACTCCATTGGCATAATTGCTTCTTGTCCATATACTAGCTTGAATGGTGTCTAACGTGCCAACCTTTTGCATGTGGTGCGATATGCCCACAACACTGCTAGGATTTTCAGATCCCAGTCATCGTGGTTCGCATTGCACACCTTCGTCAGCACATGCTCCAATATCTTATTGAAAGCTTCCATCGTGCCATTTTCCCGCGGATGATATGGTGTACACTTCTTATGTTGTTTCTGTAGTTCCTCCATTAATGCTCTGATGGTGCGATTGAGAAAGTGGCTTCCTTGATCACTCAGCAATATCATGGGGTAGCTGAAGCGAATGATAATGTTGTCAAACAAGAACTGCGTAGCCATGGCTGCAGAACAATAAAAAACTAGTGCAACCTCCTCCCATCTTGTTAAATAATCGGTCGTCGTGATGATGTATCTTTCCCCAGTGCGCTTCCCCAGTGGATTAATTGGTCCCACAAAATCCACTACCCATTTTTCAAATGGCTGCAATGTTAACTGTAGCATCAGCGGCATCTCATCTCCTCTGGATGGTTTTCCTGTTCTCTAACAAACATCGCAGGACCGCACATAGTCTGTCGCATCATTATGCAGCGTGGGCCACCAAAGCCCCACACAAAGCACCTTCCTGGTAGCCGCCCGAACGCTGTAGTTCCCTCTAGCCACTCCTGTATGTGCTTCTGCAAAAATCTGTGCTTTCTCATGCAGCAAGACACACCGTCGCAATATTTCATCTACGCCCATCTTGTATAACTCTCCTGTGATTAGATGGAAGTCTGCAGCCTTGACTACCAACTGCTTCTTCTGACTCGTGGTGAACTCTTCTGGTGCAGTACCTGTCGCCAGAAACTGAATAATTTCTTCAAAATAGCCATCAACGCCTTCCACTTTAAACAGTTGCGCATCAGGAGACCCGTCTTCAATGTTAGTTGGATCCTCTCCTGTTTCAATCCGTGATAGATGATTAGGGCCAGCATTCAGCCGCCCTGGCTTCACAATTACTCCAAAATCAAACTCCTGAAAAAGAAGTAACCATCGGCATATCTTCCCCCCCAACACAGGCTTATTGACCAGGTATTTCAATGCAAAGTGATCTATAAGCATCTTAAAATATCCACCCAATAAGTAGTGTTAGAAATTTTGCAGCGCATAGACCATCGCCAAGCCTTCCCTCTCGGTAGTGGTGTAGTTTCTTTCTGCGGATGACAGTTTTCGACTGGCGAAAGAAATAGGGTGATCGAGATCCCCCTCTCCTGGTTGTGCTAGCACCACACCAAGTGCAATCGACGATGCATCAACATGGACATGGAATTTCTTACTCCAGTCTGGACATACCAATATCGGGGCTGAAGCCATCTTAGCCTTCAGTTGCTCAAAGCTATCCTAACATTCAATGCTCCATTGAAATACTGCATCTTTCTTCAATAGCTTCTCCATAGGGGTGGTCATCACTGCATATCCCCTGATGAACTTGTGATAATACCCAGTATGCCCCAAAGTCCCCTCAACTGCTTAACGGTGGTCAATGGTGTCAAGCTCAAAATGAACGCAATCTTTGTTGGATCAACTAACAACCCTTCTTTGCACACAATGTGACCCAACAATATCCCAAACAGCACACAAAAAATGCACTTCTTCAAATTCAACGATATCTGGTGTTGTCGACAACGCTCTAGCATTAACCGCAGATTGCCCAGATGATCACAGATGAAACCATAGACTGTCCAATCATCCATGTATACCTGCAAGAAATTCTAGATGCAATCCTTGAATGCAGCAATGACAACCCGCGAAAATATCGCAGGTGCATTCTTCAACCCAAACAGCATCACGGTATACTGAAAACATCCCCATTCTGTCACAAAAGTCATCTTGTGGCAGTCTTCCTTTGCAATGCGGATCTGATGATAACCCGAGAACCCATCTGTGAAAGAATACATCTCTTGACCACCTACTCCTTCAAGTACTTCATTAGTAAATGGGGTCAGAAACGAATCATGCAAACAAGCATCATTCAACTTTCGCAAATCGACACAAATGCGCACCTCGCCGGCCTTCTTGTCCTACACCACCATAGGACTGATCCACTCAGACTCTTCAACTGGTTTAATGATACCAGCATCCAGCATGTGATCAAGTTCTTCCTTGACCTTCTCCTATGTCATGGATTTAGCCGATAGGGTCAATTCCTGATCGATTTAGCATCTGGTTTCAAGGGAATCTTCATCTCATGTAAATCACCCAAAATACCTATTATTTCAGAAAACTTTGTAGGAAAGAGGTCCTGGAATTCATGCAACAAGTTGGTCACCTTTCCCATCATCTCATCATCCCAATAATCCCCTACATTCATGAACTTGGGAGTGGCCTCCATCCCAATATTGATCTTTCGAATCTTCAAGGGCTGACTGAATGGATCACTTGGCGCATCAGGCGGTACCACATCGTGACTTCCTTCAGACTCTGGGATATTGACATTCCACGGCTCATCACCATCTTCAGGCCCACCAGTGATATTATAACATTCCATTATGGATTGCATCTAGCAGTGCGTATGTGGATCTGTTGCATACGCCATGGGAACGACCTTTAGAACCACATCGTGGATGATATGCAGAGTGTTATGGACATCCGGGTTGGGATCAACAAAACTGAATGTATGAGTAAAAAATATTGTCAACTCCAACCAAGTAGTGATTTCTCCCCATAATTCAGTTGCAGTATACCATGACCACGACATTTCATCTAAAGTGTGAATAAAGGCATGGACCCACTCATCTCACGGTCGCGATGCCCACAATGTCTGACACTCCATCAAATGGCCTCTAGGGTCGTTCCGACCATCATATTTCCCTTTGTGGTAGACCTCAATATTGCCGAAGTGAACTGTCATCAATCTTCTGCATTTCGACCATCCATTAATTGATGCCTTGTGTGTTTCCCACCAGTGTGCTGGAGCAGCCTTGAGTGCTTCACCTAATGCCAGCAATTGCTATGGTTTTGAAACTCTTTCCTCAAACTCCGCCAGAAAGGAATACAAGCTAGGAAACCATTCGTATACTGGTAGTGTGACCATTTCAGTCGCAACGTGGCATAGCGATTGCGTGACTAACCCCACTTATGGAGCGACACCTCATGCAAGCAATCTACCAGTGTTTTAACGCATAATCAGAGTGGGAAGACATAAAGCTCTCACTGCGCCATCCCAGCACACCGTTGGTAGTTGGATGATTATAGTCTTTAGAAATGTTGAATGCATGGTCCCATCCATTGGGATCATCGTCTTTCACTGGCTCGATGTACCTGTGTCCTTCAACCGGATCCAATGGGGATATGACTCTGAGATCATGGTTTTCGAAAGTCATCATCCGGTGCTTGAAGTTGATTACCGTTCCACTATCATTAGCCCATCTGATCCCGAGCAACGCGGGATACGAACTTCCTCCTTCAACCATTTCGATGACATCGAAGTCAGCATAGGTCTTCATGCCCTCAATGTCCACCACCAAACGTGGGACTCTCCCAATCGGTGTCACTTTAGCATGATTAGCTAACCAGAGATGTACATGAGACTAGCTCAATAGGGGGCTTCCCATTTTCTACCATGCCTGCTTGGTCAAGATGTGGACATCTGAACCAAGATCCAGAATCACTGAATCAACGTCATAATCTCTGATTTGGATATTCATTCGCATCTCTTTACCTGTCTTCCGTCACTGTAAAGAGTTTACCGCGGACTCCTACCATCCCCTAGCTGGATGCTGCAACAACCCTTCAATCTCGGCCAGAGCAGCAGGATCCTTTTCCAATAATAAGCAGCTCTCAAGAAACTTCTGCAAGGTTCCCGACTGCGCTAATGGTCCTGCCTCAGAAGTAGTATAAAAAACGAGGGGCATGTCGCAAATGACAACTTTACCGCGATCCTGGTCCATCGCACGACATGTTTGAAAGAACGTATCGCGCTCAGACCCAATGTCAAATAATACCTTCTTCTTCCCATCCAATTGAATGTCCCCTCCTGTTGCTACACCTTCCCTCGTGATTACTATGATAGCCACATCTTGTGGTCTTGGCTCCGTAGAAATTGTTGTGACATTCGCACCCTGATTCTTATTTGGTTTCGGATTCCCTTGTTGGTTCACATTTTGATTAGCATTCTCAATTAGACATTGGTTTTGGTTCTGCACTGGTTGTTGCACCTGATTCTGTACTGGCTGTTGTGCTTGCTTCTGATTTTGTAACTGTGGAACATTCGCTGCCTACCATCATGCAATCAACTATGGGCAGTTTTCCACTATGTGGTCTGTAACGAAGAAAAATGTAAAATACGACTGCAATAATGGGCAATCACGCTGATAGTGTCCCCATACCACACAGTGATAGCACTGCATAGGTCCACGACCTCCTCGTCCTCCTCCGTGACCAAATACTCCACCGTGTCCACCCTGGAATCCTCCACGGAATCCACCCTGTTGTTGGTACTGCGGTTGGTTGTATTGTTGCTGCATCGGGGCTAGTTGCATGTTCTACCCTTGGTGTGCATATTGCGGTTTTTGAATGTACTGTGGCTGTTGTGGATCCATTTCCATCGGAGCATATTGCGGCACGAACTGCTATGGTTGCTGCTGCGGTACAAACTGTACCTGCAGTTGAGGTAGCGACTGGGCTACCTGCAGCTGCGATGGCGGTTGTTGTATGGCACACTAGTCATCCTTTACATAGAATGCATCGTACGTTCTCTCATGGAGAAACCCATATGCCCAGAAATATTTGTCATCATGTCCCACAGATTTATAGAAAGTGTACTAGAGATTTATCGGTTTGATAACCATCTTCTGCATGTATGGGAATTCCTTGTGGTGGCGCCCAAAAAGCTGACAAACGCGACACCATGGCATGCCACCACCATTCAACAGGTTGGGTGCTCCCGAAACCAAGTAGTTGCGGAAGTCAGGGAAATTGTCCTTAGTACGTCCTTCCCCTTGACATTGTGTACACCATACTTGTTCGTGCTGCTCCTTGCCCTTCTTCAGATCTTGCAGCTGTATGGTCAAGTTAGCCAGCTGCGTCTGTATCTGTGACATCCCAGCTGCATTTACCCCAATCTGCAATGCTTCCAACCACATCGCAATCTATAGAGCTTCACTGGGTGTCAAGATGTTCTATTGTATCAGTGGTAGTCGAATGTGCGGGAGTAGTTCCGCAATGAACCACTCTTTGTGTTGGACAACCCTCATATCAAAACTAACCTTCGCCATCAGCGTCTTAAACCGCTGATCAAAATCCCACACCGTCTCATTGGAATATTGCTTAATATCCTTCAATTCTATAATATATTGTGCTTCAGACTTGGGTTTTCTGAATTCTGCAATCAAACCATCCTTGATGTTGTCTAGTGTCTTCTCTGGAGCTCCTGTAGGGACTAGAACAAACTTCATAAACCAATCTAATGCGCAACCTCGTAGAGTTGTCGCTAACTGTCCTTTCTTAGCATTATCATTAGTAATCTGTTTTATGGTCCATACTGCCTCAAATAAGAACCAATATTGTTCAGGATTGTATTTTTCATCTCCATGGAATAGTGGCA
This sequence comes from Larix kaempferi, assembly GCA_027924585.1. Lineage (NCBI taxonomy): Eukaryota > Viridiplantae > Streptophyta > Pinopsida > Pinales > Pinaceae > Larix > Larix kaempferi. Next base: position 15,555,963 of record BSBM01000030.1, read on the forward strand.
ACTTAGCATCCTTGCCCGCCATCCTGGGTTTTCTTCCTGCAGTCATTGAGCTACTAGAAATCAAATTGTGTTGACATAGTGGGGTCAAATTTGTGTTTCTTACCAGTTGATAGATAGTGAGCAGAGGTGTGGGCACATTGCTACCGGGGTTTGGTCCTGCCTCTATCCTAGGCGTAGCCTGGTTGTCCCTATCCGGATTGTGAGGTCGCTTCATCCTGTGTGGTCTTCCTTTGCAAACTTGCGGTTTGATCGCAGTAGGACCTTCTCCTATCCTCTGCCTCTTTTCCTATCAAAGCCTCGGTCCTCCCCTTGTAAGACCACTCTCTTCCTCGTCTTCGCTCACAGTCCCGTCATGACCTACACCCATCTACCCCTTATCAGTCCATGTACCGCCTCCCAGCCGTCACGATACCCATGGCCTCTATCCACCAGGATTTTTACTAATCTATATGCATCTTCAATATACCTTTCTCGCAAATAAGCATCTTAATGGATAGTTGAAGCGACAGCAGAAACCTTCCCCAGGGTTCACGGAAGAAATATCTTTCAGCTTCGCTATAGGACTTTTGCGTATCAACTGCGAATTCAGTGATATATCCTTCCAAGATTCTATCTAGCCACACTTCGATAGCTCTGACACTTTATTGTCGACCTCCTGTAGTTCTTGGATCAACTCCGGGGTCAAAGTTGTCAGCTCACCACCTTGGTGGTTCCTCTTTTGAAATTTCAACTTCGCCAACCACTCGAACAAAAGGACCGGGAATTCACAGAAAAAACATTCATGCGGACCATCATGAATATATCTGTCCACCCACTGATCTACTATCGGTCAAGTGTTCCAGCTTTCTTCTTCGGAAAACTCCTCCAACTTCTGATCAAACCAACTCTATATTTCTGGTTGCGTCGGAAGCCACAACATATCCTCCTTTCACATCACACACGGTCCCGGAAATGGAACCATTTGTTGACTCAAACCCAGTCAATAGGGGTTCCCATCGTTGTCGACACCAACCCATCGCGATCTCGCTGAGCACTAGCCCAGACAAGTTTTTCCCCGTCCAGCAACACCTGCAGAGAAGATGAGCTCTCACTCGAGGCATTCAAGGGAGAGTGGACGAAACCATGTTTCTGTTAATTTTTTAGCATTAATTCAACATACTCTAGGATCTTTACTAAGAGAATAACATGTACAACATATCAAGTATAACAATGCATATCAATCACACCAACCAATCACATGAGACAATAGACACACAGAGTTTCACTGGGGAAAACCATAAAGGTGAAAAACCCCACAACTTCCTCAGAGATAGAAAGAGCAATGATAGAACCCAAGAACACAGAGATAGTCCTCCTAGCAGCTGAACCTCCTCCTCCACTAGTGCACCACTTTTCGAGTAGTGTAGAAGTGAATAATGAGATGATCAAATACAGTGCCTCCCACACTCTATTTATACATGACCTAACCTTCCTAATAATCTAGCAGGGCCAACTTGTCTAACTCAGTCTAATAAACCATGGTTATACTAATCAGGTCCGACCCCACACTTGGTGGTCTAATAACCCATCACTGCAAGTTACAACACTTGCGACACTTCTGTATAGAGGAATAATAACCTCTCTATAGGAGTACAATATACATAGGTGAAATACATTCTGAAGTTACAAATACATCAACACTCCCTCTTAACTAGGAAGGTATTTCTTGACACAGATCTGCTAGCACAAGTCTTCTTCTCTGGATCATCGTCAGCAAATCATCATCCTCGAATCATCATCATCGTCACTGCTACTACTATCTCAATCAATTTCCAATCTACTCGTCATAGGAAGTTCTACAGAGCTAGTCCTTTTTCATACTGGATGTAGGCCCACCACCTGTAGGTCTTCATCATCACTGGCCATACTATGGAATCCTTAGGACTAATTACGAGTTTACTACTCAACCTGTTGGATCTCCTAGGATATTTTACATGTTGACCTTCACAAAACCTACTCATAGCATCCTAGGATGTTATGAGCACAGCGCTCTACCTATCTGGATCTCGATAGAGCATCCCAAGTTGTTACGAGCACACCACTCTACCTGTCCAGATTTTAAAGGATCTTTTCTATGTGAACTTTCGCAAAACCTACTAAGAGCATCCCAAGATGTTACAAGCACATTGCTCTACCTATCTGGATCTCGATGGAGCATCCGAGGATATTACGAGCACATCGCTCTGCCTGTCCAGATTTTAAAGGATCGTTTCTATGTGAAACTGTAGCAAAACCTACTCAGAGCATCCTAGGATGTTACGAGCACACCGCTCTACCTATCCAGATTTTAAAGGACCTTTTATATGCTACCTGCACAACCTATCCATGGCCACAGAGTATCAACCTGATAATCACCATACATCAGCCTAATGTACATCATCACATGATCAACCTAATCATCATCATAACATCAACCGGATGCATATCATCTAGAGAAACATCTTGAAGCTCGTCATCTGTGATCATCCTGATCACCATCATAGTATCATCCTGATGCATATCATCTAGAGCAGCATCCTGAAGCTCGTCATCTGTGATCATCCTGATCAAATAATATATCCATTTAATGCATACAAAGTATCTACTTGATACATACCATCATACATGATCTGCCTGATCATACAATGCATCCACCTGATACATACATAAGCACATGATCTACTTGATCATATAATGCATCCACCTAATACATACATAAGTACATGATCTACTTGATCATACAATGCATCCAACTGATACATACATAAGTACATGATCTACCTGATCATACAATGCATTCACTTGATACATATACAAAAAAACATGATCCACTTGATCATATAATGTATCCAGCTGATACAAACATAAATACATGATCCACCTGATACATATACAAAAATACATGATCCACCTGATCATATCAAGCATCCAACATGATGCATATACAAATACATGATCAAACTGATCAAAGCATCCAACTGATGCATATACAGAGCAGTAACTGGAGGATCGTCCTGATGCTCATCATCTAGTGCTTACATCCACAGCCATGGAAAGGGTCCTCCTCTCACCATGCTTGGAATGGCTCTTGCAGATGTGTCCATCACTTCTTCCTCGAAGTGTCGTCAATCTGAAGAACACCAAGCCTCTCTCTGAAGTACTCAAACTTCCCTTTGGCTAGTGCTTTTTTCAACACATTTGCAACCTGCTCATTTGTCGCAACATACAGGAGCTTCACTACTCCTCTCTACACCATATCCTTAATATAGTGATATTTGATCTCAATGTGCTTCGACTCGTTGTGGAACACCAGATTCTCAGACAGCTTCACACAACTCTGGTTGTCACAAAAGATACCTATAGCCTCCAGCAGGAGATCAAATAACTCAGACAGTAGCTTCCGGATCCATATTGCTTCACAACTAGCCAAACAAGCTGCAACATACTCTGCCTCGGCTGTACTCAGTGCTACGTGGGACTGCTTCCTGCTAAACCAAGAGATCACACCTGATCCCGTACTGAAGCAGCATCCAGATGTTCTCTTCCTATCTGCAGCACTGCCTTCCCAGTCTGAATCAACATAACCCTGCAGTTTAAACTTTTGATTCACATCATACTTGATCCCATAATCAATTGTACCCTTCAGGTACCTCAGAATATGTTTTACAGCAACCAGATGAACACCTCTAGGATCCATCGGGAACTGGCTCAATGTGTTCACCGCGAAGCAAATATATGGTCTAGTGTTCATCAGGTACATCAAGGACCCAATCATTTGATGATACATAGTGACATCAACCAGATCATATGAAGCATCACACAGAAGCTTCAGGTTTGATGCCATAGGTGTCGCCATGGCCTTGCAGTCCATCATCCCGAACCTCTTCAGGATCTCTACTGCATACTTCCCTAGTCCAAGGAAGATCCCATCTGCACTCTGCCACACCTCCATGCCTAGAAAATAGTGCATCATCCCCAAGTCCTTCATCTCGAACTCGACAGCAAACTTCCTCTTGGTATCGACAATCAATCCATCCTCACCTGTTACAAATAGGTCATCCACATATAGAAGTAGTATCATAGGATTGCCTTCCTCAACCTTGTAGTAAATGTTGGAATCTGCTTTACTCTTGGTAAATCCCAAACTGGATAGAAAGTTGTTTATCCAACCATACCAAGTCCTAGGAGCTTTCTTCAACCTGAACACATATGACTCCCTGTCATGTGTCTCAAAAGCAAGTGGCTGCTCCACATACATTTCCTCCTCGACTACACCATTCAAGAAAGCTATCTTGACATCCATCTGGTGTATCTTCCATTTCATCACTGCAGCTAGGACAAGTACTAATCTAATGGAAATGTACCTAGCTACAGGAGCAAAAGTTTCTTCATAGTCTATCCCCTCTTTCTGGGAGAAGCCACGAGCTACAAATCTCTCCTTGTATTTCTCTATGCTTCCATCTGCAGCATGCTTGATCTTGTAGATCCATTTGGAATTCACCACTGACTTCCCTTCAGGTCTTGGGACTACATCCCAAACATAATTGTTCATGATCGGCTGGTATTCCTTGACAATGGCATTATTCCATTCTTTCTTTTTCGCTGCTTCTTCATAACTGGAAGGTTGTTTGTTCACAATATCATAGAGTAGGGCAACATAACTGGTATGTGATCTAGTCCTCTTCCTTTCTCTATGTTCTTCTTCTGGAATTCCATATCTTTTTGCATCTTGAATGAGCTCTCTAGCCCATGCAAGCTTCCTCTTGTGAGAGTTCTTCTCACAGGGTGGATCTATAGGTATTTGTGGATCTTCAACTTCACGATCTGCTTCTAGAATTGCTTCAATCATAGTGGTGTCTTGAAATTTGGTTTCCTTTGTTTCTTCATGATCTTTAATAGGTGCCTTCTTTGATTTGATGTAAGTGGATTCCTCATCGAATGTTACATCCCTACTGACATCAATCTTCTTGAACCCTGGAAAGTATATTCTGTAAGCCTTCGAGCTTTCACTGTACCCCATAAAGATGCCCTTCTTTCCTGAAGGATCTAGCTTTGTCCTCTTTTCCTTTGGAACATGTGTATATACTGGACAACAAAATATTCTGAGATGGCTAACTTCAGGTTTCTTACCAGGGAATACCTCTTCTGGTGTCTTGTTGTCCAATATCTTGTGAGGTGTTCTGTTATGCACATATACAACTATCCTAGTTGCTTCTTCCCATAGATGCATAGGCATTTCCTGTTCATGCAGCATTGCATGTGTTGCTTCCATGATTTTTTTATTTTTCCTTTCTGCAACTCCATTCTGTTGTGGATTATAGGGAGCAATCAACTCCCTTTTAATCCCTAAATCACTGCATAACTTCTTGAAATCACCTGAAGTGAATTCTCTGCCATTGTCGGATCTGAATGTCTTGATCTTTTTATCAATTTGATTTTCCATCAAGGCTTTGAACTCCTTGAACTTATCAAACACTTCATCTTTGTTCTTTAAGAAATAAACCCAAGTCTTCCTAGAGAAATCATCAATGAAAGAGACATAGTATATATACCCACTCAGAGAACTGGATGACATTGGACCGCATACATTGGAGTGGATAATTTCCAAGATTCCTTTAGCTTTGCTTTCACTACTTGGAAATTCTTTTTTAATGCTCTTTCATGTTGCACATCCTTTGCAAACACCTTCATGATTTGTCTTGATTTCAGGAAGACCCTCTACAGCTTTGCTTGCAATTGGTAGTGCCCTATAGTGCACATGTGCAAGCCTTCTATGCCAAAGTTCACTTGGATCCATGGATTCATGTACCATGGGATGTTTAGGTTGTCCCTTCAATTTGTACAATCCTCCCTCTTTCTCTCCAATCACTACTGCATCATCTATAGTTTTATCCTTTGGCCACATTAGGACTTGGCCATCTACAAGTGCAACACTCATGCCTTTTGTATCCAATGCATATATGGAGAGTAGGTTCTTTTTTAGCATAGGTACATATAGAACATGTTTCATCTTCAAGGACTTCCCAGAGTCTAGGTTGTAGGAAGCTTCACCACTTCCCTTGATAGGATATTGATAGTCATCCCCAAGTTTCACTTTATGGGGTGACTCATGTTTAGATAGATTTACAAAAGGTTCTTTAAACCTACTCATGTGTTTGGAAGCCCCACTATCAATAAGCCAATCATTACATCCATGAGAGATAGTACCTGTGAGTGCAGAGATTAGAAAATATTCATCTTCACTTGATGAAGCATCACTTTCTTCCCTAGCCTTCTTCTTGGGAGGTTCATCATCCTTAGTAGCATGAGCATGAAACCTCTTCTTATTGTAACTCTTCTTCTTGTTGAATTTGTTGTTGTTATCTTTCTTCTTCTTGGGACATTTTGAAGCAAAGTGTCTTACTTCATTGCAATCAAAACATCGAACATGAGATAGATCTTTCTTCTTGTGATGAGAGTGAGAATGATTCTTGTTATGAGATCTCTCCCTCTTAAACTTACTTCCCTTGGTGTGTGTTGTGAGAGCTTGATCTTCATTCCCCATCTTTTCTTCTCAGGCCACAAGCCTTGCTTCTTCTTGTGAGCATTCCTCCCATAGTATATTGAATGAGATCAACTTCCTCCTTGCATAGATTCCTTGGATGAAGGAGTCCCATGATGTAGGTAGGCCATTCAATGTGGTCATGACAGATTCACCATTGTCCACTACTTCATCCACGGCTTCAAGCTATTCCTTGATCTGAGAGACCTTAGAAAAATAAGATTGAATGGTCTCTCCAGTCTAAAGCTTTACCCCTTTCAATTGGTTCCGTAGAGTCATCTTTCGATTTATGTTCCTCCCTTCAAATAGCTTGGTTATGGAATCAAACATCTCCTTGGGTGTCTTTAGAGATGACACATGTGGTATGAGATGGTCTTTGATAGAATCAACAATGATCCTTTTTTCCTTGAACAAGTTCTTCTTATGTAAGGCCTTAGCCTCTTGTTCCTCTAGGACAAGGACCTCAGAACTTATGTAGGTGTCCAATTCATTTTCTTCCAGGATTAACCCAATCCTATACTTCCATGCTTGGAAGTTATCAGCCCCTTCAAGCTTATCCTCAAGCTTGGTGTGGTGAGACATCTTAAAGAGTACTTCAAATGGAAATAGAAAAGATTTAGGTCTTACCACTTGATTTGTAGAAATTTGGATCTGGTGCTGGATTAGGGTTTGTCAAAGAAACCCTAAAAATTCAAAATGTGAATTTCAAATTTTTGAAAGGATAGAAAGATGCGCCTTAATGAGCTGATCAGCCTAGTATATTCAGAAATTGAAAACTGCAAAGTTTCACCCTTCAGAAATGATTTTCAATCTCCCGGATTCACTAGGGACGACCCTGAATTACGGTTTGAGTTTCTCGGAGCTTCACCCAACCAAAAATCTCGATCCAAAGCTCTTAACTTCTATTTTTCCAAGACTCTTCTAGCTATGTCCTCCTATTTCAGAAATTCCTATTTTTGTGGAAACCCTAATGTTTAGGGCCAAAAATTAAAGTGCCCAGAATTGAATTCTGATTGGACAGAAAGATGCACCTTGCTGAGGAGAGTCAAAATACCCTACTACCTTTCAAGATCTGTGGAGGGAAACCCAATAAATAGGAAACCCTAGTTTCCACAACTGCATAGTGTCTTCTTCTCAGGTTAGCTCTGATACCATGTTAATTTTTTAGCATTAATTCAACATACTCTAGGATCTTTACGAAGAGAATCACATGTACAACATATCAAGTATAACAATGCATACCAATCACACCAAGCAATCTGTTAACACCCAAAAAGTGCTCACTAGCTCATTTCCTTATTCACATGACCCATTTGTCCACTTTTCCACCATTTGAGCCTTTAAAGCCACCGAAAGGTCACCAAAAGACCATAATACACCCCTTTTTCCCCTCAAAATGAATACTTTTCCTCAAAAAGCATAAAAAACCCTCAAAAAGGGTCCAAAATTCCCAAAAATATTAAAAAGGGAATACAAATATTCAAAAAATTGAAAAGGAGGGAAAAGGTACCTAAACCATGTTGGTCAATACCATTGGTTTCGTCAAAACCATAATGGTATTCCCCACCACCAAAAACTATAAAAAGGTGGTGGGGGCTCCTCACTTTCCATCCATCCATCATCCTATCCTCATGTTGTCAAAATCTCTCATGAGTTCTTGACCATTGTAGCAATCTTAGAGAAGAGACCATTGGATCCTGGAGCATCTCACCCTTGGAGCTGCTCAACACCACAACATCCTCACCATTTGAGGTATTATAATACAAAAGTCATTTTTTATTTTATTTCTTGTTCTTGTTTTTAAATATTTTCAAGTTTATTGTTATATGCACATGTTAGATTTAGATTTATAATTGTTTTTTGCTTTCAATATTTGAAACTACTATCACTTGTTGATAGGTTCCCATTGCACAAAGCTTGGTTGCAAAACCAAGCCAACAGTTTTTGGCGACTCCGTTGGCTTTGAATTCTTAGATCTCAGTTTTTCGCTTTAGATCTTAGTTTTTGTTAGTTTTAATCATTTTAATTCATAGCTCTGCCATCCTAGATAGCAAATCCATTGTTGTTCTAGATCTTGGCCCTTTCTATTGTGATTAACAGCCTGAAATTTCCATTTTTGGGTTCATTTTTCGGCGTCCATTTTTCGGCTTTTGCCTCGTGTTTTTTTGCTCGATAGTCGCGCGGCTCATCGCTACCTCGCGGCTTTTTTTCACGCGGTGTACCATGGCTTCGCGACCATTTTACATGCTGCACATCGCAGCTTCGCGGCCAGACTGCTTCCGGAAGTCTGAGTGGAATACCGCAATCCATTCAGTAACCAAAGGATACCTTTCGAAGTTCTCGGTGTACACCCAAGAGGGTGTACAACGGCGATAGAACCAAACTACAGATTCACCCAACTGAACGTGTCATGAATGGGGTATCCATTTGCCACTCTTTAGGATTGTCTACCCGATGTCCCTCCCGGTAGGGGATATCTAGCCGTTGATTCAACACTCTATATTGTCTGACTTGGATTTCATCACCTTGCAGAGGATATCATTGTTGACTCACAATACTTCTAGTTAGGTGTTTGCATGATACATTACCCACCTTTGGTCTAGCAACACCCCTTTTTTCTAGAAACTGTTTGACTTTTGGTATTCTGACCAATTTTGTTGCATCCCTCCACTTATTATAGCACAACTGCTATAATAAGTGCTTTTTGAGGTTGATTGTTGGCCTGAGAGCCTTTATTTTTTCACTCCCCTTTTGCACTCATTGTTGCATTAGGGTTTTGAGTTTTTTACATCACCACCTTACAATGAATTTTAAAAAAAATATTTCTCACCATTGAGAATTTAAGACAATCTCGTCGTCTTCAGGGTGAACTCCCTCAGTTCAGTATACTTGGATCTACACGTCACTGACGTAGAGCCTTATCCCTTGACTTGAGACGTCATCGGCCAAACACACAGTCATCAGATTCTGACATGCCTCACTTCACATCCGATTCTGAGGCTGAATCTGAAAACCCTACTGAAATATCAACAACCAACCTCATGGCTGAACCACAATACGACCCACTTTTCACCAGTACTATTGGAGATACATCCACAAACCCTTCTACTACACTTCCATCCATGGTAACAACAACCCCTCTAGGCATGCCTAATATAGGGGACACTCCACCTTTAGGTATTCCCAACATAGGACTACCTCCTATTATGGGTATGCCAAACATAGGAATCACACCACCTCTCATTACCACAACCCAGATCCCAGGAATTCCTGGCACTATTCCTAACCCCGGTGTAACCCATGTTGCACTTGGGAACGCTGGCCCATACCAAACCACAACGGTTGGAGGACACATAACTTCAATACCTAGCATACCCTTAGGGGCTACTGGACCACTACATAATGCAACCATTAATAGTTATGTCCCAGTCACTACGCCACACCCATCTGCTAGTTTACCTTACATGGCTAGTCTGAACTTACTAGACCTAGCCAGGCTAACCAAAGATCCTATCAGGCACAACCCTACATGGCCACCCATGCCTACAAAGCTCCCCTTGGACATCCCCAAGTTTGAAGGAAAACCCGGGGAGGATCCCCAAAACCACATAATGTCATTTCACCTATGGTGTTCATCTAACTCCATAGTGGATGACTCCATTCGACTGAGACTGTTGCAACGAACGTTCACTGGCTCTGCAGCCAAGTGGTACATCGAACAACCACATGGGACCCACCATACATTTACATCTCTCGCCTCCACTTTCCATCAGTTTTTTCAGCTACATGTACGCTATGATGTAGGAGTTGAAATACTGTTGTCTTGCAGACTAAACACAGCCACCCACATCATCGACCATATCCATGAGTGGCGCAAGCATCGTAGCCTCTGTAAGATAAAACTGGATGACCATATATTTTTGGACTGGTTTCTTAAATCACTCCTACCCCTCATAGCAAAAGACGTAGCTTTCGAACGACCCCAGTAAGAGGAAGAAGCTATCTTAAAAGCTCAGCAATTCGACCTGATTTATGCCCAGTAAGGCTATCTCTACACCATCATACCAGACGCCCCACGAGGCGATTCTTCACGTGGTGACACTGCAGGGGAATCACATGCCACTGATGGTATTATCGGCCAAGTCACAGCTCAAAGTAAACCTTTTAGCATGGTGAGCACCATAAATGCCCCAGACCTCTCTAGGGCTACATCTAATTTTGGAGCAACAACTTCGTATGCTCCAACAAATCAGACTCATCACACACATGGACCCTCTTGTCCACAACATTGCTATGGGCAAGCGCCATTGACATATGTACCACCCACATACTATAACCAACCGGTCACCCAGAACCCAATTCATTTACCGGCACAACCAATGTATTACCCACAGTAAGCTTGTCCAGATCTCTCCGGACACTATCCAAAAACATGTAACCCCATGCATAGTAGGTCCCCCTCAGCACAGAATCCACCATCATCGTTTGTCCCCTCGATAAACGATGTGGCGCCACGGCACCCAACACCCACAGAACACAAGCCCCAACAGCCCGCATGTCCCACTCCCGCAAAGATCTCAAGCTCAAAGCACTGTTCTGCACAATCGCCCCAGCAACACAGAAGGTCTCCAGGAGATCCTCCATGCCCACATCTATCGGGATCCTCAGCAGAAGATCCCCCACCTCCCCTAAGAGAGGTAACCCGGTAAGAAAATATACATCAGTAAGGGTGATCTCTAACCTCTCACCCCCAACAATAAAGGCACCCTCTGCAGGGACCCACAGACTCACCAATTTGTTCAGTAGTGGTCCTGCTGAATGCATCGGTGGAATCTGAGCGAACTTTAGGAGCCCACTCACAGCCAGAGCCTGTCGGACCCCCTGATTGGTCCGAATCCGAATCATCAAATCCTCCTCCATCTCTTGCTCTCGCCATGACACCAATGGTCTCCTCAACATCCTGCCAAAAAACAAAGAAATTTTTTAGAACCGGAGAAATTTTTTATAAAATTCCATCGCAGCTTTTACATCAAAAGCCGCGCTGATCATCACGGCTTTCATCCAAGAACCCGCGATGAACATCGCGGGTATTGACCACACAATCGCGATGAACATCACGACTATCAACCCCATAGTCATGATGAACATCGTGATTTTCAGCCCGACAGCCGCGATGAACATCGCGACTGTCAGCCTCGAACCCGCGATGTTCATCACCGAAAAAGACACGAAACCCATGATATTCCACGTTGGAAGGCCAACATGGAATTTCGCGGCCTTTGGGGGCCCGCCGCTAACCAAAAAATACATAATTGAAAAGGCTAAGGCGAATAGGGTTACCTGAAACTTGCAGAATCGAAAACCAACAGTCAAATTTCCCAAAAATCAAGAAAGAGCTCTGATTGCTCTGCCAAACTCACACGTAACAATGACACGTCATATGGGCCCCACACCCTATCTATAGAAATTTCACCATTTTTCAAACAACCATTGCGGTATCATACGACGTCCGTTCCTCAAACCGTTGGTACCGTTGGAATCAGCACAATGAGAAATTCACGATAGTCCTTTCCTTTTCATATTTTCACCAAGTCCATTTTGGACCATTTTTTCATGCCCTTGTCGCCTCGGTTTGCGTGCCACATCGGCCGTCATCCATTTTTTACGAGTCTTATATCGCCGGATTCAGTTTACCACGCTCGTGATGACGCTTGAGATCATTTCTCGCTCTCACCTCCAATTTTTTTGGGCATTTTTCCCATGCCCCCTCATCGCCTCAGTTTGCGCGCCACATCAGCTGTTCTCCATTTTTAACAAGTCTTATATTGCTGGATTCAGTTTTTCATGCTCGTGATGACACTTGATATCATTTCTCGCTCTCACCTCCATATTTTTTAGGCATTTTTCCCATGCCACATCGTCGCCTCGGTTTGCATGCCACATCGACCATTGTCCGTTTTTGCAAAACAAATGACTAAAACAGGAGCGAAGGCCAAGGCAAGAACCCTCTTACCCAACTAGCTTCGAAACCACGTGAAGGTCCTTTCCAACATTTAATTTTCAACAACCACTTTATTATTTTGAAAACTCCATCCCATTACTATAGTTGGAAGCACATCAGGGTCATGCCCCTTAAAACATTCATACCATGACTTTTGACAAGTAATAGCCCTTAGCATTTGTAACACATAGAACTAGGTGTTTTTTTTGGGATTTTTGAGCTAGGTAATGGGGGCACACCTGCAATAAATAAAAATGGAGCATTACCAATGATTGCTAAGTAAGAGAGTCAATTTCATTACTCACCCCTTGCCCCTCGGCATCCTTGCCGATGGTAAGTCTATCAACATCCAGTTTCCCAAGCATTTCAACCTTTCCCCAACAAAGTCCATCATACCTGAAGGTACCAAGTTTAAACATTGTAAACATTTCCAACATACAGCTGAACATCAAAGTAAAAGCAGGATTGTAAGTATTATTATAGCAATTGTAAAACATGCCATAAGGAGACATAAACTACCTCACCGTACCACTTCTGCAGAAAAACAGAACTAATAAAATTATCATGCTTAGAAGTCATAAACTCTTAATGTTCCAAACAAAGTACTGACAAAACTTCCCAGTGTTGAAGTTAATTTATAATGCATCATCAGTTTTTAAGCATCCTAGCAGTGAAAGGAAATTTTTTTACTTTTACTATTTTTAGAGACATTACAGGTAAGAACCTACGCATCGCTAGTGTGGTTTCTGTGTGTCGATTATATGCATTTACAAGGGGAACTTACATCTCATACCTTAAAATAAAATCACATAAATGGTGAACCGGGCCACAACGGGTAAAGAAATTAAACAATTACACTCACAGTAGTCAAACCGTTAACCAGACAGATTTCCCAAACCAAATGGTGAGTACTCTAATTGGGATGATTTACTGAGGAGAATCCCTACTATTGGTGCTGGGTTTTTCTGGGCATCAACAGTTTTGGTGTTAGAAGGAGGGCCGCACGGGGGGTTCACTAGCGAGGCAATATCATATCACGTCCATTCATATTGGGGGTTTCAATACTCTTAAAAACCTCAAAAATATATTTCCCCGTATTAAGGGGTCAAGGGGGTTTTTTAATTTGACATAGTAATATAAATATTGGGGGTTATTTTATTTGGGTGGGCTGAGGAATAACCTCCAAATAGTGGGATGGATTCATACCTCCAAATCATGGGCTCAATTCATACCCACCTAAAACTTAAGGACCCTCCATTTTTATTTGATATTGCTTATGATCCTAAGTTTTGCATAAATTTGATAATAGTGTACCAATGATAATATCAATGGAAGTCTCTTCGGATTACTGGCCTTGATCCATACTCATTTAATAGCTTATTTTGGCTTGGTTTGAATTGATTTTATATTGTTTTTCATCTTTAAGTTAAGAGATGTAGCTAATTGGGAGTTCCAGAGTTGAACAATTGTATTGTATTTTTTGTAGGCATTTGAGTAAAATATCTAACTCTTCATTTTTTAGGTTGGGGTTTAGGTGGGTATTGAGATTCAATCAAAGCTTGCTCCATCACAACCCAGAAAAGTGAGATTGATATTTCTTGGCTCATTGGAACCAAGAAAAGTTAGATCAATCTTTCTTGACCAATTATTTCTTTCAACTTTTTGTATTCTTCTTTAACATTTTCACATTGCCAGTTAGGAATAGTTGTTAGATTGAGTTATATTCGGCACATTCATAATTGTAATTTCAATTATTATATGCAAGGCATCTGTCTTAGTATTGTATTGAAACTGACATGAACATATGTGACAATCTTAATCCTTATTTACATACCCTATGTGTTATCGTTACCATGAAATGGTATCATATAAGTTTCACCATCTGTGTATCTTTATAATTATTCCATTCTTGAAACCTAACAATGGATATTTTTCCCTCTCCAATAAGGATTAAAAAAAAAAATTAGATATAACCCAAGAAAAGGCAACTATGTTGTTAATTCCCTTGATTGCAAGAATAAATGTAGAGGAAGTGGAGGAAATTCATTACATCTTGTGAGTGACCCAAATCCAATCTATGCACATGATCATATGGTGTTATTGGAAAGTAAGAGAAATTTTGCTATGTTCATTTGGGTTCAAGCATCAATGATGTTTGTTTTGATATGAAGGTAGGGAATTCCATCCACGAAAGGGTTTCAATTTTGAATTTTTAAGGAGTTTAATTTATTAAGCTTATAGAAAACATGAGCTCTCTATGACTATACTTATATTTACATGATATAAATTGGTAGATTGATAGACTATGGTGTGAAACATCTGCAATTCTCATCTTTTCTAAGCATTGCACTAACTATTGGACTAACATCCTTTTACATTCTTTGTTATGTTGATCTCTTGACTACGTTGCCTTTTATGCATTTTCCTTCCCAGTACTATTTCATTAGGTCTTCCACTATCCAACATTACAAATTGATTAATCACCCTTACAATCCTGGTGGGAGTTAGGGCTCTTGTTTGTTACAACTTGATAATATAATATAAAGGGGGTATTAAAAATGGTTTGATAAAAATGGATACATACAATATCTGGTGAAACTAGGGGTTTTCTTAATTGGAAAGGCATATTGGGAGGGGGGTTCAACAGTTAAATTTTAGGAGGAATTTTCCAATATTTAGTGAAACTAGGGATATTCTTTAATATCATGCGAACAATCGTGCTATGTAACAAGTTCACTGAGTGAACCCCCCCGTGGAGGGCCGCTAGTGCATGGCTAGTAGAGGAGATTCATTTGTACAAAGAGATTCCTCTGGAAACCCACTTGTAACAGATTTAACAGAAGATTTCGTTCTTTTACCAAAAGATCAAGAAACCCTAAATTATGGAGGTGAAAACAAAGAACCTTTATATGCTACCCCATTTGAGGAGGTAGACCCCTTCTAGAGACATACACTCTCTTATGTAAGAAATCTTGGAGGATTAAATGTAATTCCCACATTGCCTAGAAGGCAAGTTCATAAAAAAGAGGTCTCATACACCAAAGATTTCATGCTTGTAGAAAATTTGGAGGAGTTGTTGGATTTATCTTTTGAAGAAATCAAAGATCCCCTTGATCAGTTGGGACCTGAATCCTCTCTAGCTCAGTAAATTCCTCATACCCCGCATCATTCACCACCACATTTTCCACCGTGAATTATGGCTGGAAATGTTAACCAACCTACTTGGAGAGCCAGAGGGCCACTTAATTTAGCTTCCCCATTACACGATTTTCCCAAACATCCATAGAGAGTGCTACCTAAATTCGACCCTGGAAAAAGAATCTATGCCAAAGACCTCCTAAAGAGTTTCTATTTGGCTCTAAATCTTTTAAACCTAGAACACGAAGATGTGGTTTGCAGACTTTTCTCTTACACTTTTGAGCCGAGGGAATCTTCTTCGTATTTTAGTCTACAAGCTAATTCTATAGCAGATTGGGATGGTTTTGAAAAATGTTTTTAAGCAAATTTGGCATTCAGAAGACCGTTTCCATGCTCATGAAAGAACTATTACCTATGAGGATGGAAAAGAAGGAAAAGGTGCAGGAGTTCAAACAGAGATTCACTACCCCATTAAATAATTTCAGTGCTGCAACAAAACCGGCTGAGGAATCCTTGGTAGAATATTAGTACACTACAAAATTGTATCCACCTATAGCTATGTTTGTCAAAAGAGCATTCAAGGCTACATTGATAGAAAACTATGAGAAAGCTAAGAAGGTAAAAGATGAATTGGATAGTATTTCAAAACACACATTAGAATTGGAAGTGAAAGAAATGGCCAACAAGAAACCTCTCATATTATCTAGACCTAAAGAAGAACCCTCGAATGAATTAGAAAATGTGGTTAAAATGGTACAGAAATTATCTAACAAAACAGTAGACTTGGATAAATATAAGGGATCTAGTACATTGAGAAAACCATTTAATCCCTTTTACAAGAAGAGGGAAGAGAGTGGACAACCCCAACCCCCTTTAAATAATTCTATTTTTCTAAATTTAAATGAGGTTGGCATGGAACATTTCTGCACTTTTCACCAAGAACAACACTTGAAAAATAGTTTCCCTCAATGGATAAATTCAATGACTTTAGTAATGAATCAATTGTTAGATGCATAGCTGACAGATCAAGAAGATCTAGAAGAAGATCAAACAAAAGAACAAGAAGAGACAACTAAGGAGACAACAATGGTATTATGGGATTGGGAACCCACTTTGGTATTGAATGAAGAAGAGAAGGCTGAATAAATCCAAGTATCATCAGTAAACATCACTACTAGAAGTAAAGGTCTAGTTGTAGATCAAAGGCCGCTGTTTCCTAAGATGAAGATAACAAAGGAAGCTCTGAAAAGGAATATTGGAATCATTTAGCCTCAACCCAAAGCGAATTATGAAATTGTAAAAGAAACAAGCCTGGTGAAAGGAAAAAGTCATAGTGAACAAGCCAGGAAATTGTGGGAAAAGAACAGAAGAATACAATATGGGGTATGATATTGTAGAGGACATTAACAAGACTAAATAAAACATATCTTTATTTGAATTATGTAATCTTCCCCAGCAGAGGAAATAATTATTAGAATATTTTGACCCACAATCAAGCAGTTCCATAGAGACTGTTGAGTCAGACACGGAGATAAATGAAGCAAGCATTGGTGGTAAATCACAATCTCAGACTCTGCCTTTCTTGTTAACCTTTGAAATTTGTAATCATATTGTACATAATTGTTTGGTAGATTCTGGAGGTTCATCCAATGTTATGCCACTATCCATCTGTAAGAAAATCAATGGACAACCAATACCATCTCCTTCCCAGATCATACAATTGGATAGGTCTGTTGTTAAGGTTATAGGGGAGATGAAAGATGTGTTTATCAGATTGTTTGCAGACCCGAGGGTATGTAAATTTATAGATATCATGGTAGTAGATATACCTGAACCTTATGGTTTGATTTTAATTAGGGACTGGACTACGAAAATAAATGGTTATTTTGCGACAGATTGGTATCACTTATGGTTTCCATATCAGAACAAGCGAAATCATATTAAAATACTAAGAGAACCTCACATGAAGCAGGATGTAACTCAACTTGAATAAAAGAATGAGCCTACAAATTTTTCATCTTCGGTTTTAGGGAATTACTTCTTAGAGATTGAACCAGGCAATTATCAAGCAGAAGAAGTGAGTCATGAGTCAGACACATAGTCTGATCTCCTTCGATTTTCACGGGGTAATGAAATTTATTGTAACATAGTAGACTTAGTTACTAACTTAGGAAATACCACTAACCAAGTAGATTTAGGGAATAAGTTTTGGATTTTTTACATTGATGGTTACAAGACACAAGAGGGATCATGAGCTGGTTGTGTTCTTATTGATCCTGAAAGAAATAAACACTTTATCTCTTGTAGGCTAGAGTTTGAATGTAAAAATAACAATGCAGAATATGAAGCTCTAGTCCAAGGTTTGAAAAGAGCCATTGAATTGAATATAAAAAATTTGAAAGTTTTTGGTGATTCTGGAATAGTTGTCAAACAAATTAGAAATATTATTCATTGTTTATCTCCGCATCTTAAAGGATACCAATCTGAAGTATGGAATTTAATATCGCAGTTCAATGCTTTTAACATAAATGCAATTCCCAGATTAGAAAATGTTCCAGCTGATTTATTAGCTACTTCTGCTTCTAGATTAGTTCCGACAAATAACAAATGTTCTATTGAACTAATTTTCAGGCCATCGGTACCCAACAACATTACAAATATGAGGGTGTTCGACGATGACGAACAGATTATTACCTTCCTAACAAATGAAGAGGCTTTCAAAGAATCTATAATTGATGAAGAAGAACACCAACCGGATTTGCAAAACAAGGATGTAGTCAAGGGAAATTTCATGCCAAAAGGAGTGAGAACCCTTGAAGGGATGTTTGACTTGTGAAATAAATTCAGAAAACTAGCTAATGTTAAGACAAATAGCTCCTTGATGCAATATGAGTTGGTGAATTTAGGAACAGAAGCTGAACCTAAGTATGTCAACCTAGGTAAATGTTGTTCACTTGGAGAAAGGTACAAGTTCATCAAGTTGTTTCAACAGTACAAGGATGTCTTCACATGGACTTATGAGGATTTAAACACTTATGATACGCACATCATTCAGCATGTGATACCCATTAAAATAAGTGTGAAGCCGTTTAAACAACAACTCAAAAAGATGCACCCTCTACTGGAACCCTTAATCCAAAAAAAGTTGAAGAAGCTATTGGACGCTAAGATTATTTTCAAAGTTCGACACTCCAAATGGGTGGAAAATCTAGTTTCGGTAAGGAAGAAATTAGGAGAGATACGACTGTGTGTTTATTTTCGTAACTTGAATAAAGGAACAGACAAAGATAACTATCTGGTTCCACTAATGGAGCAAATTTTACAAATGGTACCAGGATCATAATTGTTCTCCCTGTTAAATGGATTCTCTGGCTATAATCAAGTATTAGTGGCTGAGCAAGATCGATTGAAAACTACATTTTGCACGAAGTGGGGAACGTTCGCATATCAAAGGATTCCTTTTTTCCTAATGAATGTTGGAGCCACATCGAGAGGGCCATGGATATTGCATCCAAGTTTTAGTCGGCCACTATGTGGTCATATATCTAGATGATGTTACAGTTTTCTCCAAGAAATGAGAATACCATGTTTTCCACTTAAAACATATTTTTTACCATTGCATAAAATATGGTATATCTATGAACCCAAAGAAGAGTATTTTTGTTGTTCTTGAAGGAAAAATCTTGGGTCACATCATCTCAAAAAAGAGAATATTGATATACCCAGAGAAAGTTCACGATATAACTCAGATTCCCATGCCCCATAATAAAAAATCTATTCAATCATTTATGGGCATGAATAATTTTGTTCGAAGGTGTGTACCTAATTTCGCACAAATTGTGAAAACTTTGCAACAAATGGTAAAGCAAAGTGTGCAGTTCAAATGGAACTACATCGAGAAGATTTCATTTAAAGACATAAATACTACCATAGCTCACACACCTTCTTTGAGAAGCCCAGACTTTGAAAAGGATTTTATCATTTACACCTTTGATTCAGATAATTCTCTTGCAGCAATGCTCACTCAGAAAGGAGAATTGGGAGATGAATATCCAATATCTTTCATGAGCAGTGGGTTACAAGGGGATGAAATGAATTATCCAGCCATGGATAAGCAAGCATATACAGTGTTCAAAGAAGTAAAACAGTTCAGGCCATACATTTTAAAAAACAGAATGAAATTCATAGTACCTCACCCGACTGTGAGATCTTTATTTGTGCAAAAGCAATTGGGGGAAAGGAGAGGAAACTGGGTAACAAACTGCAAGAATATGTTCTTGAATTCAAACCAGCTACTATCATTAAAGGTCAAGGCCTATTTAAGTTTCTCACTGAAAATACAGCTAACGAAGATCATGATTGGGAAAATGAAGTTGAGTTGAACTTAGCTGAAGTATGTTCCACTTTCACTGCTCTAGAATATTGGTACAGGGATTTGGTACACTATCTCCATCATGGATATTTGTTAGAACATTTGAACTCTAAGAAGAGAAGGACCCTTTGATTGAAGTCAACATCCTATCATATTATAGATGGAGTATTTTTAAGAAAAAATTAGGACATATGTTTTCTTAGATGTCTTGAGAAGGAAGACGCGAATAAGGTAGTCAAAGAATTACACGACGGCCCTACAGGGGGACATTTTGCTAGGTATACCACTGCTCATAAGATACTCAGAGCTGGGTACTAGTGGCCCACTCTTTTCAAGTATGCTCATGCTTACACAAGAAAATGTGATGTATGTCAAAGGAGTGCTGGAAGATTGCCAAAAGCAGTAGGGCCATTGCAGCCAGTTACTATCTTTGAACCATTCGAGCAGTGGAGTATAGACGTTATTGGAGAAATTAATCCAAATTATTTGTTGCAACACTGATATATCCTCACATCCACTAATTATTTCACGCGGTGGACATAATCCGCTCCTCTGTGCAAAGTGAACAAAGATGCAATCATTGGATTCCTGCAAGAAAACATCATAACTAGGTTTGGGGTTCCAATTTCTTTAGTTTTCGATAATGCAACTTACTACTCATATGTTAAATTAACCACATTTTCTTATGAAAAAGGAATCAAATTGCATTATTTAGCAAATTATTATCCCCGGGGAAATGGATTATAAGAAGAATCAACAAAAACAAATCTCATTCGAATTTTAAAGAAAAATGTCATCAAAAGTCAGAGAAATTGGCATGTAGCTCTCCCTAACGCATTATGGGAAGATAGGGTTACCCCGAAGCATTCCTTAGGAGTTTCTCCTTATAATTTGGTATATGGAAGGGAATATATACTACCTCCAAACATATTACTCCCATCCCGGCATATAGCCCAAGCTTCTAGAGGTTCCGGTAGTGAAATCTTACAGTCACAAATTGACACTCTACTGAAGCTCAAAGAATCGAGGGAAAAGGCCAAGGATAGATTCAACCAACACAAGAACATTGTCAAGAGATGGTTTGACAAGCAGAAGTCTAGTAAGATAATTTTTGAGGTAGGAGACTTAGTTCTTAAGCGGGATCACCCACATGAAGAAAAGTGGAAGCATACGAAATTTCAAACATTATGGCTTGGCCCCTATCAGATTTTCGAAAAGCTTGTCTCATCGACATACAAACTTCAAGATTTACAAGAAGAGGAAGAGAATCTCCCTGTCAATGACCTTGCTTTGAAACAGTACTTCACATAGGTTTAGGAACACTTATGTACATAAATAAACTTTGTCTTTCTTTATTTTTCTAGTCTGTTGTTTTCTGATTTGATTAGTCTTGTTTGTCTTGTTTTCTTTTCATCAGCTTCATTTTTTGTTTGCTTATTGTTTGATTTAATTTATTTTTTTCAAATAAACCATAGCTCAACATCTTGGTGTATGGAAATATAGGAATTTGATCAATCTTAAGGGCATTTCCAGAAAGGTGAGAATATACTTATAAAGAACGAATTCTCTATGTGACATTGTCATTTGCTGATCAATTTTTAGAAAGGGAAAACCCGCTTCAGGTTCATAGTTGAGTCATGATAACCATTGTAAAATAACTAAGACTTATGATTTCTGAATTACTATCTTGGGGCTCCATTCATCTCACATAAATAACCATATTACACAACTTACTATGATGGACCCACGGAAAGAAGCAGGTCTTAAAGATGTATGGGAATTAAAATGATCCGATGTTGTAAATTTTTAAACCAAAAGGGCTTACACAGAAGAGTCAAAATTCTAAAAAAATCATCTCCAACAAAGAAAGGATTTTGAAAACAAAGAGATACAATCAAGAGGGTTACTTGAGTAATAGGCCTAGAAAGGTTCTTCTCCATCCATGAGCATGACAAGTAAATAAACTTATCACTCACACAAAAGGACATTATGGATGGAAAAACCCACGTCAAATGATGAAGGTTGAAGAAAAGATATCATGAAAAACTTGGACGACAAAATTTGTTAATAAAGAAAGCATCTAAGGAAATGTTGATAGCATGGGAATGATGAACAAACGAATACATCTATTTGATTTTGTTACGATCCTGTGGAGTCTTATTTGGTAGGCATCTGAAAGATGGAACTAAAATAAAATCCACATTTTGGCCTCAGGAGAGTGGTCAAGAAATCTGGTTCAAAGTTACCCTTCTTCCCAAATGACCAAGATAATACAAAAGAGACTATTGCCCTATATAAAATCTAGCCTTTTAAATACATTGGGTTAATGTAGGGTCAATAACATGTAATTTCTTCTGCCCTTAACAAGGGATTATTCAGAGATCTGTGTTCACCAACGAATCACCAATTGTTGCTTCTACAACCTAATCCTCAATTTTTTTTCTAAAAAATTGTAGGGACCCTCCTTATGTTTGAAAAGGGTTTTGATTTCAAGTCATCCTAAAAGAATCCCACCCTCAGACTTAGATTTTTTCCTAAGGATCAAGCAAAGAAGGCCAATTTTTTACTAAGTAAAACTTAGCGTTTTGAGCCGAAACAATCGATTCAACTCATCCTTCAGAGGCGACATGGTCGGAGCAGAAATACCTGCTTTTGGAGAAGTCCCTGTTTCGGAGACACTCGTCCAGTTCAGTTGATGCCTTCGGAGAACCTCGGCGATTGGAGTTGAAACATTTGGAGATTCGTTAAGTTCGCTGTGAAAAAACACTTTGATTTTTTTGTGCATCTAGTCGGAAGAAAATGTTAAGTCATGCCGAAATGATTTGGTAGTAAAGCCTCAGTCACAATAAAATGGTGTAGTGGAAAAAAACAAAAAATAGCTAAGGTCCGCGATCTGTTTCGCAGCAACTTGGCCAATTCCACCGAAACAGTCTCCACCGAAACATGAAAACTCACTGACAAGAAAATGGAAAGTGAGCAACGATGCACATTACAAAGGCAAGAAGGAAGAATTGATAAACTAGGTCATCGTACATCGGGGCTTATGCCCAGTACGTAGGTGATACAGAGGACGTGGTGGATTCATAGGAAGAGGACGAAACACTCGCAAAGGACAAGGAAAAGGTTAGATTATATGTTATAACTGTGCTCTACCAGGACATCTAGCTAGAGACTGTCAGAACCATCGTACTACATGTAAGTATTGTAAGTTATTTAACCATGTCATTGAAGCAAGTCGTGTGTTGCAAGGAAAGATGTGAGAGAGAATACCAAAAGTGTAGAATTAGAACATTCAAATGATTGCAACTGAAAAATGAAATAAATGTCGCAACATCCATGTTGTGACATGAAGCAGAGCTACGATAGGTATATCACAGCAAACTGAAGCTTTGATTTATGAGGACCACACTGTAAAACAACAGCATATTGAAGGGCCTTGGATAAGAAAATCGACTGGAAAAATTCCTGCCTTCAACCTTAAGAAAGAGAAAGAAGCCTTCATGGAAACTAGAAAAGTCTTAAATAAATCAGAACCTATGAGCCCAAGAATCCCATTGCGAAGTGAACCAGCTCCTATGATTGATATGCCAATTTCATATGATGGATCACGCACTTCAACAGAATCCATAAGTCATGTTGCACAATTCCTACAAAGCTGCATGAAGTTTTTAAAGCATGGAAATTCCTTAGTAGAGTTACAAAGCCTATTCAGTCACTACGAGCAGTGTAATTCCATAAACGAAGCACATAGCACAGTTCACCATATCAAGAGTCATAGAAGGAATGGAAGAGAGATGAGACTAAATGAACATATTGGAGAATTTGAAATGGACTAGGTAATTCTTGACTTAGGCTCAGAGGTGAATGTATTGATAAAGTAGATATGGGAACAAATGGGAAAGATGAATTTAACATGCTCACCGATACAGTTGAGATTATCAAATCAGCAAAAGGTTCTACCTTTTGGGAGATTATCGAATGTCCTTGTAGACATTGATGGCGTGCGAAGTAAAGCATATAGTTTTAAAGGTAAAATATTAGACTTGATTCTAATTAAAACCCTTTATATATGACTCTTTGGCATTTATGCCAAATTTTAAATATGATGATAATATTTACGAGCATGGCTTAATCCCATTGGGACCAAAACAAAAATAGGCCATAGTATCTCAGTTAAGTAGTTACGGTGAATTTTTTTAAGAAATCATCCTTACAAGGATGAACCTTCATCTTAACACTATCCTAACTTAAGGAGATACGTAATACTATGGTTATCAAAACTCATGGCTTCCTAGCCGTTTCGCTTCTCCCCCTAGTGGACTCAATTTCCTGTAGTTTCATTTAGTTGTATCTGTCAAAAAAAAAGTACAATATACAATTACATTTATAAATTAATAGGGTACAAAAAGAGGGATGTTACAGCTTCTAACATCTTGCCTCTATGGGTCAAGCCGGTGTAGGCCTCTAACATCTTGCCTCTAAATTACCACCGATATTGTTTGATGTTTATTCTAAATAAATAACATAAGTGAAAACCTTTCTATAGTTTTTAATTTATAATAATAACTAAATTTTAAATAACAAATTGGATTTTTAACTAACTCTATTATCACATTACTCTAAATTTATAAATTTAATAATTATTTTTATCATGTAAGTACATTATCTCCACTATCTCCTATCATCATATTATTCTAAATCTATAAATTTATTAATTATATTGATTATATAATTTTTTTTTTTCAATGGAACACATCATGGGAAACCCTCACCTACTTCCCCTCATTTTGAAGAGAGCTAATTATATAAATACATTATCTCCACTATCTCCAATTTATTTTTTTAAATAATTTATTTTTGTAAATATATTATACTCCACTTTAACTTTAGCTATTATTTTGTTTTATGTAAAATTTGGTTAAGTGAACTTTAACTTAATTCATCATCATATAATGATAGAGTATACTTATTAACATTAATTGAAACTAATTTTAATCTATAAAACAATAAAAATATATATTTATATATTCCATTAATCATTAGTTATTTAAAATATAATCAATCTCATCTCCCAAGGTGTCATACTAATCTTTGCAACATATCTAAAAATAGAGTAGTCTATTTATTCTAGGCTTTGGATTTTCGTTTTTGGGTTGAAATTCAATATATTTTTTTAGTAAAATCCAAATTTAGAAACATTTAAATTGTGTTTTTGAATTCTAAAAATCCAAATCATAACAGATTTAAACTACTCGTTTTTATTACAACCACAACAATAATTTATTTCAACCAAAACAATAATAAAAAAACACACAACATCCCAATTCTAAGGAAATTTATTAATTCACCCCACCTTCACCTACACCTTCACCATCCAAAACTTTAAATAAGGAGTTAATTAATTAACCTTCATCCATCCAACTAAAATTTTAAATCCAAATTTAAAAGCATTTAAATTGTGTTTTTGAATACATTAACCATTACTTATTAAAATTCCATTAATCATTAATTATTTGATATATAAAACCCATAATCCATAGAATATCCCAAAATATCATACTAGCCTTTGCAACATACCTATTAATAACCAAAATTACATGGGAATAGACACCCATTCCATCCATAAATTAATTAATTAATTGACAAACACTAAGGGTCATCATTCACAAACTTTATAATAGATTAAATCATGTATTTATTTTTCATAATGTAATATTTTAATTCTAAACTTTATATGATTTGGATTTTTGTAGATTAATATTATTGGAATTATATAATTTTTTATCCAATTCTAATTATATAATTCTGATTAAATTATAATTTTTCATTATTAAAATTGTATTTTTAAATAAATAAATATATTTAACACCCTATAATATATTTATTATATCAAGATTATAATAAAATTTTAAATACAATTAATAAAAATTAATTCTAAAACTCCCAATTATAAACGGTTTAAACCACTAGTTTTCATTACAACCACAAGAACAATTTATTACAACCAAAACAATAATAAAAAATACACAATATCCAAATTCTATGGAAACTTATTAATTAGTGTGAGCTTATCTCTATTACTGATTCTCTCCATCCAATGGTCATGGAGCAAGATCAAAGATTGACTTCACTCCATACCGGTTGGATGAAAAAATTCAACAATAAAAAATAAGAATGGCTAATTAATTCACCTCCACCTCCACCTCCACCTCCACCTCCACCTCCACCATCCAAAACTTTAAATAAGCAGTTAATTAATTAACCTCCATCCATCCATCCAGCTAAAATTTTAAATAACCACTAATTATTATTAAAAAAAAGCTTTAATAATGAGTTATTTCTTCCGTGGGAGGCATGAATAAGTATATCCTCAATAGCCCAATCCATTTTCTGTTTGCGGTGTTGCTGCTGCTATCTTCAGTGATGGCTAACCATGTTTGGAACGGTAATAACAGTGCATATAATTTTCCAATGCCTTTACACGGTGTGGCCTGGACCATCACTGCTGGAAACATCTCTCTTCAACCAATCGGTATGGCAAATGGTGGTTTCAGAGGCAGTTTGGTTGAAAGCTTAGATGCAACGACGGGCGGATCTATTCCTCTACTGAATACCCACTCGCGGCCTATGCCAACACCTGATCCAACTTTGTTGATGATACCACCCGGTTTGAGTCCCACCACCTTGCTGGACTCTCCCACTGCTTCTATTCCTCTACTGAATACTACCCACTCGCCGCCTATGCCAACACCTGAATCAACTTGGTTGATGATACCACCCGGTTTTAGTACCACCACCTTGCTGGACTCTCCTGATATTTGTAATGTGCAGATCGACTCTCCCACTGCTTCTAACGTGCAGGTCGACTTTCCCTCACTTTCTAATGTGCAGATCGAATCTCCTGCAGTTTTTAATGGGCAGGTCAGTTGGTTTGGTGAAATTTGTATTGTTTGAAAATAAAGAGTAGTTATTCATTGTATTTATTTCATAGTTTGCTTAAATCTCAGGGGTTTTATTTTAAAGAAAAATGCTATGTGATTTAACAAAATCCTACAGTCCAGTGCTGTCCAGTGCCTTAATTAATCTTTCAGAATTCAGTTGAATGTAGGTTGAAGTTTTGCCTAAACAGTTAGATCTATGTATCTATGGGGGTGAAGGCTAAATGCTAGGGGAGGGTCTGTATATACTTACATAAACTCGGGATTCTTTAGAGCCAACAAGTCATATGTGTCTATCTGGGTGAAGGCTAAATGCTAGGGGAGGGTCTGCATATACTTACATAAACCCAGGATTCTTTAGAGCCAAGAAGTCAAAAGCATATGCACATTAACAAGACTTAAGACCTTCTGCTGATTTAAATAAGTAACATTAACGACTTAATAATAAAACCAATTATTATTACTTTACATAGCTTTGACATGAAATGCACTCGAGGCTAGTGGATTTGGGAACATGTTTCATGACTAGCAACATGAAGTCTGATAGTTTAATGGAGAGATTAAATACCAGGATGGCCTGGTCTGTCTCCAGCCCAATACCACCTGATATAAAACCATCCTGACGTAGCCTCTGCCAAGACTTGGTTCCCTTAGATCACAATATCACTCTGGTTGATTCGAACAACCTCGCGGGAATCTCTCGTTCTTTCAATCAATTTATTCAGTGTTGTGCTGAATTTTGTTTGGCAATAAAGACTGGTTGTTCAGTGTTGTTTGTTTGAGAAGAATGGGTAGTTGTTCAACGTTTTGCTTAGGTTTATAATGTGTGGCTAGAGTGATTCTTCTTCTGCATATGTGTAAATCCTGGATCAAAATGTAAAGAGATTATATGTTTCCGGCAATTCATCTCTGGTTATAAATTGAATAAAAAATCTGCAAATCTTCATTTCAAATAGATGGGTCCTTCGGTGTTGTTGTGTTTCCTAATTTTGTATTGGTTGGTACTTTGGTGTTGATGTTGGAAGGAGCTGACTTTTTATCATAATTTTTTTCATGTGTGCTAGTTTTGTACTTTGGTGTTGCTCTTGGAGGTAGTTAGGTTTTTAATCTTTTTTTTGGGTTGGCAGTTTTTTTGTTTGGTACTACTGTGTTGGTGTTGGACATAACTGGGTTTTTTATCCTTTTTTATTTGTTTGCTAGTTTTGTCGTTGGAAGTGTTGCGTTGGTGTTGAAAGTAGCTAGGGTTTTTATCATATTTCTTTATTTTATTTGTTATTTTTACCTTTAGTTTGCTGACTAGCATATGGTTTAATAAACTGAAAATCCATCAATTTTAACCATATTTCATTTTTTCATATTCTTATAGAATTCAACTAAACGGTTGACAAGCTTTCGAGAGAATACCAATATCTTCTCACGTTCTTCTAGAATTGAAGAAGGTCATGTTGAATCTGTTTTTTTTTAATTTTATAATCTATCTTGGTTTATTTATGATGAATTTTATAATTTTTCCTGATTTATATACCATGTTGTATCTGCTCATCTTGTGACCCTAAATGTAAAAAAGGCCTTGACTTTAAGTTTTTTTTAGAGAGATTATAGATCATAGTTTTTTTTTTTGGTTAGCAAGTGGTAGTACCTCTTGGGGCATCTAAGTAGTCAAAATTGCATCTAACCTTGCATCAACCTTTAGTATGGTTGGATTTTAGTATCCGTGAGGTTTCTAACCAGCAACCTTTCCGCTTAGGAGTGTCTTAACCATCACCCACCATAAACTTTCTACATCTGAGAAATAAACCATAAATCATAATTATATGTAGTTGAAGTTTTTATTTATTTTAGATTGGGGAATTTTGGTTTGCTCTAGTTCTTAGCATATCAAATTTTGCAAATTTTGTTCCTTTTAGATATACAATATATAATTTTTTTACAATCTCTAACAAATTTTTTTTTCTACCAAAAACAATCAACTATATATCTATTTTTTTAGAAAGATCATACATCATAGTTATATGTAGTTGATGTTTTGGTTTGTTCTCGATTTGGGCAATTTTGGTTTGCTCTAGTTATGAGCATATCAAATTTTGAAAATTGTGTCTTTTTAGACATATAGTATATAATTTTTTTACACTCTTGAGTAACAATAACAATTAACTATACATTTATCTTTACTCTAAATCTATGTATTTTTTCTTTTTATAAATTAACTCTTAAATTTTTTATGACAAAAGCTTGTCTTAAGAATTTCATCTCTCTATATTATATATATATATATATACTTATTCAATAACCCACCCATAGTAAAGTGTAACAATCTATTTACGTTCCTTGGTGGTGATAATGGCAATGCCACGAGGGCTCGCCCTAGCACAACACATGAGCACGAGCATCAGCCAAGGGGCAACGCTAACGTGAATGGAAGTGACGTCAAGTGGCTGGTCTCATTAACCCTCTTGCCAACAACGTCCCCTCAACCAACCTGGACTGGTATGTCGTGCACCATCCCCATGGCTCTTAGGTGTGTGATGTCTTCCATCTCTTCAACAACATTTTTCCTTGGCTTTCAGCCATGTTTGTTCGCATTCCTGCCATTCTGTATTGGGATCTTCCTGCTCCCCCATTCGCCACCATCTGTGCTATCCTCTGGACTTGGACTGACTACATGGGCTGACCGAAAGGCATGGTGAGAGGGAAAATAAAGAATGATGCCCACGAAACAGGGCACACTAGGAAAGGATATGGTGCAGAGGTTTCAATTCTAGTCAGTTTACTCGTCAAAAATTAGGAAGCAAGGCTAATTGTAGACAATCTCTCCAAGGGGAGTGAGGAACAACCCTAGGATATGCTGGCTGAACTCATGGATGACATGCTTTCCAATTGGGCCACTGCAAGACATCCTACTCAAACCCTGAGAGCTACCATGTCAAACATGGCAGCCACACTCAACAGTGTGGAGAACACCCTCAGTTGGGACTCTTACGCACCTACCTGTCACCTCCATCGCGACTTGCATTTAGGAAGCAGTGCTCATGGAACCACACCCTCGTTTGTTAAAACCAATGTAACACTCGGCAACCTGGTCACTCCACATGGCAAGGAGTTGGAAATTCAAAAAGGAATGGATTTGGTCCCTCCACACGGTAGGGTGCTAGACTATCTGAAAGGCAAGGAGTAGGTTCATCTCTCCTTCCCCATCCCCTCCACCTTGGGCCAAGTTCTCACCAAAAGAACTCACAAATGGAAGCGATCTCGTTAGTTAGAAGAATGCGCCCCTCCCTGTAAAGCTCCCTGCGAAAGACATTCAACCCCCAACGAAAGACTCGGAGGATGAAGAATACTAAGGCTGCCCCATCCTCGAAGAAACTCCCTCTGATGCAGAAGCACCTTCATCACCTGGTTAAGGAGGTTCCTCCCTGTGTTTTTCAACAAAGTTTTATGTTTTTTAGTATGTTTCACTGTGCACAAAACTGCTGGTTTTTTTTTAAGCTGTTATGGCCATGACTCTACTCCTGATTTACCGTGGTCTCCCTATACTGGGAAGGGCTTTTTTGTATAATTTTGATCAGAGTCATAGATCTATTGATCTTCAAAATTGGTTACTTATGATAAGACCACCTCATACAATACTGTATTTTTATTTCTCCTAATTTAATAGAATTTTGCAGCATTACAAAAGAAAAGAAAAAAACAATCTATCTACGCTGATAGTAAGTAATTAATATAATGAGATGTCTTGTTTATGTAACCCACCCATATTAAACTATAACAATCTATCTACGCTGATCAGTAAGTAATTAATATAATGAGATGTCTTGTTTATCAACAGAACAGAGACATTGATGTTCTAACACTTATCATTCTAATATTTAAGCAGAATCGGAATTACTTTCTTCAGATTAGATTTTTATGAAATACCAATTTATACATTGAATTTTCTATTTATTTATTTTTTAAGTCTCAGCCATATGGATTGTGCATTTAGCAGGGAGAGTCATCTACAAGTGATACTGTATCAGTAACACAGTATTTGTTTGATCAAGCATCAACTCTTAAGAACGATACTTTACCAGCAACACCATGTTTGATTGATCAGCGATCAAATCTTAAGAATGATTCAGGGCATAAAGTTTGTGAGGACATGCCTTTCCTTTTAACAGAGAAATTTTATGAAGATGGCTATTATTGGAGGAAGTACGGTAGAAGAGGGTTGGCCCGAGGAGAGTATATTTGTCATTATTACAGGTGTGCGAAGGCAAGTTGCAAAATGAGGAGGAAGATCGTATGCTTTCCTAATTGGCAGATAACAAAGATTGAATATGATGGAGATATTCATAATCATCCTAAACCTCAAGATGTTCCTACAACATTTGGAGTTCATAGTTTTCCTGAAGGCCTTCATAATGGAGAAGTGCGTGAAGGTTTCCAGATTAGAGGTAAATATAATAGTGAATTAAAATTTAGATATATATTTTTTTTATTTTTTTATTATTATTATTTTTATTTCAAATCTTGTTAAAATTTAAAAAAAAAAAAAAATTTAAAATATAAATTATTAAGTTATATAATTTGTATTGAGTAAAATATTTGAGAGCGTTTAAAAAAAAATGAAAAATAAGATTCAACTAAAAATTATATAACTGAATTTAGTGCCAAATTTTATATAAATATATATTACTGAGTTTTGAGTTTATTATTGTTGAATTGAATCGCTCAGGCACATCATCATCAATGCAGAGGGTAATCTCAACCTCCGATCAACTAGTGTCAGCAGGCTACCCAGAGCCTTTATCCACTTCACTTGGAACGGATGCTACTGAAGTGTGCTACTCAATGCCTAGGTAATGTTTACAGTTTTTTAAATTCTTTGATACTGTATACATTTGTTGGTTATAAAATCTAGGTGTGGTTTTGAAATTAGAGGATTAGAGGTAAGATACATGAATAGCTAATATATCATCTCATTGTGTGCTTCTGAAATTACAGGATTATACATAAGATACCAGAGATACACGTTATTAAAACAGTTTGTGAATCTGATCTCCTTGATGATGGATATGGATGGATTAAATATGGACAGAAAAATATAAAGTCAAACCTTAATTCAAGGTATGTATATGTTATAAATTGTAAGTAATTAGTGTTATATTTATATATATATATATATATATAATAATTATTTCTATTAAAATTTAAAGTTTTAATAAATTAAGATTTTTAATTGTTTTTTATAATAATTAGTTGATTTTATAATAAATTTAAGTTAAATTTAATTGGTATAGATCTATGTAATTCATCTAACTTTGGTTTTATAAAGATCCTAGAAAGATCAAGTATGCAAACCTTTCACCACTTAAATGTTGTGAATTTTTTTTTTTCAATTTATTATTTAATTATTTTTATTTTTGCAATGAATACTTTGTCATTATTACTTATTAAAATATTTGTTAACTTGCAGGAGTTATTATAAATGAAAAGGTGAAGGCTGCTCCGTCAACAAATATATAGAAAAATGTCTCAATGATCCAACATCAATTATTACAAGATATAAAGGAAAACATAATCATGAGCTCCTAAATCCATAAAGTAGTAGCAAAATTATACTATGTTCAAGGAGATGATAACCTCATTTCAAGTTAGTAGCATGGCTTTATGATCTTTGAAAAGGTTGTGCTAAGTTTATTAGTGAAAGGTTGTTGCTTGTGTTGGGTTTACTAGTGAAAGTCTTGTAGTCTCAAGAAGATGATAACCTCATTTCAAGTTAGTTGTGTGGCCTTATGATCTTTGACGAAGTATGAATTAGTTGCATGGCCTTTGATTTTTGAAAAGGTTTGTATTGAGTTTAACACTGAAAGGATTGTAGTATGCTTTCAATCTTTTGTTGGGAAAATCAAAACACGAGAGAAATCTTGAGTATTTTTTATTTTTATTATCTTAAACTTTAAGTAATTTTTATTTTTTATTTTTTTTGTAAATTTTTGTTGTGGGTATTGCATCCACTTCATGCATACAATAAAAAAGGAAGGTGGAGATTATTTATGTCTCTTTGAATGTAAATTTCTTATTTATTTCAATAAAATATTAATCTCTTTTAGCCTAATTGTTAAATGGCATTTGAAGTCATGGATTATTGACTCATTTGTTGATTTATTTTGGACATATGCATGTAATATTCATGTATAGTGAATTGATGAATAGATAGTCATGTTATCTTCATGCATAGTGAAATGGTGGATAGATAGTGGCACATTTTTCCCTTTTAGGTTTGAAAATAAACATGAAAGAAAATATCTTTGATATGTTGTTTTTTGAAATATGCATGTAATGGTATGTATATTGAATTGATGAACAGATAATAAGGCATCTCTTATATTTGAAAATAAAAAGAAAGAAAAATGTCTTTCAAATAATTATGTTTACTAGATTAGATAACTTTTGAAATTATATTATAAAATCATGTCATACCACTTTAAAATTTGTTATGATAATGTAGTTAATGTCCTTAACTAATTAAATTCCATTATATGTATGTACATATGTATGTTAATTTTTGTTTGTTTTTTAAGTGTTATTCTGATGAAGTTGTAGTTATGCATTAAAATTATAGAAAGTGTTGATAGGATGGGTTGAAATCCAATCATGACCACAGAAATTACATCAATAATAAATTTTTAATATAAACAAGAGTAAATTTTGTATTAAAAGAAGCTACAATCAAACACCATAACTATTATAAAAAAGAGAGTGAGTCCAACAAATATATGTTGTATCTTGCTAGCAAAATATAACAAATATATGTTGTATCTTGCTAGCAAAATCTAAGCTATAGATATCTGTGGAATTTCTTACAAAATTGATTAAATGATTCCTACTAGAGTATACTCTCAAAAAAAATCCTAAATATAAAGAAAATTTACAATTCATTTCCATCTACAAACTTATATAAAACATTCTTGCTCATAGCATCATCCTAGGCTTTGTTGGGAGGATGAGATTCCTACTTTTCCATGTGCAGAGATATTCCAAATGGAGGTTGAGGAGAGAGAACCCTTGCTAAGATTTATGACCTTGGATTTTAACATAGCTCATTCTTCCTCTAAAACATGCCTTTGTTTTTCTGTTGAACCAAGTTATCCATCAATCCATCATAATTTAATTCTGAGAAACCCTTTGATGTTCCAATTCATGAACTTTAAAAGTGATAGACAATATGGAAGTCATGTTACCATATATGAAGTCCTCATGCCATCGATTAACCCTACATATTTCTTCATGAGTGTCTCCTTGGTAGGAGTGATGACCATAATTTCCTTAGTAGGAGGAGTGATGACCATAATTTCCATAACTTTAGTAAACATTAAATGGTATCCCAAATCTCAAAATAACCACATGTAAAATTGATCAACCAAGAAAATTTTATACCTTTTGATAAGGCGGGCTTAGCTGTCACGGGATATGGCAATTATTTTATGATTGAAGAGAAAAAAGGGGAGGTGTTTAAAGGTCGATAGGGGAATCCATTTTCCCAAATGACAATGCTAAAACCCTAAAAGAAACATAATTAGAAAGCCTAATATGGATCACGGAACATGCATAATATATAAGCTTGAAATTGAAAGCATTAAACGAGACAGATTCATGAAGCTAAAAACTTAAGTAATCAAATAGAGAACCAATATACTCAAGTTCCTAGGTAATTCCAATCAAATAGCAGGATGATAAAATATAGGGAGCCCAAAAGGCATGACCATCAAGCCTTGAATCCTTACCAGTACTCCGAAAACCTTTAGAAAACACAATCACAAATTGATAATATAAGCGAAATATCAATAAGAATTACATGCACGTATGATGTCAAAACAACTAACAAAGATAGATTCATGAAGTCAAAGAAATCAAATACCATTCAAATCGTTGAAGAGAGAACCAATGTACTTGGATTCTTCCAGAGTTCTAAATAGAGATTAAGCTAAAAATACACAAATCCCTCATGGATACGAGTACTCCAAAAACTAAATCCAAGGACAAATATCAACCACAACAACAACAATTGACTATAACTTAACGAGGAATATTTAAATGTGTTATAGATACCGAAAAAATTCACCTTGAGCCAACTATCCTCGATCCCTTCAATAGTTTCATAACCCAAAAGGGAACAACATGTTTCAATTTTTTTTGGGTTCCAAGCACTCTAGCATATTTGGGGCAAAGCTCGACTAAATTCCTTATTCCTCCTCCCATTGATACCATTACTCCTAATTAGATGTGTTCTCTTCTTGATTTTGTTTGTCACGAAATTAACATTGGCAAGTGTAAACCTATGGATGTGAGAAAGTTCCACCACCACATTTTTTAGTAAACATTTTTCTAACTTAAAGCAAATATTTGCATATGATTAACTTCCTTCTTGAAATTCCTTGGGCTATGTAGGAATTTGCATTTCCTTTGAACCTATGAAGTTCTTTCTTAATTTTGTTGAGCTTATCATGATTTGGAGGATGATCTTTCATGAATTGCATAATGATAGAGGAATGCTTAAGGACAATCAAAGTTTTAACGTTTAAAGAGACTGCAACTATATTTCCTTGTAGAACAACCAAAAAAATTTCTTGGTTATTTGATGATGTACCTAATTCCCATTTGAAAAATTGTTCTTGAGTTTCTCTAGTATAAAAAATGATCTCCCCATACTTTCCACCCCTATATTTAATTCAATTGATCCATGAAAGAATACTACGTGATAATTGTGTTGTGTTGACTATTATTTAAACTCGTTCTTTTTCTTCCTTATTTTCTAACATTGTTTGTGGGACAACTTGATTCTCGTTGAGAAAGACTAAGATGATATTCCAAAGAGTATATATCCTAACCAATCCATGTCCTCGGCATATTTTATGTATGCTTGATGGCCTTTCAGTTCCTTGGTTCTAATCACCTTTTCCATTAGTCCTTGAGCTTTGGCTATTGTGCACCTTCAAGGTTCCAATTTTGGTTGAAAAATAGCTTTATTCCTATTAGGATATTTCAATACTCCATCCTTGTACTACCTAGCATTATTTATTTTTCCTAGTTATTGATGATGTAATTTCCCCCCTAATGGTGCACAGATGTCATCTAGGATCCATATACCACCTTCTGATCCCCACATGCATCATTTTAGGAACACTTCAATTAGTTCCCTATTTTATAGAAACCTACTGAGTGTTCGAGTGAAGTCCACTGAGTTAGCTGACTCTTGTGGGGGGTTAGAGCTCCGGATGCCACTGATTGTGGCCTCATGATCCCTTTTCTGACTAGCATGCATGACAAACTCACTATTTCACCCTCCTTAGTTAGTTAAATTATTATGTCTTCAGTTAGATGAGTTTAGGTTCAATTCAATTGATTTTGAGTGTTCTGGAGCACTCGAGTGGTGATAATCCCTATGCTAGACCAACTGAGGTTAGAATTCTCCTCTATGATTCGAATTCTCTCCATTGTAACATCATTGTTCATTATATTGATTATTGGAACGTGTGACATTATTAATATGCTCCTATTCGAGTCCTGCTACATAATTATTCTTTTACTCTTTTTTACTGTAGTTGTCACTCCTATTCAACTTTTATGCTCATTATTTCTTTGTGAGGTATCCTCGGCTCTTAGATATGTTGCGACATAGAATTTCACATGGTATAAGAGACATTTGATTGAATAGCTTGAGCAACTGCTTTCAATAGTGCACCATAAGCCTATGGATTTCCACAGCAAATCCTAGTGCAATTGCATTGAATTCCTTGGAGAAATCCAATGAGGTATATCTAGGTGTGAAGGATCTAGATAAAATTTACTACTATCCTAAAGCAATGCTCAGTAGTAGTCTACCTCCATTATTGAAATGTTTTTGCAGGTTGTTCAAAAAAAAATTAGTGTCATAGAAATTGCAGTTGTTTTTGCAGTTGCAGTTGTTTTTCTGCAATTGCAATAGTTTCACTGTAGAAGTAGCATTTTTCACCTTGTATTCACTCCAATAGTTGTAATGGACAATTCGAACTCTCCTCTCTCTCCCATGATCCTGAAACCCTTCAATTAACTTGATTGGAGGGATGATATACAGATGGTATTATGCAAGAAATCATTGTACAGGGTGACAATGGGGAAGGATCCCGAACCAACATCAGCTGTGGGGAAAACCAAGTATTTGGATAGATTGGATGAAGCATTTCGTTTCATGTGTATTCATATTTCTAGATATCTACTCTTCCACATCGAAGGATTGAAGTCTCTAAGAGAGTTATGGATGAATTTAGACGCCCTCTTTGACAAACAAGATGAGCTAAGAGGCCATATTCTGGAAAATGAGTTGATTTCTCTACAACCAAGCAGTTTCGAGACCATTCAACAGTTCTTTTCAAGATTTAAATCTTGGGTTATGAAATGCAAGCAATGTGGCATTGCAAAGAAGGATGGGAAACTGGTGATATCCATTCTGAGCAATCTAGGTCCTCATTTCTCCATCGTTGTCTCTACCTTCCATTCTGGGTGAATGTCAATCCATGGTTGGAATATTCTCTCCTTATATGTTTTCAATGAATATCTCATCCAAGAACAAGATAAGTTGATCAAGATGTGCACCTTGAAGGCCTCCAAAAATCAAGTTCTTATGGCTTGAGAAGAAAAAAGTGCAAATGGGAAGGGGGAGCATAAGGGAAAGGATAAGAGTGTAACATCCCGAAAATTCATAAAAATTTAAAATTTTCAATGTAGCATTAATTACTGTACTTTGTTGTGCGGAATCATATTAAATGTTTATATGTTGACATGCTGAAATAAATGTTTGTGTCGATCTTACACATGTATTGTTTTGCGATGATGTCAAAGCTTTAAAGGCTCCTTATGCTCCAGTTATTGTTTATATGTGCTAACAATGCTCTTTTGTTTGTTGATGATGAAGAGGTCCTATGGACACCTCGAGGCTTACTTAGCTATATTGATAAAGCATTTGAACCTCTTGATGCAGCTATAGGTAAGAGATTAATAATAAATGAAAGTGAATGTTCGAATATCCACATCATCTTTTTCAGGATATTGCATGCAATTAGGGTTTGCATGCAAATTCTAGGGTTTGCATGCATTTTGCATGCATCCCAGTCACCAGGTTGATGCCTCCAGCACCTTAGCCACCTTATTCTAGCACCCGGGAGCCACTTACTTTAGAGTTTTAGCCCTCCTAGTCAGGAAGGCGCCCACTTCTCACCTACTTCTAGAGAAGGGCACACTTCTTCACCTACCACTGCAGTTCCACTTCAGTTACATTCAGTTAGCTCCGATTCTCCGTGATTTGAGGCTAGTTTCACTCCCGACTGACTGTTTCACTTCCGTTGGACCTCCAGATTGACTAGATGACTTGTTCTGACTTCAGTTAGCCTCCCATGCACCCCCCACTGAGCCTCCTTCCCTTAATCAGTGCTACACACTTCAGTTACACTTGTTACACTCAGTTAGACTCAGATTGACACCTGGATGACTGGTTCTTGTGCATTGATGAGCACCACCGATTGATGATGAGGACTCCTAGTTGGAGTCAAGCTACTCCATTCAGTGATTCGAATGACCTTCTTAGGAAATTCGAATTGCTCACTCACATTGTCAGATTGTATTGCAATTATTAACCCTTATTGGGATATTGAGCTCTGCTGCATGTTTTGCACAGTTTTACACCGTATTTTCTATGTTCATCTATTGTGATTGATTCACTTGTTCATTAGATCTGCTGTGACTAATTTTACATGGTATCAGAGCCATGGCAGGGACAAGATCTCTTTTCTGCAGGTGTTCTAAATGAAGATTGAGTGAATTGCTCACCAATATATTTCAGCAGCGGCATGCAAAATATCATGTGCATTCGCTCATGTGCATGAAAGGCTGAAAACATAGTGTTTGTTTGTGTGTGATTTACAGGTTTCTTACTTCCTCCATGTGCATTCGCTAATGCAAAGATAGAGACTTCTTCTTCACAAAATATTCTTACTCCATTCAACTATGATGAATGCAAACCAAAGATGATTGCATTCTTGAAGAGACAATGTCTTTTTGATATGTGCATTGGTAATACAAGAGATTTTGATTCCGATGAAGAGAAGAATGATTGGCTCAATGATTGTGATAGAGCTTTTGGAGAAATATGTCTTGCTATGTCTCCTTGTATGCGCTACCTCAGTAAGACTGCTGAAAATCCAAGTGATCTATGGGTCCAACTTGACAGAGAATTTGGAAAGTAGGAAGAAGAGGATCGTGCTAGCCTTTTGGAGAACAAGCCCAGTGAGATCTCCTTATGTGTTCTTTCCAATCATGTGTTGGCCTCAACAATTGTTCAAGATGAAGAAGAAACTGTAGATTCAACACTCATTCTCTCAAAGTCTTCTATTTCGAATTCTGAGCAAGATAAACTAGCTCATACTCTAGATTCCGAAGAGGTTCTTGAATCCTCTCCTTCACATGAGTTTGCCGGCATGCACAATAATGATCTACTTGAAGTTTTGGAGGTAAAATATGATTTTGGAGGTGAAGCATTCACCCTCATTGATTACATGCCTCCTATAGACTTATGTTCTATCATTTGAAAAGTTTCTCAGATTTTTAATGAAGATGAAGAGCACTACCATTTGCTTGAGTTCAATTCTCATGCACTTTTTGCTGATTTTGGTTTTGATCTCACCCTTGTTGGTTCAAAGGAGATCTCAAGAAACCATTCATCTATTTTTGGAGCTAATTTAACTTCTATTTATAAGAAGTTCAAGTTTCAAGATCTATTTTATCCGATTGGAGCTATTCCTACCTCATTTGGTTCGAATCACAGGTTCCAGGATCATCCTTATATTTTCAGATTTGTTCTCACCATTTTCGGTATGAAGAGCAAGTTCTTAAAGTCTCCACATTCGCTTGCATCCACTGATGGAGAATTCAAGCACATGTTTTTGGAGCATGATCCATTTACTCCCTAGAGTAAGATACCTCCAGACATATCTACTTGATTTTGGAGCAGTTAAATCTTTTGGTGTGCTACAGTCTATTTTGAGGGTGGGTATTTTTCCCATGAGGTTTTCCCCATTTCCTCGGTTTATTGACTGTTATTAGTTTGGATTATTATTGTATTGGGGTGACCTTTGGTCTTAGTTACCAGGGCCCTACTTTTTTCTTTTTTGCACATCATAGTCTAGCTTGAGGGGGGGTATTCAGATATCCACATCATCTTTTTCAGGATCTTGCATGCAATTAGGGTTTGCATGCAATTAGGGTTTGCATGCAAATTCTAGGGTTTGCATGCATCCCAGTCACTAGGTTGATGCCTCCAGCACCTTAGCCACCTTATTCTAGCACCCGGGAGCCACTTACTTCAGAGTTTTAGCCCTCCTAGTCAGGAAGGCACCCACTTCTCACCTACTGCAGAGAAGGGCGCACTTCTTCACCTACCACTGCAGTTCCACTTCAGTTACATTCAATTAGCTCCGATTCTCCCTGATTTGAGGCTAGTTTCACTCCCGACTAACTGTTTCACTTCCGTTGGACCTCCAGATTGACTAGATGACTTGTTCTGACTTCAGTTAGCCTCGCATGCGCCCCCCACTGAGCCTCCTTCCCTTAATCAGTGCTACACACTTCAATTACACTTGTTACACTCAGTTAGACTCAGATTGACACCTGGATGACTGGTTCTTGTGCATTGATGAGCACCACTGATTGATGATGAGGACTCCTAGTTGGAGTCAAGATACTCCATTCAGTGATTCGAATGGCATTCTTAGGCAATTCGAATTGCTCACTCACATTGTCAGATTGTATTGTAATTATTCACCCTTATTGGGATATTGAGCACTGCTGCATGTTTTGCACAGTTTTACACCATATTTTCTATGTTCATCTGTTGTGATTGATTTACTTGTTCATTAGATCTGTTGTGACTAATTTTACATGGTATCAGAGCCATGGAAGGGACAAGATCTCTTTTCTGCAGGTGTTCTACATGAAGATTGAGTGAATTGCTCACCAATATATTTCAGCAGCGGCATGCAAAATATCATGTGCATTCGCTCATGTGCATGAAAGGCTGAAAACATAGTGTTTGTTTGTGTGTGATTTACAGGTTTCTTACTTCCTCCATGTGCATTCGCTAATGCAAAGATAGAGACTTCTTCTTCACAAAATATTCTTACTCCATTCAACTATGATGAATGCAAACCAAAGATGATTGCATTCTTGAAGAGACAATGTCTTTTTGATATGTGCATTGGTAATACAAGAGATTTTGATTCCGATGAAGAGAAGAATGATTGGCTCAATGATTGTGACAGAGCTTTTGGAGAAATATGTCTTGCTATGTCTCCTTGTATGCGCTACCTCAGTAAGACTGCTGAAAATCCAAGTGATCTATGGGTCCAACTTGACAGAGAATTTGGAAAGTAGGAAGAAGAGGATCGTGCTAGCCTTTTGGAGAACAAGCCCAGTGAGATCTCCTTATGTGTTCTTTCCAATCATGTGTTGGCCTCAACAATTGTTCAAGATGAAGAACAAACTGTAGATTCAACACTCATTCTCTCAAAGTCTTCTATTTCGAATTCTGAGCAAGATAAACCAGCTCATACTCTAGATTCCAAAGAGGTTCTTGAATCCTCTCCTTCACATGAGTTTGCCGGCATGCAGAATAATGATATACTTGAAGTTTTGGAGGTAAAATCTGATTTTGGAGGTGAAGCATTCACCCTCCTTGATTGCATGCCTCCTATAGACTTATGTTCTATCATTTGCAAAGTTTCTCAGATTTTTAATGAAGATGAAGAGCACTACCATTCACTTGAGTTCAATTCTCATGCACTTTTTGCTGATTTTGGTTTTGATCTCACCCTTGTTGGTTCAAAGGAGATCTCAAGAAACCATTCATCTCTTTTTGGAGCTGATTTAACTTCTATTGATAAGAAGTTCAAGTTTCAAGATCTATTTTATCCGATTGGAGCTATTCCTACCTCACTTGGTTCGAATCACAGGTTCCAGGATCATCCTTATATTTTCAGATTTGTTCTCACCATTTTCGGTATGAAGAGCAAGTTCTTAAAGTCTCCACATTCGCTTGCATCCACTGATGGAGAATTCAAGCACATGTTTTTGGAGCATGATCCATTTACTCCCAAGAGTAAGATACCTCTAGACATATCTACTTGATTTTGGAGCAGTTAAATCTTTTGGTGTGCTACAGTCTATTTTGAGGGGGATTATTTTTCCCATGAGGTTTTCCCCATTTTCTCGGTTTATTGACTGTTATTAGTTTGGATTATTATTGTATTGGGGTGACCTTTGGTCTTAGTTACCAGGGCCCTACTTTTTTTTTTTTTGCACATCATAGTCTAGCTTGAGGGGGGGTGTTTGGATATCCACATCATCTTTTTCAGGATCTTACATGCAATTAGGGTTTGCATACAAACTCTAGGGTTTGCATGCATTTTGCATGCATCCCAGTCACCAGGTTGATGCCTCCAGCACCTTAGCCACCTTATTCTAGCACCCGGGAGCCACTTACTTCATAGTTTTAGCCCTCCTAGTCAGGAAGGTGCCCACTTCTCACCTACTGCAAGAGAAGGGCGCACTTCTTCACCTACCACTGCAGTTCCACTTCAGTTACATTCAGTTAGCTCTGATTCTCCCTGATTTGAGGCTAGTTTCACTCCCGACTGACTGTTTCACTTCTGTTGGACCTCCAGATTGACTAGATGACTTGCTCTGACTTTAGTTAGCCTCCCATGTGCCCCCCACTGAGCCTCCTTCCCTTAATCAGTGCTACACACTTCAGTTACACTTGTTACACTCAGTTAGACTCAGATTGACACCTGGATGACTGGTTCTTGTGCATTGATGAGCACCACCGATTGATGATGAGGACTCCTAGTTGGAGTCAAGCTACTCCATTCAGTGATTCGAATGAACTTCTTAGGCAATTCGAATTGCTCACTCACATTGTCAGATTGTATTGTAATTATTCACCCTTATTGGGATATTGAGCACTGCTGCATGTTTTGCACAGTTTTACACCATATTTTCTATGTTCATCTGTTGTGATTGATTTACTTGTTCATTAGATCTGCTGTGACTAATTTTACAGTGAAAACTCTGAAGATCTTCCATCTTATCAAATAGATTTCTAGTTTTTAAAAGATAAATTAGAGTAACTTTGAGGAGCCTTTCAGGGTGAGATCTGCTTTGATCATTGTTTCAACTATATAACTAAATCGTATCAATCCCTACTTTTTTTTTTGCTATTTAACTATGTAAGGGTTTGTACAATAAATGAACTTCGAAACAATGTTTAAGTAATCACAATCTACTTGAGAAGACTATACTAAGTGTTAAATGTTTTTAGTGCTAGGATCTTATGTTATCATTTTAAACCTCATAGTGTAATATTACTATTGTGCTTATATTGAAAGACTATAGGTACGAAATGGTTCTTTAAGATATTTTTCTCTAAAACAAATAATGCAAGATACTTTTGGATTCCTTCTAGTGAAGCTCATGGGACTGCTTCATGTAACTTGACACCACACTCACAACATAATAAATATCATGCCTAGAGTGTGTCAGATGCAAAAGACTACCAATCAATTGTCGGTAAAGTGTAGAATCCACCAACGGTGTAGAATCACCATCCTCAAGACTGATTCTCAAGAGGAATGGGAACGGTGCCGCTTTAAATTATTCCATATTGAAATTATTTAGTAGGTAAAAATAATATTTTGATTGCGAAATCATGATCCCATCAAAATTCTGAGTGATCTTGAGACCAAGAAACTTCATCAACAAGCCTAAATCACTCATATCAAATGCTTGGTGTAAAGCGATTTTTATAGTGTTGATCGAAGCAAGACTGCTTCCTATAATCAATAGGCCATCAACATAAA
This sequence comes from Larix kaempferi, assembly GCA_027924585.1. Classification (NCBI taxonomy): domain Eukaryota; kingdom Viridiplantae; phylum Streptophyta; class Pinopsida; order Pinales; family Pinaceae; genus Larix; species Larix kaempferi. The sequence goes on from BSBM01000030.1 coordinate 15,599,896, forward strand.
GTAAAATTATCATAAAATTACCTTCATTTTGTTGTAGATACACATTCGGATCTTATTTTCATCTAACAAAGTTTTGCAATAGAAGAAAGGAATCCATCTTTGCATATCAAGCTCTTGGGGCCTATTTTAAACCATACAAGGATTTCCTTAATCTGCAAACAAGTGTCTGATCTGATATGTAAAATTTGAGATGATTCATTTATATATATTCTTGAAGATCCCCATGAATAAATTCACTCTTCACATCCATGTGGTGCACCTCCCAGTGCTTGAATGTGGAAATTCCCAAAACTAGCTAGATTGAGTCCATTTTTGCAACCGGTGCAAAAGTTTCTATGTAGTCCACACCATGGAATTGTGAGAAAACTTTTTCCACCAACCTAGATTTTTATTTTTAGGTTAAACCATCAAAAACAAGCTTTTTTTGGTAGACCCATTTGCATTTAACCAATTTCCTCCCAGGTGAAAGAGAAACTAGCTCCCATGTTGCATTTTCCTAAAGAAAATTGTACTCTTCATCCATGGCGGTTTTCCATCTCGGATCTCGGTGGGAATGATAGTATGATTTTGTATCTCACCCAATCATAAAAAAAGAAATCGGAAAGCAATGGATTAGCATATGAAAAAGCCATACCTCCTCTTTGAAATTCTGCTCGGGTTCTTCTTGGATCGACAGGATTTCCAATGTTAGAATCGACATATGTGGGAGTCTTTTTTTCCCACTTTGGAAACTGAGGGTTATCATATGGATTTGAATCCAAAATTGATATTTCATGTTCATTAATACCAGACATAACATAAGAAATATCATAACATAAACTTTTAGTATCTTCTTTCGAATATTCTTCCAGAACAGGAAGCAATTTGGCAGTTTCTTCCTCGACTAGTTGAAGATCATAAAGCAGTTCTTAAAATTGGACACTCCTCTTGATGAATATTCTTCTGGATATGATATCTGTGAGTTTTTATCCTTTGTATTCTTCAAAATATCCAATTAGGGTGCACTCGGTACTTTTTGGTTCGAAATATCTTCTCTTCTCAATCGGAACTCTAGCCCATGTAGTGGACCCGAAAACCCTGAGATGTGACACATCAAACTTGTGTCCAGTGTAGGATTCGAAAGGATTTCTACCTTTGACGGATGAGTGTGGAACTCTGTTCTTAATTTATGCAACAACACTCATGGCCTTAGCCCAAATATTTGAAGCTAAACATTTCGACTCAAGCATACAAGTAGCAATCTCTTTCAATTCTCAGGTTTTCCTCTCTGCTACACCATTCTGTTGAGGTGTGTAGGGGATTGTGTGCTGGATTTCGATTCCATTTTCCAAACAAAGTTAAATAAACTATGATTTGATATATTCTCCACAATTATTATATCTAAGAGCTTTGATCTTGCTCCCAGTGGCAGTCTCAACAGAATCCTTCAAATTCTTGAACCTTTCAAGCACTTTCGATTTGTTCTTGAGAAAGTAGACCCATGTGAATCTGGAGAAGTCATCAATGAATGTCATAAAATACCTTCAAAAATTCTTGGAGGGATTTGGTAAATGACCACTGATATCATTATGAATCATCCCCAAAATACAAGAAGCTCTGCTAGCTTTTCCTCGATCGAACTTGCGCTCATGTTGCTTTCCAATGATGCAACCCTTGAATATCCCTTTTGAGGATTTGATGTTTGGAAGTCCTTCAACCATGGAATTATTTTGTAGCTGCTGAAAATAATTGTAATTAAGGTGTCCAAACCTCTAATTCCATATCCATCTAACCTCATTTCCATGAGTCGGAAGGGAACTTAGCTTTAAATATGACAAAAAGTGGGAAAACTCATATGTTTTTGCAGCATGATTTTCCTTGCCTGTTGCAATGAGTTTTCTAGTGCTAATATCATAAATTTCAACATCATTACAGATGAATACAACCTTCTTTGGAAAACTAGTATGTTTCATCTAATACACAGAAAGCAAATTCGAAGCTAGATAAGGAACATAGAGAACATTTTGAAAACTACCATGTTCTAAATGAATAGTACCTTTGCCTTTCGATGAAATTTGTGAATCATCTCCCGTGTATATGGAGATGCAGATATCGGAGTCTAATGATGAGAAATATTATTTTCTTGAAACCATGTGATTTGAAGCTCTTGAATATATGGGAAGAGTTGTTGAATTTGAAATAGTTTCCATGAGTGCATGACCTCTTTCTAGATGATCGTTATTGTCCTTCTTCCTTGTGCCATTTGGAAGAGTGATATTGTTCTTCTCCAAGAGAAGGGCCATCTGATCAATATTTTTCTTTGTGCATTAGATTTCAAGATGAAATACCCTGCCATAGTAAGAAAACTTTTCCTTCTCCTTTCCCTTTTGCTTGTATTTTCTTGAACCTGAGGGCTCATTTGACTGCTTGGTCTTCTCTTTCTTTTGCTTTTCTTTAGCATTTGTAACCTTGGGTCCTCCAGCAAATAGGGCTTGATCTTTGGAGGATCTAATGAACACCATATGAAAAATCTTGTCATGCTATTCTGTTAAGGACTCAATGAATGCATTCAAGGATGGCATCTTCCAATTTGTAATGGTGAGTTTTCCTGAATGGAAGGTAGAGACAAACACTAAATAATATGCTCCTAGTTTCAGAAGGATTGAAAGGATTAACCGATCATCCTTCTTCTCGACACCACTTTGCTTCAACTGAAGCACCAAATGCTTGAACTTGGTGAAAAACTCATTGATGGTTTCGAAATTCTTAGGATTGAGGGAAATCGGTTCATTCTCCAAATGATAAGATCTCATATCATCCTTCTTGCCAAAATGAGTAGCAAGTTGTTTGCATACTTCTTTTGGAGTCTTCAATTCGATGATATGGAAAAGAAGTTATTTCAAAATATTGAGACATAAGAAACCATAAGATCGATCAAGCTTATTGAATAACGTGGACTTCTCTATGGCTGCATTAGGCTCTAGTTCTATGCCCATAGTAACTCTGTAGATTCCTTTGGAGTGCAATACAATCTCTATATCATCTCTCCACTGATGATAGTTGAAAGGAGTAAGAAGATATTTTGAAGAAGAGTCCATTTTAGCTATACCAAATGAAATAGGAAGCTATGACAAACCTGGAATCAAAGACAAACAAACAATATTTAGGTCGAAAACCTGCACTTTTCAAGTTGCATAACCCCCGACATAGCCTATCAAGCAAGCTTGATAAGTTGAATGCACATTATCCTAGATTTATGTGGAAAACTTTCAGCTTCTGGTGCAGTGTCGGAATATTTTTGAACAAACTTGCTCAATCTTCATCTAAATAACTCTGTAGAAGAGTTGCCTTGTCCTTCCATGGATCTGATACCATTTAAAATTCAAGCACAACATATCTATGAAATAGGCATAACAGTTACTAGAGATGCATGTGACAAATTGTGTTTCAAAACACTAGTGCAAAAGGTTTACAGTAGTTCATGCATTATCATTAAATCAGAAGATAATTACAATATGTAACAATGGATACAATAAGCCAAGCAATTCGAATCCTAGAGAGGTCATTCAAATTTAATGCATGAGAGTGGCTTACTTGGCAGTTAACACCACTCGACACATCATTTAACCACTTAACTACCATGTAATTGTCTCTAACAAACTCTGAAACTGTCTAACTGAGTCTAACTGAATCCAAAACTCAAATGAATGCCCAAAATTAGGGGAGGGTGCCTTGACTTTAGTTAACTGAATATTAGGTGAAATAACACTAGATTAATTCAAACTAAGTAGGAGGGCGCCTTTCTGACTCCAGTTAGTAGAATACAATAATAAATGTTGTTAGATGGACTAAGTAGGGCACTTTTGTCATGCAAATCACCTCAGTGTGCTCCCTGAATGATGGAGGATGCCTAGTTAACTGATATTGATGGCCCAGTTGACTCCCCAAATGAAGGAGGAGGCCCAATTTACTGAAACTGGTGATCTTTTGATGATGTAAACAAATAATTGAGTCAAAATACTTAGGATAAGTGTCAAATTAAGCTGTGAAGCCTAAATAAATGATGTGTGGTTGGAAAATTCTCCAACACAAGGAACCCAAGTGGACTTGGGATTGGATTAGATGCACACCATCACTTCGATTAGATTCCAATTATGAGATATTTTATTAATGTATGGAAGATTGTTAATACATATTTTGTGATTCTAGAGATGATATTTTTTAACAAGAGACGTTTCCACCATTCCAATTCTCATGTAATCAACAACCAAAGAACCTTGGGTTCACATCACTACATTGATAGAGGAGATATATTTAACACCCATCACACTAATATCCTTTAGATCCCTAACAATGGTCTTGTTAACTAAATGGAATTTATTCTCATTTTTTTTCCTTCTGGCGAAAGGAACCTTTAGATTTCATGGGAGATGTGCTTCATAACCCTGATTGGGGTGCGCATTATGGAGCATTGATAGAGGGGGGAGAAAGCATCAATTTGATAATGTTTCTTCTTCCTACAAAATTTATCCATTTAGAACCCAATGTTAAAATTTTCCTTATTATATTTTTCCAAACTTTCATTTAAGGGTTTCCCAAAGATAGATATTTGAAGAAGGTCCAAGGTTCCAAGCAAAGTATGTTTAAAATTATAGCAATAGAATGAAATTGGTGTTTAGTAATATTCTAGGAATATATGGAGGAATTATATTTCCCTCGAACCTACGGAATTATTTCTTTATTTTGTTGAGATTATCATCATTTGGAGGATGGTTGTTCATGGATTGGATGATGATAGAGGAATACTCAAGTATAATCAAAGTGCTAGTGTTTAAATAGATTGCAACCATATTTCCTTGTAGAAGAGCATAATTCTTTTCTTGGTTATTTGATGATGTACCTAATCCCCATTTGAAAAAAATTTCTCAAGTTTCTCTGCCATAAAAAATGACCCATCGAGACTTTCCACACCTATATTTCATTCAGTTACTCCATCAAAGAATAATGTATGCTAATTGTGTTGTGTTGACCATTATTTAAGCTCATTTTATGTCTTTCTTATTTTCCATCAGTGTTTGTAGGACAACTTGATTCTCATTGAGTAAGACTAAGATGATCCTTCGAAGAGGACATTTCTTAAAAAATACTTGTCCTCAACATATAACATGTATGCTTGATGGTCAGTCAGTTCCTTGTTTCTAATCAACTTTTCTATTGGTCCTTGAGATTTGGCTATTATGCACCTTAAATGTTCCAATTCTTGTTGAAAAATAGTTGTGTTCCTTTCTAGCCAAAATTTCTAACATGTATATTTAGGTAGGTAATTCCAAGCTCTCTTGAGGATTGTCTTGTTAGTAAATGAACCTCTACTTTTTATTCCTCTTAGAAAACATGTTGATCCAGCTATTGGGGGTGTTCCATCTAGAAATAATTTCTTGAAACACAAATTGCACACTTGCTTGGCAAAGTTGCATCTGAAAAATATATGACCCTAGGTTTGAATGCTCGATCTACATAAAACATGCCAAGACGGTCTATTTATCCCTCACTAATGTATATCCTCTAATGTAATATTTTTTGTGGATCATTAGTTAGCAAAGGTTATTGACTTGTGAATTCCATCACTCTTCCATATTTTATTCTAAATGATCAATCTAAGTAAGTGCATAAGTGATAAGAGATGAGATTAATATCCTTGTTTCACAATGTTTCCAAAATTTCCCCATCATATAGAATCATGTTCAAATATATAATATGGGGTACACATCTCTTAATATGGGTAAAAAAAAAGTGTACCAACTCAGACAGATGGAAAGGAGGTCTGAAATACCATTCTTCCAATTGAATGTCATATCAAGACTAAATAAAAAGTTCGCACAACGAATTGATCCCTTGATTTTTGATCCAATATTTAAGAGGGTGGAGAAAAAATGAACACTGAATGGGAAGATTTCACATTATACTATCTCTTCTAGTTTCTATCAACTTCCCATCGCAAGGAACCCAAGTGGACTTGGGATTGGATTAGATGCACACCATCACTTTGATTAGATTCCAAATATAAAAGGATTTATTAATATACGGTAGGTTGTCAATACATCTTTTGCAAATCTAGACATGATATTTTTAATAAGATAATTTTTCCACCATTCCAATTCCTCTGTAAGTAACAACCAAAGAAATTCATAACGTATGGATCTTTAACACCCATCCCACCAATATGATTTGGATCCCTAACAATGTTCTAGTTAACTAAGTGAAATTTATTCTCATTTCTTTGCCTCCTTTCCAAATGAGACTGTAAATTTCATGGAAGGTTTGCTTCATAAACCAGATTCGGGTGATAATCATGGAGCATTGATAGAGGGGGAGGGAAGAAAGCACCAATTTGATGATGATTATTCTTCCTCCAAAATTTTTCCATTGAGAACACCACTGTTAAAATTTTCCTTCAATTTTCCTTATTATGCTTTTCCAAAATTTCATTGAAGTGTTTCCAAAGGATAAAGGCATGAGTATATATTTGAACGAGGTCCAAGATTCCAAGAAAGGCAAGTTTAAAATTCTATCGATAGAATGAAATTGGTATTTACTAATATTCCAGGCATATATTTGACTCTAACCATTTTTTCACCTTTGGAGGAATTTAGATAATGTTCAAGGAAAAATTGAAATCTCTCTATAATGACTATTTAGGACCCTCCCAATTGGAGCATGTCATCATCAAATTGGAGTGGTTTATACCTGTAATGCCGCTACTAAGTTTTATTCCTTGGGAACTCCCTTACATACTTTTTATTTTTAGGCTCCTACTTAGCAAATCAACCATAATTATATAAAGTAGATGGGAGAGGATGAAACCTTGCCTCAAACCCCTAGTACTTTTGAAGAAGATAGAGATATTCCATTAAGTAATGGATCCATCTAAGGACCCTTGATGCATTCTTGAACCAATTGTAAAAAACCGTTAGAGAACCCTATGATTTTCTATAGGGTAGATCACTAAGCTTGAACAAACCTCACAAATATCACTCATGAATTGCAGAGAAGAAGAAGAAGAATTGAATCAATATTCACACATTAACACAGAAATGGTAAAATTTGCAGTATAATCATGCATCAACTGTAAGCTGGCACTCTAATTTGAATACAATACAATACATCTTGCAATACATTAACTAATGGTTCCATCTAAGGACCCTCGATGCATTCTTGAACCAATTGTAAAAAATCGTTAGAGAACCCTGTGATTTTCTACAGGGTAGATCACTAAGCTTGAACAAACCTCACAAATATCACTCATGAATTGTAGAGAAGAAGAAGAAGAATTGAATCAATATTCACACATTAACACAGAAATGGTAAAATTTGCAGTATAATCATGCATCGGCTGTAAGATGGCACTCTAATTTGAATACAATACATAATGCAATCAAATGAATTTGAATACACCTAAGGTCATTCGAATTATCCTTAATGTGTGGCTTGGAAAACATTGGAGACATCACCCAGTCATTGGTAATAGTCACAAATAGTCAAATATCATTCAAATGAGTCTAACTGAGTCTAAATGATGCATTTGAGACTAATATAGGGAAGGAGACTCCAAGGTGGCCGACACATGAAAGACTGTCAGTAGTCAAGTGGCACTCTGATACATACAACTGGAAGCTACAGGGAGTTAAACTAAGCAATCAATGCATAAACTATGGAATAAATGCAAGAATTGACTAATGGAATCCAAGAGTGTGTAGTAGGGTGCATTTTTCATCTATATGAGGAAAAAAAGGTGCACTAGGTAGGTATGAGGGATACTGAGGGATAAAAACAGGCTCCAAGGGGCTGAATATGAGCTCTAGGGGAGACTACCATCCTGATGAATGGATGCATGCATGCAGAATGAATGCAAATCATGCAAATATATAAATGATGATGAGAATATTCCAACACCCCCTTGCAAGTTGGACTATGAGGAAACACATAACTGCAAACTAGTAGGGCCCTGGTAACTGAGACAAAAGGTCACCCCGTACAAGAATCTAAATAAATAAAGTGAGGAAAGAGGGAAAACCTAGTGGGAACAAATCCCCCCCTCAAGATAGACTGTAGAAGGTAATCAATCATGTACATCACTCAACCCAAGAAGGGATCAAAGATAAGTGAACTTCTTCACTGAGAAGGTCTTAATGAATATATCTACAATTTGCTCTTCCGTAGGAAAGTAGTGCAATGTGATGGTATGATCATGCACCAATCCTTGGATGTAATGCATTTGTATCTCAATATGTTTGTTTCTTTGTCTCAGTACCGGATCTGTAGAAATCATGATAACACTCGGATTGTCACAAAAGATGACTGGTGGAGTACTGAATCAAGTCCCAGACTTTGACAAGATTCCCCATAACCAGATGCACTGTGTGGTTGCATTCACTCCACCTCTGTACTCGGCCTCAGCTAAAGAAAGAGCTATAGCATTCTACTTTTTGCTCGACTAACACATAGGTCCAGATCCAATCATGAAGACAAAACCAGATGTAGACTTTCGATATGAACTATCTCCAGCCCAATCTGAGTTTGTATACTCAAATAGGTTCAAAGGAGACCCAGTTGCATAGTGAAGACCATGAGTCTTCGTCCCTTGCAAGTAATGCAAGATCCTCTTTGCTTCCTTCCGGTGAATCTCTCGAGGCTCCTGCATGTATCTCGAGACAACACTAACTGCATAGGATATATCAGGTTGAGTGTTTGTAAGAAACAATAGACGACCAATCAACTGTCGATACAAAGTACTATCCACTAGAGGGGTGGAAGAACCATCTTCAAGGATGATCCCCAAAAGAAAAGGAAATGTTGTTGGTTTGCATTCGCTCATATGGAACCTGTCAAGAGGATCTGAAGCATATTTGGACTGTGCAACCTTGATTCCTGAATCACTCTGAGTGACTTCAAGACCAAGAAAATGCTTTAACAGTCCAATATCTGACATAGAGAAGGAGTTGTGAAAAGTTGTTTTTATAGATCTGATGCATGAAGAGTTGCTCCATGTAATCAATAGATCATCAACATAAAAAAAAATCAGAATTAGGGAGTTACCATCATGTCTCATATAGACATTCAAATAATATTTTCACCTCTTGAAATTTGTGTCAGAAGGAAGGAGTCCATCTTTTCATACCAAGCTCAAGGAGCTTGCTTGAATCCACACAAGGACTTCCTCGATCTGCACACCAGTGAATATTCATCAATATACCCCTCAGGTTGCTTCATGTAGATCTCCTCCTCTAGATCTCCATGAAGGAATGCACTCTTGACATTCATTTGATGCACTTCCCAGTGCTTGCATGCAGTAAGAGAAAGACCAACAAATGAAATCCATCTTAGAAACAGGAGCGAATGTCTCATAATAGTCAATCCCATGGACTTGGGAGAAACCCTTTGCAACCAATCGAACCTTCTATTTGCTTGTGACCCCATATGAGTCCATCTTTGTTCTTTATACCCACTTGCATTGAACAGGCTTCCTCCCAGGAGGGAGAGAAACAAGCTCCCAAGTTTCATTTCTTTGAAGAGACTCATACTCTTCATCCATAGTTTCTACCCATATTGGATCTTGGGAGGCTTCAAAGAAGGTCTTTGGATCTGATCCAATCATAAGAAAGCATCTCTCGGTAAGAAATGGATCTGTGTGAGAGAGTATAGTCCTTGTATATTGAAGATCAGATCTGGTACTTGTTCTTGGAGGTAGTGGATCTCCAACAAGATCGTTGGTGGATGCAACAGTGGTGGTGGCCCTTCTGCAATAGGAGTTGCATCTGTAGGTATTATATCTTCAAGTTCTTATATATCTAGATCTAGCTCATTTGCTCTTTTTTGTGAACTTTATCTTTCTTGACCTTCTGCTTTGTATTTTTTCCATTCAAGTAACCTTTACAGGTTCCCTTGGCAAACTTGATATTGGGTAGTCCTTCAACCATCTCTCGAGTGTGCATGTCATCCAGATATTTGTAGTTGAGATGCCCAAATATTTCATGCCACAATCTACTCTCTTCATTTGCATGTGTGTGAAGAGAAGACTGTTTGGAGAAAGGTAGGAAGTGAGAAAACTCATAGAGTTTCGACTTGTGATTAGAAACACCTTTTTCTATGATATTTCCAGTGTGGATCTCCTAGATTTCGGCCTCATTTGGAGTGAATATGACCTTCTTTGGTGCTCCAATGTGGGTCATTTGGTATACTGAAAGTAGATTGGAAGTAAGTGTAGGAACATAGAGTACATCTGAGAAGTATCCATGCTCAAGGTTGATCCTTCCAATCCCCTCAGAGCAGACCTCAAGAATCATTCCCCAACATGATTGAAGGGCCAACTATGCATTTCTAACTAGAAAAGAGATCTTTGGAGGAAGACATGTGTCTTGATGCTCCTGAATCAATGATGAAGGATGAATCTCTTGATGCACCTGCCATGAGAGCATGGAATCTCTCCTTGTCCTCATATCTTGAATATTCAACTTCTTTCTTCCTAGCACATGCAGGTACTGGAAGGTTATTCTTTTCAAGTATTTGAGCCATCAGATCTATTGTGTTCTTCATGCATCTGCTCTCAGGATGGAATCCTCTGTTGCAATAGGTACATTTGGATTTCTCCTTGTGAGATTGCTTTCCCTTCTTGGAATTCGAAGCCCCTTCTGACTGATAGGGATCCTTCTTTTGCTTCTTCTCATTTGAATTTCTGTCTTTTAATTTTTTCTTTCCTTTTCCATTCGCTCTCTTACTCTAAGCAGTTGCAAGTGCTGAATCCATCTTGGGTTTGATCATTCCCATGTGAACCAACTTCTCCTCCTCTTCTATGACAGACTGGATGAAGGTTTCAAGAGTGGGAAACTGCCATTTTTGGATGGATAGATTTGCTGACTGGAAGGTGGAGACAAAAACTGAGTTATCAGGACCCAATTTTGACAGAATAGCTAGGACTAGCTACTTCTGTTCTTTCTCTATTCCATATGTCTTCAAGTTCGAAATCAGATTTTTAAACTTGGTGAAGAACTCATTGATTGAGTTGAAACTGCTAGGGCTCAGGGAGATAAGCTCATTTTCCAATTTTTGACCCTTAAAATCATCTTTCTTCGCAAAGAGAGTTTTGAGCTTGTTATGAACCTCCAATGGAGTTTTTGATCAATGACATGAAAATGTAGATCATCTGAAATACTAAGAAGTAGCAGTCCAATAACTTCATCAATTTTATCAAGATACATTGATTTCTCAACTGCACCAGTGGGTTCGACTGCTATGCCATTAAACACTCTAGAAAGGCTTTTGGACTTCATGAATATGTCCATCTTGGCTTTCCAGTCGAAATAGTTGAAGGAGGTCAATTTTAGATCCATGGTAGCTATTGAAGTCGAATTCAATATGAATTCAAATGATGGAATAAACATGCAAAATAAATGAAATTGTTGATGGAGATTTGTTGCAAATAAAGAGAAAGATGCCTTAGGACAGTGATCACATGTGAATGGATCCTTCACATTTAACTAGACCTCACTGGATTGCTCCAGTGAATTCAAAACAATTGAACCATGAATTGTTCTGGAAATCCATAAGCTTCTGGGGCTCAACTGAAAAACAGTTGCTTAGTAAACTGTTGCAACTACTGCAGTTCGAATAGATGTATCAAGCTCTGATACCATGTGATATTCTACAGGGTAGATCACTCATCTTGAACAAACCTCACAAATATCCCTCATGAATTGCAGAGAAGAAGAAGAAGAATTGAATTAGTATTCACACATTAACAAAAAAATGGTAAAATCTGTAGTATAATCTAAAAACATCTTTTGAAAGATGTTTTCTTTACTAAAATGACCGCATCTCACAAATGGTAAGGCATTGGAGGAAAATAAAAACATCAAAGTTGTAGCGAATTTCAAGTTCTTTCCAATGGTCCAAATTACGCCCAATTCTGAGTTATGAACGAAAAGTTATGCCCAAAATACAAAATATTCCTCGAATGTTTACGTTTTTTCTTATTTAGGATACATTTTGGCATGGGTAATTCCTTATTGAAAGTTTCCCTTTCACCCTGGAATTGAGGTTTCCATCTCCACAATTTCTTTTGTGATGAGGGAAATGAATGTCTCTTCATTCAATTAATTTAAGATGGTTGTAAACCATGCATGCAAACACTGATGGAGAGTAACCATGGTGCATAGGCATCGTGTGGGAGAAAGGGATGATCCTCTCTTCCCAAATCCTTGTCTTTCGATGCATAGTGGAGAAGGAGATATCGCTCAAGGGTTCTCATGGATTCCTTATTAAGAAGATGCCCATCCAACTTCCCATCCAACTTGATCATGGCAGAGGCTCACCTCCTTGCAACCTCGATGGAGGCCCACGATTCTAACGACTGTGTTTATAACATCTCTTATAAATTGTGTGATTTTTGTAACTACAAAATGCATTTTCTAACGATAAAACATGTCCACATTTTGTAAATGCAAAAGAATGCATGTTTTGTAACTGCAAAATGTGTTCACTTTTTGTAACTGCAAAATGTGTGCGCTTTTTATAACTACAAAAAGCGTGTGTATTCTATCCTACACATCTTGTGTGTCAAATAACCTATTAGGTTGGGGCTCCTCTAGTGCTAATGTGAAGGAATGCATACACATTTTTTTTGAAAATGGAAATGTGTTTGAAAAACTACAAATGCACCAAAAGGGTCCCTCAAATTCATGTGAGTGCTGAGTATCTTTGCCAAATAATAGGTGTTTGTATTTTTCATGAATGCATCCCTTAATCCAAGTGAACCAAAATTTAAAAAAAAATCTCTAATGTGTTTTCTAGCATGCTTACACTCTTTATCATATCAAGAGTTTGTTGTTTTGTTTTCCTTTTTACAACGAAACTACAAATGCACCAAAAAGGTCCCTCAACTTTGTGCGAGCGTAGAGTATCTTTGCCAAATAATATGTGTTTGTAGTTTCCATGAATGTATCCCTTCATCCAAGTGAACCAAAATTAAAAAAAATATCTCTAATGTATTTTCTAACATGCTTACAATCTTTATCATATCAAGAGTTTGTTGTTTTGTTTTCCTTTTTATATAATAAAATGATTGAGAATTTATTAATGAAAATAAAAAGAGTTGTGATAAAATTATTATAAAACTCTTCAATTCCATAATCATTAATATTTTTTAATTAATATTGATTTTTTTCATATATAATTTATTTAAAATAAATTAGATATGCTAATATATGTTAACTTATTTAACTTATTTTTATTTTTAAATAAAAATAAAATATTTTATTTAAACTCATTTTACTCATTTTTAAAATAAATTATTATTATTAATATTATTATTATTTCTTTTCATTTGTGTATGCCATCTTCCTTCCAACACCTTTTTGAATCTTCTTCATACATAAACAATAAATCACTCCAACTTGTTGCTAGAAAGATAACAAACTTGCATATACCAGAAATAAAAATAAAAACAAACCTTTTCGATCTAACAAGTGAGAAAATCACTTTAGATTTGTGAGCCATGCCATTTTCAAATCAAAGTATTCCAATGCTTAATATATTTTTAAGATGTCTACCCAACACCGTCATTTTTAAGAGGTCTATCCAACACCATCCTCACTCTAAATTTCCTTTGCTTCACTATTCTCACCCCATCTTTCCTCTGATGTATCTACCTATATATCCACCTATAGTTTATAAACCCTCTTCACTTTCCAAAGGGGATGATCTCTTGTCTCACGGTCTTAGTGAGTAGGTGCGGTGATCACACACCTCCCACGACAAGCTTTGTAAGAATTGGAAAGGTTGGGGGATAAAGAGTTTTGGGACGTCTCGGGCCCTGCCGTGTCACAAGTTTCTGGTATATCTGGTTTGCGGGCTCTTGGATATACCCTTGGGAGGTTGACTTATTTCCACTATTTCCTATTATCCGATTATTCTAAATTTATAAATTATTTTTATTACACAAGCACATTATCTCCACTATCTCCAATTTAATTTTCTAAATAACATTTATTTTTTTAAATAGTTTGTCTACCACCTTAATTTTAGTTACTAACCTTAAATCATCATCATCATTAGTTTTTTATTTTTTCATTCTTTCATTTCATAGGTGTTCAACAAGAGCATCATGTCACTTACGGGTGGGGAGGGTGACAATAATTTCTCCCAACCACCCAAACTGCATATAATGGACATTTAACCATTAGCTATTAAAAATAAAATCCATCTAGTCTCACGAGATGTCATACTAATCTTTACAACATATCTAAAACTACCTAGTCAATAGGTTTTGGAATTTCCCATTTGGAATTTCCCATAATTTTTTATCCTAATCATTCCATTAATCATTAATTATTAATATATGAATCGCATAATACATCACATCTTCAATGATGTCATAATAATCTTTGCAACATACCTAAGAATAACCCAAATTACATGGAAATTTACACACTTTCCATCCACAAATTAAGGAATTAAGGCCCATCATTTTTACAAACCTTATAATGGATGACACACCGTATTTTTTTTTTTTATTGTGTAACATTTTTTATTCTAAACTTTATAAGATTTGGATTTTTATGGATTAATATTGTTGCACTTGTATTTTTTTATCAAATTATAATTATATAATTTCTATCAAATTGCAATTTTTCATTATTAAAATTGTATGTTTAAATAAATAAATGTATTTAACACCCTAAAAATATATTTATTATACAAAGATTTATCATTAAGCAATTTTTCTAAAATTTTAAACAAAATTGATTAAAAAAATAATTCTAAAAATCCAAAATCAAAATTAGAACATGTTTAAACTACCATTTTTTATTAGAACAATAATTAATTACAACTGCAAAAGTAATAAAAAACATACAAAATCGGAACTATAAGGAAGCTTATTAATTCACCTCCACCTCTATCTCCACCCATCCAAAGTTTTAAATAACCATCTAATTAAAATTTTAAATAAGCATTAATTAGGTCTATAGACGTTTTAGGTTTTTCCTAAATTGAAGGAGGACGGGACAAGTGTACTATCAAGATTGATTTTATGAGTACATCTTTTAAAATTTGAAATAAATAATAGTATAATAAATATTGAATTTAAGGAAAGAGTGACTTAAAAATGCAAGTTATTTCAATTATATAATAATAAAAAGTGAGTTCAACAATAAGGTCAAATGCCACTTCTAAGTAAATGAATAATTTAGAAATTCTTTCAATTATTTAATAATAAAAAGTGAGTTCAACAATTAACTTAAATGCCACTTCTATGTAAATGAATAATTTACTCAAAAACTAAGTACATAATAGCTAGTCAAGTAGTTATTTGCATAATAGCTAGTCAAGTAGTTATTTGCAGCTAACCCCTATTGTAACGGTTAAAAATACTCATTCTACATGGGTCATAATGGACATGGTTGAAGTGTTTGGGGGCATGAGCTAGCTAAACCTGCCTATTGGAACCGTTAAAAATACTCATTCTACATGTGTCATAATGCACATGGTTGAGGTGTTTGGGGGCATGAGCTAACTAAACCTAGATTTGGATTAGGGTTTTCTAGAGGGAGAGACGGTTCTATACAAGGTTGCCATCCTTTTCTTTAATTGGATTGATAACGTTTCTGTTATTTAATACTTTGATGTTGCTCTCTTTTGTTTAGGATTCTTGATGCTGCTGAGCCGAAATAATTTGATGGGAATCGAGTCATTACTATTCGTGCTACTTTCAGCTACCTCTGCTTGCATTAATCTTTCGGTGAAATCTGGTGCGAGGGAGTTTCATCAGTTTCAGTGTTTGGATGGCAGAGAGAGAAGGAGAAGGAGCGTAAAGTCTTAATATGAGTATGCAATCAAATTACTTGCCAAACAATATTTCTACATGTTGGCCAAACAATCTTTCTTTGATTTTTCTCTTCAGAAACTTTGGTGTTACTTAGCGTCCGTTTTCTTGCTCTTAGGCACTATTTCTCTTAATACATTTTGGTGTATTACTTGTCCTTAGTATATTCATTTTCTTGCTCTTCGCACCAACTGAGAGGGTTATACATTGAGGCAGGTTTGTGCAGGATTTTTTTGATTTTTTTAATGGGTTGAGAAAAGGATGGATAGCTGTGACTTAAAGCGTAAGGGTTCAATCCGTTAAAGGTTGAAAAAAGGAGTAGGGTATTTTTCAAAAAAGAAGTGGGATATTTTTCATTTAAAGTAGTTGAGATTATTTTATTTCGATGAAATATCGAAAATCGTCCAATCCATTTTCTGTTTGCCGTGTTGCTGCTGCTATCTTCAGTGATGGATAACTATGACACCAGAATGATACTAAGCGATTTTCAGTTATCAGAGAACCCATGTTTGGAACGATAATAACAGTGCATATAATTTTCCAACGCTTTTATACGGTGTGGCCTGGTCCATCACTGGGCCTGGAAACATCTCTCTTGAGCCAATCAGTATGACAAATGGTGGCTTCGGAGGCAGTTTGGTTGAATTCTTAGGGCCAGGACAGGCGGATCTATTCCGCAACTGAATACCACCCAGTATGAAAAAATGCAGTCGACGCCTATTCCAACACTTAATTCAACTTTGTTGATAATACCACCCGGTTTGAGTCCCACCACCTTGGTGGGCTCTCCCGATATTTCTGATGTGCAGGTCAACTCTCCCACTGTTTCTAATATACAGGTTGGCTTTCCTGCAGTTTCTAATGTGCAGGCCGATTGTCCCGATGTTTCTAATGTTCAGGTCGACTATCCTGCAAATTTGTATTGTTTGGTTATTCATTGTATTTATTTCATAGTTTGCTTAAATCTTTCATTTTCATAAAAATGCTATGTGATTCAACAAAATCTGACTGTCCACTGAGTTAATTAGTCCTTCAGAGCTTTAATTCAGTTGAATGTGTAAATTGAAGTTCTAGCTAAACAGTTAGATATCTGTGTCTATGTGGGTAAAGGCTAAATGCTAGGGTAGGGTCTGTCTATACATACATAAACTCAGGATTCTTTAGAGCCTACAAGTCAAAAACATATGCACATTAACCAGACCTAAGCCCTTCTGCTGTTTTAAATAAGTACCGTTAACAACAATAATAAGACCAATTATTATTATTTTACACAGCTTTAACAGGAAATGCACTCGACGCTACTAGATTTGGAAACATGGTTCATCACTAGCAACATGAAATTTGATAGTTTAATGGAGAGATTAACGACAAGGATGGCCTGGTCAGTCTACAGCCGAATACCACCGAATATTAAACCATCCGGACGTAGCGTCTGCCAAGACTTAGTTCCCTTAATTCACAGTACCACTCTGTTTGATTAGAATAACCTCGCTGGAATCTCGCGTTCTTTCAGTCGAATACCCCACATTAATTTATTCAGTGCTGCGCTGAATTTTGTTTTGGAATAAAGTGTAATTGTTCAGTTTCGTTTGTTTGGGAAGAAAGTGTAATTGTTCAATGTTTTGTTCAGGTTTATATTATGGGCGTAGAGTGTTTTTTTCATAAGTTGTTCACTATTCTTCTTCCAAGTAGCCGTAAATCTTGGATATTATATGTTCCCGGTAACTCATCTCTTGTTACAAATTGAATAAAAAATCTGCATAATCTTCATTTCAAATATGTGGATACTTCGTTATCATATTTCATCATATTTCTTTTTTAGGCTGCTAGTTTTGTTCTTGCTGGGTAGTGCTGATGTTGGAGGTAGTTGAGTTATACAGAACTGCTTATTATTACATGAGTTTTTCATTAAGTCAAACACTAACTAGCTCTTCAAAAATAAGGCTTTAACTGCCCAAACCATAAATGATTTAACTGATTAGAGGAATTTAGCCTTCACCCGCATAGACACAGCGATCCAACTGTTTAGATAGAGTTTCAGTCAATTGAATTTCAAGTCGTAAGGACTAATTAACTCACTGGACAGTAAGACGGTAAGATTTTATTAACTCAAATAGCATTTTTATGAAAATAAACCCTTAATTTAAGCAAACTATGAAGTAAATACAATGAATACCTATTTATTTCCAAACAATACAAAATTCACCAAACCAACTGACCTGCACATAGTCGACCTGAACATTATAAAGCGCGGGACAGCCGACCTGCACATTAGAACCAGTGGAAGAGTCCACTTGCACATTAGAAACATCGCGAGAGTCCAGCAAGGTGGTGGGACTAAAACTGGCTGGTATTATCAACAATGGAGAATCGTGTGTTGGAATACGCGGCGACTGCATGTTTTCATATTGGATGGTACTCAGTTGCGGAATAGATCCGCCATTTGTCTGCTGGATTGGTTCAGGAGAGATGTTTCCCCTTAAGACGGTCCAGGCCACACCGTATAAAGGCTTTGGAAAATTATTTTTCCATTCTGGTTCGTGACTATCATATCCATAGTTAGCCATCACTGAAGATAGCAGCAGCAACATAGCAGACAGCAAATGGGTTGAGTAATTTTTAATGGGTTTGGTTTTTTAATATTAATTAAGGGTTATTTAAAAATTTGGTTGCGTGGATGTAGGTTAATTAATGAGCTGGTTATTTAAAACTTTGGAGTTGCTCTTGCAATCAGGATCTGAAAGTTGGATGGGTGGAGGTGGAGGTGGAGGTGAATTAATTATCTTTCCATACCATCCTAACGTTTTGTGTTGAGTTGAAATTGATATGTAGTTATATTAAAGTCATATTTTTATGAGTTGAAATTGATATGTACTTATATTAAAGTCATATTTTTATTATTGGGGTGGTTGTAATAAAAAATTAGTAGTTTAAAGATATTATAATTTGGATTTGAGATTATATGTTTTCAACAATTTTACTTAAAATTTGTTAAAATAATTAGAAAAATTCTTTAATCTTAATTTTGATGCAAAGAAGATACTTTAGGGTATTAAATACACATACCTTTATGTAATTAAAAATAAAATTTCAACAATAAAAAATTATAATTTGATAAAAAAATTATATAATTGCAATGATATTAATAGAAAAACATCCATATTATATAAAGTTTAGAATAAATATATCATATTATGAAAATAAAATACATCTAAAAATGAGTTGGTGATAGAATCATGTGAGCCTCTGATCCATTATAAGGTGTGCATGGAGACTGTATAAATTTCCATGTAATGTTGGTTATTTTTAGATATGTTGTAAATATTTGTATAACATATTTGGAGATGAGATGGATTATTGCTGTGTTTGTGGAGTAACTTTTGTCGAGTATGAAGGAGATCTTGTAAGGTTTGTAATATTGTTGATTGTGATGGAGATGTAACATTTGTAATAATAATGTAACGTTTGTAATAAAAAAATGTAATAACATTTGTAACGAAAGTTAATCAAAATAGAAGCAAGTAAGTTAATAAAAATAGAAGCAAGTTTCTACTTTTATATAGAATCAAATTTATCTCGATTGTTTAATATACTCCACAAGCTCCAAGTGAATAAAAATAGAAACTTGATTCTATATAATATTGTTATATTATGTTTTGTCTTCTATAGAAATTTTATTTTATATATTATATTATGTCGGCCATTAATAAAAAAATATAATTCTAATTTTTGTTTAATATACTAGACAAGCTCCAAATGAATAAAAATAGAAGCAAGTTTGTTTGTTTTCTCTTTAAATTTGGTTCTATATAAAAATAGAATACTAATTATGTTTTTCACTTGGAGCTTGATTCAATATAAAAATAGAAACTTGATTCTATATAATATTTTTATATTATGTTTCATTTTGTCTCGAAATTTGATTTTATACAAAATATTATGCAGGCCATTAATAAAAAAATAGAATTTTAAATTTTGTTTAATATACTCGACAAGCTCCAAGTGAATAAAAATAGAAGCGAGTTTCGTTTCATTTTCTATGGAAATTTGATTCTATATAAAAATAGAATACTAATTATGTTTTTCACTTGGAGCTTGATTCCATATAAAAATAGAAACTTGATTCTATATAATATTTTTATATTATGTTCTGTGTAAATTTGATTCTACATAAATTAATAAAAAAATAGAATTCTAAATTTTGTTTAATATACTTGAGAAACTCCAAGTGAATAAAAATTTTCGTTAAATTTGATTTTATATAAAAATAGAATACTAATTATGTTTTTCCAAATAGGAATACTGAATTTCAATTTAGTTTTTCTACAAAAATAATTGTAAATTTTGTTTAATATACTTACTTTTTAAAATAATAGTTTTAATTGTAGTGCTTTAAATTTGAATTTAATTTTTCTAAAAATAGAATTCTAAATTATGTTTAATATACTCACTTTTTAAAAATAATAATTTTAATAGAGTGCTTTAATAGTATGAGCCTAGATCCAAGTGAATAAAAATAGAAGCAAGTTTCATTTCGTTTTGTTTTCTCTAGAAATTTGATTCTATATAAGAATTGAATACTAATTATGTTTTTCCAAATAGAATAATGAATTTGCATTTAGTTTTTCTACAAAAATAATTGTAAATTTTGTTTAATATACTCACTTTTTAAAATAATATTTTTAATTGTATTGCTTTAAATTTGAACTTAGTTTTTCTAAAAATAGATTCCTAAATTTTGTTTAATATACTCACTTTAAAAAAAAAATAGTTTTACTGGCGGTGCTTTAAATAGTAATTTGAATATGATATTAATGGTGGGAATGGTTTTAAATATTAATTCTAATTATTTTAAACTATAATCATTTTTAACTATTTAGTTAATTTTAATTTTGATAAATTTTAATTTTTTTAATAATTTTAAACTATTTTAAAATTTAATAAATTTAATTGTTTAATATATTAAATTTTATATTATATTAATATTAAACATTTTAAATTATTTTAACCATTTAATATTTATATTAAATTTAAATTTGAATTTAACTCGTGATTCAAACATATAAATCTTCCGAGGGATAAAATCTCATGAGGTGCCTCTCAAGATTTGATCCCTCTCGCCTCTTGATAAAGCCTAGGATTTGGATCTAGACTAGTATTTTAAATAATTAATGATTAACAAAATTTCAATATTTAATTGTTAATAGTATATATATATATATATATATATATAGTTTTAATAAATGTTAATAATTATCATCTATCTTTATATGATGTGGATGATGATGATAACAATTAAATTCTATTTAAACTAATTTTCTATAATATAGAATATTAACTATAATTAAAATCACCTATAATAGATTTATAAAAGTAAATTTTACTTAGAAAATTATATTGGAGACCGTGGAGACGATGCCTTATATAATAAAAATATTTAATAAATTTAGAATAATGTAATAATAGTAGATAGTCGAGATAATGTATTTATAAGATAAAAATCATTATTAAATTTATAAATTTAGAATAATGTGGTAATAGAGTTAGTTAAAAGTCCAAATTGTTATTTAAAATTATTTAATTTATTATAAATTATAAATTATAACAATGTTTTCACTTTTGTGATTTATTTGGAATAAACTTCAAACAATTTGAGTGATTATTTAGAGGCAATATGTCATATGCCTACAACGCCCTAATCCATAAGCCTTTCTTCCACTGGATCATGCGGCATTTCCCTGGTCTTCTAGTGCTAGTGGTGAGGTGAACCTAGGTTGGAAGCCACCTACTGTTATACCTCAAAGTCTCACTTTGAGCGCCATTTCATGTCTTCATGCCATACCACCATGAAAAAACTAATGGTACAACCTCCTAATAGGTATGGAACCTCATTGGTCCCCTCCTTGGCCTTATCTGGAGTCCTTGCAAACAAATCCAACTTACCTCAGCCAAATGCCAACTCATTGAGCCAAGTGTCACTTCATTTGACCATACTTTTCCATTATTTTTGCGCCCTGCTAATAGTGCAAGACGCGAAAATCCCTTATTTTTGTGCTATGCCTGCCTGCAGGGGTACAAAAATATCAATATTTTCGTGCCTTGCTCAGTTCACGGGGCGCGAAAATATATTAACTACCTATTGGCTTGGAATGTGGATCTTATCATCGAAGATATTTTCTTGGGGTTGGGGTTCCTCTCGAGTCATAACCCATCCTCCCTCTTTGTCCTCGTTCAACCTATTGATCCACTATTCACTCACCTAGAGATCCACCTTCCTTTCTAAGTGGTTGATCTCCCAAATCCTATAAGAAAGAGACCATCCATGAGCCAAGAGAGGAACATTTTGAGGCATCAAACTTATGGTCTTAGGATATTTGTAGAGATATCTAGAGAAGGATCTTGGAAGGAGGATTTATTGCTTGGACATCAAGAGTAACTGTATCTTGATCTTCTTGAGTTCTCATTAATATAACTTGTCCTAATCTCCTATGTGGGTTTTTCATATATTTGGATGCATGTCATATTCTATATAGATTAGATCTTAACCTTTACATCTTTTGTTTGGAAGTATTGTTTCTTGTCTTGCTTAAGCAGGTCCAATCCTTAAGATCAAGTTGGAGCTAGAGCAAGGAAAACCAACAGATTCGAGGTGAGTCTTACCATTCTCTCCCTTCTCAACATTCATAAGCTTTTTGTAATGTGTTAAATCTAGGAGAGTAGATCACCATTTGTTTTGATTCTGTCTCAGAATAGACATGTAGGAACTTGGTTTAGTCATTGAGTAGATCTAACTATCTGTAGGACAGATCTACCAATACAAAAGCTGGTGACCATATTGGGGATATCCTAGTTCTCACTTAGGTTATTTGATCTATGATTTTGATCTATTTGATTTTTTATCCGCTTTATTTTTTGTCTACTTTGATCTAGTTTCTCTGCATCATATTAATCTCTAGCTTTCAATTATCACTTTGATCCTCATTTTTTACCTCTTCAGGTCTGCAAACCTGAGAAGACAATATAATTTTCTTCAAAACTTGCACCCCCATTCACTTACAGTGAATTTCGACGCCCCCCACATGCACCACAGAGTGAAAACATCATAATTTGCATGCCCCCTCTGTATAGCAGAGCGCGGAAATTCCTAAATTTCGCGTCTGGGCTGCCTTTAAGGGAGCGAAAATTCCTTGTGTAGTGGCCAAATTTTGTTTTTTTATTGCTTGGATTGATTTTGACTTCTAAGTTAACACTGGTTTCTTATTTTTGTTTGAGCTCAGAGCTATGACAATTTTCAAACCTGTGTGGCTTTAGTGTTTACCCCTGCACTTCTTGGGTTTTCTTTTTTGGCCCTCATTTCACTTGTAGAGTTAAATTTTGAATCTCTTGGTGAATTGCGAGATTCAAGGACAGTCATAAGTCTCTTCTTCCTTTCCTGTAACCTTCCCCTGTGTTCATTCTAATTATACACTTTGCCCATGATCTACAAGTCTGATTTGCTTTTATTGCTTGGTTTAGTATTGGTTTGGATTTATTAAGATTAAATTGACAAGAGTAAAATTTTACTTGAAATCTTTAGTTTTTTCTTTGCAAAAGTAGTCATTTTGTTAAAATTTTCAAGAACATCATTACATATCCTACTGCACTCTTGAAAAACTTTTGGAAAAGTCTCATTTTCTTGTTAATGGATATTTTCATTTTTTTCATCATATTTGTTGAGAAAACTTCAAGGTCTCTTTTCCTCCTTTTCACTTAATGAGTACAATTGTTTTGCAATTTTAGAGCATTTTTCATTTAGTTGTCACCTTTGAACTTATTTGAAGTATAAAAAAACAAAAAACAAAAGCAAGGAATTTGGTTTTCAATTAGTAGTTGGATTCGTTCATTTTGAAAGAGTAGTTTACTTTTTGGTTTGGCATATAAAAGGAAAAATAAAAAACAGTGGTTTTTTCTCCTTTTGAAAGATCGTATTTATGCTTGTTACACTCTGGGAATGAAAGAACTCTCTCCTTTCCATAGCTAGAAATTCATTGAAAAGAGAAGTTGCATTGATTCAATCACACATGCATGGTTTGAGTCAAGTCATAACACCATCATGTTGCATTTCCATCACCTCTTGAGTAACACAACTAGCCCTTAAAATCAATCTCCTAACTCAACACGCATTATCCTCACTTGAGGATACAAAATAATTGTGTAGTTAGGTAAGACATCGGGGATAGGGATCCAAATAATTCCCCCTCTGTCACTTTACATTTGAGACATAGTTTTTTTCCTTTAGGGTTCTCAAATCCTCGTGCATTTTTTGACATGATTTTACACAAATTTATTGGGAGGGCCTCCCATTTCATGGGGGTAAGCAGTGAGTACTGGTTCCAGACAGAATTTGTGGAATACCTTACTCCACCTAGCGCATAAGGAGATCAATCCATTGTCTTCCTTGTAGTCTTCGGCCTCCATACTGGTTGTAAGAGGGATCAAAGGAAGAAGCTCCAACAAACCTTCTCGGACATGTCATGAACGAGGTATCCTAGTGACCTTCTTTCTAGGGCTCTTTTACCCAGGATCCCTTTCGGTAGAGGGATATCCTTTCAGCGTTTGGTATCACTTCATATTGTTTGACTTGGATTTCATCACCTTATGAAGGATACGATCTGTTGAGGTCTCCAGACCTTAGATAGGAGGATTGCTTGCTATTGTACCTTATAGAGGGTCTTTTTATTTTTAGTGTTGCTTGTTGGATTTATGTCCATTTTTTGTTGTTCGCTTACTATGACAGCGGTCTCAGTGTAGTTTTTTGAGCTTTCATTTTTGGCCTACGTGCCTCTTCTTTTCCTAGCTCCCCTTTTGCAAATTCGATAGCTTCAGGATTTTTTAGTTATTTTTCAAACGAGACTTCCCCCAACACATTTAATCTTGTTCCATGGCATACCAAAGGAAATCGAGAAGAAAACAATGGAAGAGTCCCAAACCAATACCTAGAACTAGTCATACACCACCTTCACCCATACCCACACCCCCTACTAGAAGGAAAGATGGTCGGGGGACCATTCCACAATCACTTAGTATGACACCACCAGCTTCTATGGTACTCCAAACCTATAGCACAGTCCTAGAGACTAGTACTATCGCAAAGACTAGTGCAGCACCGCAATCCATTGTTGCACTAGAAGTTAGCACCACAGTGGAAACTACTTTAGCACCTGAGGTTAGATCTTATAGAAATAGATGATTCGGAATTCCTTCCCCCGACCTTCCCTTAGGCCATGACATCATGGCATCCATATGAGCAGAAATGGTTAGTCTATCCCATAAACAAGCGGCAATAGAACGATTTAGACATGAAGTTGTGCAAATACTGGATTCAACCTCACAATACCCACCAATATCCACTTCTCAAGTGGTAAATCCTCGTGATTCCAGAGCCCTCTGATCCACTTCATATGATACTACCTATGGCACATCATTCGTAGGTCGATCTAGACCCACAGAATGGATCCATCTAGAATATTTCCCTGATTACTCATGAACAACAAACATTTTTGCGCCGAGAGGCACTCTAGAACCCAACATGAGGGAGATCTTGTGAGTCGAGTGTTTGTCGATAACAAAATAATACAAAGTAAACAAAAAATAATAATACAAAGTAAAAAGTAATAAATATTATGAAAGAATAATACAGAGTAAAAAGTAAATATGAGACTTAAACTAGAGACTTTACTTTTTACTTTTAATACAAAGTAAAGAGTAAATATGAGACTTTAGAGTGTTTGTCAAGTTTGTCTTGTCCGACTAACAAAATAATACAAAGTAAAAAGTAATAAATATTATGTCGGCCATAAACAAAAAAGAATAATACAAAGTAAAAAGTAAATATGAGACTTCAACTAGAGACTTTAGATCTTAGGAATAGGTGGCTCAGGTATGGCTCCGGTATTGCACTCAAGGAGCTATTCAAGGAGAGGTTTGCACTGCGGGAGATTTGATCCCTCTCGGCGCTTGATAGAGCCTAGGATTTGGATCTAGGCTAGTTTATCCAACCTCATCATTATGGAACACCACTCTGGGCCAAGCCCTTGACGATTTACACACTTTTTCAGCACCCATGCAGTTGACGCCAAAAAGTCCCCTCCAACCTTCCCCCCATCTATTACCAAATGAAATTTTTGGTACTTCTTCAGGTAACATTCCTACTCAGGTAAAAAAAGTACTTTCCCATCATTTCCCTTATCTTCTGGAACTAGTGCACGATCATCTTCACAAGTCGGTACCACTAGTGCAGCCATCCAACCTGCACAACCAATTCCTTCTGATGGTCCTGCTGGAAAGACACCCATTTCTACTATTAGAACACTTGTTGTGAATGGGGAGCAATATTCAAACACAATATATACTATATCTAGAGGACAACCGTTCATTGTTCCCCTGACTAGAACTTATAACCAACCTCCTTCGTCAGGACCATCCTCCCTGTGGGGAACACAAGCGTTAGATTTTGGAGGACAATCATCTGTTGGTACCCCAATTCAAACCAATCACCAACCTCCTCCGTAAGCATCATTTTCTTTTTGGGGGCCACAAACCCAGCCTAGAAGAGGACAACCATTTGTTAGTACCCGAAGTAGGAGTAACAACCAATTTCCTTCATTAGGCTCACTTCCTTCTTGGGGGCCACAAATTCGACCTAATGGGGGAAAAAAGATATTTGGAAACCAGAATCCAACTCGAGGGCACAAAAATAGACATCAATATTTTTCCCCCCCAGTCCGGATTTTGGAGTACTTTATCCTAGTGTCTCAAACAATCAATAGAACCCACCCCCTCAAACCCCACCTCTTAATCATAGCAAAATGAGCAATCCATGGGATCCACCCTTTCAGAAACCTCCCCCTACTCAAGGCATGGGAATTCCACCCAATCAAGGATTTGGGAACTCTGCCTGGATCCCACAAACCTAGTTAGCTACTCCATTTAATCCCACTCAACATTATGCTCAAAAACCAGTTTACAATTCAATTAGGAAACAATTGGTGAATCCTATGATTCCCAACCAACAATTAGTTAACCAGATGGTCCCTAATTCACAGAACTTCCAATAGTACCCCACGGGCAATACCTACGGGTATAATATGCAACAATATGTAGTGCAAGGCCCGAAAGGCGTCCTAGCACCCCATCAATATTATTCATTCCCGCAACATAATCGGCAACTTCCATTTTTGGCAACATTAGACCTACCCAACTTGTCGAGACTCATAAATGATCCCATCTCGAATGAACTCCATTGGCCACCCATTCTTGCCAAAATACCATCGGGCATTCCAAAGTTCGATGTCAAACCTAGGGAAGACCCAAAAAATCATGTCATGACATTCAATCTGTGGTGTTCTTCGAACTCACTGATGGATGAATTTATACGATTGAGGCTCTTCCAACGTACACTCACCAGGACAGTAGCAAAATGGTATATCGAGCTGCCACAACACTCTTTCAGATATTTCAACACCCTTTCCATGCAGTTTTTGACACATTTACAACTCCCCATTCGATATGAGACAGGCACAGACCTCTTAACTTCGTTGCAGCAATCTACTGTCACTCACATCTCTAATCATATTCATGACTGGAGGAGACACCGAATATTAATTAGGGCTCCTATCTCTGAAAAATTAATGGATGATTGGTTTACAAAGTCATTACTGCCACCCATTTCTATGGATGTTGAAATGTGCGGGGCCATCACAGAAGAACAAGAAATCACTTGTGCCCAGTACCTAGATTTGGTTTATTACCAATTCAGCACCCTATATAAACTGATTCCTCACGCCCAATGCCCTACTAGTGATCCATATAGGCCTACTAGCGAACCACCTATCGATGGCATAGTTGGTTCTATGAAGTCCCATCCTCCAACCAAATCGAGTGGACAACAAAACATTGTTGGTCCACCTCAAACCCAGGATGTACCCAAAAAAACTACTTCTCCTCCTCATACCTACGAGGTGAATGTTGTTCAATCCTCGCCACAACAATCGATAGGGAAAAAGAAGAATAATAGAGGGAAACCTAAAAAATATTCCACTCAATAGGAAAATCCTAAACCACAACAAACCAACACTGATAACAAACCTAAACAAAAAGCCAAGTTCTCTTTCCTCATATGCCAAGAAGACCACTATACAAAGGAATGTCCTTACAAAGAGGAAGTCAATAAATTTGTCAAAGGATCTTCCCTCCTTGTAGTCTTAACCGACCCTTTCCCACAACAAAAACAACAAATGGTTTCACACAACCCCCCACAAGGGGGAAACTAAAACGATAATTCTCAACCAGAGACATATTCAAATCGTGACATTCTTATGATGAGTAATGAGACTGTCCACATATCCACTTGTTCAAAGACATATGATTATGTTCCCACTTCAAACAAAAATGAGAATTCCAAAGATAAAAATCCCTTGGAAGGCATTCCTTCCACTCCTCCACCTACAGGATCTCTTCATATCGAGAGGCCTCCCACTAACACTCTGTTGCGCCCACCAAAGGCCACCATTAGAAAAGCGACATTCAACCCAAACGCATGAGCTGCCCAAAATTACAATATTGTTGAGGACTTAGCTCAAGCACCCTGTGCAATGTCCACTCACGAAGTTCTACAACACTGTCCTACTCAACATAGAACCTTATTGTCAGCATTTGGAGTTGTTGATCCCGACTCTTCCAATACAATCATGTTCAATTTGGAATACTTTAAGCCGAGGCTATCTCATCAATTGGATTTTTAGATTCATACTAGTATTTGTGGAAACAACATCCATCGTACCATCTTGGACGAAGGTGGTTCCACTTCCATCATGTATTTGTCTTGTTGGCGAGCTATCGGCTCTCCAGAGGTAACTCAGTCTCCCACTACTTTAAAATCTTTTGATGGCCATGGTTTTCAACCCTACGGACTCATCCCATCACTCATCATACAACTATGGGGAAAAACTGCCTCTATCCATGTTGAAATGTAGATGATCCATTATATTATAACATCTTAATCGACCGAAATTGGTTTTACGCCATGACTGTCGTAGCATCTTATATTTTCTGTTTGGTCCAATTTCCTCATCAGGGGAAAATTATTACCATTGATCAGTTAGACTTTTGCACTCTGGACATTCTCTCCAGCACTGCCAATAATGTCCCATTGTTGACACAATATCAACATCATTATGAGGACATTAGTGTTGGTTTGCTAAAAGATTCCTCCATCATTGAAGTATCTCCAAAGCTCACACCCTCGATCTTTTCAATCAACGTTATCTTATCGAGTACTTTTCAACCTCATGAATCTCACTATTATTGGGTTATACCGAGTCCGATCGAGTGTGCAACCATCGGCGACTGCATGCCTCTGAACTGGAACCAAGCAACATACCACGCAATTAAATCCACTACCGATTGGATCGGCACAATTGACCACCATATGGTGGCACATCTCCCTTCTCAAATCCATTCATATTTTCCCTATACTGACTCCCTTGCACAAAATTTTCCTTCCGACAAGTCCATTATGGATATCATGAGCATCGATGAACCACCATGGGAAGATCACCATCATCAGTCTTCTTTCCCTATGAACGAGGTGGTAGAACTTGATTCAAAATCCATTGTTTCACCAGACATTGTCAACACTAAGATTTCCATTCTTACACACGATGTGTTTTCCAAAGGAAACTTAGCAAACATTATGGAAACCATTCCAATTGACAGCTCTATGAAACTTAGTATCCTAGAACAAATCCATTTAGGAAAAACTTGTACACCTACTAAGGTGGAATTCTACACTGCCTTATTCAAAGAGTTCCATGATGTTTTTTCTTGGAGTTATGAAGAAATGCCAGGGATAGACCCCTCTATTGTGGTTCATGAAATTCAAGTCTATCCTGGCGCCCAACCCGTCCGACAAAAACTCTGACCTGTCCATCCCCGCAAAACTGCAGCCATTAAAGCGGAAGTTGGAAAACTTCTTCATGTCGGTTTCATTTATCTCGTCCCATTGAGAGATTGGGTGTCCAATATTGTTCCTGTAGCTAAGAAACATGGTCCAATTAGGGTTTACATAAATTACAGAGATTTGAACAAAGCTTGTCACAAAGACAACTATCCAACTCCCTTTATTGACCATATTATCAACAATTGTGCCGAGAGCGTCATCTTCTCATTTATGGATGGATTCTCCGACTACAATCAAATTGAGATATTCCCATCAGACTAGCACAAAACTACTTTTATATTCCCATGGGGGACATTTTCCTATGGCAAATTACCCTTTGGTCTCAAAAAAAGTGAGGCCACATTTCAACAGGCCATGTCATATGCATTTCACGATATCAAGCATGTTGTGGAGCCTTATCTGGATGACCTACCCGCTCATTTTGATACGCAAGAGGACCATCCAGATTACCTGAGTTCCATATTCTCACGATGTTGCCACTACAACATCCGCTAGAATCCACATAAATGTGTATTTTCTGTTGAAGATGGTATATTTTTAGGATTCATAATCTCTAAGGACGGCATTCACCTAGACCCATCGAAGGTAAAGGATATTCTATCCTTTCCTCCCCCCTCCAACATTCTAGAACTCCAAAGTTTGCAAGGGCATGCAAAATTTTTACGCCGCTTTGTCTGCAATTTCGCTGAGATTACTAAGTGCTATATGATGCTTCTTGAAAAAGACATTCCTTTTATCTGGGATGACAAATCCCAATGGTATTTTGACAACTTGAAAAAGGCCCTTACCAATGCTCCTGTGATACAACCCCCCAATTATACACAGGGCTACATTCTATATCTCGCTTCCTCTACTACCACCGCACCACCATTGGAATGGTGATCGTACCTGAAGACAATAGTGGTCAAGAACATGTGGTTTACTATCTCAGCAAGAGTCTCATCAACTCTAAGACACATTACTCACATGTGGAGAAACTGGCTCTGCCTATAGTTTTTTTGGTCCATATATTTTGACATTACATATTACTTCGAAAAACCACCATCATTGCGAACTTCAATCCGATGTACTATATCCTAACACGTCAAGTTCTAGGGGGGAAATACTCATGTTCGAATGTAGTTCTCTAGGAATTCGATTTGGAGTTTTCCAAAGCGAAATCCAAAAAATCCTTGATCTTTGTAGAGCTTATTTGTGCATTGCCCCATGTTAATGATCAATATGAGCCCATCGATTCTCTTCTGGATGAATATTTGTTCCTCAATGGCACGACTGATCCTTCGTATGGGGACATTATCTTATATCTCTAAACCCAATGTTTTCATCCTGATCTCAACCGTGATGAACAACGTCGCATTAGACACCATGAAAAATACTATCTTATCGTTAGTGATATTTTGTACCATCATGGTATTTACTCTTTGTTACGCTATTGTCTAACTCTTGGAAAAGCCGAACATGTACTTAATGACTGCCACTCTAGAACATGTGGTGGTCATCTTTCTGGGATGGATACAACCCAAAAAATATTACGTGCAGGTTACTTATGGCCCTTCAATATTCAAATATTGTGTTGAAGCAGTCAAGAAGTTCCCTCCCTATCAATTCTTCCATTCCAAGAAGCACACACACCCAACTCCATTACATCCTGTCATTTCGATCGACCCCTTTGCAAAATGGGGTATCGATTTTATGCACTATAATCCCACTTCAATCGGGGGGCATAGGTATGTCATCGTTGTTGTCGACTACTTCACCAAATGGGCTGAAGCCATGACTATATACACAAAAGACGGCAAGACAACAACATTATTCATGTTCAATCACATCATAGCCAGGTTCAGAGCCCCGCAGGCCATCATGACTAACCATGGTTCCCACTTTAGGAATCATATGATGGCCGAACTAAGTTCCAAACTGGGTTTTCGTCATGAAAATTCAACCCCTTGCTACCCCCCGGAAAACAGTCAATTAGAGGCGATCAATAAAGTCTTGAAACGTATGATCCAATGCACAGTGGGTACCGAAAAATATAAGTGGCACTTAGCTCCATTCTCATCCCTTTGGGCCTACAGGACATCGGTAAAAAATGCAACTGGGTTCACGCCTGTATTAAGCATTGGAGTAATTTGACAAAGCCTTGATTTGAAAATTCCATGGTTGAGAAACCTAAAATTGTTTTCTCACTTGCTAGATCCAAAAACGTTTATTTTTTAGTATATGCAAGTTTGTTATCTTTCTAGCAAGAGGCTGAAGTGATCTATTGTTTATATGTGAAGAAGATTCCAAAAAGGTGTTGCAAGGAAGATGGTATGCATAATCAAAATAAATAATATCTAATAATAATAATAATGAAATATTTATTTTTAAAAATAGTAAAATGAGCTAAAATAAAATATTTTATTGTTAGAGAAAATTAAGAATTAGTTAAATGAGTTAATATACATTAGTGTATCTAATTTATTTTAAATAAATTATATATGAAAAAAATCAATATTAATTAAAAAATATAATTAAAAATATTAATGATTATGGAATTTAAGACTTTTATTATAATTTTACCACTATTCATTTTATTTTCATTAATAAATTCTCAATCATGGTATTATGTAGAAAAGAAAATAAATAAAAACAACTCTTGATATGATAAATACTATAAGCATGCTAGAAAATTCATTGGATTTTTTTTTTTAAATTTTGGTTCACCGGCATCACAAGCTTACTATTGGCAGTGGAAGTCCAGGAAAATGCCTCATGATCCAGTGGAAGGTTTTCAAGAACGTATATTTTGTGGTGGTAAGAGACAGTGAAAGAAATGTGTTAAAGACTGCAGTAGTGTTAGATGAGAAGATGCCTGAAATGGAAGTTGATCAACATTCCAGATAAAATTCAGTTACACAAGAAAACAGGGAAATGTTGTATTTAGATCTTTTGCAATCTACCTTAAAAATATCTAAGTTGCAAGCGATATATAAAATTGAAGGCCAACTGAAACAAGAAAAAGATGGCAATAAGGCCAAGCAGACTTGGATCCGAAAGCTTCAAACTAATATTCTAGCTTTGAGAACAGGATTAGATAGTGCAAAAGCCACCAAGAACCTCCTAAATGAGAAAGAAGACACCATAGAAGTGTTGAAGGTTCCAGTTGATAGACCTGTGCAATCCTCAAAACTAACAGCTCTAGAAAAAGAAAAAGAAAAAAATAATCAAGAGTTAATGAGCTGCAAATGTAAATGATTAAGATTTAAAAATGAAAAACAGTAGTTGGAAAAATAAAAATAGAGTTTGTGAAAGAGATAGAAGACTTAAAATCAAAGCATACCAATGAAGAATAAATGCAATATCCATCAACAAAGAAGCCAACAAATTAAATATCTTCAGAATAATTAACAAATCCTATGTCCCAAATCAGCCTAAAGGTTAAAGAAATTAAAGACTTAAAAGATGAAAATAAAAAATTGAAGGAAGAAGGTGGGAAGAAGTAGCACATAAAACTGAAGAAATCAAAAAATCCAAGAATGAACAAAATGAATTCGTTGAAAGAAATAAACAACGTGCAACACAAGTAAAAGGTAAAATTCCTTTGCAAGGAGCTAAACACCTTATTTGGTACAGTCTATCAGTAGGAATTACAATAAAAAATTGAAGGAAGAAGTAGCACATAAAACTAAAGAAAGCAACAAATCCAAGGATGAACAAAATAAATTGGTTGAAATAAATAAACAACTTGCAGAACACGTAAAAGTTAAATTGACTTTGCAAGGAGCTAAACACCTTATTTGGTACAGTCTATAATAGGAATTACAAAATTTAGATCTTATTTGGGTTATATGAATGAAAAAGAGTCTACAACTCTATGGTCTATAAAAATATGCAGAGTTATGAATGAAACCATGGACATAAGAGCTATGGAAACAACTCAAAATGCTATGAATTTTCTAAATACATTGACTCAGGTTGAAATGAAGACATTTGGAATCAAAGATAGAACTAGTATAATTTTATGAGCAAGAAAAATTATTAGAAAACAACATCATATTGGAAATGTCCAAGGGAAAGCAAATCATATGACCCGTCAAATTAAAAGTTCCGAAGACTTATTTTATGGGCTATTTAAAGATCACCTTCTTGATTTAAGGGATGTGAATGGTAAGCTCATTAATTCAATAGATTATCATAATTTGATAGTAGAAAATCGTATGAATCATACAAAATTTCATGATGTAACCAAAGGGATGAGTGGAAAAATCATCAGCAACAAATTAGATGAATATTTTGAAATAGATGATCATGAATATTATGAAATAGCCAAATTTACAATAGCACAAAGAAAAACAACACAGAAAACAAGAGAGAAGCTAATTTATTCAAAACAATAAAATAAAACCTTTCATTATTTATCTCCCATCGATCTTATACTTGCACAGCTACATACTTATATAGAGATTACATTGCATGGATATAAAAGGCATTATTTTTACATGTCGTAAAGTCAACTGTAGTTTGATGTATAATTCTACAAATTATTTTATTCTTCACATGCATTAGCATGCAATGAAGTTTGTTGCTAATTATGTAATAAACACCTGCAACCTAAAATTAAAACAGACACTATCAGTAAATCTGCACAACATTAGTTATCAACATACTCCCCCTTGATGCTGAGAGGGCTCACAATAAGATCTCTGAGTTTCAAAAACTGGGCCTTTGAGACTGCCTTAGTGAAGATGTCTAGTAGTTGTTTTTGAGTGTTGATGTATTTCAATTCTGCTTGCTTCTTTTGCACCAAATCTCGAATAAAATGATACTTCATGTCAAAATGTTTTGTCGTGCTATGGTGTACTGGATTCTTGGCCAATTTGATGGCACTCATATTATCACAAAAAATTACTGTAGGTTGAATTTGTTCTTCTTCAATTTCTTCAAGAACTTTTCTAAGCCATAATGCTTGTGTTCCTGTTGAGGTGACTACAACATATTCTGCTTCTGTAGAAGAAAGAGAAACTATACTTTGCTTCTTTGAGCTCCAAGTGATCAAGCCAAAACCAAAATAAAAACAGTTACCAGATGTAGACTTTCTATCATCCAAACTACCTCCCCAATCAGAATCAATGAATCCAACCAATTCAAAACTCTTAGAAGTATAGAAATGAATGACAAAATTTAGAGTGCCTTTCACATACCTCAGAATTCTTTTAGCTGCATTCATATGCATTTCAGA
The DNA here is from genome assembly GCA_027924585.1 of Larix kaempferi. NCBI lineage: Eukaryota > Viridiplantae > Streptophyta > Pinopsida > Pinales > Pinaceae > Larix > Larix kaempferi. Next base: position 15,634,969 of record BSBM01000030.1, read on the forward strand.
TGGCTTTGTCATATACCTAGAAACAAGTGAAACTGAATAAGCAATATCAGGCCTTGTGTGTGTTAGAAACATTAAGCTTCCAACAATACTTCTATAAACTGTCTCATCAGCCATTTCAACACCATCATCTCTACACAACACAACTCCATGAGCAATTGGAGTAGGAGATGGTTTGCAATCAACCATATCAAATTTCTTTAACATATCCTTTGCATATTTAGTCTGAAAAACAAAAATTTCATCTTTACTTTGATACACTTCCATTCCAAGAAAATATTGCATGAGGTTTAAATCTTTCATCTCCAACTCACTCATCATAGAAAATTTGAATTCATCCTTCATCTTAGAACTACTACCCATATACAACAAATCATCAACATATAAACTGACAATAAGAATATCATTTCCTTCTTGTTTATAGTAAAGGGTAGGTTCACTCTTACTTCTTTTGAATCCATTCTCTTGAAAATATCCATCAATCCTGGCATACCAGGCTCTTGGTGCTTGCTTTAGGCCATACAAAGCCTTCTTCAACTTGAAGATTTGATGTTCTTTTCCTTGCACTTCAAAACTGTGTGGTTGTTCCACAAATACTTCCTCTTCTAGGTACCCATTCAAGAAGGCACTTTTCACATCCATGTGATGAATGCTCCATTTCTTTTGAGCTGCTAGTGAAATAAACATTCTGATAGTCTCTTTCCTTACTACATGTGCAAATGTTTCTTCATAATCAATGGCATACTTCTGTGTGAATCCCTTAGCAAATAGCCTTTCTTTGTGTCTTTCAATAGTCCCATCACTGTTATACTTTGTCTTGTATACCCATCTAGTACCAATTTTTTTCTTATCATGTGGAAGATCTGTAAGCTCCCAAGCATCATTCCTATGAATTGAATCCATCTCTTCTTGCATAGCTTGCACCCAAACCTCATTAGTAGAAGCTTCTTCAAAAATTGATGGTTCAAAATCAACTTGTGAAAATAAGGCAAAATTTACAGTCTCACCTCTTGGATTTTCTTCATGTGCCAGACTTGTACTTCTCTCATAAATTTCATTCAAGCTTCTCACCTTCCTTGCAGTACTTGGACTTGAATATGGAGAACTACATGAGGGGCTACTTGGTGGATTTGTAGCATTTGGAACTGAAACATTTGTGGGATTCTCATTATTAATATCATCAATAATATCACCATCCAAACCAGATTTTGACTTCTCAACATGGTATTTTTTATGACCATAAACTCCCCCTTCATAAAAAATTACATCTCTTGACACAACAATGCGATTGGTGAGAGGATTATACAAGCTGTAAGCCTTACTTTTCTCACTATATCCAAAAAAATGCATGGTTCACTTTTTGGATCTAACTTTTGTCTCTTTTGATCAGCTACATGAACAAAGGCTAAACAAAAAAAAACTTTGAAATGATTAACATTAGGCTTTTTCTCATACCAGGCTTCATAAGGAGTCATCATGTGAAGTGCACTAGTGGGACTTCTATTGAGAATGTACACTCCTGTAGAAACTGCATCACCCCAAAAGGAATTGCTTATTCCTCTGGTATGTAACATACTCCTTGCCATTTCCACCACTGTACGATTCTTCCTTTCAGCTACCCCATTTTGTTGAGGTGTGTAAGCAGTGGTGAATTGTCTTCTAATGCCATTCATATCACAAAAATTTTGAAATCTTCTTGAACAAAATTCTCCTACATGGTCAGTCCTTATGCATTTTATTTTGTAACCACTTTCATTTTCTACAAGGGCTTTAAACCTCTTGAATGTATCAAATGCTTCACCATTTCTCTTCAAAAAATAAACCCAACACATTCTTGAGTAATCATCAATAAAAGTAATGAAATATGATGACTTACCCAAACATTTTTTCTGCATAGGACCAAAAATATCAGAATGAACTAGCTGAAGTGGATAAAGGGCCCTCCATGCCTTGCCTCTAGGAAATTTCTCTCTTGCATGTTTTCCTTTACCACATGTCCTTCACAAACCTCCTTGTGCTCTTCAACCTTAGGAAAATCATAAACTAATTATTTTGATGTTAGAAGCTTCAAACTATGCAAATTCAAATGACCATACCTGATATGCCACAACCAAGCTTTGTCCTCATATGCCATATTAGAAAGGTTGATGCTAGTTTCTCCAAACTTCAATGGGAACATCTGATTCTTTGACATAGGCACAATAGTAACCACCCTATTTCCTTGATTCTTATCATAAATTGTGCATTGTCTATCATCAAACACTGCTCTATAATTCTTTTCACACAGCTTCCTAACACTTAATAAATTATGCTTTAACTATGGAGTGTAATAAACATCTTTGACACTTTTCATACCTTCTTTTGTATGGACTCGCATATCTCCTTTTGCAGAAACCTCTAAGGTTTTTTCATCACCAAGTTTGATATTAGATTTGAAACTTTCATCCATTGTAGAGAAAAACTTGCAATTTCCTGTCATGTGGTTAGAACAACATGACACTAAATACCAAACATCTTTAACTGTATTTTCAGTTTTTCCATAAGATAAAAACAAATTATTTGGAGAAGCATCATCACCCTCTTGAGCATAATTAACACTTTCATTTTCTTTTAATCTACAATCCCTTTCAAAATAACCATACCTTTGACAATGATTACACTGGATGTTTCTCTTATCATATTTGCCTCTACCTCTTCCTCTAAAACCACCTCTTATTCCTCTATCTCCTCTTGAAAAAAAATGATTCTGAACTTTACCTTGGAATTGGTTTCTTTTGGAGCTAGAACTAGCATCTTCTTTCTTTGTAATTTGTAGCTTTGTGGAAAAAGCTTTCTCATCACTTTCTGCAAATGAATCTCTCACTCTGTCTTCATGAGAAATAAGAGATCCAACTAGGTGATCAAAGTGAAGGTTAGTCAAATCCTTGATTTCTTCAATGACTATAGCAACATGGTTCCATCTTGGTGTTAGAGACGTCAACACCTTTTTAATCACAACTTATTTATCAATAGTTTCTCCTAGAGTAGCCAATTTATTGAAAACATCACTTCCTCTCTTACACAATAATCACTCACCTTCTCACCTTCTTGCATCTTCGAATTCTCAAATTCTATCCTCACTGTCTGTAACTTGATCACTACCTTAGTGAGCTTCATGTAGATTCTTCCAGGCATTTTGAGCTGACTTTGCTCCTGCAATTCTTGGAAATAAGCTCTTATATAGATCTATTTGAATATGAAATAAAGCTTTGCTATTCTTTTTATTGGCTTCTCTCTTATTCGTTATATCATTGGTTGTAAGGGTGTTCCAATTAGCTGGCTCTTCATAACCTGATTCTACAATCTGCCATAAATCTTTTCCTGTCAAAAAGGTCATCATCTTGATGCACCAATAATCATAATCACTTCCATCAAAATATGGAATGGGAAAAGAGTTAGAATTTGACATTATGAACTTAATCCAAACAAAATACCTACTCTGATACCAAATGAAGATTATGAAATAACCAAATAGCACAAAGAAAAACAACACAGAAAACAAGACAGAAGCTTTTATTCAAAATAGGAAAAGAAAACCTTTTATTATTTATCTCACATTGATCTTAGACTTGCACAGCTACATACTTATATAGAGATTGCATTGCATAAGAATAAAAGGAATTATTTTTACATGTCTTAAAGTCAGCTATAGGTTGATGTATAATTCTGCAAATTATTTTATTCTTCACATGCATTAGCATGCAGTGAAGTTTGTTGCTAATTATTTAATAAACACTTGCAACCTAAAATTAAAACAGACACTGTCAGTAATTCTGCACAGCATTAGTTATCAGCAGATCAATTCAAGATGGTTATAGTTAATTTCCCTTCCATATCTTATATATGACATGTGGAATTGGAATTGTGATCAAATAAATGGTGGATTATGAAGTCCCTTCTCATGAGCAATAAAATGTTGTGGAAAAATATGGAAAAATGTAATACAAGATTCACCCGTAAGTCAAAAAATATATTCAAGGATGCACAATTTTGAAGAGAGCGTGGCATTCCAAGTTCAAGTTCAAAGGTTGATGATGAAAATGGTTGAAGGAAAAGACAAAGCATGATCCCAAGAAAATAGGAATCATTTATGAAAGTTATTTTTAGAAATGTAATCAGTTAGGGTTTTTGCACGTAGAGCATTTTGTATACATTTGAAATCTTGCAATGTAATGGTGGTTGGAGTTTGTAGAGAAAAAAGTTTGTGTATTGAAATTTTTCCCATATAAATGAAATTGATGAGAGAAAAAGTACTGGTTTTTCTTCGATATAGAGATTCATGCATTATCATTTTTGCAGTCTATAAAAACTTCTCATGTTTGTGTGTTTCTTGTACCTTTTCATTTTTCCATCTTTCTTCATGTTTGAAAGAACCATATGAGTTGGAATTCATGTTATTTTCTCTGATTCATACATTTGAATATAGTTAATGCTTTTCTTTCTAATGATTGATGAAAAATTCATTCATGATAAATTCTCTGTGTTAATGATTGTTTCCCTTTCTACTACCACACTCAATAAATAAGCTAATCTACAAAAATGGTACCTATCTTTCCTCTGTTGTTGATATTTCTTACCACCAATATCTGAGCAGTTTGATAAATCCTATAGTATGACTCCATGCCCAATGATATAATCTCTTCCGCAACCAAATCTTGAAAACCGTGTTTACATTACTGAATATTTACCTAGTATATTGATAAAAAACAGTTGGTGTGGTGGCAACTAGTGATTGAGCTTAGAGAGAGTCCTCTTTGGTTGGAAAAGATACAATCCAACCTAAACTTGGTTGAAAAGGTTACCTTTAAGAGATTCCTCCTGCAACCCGAGGAAAATATGAGTGCTAACACACTGAATGTACAAACACCTATTATTCAATGAAGATACTAGGTTCTCAAACAATGTTGAGGGAACCTTCTTGTGCAATTGTAGTTTTGCAAAACAGGTTTGTGGTTTCCAAAAAAAAAATGTGTCCACATTATTTGGAACTAACACTGAAAGAGACCAAGCCTAATAGGTTAGTTGACATGCAATATTGGTAGACAAACACATGCATGCTTTTTTTACATTTACAAAAAGCATAGGCATTTCACAGTTACAAAACATCCACACATTTTGCAGTTACAAAATGTGCACGTGTTTTTTGTTCCAAAATACCTAGGTCGCTAGAGGAGGTCACTAGGGGAGGCGAGCGACTGGATGATTTAGCATAGGTTATTTTTTCAATGCACTTATTTCAATACAAATGCAGTGGTGCATTTCCAATACTAGTGCACCCAGAAACCATATACAATGTTGCACCGAATCCAAAAAAAATAAATGAAAATAACAAAAAGAAATCTAAATTGGTGCATTACGTAAGCATAAACACCCCAGTGCGTTTCCTTAAACATAAATGCCCCGTACTATATTTTATTAAAAAATAAAAAAATATTATTTTGTTAAAATATTCATAACAATTTGTTTAGAAGCATATATGCTCCGCATTGTTTAACAATGAATGCCCCGATGAATTTATTAGACACGAAATCATAATCGCATATTTTATTTAAAATAAGAAACATTTATTTTATTTAAAATAAGAAACATTTATTTTATTTAAAAAACCTATTTAAATTGATTTAAAACCTTACAAATGGTGCGTTACTTATCACAACATGCCTTGGTGTGTGTAAAAGTACAGAATGCACCAGTGAATGTGCTATTAAAAAATAACATTTTTTATTATTTTATTAAAACCCTACATCGTTGCATTATCTAAAAAGACATGCCTAGGTGCATCTTAGTTAACCGAACGAATCGATATGTATTTCATAAGAAAAAAATAATTTTAAAAATGTTAAATTTTATTGAAAAAACCTAACAACGGGGTGGTTATGTGTAATGTCCCTCTTTTACCCCTATTATTTTGCAACATAATGTGCAATTGTGTACACATACATGGCAAGGAGCTCAAGGAAGAGGCTCCACACATAAAAAAATTTAAGTATGGTTATGATCTCCTAAGTTGTAATGCGAATTTGTAGACTTAGGAGGTTGAAAGGATTCATGAAACTAAATGTAAGGGGCATGGAATCCAATTGGGGAAGAGGTTGAATGGTTGGGTAGCCATGAGTCGATGATGGGTGTCATCTTGGTGCTCCGAGCACTTAATGAAAAATGAACTATGATGTTCACTAGACAAGCACTTAAGTTTATAACTACCATTAATGATTAGTCGTAGATAAGGACACCGAAGAAACTATAAGTTGTCGCATGGTAGTAACAAGCTCATATGGCTTAACAATTTGCATAAGGATAACAAAGTTAAGTGATATTAAAAAAAAATAAGGAGTCTAGATATCATTGATATGTTAGCCTCGGCAAAGGATGTTAGAAGATATGGTTAAGCTTCTAAATAGAAAAGAGACAAGGTTTTCCTAATTCTTCTTTAAGGTATAAAATAGGAAGAAGGTTAAATAAATTATCATTTTAACCTATTTGGTATTATAAATAGATTAGAAATAAAATATTTACAAAATATTAAATCTATTGGTTGTTATAAATAATTTAATAGAATCAAATGTAAAAACCATAAAAATATACCAATGGTAGTATTCGTATATATAGGTTATTAATTTACAGATATTATAAACTCTAAATAAAATAGGGGGTCTCTTTTCTAAAGAAATAAAAAAAAAAACCTTTAGTTGGATTTTGCTATGAAATACAACAGGGTTCAAGTATTCAAATGTCAATGCTTATTTTTATTGTTTAACAATAGCGAGAAGGAGCAACCTCAATGAGAGGAACATCCTATGATATCCATCCCTCCACCAATGATTGACATCATATTAGAGGGCGTTCTCAAATATGAGAGCCAGTTCCGAAGAGAGTGTAACATAATATCTAGTTATATAAAACTACCCGTTGGCTTCTTAATAGATCACCCTTTTGTGACACGAACAATTTATATCTAGAGATGGGAGGTAAGGCATAGCCCATGCCTTGGTTTGTTAGGCTGCTAATAGAATACATATTGTAGCATTTCTAAGGGAGATATAGGGTACATCCCCAATTCCTTGTTAGTCATTTGGTTTGGGTTCTTTTATTTAAACCTTTGGAATGTATGGGTTGCTTTCCCAACGTTTGGTTGGAAGGGAGCAGTCCCTTAGCATTCCTTCTATATAAACGGATTGCCTCATAAATAGTTTTTGATATTTTTTTGAGCCTAGAGTGTACAATAATAGAGGGCGTATCCCCTTCTGGTTTCCTTATTTAATTATAATTAATACTTGTTTAAAGTATATGATAAGACAAAAGGGAACAACCAAGAGGGAGAAGCCCCGGCTAAGTTTTCCTGCCTCTTGAAATATTAAACTAATGATTGTTTAAATTTTAGGCTATGTCAGAATGAAGTAGTCAAGAGGGCGCATCCATGGCTGAGCAGCTTTCTCTTTGTAACTATAATCTACTACTTGTATAAATTATAGGTTAATCTAGAAAGGCGCAGCTAGGAGGGAGAAGCCCTACTGTGTATGGTTTGTCCTTTATATTATTTTTAAATCACATGTTTGAGCCATAGATGGGTGCATCCCAAGACTAAGGTAATTTTTGCTCTTTAAAATACATAAATTAATAGTTATATTACTTATTGGATGATCCAAAAGGGTGTATCCAAGGAGGGTGCAACCCTAGGTGTAAATCCTAATAAATGTATCCGCTATTAACACCCAAATTGACCCTCTAGGATGTGGGAGAAGGCCAGATCGAGGTAACCACAAAACCACTTGAGATTGCACTTCTGGCCCAGTGCAATCAGAGAGGGATCTCTCTTAAACTTTATGAAAGAATGAAAATAATCAATGAGGAACACATAGTCTTCTTACTCAAGTTATTCAATCAAATCACATTCAGAAGGTCATATTTTTTATGGAACAATTGTTTAAGGGTTTGGTGAGATAATCAGAGGAGAAATCATTGGGAAATGGAGTCAAAACATAACATATAAATCAAATAACAATGCTGCAGCATGAAATATCAGGATAGAGGCAAGATAGCCATCCATTTACAGTCAAAAGGTTGTTGTCTGGTGATAAAAGAAGAAGAAATGAACAGTCCATCAGCATGGGAATCTAACAAGGATGAATCCTATGCTAACCTTAGTAGAAATAATTGATGGATGTCTGAATCAATAACCAAAGCTTATAAAAAGAATTATGCGTTACTATACACTAGTTTTAGACGTGGAAAAGAAAAACATAATGGAAGTAAATAACAGGAAAAACATCCACATGAGAAGAAGAAGGAAACAGACTGTAAATTAAACAACACATGAATCTCTGCTGAAATCGGCCTCAGACACTGCAATTCTATTAAAGATTATGCTTCAAAACATAGCTTAGTTCTCCAAGGCCTCAACCCATTGATTTTCAAACCCATTCTACTCCTATTACATTGATATTTATAGGCTCTCATCCTCGAATTGACTAACAGAAAACAGTTAAAACTATGCTTCCACCTATAGGGTCCGGTTCACCACCTTTGACAACATATTAGAAAATGAAAAGGACTGCTAACAGTCAGTCGTGACTTGTTTCTCATGCCTTATCGACAGGGTTACAGATCCTACCAGCCTTGAAAATTGAGAAATATTTACATATAAACCTGGTTCAAAATATACTGTCATGACAAACCACAGAAGACTAGGGAACAGGCTTCCATCTCACTCATAAGTCTTCAATTGGTCCTGCTGATCGAAAAAGTCTTCTATCCTCATGGAATATTCCACCTATGCTTCTTCTAATGGAGGAGGAGGTGTCGCTTCTTCAGTGGAGAGGATGAAATCCTGGAGAACTTCTACAGTTTTGTGGGTGTCCTGCTACTCTTCTCGGGTCACTTTATTCTTCTTTTGATGTCGAACCTCCCTACACACCTGTCGGCCTTCCTGCTCCTCGGGCTTGCTTGGTGAGATCTCCTCTATGTGGTCAAAAACTATAGGAGATGAAGGAATGTGCTCTTTCTCCTCCTCGGACCACGCCTGCTCTGGCATGAAGACCACTTCAGCTTCCTGATCCCTCTCCATGACCTACTCCTAACTAAAAGGTACCAGAGCTACCGTGCTTACCACCTTTCTCATGCACTGATTCTGAACAACAAACGTGGGGATCCTGCCCATGATGGCTATATAGATAACGACGATCAGGTGTAATCATTTGCGTGATCATTTGACTAGCCCTTCCATGTGGGTGAGGAAAGGTGCCATTGAGATCCAGATTTGATGTACAACACGCTTAACCCTTCCCTCAGGTGAGGGAAGAAAGTTACCCGACGGCGCTAAGGTGGCTTCTGCCCCATAAATGATCACTTTCTTACAATGGAGATGCCTTTCAATCTTTTATTACCATGATTGAACTAGCACCGTAGATCTCCACAAGATTTTGATCTGGACTGTTGAATGGTGTGGTCCCTACCATGTTCACAAATTTTGGGTCAGCCGATCGCCTGCATAAGTAAGATCTGTGAACTGAATCTCAACTGTAGGTTTGATATTTAATAGATCCTGGCCGTTCGAACTTGTATCCTTATACCGAAAGTTCACAAATATGGGGATTGTATTTCTCCACGCATGTTAAAAATGCAAACAAATCCCTGGTCGTCGATTTGTATCCTCTATCGTCGATCACTCTTTGAGTTTCCCACCAGTTAATAGTTCCGCTCGTGATTACATAACTTCCAATTCTACCGCGAAAGGCACTTGGGACCACCGATCTTCCTTGATCTTGATCCAAGCCATCCAAAGGCACCATTATACATTGAGGGTGCATTTATTTGTTATTTAACCCTCTCGATACCATTAAAACCTTAGATTCCTGCCACTGCCCCTGTTCTGGACCAAAACCATCGTGGAGACCCTTGAGCTCCTGATATTTGGGACATGCGAGCTATGAGCATAGTTTTTCCTTGGTTATTTTTGTGAATAGGCACCCTTTTGATCTTTCCAAAATCCCTCTAATCATTTAGCACAAATATGGTGCTAACAACTGGCTCCTATTGGGGATTTCATCCTCCCTGTGAGGTAGCAAAGAACCCCGTATACCAGTGCCTTATCCATTTGGGCCTTCCTCATCATAAAAACCAGCTGCTTGTAACTCTCCATCTAAGACTAAAACTGAAGAACATAATTGAATAATACATACTCAGAGATGAACTGAAGACTATCGAATATTACTGCAACTGAAATACTGAAAAGGTGCTCTGTGTGCTAAGCTTATTTATGTACAACAACTACTCTACCTTGGGCCACCAAAATGACTACCTCCTCAGGTTGTACAAAAATGCCAGTACAACTAGTCTAGTAGTTGAAACTCTAAGTGGACTTTCTCATCAAGCTTAATAAAAATTAGAAAATAGAAGATCACCAGTGCTAAACAATGATGATAGGTGAAATCAACCTGGCAGAAAACAAACCAATCATCCCAACTGAGAAATTTTTCCATGTAATCAGCTATTGGGTCATATAAAACCTAAAATCCTTCCAACTTCACTGCCCTTCCTTTGACAGGACAAGGATGCTTATGCTGCAACTTCCCAGGCACCTTATCAGACTGTAAATTTTCTTGGAGCATAGCAAATTTTGCTCCAAAAGGACTGCAAGGAGCATGATCACCTTCTTTGTCACCCACATTAGACACAGGGATTGGATGCTTGCGGCAAGTTTCAAGTGGGGCTTGGAAATCGTTCCTACTTGGGTCCTTATACAATCTAGTAATATTGAAACCATCAGAATGAAGTATCCCCCTCTGCTGAGGCTGCGACTATGTAACATGAGAGGGTATTTCATTACTTGGGTTATCAATATCATCACCTCCTGGGCTATCTAGAATCCCTGGGTTAAAAATATGATTTTGCTTTGGTGCTTCAAAAGGGATATCTCCCTAATTTTCAAATGGATCAAGAAGAAGAAGAACTTGTCCTTTGGATAAGGATTTCAGGCCTAAATTATATGAAGAAACATTATATTGACTATCTTGGTCCTCCTCTACCATACCTACTGCTTGGTCGGCTTCAGCTTGCTGAATATATGAGCCAACTCCAAGAGATTGTTCATGGGTATCACAATTTGCTTGACTTTCTGCCAAGGGAACAACCTCTGTCTGCAGGAAGCTTCCATGAGTACATTGACAACTAGCTTCTTCTTTATCCTTTTGATGAGGGTATGATTCCTCATGCAAGGCTCTTAGGCTTTCTTCAATAGTTATATCAAAATCTGCAGGCTCTGTTGACTGCTTAGGGGCCCTACCCCATTGTTCATCTTCGTACTCATCATATATAGGAGGATAAAAATATTGTTTAAAGCTTTCCCCAATAGGAGCTTCCACTTGCATATTTCCATCCATATAAAACACATCAGTGCTCTCCTTCCCTTGTGCGTGGGTGGGCTGACCATTTCTCAATTTATCATGAGAATAACGAGAATATAGAACAAACTCTTCTGGTTCATATCCTTCTCCCATATTTGATATCCTTTCTATTCCACCCTCAATGCTTTGCTTTGAAATCTTTCCAGACATCCTGATATTATCTTCAATCTCGAATGCATCCATGAACATCTGTTGCAGGGTGGAAGACTTTCTTTCCAACAACAGAAATGACAATTCAGGAAAGAGGGAAGATGCATACTGAAACTTAGCAGCATTTTCTAGGGGCTGAATTTCCCTTGGCATGTTATAATAGAAACTTGCAAACCTCATGTTGAAACTAGACAGGGCGTCATCTTCTTTCTTTTTCATGGATTAAAACTCTGAAAGAACTTGGTCCAATGACCTTCTCTTACCCCAAAATTCCAAAAAGACATCAGAAAACTCCTCCCATGTATGGATGGATTCAGGCTGCAAGTGCTTGAACCATTTCTTCACATCTCCTTGTAAGGACTGGGAAAAAACCCTCATACAAACATCATCATGCTCTATCTCAAAAAGGTCTAAAAACTATTCAAAACCTTGAAGATGTCTTTCAGCTGTAAGACCTCCATCTTCTCGATAAAAAACAAGGAGGTATTTATACTATTTGGGAGGATATTCATGAAGAACTAGGGGCAGCTTCAAAGGGTTATATCTCTGCTGAGGTATAGGAAGTATGGGAACATGTACAGGAAGAATTTCATCGGCCTTGCTATTATGGGGTCTATAGGACTGATTATGGACCTTACAGGGTTAAGAAGAAGGAAATGGCTTAGCGCTAGGGATGAAGGAAGAATGTACATCTGCAAAATCTAATGAAGAATATACAAATGAAGTTCTCTAATGACCTAGAGATCTTCCACGAAACATAAGTCTCTTAACACATAGACATAAAGGAAAAAGGAAACCAATGCAAAAGAACAAGACCTATTTGAAGAAATTGATACTTTGGTACCTGGATCTTGCCTCTTCCATGTCGAAGGAAATTGAGCTCCTTCCCCAGTGGAGTTTGCAAATTTGATTGAATACTAAGTGCACTCGCCTGGGAAATAGTGAAACCCTGAACTTCTTCAGTGTGGGGCCACCATGAGACCCTCAATATCCTAATTATAGCATGGAGTCACCAATCTCCTCAGTGGACCTACGTTCGGATCAAAACCTTAATGAGTGGAGTCGCCAGGTGAATGGTGCACAACCTTCTCACTGTTTGACCGTTGTTCACCATCAACAATTAGATATGAAACTTTGCCATTCTCCCATGGATGATGTAACTCTCACTCCCCAGCATCGGTGCCAATTTGTTAACACCCAAATTGACCCTCTAGGTTGTGGGAGAAGGCCAGCTCGGGGTAACCACAAAACCACTTGAGATTGCACATTTGACCCAATGCAATCAAAGAGGGATCTCTCTTAAACTTTATGAAAGACTAAAAATAATCAATGAGCAATACACAGTCTTCTTACTCAAGTTATTCAATCAAAGCACACTCAGAAGGTCAAACTTCTGATGGAACAATTGTTTAAGGGTTTGGTGAGATAATGAGAGGAGAAAGCATTGGGAAATGGAGTCAAAACATAACATATAAATCAAATAAAAATGTTTCCGCATGAAATATCAGGACAATGGCAAGATAGCCATCCATTTACAGTCAAAAGGCTGTTGTCTGGTGATAAAAGAAGAAGAAGTGAACAGTCCATCAGCCTGGGCATCTATCAAGGATGAATCATATGCTAACTTTAGTAGAAATAATTGATGGATGTCTAAAACAATAACCAGATCTTATAAAAATATTTACGCATTACCATACACTACTTTCAGACATAGAAAAGAAAACCATAATGGAAGTAAATAATAGGAAACACATCCACGTGAGAAGAAGAAGGAAACAGGCTGTAAATTAAACAACACATGAATCTATGCCGAAATCAGCGTCAGACACTGTAATTCTATTAAAGAATATGCTTCAAAAATGCGCTTAGTTCTCCCAGGCCTCAGCCCATTGATTTTCCAACCCATTCTACTCCTATTACATAGATATTTATAGGCTCCCAGCCTCGATTTGACTAACATAAAATAGTTAAAACTGTGCTGCCACCTATAGGGTCCAATTCGCCACCTTTTACAACATATTTCAAAATGAAAAGGACTGCTAATGGTCAGCCATGACTTGTTTCTCATGCGCTATCGGCGGGCTTACAGATCCTACCGGCCTCAAAAATTGAGAAATATTTACATATAAACCTGGTTCAAAATATACTGATGTGATATGCCACAGAAGACTCGGGAACAGGCTTTCGCATCACTCTTGTGTCTTCAACTGGCCCTGCTGATCGAAGAAGTCTTCTATCCTCAAGGAATCTTCCACCTGTGCTTCTTTTGATGGAGGAGGAGGTGTCACTTCTTCAGTGTGTTAGCACTGGGATTTTGCTAGGTATTGGGAGGGGGTTTAAGTCCTTAAGGTCAACAAAGAAAGGTTTCTCTCTCGGTTTACATGGCCCAAAGACAAAAAGTTAAAGAACCATGCACAGTCGATTAACCCAAGGAGGGATTATCTATTGAGGTCCAATGTCTAAAAGGGTGGCTAGCGGAGAGAAAATGAAGAATTACGCCTGTAGCGAGTAAAGGCGTCTTTGGACGATGTAGATCGTGAATGAGGAGGATCGACAGTCACAGGCGACCGTCGCAGAGGGAGTTGAAAGCTAAATAATCGTGGGCGGAGAATTAACCTATGGGCATTTCAAAGCTTGATCAGCGCCAGAGGAGTAGATCAATGTCTAGGAATTGGTTTGCACTTTTAACATGCACTAGAAAAGTCACATTTCATATCCGCGAACTCTGGTTAAACCCCAACGTTGTTGAAGGGCCTTGATTTGGCGAGGGAGAGATCTATGACTCATAATGAGTTTGAAAATCTTACTTGTGCACTAGGCCGACTAGCTCAAAATCTGTGAACATGGTAGGGGCGACACCATCTGATGGTCCGGGTTTGAGCAAGGCTACGATCTACAGTGTAGATTCAACCAGGTGGATAGACGATTTAAAGGCATCTCTACTGCCACCAAAAAGATTGCAAGTAGCACGGAGACCACATCAGTGCCGTCGTATATTTTTCCACCTATCCAAAAGGGCCTAGATAAGCATGTTTCATGTCTACTCAATTGGCAGGCATCATTACTGCTCAATTCAGAGATTCGGTCAGGCCATCATAGCAAAGGTAATCACACGTAGCTGTCGTCATCGTCACGACCATTATAAGCATGGTCTCTACATCTTTATTTAGAGTTGTGGCATGAGAAGGGTCACGGGCTTTGCCACTCAGACATTTTTTAGTTACAATCTGGTTATGGAGAGCAACCATGGAGCCGAGGTGGTGGTTGGACCAGAGCAAGTATGGTCTCAGGTGGAGGAGGAGCATATTCCCTCCTCCACATTGGTATTCAACTGCATAGAAGAGGGTTCGTCCAGGGAACCTGAGGAGCATGAAGGACGACAGCTGCGTAGGAAGAATCAATGTTGGAAAAACAAGAAGGAGGCCCCAAAAGATGAGCAGGACACATACCCGGATCTGGAAATCATCAAGGATTACATTATCCCCACTGAAGAAACGACGCCTCCTCCTTTAGCAGAGAAATTAGCGGAGGAAGATTCCCTGAAAGTAAAAGACTTCTTTGAGCAGTAGGGCCAGTTGAAGGCCCAAGAATGAAGTGGTGGCCTGTTTATGCCTTTTCTTTTTTCCCACCCGGCAAGTCTGTCCTTGGATAAGTGTGTAGTTATCTGTTTACTCCAGTTTTTTAGGCCTGTTGAGGTCCATAGATCATTTAGGATTATCGTGGTCTGTACCCTATGACAGACACCCGTAGAAACATTCATGGTTAGTTATCAGTCCTTTTCACCTTAATATTCGCTGTCAGAAGTGGCGAGCTGGGCCATATCGGTGGCAGCATATTTTGTAACTATTTCTGATACTCGGTCCAAGGCTAAGAGCCTATAAATATCTATGTAATAGAAGATCAAAGGGTTGAAGAAAATAATTGGGCCAAGGCCTAGGAGAGCCATGTTTTGTTTTGTAGCACAATCATTAATTGAATTGCAGTGCTTGAAGTTGGCATTTAACAAAGTTTCATGTGTCACTTTGTTTACAGTATGTTTTTCTCTTCTCCTCATGTGATTGTGCTTCTTGTTATTTACTTACATTATGTTTTCTTTCTCATATCTGGAATTCGTGTATAGTACGAAAAAATTCTTGGTAGCAAGCTCTTCCTATTGTTCTAGATATTCACTTGATATTTCTTCTAAAGTTGACATCAAATTCACCTCTGGAGGTCGGTCATGTCAATGGATTGTTCGCTCTTTCTTCCTTTTTTACCAGATAATAACACTTAGACCGGAAGCGGGTGGCTATCTTGCCTCTGTTTGGATGTCCCATACTGCAACACTGTTATTCAATTTATGTATTAGGCCATGACTCCATCTCCCAACGCTTCTCCCTTGATTGTCTCACCAAACTTTAAACAAATTTGCACCTTGCAGAAATATGACCTTCTGTGTATGCTTTGAATGAATATCTTGAGTGTGAAGGTTGTGTGATTCTCTTTGATTATTTCTGGTCTTCTAAATATTAAGAGAGATCCCTCTCTGACTGTGTTGGGTTAGTAGCATAAGTCTAAAGTGGTTTTTTGGTTACCCTGAAGTGTCGCCTTCCCACAACCTTGGGGGTCATTTTTGGTGCTAACATAGTGGCACCGTTGTCGGGGAGTGAGTGTCTTATCATCCCTAGGAGAACGACAAAGTTTCAGAGCTGAATGTTGATGGTGAACAACACTCAGACGTTGAAAATGTTTTATACCTTTCACCTGGCAACTCCACTCAGTGAATTTTCAGTATAAAGGCAGCTCCACCGGGGCAAAATCGGTGACTCCACTGGAGGGAAATCCTAGCTAGATGAAGCATGGAAAAACTAAGAGCCGAGTATCCAAATATTAATTTTCTTAAAAGGGTCTTGTTCTTCTTCTTTGGTTTCTTGCTACCCTTGTGTATTTATGTCAGGAAATTGTTGCTTCACAGAAGAGCTCTGGGTCATGAGAGAGCTTCCTTCGTGTATCCTTCCCCGAACTTTGAAGATGTACATTCCTCTGCAACCCCCGGGATATATCTTCTCCCTTCTTTTGAACCATGTAAGATCCATAGCCAACCTTGCAATCCCCATTAGAGTGATGTTGATAATATCCTCCCTGTACATACTCTTTCACCTCCTAGGTCTCAGCATAGATATGGTCCTCTAAAGCTACCCCCTGTTCTTCATGACTATCCTCCTAAGTACCACAAATACCTACCTATTTTTGATGGAGAATCTGAAAGTCTTACTACTGAGAAACTTCTTCAAAGCTTTGAACATTTTCTGGACCTCTTTGAAGTAGAACATGATGATGTCTGTGTGAGGGCTTTTGCCAAATCCCTTCAAGGAAATGTGAAAAAACAGTTTAAACACTTGCAACCTGAGTCTATTAAATACATGGGAAGAGTTGTCTGATGTCTTTTTGGAGCTTTGGGGTGAGTGGAGGTCATGGGACTTGGTTCTTTTAGATTTTTACTCCGTTAGAAAGCAAGAAGATGAAACCATGTCCAATTTTAACACGAGGTTTGCAAGCTTCTATTATAATATTCCAAAGGGAATTCAGCCCTTAGAAAATGCTACTAGGATGAATTTTGCATCTACTTTTCCCCCTGAATCCTCTTTTTGTCTTTTGGACAGAAGGTCTCCCAATTTGCAACGTATGTTCATCGATGCACTAGAGGTGGAAGACAATCTTAGAATGTCTCAAAAAATCTCAGAGCAGGGAAACGAAGATGAATTGAAGAAGAGTTTAGAGTTTGGGGGAGGGTATGAGCCGAAAAATCTAGGGTTATTTTCTCGTGGTGAGCTAAGAGATAGTCAGCCAAGCCACATACAAAGGGATTTTGGTAGCGCTGGTTCATTCTATGGAGAAGGCCATCAGCGTATCAAGAGTTTTGCGATGCAAAGCTTTGATGAAAGGTCTGGTCCACCCATATATGATGAATATAAAGATGAGAATGTTATATGTTTTTTAGAAGCGGATAAGAAGAATGTATCATCATGCAGTCAGTCCCACTATGTAGAGGGGCCAGCCAAAGAAGAGGGCCTAGTGGTAGCTCCTAATTTCATCATGGAAAGCCATGAAAATATTGAGCCCAAGGAGGGTGGACCTCTGTTCCCCGAAGCTGAATCATTCACTAGAATAAGGAGCATTCTTAAGGTGATGAGTGGGGAAAGCTTGAAGACTTTGCATGAAGAGCCCTGCCCTCATCCAAGTGAAGTAGAGGGGGCTGGTGATCAAGAGGTTCCTGGAGATTCCTAGCAAATAGAGTTTTCTCTTTGGATTGAAGCTGAAGAAGATTATGAGATCCATGGGGAGTTTCGTAGGCCTAACACACACTTTCAGCAGGTTGACCAGATAATGGAGCTGCTAGAAGGAGACTGGGATGGTCGACATGGTTTTTATGCATGTTTTTTAGGCCTAGAGTCTTGGCTTCAACAAGAAGGCCTTTTACTTGGTCTTTTTGAAAATAAGGGTGGAGTTTCTTTTGAGTTTCCTGAGCAGAATCAGGTTTTCAATCGTGGGATCTGAAGAAACCAAGAGAGAAAGGTTATGACTAGTCCTGGCATTGAGGTATCCTTCTATGTTGCAGAGTTTCAGTCCCAGCAAGAGGCTAGTTGTCTCAGTCTTGTTGGGTTACATAAGGGTCCGAACCTGGGTGAGATCCAGGTTTTATTCGAATCCTGCCAAATATACTTGAGCCCCACGCTGGATGTGAGTGGAGGAGGAGATAAACATACTACCTAAAGCTCCTTCGGGGTAAAATTGACTGGGCTGCAAGCGGAGCTACAGTCTCGTAGAGGGCCGGGGGAGTTGCAGCTAAAGCAGACCTATTTCGACAGCGGTATGTCAAAAAAATTTGAAGGACATCACACTTTCTACGACCTGATATTTGGCTATATGAAAAGTTCTTCAATTGGGGTAAGAAGTTTTGTTTTTGTCAAAGGGACCTCACCTATCATCAATACTTTTTACTATTATGGTTTTACCCTCTGATTTTGGTTAAGCATGATTTGGAGGTTTTCCTGTTAGATCAGCTGCTGGATTGGTTGCACTGGCATTTTCATATCACCTAATACGAAAGCCATTCCACTAGCATAGGGTAGAGTATTTTTGTGTATAAATAAACTCGCCATCCCGAGCAATTTTTAGCTTTCAATTGCAGTAGTGCTTTGCAGTCATCATTTCAGTTCTTGGTTTGTGTTTTCAATAAAGAGCTATAGAAAGCTAATTTTTTGGTAAGCCACATCCCAATGGATAAGAAACTGGTCTATGGGGTTCTTTGCTACCTCGCAGGGAGGATAACATCTCGAATAGGATCCCATTGTTAGCACTGGGATTATGCTAGGTATTGGAAGGATGTTTAGGCCCTTAAGGTCAACAAAGAAAGGTTTCTCTCTTGGTTTACATGGCCCAAAGACAAAAATTTAAAGAACCATGCGCAGTCGATTAACCCAAGGAGGGATTATCTATTTAGTTCCAAGGTCTAAAAGGGTGGCCAGGGGAGAGAAAATGAAGAATTACGCCCGTAGCAAGTAAAGGCATCTTTGGACGACGTAGATCGTGATCGAGGAGGATCGACGGTAATATGCGCCTGTCACAGGCGCCTGTCACAGAGGGAGTTGAAAGCTATATAAGCGTGGGCAGAGAATTAACTAGCGGGCATTTCAAAGCTTGATCTGTGCCAGAGGAGTATATCAACGGCCAGGAATCGGTTCACATTTTTAACATGCATGAGAAAAGTCACATTTCATATCCGCAAACTCTGGTTAAATACCGACGTTCTACAACAGTCTTGATTTGGAGGGGGAGAGATCTACAGCTCACAATGAATTCGTAAATCTTACTAGTGCACCAGGCTGACCAGCTCAAAAACTGTGAACACAGTAGGGGCGAGGCCATCTGACAGTCCGGGTTTGAGCAGGGCTAAGATCTATTGTGTAGATTCGACCAGGTGGATAGACATCTTAAAGGCATCTCTACTACCACCAAAATGATTGCAAGTAGCACGGAGGCCACATCAGCACCATTGTATATTTTCCCACCTATCCAAAAGAGCCTGGCTAAGCATGTTTCACGTCAACTCAATTGGTAGGCATCATTACTGCTCGATTGGGAGATTCAGTCATGCCATCATGGAATAGGTCATCACACGTAGTTTTTGTCATTGTCATGGCCTTTATAAGCATGGTCCCTGCGTCTTGATTCAGAGCCGTGGCATGAGAAGGGTGGCGGGCTTTGCCACTCATAAATTTTTTAGTTACAATCTGGTTATGGAGAGAGACCATGGAGCCGAGGTGGTGGTTGTACTAGAGCAAGTATGGTATGAGGTGGAGGAGGATCATATTCCCTCCTCCCCATTGGTATTCAACTGCGTAGAAGAGAGTTCAGCCAGTGAACCGGAGGAGCACGAAGGCCGAAAAGTTCGTAGGAGGAATCGACGTCGACAAAAGAAGAAGGAGGCCCCTGAAGATGAGCATGACACATACCCGGATTTGGAAATCATCAAGGATTACATTGTCCCCACTGAAGAAATGACACCTCGTCCTTCAGCAGAGAAGTTACAAGAGTAAGATTCCCTAAAAGTAGAAGACTTCTTCGAGACACAGGGCCAGTTGAAGGCCAAAGAATGAAGTGGCGGCCTGTTCGTGCATTTTATTTTTTCCCACCCTACAAGTCTGTCCTTGGCTAAGTGTGTAGCTATCTGTTTACTCTAGTTTTTGAGGCCTGTTAAGGTCCATAGATTGTTTAGGATTATCATGGTCTATACCCTGCGACGGACACCCGTAGAAATAGTCATGGTTAGTTAGCAGTCCTTTTCACCTTATGATTCACTATCAGCAGTGGCTAGCTGGGCCATATAGGTGGCAACATATTTTGTAAATGTTTCTGATACTCGGTCCAAGGCTAAGAGCCTATAAATATCTATGTAATAGAAGATCAAAGGGTTGAAGAAAATCATTAGGCCAAGGCCTGGGAGAGCCAAGTTTTGTTTTGTAGCACAATCATTAATAGGATTGCAGTGCTTGAAGTTGGCATTTAATAGATATTCATGTATCGCTTTGCTTACAGTCTGCTTTTCTCTTCTCCTCATGTGACTGTGCTTCTTGTTATTTACTTACATTATATTTTCTTTCTCATATCTAGAATCAGTGTATAGTAGGACAAAATTCATGGTAGCAAGCTCTACCTCTTGTTTCAGGTATTCACTTGATATTTCTTCTAAAGTTGACATCGAATTCACATCTAGAGGTCACTCATGTCAATGGACTGTTCGCTCTTTCTTCCCTCTTCACCAGATAATAACACTTAGAATGGAAGTGGGTGTCTATCTTGCCTCTATTTGGATGTCCCATACTACAACACTCTTATTCGATTTATGTATTGGGCCACGGTTCCATCGCCCAATGCTTATCCCTTGATTGTCTCACCAAACGTTAAACAAATTTTCCCCTTGCAGAAATCTGACCTTATGTGTATGCTTTGAATGAATATCTTAAGTGTGAAGGCTGTGTGGTTCTCTTTGATTATTTCCAGTCTTCTAAATATTAAGAGAGATCCCTCTCTGTTCGGATATCCACATCATCTATTTCAGGATACATATCTATTTCAGGATCATCTATTTCAGGATACATATCTACTTCAGGATCTTGCATGATCTATTTCAGGATATGCAGCTGCATGCACTTGCATGCATCCCAGTCACCAGTTTGATGCCTCCAACACCTTATCCACCTTCTTCTAGCACCCGGGAGCCACTTACCACAGAGTTTTAGCCCTCCTAAGCTGAAAGGCGCCCTCTTCTCACCTACTGCCAGAGAAGGGCGCACTTGTTCACCTACCACTGCAAATTCACTCCAGTTACATTCAGTTAGCTCCGATTCTCCCTGATTTGAGGCTAGTTTCACTCCTGACTGACTGTTTCACCTCCGATTGACTTCCAGTTCGATTAGGTGACTTGTTATGACTCCAGTTAGCCTCCCATGCGCCCCCACTGAGCCTCCAGATCCTATATCAGTGCTACACACTTCAGTTACATTTATTACACTCAGTTAGACTCAGTTTGACACCTGGATGACTGGTTGTTGTGATTGATGAGCACCACCGATGATTTATGAGGACTCCTAGACAGAGTCAAGCTACTCCATTTCTGTGATTCGAATGACCTCCTTAGGCAATTCGAATTGCTCAGTCATTGTGACAGTTTGTATTGTAATTCATTCACCCTTTCTGGGATAGAGAGCACTGCTGCATCTTTTGCACAGTTTTGCACCATATTTTCTATGTTCATCTGTTGTGATTGATTTACTTGTTCATTAGATCTGCTGTGACTAATTTTACATGGTATCAGAGCCATTGCAGGGACAAGATCTCTTTTCTACAGGTGTTTATACAAGAAGATTTGACTGAATTGCTAAAAATTGCAAAAAGTTTGGCATGAGATATCTCAAGGGCATTCGCTCCTGTGCATGCAAAGCTTGAAAAATACTCCAATACCACTCCAGAAGCTTGAGTTACCACATAATTCCTGGATCTGATACATTGGACCTATTCAACATTGCTTGAAATCCAATCCCAGGTGTGATGCAACTCTCAAAGGGTGGATTGTTCGACCTTATTGTGGTTGTTTTGATGTGATTTGCAGGTTTATTGTCTCCTTCAAGTGCACTCGCTATTTTCTGCATGCAAGGTTTCCTCCTTCAATTGCATTCGCTATAGTCTGCATGCAAGCTTCCTCTTCATCAGTTGACTCAATCCTTGCAATGGAATACTCTTCTTCAAAGCCTATCCTCACCCCATTCAATTATTTTGATTGGAAAGATGATACGGAGATCATATTACGTTCAAAAGGTTACTACCGAGTCACTCTTGGTCTTGAATTGGAGCCAAACAATGTAGCAGAAAGAACCAAACACTACAACAAGCTTGATGAAGCTTACGGTCTTCTTTGTCTCTCCATCTCCAAGGATCTTCACTTCCATCTCAGCGGATTGAAGACTCCAAAAGCCATATGGGAGCAACTTGAGACACTATTCGGCAAGCAGGATGAGCTTAGGGCTTTTCAATTAGAAAATGAATTGATTGGCCTTAATCCTGAGAATTTCGAGAGCATCAATGAATTCTTCACAAAATTCAAGAACTTGAACTTGCAATTCAAGAACAGTGGTGTTATCAAAGAGGATAAACAGTTGATCCTCTCCATTCTAAGCAAGCTTGGGAAAGATTATTCGGTATTTGTCTCCACTTTCAATTCCGGTCGGCTAACTACCCCGAATTGGAAGATGCCTACCTTGAATGCCTTCATTGAGTCCGTTACGAAAGAGCATGACAAGTTGATTCAAATGGGGTCCATAAGCTCCAAAGATTCATCCCTATTTGTTCAAGGACCCAAGATCTCGAATGGTAAAGGAAAGCCAAAGAAGGAGAAGCCCAAATTCGAGCCTCACAAGCAAAAAGACAAAAGCAAGCAAACGGATGCACCATCCAGTTCGAAATCCAAGCAAAAGGGCAAAGAAGGTAACCAAAAATCTAAATGTACTTATTGTAACCGTGGATTTCATCCCGAAAGTTCATGTATGAAGAAGACTATAGATCAAATGGCCCTCCTTTTGGAAAAGAACAACATAACCCTTCCTGACGGTGCAAGGAAGAAAGATCGGAATGATGATCATGAAAGAGGACAAGCACTCATGGCAACGGTTTCGAAGCCCTCAACTCTCTTGATAGATTCGGGTGCATCAAATCATATGGCTGCAAACATTGATTCTTTCTCCTCATTCGATCCAAACAGCTCCATCCCCATCCATTTGGGAGATGACTCAAAAATTTCTTCAAAGGGCAAAGGTACGATTCATGTAGAACATGGATGCTTTCAGAATGTTCTCTATGTGCCTTCCTTAGCTTCGAATCTCCTTTCTGTGTATCAAATGACACATACTGGTGATCCAAAGAAATTCACATTCAGCCCTAATACAGTTGAAATTTCTGATATCAAAAGTGGAAGACTAGTTGCGGTTGGAAAGGCAAACCACACTGCTAAATGTTATGAGTTTTCGCACTTTATTCCGCTTGCAAAGCCCACTGCTCTTCACACACATGGTAATGAGGTTAGTAGGATTTGGCATGAAAGATTTGGACATCTAAATTATAAGTATTTTCTGCTGCTATCAAATAAATCCATGGTAGATGGGCTTCCACAACTCCGTTCCTCGAAGGGAATATGCACCGGTTGCATTATTGGGAAGCACCCCGAGCACAGATTCGACCGCGGCAAGGCTAGAAGAGCCTCTACTATTTTGGGATTGATCCATTCTGATATCAGTGGTCCACTGCCCCAGATTTCATTAAATGGTTCAAGGTATGTTTTGACATTTATTGACGATTTTTCCCGCTTTACATGGGTATTCTTTCTCAAAAACAAGTCAGAAGTGCTTGGAAAATTCAAGGATTTTAAGGCTTCTGTTGAGACCACCACTGAGAGCAAGATCAAAGCTCTTAGATCTGATAGTGGTGGGGAATATATCAAGTCCGAGTTGCTGCAACTTTGTGCCCAAAGCGGAATCAAGATCCAACATACAGTTCCCTACACACCCCAGCAGAACGGTGTAGCGGAAAGGAAAAACCGGTCACTGAAAGAGATGGCTACATGCATGATTGAATCGAAAGGTTTGGCTGCAAATATTTGGGCTGAAGCAATCAATGTTGCTGCATATATACAGAACCGTGTTCCACATTCATCCGTGAAAGGTATGACTCCTTTCGAAGCATTCTTTGGTCACAAACCGGATGTGTCAAATTTGAGAGTTTTTGGCTCTACTGCATGGGCTAGAATTCCTTCTGAGAAGAGACGAGCTTTGGATCCACAAAGTATCGAGTGCATATTGATAGGATATGGGGAAGAATCAAAAGCATATAAACTCATGGATATCAGATCTAAAAAGATATTCATAGAGCGCAGTGTGCAGTTTGAAGAACCACTTCAAGAATTGCAACTAGTTGAGGAGAAAACTGCCGATTCACCGCCTTCACCAGAAGAAGATTCGAGCAGCGATAATGAAGGTATGAGTTCTGATATTTCTGATATTGTAGCAGCATATGATGATCATGACATATCAGGTTCGGAATCCGACCATTCAGATCCCCCTCAGTTACCAAAGTGGGCCCAAAACACTCTACAATCTGCTGGTTCTAGTCTTGGAAATCCTGCTGATCCGAGACGAACAAGAGGAGACTTTCAAAGGGCAGGTATGGCTCTTTCTATTGCTGATCCATTTTGTTAGAACATTTTTCCACCTATGTACATTAATCATTTATTAATGATGATTAATTAGCCCAAGTGATTAATGATTACATCCCTAAGTTGATTAGCTACTAAATGGTCAATTATCATGAACTAGATGGCAAATGTGAACAAGTGCTGAGTCAAACCAGCTAAGTGGAGCGCTCCCCAGGGCAATTAATGCACTCAGCATGCCTAGAGCGCCCTCCTCAGGTCATTTAATGCACTCAGCATGCTTCTCTTCTACCTAGGGCGCATTTGCTCTCTTTGTGGACAATCTTGCCTTGTTTTGTCACATTTTTGACCAATTTTAGACTCCAAACCTCTAACCAACCAGTTTCTTCACATGTGTGAGGTCACATGGGCCTGTCCAGTCATTCCCAGCATTCACACTGCAGATTCGAACCAGTTTGGGATGGTTTGGGATTTTTTGGTCAACCTAGGGGGGTTTGAGCTTTTTCTAAGCTAGATCAGTGTGAACACTCCAGATGGATTCAAATTCTTCCAGATTTGTATATATGGGTGTTCTTAACCTTTGTTAAGGTTGGACAGTTAATAATATTGACATTATTCACCAATTCATGTGTATTGTTCTTCATTCATTTAAATTTTTTTATGCTAATTCTTGCAAATGTTGTGCAATCTTTCACCAGTGAGGAATCCACAGTAGCTAGATTCAACTATGCTTGAGATTTTACATGGTATCAGAGCTCTTGGAGCTAGAATTCGAACCAGCAGACTGTTGTAGTGGATTGCCAGAAACAGTGGAGAAACCACATAATTCCTGAGGCCATTGCCTTGAGCTTACTGGAGAAATCTAGTGGCTCCTCTCAGGTGTGATGCTCTCCCGAATGCACCCACTATCCATACAGGGTTCGAATCTGTGAGTGTAGATCCCTCCAGAGTGATTTGAGAGTTGTTTGCAGGTATTGGAGTTCAGCATTGTCAGCAAGTGCGAATTGCAGCAGAGGAGAATGGAGCCATCTCACCCAAACGTGCTCACACCCTTCAACTATTTCGATTGGAAGGCAGAAATGGTGATTTTGCTGAGATCCAAGGGTCTCTACAGAATCACGATGGGCACTGAGGTTGAGCCAAACTCAGCTGTGGAGAAATCCAAGTTTTTTAACAGAATGGATGAGGCATTTGGCCTCCTTTGTCTCAGCATTTCGAGAGACCTCCTGTTTCATGTAGAAAGTCTAGCAACTCCAAATGAAGTGTGGCTCAAGCTTGAGACACTGTTTGGAAAGACTGATGAGATGAGAGGCCACCAGCTCGAAAATGAGCTTGTCTCACTGAGCCCAGGGAATTTCGATTCCATCCAGGACTTCTTCACCAAGTTCAAGAACTTGGTCTTGCAGATCAGACAATGTGGCATAGAGAAGAAAGAAGAACAGTTGGTGTTGTCCATTCTCTCCAAATTGGGTTCTGAATACTCAGTTTTTGTGTCTTCCTTCAACTCCACAAGGCTCACAGTCAGAGGTTGGAAGATGCCATCCTTGGCTGACTTCATGGAGATGCTAACTCAAGAGCAAGACAAGCTGGTCTTGATGGGCTCCATCAAACAAAAAGATCAAGTTCTTGCAGCTGGAGATTCGAAATGTGGAAGAAGCAAGCAAAAACCCAGGGTTTCGAAACCTCAAGAGAAGAAGAGAAAGGATGAGAGGCCCAAATCCTCTGAGGGGGTTTCGAATACTGTCAAGAACAAGGGAAAGAAGGCTGAGAAGACAAAATGTAGCTACTGTCAAAGAGGTTTTCATCCAGAGAGCTCATGCATGAAGAAAACCATAGACACCATGACACATCTCCTACAGAAAAATAATATTCCTCTTCCTGAAAGTTCCAAGAAGAAGGAGTGCGTTTCTGAAGACAAGGAGAGCTGCCATGCTTTGGTGGCTAGCTCATCTCATTCACCTTTGTTTATCATTGATTCAGGTGCCTCAAGGCACATGGCTTCCTCAAGAGACTCGTTTTCTGAACTTGCTCCCTACAGTGGTCTCTCAATTCGAATGGGAGATGACTCAGAAATCCCTGCTCATGGCATTGGGAAAATCTCTATGGAGAATGGCTTCTTCTCCAATGTGCTGTATGTGCCAAATCTTGCAGCAAACTTGCTCTCTGTATATCAAATGACTCATACTGGAGCAGCAAAGAAGGTGGTCTTCACTCAGGATGAAGTGGAGATATCAGAAGTTTCCACCGGGAAAATTGTTGCAAAGGGTGTTGCAGACCATGACATGAAGATGTACATGTTCTCCCACTTCCTCGAATTTTCTTCACCAAGTGTGCTGCTGTCACATGGGAATGAGACCAGCAAGCTATGGCATCAAAGGTATGGGCACCTAAACTACAGATATCTTCAAGTTTTAAGCAAAGAAAATATGGTAGAAGGGCTGCCCCAAATCAGATTTTCGAGTGGAACATGCAAGGGTTGCATGATTGGGAAACATCCTGAAAGGAAGTATGACAAAGGGAAGGCTAGGAGGGCTGATCAACCTCTTGGGATAGTACATTCTGATCTCATAGGGCCACTCCCCACACCCTCCTATGGCTGCAGCAAATATGTGCTCACCTTCATCGATGACTACTCAAGGTACTGCTGGTTATTTTTCCTTAAGCAAAAATCTGAAGTCTTTGATTGTTTCAAGAATTTTAAGAGCATGGTTGAGAACTTCAGTGGGAAGGCCATGAAGATTTTGAGGACTGATAATGGTAGAGAGTATGTCAACAACAATTTGCAGCAGCTCTGTCAAGAGCATGGCATTCAGATGCAACACTCAGTGCCCTACACACCTCAGCAAAATGGTGTTGCAGAGCGCAAAAATAGAGCACTGAAAGAGATGGCAACTTGCATGTTGCAAGCAAGGGATTTGTCTCCTAAATTATGGGCTGAAGCTATGAATTGTGCAGCATATGTTCAGAACAGATCACCACACAAAGCATTGCAAGGAATCACTCCATTTGAAGCTTGGATGGGCCACAAGCCAAATGTCTCACATTTCAGAATTTTTGGCTCAAGGGCTTGGGCCAGAATTCCACCGGAGAAGAGAAAGGCATTGCAGCCCCAAAGCAAGGAGTCAATCATGGTTGGGTATGCAGAGGATTCCAAGGGCTACAAGCTCTTTGATCCATCCACTCACAAAACTTTCATTGAAAGAAGTGTCAAATTCGAAGAGGAAGAATTTTTGCAAGCTAGTGAACAAGGTGATGGGGAATGCTCATTCCCTCGTCTTGATGATGAAGTAAGTAGTGATTCATTCTCTGATATTTCTGATTCTGATATTTCTGAAGATGATGTTGATATGGATTCTGAACATATCCCTCCCTCAAGGCCCAAGTGGGTAGAGAAAACAATTCAAAGTGCCGGAGAGCTAGTGGGAGATCCCCAAGATGCTAGGAAAACTAGATCTCAATTTCACAATTCCTTTGCATATAATAATTCTGATCTGAGTGAGGCATGTTATTTGATGGTTGGATCTGATCCAATGTCATATTCAGAAGCATGTACAGACCCAAGGTGGCAATCATCCATGCAAGAGGAGATGAACTCACTCCATGAGAACAAAACTTGGGATTTGGTCCCTCTTCCTCCCAAGAGGAAACTAGTGCAATGCAAGTGGATTTATAGAACCAAAATTGGATCTGATTGCTCTGATCTGAAGTATAAGGCCAGGTTGGTGGCCAAGGATTACTTTCAGGTCCAAGGAGTGGACTATACAGAGACATTTGCACCGGTGGCAAAGATGGACTCCATAAGACTAGTTTTGGCAATTGGGGCTTCCAAGCGATGGGAGATTCATCACATGGATGTAAAAAGTGCCTTTCTTCATGGGGATCTGAATGAGGAGATTTATATGCAGCAGCCTGAAGGTTTTATCTCTGATCATACACTTGTTTGCAGGTTGAACAAATCACTCTACGGGCTCAAGCAAGCTCCTAGAGCATGGTATGCAAAAATGGACAATTTTCTGCTATCTTTGGGGTTTGAGAGGTGTAAGTCTGATCCAAATGTGTATATGCAGCATGTTAGTGATCTGATATTGATTATTGTACTGTATGTTGATGATCTTTTGATCACTGGTAGCTGCACCAAAGAACTTGACTCAGTTAAGAGAGCATTGCATAGTGCATTCTCCATGACCGATCTAGGATTGCTAAAACAATTTCTGGGTTTGGAGATTGATCAATCTGTGAATGGAATTTCTGTATGTCAGTCAAGGTATGCTTCAGATTTGCTGCAGAAATTTAAGATGGCTGAATGTAAGTCTGCAAAATTTCCATTTCTTTCAGGAGTTAAGCTTACAGAATGGGGTTCTTCACCACTAGTTGACAGTTCGTTGTATAGACAACTAGTTGGGAGTTTGTTGTATCTTACACACTCTCGACCAGATTTGTCTTATGTTGTTGGGGCTGTTGCAAGGCACATGCAAGAGCCTCATGAGATCCATTGGAAGGCAGCCAAGAGGATCCTTCATTATGTTCAGGGTACTAAGTCTTTTGGTATCCATTATGCTGCTGGTTCATCCCTTGAACTAGTAGGATTTACAGATTCTGATTGGGCCGGTGATTGTATTGATCGGAAGTCAACTTCCGGTTATGTCTTTATGCTTGCACATGGACCTATATGCTGGTCAAGCAAGAAACAGAGCACTATTTCCTTATCTTCAGCTGAGGCCGAGTACAGGGGAGCAGTCAATGCAGCCAGACAATGTGTTTGGTTGCAAGGTATTCTTGCAGAGTTCGGGATTGTCTTTGATTCACCCACTATTCTTTGGTGTGATAATCAAAGTACAATCAAGATTTCTACCGATCCAGTACAGAGACAGAGGACCAAGCACATAGAGATACACATGCATTACATTCGGGGTTTGGTGCATGACCGGATCATAGCATTGCAGTATTGCCCATCCAGTGAGCAAACTGCTGATATCTTCACCAAGTGTTTTACCGAGAAGACCTTCACTCACCTTAGATCTTTGCTTGGGGTGAGTGATGCATGGTGATGATTGGTGTATTTTGATATATGCCACATGTCCATTTTAGAGGGGAGGTTTTATTTCCCATGTGGTTTTCCTCCTTACCTTGGTTACATGGACAAATAAATTTTATGATGTAAAAGGTGACTTGAGCCTAGTTGCCAAGGCCTTAATTTTTGATATTTCACTAAGTCTAGCTTAAGGGGGGGTGTTAGAACATTTTTCCACCTATGTACATTAATCATTTATTAATGATGATTAATTAGCCCAAGTGATTAATGATTACATCCCTAAGTTGATTAGCTACTAAATGGTCAATTATCATGAACTAGATGGCAAATGTGAACAAGTGCTGAGTCAAACCAGCTAAGTGGAGCGCTCCCCAGGGCAATTAATGCACTCAGCATGCCTAGAGCGCCCTCCTCAGGTCATTTAATGCACTCAGCATGCTTCTCTTCTACCTAGGGCGCATTTGCTCTCTTTGTGGACAATCTTGCCTTGTTTTGTCACATTTTTGACCAATTTTAGACTCCAAACCTCTAACCAACCAGTTTCTTCACATGTGTGAGGTCACATGGGCCTGTCCAGTCATTCCCAGCATTCACACTGCAGATTCGAACCAGTTTGGGATGGTTTGGGATTTTTTGGTCAACCTAGGGGGGTTTGAGCTTTTTCTAAGCTAGATCAGTGTGAACACTCTAGATGGATTCAAATTCTTCCAGATTTGTATATATGGGTGTTCTTAACCTTTGTTAAGGTTGGACAGTTAATAATATTGACATTATTCACCAATTCATGTGTATTGTTCTTCATTCATTTAAATTTTTTTATGCTAATTCTTGCAAATGTTGTGCAATCTTTCACCAGTGAGGAATCCACAGTAGCTAGATTCAACTGTGCTTGAGATTTTACACATTTCTTCCTGAGATTTTTTATTTGATGGCTGGTTCAGATCCCCAATCATACTATTCAGCCCATCGAGATCCGAGATGGAAAAGTGCCATGGATGAAGAGTACAGTTCTCTTCAAAAGAACAATACATGGGAGCTAGTTTCTCTTCCACCTGGAAGAAAATTAGTGAAGTGTAAATGGGTCTACCGTACTAAAGTTGCTGCTGATGGCACTATCAGCAAATATAAAGCAAGGTTGGTGGCAAAAGGTTTTTCCCAAGTCCAAGGAGTGGACTACACAGAGACCTTTGCACCGGTTGCAAAGATGGATTCCATCCGCCTTGTTTTAGCTATTGCCGCATCCAAGCACTGGGAAGTGCATCATATGGATGTGAAGAGTGCATTTTTACATGGAGACCTTGCTGAAGAGGTCTATATGCAGCAGCCAGAGGGTTATACATCAGATCCATCATTGGTTTGTAGATTGAAGAAATCTTTGTACGGGTTAAAACAGGCCCCAAGAGCTTGGTACGCAAAGATGGACTCCTTCCTTCTTTCTCAGAATTTCCAAAGATGCAAATCTGATCCGAATGTCTATCTTCAGCGAGTTAAAGGTAATTTGTTGGTTATTGTACTTTATGTTGATGATCTGCTTATTACTGGTAGCACACTTACTTCAATAAACAAGCTAAAATCTGCCTTAAATCTAGCTTTTGACATGAGCGATTTGGGCTTGCTGAGTCACTTTTTGGGCTTGGAGATAGCTCAAAATTTCGATGGGATCACTATATCTCAGCAAAAATATGCTTCCGACCTGTTATTGAAGTTTAATATGGCTGAATGTAAGGCAGCCCCGTTCCCATTCCTCTCAGGAATCAGTCTTGAGGAGGGAGATTCCACACCGCTTGCAGATTGCAGTATGTATCGACAGTTGATTGGTTCACTACTTTATTTGACACATTCACGGCCTGATATATCATATGCCGTGAGTGCCGTGTCAAGATATATGCAGCAGCCACATGAGCTTCATTGGCGAGCAGCCAAGCGGATCTTGCAGTATGTGCAAGGTACGAGACAGTTTGGCATACATTATGCTGCAGATTCTGAGCTAGATTTCATTGGTTTTATTGATTCAGATTGGGAAGGTGATAGCATTGATCGGAAGTCCACTTCCGGTTATGTTTTCATGATTGGTCATGGTGATATTTGCTGGTCCAGCAAAAAGCAAGCAGCCATTGCACTTTCTTCAGCAGAGGCAGAGTATCGAGGGGCAGTCAATGCCTGCATTCAGGCAGTTTGGTTGCAGGGTATTCTTTCCGAGTTTGGTTTTGGTGGCACTACTTCGACTGTCCTATTTTGTGACAATCAAAGTGCTATCAAGATCTCCACAGATCCCGTTCAGCGGCAGAGGACCAAACACATTGAGATTCATATGCATTACATTCGACAGTTGGTGCATGACCGCACCATCATTCTGCAATATTGCTCTACTGATGAGCAAATTGCAGACATCTTCACCAAGAGCTTCACTGAGAAGAAGTTCTCTTACCTCCGTTCACTGTTGGGGGTGAGTTCCATCATGGTGGAGACAGATTGATTCATTATTATGCTTTAGCTTGAGGGGGGGCTTTCTTCCCACTGGGTTTTCCCTCTTTCCTCACTTAGTTTATTTTCAGCATTTTTTGGATTATTGTATTGGGGTGACCTTTGGTCTTAGTTACCAGGGCCCCACATTATTTTAGTTGGCACATCATAGTCTAGCTTGAGGGGGGGTGTTCGGATATCCACATCATCTATTTCAGGATACATATCTATTTCAGGATCATCTATTTCAGGATACATATCTACTTCAGGATCTTGCATGATCTATTTCAGGATATGCAGCTGCATGCACTTGCATGCATCCCAGTCACCAGTTTGATGCCTCCAGCACCTTATCCACCTTCTTCTAGCACCCGGGAGCCACTTACCACAGAGTTTTAGCCCTCCTAAGCTGAAAGGCGCCCTCTTCTCACCTACTGCCAGAGAAGGGCGCACTTGTTCACCTACCACTGCAGATTCACTCCAGTTACATTCAGTTAGCTCCGATTCTCCCTGATTTGAGGCTAGTTTCACTCCTGACTGACTGTTTCACCTCCGATTGATTTCCAGTTCGATTAGGTGACTTGTTCTGACTCCAGTTAGCCTCCCATGCGCCCCCACTGAGCCTCCAGATCCTATATCAGTGCTACACACTTCAGTTACATTTATTACACTTAGTTAGACTCAGTTTGACACCTGGATGACTGGTTGTTGTGATTGATGAGCACCACCGATGATTTATGAGGACTCCTAGACAGAGTCAAGCTACTCCATTTCTGTGATTCGAATGACCTCCTTAGGCAATTCGAATTGCTCAGTCATTGTGACAGTTTGTATTGTAATTCATTCACCCTTTCTGGGATAGAGAGCACTGCTGCATCTTTTGCACAGTTTTGCACCATATTTTCTATGTTCATCTGTTGTGATTGATTTACTTGTTCATTAGATCTGCTGTGACTAATTTTACACTCTCTTACTGTGCTAGGTCAGTAGCATTAGTCTAAAGTGGTTTTGTGGTTACCCTGAAGTGTCCCCTTCCCACAACCTTGGGGGTCATTTTGGGTGCTAACACAGTGGAGTGGATGAAATCTTCGAGAAATTCTACGGTTTCGTGGGTGTCCTGCTGTTAACAATAAAATTAACACCCTTAGTCAAGTGACAGAAGAAGCGCATTTTTACCATGCACTTGCAGTAGGAAGACATGACATAAGTTCATGCAGAGATGAATTCTCTCTAAAAAATGCATTAAAATGCATTAATTGTGCTTAAATCATTCTAAATGGTGCAAAAGGCCTAAAAACTATGAAAAGTGGATTTTCAAGCTAAAGTAATCTAAATGGATTATCCCACACTCAAAAGAGAAACCTAAGGAAAATTTTCCAATACTATATAAGAAAGGCTTTGGGGCATGGTAAGGACACACAAAGTAAGAGCAAAGAAATGTTGGAAATATTCTGAAGGAGGAGAAAGAGCTCAAATTCTTCAAGAATAAGCTAAGTCTAGTTTTCTTTTACCTTGTATAAATTCAGATAGGGCCAGGGGTCGGCTCCTCTTGGAATCCCTTATCACTCCCCTTCCTGCACAAACAAAAAATTAAACATTAGTTTCGGTAACTAGTTTTTTAGTAAAAACAAAGTATAAAATTTTTAAAGATGTTGAGTATGAATTGAATCTTTTATTTACCTATTGAAGGGAAGTTTGAGGCTAGTAAGGTTGGCCAATTTCGGTTGTTACAACCAACAAACTCTAGAGGTAGCGACCATTAGCACTTGCACTATCTCCCTTCACGCCTTGCAAAGAAACCAGAAAGGGTATACCATTAATGTTGAATTGTGGCTACAGGAAATCACCATTGATAGAGCAGAACCTCTGTTCGCAGAGCTCTCAAACCAAATCATCACAATAATGAAGTTTCGGACACTAAATAACACATTAAACCCCTTTCAAAACCCTAAGCCATCTGGTTGTCCAAATGGACAACTGAGATTAATTTCCAGCATCATCCATAAAGGCCTGGTTGCGTTGTCAACTCACAACCAAGTTAGCTCTTAAATTCGATAGAATTACATAGTACAAACATTAAACCATCACAACGAACAACAAATCTGAATGACGTTATAACAATAAAATTAAATTAAAATCATTCATATTAGTTCGACTATGGTGAACCCCATAGCCCCATTATATATCAATGATTACATCAAACTCATAACGATGTATTGTTAACCTTGCACTAGGAGAAAATTTTTATATCATTGGTCCTTGTAAAGACTTTAATACTCTTAAAGTATTGGGATTAAGACTATTTCCATAGTCTCCCAACATTGGTTACATATAACTAAATCCTCAACACATAATAGTTAAGGTAGGATCACAGATCAAGACTTAGCCTTAGGGATAAGTCAGACCTTTACAAACTAATAACAGGAACAAGAAAAAGAACATCACCTTCAGTTATGATGGCAACATGCCACTCTTTTTGCAAGGAATCCACTTTGAATGTAACCTGATAAAAAAAAACGTTATATAATGTTATATTGCTATGGATATAAATTTATTTATTTATTTATGGATTTTCGAGGTATATGACATTATGGTATCAGAGCATGGTTATAACACTTTGCCTAAACTGGCCCAACAATTGCAACTGCTAAACCAGTAAACTAATGTTTATCTATTTTGGGTTTGATTCTCTTATGAACAGGAAGAGAAGGATAACTTTATTTTTGTAGGAAACTATGGCAGAATTCAGAATGTCCGAGGGAGATCAATCTCCCCCTAGAATACCAATGAAAAATGAAGAAGGTGAAATCTTGGTAAACTTAAATGAGAGTCAAAACGACAATCCATCAAAATTACAACAGATTGTTAAAGAATAAAGGTCAGAATTAAAAAGAGTTAGAGAAGAAAACGAACGAATTATGAAGGCACAAGAAGAACTAAATAGCATTCTGCTGGCTAAAATACACAGTAATGAAAAAGATAAAAACAAAGAATCTAAAAATGATAATCCAAAATCTACACCTTACAAATGTAAGGGAAGAAAGATGGAACTTTCCATTCATAGGGCTGAAACTCACAGTGAGGAACCACCAAAACACCACACAGAAGAACATCAGGATTCTAGTGAAAGTAGTGATAGTCATAAAGATAAAAATAAGTACAAACACTATGAATATATTTCAGGGGAATTTAATAAAATTAAACCTCCTATGTTTAATGGGGAAATCAAGAAAGGATAAGAGGAAGAAGCTTGGCTATCTGGAATGAAGAAATACTTCCAAATTTATAACTATTTTGATGAATTGAAGGAAAAAATAGCCATTTATAACCTAAGTGGAAAAGCAGATATTTGGTGGGAAGATATCAAAAAAGTAAAGGGTATAAAAGATCGACATGTAACATGGAAGACCTTTAAGAAACTTTTTAAAATAAAGTATCTCTTAGAACAGTACTATGAAGAAAAAACGAAATAATTCTACGAGTTAAGGTTAGGAGCTATGACCATGAAAGAACTCTGTAGTAAATTCTCAAGTCTGCTTCGTTATGTACCATACTTAATATATGAAAAACCAAAAATACAACGCATTCTCAGTTTCCTGCCTACCATGTTTAAGGAACATATTGAGTATGACAACTCGAAGACGTTGGAGGAAGCAATGAGAAAAGCGATTTTCTGCTTGATCAGAATAAGAATAAAAGAGAAAATATACCTAATTGGAACACTAAAAGACGGGATAACTTGGACCCAAGAAAGAAGAATAATAATAAATTTCACAGAAATACTGGGAATAATTACAGAGGGTATCAAGGTAGTAATTATAGATTTTTTAAACCACAGCACCCTGCAACAAAAGAAAGAGAACCTTCCACTAATTTTAATAAAAATACTGCACTGAGGGAACCCTTAAAATGTTGGGAATGTGGTGACCCACATTACTTTAAATACTATCATTTAAAAAATAAAACCTTTAATAAATTTCACTCCATTCAGGAATCTATTACAGTTGGAGATATGGTGAGTATGCCAAGAATCAGTGTTGCTTGGAGAATCAACAAGCAGACCATCAAGCTTCAATGGTGGATATTGAAGGTATGATAAAACGTCAACCTATTTCCATACTAATTGATCTAGGTGCAAGTTTGAGTTATGTATCACCTAGGATTGTTGAATTATGTAAATTAGTACCAAAATTTGTTGAAAAATCTTGGCTGGTACAGTTAGCCACAGGTACTAAATGTAAGGTCCCTAGTTATGTGAAAAACTGTGAAGTATTGATGAATGAATTTAATATGCATGATGATCTAAATATTTTACCGTTAGGTTCCTATGATATGCTGATAGGAATGGATTGGTTGGAAAAACACAGAGTCATGTTGAATTGTTATGACAAAACTTTTACATGCATAGATAATACTGGAAACACAATTAAAGTAACAGGAATTAGCAGAAAAACTATGATCAGAGAGATCTTAGCCTTATAGATGAAGAGATCTATACGTAAAGGAAAGTATTTTTTGTTTATGTAATAGATGATAAAGATAAAGATAACAAACTTAAAGTATAATATATACCTATCTTGAAATATTTTAAAGACATCTTTCCGAAAGAAGTCCCTGGACTACTTCTAAAAAGAGACATAGACTTTACAATCGATATGATACCGGGAACGGTACTAGCATCAAAATCTCCATCTCGGATGAATATAATAGAACTTATAGAACTTAAATCACAATTACAAGAATTATTTGACAAGAAGTATATTCGACCTATTGTTTCCCCTTGGGGAGCATCGGTCTTATTCATAAAGAAGAAAGACGGAACTTTAAGATTATGCATAGACTATCGACAATTAAATCAAATGAATATTAAAAATCAATATCCTTTACCCCAGATAGATGATCTATTCGATCAGTTCCGAGGGGCAACAATATTTTCTAAAATAGATTTAAGGTCCAGCTACCATCAGGTATGGATCAAAGATGAAGACATCTTTAAAACTGCTTTTAGAACTCGTTATGGTCATTACAGGTTTGTCGTAATGACATTTGGTTTAACAAACATGCCTGCAACTTTTATGTGCTTAATGAATAGTATTTTGAGTAACTACTTAGATAAATTCATATTCATGTTCATCGATGTTATATTGATTTATTGGAAGAATGAACAAGAATAGGAAGAACACTTAAAAATAGTTCTGCGGATCTTAAGAGAACAACAATTGTTTGCTAAGTTTAGCAAATAAGATTTATTTAAAGACAAAATTCAATATCTAGGACACATAGTGTATAAGGATGGAATATTTGTCGACCCCGACAAGATTAAGGCTATCACTGAATGGCTAGTTCCTAAAAATGTAACGGACATAAGATCATTCATGGGGATTACGGGTTATTATCGAAAATTTATTGAAGGATTTTATAAGATAGCTTACCCCATAAATTCACTACAGAAGAAAGGTAAAAAATTTCATTGGAATGAAAAGTGTATGAAAAGTTTTAATAAATTAAAACATCTATTAACCACAACCCCTATAATACAAATGGCTGATGCTTTTAAGGATTTCGTCGTATGTACTGATGCATGTAATGAAGGATTAGGCGGCGTAATGATTTAATAAAATCATGTCGTGGCCTATGAATCCATAAAAATAAAGGAACATGAAAATAATTACGCTACACACGATTTAGAACTTGCTGCAATTATACATGCGTTAAAGATGTAGTGACACTACCTCATCAGAAGGAAACTTTTGCTAATGTTAGATAGCATAAGTTTAAAATATTTGTTTGACCAACATTATTTAAATGCTAGACAAGCGAGGTGGCTGTCATTCTTAAGCGAATATGACTTCGAAAAAAAAATGGAAAGAAAACAAGGTTGCAAACGCTTTAAATCGTCATGCAAATTTATTATTTGCGAACAACATCTATGAATTAGATTTAGAAAATCAAATTTTAAATGAAGAAAATTTTGATAAAGAAAACCAAAATTTAAAGGAAAAGACTACTGAAAATGAAAAGAACCAGATAAAAACAGATTTCAGTCTAAATAAAAGAGGGTTATTGCTGCATAAAAACAGATTGTACATACCAAATACAATAGGAATCAAATTAACTGTTATGAATGATTTACACAAAAGACCCTATTTAGGACACCCAGGATACCAAAATATGATCACCATGATCAGAAAAGACTTATTTTGGCCTAACATGAATAAAGAGGTAACATAATACTTAGCTCACTGCATTGAATGCCAGCAATTCAAGGAAGAACACCAACATCCAACAGGGTTATTGCAACCACTACCCATTCCAGAATGGAAGTGGGAAATCATCAACATGGATTTTATTAGTGGCCCACCTAAATTTTTTAGGAAACATGACTCAATCATTGTCGTAGTCGATAAATTAAGCAAAGCAACTCACTTTATTCCAGTAAAATATACTTATAAGGTTGTTAACATTGCATATATATTTATGAAAGATATTTTCAGGTTACATGGTGTACGAAAGGTAATAATATCAGATAGAGATGTAAAATTTACAAGAAATTTCTGGAAAGCTTTTTTTAAAGGGTTAGGCACTCAGTCGAACTTCAGTAGTGTGTATCATCCACAAATGGATGGGTTGACCAAAAGGTTAAACCAAGTCCTAGAAGACATGCTAAGAATGTATGTAATGGACAAACCACATAAGTGGGAAGCCTACTTACACCTATTATAATTTGGTTACAATAATCATTTTCAAGTATCAAATGGTATGAGTCCTTTTGAAATTATGTATGGACGTAATTGTTAAAAGACATGGAACTAACCGTGAAGTAGGTACAACAAAATTTGAAGGTTTCCCAAGATAGGCAGAAAAGTTATGCTGACTTAAAAAGAACTCATCAAGAGTGCCAGGTAGGCGACCATGTGTATATAAATGTAAGACCCAAGAAAACATCCTTAAATTTGGGAAGGTATTCAAAATTGGCACATAGGTATTGTGGTCCATTTGAAATTTTGGCTAAAGTAGGGCCGGTAGCATACCAGTTAGTTCTACCGCCTACTATTAAAGTACATGATGTTTTTCACATTTCCATTTTGAAGAAATATGTTCATGACACTACTCATGTGATCTATTGGGATGCTATGCAGGTGGAACCCAAGGGAGAGTTCCTGGTGGGACCGGAGCCTATTCTCGACAGAAGAGAAATTCTACTCCAAAACCGTACCATCAGACAAGTCAAGGTTTAATGGAATCACCTTAGTCTGGAAGATTCCACTTCGGAATTGGAAAGTGATATGTGGGAGGCATATCCAATCCTATTTCAAGACGAAGAAATGGAAGAATAAAGACATAAAAATAATTACACCAAGGACGGTGTTATCTTTTAAGAGGAGGTGTATTTAATACACCATTATTAAATAAATTATTTGTAATATCCTGAATTTTGTTGATTATGTTTATGTTATATATTGGGCGTAAGCCCTGATGCATATGATTTCTTTTTGACGATATATATATATATATATATATATATTGGGCGTAAGCCCTGATGCATATGATTTCTTTTTGACGATATATATATATATATATATATATATATATATATATATATATATATATATATATATATACTGGGCGTAAGCCCCAATAACCATGTTTTACTTTTGTTATATATGTTGGGCATAAGCCCCGATACAAATGATTTACCTTGATTATAGATATATGTATTTGGGAATGGACCCTGATAGATGTAGATTATTGTTATGTATTGGGAATAAAGCCCCGATGTACTTGATTGATGTTTATTATGTGATTGGGTACAAACCCTAATATACTGAGATGCTCTTGTTATATACTATGCAAATTTCTGGTATGCATAACTCCATTTTGATGATGTGTTGAGCATTGGATTTGGATAACATGGATGACCTATGTGCTGGGCATAAGGCCCGATGTACATAGAGGACTTTTATTATGTGTTGCGTGTAAGTCCCGAGGTACATAGAGTGTTGGGAATAAGCTCTGGAGCACTCCAACTTGATGTTGAGCACAATCTCTTGAGCATCGGATCTTTGGCCATTGTATCCCTAGGTGTATCTTACAAATACATCATAGCACTGGTGTTGAGCAAAGAGCTCTAGAATTGCACTAGTGTAACGCACGTTGAAGAGTGTTGAGCATAAGCTCTGAATAGCAGCCAAGGTTACTTTACTTAAAAAGGTGTTGAATTGAGGAAGGATCTGAATAGAACCACCATTCATCATACTTATTTAATTTGACTAATTGAATCACTACTCATCTCATCAAGGACTGAGGAAAATTTCATGAAATACGAGGTAATCCAACATGCAAAAGGACCTAAAGCTAGCTAACCTAGTCGACCATCCAAACCTACCAAGGCATTGTCCAAAGAATGGACCTTATTTAATAAAGCATCAGAGATATAATGTTATTTAACTACTTAAATAAATCAACATGATTATTTATAAAGAGTCTCACTTATGTACAAGTGGATGCATAAAATATATGTATAAGATATTATTTATATGAAAATATATAAAGAAAGTCATGGGAATAATAAAAGAACACATAGTTATATAAAGTAAAATAACTATATCCACTTCAATGGATTATACATAAGTATTCTCATTCATATAAATTAAATAAAGAAAATATAAAGTTCCTTTAATAAATTCAAGATGGAACAAGTTAACAAGTCCTAGATAAACTAAGGTTATAACTAAATAAACTTTTTAAATTATATATATTATAATTGAAATGAAAAATCAAACTGAAGTTAATATTAAAAATATTAATATTACTCAACTGCCATTTCCAAAGTTCATCTATAAATAAAAGGACAATTTCTAAAGAGAGGATCATCTATCTTATTATCATTCTTTTATGGTAACAAGAGAGAAATTGTCCCATAAATCTGGAAGAGTAATTATTCCAGGATTGAATTGCAAACCAGTTGTCTGCCCTAGGTTCTCTAGTTTCCTCTTGCATGTTGGAGCCAGATTGGGAGGATCCGATTAGAACGAGGAACGGTTCTGGGTCATGGTTGGGAGGAACGTGGAAGTTGCAAAGTTATTTGGTTATCATCCTACAGGTCAGCTAAGCATATTGTTTCCATTAATCAGTATTTAAGGTGTGCATGCTTTTACAATAAGAAGATCCAAGTTGCAAAGTTCAAGTATGAATTGTTTTTATATTTCAAATTTATTACAGGCTGAAATAATTTAGGATTTAAATTCTAATCACTGTAATTTTCTTTTTATGGCAATATGGTTATCTTTATGCATTGGGAGCAAGGGTTGTTGTATTGGCTCCCCAGGTCAAACTTTATTTATCTTCAACATTTAAAATTTAATCTATGCATAAGTATTACCTAGAATATTAAACCCTCTTCATTTACCTTAGTCTTACAATCTAGAAGAGCTAGTAGCGCTAGTTTGTGCTAGATCCCAAACCCTACAAACTACTTAGTAAATTATTCCAACCTTTAATAAAGAACTCGTTATAATTGCCCCAAACCTAGTTAATTCATAAGAGTATAATTCTGCACCCATAATAAAAATCAAATCTACAGCAGAATCATCTCATATGAGAGATCGATCCTCTTTGGTTTCCCAGCCCTAGAATCCTAGGTTACAATGTTATCTAAAATCAAAACCTTCACACATAACCAAACCATTTATTTAAATAGAAAACTAACAATCAATTTCTGATAGAGGTCTCGTATATTTTTTCCAACCTAAATAAATCAATGCAACATAACTATTAATAA
Organism: Larix kaempferi; assembly: GCA_027924585.1. Classification (NCBI taxonomy): domain Eukaryota; kingdom Viridiplantae; phylum Streptophyta; class Pinopsida; order Pinales; family Pinaceae; genus Larix; species Larix kaempferi. Next base: position 15,677,073 of record BSBM01000030.1, read on the forward strand.
GTCGAATTGTGCCAACCACAAAGCCACAAATAATCCCCTGTCTAAAAGCACAACCATAGAATCGAAACCACATACTCCTAATTTAATTAGGGAACGCTTCAAAATTTTTAAACATTGACTTTCCAAATAAAGGTTGAACTCAGGATCGAGTCTTCTAAACAAAAAAATTAGTTAAACGCTTAAATAATTGACCACTCTACAGTGTGCATCGTTATCCAGATTTGCACAAATATTAACCAATGAACACGAAAGATCAGAATGCTAATTAACAAGCTAGGGATCTGCCCTGAATATTATATATAAACATTTTTGAATTATTAACTAACTCTAGCTTTAACCTATGGAACCATTCCCTTCTCACAAAAGCGTAGAGTTTATAATTTACAAAGAAACATTATATTCCAGCTAGAACCACATAAACCACAATTACCCAGAGGTTTCGCTCTCCAAACAGAAACACATAAATTATGAAATACACTGAGTCATTTCTCTCAAGATTAACACACACACAATTTATAAATAAAAACATTTTACAGACAGGAGCTTCACGCTAAGAATCATAACGTTATGACCCTCTACAAAAGCCTTGAATTTTAGCATAGACTTTCCCCAAATCGATTACTAAACCCTAGGTCTTTCCAAACCAAAACAGAGATGCTCTAAGGAATAAAAATGTATTTTTTGAAATAGAGATGCTTAAGCCAAAGTCAATACTACCCAACAACTATAGGGTTATCCATTCATTTACTAGTATAAAATTTAAAGCATCATCACTAAATCGAAGACCAAAAATATATAGACATTCTAATCTCAAATACTAAAATTTACACAGGATCAACATACTTTACAGAAGCTTAAGAACATTTATAAAACATCTCTACGAATGAGACAGAGGCCAATTTAAAACGAAACAAATATTTTTTTCATAAATAAAAAATTACAAACCACCAGCGACAGTGAAATTATACATAAGCTAGGAGCCAAGTGGGCATCCTCTGTTCCAGAAATGTCTATACAGTATTCAAACTTAAAACGAAACTGTAAATTATACTCATCACTGAGTCAAATTCCTTAAAACAAGTATGTCCATGAAATTACCAAACTGAACATTACAATAGAGTTCCAAAACCAGGAATGGTAAAGCATTCACAAAATCCATAGTAGACAACCTCTCATACAAGAAACTAGGACAAGGGTGGAGTCGAATGAAGGTGAGTAAGGTCACAATGGTCCAGGATTACCAAGTATTTTCGAATCCTACAAACCCCCTTCTTCCAACACCTTTCCATGTTGAGCTCAAACCTTCCAGAACCAAACAGCCTGTCAGAAAACCAGTGGACGTGTTAGCCGCAACAGAAACGAAAGGATGGTATCGAAAACTTGTCAAGAATTAGGGGAACTAGAGTTACCTTAATTGTTTTCCACACCATCTTATCACTTAATATGAAAGCGGGCTTGAGCAATGCTCATGTCCAACGTTGGCTTCATGGCCATGTTTCGAAACCAGAGAGCCCTTCTCTCCTTCCACCAAACCAGCAAATGCGAAACTACAACACAACCAACTAGTCGCTAGGGTTTACCTTACTCCAGCTGGGAATCATGATTTTCCCATGGCCAGCTCATGGGAAAAAATTTATTACCACCTACCTCCACCTCATTTGAAATTATTACCCACTCCCCATAATAGAGAGTGAAAATCCTTAACATACCTCGACTGTTATCACCAAAGCATGAATTGAACTCATGTTAACCTTTTATCCAAACAAAGTTTCATATGGTTGCAAAAATTTAAGAGTTAGGTTTAAAATCATTCATTTAAGCACCTAAAAAATAGAGGTAGGAATAAAATTTAGCATATAGCCAAGTAATCCAGGCCATGGACCCCAACCTCAACCCTTCAAGCTTTTAATATTGATAAGATCACATTTAAAAGAAGAATTATTACACATTGAAAATAAACCATTAGAGTCAGGCATTCATGCAGCCAACCGTTAAGCAAAACATAAATTTAACCATTAGCTTGATATGGATCGTTAAGCTCATCACCAAAACATTGTTTCTAAAGAATATCAAAGAATCCATTAAAATCAACTAAATCAAGCAGAGTATCATAAAAAAAGTATAAACGTTACATACACATTATAAGTGATAGGTCTTATGTTTATTTATAGTGCTGAAGTTAATTTAATAAATATTTGAACCGAGTGATGATGTTAGCCATACATAATTTTTTTTAAATTTTACAGTTTTAGGGACATTACATTATTATTAAATAATTTTTGAATATTTTATGTTTATTTATTATTTTAAATATTTTTGACAAGAAGTCAAAAATAAAAACAATGTAATGGACTATTCTTTTATTAATAAAAAAATACTCAAGGGGGGTAGAAATGAAATAGTTGTTGCATGAATGATTGCTGACCTAGAAAAGGAAAAGACAAGTGGTTGAAGCTACTGAGTGAGAACTCAAGGTCCAGGAGGCATCTTCCCCCAAAATCAGGTCACAACTCTTAGTTGAGTGCTAAAGAGAAGGAGGCTCATAAACGACCAAGTCCTAGGAAAAATACCATATAATAGTATGTCCATAAGAAGCAGGAGGCTAGCATTGGACAGGGATTGAAGGCTAGCATTGGACGGGGATTGAATATGATAATGCAAGAGATGGCGCATTAAGTGGATTTTTCTCTAGTAGTTCAGCGATCAGGCTCGGGGGTTTTGGAGCAAGTGAGACTAGGATGCTCTAGGAGTTCATTGGGAGGAATGACCATTTCATCTTTGTGTTTCTAACAGTGGTGCCAGGTTTTTTGTTTTATTTTCTTATATGTTTAAAAGTAATTACAGTAGGATTTTGTAATGTCCCCATTCAAATAATTTCATAGTAAGACAATCCCATCAATCCTACTAGTTTCCTAGGTTGGATGGGCACATGTGGAATGGTAATAAGGAAGATAATAAATGATGTTTAGACATTAGAAGGGTTCAATTATTTAATAAATAGAGTGAATAAATAAATTCAAGAGAAATCCTAGATGGAAAATGGTTTTGGAGACATATGGAGGATGTGGGACCCACACTAGCTTGATTTTTCATAATACATGGTATCTCTCTCTTGCAAATTCAAATTAATGGGAAGGTGAACACTCTTGGGTGAGTTGGTAAGTCATAACACATGTCATTGAGCATATTAGGTCGAATTGGGAAGGATTGGTAACCTCCATGGAAGATAAAGAGTCAAATTGGAAGTTTGTGGACATTTGGACTAGATTCCCTAGCCTCTATGACACCAATGATGGAGCATCTATGACAACTATGACAAATTGCAGACCTGACCTCTGACATCTGACCACTATGACATGTCATCCCCAAAAATAGGCTCAAGGAAGGCACTCATGGGATTTGGAGAAGCCAAAGAGACTCAAAATCGAATTTCGAAGAAGATGGAAGGTTGGAACTAGGAGACAAGTGGCAAATGTGGAATATTTCCTAAATGGAAATATATTGAATCTATTGAGAGGATTTCGACCCTTAGAAGGATAATGTTGGTTATAAAATTTAGAAATGAAGTATGAGAATGGCTTTTGACGATTTGAGAAAAATTTCATTTGTGAAGAGAGAAGTAGTGGATGACTAGTTTTTTGCCTTAGCCAATTTTGAGGGTGAAAGATTCCCATCCAAGTTGGTGTTTGGAGAGGCCAATCAAGTATTTCATGGTGCTCTAATGGAGTTTTAATTTCAGGTATCAGCTACAGGAATTTTCATGGTTTGGTTTAGTGCAGCACTTTCTCTCCACCGTTTCCAGTTTTAAAGGCATATTCATGCTCCTTGAGGGAGGGAATTTTTGGTGAGCTCTTGTGCTTCTTGGGAGATATTCTCATTATATATTTCTCATTGTAATAGATTCATATCCTCTTTTATTAATATTCAGAAAGTATCAGGTCGAAATACCCACTGGTTGTATGCAAAAATATTAATTAATGAGTAAACAATGTCCATTTCCCCAATGCTTTGATGTATGACCCTATAGGGTTGATTATTTCAAATGGATGGATGATTCTTTGATATAATTTTTATTAATATACTTCCATGGATATATTATACAAGTTTCATGTACTGTACTTGAGCATTTGAAGTATTTTTACTCAGTTTGTTTGTATTGGGAGGTGAAATAGTGTCATTTCCCCAAGGGTCGAATTGGGGGTTTTTGCTGTTGAATGTGAGAGGGTTAGAACAGTATTAAAAATCAATTAATGGTTCATATGAGACCTTAATAATATAATTAACACATTACATACCTCTGTTCATAAATTCGTGGGATTTTGGAGGCATTTGGAAGGCCATTTGCAGCGTTACCCCGGGGGGATTTGATGCACAAATTACTAGTCAAAATTACATATATTGATCAGAATACAAATCAAGTTTGCAGTAGTATTTGGAGGGACATAAAACATACATGAACCTAATATTCAAGTCTAAATACCATTCATACACTCCTATAGAATATTTGGGAGCATTTGGGTTGATTTGGATGTCAAAACAGTAAAACTAGTCAAATGTTGAAATTGGGGAAAAAGTGGAAAAATTGGCATTTTAATAAAATTTGAAAAAGGGTCATTACAAGTGGTATCAGAGCATGTTCTTGGCACATGATGGTCTTAACAAGAAGTCAAAAGAATAATCCACCACCCTTTGAACCAGTAGTTGAAAATATTTTTGTTGAAGAAGAGGTAGTAGAAGAAGAGAAGTCTTTTGCTGAAATTATGGGTAGAGAGGAGAAGGACAAAGCAAGATATAAGGAGGAACTTATTGAAACCTTAGATCCATGTTTCTCTAAACTTTCAACAAACATGGATAGGATAGGTGACAGATTGTTGCAAGAATTCGAATTGTTGATTAGCCAGCTTCAAAGCAAAGGGATGATAGGGGATAATAGTGGTTCACACTCAGGGGAAAAGATGAAAGGGAATGAGCATATTTTCTCAACTACAGGAACTCATAATAGACCTGATGAATTTCAAAGCACACAAAGGCATACTGCACCTAAATTTCTCACACCCAAAGAAGAGCCCAATCTTGAATTGGATTACAAGAAACTAGTAAATAATTGGAATGATTTGAATGAAGAGTGTAGAAGAGGTGTACCACTCAATGACTACATTGATGCTATGCAAAAGATTAAAAGGAAGGGAGACAATAGGAGTCCATTCCAAAACAAATAATTAAATAGTGCTATTGGAAAAATGTCACTTCCTACTTTTGATGATTCTTCTCAAAATTCTGCTAGCTAACACTTGGGTGCAAAAATTGGATGTATATTTTCAGTTGAATCCTATGTTGGAAGAGGATGCATTAAAAATGGCCATTTTGCATTTGGAAGGGGATGCCAACGAATGGTGGTTCTATGGCATGAAAACCTTGGGTCATGATCAGGTTAAAACATATGGAGAATTTGTTGACAGGGTACTAGAGAGATTTGAACAAAAAGATCTAGAATTGCCTTTCAAGGAATTAGCTCAATTGAAGCAAACTGGGACCCCTACTGAATATATGTTGGAATTTCAAAAACTGTCAGTCAAGGTGGATGATGTATCTATGGGAAGGTTGGTATTGCTGTTCACTAAAGGTTTGGTTGAACTCTAAAAAGGTTTGGTCAAAGCCCACAATCCAACTACATTAAAAGATGAAATGAGCTTGACTAGGGATCTCGAAAATGTGCTCCCTAGAATGAGATTTCCTCCCAAGCCTGACTTCAAAATTCAAAAGAAACCTTGGAAAAGAGATGTGCTTGATAAGAAGCCATGGCAAGAAGAGGAACATGGAAAGGATAATAAAGAGGAACTAAGCAGGGAAGAGCTCAGAAGGAAGAAATTGTGTTACTCATGCTTCCAACCATGGGTACCTGGACATAAATGTGCTAAAGGAAAGGCCCAATTCATTGAAGTATTTTGTGATGAGGGATATGAAGGGGGAATGGAGTAAGAAGGACATAATTCAGCCCAAGAAGAAGGATATACTACAGCAAAAGAAGGGAAACCAAAGGTGAAGCATCCCTCACCCACCAAAGTAACAATGGCAGTACTTTCAGCAATACCTCGCTACCATACTATCCGATGTAAGGGTGTGGTACAAGGACAAAGAACTTCAGTTTTGGTAGATGGAGGAGCCACCCATAACTTCATTGATGCAGAGATGGTGGAGAAAAGAAAGATACCTATTGAACCATTTGATGGCTTTATAGTTGTCATTCCCGGTCACAACACAATGGAGTGCAAAACATGGATTCCACAGCTGCAAGTCACCGTAGGTAACTATACTTTTGTCGATAGCTTTTATGTGGTTGATATTGGTGATACTAATGTTGTTTTGGGAGTGAAATGGTTGTATTCAATAGGAGAGCATACAGTAAATTATAAAATTCCTAAAATAAAATTTCAAGATTCAAAAGGAGTACTAAGGATTGTGAGAGGGCAACACACCTATCCGAATCAGGTAGTTTCTTCCCACAGCATGAAGCACCGGAATAGAAATATTTTGGGAGAGATTACTCATGGAAGGCCACCTGATAGAGGAGGGACAAGTTTGCAGCAAGGTAAATTGAGATTGCTTGAGGGCAAGCAATCTTGGGTGGGGAGGACTGTAATGTCCCCATTCAAATAATTTCATAGTAAGACAATCCCATCAATCCTACTAGTTTCCTAGGTTGGATGGGCACATGTGGAATGGTAATAAGGAAGCTAATAAATGATTTTTAAACATTAGAAGGGTTCAATTATTTAATAAATAGAGTGAATAAATAAATTCAAGAGAAATCCTAGATGGAAAATGGTTTTGGAGACATATGGAGGATGTGGGACCCACACTAGCTTGATTTTTCATAATACATGGTATCTCTCTCTTGCAAATTCGAATTAATGGGAAGGTGAACACTCTTGGGTGAGTTGGTAAGTCATAACACATGTCATTGAGCATCTTAGGTCGAATTGGGAAGGATTGGTAACCCCCATGGAAGATAAAGAGTCAAATTGGAAGTTTGTGGACACTTGGACTAGATTCCCTAGCCCCTATGACACCAATGATGGAGCATCTATGAAAACTATGACAAATTGCAGAACTGAACTCTGAAATCTGACCATAATGACATGTCATCACCAAAAATAGGCTCAAGGAAGGAACTCATGGGAGTTGGAGAAGCCAAAGAGACTCAAAATCGAATTTGGGAGAAGATGGAAGGTTGGAACTAGAAGACAAGTGGCAAATGTGGAATATTTCCTAAATGGAAATCTATTGAATCTATTGAGAGGATTTCGACCCTTAGAAGGCTAATGTTGGTTATAAAATGTAGAAATGAAGTATGAGAATGGCTTTTGATGATTTGAGAAAAGTTTCATTTGTGAAGAGAGAACTAGTGGATGACTAGTTTCTTGCCTTAGCTAATTTCGAGGATGAAAGATTCCCGTCCAAGTTGGTGTTTGGAGAGGACACTCAGGTATTTCATGGTTCTTTAATGGAGTTTTATTTGTAGGTAAGAGCTACAGGAAGTTTCATGGTTTGGTCTAGTGCAACACTTTCTCTCCACCGTTTCTAGTTTTGAAGGCATATTCATGCTCCTTGAGGGAGGGCGTTTTTGGTGAGCTCTTGTGCTTCTTGGGAGAGCTTCTCATTATATATTTCTCATTGTAATAGATTCATATCCTCTGTTATTAATATTCAGAAAGTCTCAGGTCGAAATACCCACTGGTTGTATGCAAAAATATTAATTAATGAGCAAACAATGTCCATTTCCCCAATGCTTTGATGTATGACTCTATAGGGTTGATTATTTCGAATGGATGGATGATTCTCTGATATATTTTTGATTCATATACTTCCATGGATATATTATACAAGTTTCATGTATTGTACTTGAGCATTTGAAGCATTTTTACTCAGTTTGTTTGTATTGAGAGGTGAAATAGTGTCATTTCCCCAAGGGTCGAATTGGGGGTTTTTGCTGTTGAATGTGAGAGGGTTAGAACAGTAGTAAAAATCAATTAATGGTGCATATGAGACCTTAATCACATAATTAACACATTACATACCTCTTTTCATAAATTCATGGGATTTTGGAGGCATTTGGAAGGCCATTTACAGCGTTACCCCAGGGGGATTTGATGCACAAATTACTAGTCAAAATTACATATATTGGTCAGAATACAAATCAAGTTTGCAGCAGCATTTGGAGGGCCATAAAACATACCTGAACCTAATATTCAAGTCTAAATACCATTCATACACTTGTACAAAATATTTGGGAGCATTTGGGTTGATTTGGACGTCAAAACAGTAAAACTAGTCAAAGGTCGAAATTGGGGAAAAAGTGAAAAAAATTGGCATTTTAATAAAATTTGAAAAATGGTCATTACAGATTTTCATTCTCATTATAGTTTTCAACTAACCCTTAGCAGAAATGTATTTTTTGCATTTAATTATATTATGGATATATTATACAAATGATTCCAGTATCTCTTCTATTTTGTTTTCAGATTTATGTTTTCTGTCGAATAATATCTATGTCTATTTTGTTTTCAAATTTAAGTATTCTACCGAATCGATATCTAGGTTTATAAAATAATCATCACTAGTATTAATATTTTTTTCCAAATAATCTATGTTTTTGAATCGAGTATGGATTAAAGTTTTGTTTAGGAACAAAACCGAAATATGTTCAAACTTTATAACCAAACCATAACAAGATCACAAAGAAATCTAAGTATAGCTACTGGTATAGACAAGTGTTTTCATCTGCTTAAATAGAAAACTATCAACAATATTTACTAAGATCTGCTCAAGCTCCGAAAGGATTCTGTAGTAAATAAAACCTTCGTTTACAAAAAAAAATCCTTTTTATTTTATAAACCCTCGCCATAACTTAAGATACGACTACGTATGCCATAATTAATATTATAGATAGTTAACCATTTCAAACATCGAAATCATTAAATAATTACGACATCCATTCCTTTAACTAATACAGAGCCCGACAAATTCTAGGGTTCCTACAAAGGAAATAGTGATCCTCTCCACAGAGGCCACAAATATCTTTTTTTTTGTTGCACAAATAAATGTTGTTGCAACACAAATCTGTCTACGTGGAAGTAAGCCCATCATAGGATGCAAGCATGGTTATAAATAATAAGAAAAGCAATCTACCAAAAGGATTGCCAAATAAGAGAAACTTATACAATTTTTTAATGGAACAGACCGAGAGCAGTCGTTCTAGTTATTCATAACATTAAGTATAGTATTTAAGATCAAAGAGGAGTTTAACCAAAAACGCATAAATTACAACCACGATATCAATTCTGGATTATTCACAGAAGTCGAAAAGACCCTAAGGATCACATTTATATTAAAAAATAACGAACGTTAAACATAGGGATTCATATCCCTGTGGATATAATCCATCCATTGTTTCATATAAAAGACCAAATGCTTAATTAATATTACTGAGGTGGTAAGCAGTAAGCCATCCACAATGGCTCTGTAATAAACCTTCAATCCTTATGATAAGTAACAAAGTATATAAATGTTTCAAAACAAACGCTAGAGCATAGACAATGAAGAATCCCTCTGTCATCATTTCATAAATCCTAAGGCAATAACAAGTTAATTAATCAACTTATTTGAGGAAGCCGAAATTTGAACCCTTTCCAACTTCAAAAGCATGTCGAATGCTACCTACAACAAACAAGAGTTGCAGTGAACATTCAAGCCGTCTAGCAGCAAATTATAAATACAAACTACAATTTTACTGAGTAATTCTTGTTGCTTACCTTGGCATTCTAAGACATGGGATTGGGAATATGTGACCCTGTTTCCATCCTCCTTGGCACCCTCAAAATCCAACCAAACAACCAAAATTCAGAACAATGTCAATTTATCGAATAAATTTTACAAGAATATGCTAAGTCTAGTTTTCTTTTACCTTGTATAAATGCAGACAGGGAAAAGGGTCGTCTTGTCCTTGAGGACCTTATCACTCCTCTTCCTTCACATATGAAAACTTAAATATTAGTTTTGGTAACTATTGTTTTAGTAAAAACACAGTATAACAATTTTAAAGATGTTGAGTATGAATTGAATCTTTGATTTACTTATATAAGGGTAGTTTGAGGCTAGTAAGGTTAGACAAGTTCGGTCATTGCAACCAACTAACTATGGAGGTGGTGACCATTAGCACCAGCACTATCTACTTTCACGCCTTGCAAAGAAACTAGAAAGCGTATACCATTAATGTTGAATGGTGGCTACAGGAAATCGCCATTGATAGAGTAGAACCTTTGTTCGCAGATCTCTCAAACCAAACCATCCCAATAATGAAGTTTCAGACACCAAAGAACACATTAAACCCCTTTTAAAACCCTAATCCATCTATCTTTCCAAATGGATGACTGAGATTCATTTCCAGTGTAGGTCATAAAGGCCTGGCTGCGTTGTCAGCTCACAACCAGGTTAGCTCTTAAATTCACTAGCATTACACAGTACAAACATTAAACCATCACAACGAAAAACAAATCCAAATGATGTTATAACCATAACATTATACTAAAAGCATTCATATCAGTTTGACTATGGTGAACCCCATAGCCCCATTATATATCAACGATTACATCAAATGCATAACAATGTATTGTTAATCTTTCACTAGGAGAAAACTTTATATCGCTGGTCTTTGTAAAGGCTTTAACACTCTTAAAGTATTGGAATTAAGAATATTTCCATAGTCTCCCAACATTGGTTACATATAACTAAATCCTTAACGCATAATAGTTAAGGTAGGATCTAAGATCAAGACTTAGCCTTAGGGCCAAGGATAATTTTAGGGGCGAAATTTAGCCCATGGGCTACTTTTCCAGGTGTTTTTCCAAAAAAAGATTCACCAATTTGCATTTTTTGAAGCCCCATTTCACCCAATTTTTATAAGGTAAAAATTTTTCACTTTAAAAATAGCCAAATTATTATATAAACTATATAAAATCCTTATAAATTGAAATAAGTTTAGAAAAATATCTCCAAATATTTTATAGTTGACATTTTAAGAATTGGTAAGATTCGCCAAGGTTTATACACTTTTAAATAAGTATGAGTCCTTAAAATTATCCCTGCTTAGGGCTAAGTAAGACCCTTACAAACTAATAGAAAGAACAAGAAAAGAAACAAGACATCACCTTCAGTTATGATGGAGACACACCACTCTTTTTGTAAAGAATCCACTTTGAATGTAACCTGATAAAAAAGCAATTATATAAATTGCGTAAACAACTTTACAAACAATGAAAACCTTCGTCATAGTAGTTTTGACTTGCTAGAAACATAGAATATGTCATATTGCTATGCATATAATTTTTTATTTATTTATGGATTTTCGAGGTATATGACAAACCATTTTCACTTTTCTAAGGGTTTCAATATCACTTATGTCACGATCTTGGTGAGTAGGCACCTCAGCGAAAGTACTCCCACTACGAGATTCATAAGAATCAAAAAGGTTGGGCTTAGCCAAGATTCATGACAATCTCACTTGGGTAAGAACCTCGACTTGGGATGCCCAAAACAAGTTTGGTGGCATGCTAGAGCGAGGCATGGGATGGGAACCCACATCGGGTGGAACCATGCTCGGGCGCCTAAGAAGGAAGGAAGACCAATGGAAATTTGTATATGTAGAAGTAATCTTCGAGAAGACTATTACCTACTTTAGAAATATGTGCAAACACCAAAGAACCTGTACTGCACATTTTGTAAGTCAGTTGGCCATGACGATATGTTGTTGCTGCAACCTCATCCCCATTTTTTTTTCTACAAAATTGTAGGGCCCCTCCTTCTGTTTTAAAATGGTTTTGATTAGTCATCCTAAAATAATCCCACCCTCGGACTTAGAATTTTTCCTAAGGATCAAGCAAAGAAGCCCAATTTTTACTAAGTAAAACTCAGCTTTTCGAGTCGAAACGGTCGGATCAAATTAGCCTTTAGAGACGACATGGTTGGAGCAGAAAAACCTACTTTTGGTGAAGTCCTCATTTCAAAGACAAACATCTAGTTGATCCGACGCGTTCGGAGCAACTCAGTGAGTGCAGCAGAAATGGTCGAAGCCTCGTTAAGTTCGATCTGAAAACACACTTCGAATTTTTCATGCGTTTGGTCGAAAGAAAATGTCAAGTCATGCCGAAACGATTCGAAAGTAAATCCTCAGTCACACTGAAACAGTGTGGTGGAAACACCCCAGAATCTCGGTGGAAAACTGCTAAGGGTCACGATCTATTTCGCAACAACTCGACCAATTCCACTGAAAAGGTTGCCACCGAAACATGAAAACTGAACGATGAGAAAAGGGAAAGCGAGCATCGATGCAGATTACAAAGGCAAGCTCAAGAAGCAAAAGTGGATTTTTTTTGGCTAAACTCAGAAAAGGTCGCCAAAATGGTCACAAATTGAAATACAGAACTGGAAAAATGGCGTTGATGGAGTTTGTGAAGTGATGCCGAAAGTCGTCATCGGTGAAGGTTTTGGAACACTGCCGACGCATTTCGCAGAAACTGAGCAAGTCTCACTGAAACATTCGGTGGCGAAGTTTTAAAGTCAGCGACGCGTAGTGGTCTTTCCACGCCGAAATAGGGTTTTGTCATAAATGACCACACCAACCACACTACCGTCGCATTTAATGATCCCACCAACCCCGCATTAATGGCTAGGTTTTGATTTTATTATTTATAGGGAAAATACATTGTTTGTTTGGCATTGAAAAAACATCGTTCTCAAGGTTCTCACCTCCACCAATATTTGGAATCCAAGATGTTGTTTTCAGATTATTCTCACAAACATACCAAGACTGATAGGTAGGCCACTACCCTTCCTTAGTGGTTGTTTTTATTGTTTACATTTTCATTCAATTTTTTCCATTGGTTTTGGTGTTTTTTGCTATTTCCATTTGGTAATTAAAGCCTGGTCATTGCCGGTTGGGATTTTTTTTTTTTAGTCACGAACTTTGTGTCAGATAACTGTCTCAACCTAGGGTTGCCGAGTTCACCTCGTCTAGTCTTCACTAAGCCTTTTATTTCAGTTTTAATGCAAAACCTAGTGGATTGTCGTGGTCATTTTCTGTGGTTCGAGTCTCTTAGGATAGTTTCTTCCAGTTTGTACCTCCCATTGGAATTGTCAATCCCACAGTTATAGCATGGATGGACTCCCACTTTAACCCTACTTCACCTCGGGTAGATAATATTCTTAAATACGAAGTTAAACAGTCCAGTTTTAGAATGGTTTTATGCTTTTAGACACTACTGGTCTTAACTTTTCCCTTTGATGCATATGGAGTTTGGCTTTACGCACACATTGTTCGGACTGGACTGAAACTAAAAACCCTTGTCAACTAACCCCGAATTTTTTGTTTCATCATTCAAGCTGGTCGTAAGGGGTTTTAGAATCAACCAAAATTCATGAAAAAAACTTTAGATGAGCATCCTTAGTTTGTTCTCATAATTGTATCTGAAATTTTCACATGCCATTTTGAGTTTAAGCTAAACAAGCATTATTAGCATTCACCAAACTACATGGAAGTTATTATTCTCTCAACTCAACCTATTGTCACTAGTCTGAAAGAAATTTTCTTTAAAAAACTTATGTTTAATTACTTATACCATGTTTCTTCTTTTTCATCACGAGTCGAAAATGGCTAAGAAGGGTGCCAAGAATAAATATAATGTAACCGAATCAGATTTGGACATTGAGATTCTATTAGACACGAAGATAGAAACCATGTTTGAAGATACAAAAGAAGTAACAAGATTTGTCCCTGAATTCAAATGGGGGGAATTATATCAGATGGATCCAGAACCAGGATATCCCTAATGTAGCGCTCGAAGAAATGATCTTGCATCAAAATATCAAGAGATCGGGCATCACCAAAGTAACTACACGCCCATAAATTTTTCCCTGCTGAGAGGTCATTCGATGGATCCTGCCACAAGCTGATTCCACATCAAGAATCATTTCTAACAGTAAAGGGGAATCACTTTCCTCATTCCATCCATCTCATATAGCAGTGGCATACAAGCTACCGCCAGCCTAGGTCATGTTAACTGAAGACTGTATCAAAGTTTTAAACATGGACAGCTTGGAATATGCTAAGAAAATTATAGTATCAGGAAAGCAGCTTAGACAAAAAGCAAGTGTAGAATATGAATGTCAAAACTTGAGGACCCCTCTCAGAATCATAGCTCTGATGCTAAGCAGAGTTTTCGGCAAGGCAAATGGGACTATCTACAAGCTATATTGGGTACCTCTAATTTACTACATAGCCTTCAATGGGACAATTTTTAATTGGGAAAACATCATCTTGAACATCCTGTCATCATCAATAGCAGCTGCACAAGGAGGTTTAACCCAAAAGAAGGAAGAATTGTACATGTCTTCATACCTCATAGATTGCATATTAGCTAGGCACCCATTTCCTAAGTTAGGGTGCATCTGGAATAGAGATGAATCTCCCATCTACGTGGCTTATCAGACCATGTTGGCCCATAGATATGCAAGTCATTATAAGCTCATATGTGAAGAGTTCATCTACCTCTCTACTGGATAATTTTCGATGAAGAACCAAACTGCTTGTCTGAAACTGCAATGGAAGTCATAAATGAATACATGGACTACTACTTCTCACAAGAGGGAACGTACATCAGAATGTTTGGAGGTTCCCGAGCTCCATCCCTTTTGCCCAAATATACAACCGATTTTGTGGTCCACAAGGAAGCAATACGGCAAGTTTTCATTACTGGGATTGGCAAGTTCCTACATGATCATAAGAAAGCTTCATTCCCACATTTTCCTTTCTGTATCGGGGCATACAAGTTCTCCAAGGTTAAATTTTTTGAAGCTTTCGTTCAAGATTTAGAATCATTTCATTTTGGAAAAAAGAGTTTTGCAATAAATGATAGCCACAAGAAGGTTGCCGAGAATTGTGCATCGATCAAAATACATTATGAATATGCCAATCACTTCGACATGGACGAAGAAGTGTTTTGGAGGGAAAGCAACATGACAAAGCTAAACAAACAATTTTGTCCCAAGAGAGGGGGTAGTTCCAGTACTGCCGCCAATGCTTCCAAGCAGGAAGAATTACAGAGGCAACGAGAAGAAGCCACAAATATTTAGTTCGTAGAGGCAGAAAGGAAGCTAAAGGAAGAAGTTAAGAGAAAGCAGAGGGAGGAAGCTGAGAGGTTGTGAAAAGAGGAAGAAGAAGTAAAATAAAGAGCATAAAGAGAAGCAACACAACAAAAAAAGAAAAACAAAGAAGAAGAAAAGTTCAAACAAGCCGTGGATAAACAAGGAACCCAAAGTGAACACAGGAGTCCGCAGCACATGGATATAGATCCACCTGAGGTGTCCAGTGTGATGCTCACCAGAGATCACCTCCCATTTAATGAGCTTAGACTCACCCCATTCACCCCATCGAAGCAACATACTATGGACAAATTGTACACAATCATTTTCTATCAAAAAAGGAAGACCATACTGGGGAGGACAGAAAAGAGACTGAAAATGAGCGCCCAACCCGATGTCATTACTGTTTAGGGAAAAAAAATCATGGAGGGTACCCACAAGGACCCTAAGTTCGTGGCATCTGTCAACATAGCTATTGCGCAAGCAAATGGAGATAATGTTGACAAGTTGTTAAATGACGTGGATCGAAATAAAGAGAAGATGCTTAAATTGAAAGATAATTTGGTGAAAGTATGAGGAGAAGGGATAGAAATGAAAGGGAAATATGACACCACTCTATCTGAGAAGGAAAGGCTACTGAATGAATACCAGAATTTGGACATAGAAAAGGAAGCATTAACTATGTAATTAATGATTATGGAAGGGGAAAGGAGTGACTTTGAAGCTCAAATTACTCAATTAGATTCAAGAGAGTCAGCCGCAAAACAATAGGTCGAAGAATTGAAAGCTCGGGTGGAAGAGTTAGTTAAGGAGAAGGAATATTTCACAGAGAAACTAGAGTTGGAAGATAAGATAAATCAAGTCATAACTCCATTTTGGGATCAAGCCTGCTAGATTCAGGAAGGAATATATCACTCCCAAGAAATTCTCACAGATGAAATCTACAAGATCAAGTTGTTGATGGTGAGAATGAAGGTGATAGCTATAGAGTCACTAGAATTTTGGATATTGCAAATAAGGTTAAGAGCCAGATGTCCTAGAGAGAAGGTAATTCAGAATGCCCCGATCGTTTTCCTTCGAAGACGACAACATAACTGACGTCGGATTTGGCACTTCTGGAATTTTGCAGGAAAGCTGGTAGGAGACTAAATAATTAATTTCCGAAGACTATCCAAAAGTTTCAATATTTTTATGAGAAAATCCAGCAGGTTCATGAGAGATGTCATCTCTCTCTGCTACCAAAGATGAACGAGCTTCCTTCAAGAGACCAATGCATAGCAGAGCTGCAGAATGGGTTGCAGGGAGAATTAAACTACATCAAAAAATTGGATTCTCTCATTGAAGAAGACATCCACCACTTTGTAGGACAAGCATCTATACATGCCTATTTTATGGAAGATATCTACAAGGCTGTAGCAGTAGGATTGGCGCATATTGAGACACATTTGTCATATCATGAAGTGTCCTTGAAAGTGTTGGATCC
The DNA here is from genome assembly GCA_027924585.1 of Larix kaempferi. Classification (NCBI taxonomy): domain Eukaryota; kingdom Viridiplantae; phylum Streptophyta; class Pinopsida; order Pinales; family Pinaceae; genus Larix; species Larix kaempferi. The sequence goes on from BSBM01000030.1 coordinate 15,693,751, forward strand.
TATTGGATTTAATGTCATAGTTGAAGAAGCTAATGCATGGGAAGAATACATCTTGAGTTTAGCAGGGCCCACCTAAATCTAAATTGTAAATATCTTTCTGTATTTTCTGATGTAAGCACTAAATGACAAAGTTTTGGAATTCATAGGGTTAGGAAAAACGAGGAGTCACTAGAGGACAAACTCTTTTGTAAGAGAAATAGAGGAGGAGAACAAGGATGTAAGGACTTTTTCTACCATAATAGAAGCTGGACCATTTTGTAAGAGAACTATTTTTCTGCTAATAAGAAGGATCTGTTTGCCGGGAAAAGCACGCATAGATATTTTTTCCTGGAATGTGTGGAATGTTTAATGTGGAACTACTTCTTCTTGCATTTGTAACTCATACTGTGAGATCGTTTTAACTTTATTGAACTACTTCGATGGTGATGAATGATTTTACTTTCTATGCAAATGTTTATGTGTAAACTGAGTAATAAATTGTTTTAATCAAATTAGAGCTACCTTTGGTATTCTTTCTGCTGTAAATATGAATGTTGTGTTGGAACAACTATTTGTTAGACTTATATTAACATTTCCAGTATATTACTCATAATTCAAATTTGCTCCTTGTAGGGATAGGATAGTTAGTTTAAAGTAGAATAGGAATAGATATTTTATAAGGGAGAAGTGGTAATACGGGAGGTAATGTAATATCCCGAATTTTGACTAACTATTTCTGATGTTATATCTTGGGCTTAAAGCTCCAACACATATGATTTGTTTTGATTATTGGGGATAATCCCTAGTGCACATGATTTATTCTTTTATAGACCGACATATTGGGCATGGACCTTGACTGACTTCATTATTGTTATATGTTTGGCAAGAAAGCCCTAATGGATTGATTATGTTTTGCTATGAGAATTGGGCACAAAACCTTAATATATTGAGATGACCTTTTGTTACATACTGTGCAGAGTTATTATTTACATGATTAACTTATATGGTGTGTTGAGAGTGGAGTCAGGAACACACGGATGACCTATGTACTGGGAATAAGCCCCGATGTACCTAGACACGTTTATTATGTACTGGGCGTAAGCCCCGATGTACATTGAGTGTTGGGTAGGAGCCCTGGAGCACTCCAAGCTTGATGAATGAATACCGGATCTGAGTCCATTTGAATATTCTATATGTGCCTCACAACCACATTCTAGCACTAGTGTTGAGCAGGAGGCTTTGGAATTGCACTAGCGTAATGCCCATGCGAAAGTGTTGAGTTAAAAGCTCTGAAGAGCACTCGGGGTTACTAAGTCTCAAAAATGTTGAGTCGGGAAGACTCTGAATAACACTTATATTTTCATCACATTTATTTAATTTGGTTAAATGAATTATTTTTCTATCTATCATCAAGTACTGCGGGAACTACCATGTTAAACGAGGGAATCCGACATGCAAGAGAGAGACCTAGAGGTGCCTATCCAAGCCTACCAAAAGACCATCCAAAGAGTTGGACCTTGTCCTTAATTTTAAAAGAAGTGTCATGAGAGATACATAAATAGATAAAATAAAATTACCATAACTTAAGTATGAAATGACTAAGAATAGTGAGATGAACCTGCAATAATTAATTAATCCAAATACACAAGATATCAGAAATAATAGACTCAGAATCACTTTTATATTGATCACGGCCCACTTCGAGGGGGAAAGCTCCTTTGAGCAAGCTCAATACAATTAACTTCACAGTGCCTTCAATGACCTCAACACACACTTATATACTAAGTCTATGCCCAATACTATGAGTCAAAACCATGGGACATATAATACTACGGGACGACTTACAAAGCATATGCATCCAATACTATGGGCTAATATAAACTACGGATCAACAAATACTACAGGACGACTTACAAAGCATATGCATCCAACAACAATATACTAACATAGTAAAGAGAAGGGTTGACATAGGTTCCTAACATCCCCTCTCCCTTAGAAAAAGCTTTGTCCTCAAAGCTTTGGTTGGAGAAATTGCTGCAGAATCTGAATGAGTGGTTCCCCGGTAGCATCCTCGGGTTTCATTTCGGGCCACTGATGCCTTTGGAGTGTCAAGGAGGATTGCTTGGAAGGTTGTAGATGAAGAAGAACCCTGTCAGCTACGTGGAAATTGTGCTCAGAACGGTGCTAATCGGCTTGTTGTTTTAGGCGAATTCTGGCCATGTGAAGATTGTCCTGCAGAATGAGAAGAATCTGATCACGGTTTCAAAGAACCGAGTCAATTTCCTGAACTGGCGGTGTTTTTCCATAGAATTCTTCATATGGTGTCCTTTGAGATGTGGTATTGTACCACCAGAGCGCTGCTAGGAAATCCATAGAAATAGTTGGCCAAAGTTGTGTAGGGATGGGCAAGGGTTTGAGCAATCCTGAAAGGAGTGTCATTTCACCCTTGTTGACTTGGAAAGTATCATCGTCAGCCACCATCTGTTGAATAGTCATTTTTAGTCCCTACCAAAAGAAGTTACACTATTCTCGGTCATACATTTTGCAGAATCCAGAATGCCCTATTGATGAAGAAGCATGGAGTTCATAGAAGAGATAGCCCTGTTGAACATATTGCAACCAATTTGGAACAAGCAGAGAAAGAGCTGTAAGAGAAACTGGGTCATCAATTGTGCGAGAAGGAGCATCTTCCACCATATTGTCCTTACCCTTCTTGTAAGTGATCACATAGGGATAACCCATGAGTTGGATAGCCCATTTCAAGTGGGTTGGGGAGGAGACCCATTGTTCCAGAAAATTTTCCAAACTCTGGAGATCAGTTTTGATGTAGAAATAATTCCCTAATAGGTATGGCAACCACTTCTGTACTGCATGCAAAATAGCCATCATTTCCTACTGAGAGGTAGATGTGGCTACATTCTTACCGGAAAGGTCTCTTGAAGGCAGCAAGCGCATTGGTTCAACAAAGATACCTGCATATCTATCCAAGGAAGTAGTGGAGATTGTTGAGAAGTGCATCTGAATGGAATTGAGCTGAGTGATGACACCATGTGAATTCTTCTTAAGGATTTTTTCCAAGCAATGTGAACTGATGATGCAGAGAGTCCCTAGTTGTAATCCCTTAAATTTGTGTTGTGCCCCATTGACTTTAAACTGCATCCAAAGTTCAGCAAAATCCCATAAGATGGGGTCAAGTGTGCGTAACCATTGAACGCCCAAAACCACATCACATCCTCCTAAGGACAAGGAAAACATGTCAGAGCGTAGGTTATAATCTTCCATAGAGATACGCACATTGTGACACTTCCCCTTGCAAGGTAAGGTGCCCCCATTGGCAGCCATGACTTCAAAGTTAGAGCAAGGATGGACAAAACAATCAGCCTGTTTGGCAATCCGAGGGTCAATGAAGTTATGAGTGCTACCAGAATGAATGAGTATGGTAAGAGGGAGCTTCTTGAAGTATCCCCTGACCCGCATTGTTTGTGGGGTGGTGATGCCGGTTACAGCATGGAGAGAGATCTCGGGTGGGTCGTCCTGAGATGGGGTGTCAACAGGAGGGTGTTGAATGTCGACCTGATCATCTACTGTATCTGTAGCTTCTTCACCAAGTTCTAAGGAAGGCGGAGAATCCACATCCAAGAGATAGAGCTTTTGTTGAACATATCTATGTCCTCGAGTGAATTTCTCATCACAATTATAGCAAATCCATTTTTCTCGGCGTGCCTGCATTTCTATTTCAGACAAATGCTTGATAGGAGTTGGTTGAGGAGCAGGCGTGATGGGAGGTCGTTGGGAACCCATATTTCTGAATGGAACAAAGGTGGGTTTGGAGCGTTGTTGAGCTACGATCTTGTCCTCGGCCAACTTAGCCAACCCTGGGACTTCCATCATTGTGTTGGGACAAAACATTTTGACCTCTGAGCGGATTTCATCCTAGAGACCACTGATAAAACAACTCCTGTAGAATTCATCAGACAATCCTTCTGCATGATTAGCTAGTTTCTCAAATTCCGTCTGATACTCTCTCACTATGCCAGTTTGGTGAAGCTTAGTGAGTGCTCCTATGAAGTCATCAAAAGCACTAGGACCAAATCGTGGCAAAAGGAGTTGGAAAAAATCTGTTTAGTTTGGCTCGGGATGAGCTTTGATGTACCAACGGTACCATTGAAGGGCTTCCTGTTCCAAATGAAAGGATGCAAGTGGAACTTTATGGACATCAACAGTATTATGCAGACTGAAATATTGTTCTGCTTAGTATATCCATCCAGTCGGATCAGTACCATTGAAGCGAGGAAAATCAAGCTTCGACCCACGAAAATTGCTGGAAGAAGAGAACCCAGTGGCTGCAAAATATTCTGGCTGTCGGTTATTGTTCATGGCTGAATGCTGAAGATGGAGGCTGAGAAATTTTTCATCCAGATTTTGGAGTTTGGTTTGGATGGCTGCAAGTGCTTCCTCCATGGTGTTTTCTCCTGTGCGAGTGACAACCATAACCAGTGAATTTTTTTTTTTTTTGTGGGCGAGGGGGGGAATGGATAGAAAAACAAAAACACAAGCTTATTTAGTAAGGGGAAATTTGGATTTGGGAAAAACTTGGAGGGGTAATTGGGGTTTGAATAGGTTTTCGACACTTTCTGAGGGACAGGGAAGCAAAAAATGGGGATTTTAGAAGCGGGAACTCTATGGTAAAATTTGAAGACATTCGGGTGAAAAATTGAAGAAGTTATGGAAAACCTTAAAAATAGACAAATGTGGGATTTCTGGTCTTGGGAAGTGGAATTTGGGATAGGGTCTTTAGGAATGAAATATGCAAAATGGGATTGCAGGGATGTCAATGAAGTTTCAGGAAAAACAGAGTTGAAACAAGGGAGATATGGCCAAAAAACATAAATTTTTTAATTTTTAATTAATTAATTTTTTTTTTATGGATCGACAACAGCGGCGCGGAAGGGATCCGCAACAGATGGATCTGCAACGACGTGGAAGGGATCGAAAATAGCTGGATCTGAAACGGTGACTGGATCTGGAACGACTTTTAGAACAAATCTGAAACAACTAGATCTTGAGCGGAAGTGATTGACAACAGTTCAACTGAAAATAGATATGGACCCCACGTATGTATGGCTTCCTAACGGTTCAGTGTTTCACTCAGCCACCAATGATGTCTGACGGCTTGCATATTGGGGCAGTACCCCTCACTCCACAGCTCAAGTAAAACTGATAACGGCTTTTCCACAAATGACAGCTCTTGGTTTACCTCACGGGTGGGAACTAGTCAATCAGGTAGGGGTCGTTGACCTTTTTGCTGGCAGGTCCTCTCAATGGGCCAGCTACTTTGGGGTTCCTGTGGTACTCCTCACAATGAGTTTTAGGGCTTATTCCCAAGTATTTTCCACAGTTAAGCGGATAGGGATTATTCCCAAATCCAAAGCTGCAACAGATGCGAAAAATAAAAAATGGCAGAAATTCCACCCAACGAGCACAAGAAAGTGCTCTGATACCAGATGTGATGAACCTGCACTAATTAATTAATGCAAATACACAAGATATCAGAAATAATAGACTTAGAATCACTTTTATTATGATCACGGGCCACTTCGAGGGGGCAACCTCCTTTGAGCAATCTCAATACAATTAACTTCACAATGCCTTCAATGACCTCAACACACACTTATATACTAAGTCTATGCCCAATACTATGAGTCAAAACCATGGGACATATAATACTACGGGACGACTTACAAAGCATATGCGTCCAATACTATGGGTCAATACTATGGGCTAATATAAACTACAGATCAACAAATACTACGGGATGACTTACAAAGCATATGCATCCAACAACAATATACTAACATAGTAAAGAGAAGGGTTGCCATAGGTTCCTAACAAATAGCCTTATGTGCATGACTTGCATAAAGGTCTCAAAGTTAATATTATTATTAAAAGTATTAATAATAATGTCACTATCATTTATTTATAAAATACATATATTGCATAGAGATGATGCATAAATGGCTATCACGTTATCATACTATTAATATGTATTATTAATAGTATTGTTAAGTTAGGTATAATATATAACTACTATTTTATTATTATGTAAGAAATAATTTAAAGTCACTTCTAGTTAAAAACAAATAAAAGTCCTAGTTTAACAAGGACTGGATATTTAGTAAAAATATCTTTTTAAAAATATTAATTTAATTAAAGAAACCAAATAATTATTCAAACAACTATATTCCAAGACTCCCTTATATAAAAGAGGGCAGATCCCAAAAGAGGGTACCATCTTTTCATTATCATTCTCTTATGAGAATAAGGAGAATGTTGCTGCAAGAACTGAAGCAGTCCCACATTAATATCCAGATCTAATCCAACAGTTGAAACTAGGGCCTCTACTTCTCTCATTGCATGTTGGAACTAGCTTGGGGGGATCCAGTTAATACCATGAACGGTCTAAGGGTCATGGTTTGGAGGGACATGGTAGTACCAAAGTTATGCAATTAAAAGATCACTATATAGGCCAGCCAGGTCCATAAGTTTTCTGCATTAATTATTGTTTTAGTATGCAGGTCTTACAGAGGAAGATTAAGCTTCAATATAACTAGGTATGAACTACAATTCTCAATTTCATTTTATAATAGAGGCTACGATTAATATATTAGGATTTATTTTACAGTACTGTATTTTCCCCAAATATTTATAATGTTATCTCTTCCATAGAGCGAGGGCCTTAGGGCATGGACTCACAGGGTTACACGGTAGGATTATTTTGGTTCCCTTAAATAGAACTGTTATCTTCACTAGAACCATGAGTTTGAACCAAAAACTACTAGAGGTCTAGCAGGGCTAGCTTGGTTAGACTCTGCTAGACACTCATGTCAGCAGAAAACCATAGCAACTATTTCGATCTTTAAATTATTGACTATTTTTTCTGAAAAATAATATGCATTTAAAACCAAATTTTTATTTCTGAGTTAGTTATAATATAGTTTTCGATTTTACTTTCTTATCTAGTGGCTTATTTCCTTGTACGATTCTCAAAACTTAGACTGCCTTCCAAAGTTCAAAACCCCAACAAATTACAGCACAGGCCCAGCCTATACCCATTAGATTTTTATGACCAAAAAGGAAAACAAAATCGTGGAACCTATAGGGTCACCCAGAACTAGGGATTAAAAACAATCTTTATTTAGAATCAACAGGAATGCAGGCTCAATCTTATCATGGAGTTATCCACACCTATAGTAGAGGAAACCAAATACTATACAGCCTCATTAATTAACTGATTTCCAAATCCAAGTCTATCATTTAAATTACAAGACTCTTCCCTTGACAACCAACACAATTAAAATTTGTAAAACAAAGGTCTCGATATCAAAACCCATTGCCACCCATTTTTCTTTTAAAAAGAAAACATCGTGGACTTAGGTCTGGACACTGTTTCATTTACAAGATAACCCAAAACAAAGCATCCATTGACGTTTCAGTATTTCTTAAACGTAGACATCTCTTATTCCAGTATCTAAACCAGAAGGATTAGCTACTTATGAATAAACTTAAACAAAAACCCAGTTCTAGAGCTGCACATATCAACCACATACCTACGTTTTATGATTTAGCAAACCCTGGCCAGCATCATCCTTCATCAAGAATCAAATCCACAATGAAGACCAAGCAATACATTATCATTTACATTATGAAAATTCCTGTAGACTAAAAATCGAAGGCGCAGTTCTAAGAGTCAAATTCCACAACCAACACTAGGTTCATAGCATGAAAACCAGAATAGATTATCTAAACAAACTTTTAAGACCAGCCTAGTTTCCATAAAAGGATTACGACTTTCAACTTGAGATTTAGTTAATGAACGAAAACATTGAAGTCTGAATACACCCAACTTTTCCTGAGAAAATACGGTCTAATTACCACTCAGTAAAAGCGAGATATTTCCAGGAAAACATTCAACAGTCTAGCATAACCACAATAGGAAACACAGATGACCAACTAATACATCCAGCATGAGAACCCGCAAGAGTTTTATCTAGCATTTATCAATTACATCAACCACTCCAGAAAATGGTCTAGCCAAAGGGTAACCCCATAGGAACTCTGAAGAAATGACAGTGAGCCAAAGGCATCACGAGTTCCTTTTTGTTTCTTAAAACATTAGTTACTCTTCCCCATAAACTCTCAACAGGGAGGGGTGAGTATGGAAGTAATATATGAACTTACCCTTTCCAATTCCAATCCCAGAGTCTCGGGCACCTGCTAGCATTCAGTGCTATGCGAGCCAGTACTCAACCTTTTAACAAAACCAAAGGAAAGCTCGAAGTCAAAACTGGGATGAAACGAACACTTACAAACAATGGAAAGGAGACTATCAAGAGAATGATATAAATTACCTGGAAGCGAGTCGTGATATCCTCCCGAAGAAAACCAGAGTGCACTGACCATGAGCATAGCTTAGGTAAAGGCACCACTCCTTCCAAATGCAGCAGGGGAAACCCCCCTCAACCAAAAACCACGAAACAAATGACTAAAATGGGAGCGAAGGCGAAGGCAAGAACCCTCTTACCCAACTGGCTTCGAAACCACGTGAACGTCTTTTCCAACATTTAATTTTCAACAACCACTTTATTATTTTGAAAACTCCATCCCATTACTATAGTTGGAAGCACATCAGGGTCATACCCCTTAAAACATTCATACCACGACTTTTGACAAGTAATAGCCCTTAGCATTTGTAACACATAGCACTAGGTGTTTGTTTTGGGATTTTCGAGCTAGGTAATGGGGGCACACTTGCAATACATAAAAATAGAGCATTAGCAATGATTGCTAAGTAAGAGAGTCAATTTCGTTACTCACTTCTTGACCCTCGGCAACCCTGCCGATAATAAGTCTATCAACATCCAGTTTCCCAAGCATTTCAACCTTTCCCCAACAAAGTCCATCATACCTGAAGGTAGCAAGTTTAAACATTGTAAACATTTCCAACATACAGCTGAACATTAAAGTAAAAGCAGGATTGTAAGTATTATTATAGCCATTGTAAAACATGCCATAAGGAGACATCAACTACCTCACCGTACCACTTCCACAGAAAAACAGAACTAATAAAATTATCATGCTTAGAAGTCATAAACTCTTAATGTTCCAAACAAAGTACTGACAAAACTTCATAGTGCTGAAGTTAATTTATAATGCATCATCAGTTTTTAGGCATCTTAGCAGTGAAAGGAAATTTTTTTACTTTTACTATTTTTAGGGACATTACAGGTAAGAACCTACGCATCGCTAGTGTGGTTTCTGTGTGTCGATTATATGCATTTAATTAGGGAACTTGCATCTCATACTTTAAAATAAAATCACATAAATGGTGAACCGGGCCACAATGGGTAAAGAAATTAAACAATTACACTCACAGTAGTCAAACCGTTAACCAGACAGATTCCCCACACCAAATGGTGAGTACTCTAAATGGGATTATTTACCGAGGAGAATCCCTACTATTGGTGCAGGGTTTTTCTGGGCATCAACAGTTTTGGTGTTAGAAGGAGGGCCGCTAGTGCATGGCTAGAAGAGGAGATCCATTTGTACAAATATATTCCTATGGAAACCCACTTGTAACGGATTTAACATAAGACTTCGTTCTTGTACCAAAAGATCAAGAAAACCTAAATTATGGAGGTGAAAACAAAGAACCTTTATATGCTACCCCATTTGAGGAGGTAGACCCCTTCTAGAGACATACACTCTCTTATGTAAGAAAGCTTGGAGGATTAAACGTAATTCCCATGTTGCCTAGAAGGCAAGTTCCTAAAAAAGAGGTCTCATACACCAAAGATTTGGTGCTTGTAGAAAATTTGGAGGAGTTGTTGGATTTATCTTTTGAAGAAATCAAAGATCCCGTTGATTAGTTGGGACCCGAATCCTCTCTAGATGAGTAAATTCCTCATACCCCGCATCATTCACCACCACATTTTCCACGACGAATTATGGCTGGAAATGTTAACCAACCTGCTTGGAGAGCCAGAGGGCCACTTAATTTAGCTTCCCCATTACACGATTTTCCCAAACATCCATAGAGAGTGCTACCTAAATTCGATTGTGGAAAAGGAATATATGTCGAAGACCTCCTAAAGAGTTTCTATTTGGCTTTCAATCTTTTAAACCTAGAACACGAAGATGTGGTTTGCACACTTTTCTCTTACACTTTTGAGCCGAGGGAATCTTCTTCGTATTTTAGTCTACAAGCTAATTCTATAGCAGATTGGGACGGTTTTGAAAAATGTTTTTAAGCAAATTTGGCATTCAGAAGACCATTTCCATGCCATGAAAGAACTGTTATCTATGAGGATGGAAAATAAAGAAAAGGTGCAATAGTTCAAACAGAGATTCACTACCCCATTAAATAATTTCAGTGCTGCAACAAAACCGGCTGAGGAATCCTTGGTAGAATATTAGTACACTACAAAATTGTATCCACCTATAGCTATGTTTGTCAAAAGAGCATTCAAGGCTACACTGATAGAAAACTATGAGAAAGCTAAGAAGGTAGAAGATGAATTGGATAGTATTTCAGAACACGCATTAGAATTGGAAGTGAAAGAAACGGCCAACAAGAAGCCTCTCATATTATCTAGACCTAAAGAAGAACCCTTGAATGAATTAGAAAACGTGGTTAAAATGGTACATAAATTATCTAACAAAATAGTAGGCTTGGAGAAATATAAGGGATCTAGTACATCGAGAAAACCATTTAATCCCTTTTACAAGAAGAGGGAGAGAAAGTGGACAACCCCAACCCCCTTTAAATAATTCTATTTTTCTAAATTTAAATGAGTTTGGCATGGAACATTTCTGCACTTTTCACCAAGAACAACACTTGAAAAATAGTTGCCCTCAATGGATAAATTCAATGACTTTAGTAATGAGTCAATTGTTAGATGCACAGCTGACAGATCAAGAAGATCTAGAAGAAGATCAAACAAAAGAACAAGAAGAGACAACTAAGGAGACCACAATGGTATTATGGGATAGGGAACCCACTTTGGTATTGAATGAAGATGAGAAGGCTGAATAAATCCAAGTATCATCAGTAAACATCACTACTAGAAGTAAAGGTCTAGTTGTAGATCAAAGCCCAGTGTTTCCTAAGATGAAGATAACAAAGGAAGCTCTGAAAAGGAATATTGGAATCATTCAGCCTCAACCCACAGTGAATTATGAAATTGTAAAAGAAACAAGCCTAGTGAAAGGAAAAAGTCATAGTGAACAAGCCAGGAAATTGTGGGAAAAGAACAGAAGAATACAATATGGGGTATGATATTGTGGAGGACATTAACAAGACTAAAGAAAACATATCTTTATTTGAATTATGTAATCTTCCCTAGCAGAGGAAATAATTACTAGAATCTTTTGACCCACAATCAAGCAGTTCCATAGAGACTTTTGAGTTAGACACGGAGATAAACGAAGCAAGCATTGGTGGTAAATCACAATCTGAGACTCTGCCTTTCTTGTTAACCTTTGAAATTTTTAATTATAATGTACATAATTGTTTGGTAGATATTGGAGGTTCATCCAATGTTATGCCACTATCCATCTGTAAGAAAATCATTGGACAACCAATACCATCTCCTTCCCAGATCATACAATTGGATAGGTCTGTTGTTAAGGTTATAGGGGAGATGAAAGATGTGTTTATCAGATTGTCTGCGGACCCGAAGGTATGTAAATTTATAGATATCATGGTAGTAGATATACCTGAACCTTATGGTTTGATTTTGATCAGGGATTGGACTACGGAAATAAATGGTTATTTTGCGACAAATTGGTCTCACTTATGGTTTCCATATCGGAACAATCAAAATCAGATTAAAATACTAAGAGAGACTCACATGAAGCAGAATGTAACTCAACTTGAATAAAAGAATGAGCCTGCAAATTTTTCATCTTCGGTTTTAGGGAATTACTTCTTAGAGCTTGAATCGGGCAATTATCAAGCAGAAGAAGTGAGTCATGAGTCAGACACACAGTCTGATCTCCTTCAATTTTCACGGGCTGATGAAATTTATTGTAACATAGTAGACTTAGTTACTAACTTAGGAAATACCACTAACCAAGTAGATTTAGGGAATAAGTTTTGGATTTTTTACATTGATGGTTCCAAGACACAAGAGGGATCATGAGCTGGTTGTGTTCTTATTGATCCTGGAAGAAATAAACATTTTATCTCTTGTAGGCTAGAGTTTGAATGTACAAATAACACTGCAGAATATGAAGCTCTAGTCCAAGGTTTGAAAAGAGCCATTGAATTGAATGTAAAAAATTTGAAAGTTTTTGGTGATTCTGAAAAAGTTGTTAGACAAATTAGAAATATTATTCATTGTTTATCTCCACATCTTAAAGGATACCAATCTGAAGTATGAAATTTAATATTGCAGTTCAATGCTTTTAACATAAATGCAATTCCCAGATTACAAAATGTTGCAGCTGATTTATTAGCTACTTCTGCTTCTAGATTAGTTCCGACAAATAACAAATGTTCTATTGAACTAATTTTCAGGCCATCGGTACCCGACAACATTACGAATATGAGGGTGTTCGACGATGACGAACAGATTATTACCTTCCTCACAAATGAAGAGGCTTTCAAAGAATCTATAATTGATGTAGAAGAACACCAACCAGATTTGAAAAACAAGGATGTAGTCAATGGAAATTTCATGCCAAAAGGAGTGAGAATCCTTGAAGGGATGTTTGACTTGTGAAATAAATTCAGAAAACTAGTTAATGTTAAAACAAATAGCTCCTTGATGCAATATGAGTTGGTGAATTTAGGAACAAAAGCTGAACCTAAGTATGTCAACCTAGGTAAATGTTGTTCACCTCGAGAAAGGCACAAGTTCAACAAGTTGTTTCAACAGTACAAGGATGTTTTCGCATGGACTTATGAGGATTTAAACACTTATGATACGCACATCATTCAGCATGCGATACCCATTAAAATAAGTGTGAAGCCATTTAAACAACAACTCAAAAAGATGCACCCTCTACTGGAACCCTTAATCCAAAAGGAGTTGAAGAAGCTACTGGACGCTAAGATTATTTTCAAAGTTCGACACTCCAAATGGGTGGAAAATCTAGTTTCGGTAAGGAAGAAATTAGGAGAGATACGACTGTGTGTTTATTTTCGTAACTTGAATAAAGCATCAGACAAAGATAACTATCCGGTTCCACCAATGGACCAAATTTTACAAATGGTACCATGCTCATAATTGTTCTCCCTGTTAAACGGATTCTCTAGCTATAATCAAGTATTAATGGCTGAGCAAGATCGATTGAAAATTACATTTCGTACGAAGTGGGGAACGTTCGCATTTCTTAGGATGCCTTTTTTCCTAATGAATGTTGGAGCCACATCGAGAGGGCCATGGATATTGCATCCGAGTTTTATTCTGCCACTGTGTGGTCATATATCTAGATGATGTTACATTTTTCTCCAAGAAACAAGAATACCATGTTTTCCACTTAAAACATATTTTTTACCGTTGCATAAAATATGGTATATCTATGAACCCAAAGAAGAGTATTTTTACTGTTCTTGAAGGAAAAATCTTGGGTCACATCATCTCAAAAAAGAGAATATCGATATACCCAGAGAAAGTTCACAATATAACTCAGATTCCCATGCCCCATAATAAAAAAGCTATTCAATCATTTATGGGCACGAATAATTTTGTTCGAAGGTGTGTACCTAATTTCGCGCAAATTGTGAAAACTTTGCAGCAAATGGTAAAGCAAAGTGTGCAATTCAAATGGAACGACATCGAGAAGATTGCATTTAAAGACATAAATACTACCATAGCTCACACACCTTCTTTGAGAAGCCTAGACTTTGAAAAGGATTTTATCATTTACACCTTTGATTCAGATAATTCTCTTGCAACAGTGCTCACTTAGAAAGGAAGATTGGGAGATGAATATCCAATATATTTCATGAGCAATGGATTACAAGGGGATGAACTGAATTATCCAGCCATGGATAAGAAAGCATATGTAGTGTTTAAAGAAGTAAAACAATTCAGGCCATACATTTTAAAAAATAGAATGAAAGTCATAGTACCTCACCCCACTGTCAGATCTTTATTTGTGCAAAAGCAATTGGGGGAAAGGAGAGGAAATTGGGTAACGAACTACAAGAATATGTTCTTGAATTCAAACTAGCTACTATCATTAGAGGTCAAGGCCTGTTTAAGTTGCTCACTGAAAATACAGCTAATGAAGATCATGATTGGGAAAATGAAGTTGAGTTGAACTTAGCTGAAGTATGTTCCACTTTCACTGCTCTAGAATATTGGTACAGGGATTTGGTACACTATCTCCATCATGGATATTTGTTAGAACATTTGAACTCTAAGAAGAGAAGGGCCCTTTGTTTGAAGTCAACATCCTATCAGATTATAGACGGAGTATTTTTAAGAAAAAATTATGACATATGTTTTCTTAGATGTCTTGAGAAGGAATACGCGAATAAGGTAGTCAAAGAATTACACAATGGCCCTACAGGGGGACATTTTGCTAGGTATACCACTGCTCATAAGATACTCAGAGCTGGGTACTAGTGGCCCACTCATTTCAAGTATGCTCATGCTTACACAGGAAAATGTGATGTATGTCAAAGGAGTGCTGGAAGATTGCCAAAAGCAGCAGGGCCATTTCAGCCAGTTACTATCTTTGAACCATTCAAGCAGTGGGGTATAGACGTTATTGGAGAAATTAATCCAAATTATTTGCTGCAACACCGATATATCCTCACATCCACTGATTATTTCACACGGTGGACATAAGCCGCTCCTCTGCGCAAAGTGAACAAAGATGCAATCATTGGATGCCTACAAGAAAACATCATAACTAGGTTTGGGGTTCCAATTTCTTTAGTTTTCGATAACGCAACTTACTACTCATATGTTAAATTAACCGCATTTTCTTATGAAAAAGGAATCAAATTGCATTATTTAGCAAATTATTATCCCCAGGGAAATGGATTATAATAAGAATCAACAAATACAAATCTCATTCGAATTTTAAAGAAAATGTCATTGAAAGTCAGAGAAATTGGCATGTAGCTCTCCCTAACGCATTATGGGAAGATAGGGTTACCCCCAAGCATTCCTTAGGAGTTTCTACGTATAATTTGGTCTACAGAAGGGAAGATATACTACCTCCAAACATATTACTCCCATCCCTGCATATAGCCCAAGCTTCTAGAGGTTCTGGTAGTGAAATCTTACAGTCACGAATTGACACTCTACTGAAGCTCGAAGAATCGAGGGAAAAGGCCAAGGATAGATTCAACCAACACGAGAACATTGTCAAGAGATGGTTTGACAAGCAGAAGTCCGGTAAGATAATTTTTGAGGTAGGAGACTTAGTTCTTAAGTGGGATCACCCACATGAAGAAAGTGGAAGCATACGAAATTTCAAACATTATGGCTTGGCCCCTATTAGATTTCTGGAAAGCTTGGCTCATTGACATACAAACTGCAAGATTTACAAGAAGAGGAAGAGAATCTCCTTGTCAACGACCTTGCTTTGTCTTTCTTTATTTTTCTAGTCTGTTGTTTTCTGATTTGATTAGTCTTGTTTGTCTTGTTTTCTTTTCATTAGCTTCATTTTTTGTTTGCTTATTGTTTGATTTCATTTATTTTTTTTCAAATAAACCATAGCTCAACATCTTGGTGTATGGAAATATAGGAATCTGAACAATCTTAAGGGCATTTCCTAAAAGGTGAGAATATACTTATAAAGAACGAATTCTCTATGTGACATTGTCATTTGTTGATCAATTTTTAGAAAGGGAAAACCCGCTTCAGGCTCATAGTTGAGTCATGATAACCCCTGTAAAATCACTAAGACTTATGATTTCTGAATTACTATCTTTGTGCTCCATTCTCACATAAATAACCATATTATGCAGCTTACTATGATGGACCCACGGAAAGAAGCAAGTATTAAAGATGTATGGGAATTAAAATGATCCGATGTTGTAAATTTTGAAACCAAAAGGGCTTACACAGAAGAGTCAAAATTCTAAAAAAATCATCTCCAACAAAGAAAGGGTTTTGAAAACAAAGAGATACAATCAAGAGGGTTACTTGAGTAACAGGCCTAGAAAGGTTCTTCTCCATCCATGAGCATGACAAATAAATAAACTTATCAGTCACACAAAAGGACATTATGGATGGAAGAACCCACGTCAAATGCTAAAGGTTGAAGAAAATATATCATGGAAAACTCGGACGAAAAAATTTGTCAATAAAGAAATCATCTAAAGAAATGTTGATAGCATGGGAATGATGAACAAACGAATACATCTGTTTGATTTTGTTACAATCCTGTGGAGTCTTATTTGGTAGGCATCTGAAAGATGGAACTAAAATGAAATCCACGTTTTGGCCTCAGGAGACTGGTCAAGAAATTTGGTTCAAAGTTACCCTTCTTCCCAAATGACCAACATGATACAAAAGAGACTATTGCCCTGTATAAAATATGGCCTTTTAAATACATTGGGTTACATGTAGGGTCAATAACATGTAATTTCTTTTGCCCTTAAAAAGGGATTATTCAGAGATTTGTGTTCACCAACAAATCACCAATTGTTGCTTCTACAACCTAATCCCCAATTTATTTTCTAAAAAATTGTAGGGACCCTCCTTATGTTTGAAAAGGGTTTTGAGTTCAAGTCATCCTAAAAGAATCCCACCCTCAGACTTAGATTTTTTCATAAGGATCAAGCAAAGAAGGCCAATTTTTTACCAAGAAAAAATCAACGTTTCGAGCCAAAACGGTTGGATCAACTCATCCTTCAGAAGCGACATGGTCGGAGTAGAAATACCTACTTTTGGAGAAGTCCCTGTTTCGGAGACACTCGTCTAGTTCAATCGACGCGTTCGGAGAACCTCAACAATTGGAGTTGTAACAGTTGGAGATTCGTTAAGTTCTCTGCGAAAAAATACTTCAATTTTTTTTGCGCGTCTGGTCGGAAGAAAATGTTAAGTCATGCCGAAATGATTTGGTAGTAAAGCCTCAGTCACAACGAAATGGTGCGGCGGAAAAAAATGAAAAGTAGCTAAGGTTCGCGATCTGTTTCGCAACAACTTGGCCAATTCCACCAAAATGGTCGCCACCAAAACATGAAAACTCACCGACAAGAAAATGGAAAGCGAGCGATGATGCAGATTACAAAGGCAAGAAGGAAGATTTATAAACTAGGTCATCGTACATCGAGGCTTATGCCCAGTACGTAGGTGATACAGAGGACGTGGTGGATTCATAGGAAGAGGACGAAACACTCGCCAAGGACAAGGAAGAGGTTAGATTATATGTTATAACTGCGCTCTACCATGACATCTAGCTAGAGACTGTTAGAACCCTTGTACTACCTGTAAGTATTGTAAGTCATTTGACCATGTCATTGAAGCAAGTCGTGTGTTGCAAGGAAAGATGCGAGAGAGAATACCAGAAGTGTAGAATTAGAACATTCAAATGATTGCAACTGAAAAACGAAATAATGATCACAACATCCATGTTGTGACACGAAGCAGAGTTATGATAGGTATATCACAGCAAACTGAAGCTTCGATTTATGAAGACCACACTGTAAAACAACAGCATACTGAAGGGGCTTGGATAAGAAAATTGACTAGAAAAATGCATGCCTTCAATCTTAAGAAAGATAAAGAAGCCTTGATGCAAACCAGAAAAGTCTTAAATAAATCAGAACCTATGAGCCCAAGAATCCCATTGTGAAGTGAACCAACTCCTATGATTGATATGCCAATTTCATATGATGGATCACGTACTTCAACATAATCCATAAGTCATGTTGCGCAATTCCTACAAAGCTGCATGAAGTTTTTAAAGCATGGAAATTCCTTAGTAGAGTTACAAAGCCTATTCAGTCATTACGAGCAATGTAATTCCATAAACGAAGCACATAGCACAGTTCACCATATCAAGAGTCATAGAAGGAATGGAAGAGAGATGAGACTAAATGAACATATTGGAGACTTTGAAATGGACCAGGTAATTCTTGACTTAGGCTGACAGGTGAATGTATTAATAAAGCAGACATGGGAACAAATGGGAAAGATGAATTTATCGTGCTCACCGATACAGTTGATATTATCAAATCAGCAAAAGGTTCTACCTTTTGGGAGATTATCAAATGTCCTTGTAGACATTGATGGCGTGCGAAGTAAAGCATATAGTTTTAAAGGTAAAATCTTAGACTTGATTCTAATTAAAACCTTTTATATATGACTCTTTTGCATTTATGCCAAATTTTAAATATGATGATAATATTTACGAGCATGGCTTAATCCCATTGGGACCAAAACAAAAATAGGCCATAGTATCTCAGTTAAGTAGTTACGGTGAATTTTTTTTATAAATCATCCCTACAAGGATGAACCTTCATCTTAACACTATCCTAACTTAAGGAGATACGTAATACTATGGTTATCAAAACTCATGGCTTCCTAGCCGTTTCGCTTCTCCCCTTAGTGGACTCAATTTCCTGTAGTTTCGTTTAGTTGTATCTGTCAAAAAAAAAGTACAATATACAATTACATTTATAAATTAATAGGGTACAAAAAGAGGGATGTTACAGCTTCTAACATCTTGCCTCTATGGGTCAAGCCAATGTAGGCCTCTAACCTCTTGCCTCTAAATTATCACCGATATTGTTTGATGTTTATTCTAAATAAATAACATAAGTGAAAACCTTTCTATAATTTTTAATTTATAATAATAACTAAATTTTAAATAACAAATTGGATTTTTAACTAACTCTATTATCACATTACTCTAAATTTATAAATTTAATAATTATTTTTATCATTTAAGTACATTATCTCCACTATCTCCTATTATCATATTATTCTAAATCTATAAAATTATTAATTATTTTGATTATATAATTTTTTTTTTCAATGGAACACATCATGGGAAACCCTCACCTACTTCCCCTCATTTTGAAGAGAGCTAATTATATAAATACATTATCTCCACTATCTCCAATTTAATTTTTTAAATAATTTATTTTTGTAAATATATTATACACCACTTTAATTTTAGCTATTATTTTGTTTTATGTAAAATTTGGTTAAGTGAACTTTAACTTAATTCATCATCATATAATGATAGAGTATACTTATTAACATTAATTGAAACTAATTTTAATTTATAAAACAATAAAAATATATATTTATATATTCCATTAATCATTAGTTATTTAAAATATAATCAATCTCATCTCCCAAGGTGTCATAATAATCTTTGCAACATATCTAAAAATAGAGTAGTCTATTGATTATAGGCTTTGGATTTTCGGTTTTGGGTTGAAATTCAATATATTTTTTTAGTAAAATCCAAATTTAGAAACATTTAAATTGTGTTTTTGAATTCTAAAAATCCAAATCATAACAGATTTAAACTACTCATTTTTATTACAACCACAACAATAATTTATTTCAACCAAAACAATAATAAAAAACACACAACATCCCAATTCTAAGGAAATTTATTAATTCACCCCACCTTCACCTACACCTTCACCATCCAAAATTTTAAATAAGGAGTTAATTAATTAACCTTCATCCATCCAACTAAAATTTTAAATCCAAATTTAAAAGCATTTAAATTGTGTTTTTGAATACATTAACCATTACTTATTAAAATTCCATTAATCATTAATTATTTGATATATAAAACCCATAATCCATAGAATATCCCAAAATATCATACTAGCCTTTGCAACATACCTATTAATAACCAAAATTACATGGAAATAGACACCCATTTCATCCATAAATTAATTAATTAATTGACAAACACTAAGGCTCATCATTCACAAACTTTATAATAGATTAAATCATATATTTATTTTTCATAATGTAATATTTTAATTCTAAACTTTATATGATTTGGATTTTTGTAGATTAATATTATTGGAATTATATAATTTTTTATCAAATTCTAATTATATTATTCTGATTAAATTATAATTTTTCATTATTAAAATTGTATTTTTAAATAAATAAATATATTTAACACCCTATAATATATTTATTATATCAAGATTATAATAAAATTTTAAATACAATTAATAAAAATTAATTCTAAAACTCCCAATTATAAACGGTTTAAACCACTAGTTTTCATTACAACCACAAGAATAATTTATTACAACCAAAACAATAATAAAAAATACACAATATCCAAATTCTAAGGAAACTTATTAATTAGTGTGAGCTTATCTCTATTACTGATTCCCTCCATCCAATGGTCATGGAGCAAGATCAAAGATTGACTTCACTCCATACCGGTTGGATGAAAAAATTCAACAATAAAAAATAAAGATGGCTAGTTAATTCACTTCCACCTCCACCTCCACCTCCACCTCCACCATCCAAAACTTTAAATAAGCAGTTAATTAATTAACCTCCATCCAGCTAAAATTTTAAATAACCACTAATTATTATTAAAAAAAAGCTTTAATAATGAGTTATTTCTTCCGTGGGAGGCATGAATAAGTATATCCTCAATAGCCCAATCCATTTTCTGTTTGCGGTGTTGCTGCTGCTATCTTCAGTGATGGCTAACCATGTTTGGAACGGTAATAACAGTGCATATAATTTTCCAATGCCTTTACACGGTGTGGCCTGGACCATCACTGCTGGAAACATCTCTCTTCAACCAATCGGTATGGCAAATGGTGGTTTCAGAGGCAGTTTGGTTGAAAGCTTAGATGCAACGACGGGCGGATCTATTCCTCTACTGAATACCCACTCGCGGCCTATGCCAACACCTGATCCAACTTTGTTGATGATACCACCCGGTTTGAGTCCCACCACCTTGCTGGACTCTCCCACTGCTTCTATTCCTCTACTGAATACTACCCACTCGCCGCCTATGCCAACACCTGAATCAACTTGGTTGATGATACCACCCGGTTTTAGTACCACCACCTTGCTGGACTCTCCTGATATTTGTAATGTGCAGATCGACTCTCCCACTGCTTCTAACGTGCAGGTCGACTTTCCCTCACTTTCTAATGTGCAGATCGAATCTCCTGCAGTTTTTAATGGGCAGGTCAGTTGGTTTGGTGAAATTTGTATTGTTTGAAAATAAAGAGTAGTTATTCATTGTATTTATTTCATAGTTTGCTTAAATCTCAGGGGTTTTATTTTAAAGAAAAATGCTATGTGATTTAACAAAATCCTACAGTCCAGTGCTGTCCAGTGCCTTAATTAATCTTTCAGAATTCAGTTGAATGTAGGTTGAAGTTTTGCCTAAACAGTTAGATCTATGTATCTATGGGGGTGAAGGCTAAATGCTAGGGGAGGGTCTGTATATACTTACATAAACTCGGGATTCTTTAGAGCCAACAAGTCATATGTGTCTATCTGGGTGAAGGCTAAATGCTAGGGGAGGGTCTGCATATACTTACATAAACCCAGGATTCTTTAGAGCCAAGAAGTCAAAAGCATATGCACATTAACAAGACTTAAGACCTTGTGCTGATTTAAATAAGTAACATTAACGACTTAATAATAAAACCAATTATTATTACTTTACATAGCTTTGACATGAAATGCACTCGAGGCTAGTGGATTTGGGAACATGTTTCATGACTAGCAACATGAAGTCTGATAGTTTAATGGAGAGATTAAATACCAGGATGGCCTGGTCTGTCTCCAGCCCAATACCACCTGATATAAAACCATCCTGACGTAGCCTCTGCCAAGACTTGGTTCCCTTAGATCACAATATCACTCTGGTTGATTCGAACAACCTCGCGGGAATCTCTCGTTCTTTCAATCAATTTATTCAGTGTTGTGCTGAATTTTGTTTGGCAATAAAGACTGGTTGTTCAGTGTTGTTTGTTTGAGAAGAATGGGTAGTTGTTCAACGTTTTGCTTAGGTTTATAATGTGTGGCTAGAGTGATTCTTCTTCTGCATATGTGTAAATCCTGGATCAAAATGTAAAGAGATTATATGTTTCCGGCAATTCATCTCTGGTTATAAATTGAATAAAAAATCTGCAAATCTTCATTTCAAATAGATGGGTCCTTCGGTGTTGTTGTGTTTCCTAATTTTGTATTGGTTGGTACTTTGGTGTTGATGTTGGAAGGAGCTGACTTTTTATCATAATTTTTTTCATGTGTGCTAGTTTTGTACTTTGGTGTTGCTCTTGGAGGTAGTTAGGTTTTTAATCTTTTTTTTGGGTTGGCAGTTTTTTTGTTTGGTACTACTGTGTTGGTGTTGGACATAACTGGGTTTTTTATCCTTTTTTATTTGTTTGCTAGTTTTGTCGTTGGAAGTGTTGCGTTGGTGTTGAAAGTAGCTAGGGTTTTTATCATATTTCTTTATTTTATTTGTTATTTTTACCTTTAGTTTGCTGACTAGCATATGGTTTAATAAACTGAAAATCCATCAATTTTAACCATATTTCATTTTTTCATATTCTTATAGAATTCAACTAAACGGTTGACAAGCTTTCGAGAGAATACCAATATCTTCTCACGTTCTTCTAGAATTGAAGAAGGTCATGTTGAATCTGTTTTTTTTTAATTTTATAATCTATCTTGGTTTATTTATGATGAATTTTATAATTTTTCCTGATTTATATACCATGTTGTATCTGCTCATCTTGTGACCCTAAATGTAAAAAAGGCCTTGACTTTAAGTTTTTTTTAGAGAGATTATAGATCATAGTTTTTTTTTTGGTTAGCAAGTGGTAGTACCTCTTGGGGCATCTAAGTAGTCAAAATTGCATCTAACCTTGCATCAACCTTTAGTATGGTTGGATTTTAGTATCCGTGAGGTTTCTAACCAGCAACCTTTCCGCTTAGGAGTGTCTTAACCATCACCCACCATAAACTTTCTACATCTGAGAAATAAACCATAAATCATAATTATATGTAGTTGAAGTTTTTATTTATTTTAGATTGGGGAATTTTGGTTTGCTCTAGTTCTTAGCATATCAAATTTTGCAAATTTTGTTCCTTTTAGATATACAATATATAATTTTTTTACAATCTCTAACAAATTTTTTTTTCTACCAAAAACAATCAACTATATATCTATTTTTTTAGAAAGATCATACATCATAGTTATATGTAGTTGATGTTTTGGTTTGTTCTCGATTTGGGCAATTTTGGTTTGCTCTAGTTATGAGCATATCAAATTTTGAAAATTGTGTCTTTTTAGACATATAGTATATAATTTTTTTACACTCTTGAGTAACAATAACAATTAACTATACATTTATCTTTACTCTAAATCTATGTATTTTTTCTTTTTATAAATTAACTCTTAAATTTTTTATGACAAAAGCTTGTCTTAAGAATTTCATCTCTCTATATTATATATATATATACTTATTCAATAACCCACCCATAGTAAAGTGTAACAATCTATTTACGTTCCTTGGTGGTGATAATGGCAATGCCACGAGGGCTCGCCCTAGCACAACACATGAGCACGAGCATCAGCCAAGGGGCAACGCTAACGTGAATGGAAGTGACGTCAAGTGGCTGGTCTCATTAACCCTCTTGCCAACAACGTCCCCTCAACCAACCTGGACTGGTATGTCGTGCACCATCCCCATGGCTCTTAGGTGTGTGATGTCTTCCATCTCTTCAACAACATTTTTCCTTGGCTTTCAGCCATGTTTGTTCGCATTCCTGCCATTCTGTATTGGGATCTTCCTGCTCCCCCATTCGCCACCATCTGTGCTATCCTCTGGACTTGGACTGACTACATGGGCTGACCGAAAGGCATGGTGAGAGGGAAAATAAAGAATGATGCCCACGAAACAGGGCACACTAGGAAAGGATATGGTGCAGAGGTTTCAATTCTAGTCAGTTTACTCGTCAAAAATTAGGAAGCAAGGCTAATTGTAGACAATCTCTCCAAGGGGAGTGAGGAACAACCCTAGGATATGCTGGCTGAACTCATGGATGACATGCTTTCCAATTGGGCCACTGCAAGACATCCTACTCAAACCCTGAGAGCTACCATGTCAAACATGGCAGCCACACTCAACAGTGTGGAGAACACCCTCAGTTGGGACTCTTACGCACCTACCTGTCACCTCCATCGCGACTTGCATTTAGGAAGCAGTGCTCATGGAACCACACCCTCGTTTGTTAAAACCAATGTAACACTCGGCAACCTGGTCACTCCACATGGCAAGGAGTTGGAAATTCAAAAAGGAATGGATTTGGTCCCTCCACACGGCAGGGTGCTAGACTATCTGAAAGGCAAGGAGTAGGTTCATCTCTCCTTCCCCATCCCCTCCACCTTGGGCCAAGTTCTCACCAAAAGAACTCACAAATGGAAGCGATCTCGTTAGTTAGAAGAATGCGCCCCTCCCTGTAAAGCTCCCTGCGAAAGACATTCAACCCCCAACGAAAGACTCGGAGGATGAAGAATACTAAGGCTGCCCCATCCTCGAAGAAACTCCCTCTGATGCAGAAGCACCTTCATCACCTGGTTAAGGAGGTTCCTCCCTGTGTTTTTCAACAAAGTTTTATGTTTTTTAGTATGTTTCACTGTGCACAAAACTGCTGGTTTTTTTTTAAGCTGTTATGGCCATGACTCTACTCCTGATTTACCGTGGTCTCCCTATACTGGGAAGGGCTTTTTTGTATAATTTTGATCAGAGTCATAGATCTATTGATCTTCAAAATTGGTTACTTATGATAAGACCACCTCATACAATACTGTATTTTTATTTCTCCTAATTTAATAGAATTTTGCAGCATTACAAAAGAAAAGAAAAAAACAATCTATCTACGCTGATAGTAAGTAATTAATATAATGAGATGTCTTGTTTATGTAACCCACCCATATTAAACTATAACAATCTATCTACGCTGATCAGTAAGTAATTAATATAATGAGATGTCTTGTTTATCAACAGAACAGAGACATTGATGTTCTAACACTTATCATTCTAATATTTAAGCAGAATCGGAATTACTTTCTTCAGATTAGATTTTTATGAAATACCAATTTATACATTGAATTTTCTATTTATTTATTTTTTAAGTCTCAGCCATATGGATTGTGCATTTAGCAGGGAGAGTCATCTACAAGTGATACTGTATCAGTAACACAGTATTTGTTTGATCAAGCATCAACTCTTAAGAACGATACTTTACCAGCAACACCATGTTTGATTGATCAGCGATCAAATCTTAAGAATGATTCAGGGCATAAAGTTTGTGAGGACATGCCTTTCCTTTTAACAGAGAAATTTTATGAAGATGGCTATTATTGGAGGAAGTACGGTAGAAGAGGGTTGGCCCGAGGAGAGTATATTTGTCATTATTACAGGTGTGCGAAGGCAAGTTGCAAAATGAGGAGGAAGATCGTATGCTTTCCTAATTGGCAGATAACAAAGATTGAATATGATGGAGATATTCATAATCATCCTAAACCTCAAGATGTTCCTACAACATTTGGAGTTCATAGTTTTCCTGAAGGCCTTCATAATGGAGAAGTGCGTGAAGGTTTCCAGATTAGAGGTAAATATAATAGTGAATTAAAATTTAGATATATATTTTTTTTATTTTTTTATTATTATTATTTTTATTTCAAATCTTGTTAAAATTTAAAAAAAAAATAAAATTTAAAATATAAATTATTAAGTTATATAATTTGTATTGAGTAAAATATTTGAGAGCGTTTAAAAAAAAATGAAAAATAAGATTCAACTAAAAATTATATAACTGAATTTAGTGCCAAATTTTATATAAATATATATTACTGAGTTTTGAGTTTATTATTGTTGAATTGAATCGCTCAGGCACATCATCATCAATGCAGAGGGTAATCTCAACCTCCGATCAACTAGTGTCAGCAGGCTACCCAGAGCCTTTATCCACTTCACTTGGAACGGATGCTACTGAAGTGTGCTACTCAATGCCTAGGTAATGTTTACAGTTTTTTAAATTCTTTGATACTGTATACATTTGTTGGTTATAAAATCTAGGTGTGGTTTTGAAATTAGAGGATTAGAGGTAAGATACATGAATAGCTAATATATCATCTCATTGTGTGCTTCTGAAATTACAGGATTATACATAAGATACCAGAGATACACGTTATTAAAACAGTTTGTGAATCTGATCTCCTTGATGATGGATATGGATGGATTAAATATGGACAGAAAAATATAAAGTCAAACCTTAATTCAAGGTATGTATATGTTATAAATTGTAAGTAATTAGTGTTATATTTATATATATATATATATATATAATAATTATTTCTATTAAAATTTTAATAAATTAAGATTTTTAATTGTTTTTTATAATAATTAGTTGATTTTATAATAAATTTAAGTTAAATTTAATTGGTATAGATCTATGTAATTCATCTAACTTTGGTTTTATAAAGATCCTAGAAAGATCAAGTATGCAAACCTTTCACCACTTAAATGTTGTGAATTTTTTTTTTTCAATTTATTATTTAATTATTTTTATTTTTGCAATGAATACTTTGTCATTATTACTTATTAAAATATTTGTTAACTTGCAGGAGTTATTATAAATGAAAAGGTGAAGGCTGCTCCGTCAACAAATATATAGAAAAATGTCTCAATGATCCAACATCAATTATTACAAGATATAAAGGAAAACATAATCATGAGCTCCTAAATCCATAAAGTAGTAGCAAAATTATACTATGTTCAAGGAGATGATAACCTCATTTCAAGTTAGTAGCATGGCTTTATGATCTTTGAAAAGGTTGTGCTAAGTTTATTAGTGAAAGGTTGTTGCTTGTGTTGGGTTTACTAGTGAAAGTCTTGTAGTCTCAAGAAGATGATAACCTCATTTCAAGTTAGTTGTGTGGCCTTATGATCTTTGACGAAGTATGAATTAGTTGCATGGCCTTTGATTTTTGAAAAGGTTTGTATTGAGTTTAACACTGAAAGGATTGTAGTATGCTTTCAATCTTTTGTTGGGAAAATCAAAACACGAGAGAAATCTTGAGTATTTTTTATTTTTATTATCTTAAACTTTAAGTAATTTTTATTTTTTATTTTTTTTGTAAATTTTTGTTGTGGGTATTGCATCCACTTCATGCATACAATAAAAAAGGAAGGTGGAGATTATTTATGTCTCTTTGAATGTAAATTTCTTATTTATTTCAATAAAATATTAATCTCTTTTAGCCTAATTGTTAAATGGCATTTGAAGTCATGGATTATTGACTCATTTGTTGATTTATTTTGGACATATGCATGTAATATTCATGTATAGTGAATTGATGAATAGATAGTCATGTTATCTTCATGCATAGTGAAATGGTGGATAGATAGTGGCACATTTTTCCCTTTTAGGTTTGAAAATAAACATGAAAGAAAATATCTTTGATATGTTGTTTTTTGAAATATGCATGTAATGGTATGTATATTGAATTGATGAACAGATAATAAGGCATCTCTTATATTTGAAAATAAAAAGAAAGAAAAATGTCTTTCAAATAATTATGTTTACTAGATTAGATAACTTTTGAAATTATATTATAAAATCATGTCATACCACTTTAAAATTTGTTATGATAATGTAGTTAATGTCCTTAACTAATTAAATTCCATTATATGTATGTACATATGTATGTTAATTTTTGTTTGTTTTTTAAGTGTTATTCTGATGAAGTTGTAGTTATGCATTAAAATTATAGAAAGTGTTGATAGGATGGGTTGAAATCCAATCATGACCACAGAAATTACATCAATAATAAATTTTTAATATAAACAAGAGTAAATTTTGTATTAAAAGAAGCTACAATCAAACACCATAACTATTATAAAAAAGAGAGTGAGTCCAACAAATATATGTTGTATCTTGCTAGCAAAATATAACAAATATATGTTGTATCTTGCTAGCAAAATCTAAGCTATAGATATCTGTGGAATTTCTTACAAAATTGATTATATGATTCCTACTAGAGTATACTCTCAAAAAAAATCCTAAATATAAAGAAAATTTACAATTCATTTCCATCTACAAACTTATATAAAACATTCTTGCTCATAGCATCATCCTAGGCTTTGTTGGGAGGATGAGATTCCTACTTTTCCATGTGCAGAGATATTCCAAATGGAGGTTGAGGAGAGAGAACCCTTGCTAAGATTTATGACCTTGGATTTTAACATAGCTCATTCTTCCTCTAAAACATGCCTTTGTTTTTCTGTTGAACCAAGTTATCCATCAATCCATCATAATTTAATTCTGAGAAACCCTTTGATGTTCCAATTCATGAACTTTAAAAGTGATAGACAATATGGAAGTCATGTTACCATATATGAAGTCCTCATGCCATCGATTAACCCTACATATTTCTTCATGAGTGTCTCCTTGGTAGGAGTGATGACCATAATTTCCTTAGTAGGAGGAGTGATGACCATAATTTCCATAACTTTAGTAAACATTAAATGGTATCCCAAATCTCAAAATAACCACATGTAAAATTGATCAACCAAGAAAATTTTATACCTTTTGATAAGGCGGGCTTAGCTGTCACGGGATATGGCAATTATTTTATGATTGAAGAGAAAAAAGGGGAGGTGTTTAAAGGTCGATAGGGGAATCCATTTTCCCAAATGACAATGCTAAAACCCTAAAAGAAACATAATTAGAAAGCCTAATATGGATCACGGAACATGCATAATATATAAGCTTGAAATTGAAAGCATTAAACGAGACAGATTCATGAAGCTAAAAACTTAAGTAATCAAATAGAGAACCAATATACTCAAGTTCCTAGGTAATTCCAATCAAATAGCAGGATGATAAAATATAGGGAGCCCAAAAGGCATGACCATCAAGCCTTGAATCCTTACCAGTACTCCGAAAACCTTTAGAAAACACAATCACAAATTGATAATATAAGCGAAATATCAATAAGAATTACATGCACGTATGATGTCAAAACAACTAACAAAGATAGATTCATGAAGTCAAAGAAATCAAATACCATTCAAATCGTTGAAGAGAGAACCAATGTACTTGGATTCTTCCAGAGTTCTAAATAGAGATTAAGCTAAAAATACACAAATCCCTCATGGATACGAGTACTCCAAAAACTAAATCCAAGGACAAATATCAACCACAACAACAACAATTGACTATAACTTAACGAGGAATATTTAAATGTGTTATAGATACCGAAAAAATTCACCTTGAGCCAACTATCCTCGATCCCTTCAATAGTTTCATAACCCAAAAGGGAACAACATGTTTCAATTTTTTTTGGGTTCCAAGCACTCTAGCATATTTGGGGCAAAGCTCGACTAAATTCCTTATTCCTCCTCCCATTGATACCATTACTCCTAATTAGATGTGTTCTCTTCTTGATTTTGTTTGTCACGAAATTAACATTGGCAAGTGTAAACCTATGGATGTGAGAAAGTTCCACCACCACATTTTTTTAGTAAACATTTTTCTAACTTAAAGCAAATATTTGCATATGATTAACTTCCTTCTTGAAATTCCTTGGGCTATGTAGGAATTTGCATTTCCTTTGAACCTATGAAGTTCTTTCTTAATTTTGTTGAGCTTATCATGATTTGGAGGATGATCTTTCATGAATTGCATAATGATAGAGGAATGCTTAAGGACAATCAAAGTTTTAACGTTTAAAGAGACTGCAACTATATTTCCTTGTAGAACAACCAAAAAAATTTCTTGGTTATTTGATGATGTACCTAATTCCCATTTGAAAAATTGTTCTTGAGTTTCTCTAGTATAAAAAATGATCTCCCCATACTTTCCACCCCTATATTTAATTCAATTGATCCATGAAAGAATACTACGTGATAATTGTGTTGTGTTGACTATTATTTAAACTCGTTCTTTTTCTTCCTTATTTTCTAACATTGTTTGTGGGACAACTTGATTCTCGTTGAGAAAGACTAAGATGATATTCCAAAGAGTATATATCCTAACCAATCCATGTCCTCGGCATATTTTATGTATGCTTGATGGCCTTTCAGTTCCTTGGTTCTAATCACCTTTTCCATTAGTCCTTGAGCTTTGGCTATTGTGCACCTTCAAGGTTCCAATTTTGGTTGAAAAATAGCTTTATTCCTATTAGGATATTTCAATACTCCATCCTTGTACTACCTAGCATTATTTATTTTTCCTAGTTATTGATGATGTAATTTCCCCCCTAATGGTGCACAGATGTCATCTAGGATCCATATACCACCTTCTGATCCCCACATGCATCATTTTAGGAACACTTCAATTAGTTCCCTATTTTATAGAAACCTACTGAGTGTTCGAGTGAAGTCCACTGAGTTAGCTGACTCTTGTGGGGGGTTAGAGCTCCGGATGCCACTGATTGTGGCCTCATGATCCCTTTTCTGACTAGCATGCATGACAAACTCACTATTTCACCCTCCTTAGTTAGTTAAATTATTATGTCTTCAGTTAGATGAGTTTAGGTTCAATTCAATTGATTTTGAGTGTTCTGGAGCACTCGAGTGGTGATAATCCCTATGCTAGACCAACTGAGGTTAGAATTCTCCTCTATGATTCGAATTCTCTCCATTGTAACATCATTGTTCATTATATTGATTATTGGAACGTGTGACATTATTAATATGCTCCTATTCGAGTCCTGCTACATAATTATTCTTTTACTCTTTTTTACTGTAGTTGTCACTCCTATTCAACTTTTATGCTCATTATTTCTTTGTGAGGTATCCTCGGCTCTTAGATATGTTGCGACATAGAATTTCACATGGTATAAGAGACATTTGATTGAATAGCTTGAGCAACTGCTTTCAATAGTGCACCATAAGCCTATGGATTTCCACAGCAAATCCTAGTGCAATTGCATTGAATTCCTTGGAGAAATCCAATGAGGTATATCTAGGTGTGAAGGATCTAGATAAAATTTACTACTATCCTAAAGCAATGCTCAGTAGTAGTCTACCTCCATTATTGAAATGTTTTTGCAGGTTGTTCAAAAAAAAATTAGTGTCATAGAAATTGCAGTTGTTTTTGCAGTTGCAGTTGTTTTTCTGCAATTGCAATAGTTTCACTGTAGAAGTAGCATTTTTCACCTTGTATTCACTCCAATAGTTGTAATGGACAATTCGAACTCTCCTCTCTCTCCCATGATCCTGAAACCCTTCAATTAACTTGATTGGAGGGATGATATACAGATGGTATTATGCAAGAAATCATTGTACAGGGTGACAATGGGGAAGGATCCCGAACCAACATCAGCTGTGGGGAAAACCAAGTATTTGGATAGATTGGATGAAGCATTTCGTTTCATGTGTATTCATATTTCTAGATATCTACTCTTCCACATCGAAGGATTGAAGTCTCTAAGAGAGTTATGGATGAATTTAGACGCCCTCTTTGACAAACAAGATGAGCTAAGAGGCCATATTCTGGAAAATGAGTTGATTTCTCTACAACCAAGCAGTTTCGAGACCATTCAACAGTTCTTTTCAAGATTTAAATCTTGGGTTATGAAATGCAAGCAATGTGGCATTGCAAAGAAGGATGGGAAACTGGTGATATCCATTCTGAGCAATCTAGGTCCTCATTTCTCCATCGTTGTCTCTACCTTCCATTCTGGGTGAATGTCAATCCATGGTTGGAATATTCTCTCCTTATATGTTTTCAATGAATATCTCATCCAAGAACAAGATAAGTTGATCAAGATGTGCACCTTGAAGGCCTCCAAAAATCAAGTTCTTATGGCTTGAGAAGAAAAAAGTGCAAATGGGAAGGGGGAGCATAAGGGAAAGGATAAGAGTGTAACATCCCGAAAATTCATAAAAATTTAAAATTTTCAATGTAGCATTAATTACTGTACTTTGTTGTGCGGAATCATATTAAATGTTTATATGTTGACATGCTGAAATAAATGTTTGTGTCGATCTTACACATGTATTGTTTTGCGATGATGTCAAAGCTTTAAAGGCTCCTTATGCTCCAGTTATTGTTTATATGTGCTAACAATGCTCTTTTGTTTGTTGATGATGAAGAGGTCCTATGGACACCTCGAGGCTTACTTAGCTATATTGATAAAGCATTTGAACCTCTTGATGCAGCTATAGGTAAGAGATTAATAATAAATGAAAGTGAATGTTCGAATATCCACATCATCTTTTTCAGGATATTGCATGCAATTAGGGTTTGCATGCAAATTCTAGGGTTTGCATGCATTTTGCATGCATCCCAGTCACCAGGTTGATGCCTCCAGCACCTTAGCCACCTTATTCTAGCACCCGGGAGCCACTTACTTTAGAGTTTTAGCCCTCCTAGTCAGGAAGGCGCCCACTTCTCACCTACTTCTAGAGAAGGGCACACTTCTTCACCTACCACTGCAGTTCCACTTCAGTTACATTCAGTTAGCTCCGATTCTCCGTGATTTGAGGCTAGTTTCACTCCCGACTGACTGTTTCACTTCCGTTGGACCTCCAGATTGACTAGATGACTTGTTCTGACTTCAGTTAGCCTCCCATGCACCCCCCACTGAGCCTCCTTCCCTTAATCAGTGCTACACACTTCAGTTACACTTGTTACACTCAGTTAGACTCAGATTGACACCTGGATGACTGGTTCTTGTGCATTGATGAGCACCACCGATTGATGATGAGGACTCCTAGTTGGAGTCAAGCTACTCCATTCAGTGATTCGAATGACCTTCTTAGGAAATTCGAATTGCTCACTCACATTGTCAGATTGTATTGCAATTATTAACCCTTATTGGGATATTGAGCTCTGCTGCATGTTTTGCACAGTTTTACACCGTATTTTCTATGTTCATCTATTGTGATTGATTCACTTGTTCATTAGATCTGCTGTGACTAATTTTACATGGTATCAGAGCCATGGCAGGGACAAGATCTCTTTTCTGCAGGTGTTCTAAATGAAGATTGAGTGAATTGCTCACCAATATATTTCAGCAGCGGCATGCAAAATCTCATGTGCATTCGCTCATGTGCATGAAAGGCTGAAAACATAGTGTTTGTTTGTGTGTGATTTACAGGTTTCTTACTTCCTCCATGTGCATTCGCTAATGCAAAGATAGAGACTTCTTCTTCACAAAATATTCTTACTCCATTCAACTATGATGAATGCAAACCAAAGATGATTGCATTCTTGAAGAGACAATGTCTTTTTGATATGTGCATTGGTAATACAAGAGATTTTGATTCCGATGAAGAGAAGAATGATTGGCTCAATGATTGTGATAGAGCTTTTGGAGAAATATGTCTTGCTATGTCTCCTTGTATGCGCTACCTCAGTAAGACTGCTGAAAATCCAAGTGATCTATGGGTCCAACTTGACAGAGAATTTGGAAAGTAGGAAGAAGAGGATCGTGCTAGCCTTTTGGAGAACAAGCCCAGTGAGATCTCCTTATGTGTTCTTTCCAATCATGTGTTGGCCTCAACAATTGTTCAAGATGAAGAAGAAACTGTAGATTCAACACTCATTCTCTCAAAGTCTTCTATTTCGAATTCTGAGCAAGATAAACTAGCTCATACTCTAGATTCCGAAGAGGTTCTTGAATCCTCTCCTTCACATGAGTTTGCCGGCATGCACAATAATGATCTACTTGAAGTTTTGGAGGTAAAATATGATTTTGGAGGTGAAGCATTCACCCTCATTGATTACATGCCTCCTATAGACTTATGTTCTATCATTTGAAAAGTTTCTCAGATTTTTAATGAAGATGAAGAGCACTACCATTTGCTTGAGTTCAATTCTCATGCACTTTTTGCTGATTTTGGTTTTGATCTCACCCTTGTTGGTTCAAAGGAGATCTCAAGAAACCATTCATCTATTTTTGGAGCTAATTTAACTTCTATTTATAAGAAGTTCAAGTTTCAAGATCTATTTTATCCGATTGGAGCTATTCCTACCTCATTTGGTTCGAATCACAGGTTCCAGGATCATCCTTATATTTTCAGATTTGTTCTCACCATTTTCGGTATGAAGAGCAAGTTCTTAAAGTCTCCACATTCGCTTGCATCCACTGATGGAGAATTCAAGCACATGTTTTTGGAGCATGATCCATTTACTCCCTAGAGTAAGATACCTCCAGACATATCTACTTGATTTTGGAGCAGTTAAATCTTTTGGTGTGCTACAGTCTATTTTGAGGGTGGGTATTTTTCCCATGAGGTTTTCCCCATTTCCTCGGTTTATTGACTGTTATTAGTTTGGATTATTATTGTATTGGGGTGACCTTTGGTCTTAGTTACCAGGGCCCTACTTTTTTTTTTTTGCACATCATAGTCTAGCTTGAGGGGGGGTATTCAGATATCCACATCATCTTTTTCAGGATCTTGCATGCAATTAGGGTTTGCATGCAATTAGGGTTTGCATGCAAATTCTAGGGTTTGCATGCATCCCAGTCACTAGGTTGATGCCTCCAGCACCTTAGCCACCTTATTCTAGCACCCGGGAGCCACTTACTTCAGAGTTTTAGCCCTCCTAGTCAGGAAGGCACCCACTTCTCACCTACTGCAGAGAAGGGCGCACTTCTTCACCTACCACTGCAGTTCCACTTCAGTTACATTCAATTAGCTCCGATTCTCCCTGATTTGAGGCTAGTTTCACTCCCGACTAACTGTTTCACTTCCGTTGGACCTCCAGATTGACTAGATGACTTGTTCTGACTTCAGTTAGCCTCGCATGCGCCCCCCACTGAGCCTCCTTCCCTTAATCAGTGCTACACACTTCAATTACACTTGTTACACTCAGTTAGACTCAGATTGAAACCTGGATGACTGGTTCTTGTGCATTGATGAGCACCACTGATTGATGATGAGGACTCCTAGTTGGAGTCAAGATACTCCATTCAGTGATTCGAATGGCATTCTTAGGCAATTCGAATTGCTCACTCACATTGTCAGATTGTATTGTAATTATTCACCCTTATTGGGATATTGAGCACTGCTGCATGTTTTGCACAGTTTTACACCATATTTTCTATGTTCATCTGTTGTGATTGATTTACTTGTTCATTAGATCTGTTGTGACTAATTTTACATGGTATCAGAGCCATGGAAGGGACAAGATCTCTTTTTTGCAGGTGTTCTACATGAAGATTGAGTGAATTGCTCACCAATATATTTCAGCAGCGGCATGCAAAATATCATGTGCATTCGCTCATGTGCATGAAAGGCTGAAAACATAGTGTTTGTTTGTGTGTGATTTACAGGTTTCTTACTTCCTCCATGTGCATTCGCTAATGCAAAGATAGAGACTTCTTCTTCACAAAATATTCTTACTCCATTCAACTATGATGAATGCAAACCAAAGATGATTGCATTCTTGAAGAGACAATGTCTTTTTGATATGTGCATTGGTAATACAAGAGATTTTGATTCCGATGAAGAGAAGAATGATTGGCTCAATGATTGTGACAGAGCTTTTGGAGAAATATGTCTTGCTATGTCTCCTTGTATGCGCTACCTCAGTAAGACTGCTGAAAATCCAAGTGATCTATGGGTCCAACTTGACAGAGAATTTGGAAAGTAGGAAGAAGAGGATCGTGCTAGCCTTTTGGAGAACAAGCCCAGTGAGATCTCCTTATGTGTTCTTTCCAATCATGTGTTGGCCTCAACAATTGTTCAAGATGAAGAACAAACTGTAGATTCAACACTCATTCTCTCAAAGTCTTCTATTTCGAATTCTGAGCAAGATAAACCAGCTCATACTCTAGATTCCAAAGAGGTTCTTGAATCCTCTCCTTCACATGAGTTTGCCGGCATGCAGAATAATGATATACTTGAAGTTTTGGAGGTAAAATCTGATTTTGGAGGTGAAGCATTCACCCTCCTTGATTGCATGCCTCCTATAGACTTATGTTCTATCATTTGCAAAGTTTCTCAGATTTTTAATGAAGATGAAGAGCACTACCATTCACTTGAGTTCAATTCTCATGCACTTTTTGCTGATTTTGGTTTTGATCTCACCCTTGTTGGTTCAAAGGAGATCTCAAGA
Source organism: Larix kaempferi (assembly GCA_027924585.1). Lineage (NCBI taxonomy): Eukaryota > Viridiplantae > Streptophyta > Pinopsida > Pinales > Pinaceae > Larix > Larix kaempferi. The sequence continues at coordinate 15,729,810 of BSBM01000030.1, forward strand.
AACCATTCATCTCTTTTTGGAGCTGATTTAACTTCTATTGATAAGAAGTTCAAGTTTCAAGATCTATTTTATCCGATTGGAGCTATTCCTACCTCACTTGGTTCGAATCACAGGTTCCAGGATCATCCTTATATTTTCAGATTTGTTCTCACCATTTTCGGTATGAAGAGCAAGTTCTTAAAGTCTCCACATTCGCTTGCATCCACTGATGGAGAATTCAAGCACATGTTTTTGGAGCATGATCCATTTACTCCCAAGAGTAAGATACCTCTAGACATATCTACTTGATTTTGGAGTAGTTAAATCTTTTGGTGTGCTACAGTCTATTTTGAGGGGGATTATTTTTCCCATGAGGTTTTCCCCATTTTCTCGGTTTATTGACTGTTATTAGTTTGGATTATTATTGTATTGGGGTGACCTTTGGTCTTAGTTACCAGGGCCCTACTTTTTTTTTTTTTGCACATCATAGTCTAGCTTGAGGGGGGGTGTTTGGATATCCACATCATCTTTTTCAGGATCTTACATGCAATTAGGGTTTGCATACAAACTCTAGGGTTTGCATGCATTTTGCATGCATCCCAGTCACCAGGTTGATGCCTCCAGCACCTTAGCCACCTTATTCTAGCACCCGGGAGCCACTTACTTCATAGTTTTATCCCTCCTAGTCAGGAAGGTGCCCACTTCTCACCTACTGCAAGAGAAGGGCGCACTTCTTCACCTACCACTGCAGTTCCACTTCAGTTACATTCAGTTAGCTCTGATTCTCCCTGATTTGAGGCTAGTTTCACTCCCGACTGACTGTTTCACTTCTGTTGGACCTCCAGATTGACTAGATGACTTGCTCTGACTTTAGTTAGCCTCCCATGTGCCCCCCACTGAGCCTCCTTCCCTTAATCAGTGCTACACACTTCAGTTACACTTGTTACACTCAGTTAGACTCAGATTGACACCTGGATGACTGGTTCTTGTGCATTGATGAGCACCACCGATTGATGATGAGGACTCCTAGTTGGAGTCAAGCTACTCCATTCAGTGATTCGAATGAACTTCTTAGGCAATTCGAATTGCTCACTCACATTGTCAGATTGTATTGTAATTATTCACCCTTATTGGGATATTGAGCACTGCTGCATGTTTTGCACAGTTTTACACCATATTTTCTATGTTCATCTGTTGTGATTGATTTACTTGTTCATTAGATCTGCTGTGACTAATTTTACAGTGAAAACTCTGAAGATCTTCCATCTTATCAAATAGATTTCTAGTTTTTAAAAGATAAATTAGAGTAACTTTGAGGAGCCTTTCAGGGTGAGATCTGCTTTGATCATTGTTTCAACTATATAACTAAATCGTATCAATCCCTACTTTTTTTTTTGCTATTTAACTATGTAAGGGTTTGTACAATAAATGAACTTCGAAACAATGTTTAAGTAATCACAATCTACTTGAGAAGACTATACTAAGTGTTAAATGTTTTTAGTGCTAGGATCTTATGTTATCATTTTAAACCTCATAGTGTAATATTACTATTGTGCTTATATTGAAAGACTATAGGTACGAAATGGTTCTTTAAGATATTTTTCTCTAAAACAAATAATGCAAGATACTTTTGGATTCCTTCTAGTGAAGCTCATGGGACTGCTTCATGTAACTTGACACCACACTCACAACATAATAAATATCATGCCTAGAGTGTGTCAGATGCAAAAGACTACCAATCAATTGTCGGTAAAGTGTAGAATCCACCAACGGTGTAGAATCACCATCCTCAAGACTGATTCTCAAGAGGAATGGGAACGGTGCCGCTTTAAATTATTCCATATTGAAATTATTTAGTAGGTACAAATAATATTTTGATTGCGAAATCATGATCCCATCAAAATTCTGAGTGATCTTGAGACCAAGAAACTTCATCAACAAGCCTAAATCACTCATATCAAATGCTTGGTGTAAAGCGATTTTTATAGTGTTGATCGAAGCAAGACTGCTTCCTATAATCAATAGGCCATCAACATAAAGTAAAATTATCATAAAATTACCTTCATTTTGTTGTAGATACACATTCGGATCTTATTTTCATCTAACAAAGTTTTGCAATAGAAGAAAGGAATCCATCTTTGCATATCAAGCTCTTGGGGCCTATTTTAAACCATACAAGGATTTCCTTAATCTGCAAACAAGTGTCTGATCTGATATGTAAAATTTGAGATGATTCATTTATATATATTCTTGAAGATCCCCATGAATAAATTCACTCTTCACATCCATGTGGTGCACCTCCCAGTGCTTGAATGTGGAAATTCCCAAAACTAGCTAGATTGAGTCCATTTTTGCAACCGGTGCAAAAGTTTCTATGTAGTCCACACCATGGAATTGTGAGAAAACTTTTTCCACCAACCTAGATTTTTATTTTTAGGTTAAACCATCAAAAACAAGCTTTTTTTGGTAGACCCATTTGCATTTAACCAATTTCCTCCCAGGTGAAAGAGAAACTAGCTCCCATGTTGCATTTTCCTAAAGAAAATTGTACTCTTCATCCATGGCGGTTTTCCATCTCGGATCTCGGTGGGAATGATAGTATGATTTTGTATCTCACCCAATCATAAAAAAAGAAATCGGAAAGCAATGGATTAGCATATGAAAAAGCCATACCTCCTCTTTGAAATTCTGCTCGGGTTCTTCTTGGATCGACAGGATTTCCAATGTTAGAATCGACATATGTGGGAGTCTTTTTTTCCCACTTTGGAAACTGAGGGTTATCATATGGATTTGAATCCAAAATTGATATTTCATGTTCATTAATACCAGACATAACATAAGAAATATCATAACATAAACTTTTAGTATCTTCTTTCGAATATTCTTCCAGAACAGGAAGCAATTTGGCAGTTTCTTCCTCGACTAGTTGAAGATCATAAAGCAGTTCTTAAAATTGGACACTCCTCTTGATGAATATTCTTCTGGATATGATATCTGTGAGTTTTTATCCTTTGTATTCTTCAAAATATCCAATTAGGGTGCACTCGGTACTTTTTGGTTCGAAATATCTTCTCTTCTCAATCGGAACTCTAGCCCATGTAGTGGACCCGAAAACCCTGAGATGTGACACATCAAACTTGTGTCCAGTGTAGGATTCGAAAGGATTTCTACCTTTGACGGATGAGTGTGGAACTCTGTTCTTAATTTATGCAACAACACTCATGGCCTTAGCCCAAATATTTGAAGCTAAACATTTCGACTCAAGCATACAAGTAGCAATCTCTTTCAATTCTCAGGTTTTCCTCTCTGCTACACCATTCTGTTGAGGTGTGTAGGGGATTGTGTGCTGGATTTCGATTCCATTTTCCAAACAAAGTTAAATAAACTATGATTTGATATATTCTCCACAATTATTATATCTAAGAGCTTTGATCTTGCTCCCAGTGGCAGTCTCAACAGAATCCTTCAAATTCTTGAACCTTTCAAGCACTTTCGATTTGTTCTTGAGAAAGTAGACCCATGTGAATCTGGAGAAGTCATCAATGAATGTCATAAAATACCTTCAAAAATTCTTGGAGGGATTTGGTAAATGACCACTGATATCATTATGAATCATCCCCAAAATACAAGAAGCTCTGCTAGCTTTTCCTCGATCGAACTTGCGCTCATGTTGCTTTCCAATGATGCAACCCTTGAATATCCCTTTTGAGGATTTGATGTTTGGAAGTCCTTCAACCATGGAATTATTTTGTAGCTGCTGAAAATAATTGTAATTAAGGTGTCCAAACCTCTAATTCCATATCCATCTAACCTCATTTCCATGAGTCGGAAGGGAACTTAGCTTTAAATATGACAAAAAGTGGGAAAACTCATATGTTTTTGCAGCATGATTTTCCTTGCCTGTTGCAATGAGTTTTCTAGTGCTAATATCATAAATTTCAACATCATTACAGATGAATACAACCTTCTTTGGAAAACTAGTATGTTTCATCTAATACACAGAAAGCAAATTCGAAGCTAGATAAGGAACATAGAGAACATTTTGAAAACTACCATGTTCTAAATGAATAGTACCTTTGCCTTTCGATGAAATTTGTGAATCATCTCCCGTGTATATGGAGATGCAGATATCGGAGTCTAATGATGAGAAATATTATTTTCTTGAAACCATGTGATTTGAAGCTCTTGAATATATGGGAAGAGTTGTTGAATTTGAAATAGTTTCCATGAGTGCATGACCTCTTTCTAGATGATCGTTATTGTCCTTCTTCCTTGTGCCATTTGGAAGAGTGATATTGTTCTTCTCCAAGAGAAGGGCCATCTGATCAATATTTTTCTTTGTGCATTAGCTTTCAAGATGAAATACCCTGCCATAGTAAGAAAACTTTTCCTTCTCCTTTCCCTTTTGCTTGTATTTTCTTGAACCTGAGGGCTCATTTGACTGCTTGGTCTTCTCTTTCTTTTGCTTTTCTTTAGCATTTGTAACCTTGGGTCCTCCAGCAAATAGGTCTTGATCTTTGGAGGATCTAATGAACACCATATGAAAAATCTTGTCATGCTATTCTGTTAAGGACTCAATGAATGCATTCAAGGATGGCATCTTCCAATTTGTAATGGTGAGTTTTCCTGAATGGAAGGTAGAGACAAACACTAAATAATATGCTCCTAGTTTCAGAAGGATTGAAAGGATTAACCGATCATCCTTCTTCTCGACACCACTTTGCTTCAACTGAAGCACCAAATGCTTGAACTTGGTGAAAAGCTCATTGATGGTTTCGAAATTCTTAGGATTGAGGGAAATCGGTTCATTCTCCAAATGATAAGATCTCATATCATCCTTCTTGCCAAAATGAGTAGCAAGTTGTTTGCATACTTCTTTTGGAGTCTTCAATTCGATGATATGGAAAAGAAGTTATTTCAAAATATTGAGACATAAGAAACCATAAGATCGATCAAGCTTATTGAATAACGTGGACTTCTCTATGGCTGCATTAGGCTCTAGTTCTATGCCCATAGTAACTCTGTAGATTCCTTTGGAGTGCAATACAATCTCTATATCATCTCTCCACTGATGATAGTTGAAAGGAGTAAGAAGATATTTTGAAGAAGAGTCCATTTTAGCTATACCAAATGAAATAGGAAGCTATGACAAACCTGGAATCAAAGACAAACAAACAATATTTAGGTCGAAAACCTGCACTTTTCAAGTTGCATAACCCCCGACATAGCCTATCAAGCAAGCTTGATAAGTTGAATGCACATTATCCTAGATTTATGTGGAAAACTTTCAGCTTCTGGTGCAGTGTCGGAATATTTTTGAACAAACTTGCTCAATCTTCATCTAAATAACTCTGTAGAAGAGTTGCCTTGTCCTTCCATGGATCTGATACCATTTAAAATTCAAGCACAACATATCTATGAAATAGGCATAACAGTTACTAGAGATGCATGTGACAAATTGTGTTTCAAAACACTAGTGCAAAAGGTTTACAGTAGTTCATGCATTATCATTAAATCAGAAGATAATTACAATATGTAACAATGGATACAATAAGCCAAGCAATTCGAATCCTAGAGAGGTCATTCAAATTTAATGCATGAGAGTGGCTTACTTGGCAGTTAACACCACTCGACACATCATTTAACCACTTAACTACCATGTAATTGTCTCTAACAAACTCTGAAACTGTCTAACTGAGTCTAACTGAATCCAAAACTCAAATGAATGCCCAAAATTAGGGGAGGGTGCCTTGACTTTAGTTAACTGAATATTAGGTGAAATAACACTAGATTAATTCAAACTAAGTAGGAGGGCGCCTTTCTGACTCCAGTTAGTAGAATACAATAATAAATGTTGTTAGATGGACTAAGTAGGGCACTTTTGTCATGCAAATCACCTCAGTGTGCTCCCTGAATGATGGAGGATGCCTAGTTAACTGATATTGATGGCCCAGTTGACTCCCCAAATGAAGGAGGAGGCCCAATTTACTGAAACTGGTGATCTTTTGATGATGTAAACAAATAATTGAGTCAAAATACTTAGGATAAGTGTCAAATTAAGCTGTGAAGCCTAAATAAATGATGTGTGGTTGGAAAATTCTCCAACACAAGGAACCCAAGTGGACTTGGGATTGGATTAGATGCACACCATCACTTCGATTAGATTCCAATTATGAGATATTTTATTAATGTATGGAAGATTGTTAATACATATTTTGTGATTCTAGAGATGATATTTTTTAACAAGAGACGTTTCCACCATTCCAATTCTCATGTAATCAACAACCAAAGAACCTTGGGTTCACATCACTACATTGATAGAGGAGATATATTTAACACCCATCACACTAATATCCTTTAGATCCCTAACAATGGTCTTGTTAACTAAATGGAATTTATTCTCATTTTTTTTCCTTCTGGCGAAAGGAACCTTTAGATTTCATGGGAGATGTGCTTCATAACCCTGATTGGGGTGCGCATTATGGAGCATTGATAGAGGGGGGAGAAAGCATCAATTTGATAATGTTTCTTCTTCCTACAAAATTTATCCATTTAGAACCCAATGTTAAAATTTTCCTTATTATATTTTTCCAAACTTTCATTTAAGGGTTTCCCAAAGATAGATATTTGAAGAAGGTCCAAGGTTCCAAGCAAAGTATGTTTAAAATTATAGCAATAGAATGAAATTGGTGTTTAGTAATATTCTAGGAATATATGGAGGAATTATATTTCCCTCGAACCTACGGAATTATTTCTTTATTTTGTTGAGATTATCATCATTTGGAGGATGGTTGTTCATGGATTGGATGATGATAGAGGAATACTCAAGTATAATCAAAGTGCTAGTGTTTAAATAGATTGCAACCATATTTCCTTGTAGAAGAGCATAATTCTTTTCTTGGTTATTTGATGATGTACCTAATCCCCATTTGAAAAAAATTTCTCAAGTTTCTCTGCCATAAAAAATGACCCATCGAGACTTTCCACACCTATATTTCATTCAGTTACTCCATCAAAGAATAATGTATGCTAATTGTGTTGTGTTGACCATTATTTAAGCTCATTTTATGTCTTTCTTATTTTCCATCAGTGTTTGTAGGACAACTTGATTCTCATTGAGTAAGACTAAGATGATCCTTCGAAGAGGACATTTCTTAAAAAATACTTGTCCTCAACATATAACATGTATGCTTGATGGTCAGTCAGTTCCTTGTTTCTAATCAACTTTTCTATTGGTCCTTGAGATTTGGCTATTATGCACCTTAAATGTTCCAATTCTTGTTGAAAAATAGTTGTGTTCCTTTCTAGCCAAAATTTCTAACATGTATATTTAGGTAGGTAATTCCAAGCTCTCTTGAGGATTGTCTTGTTAGTAAATGAACCTCTACTTTTTATTCCTCTTAGAAAACATGTTGATCCAGCTATTGGGGGTGTTCCATCTAGAAATAATTTCTTGAAACACAAATTGCACACTTGCTTGGCAAAGTTGCATCTGAAAAATATATGACCCTAGGTTTGAATGCTCGATCTACATAAAACATGCCAAGACGGTCTATTTATCCCTCACTAATGTATATCCTCTAATGTAATATTTTTTGTGGATCATTAGTTAGCAAAGGTTATTGACTTGTGAATTCCATCACTCTTCCATATTTTATTCTAAATGATCAATCTAAGTAAGTGCATAAGTGATAAGAGATGAGATTAATATCCTTGTTTCACAATGTTTCCAAAATTTCCCCATCATATAGAATCATGTTCAAATATATAATATGGGGTACACATCTCTTAATATGGGTAAAAAAAAAGTGTACCAACTCAGACAGATGGAAAGGAGGTCTGAAATACCATTCTTCCAATTGAATGTCATATCAAGACTAAATAAAAAGTTCGCACAACGAATTGATCCCTTGATTTTTGATCCAATATTTAAGAGGGTGGAGAAAAAATGAACACTGAATGGGAAGATTTCACATTATACTATCTCTTCTAGTTTCTATCAACTTCCCATCGCAAGGAACCCAAGTGGACTTGGGATTGGATTAGATGCACACCATCACTTTGATTAGATTCCAAATATAAAAGGATTTATTAATATACGGTAGGTTGTCAATACATCTTTTGCAAATCTAGACATGATATTTTTAATAAGATAATTTTTCCACCATTCCAATTCCTCTGTAAGTAACAACCAAAGAAATTCATAACGTATGGATCTTTAACACCCATCCCACCAATATGATTTGGATCCCTAACAATGTTCTAGTTAACTAAGTGAAATTTATTCTCATTTCTTTGCCTCCTTTCCAAATGAGACTGTAAATTTCATGGAAGGTTTGCTTCATAAACCAGATTCGGGTGATAATCATGGAGCATTGATAGAGGGGGAGGGAAGAAAGCACCAATTTGATGATGATTATTCTTCCTCCAAAATTTTTCCATTGAGAACACCACTGTTAAAATTTTCCTTCAATTTTCCTTATTATGCTTTTCCAAAATTTCATTGAAGTGTTTCCAAAGGATAAAGGCATGAGTATATATTTGAACGAGGTCCAAGATTCCAAGAAAGGCAAGTTTAAAATTCTATCGATAGAATGAAATTGGTATTTACTAATATTCCAGGCATATATTTGACTCTAACCATTTTTTCACCTTTGGAGGAATTTAGATAATGTTCAAGGAAAAATTGAAATCTCTCTATAATGACTATTTAGGACCCTCCCAATTGGAGCATGTCATCATCAAATTGGAGTGGTTTATACCTGTAATGCCGCTACTAAGTTTTATTCCTTGGGAACTCCCTTACATACTTTTTATTTTTAGGCTCCTACTTAGCAAATCAACCATAATTATATAAAGTAGATGGGAGAGGATGAAACCTTACCTCAAACCCCTAGTACTTTTGAAGAAGATAGAGATATTCCATTAAGTAATGGATCCATCTAAGGACCCTTGATGCATTCTTGAACCAATTGTAAAAAACCGTTAGAGAACCCTATGATTTTCTATAGGGTAGATCACTAAGCTTGAACAAACCTCACAAATATCACTCATGAATTGCAGAGAAGAAGAAGAAGAATTGAATCAATATTCACACATTAACACAGAAATGGTAAAATTTGCAGTATAATCATGCATCAACTGTAAGCTGGCACTCTAATTTGAATACAATACAATACATCTTGCAATACATTAACTAATGGTTCCATCTAAGGACCCTCGATGCATTCTTGAACCAATTGTAAAAAATCGTTAGAGAACCCTGTGATTTTCTACAGGGTAGATCACTAAGCTTGAACAAACCTCACAAATATCACTCATGAATTGTAGAGAAGAAGAAGAAGAATTGAATCAATATTCACACATTAACACAGAAATGGTAAAATTTGCAGTATAATCATGCATCGGCTGTAAGATGGCACTCTAATTTGAATACAATACATAATGCAATCAAATGAATTTGAATACACCTAAGGTCATTCGAATTATCCTTAATGTGTGGCTTGGAAAACATTGGAGACATCACCCAGTCATTGGTAATAGTCACAAATAGTCAAATATCATTCAAATGAGTCTAACTGAGTCTAAATGATGCATTTGAGACTAATATAGGGAAGGAGACTCCAAGGTGGCCGACACATGAAAGACTGTCAGTAGTCAAGTGGCACTCTGATACATACAACTGGAAGCTACAGGGAGTTAAACTAAGCAATCAATGCATAAACTATGGAATAAATGCAAGAATTGACTAATGGAATCCAAGAGTGTGTAGTAGGGTGCATTTTTCATCTATATGAGGAAAAAAAGGTGCACTAGGTAGGTATGAGGGATACTGAGGGATAAAAACAGGCTCCAAGGGGCTGAATATGAGCTCTAGGGGAGACTACCATCCTGATGAATGGATGCATGCATGCAGAATGAATGCAAATCATGCAAATATATAAATGATGATGAGAATATTCCAACACCCCCTTGCAAGTTGGACTATGAGGAAACACATAACTGCAAACTAGTAGGGCCCTGGTAACTGAGACAAAAGGTCACCCCGTACAAGAATCTAAATAAATAAAGTGAGGAAAGAGGGAAAACCTAGTGGGAAGAAATCCCCCCCTCAAGATAGACTGTAGAAGGTAATCAATCATGTACATCACTCAACCCAAGAAGGGATCAAAGATAAGTGAACTTCTTCACTGAGAAGGTCTTAATGAATATATCTACAATTTGCTCTTCCGTAGGAAAGTAGTGCAATGTGATGGTATGATCATGCACCAATCCTTGGATGTAATGCATTTGTATCTCAATATGTTTGTTTCTTTGTCTCAGTACCGGATCTGTAGAAATCATGATAACACTCGGATTGTCACAAAAGATGACTGGTGGAGTACTGAATCAAGTCCCAGACTTTGACAAGATTCCCCATAACCAGATGCACTGTGTGGTTGCATTCACTCCACCTCTGTACTCGGCCTCAGCTAAAGAAAGAGCTATAGCATTCTACTTTTTGCTCGACTAACACATAGGTCCAGATCCAATCATGAAGACAAAACCAGATGTAGACTTTCGATATGAACTATCTCCAGCCCAATCTGAGTTTGTATACTCAAATAGGTTCAAAGGAGACCCAGTTGCATAGTGAAGACCATGAGTCTTCGTCCCTTGCAAGTAATGCAAGATCCTCTTTGCTTCCTTCCGGTGAATCTCTCGAGGCTCCTGCATGTATCTCGAGACAACACTAACTGCATAGGATATATCAGGTTGAGTGTTTGTAAGAAACAATAGACGACCAATCAACTGTCGATACAAAGTACTATCCACTAGAGGGGTGGAAGAACCATCTTCAAGGATGATCCCCAAAAGAAAAGGAAATGTTGTTGGTTTGCATTCGCTCATATGGAACCTGTCAAGAGGATCTGAAGCATATTTGGACTGTGCAACCTTGATTCCTGAATCACTCTGAGTGACTTCAAGACCAAGAAAATGCTTTAACAGTCCAATATCTGACATAGAGAAGGAGTTGTGAAAAGTTGTTTTTATAGATCTGATGCATGAAGAGTTGCTCCATGTAATCAATAGATCATCAACATAAAAAAAAATCAGAATTAGGGAGTTACCATCATGTCTCATATAGACATTCAAATAATATTTTCACCTCTTGAAATTTGTGTCAGAAGGAAGGAGTCCATCTTTTCATACCAAGCTCAAGGAGCTTGCTTGAATCCACACAAGGACTTCCTCGATCTGCACACCAGTGAATATTCATCAATATACCCCTCAGGTTGCTTCATGTAGATCTCCTCCTCTAGATCTCCATGAAGGAATGCACTCTTGACATTCATTTGATGCACTTCCCAGTGCTTGCATGCAGTAAGAGAAAGACCAACAAATGAAATCCATCTTAGAAACAGGAGCGAATGTCTCATAATAGTCAATCCCATGGACTTGGGAGAAACCCTTTGCAACCAATCGAACCTTCGATTTGCTTGTGACCCCATATGAGTCCATCTTTGTTCTTTATACCCACTTGCATTGAACAGGCTTCCTCCCAGGAGGGAGAGAAACAAGCTCCCAAGTTTCATTTCTTTGAAGAGACTCATACTCTTCATCCATAGTTTCTACCCATATTGGATCTTGGGAGGCTTCAAAGAAGGTCTTTGGATCTGATCCAATCATAAGAAAGCATCTCTCGGTAAGAAATGGATCTGTGTGAGAGAGTATAGTCCTTGTATATTGAAGATCAGATCTGGTACTTGTTCTTGGAGGTAGTGGATCTCCAACAAGATCGTTGGTGGATGCAACAGTGGTGGTGGCCCATTCTGCAATAGGAGTTGCATCTGTAGGTATTATATCTTCAAGTTCTTATATATCTAGATCTAGCTCATTTGCTCTTTTTTGTGAACTTTATCTTTCTTGACCTTCTGCTTTGTATTTTTTCCATTCAAGTAACCTTTACAGGTTCCCTTGGCAAACTTGATATTGGGTAGTCCTTCAACCATCTCTCGAGTGTGCATGTCATCCAGATATTTGTAGTTGAGATGCCCAAATATTTCATGCCACAATCTACTCTCTTCATTTGCATGTGTGTGAAGAGAAGACTGTTTGGAGAAAGGTAGGAAGTGAGAAAACTCATAGAGTTTCGACTTGTGATTAGAAACACCTTTTTCTATGATATTTCCAGTGTGGATCTCCTAGATTTCGGCCTCATTTGGAGTGAATATGACCTTCTTTGGTGCTCCAATGTGGGTCATTTGGTATACTGAAAGTAGATTGGAAGTAAGTGTAGGAACATAGAGTACATCTGAGAAGTATCCATGCTCAAGGTTGATCCTTCCAATCCCCTCAGAGCAGACCTCAAGAATCATTCCCCAACATGATTGAAGGGCCAACTATGCATTTCTAACTAGAAAAGAGATCTTTGGAGGAAGACATGTGTCTTGATGCTCCTGAATCAATGATGAAGGATGAATCTCTTGATGCACCTGCCATGAGAGCATGGAATCTCTCCTTGTCCTCATATCTTGAATATTCAACTTCTTTCTTCCTAGCACATGCAGGTACTGGAAGGTTATTCTTTTCAAGTATTTGAGCCATCAGATCTATTGTGTTCTTCATGCATCTGCTCTCAGGATGGAATCCTCTGTTGCAATAGGTACATTTGGATTTCTCCTTGTGAGATTGCTTTCCCTTCTTGGAATTCGAAGCCCCTTCTGACTGATAGGGATCCTTCTTTTGCTTCTTCTCATTTGAATTTCTGTCTTTTAATTTTTTCTTTCCTTTTCCATTCGCTCTCTTACTCTAAGCAGTTGCAAGTGCTGAATCCATCTTGGGTTTGATCATTCCCATGTGAACCAACTTCTCCTCCTCTTCTATGACAGACTGGATGAAGGTTTCAAGAGTGGGAAACTGCCATTTTTGGATGGATAGATTTGCTGACTGGAAGGTGGAGACAAAAACTGAGTTATCAGGACCCAATTTTGACAGAATAGCTAGGACTAGCTACTTCTGTTCTTTCTCTATTCCATATGTCTTCAAGTTCGAAATCAGATTTTTAAACTTGGTGAAGAACTCATTGATTGAGTTGAAACTGCTAGGGCTCAGGGAGATAAGCTCATTTTCCAATTTTTGACCCTTAAAATCATCTTTCTTCGCAAAGAGAGTTTTGAGCTTGTTATGAACCTCCAATGGAGTTTTTGATCAATGACATGAAAATGTAGATCATCTGAAATACTAAGAAGTAGCAGTCCAATAACTTCATCAATTTTATCAAGATACATTGATTTCTCAACTGCACCAGTGGGTTCGACTGCTATGCCATTAAACACTCTAGAAAGGCTTTTGGACTTCATGAATATGTCCATCTTGGCTTTCCAGTCGAAATAGTTGAAGGAGGTCAATTTTAGATCCATGGTAGCTATTGAAGTCGAATTCAATATGAATTCAAATGATGGAATAAACATGCAAAATAAATGAAATTGTTGATGGAGATTTGTTGCAAATAAAGAGAAAGATGCCTTAGGACAGTGATCACATGTGAATGGATCCTTCACATTTAACTAGACCTCACTGGATTGCTCCAGTGAATTCAAAACAATTGAACCATGAATTGTTCTGGAAATCCATAAGCTTCTGGGGCTCAACTGAAAAACAGTTGCTTAGTAAACTGTTGCAACTACTGCAGTTCGAATAGATGTATCAAGCTCTGATACCATGTGATATTCTACAGGGTAGATCACTCATCTTGAACAAACCTCACAAATATCCCTCATGAATTGCAGAGAAGAAGAAGAAGAATTGAATTAGTATTCACACATTAACAAAAAAATGGTAAAATCTGTAGTATAATCTAAAAACATCTTTTGAAAGATGTTTTCTTTACTAAAATGACCGCATCTCACAAATGGTAAGGCATTGGAGGAAAATAAAAACATCAAAGTTGTAGCGAATTTCAAGTTCTTTCCAATGGTCCAAATTACGCCCAATTCTGAGTTATGAACGAAAAGTTATGCCCAAAATACAAAATATTCCTCGAATGTTTACGTTTTTTCTTATTTAGGATACATTTTGGCATGGGTAATTCCTTATTGAAAGTTTCCCTTTCACCCTGGAATTGAGGTTTCCATCTCCACAATTTCTTTTGTGATGAGGGAAATGAATGTCTCTTCATTCAATTAATTTAAGATGGTTGTAAACCATGCATGCAAACACTGATGGAGAGTAACCATGGTGCATAGGCATCGTGTGGGAGAAAGGGATGATCCTCTCTTCCCAAATCCTTGTCTTTCGATGCATAGTGGAGAAGGAGATATCGCTCAAGGGTTCTCATGGATTCCTTATTAAGAAGATGCCCATCCAACTTCCCATCCAACTTGATCATGGCAGAGGCTCACCTCCTTGCAACCTCGATGGAGGCCCACGATTCTAACGACTGTGTTTATAACATCTCTTATAAATTGTGTGATTTTTGTAACTACAAAATGCATTTTCTAACGATAAAACATGTCCACATTTTGTAAATGCAAAAGAATGCATGTTTTGTAACTGCAAAATGTGTTCACTTTTTGTAACTGCAAAATGTGTGCGCTTTTTATAACTACAAAAAGCGTGTGTATTCTATCCTACACATCTTGTGTGTCAAATAACCTATTAGGTTGGGGCTCCTCTAGTGCTAATGTGAAGGAATGCATACACATTTTTTTTGAAAATGGAAATGTGTTTGAAAAACTACAAATGCACCAAAAGGGTCCCTCAAATTCATGTGAGTGCTGAGTATCTTTGCCAAATAATAAGTGTTTGTATTTTTCATGAATGCATCCCTTAATCCAAGTGAACCAAAATTTAAAAAAAAATCTCTAATGTGTTTTCTAGCATGCTTACACTCTTTATCATATCAAGAGTTTGTTGTTTTGTTTTCCTTTTTACAACGAAACTACAAATGCACCAAAAAGGTCCCTCAACTTTGTGCGAGCGTAGAGTATCTTTGCCAAATAATATGTGTTTGTAGTTTCCATGAATGTATCCCTTCATCCAAGTGAACCAAAATTAAAAAAAATATCTCTAATGTATTTTCTAACATGCTTACAATCTTTATCATATCAAGAGTTTGTTGTTTTGTTTTCCTTTTTATATAATAAAATGATTGAGAATTTATTAATGAAAATAAAAAGAGTTGTGATAAAATTATTATAAAACTCTTCAATTCCATAATCATTAATATTTTTTAATTAATATTGATTTTTTTCATATATAATTTATTTAAAATAAATTAGATATGCTAATATATGTTAACTTATTTAACTTATTTTTATTTTTAAATAAAAATAAAATATTTTATTTAAACTCATTTTACTCATTTTTAAAATAAATTATTATTATTAATATTAATATTATTTCTTTTCATTTGTGTATGCCATCTTCCTTCCAACACCTTTTTGAATCTTCTTCATACATAAACAATAAATCACTCCAACTTGTTGCTAGAAAGATAACAAACTTGCATATACCAGAAATAAAAATAAAAACAAACCTTTTCGATCTAACAAGTGAGAAAATCACTTTAGATTTGTGAGCCATGCCATTTTCAAATCAAAGTATTCCAATGCTTAATATATTTTTAAGATGTCTACCCAACACCGTCATTTTTAAGAGGTCTATCCAACACCATCCTCACTCTAAATTTCCTTTGCTTCACTATTCTCACCCCATCTTTCCTCTGATGTATCTACCTATATATCCACCTATAGTTTATAAACCCTCTTCACTTTCCAAAGGGGATGATCTCTTGTCTCACGGTCTTAGTGAGTAGGTGCGGTGATCACACACCTCCCACGACAAGCTTTGTAAGAATTGGAAAGGTTGGGGGATAAAGAGTTTTGGGACGTCTCGGGCCCTGCCGTGTCACAAGTTTCTGGTATATCTGGTTTGCGGGCTCTTGGATATACCCTTGGGAGGTTGACTTATTTCCACTATTTCCTATTATCCGATTATTCTAAATTTATAAATTATTTTTATTACACAAGCACATTATCTCCACTATCTCCAATTTAATTTTCTAAATAACATTTATTTTTTTAAATAGTTTGTCTACCACCTTAATTTTAGTTACTAACCTTAAATCATCATCATCATTAGTTTTTTATTTTTTCATTCTTTCATTTCATAGGTGTTCAACAAGAGCATCATGTCACTTACGGGTGGGGAGGGTGACAATAATTTCTCCCAACCACCCAAACTGCATATAATGGACATTTAACCATTAGCTATTTAAAATAAAATCCATCTAGTCTCACGAGATGTCATACTAATCTTTACAACATATCTAAAACTACCTAGTCAATAGGTTTTGGAATTTCCCATTTGGAATTTCCCATAATTTTTTATCCTAATCATTCCATTAATCATTAATTATTAATATATGAATCGCATAATACATCACATCTTCAATGATGTCATAATAATCTTTGCAACATACCTAAGAATAACCCAAATTACATGGAAATTTACACACTTTCCATCCACAAATTAAGGAATTAAGGCCCATCATTTTTACAAACCTTATAATGGATGACACACCGTATTTATTTTTTTTATTGTGTAACATTTTTTATTCTAAACTTTATAAGATTTGGATTTTTATGGATTAATATTGTTGCACTTGTATTTTTTTATCAAATTATAATTATATAATTTCTATCAAATTGCAATTTTTCATTATTAAAATTGTATGTTTAAATAAATAAATGTATTTAACACCCTAAAAATATATTTATTATACAAAGATTTATCATTAAGCAATTTTTCTAAAATTTTAAACAAAATTGATTAAAAAAATAATTCTAAAAATCCAAAATCAAAATTAGAACATGTTTAAACTACCATTTTTTATTAGAACAATAATTAATTACAACTGCAAAAGTAATAAAAAACATACAAAATCGGAACTATAAGGAAGCTTATTAATTCACCTCCACCTCTATCTCCACCCATCCAAAGTTTTAAATAACCATCTAATTAAAATTTTAAATAAGCATTAATTAGGTCTATAGACGTTTTAGGTTTTTCCTAAATTGAAGGAGGACGGGACAAGTGTACTATCAAGATTGATTTTATGAGTACATCTTTTAAAATTTGAAATAAATAATAGTATAATAAATATTGAATTTAAGGAAAGAGTGACTTAAAAATGCAAGTTATTTCAATTATATAATAATAAAAAGTGAGTTCAACAATAAGGTCAAATGCCACTTCTAAGTAAATGAATAATTTAGAAATTCTTTCAATTATTTAATAATAAAAAGTGAGTTCAACAATTAACTTAAATGCCACTTCTATGTAAATGAATAATTTACTCAAAAACTAAGTACATAATAGCTAGTCAAGTAGTTATTTGCATAATAGCTAGTCAAGTAGTTATTTGCAGCTAACCCCTATTGTAACGGTTAAAAATACTCATTCTACATGGGTCATAATGGACATGGTTGAAGTGTTTGGGGGCATGAGCTAGCTAAACCTGCCTATTGGAACCGTTAAAAATACTCATTCTACATGTGTCATAATGCACATGGTTGAGGTGTTTGGGGGCATGAGCTAACTAAACCTAGATTTGGATTAGGGTTTTCTAGAGGGAGAGACGGTTCTATACAAGGTTGCCATCCTTTTCTTTAATTGGATTGATAACGTTTCTGTTATTTAATACTTTGATGTTGCTCTCTTTTGTTTAGGATTCTTGATGCTGCTGAGCCGAAATAATTTGATGGGAATCGAGTCATTACTATTCGTGCTACTTTCAGCTACCTCTGCTTGCATTAATCTTTCGGTGAAATCTGGTGCGAGGGAGTTTCATCAGTTTCAGTGTTTGGATGGCAGAGAGAGAAGGAGAAGGAGCGTAAAGTCTTAATATGAGTATGCAATCAAATTACTTGCCAAACAATATTTCTACATGTTGGCCAAACAATCTTTCTTTGATTTTTCTCTTCAGAAACTTTGGTGTTACTTAGCGTCCGTTTTCTTGCTCTTAGGCACTATTTCTCTTAATACATTTTGGTGTATTACTTGTCCTTAGTATATTCATTTTCTTGCTCTTCGCACCAACTGAGAGGGTTATACATTGAGGCAGGTTTGTGCAGGATTTTTTTGATTTTTTTAATGGGTTGAGAAAAGGATGGATAGCTCTGACTTAAAGCGTAAGGGTTCAATCCGTTAAAGGTTGAAAAAAGGAGTAGGGTATTTTTCAAAAAAGAAGTGGGATATTTTTCATTTAAAGTAGTTGAGATTATTTTATTTCGATGAAATATCGAAAATCGTCCAATCCATTTTCTGTTTGCCGTGTTGCTGCTGCTATCTTCAGTGATGGATAACTATGACACCAGAATGATACTAAGCGATTTTCAGTTATCAGAGAACCCATGTTTGGAACGATAATAACAGTGCATATAATTTTCCAACGCTTTTATACGGTGTGGCCTGGTCCATCACTGGGCCTGGAAACATCTCTCTTGAGCCAATCAGTATGACAAATGGTGGCTTCGGAGGCAGTTTGGTTGAATTCTTAGGGCCAGGACAGGCGGATCTATTCCGCAACTGAATACCACCCAGTATGAAAAAATGCAGTCGACGCCTATTCCAACACTTAATTCAACTTTGTTGATAATACCACCCGGTTTGAGTCCCACCACCTTGGTGGGCTCTCCCGATATTTCTGATGTGCAGGTCAACTCTCCCACTGTTTCTAATATACAGGTTGGCTTTCCTGCAGTTTCTAATGTGCAGGCCGATTGTCCCGATGTTTCTAATGTTCAGGTCGACTATCCTGCAAATTTGTATTGTTTGGTTATTCATTGTATTTATTTCATAGTTTGCTTAAATCTTTCATTTTCATAAAAATGCTATGTGATTCAACAAAATCTGACTGTCCACTGAGTTAATTAGTCCTTCAGAGCTTTAATTCAGTTGAATGTGTAAATTGAAGTTCTAGCTAAACAGTTAGATATCTGTGTCTATGTGGGTAAAGGCTAAATGCTAGGGTAGGGTCTGTCTATACATACATAAACTCAGGATTCTTTAGAGCCTACAAGTCAAAAACATATGCACATTAACCAGACCTAAGCCCTTCTGCTGTTTTAAATAAGTACCGTTAACAACAATAATAAGACCAATTATTATTATTTTACACAGCTTTAACAGGAAATGCACTCGACGCTACTAGATTTGGAAACATGGTTCATCACTAGCAACATGAAATTTGATAGTTTAATGGAGAGATTAACGACAAGGATGGCCTGGTCAGTCTACAGCCGAATACCACCGAATATTAAACCATCCGGACGTAGCGTCTGCCAAGACTTAGTTCCCTTAATTCACAGTACCACTCTGTTTGATTAGAATAACCTCGCTGGAATCTCGCGTTCTTTCAGTCGAATACCCCACATTAATTTATTCAGTGCTGCGCTGAATTTTGTTTTGGAATAAAGTGTAATTGTTCAGTTTCGTTTGTTTGGGAAGAAAGTGTAATTGTTCAATGTTTTGTTCAGGTTTATATTATGGGCGTAGAGTGTTTTTTTCATAAGTTGTTCACTATTCTTCTTCCAAGTAGCCGTAAATCTTGGATATTATATGTTCCCGGTAACTCATCTCTTGTTACAAATTGAATAAAAAATCTGCATAATCTTCATTTCAAATATGTGGATACTTCGTTATCATATTTCATCATATTTCTTTTTTAGGCTGCTAGTTTTGTTCTTGCTGGGTAGTGCTGATGTTGGAGGTAGTTGAGTTATACAGAACTGCTTATTATTACATGAGTTTTTCATTAAGTCAAACACTAACTAGCTCTTCAAAAATAAGGCTTTAACTGCCCAAACCATAAATGATTTAACTGATTAGAGGAATTTAGCCTTCACCCGCATAGACACAGCGATCCAACTGTTTAGATAGAGTTTCAGTCAATTGAATTTCAAGTCGTAAGGACTAATTAACTCACTGGACAGTAAGACGGTAAGATTTTATTAACTCAAATAGCATTTTTATGAAAATAAACCCTTAATTTAAGCAAACTATGAAGTAAATACAATGAATACCTATTTATTTCCAAACAATACAAAATTCACCAAACCAACTGACCTGCACATAGTCGACCTGAACATTATAAAGCGCGGGACAGCCGACCTGCACATTAGAACCAGTGGAAGAGTCCACTTGCACATTAGAAACATCGCGAGAGTCCAGCAAGGTGGTGGGACTAAAACTGGCTGGTATTATCAACAATGGAGAATCGTGTGTTGGAATACGCGGCGACTGCATGTTTTCATATTGGATGGTACTCAGTTGCGGAATAGATCCGCCATTTGTCTGCTGGATTGGTTCAGGAGAGATGTTTCCCCTTAAGACGGTCCAGGCCACACCGTATAAAGGCTTTGGAAAATTATTTTTCCATTCTGGTTCGTGACTATCATATCCATAGTTAGCCATCACTGAAGATAGCAGCAGCAACATAGCAGACAGCAAATGGGTTGAGTAATTTTTAATGGGTTTGGTTTTTTAATATTAATTAAGGGTTATTTAAAAATTTGGTTGCGTGGATGTAGGTTAATTAATGAGCTGGTTATTTAAAACTTTGGAGTTGCTCTTGCAATCAGGATCTGAAAGTTGGATGGGTGGAGGTGGAGGTGGAGGTGAATTAATTATCTTTCCATACCATCCTAACGTTTTGTGTTGAGTTGAAATTGATATGTAGTTATATTAAAGTCATATTTTTATGAGTTGAAATTGATATGTACTTATATTAAAGTCATATTTTTATTATTGGGGTGGTTGTAATAAAAAATTAGTAGTTTAAAGATATTATAATTTGGATTTGAGATTATATGTTTTCAACAATTTTACTTAAAATTTGTTAAAATAATTAGAAAAATTCTTTAATCTTAATTTTGATGCAAAGAAGATACTTTAGGGTATTAAATACACATACCTTTATGTAATTAAAAATAAAATTTCAACAATAAAAAATTATAATTTGATAAAAAAATTATATAATTGCAATGATATTAATAGAAAAACATCCATATTATATAAAGTTTAGAATAAATATATCATATTATGAAAATAAAATACATCTAAAAATGAGTTGGTGATAGAATCATGTGAGCCTCTGATCCATTATAAGGTGTGCATGGAGACTGTATAAATTTCCATGTAATGTTGGTTATTTTTAGATATGTTGTAAATATTTGTATAACATATTTGGAGATGAGATGGATTATTGCTGTGTTTGTGGAGTAACTTTTGTCGAGTATGAAGGAGATCTTGTAAGGTTTGTAATATTGTTGATTGTGATGGAGATGTAACATTTGTAATAATAATGTAACGTTTGTAATAAAAAAATGTAATAACATTTGTAACGAAAGTTAATCAAAATAGAAGCAAGTAAGTTAATAAAAATAGAAGCAAGTTTCTACTTTTATATAGAATCAAATTTATCTCGATTGTTTAATATACTCCACAAGCTCCAAGTGAATAAAAATAGAAACTTGATTCTATATAATATTGTTATATTATGTTTTGTCTTCTATAGAAATTTTATTTTATATATTATATTATGTCGGCCATTAATAAAAAAATATAATTCTAATTTTTGTTTAATATACTAGACAAGCTCCAAATGAATAAAAATAGAAGCAAGTTTGTTTGTTTTCTCTTTAAATTTGGTTCTATATAAAAATAGAATACTAATTATGTTTTTCACTTGGAGCTTGATTCAATATAAAAATAGAAACTTGATTCTATATAATATTTTTATATTATGTTTCATTTTGTCTCGAAATTTGATTTTATACAAAATATTATGCAGGCCATTAATAAAAAAATAGAATTTTAAATTTTGTTTAATATACTCGACAAGCTCCAAGTGAATAAAAATAGAAGCGAGTTTCGTTTCATTTTCTATGGAAATTTGATTCTATATAAAAATAGAATACTAATTATGTTTTTCACTTGGAGCTTGATTCCATATAAAAATAGAAACTTGATTCTATATAATATTTTTATATTATGTTCTGTGTAAATTTGATTCTACATAAATTAATAAAAAAATAGAATTCTAAATTTTGTTTAATATACTTGAGAAACTCCAAGTGAATAAAAATTTTCGTTAAATTTGATTTTATATAAAAATAGAATACTAATTATGTTTTTCCAAATAGGAATACTGAATTTCAATTTAGTTTTTCTACAAAAATAATTGTAAATTTTGTTTAATATACTTACTTTTTAAAATAATAGTTTTAATTGTAGTGCTTTAAATTTGAATTTAATTTTTCTAAAAATAGAATTCTAAATTATGTTTAATATACTCACTTTTTAAAAATAATAATTTTAATGGAGTGCTTTAATAGTATGAGCCTAGATCCAAGTGAATAAAAATAGAAGCAAGTTTCATTTCGTTTTGTTTTCTCTAGAAATTTGATTCTATATAAGAATTGAATACTAATTATGTTTTTCCAAATAGAATAATGAATTTGCATTTAGTTTTTCTACAAAAATAATTGTAAATTTTGTTTAATATACTCACTTTTTAAAATAATATTTTTAATTGTATTGCTTTAAATTTGAACTTAGTTTTTCTAAAAATAGATTCCTAAATTTTGTTTAATATACTCACTTTAAAAAAAAAATAGTTTTACTGGCGGTGCTTTAAATAGTAATTTGAATATGATATTAATGGTGGGAATGGTTTTAAATATTAATTCTAATTATTTTAAACTATAATCATTTTTAACTATTTAGTTAATTTTAATTTTGATAAATTTTAATTTTTTTAATAATTTTAAACTATTTTAAAATTTAATAAATTTAATTGTTTAATATATTAAATTTTATATTATATTAATATTAAACATTTTAAATTATTTTAACCATTTAATATTTATATTAAATTTAAATTTGAATTTAACTCGTGATTCAAACATATAAATCTTCCGAGGGATAAAATCTCATGAGGTGCCTCTCAAGATTTGATCCCTCTCGCCTCTTGATAAAGCCTAGGATTTGGATCTAGACTAGTATTTTAAATAATTAATGATTAACAAAATTTCAATATTTAATTGTTAATAGTATATATATATATATATATATATATAGTTTTAATAAATGTTAATAATTATCATCTATCTTTATATGATGTGGATGATGATGATAACAATTAAATTCTATTTAAACTAATTTTCTATAATATAAAATATTAACTATAATTAAAATCACCTATAATAGATTTATAAAAGTAAATTTTACTTAGAAAATTATATTGGAGACCGTGGAGACGATGCCTTATATAATAAAAATATTTAATAAATTTAGAATAATGTAATAATAGTAGATAGTCGAGATAATGTATTTATAAGATAAAAATCATTATTAAATTTATAAATTTAGAATAATGTGGTAATAGAGTTAGTTAAAAGTCCAAATTGTTATTTAAAATTATTTAATTTATTATAAATTATAAATTATAACAATGTTTTCACTTTTGTGATTTATTTGGAATAAACTTCAAACAATTTGAGTGATTATTTAGAGGCAATATGTCATATGCCTACAACGCCCTAATCCATAAGCCTTTCTTCCACTGGATCATGCGGCATTTCCCTGGTCTTCTAGTGCTAGTGGTGAGGTGAACCTAGGTTGGAAGCCACCTACTGTTATACCTCAAAGTCTCACTTTGAGCGCCATTTCATGTCTTCATGCCATACCACCATGAAAAAACTAATGGTACAACCTCCTAATAGGTATGGAACCTCATTGGTCCCCTCCTTGGCCTTATCTGGAGTCCTTGCAAACAAATCCAACTTACCTCAGCCAAATGCCAACTCATTGAGCCAAGTGTCACTTCATTTGACCATACTTTTCCATTATTTTTGCGCCCTGCTAATAGTGCAAGACGCGAAAATCCCTTATTTTTGTGCTATGCCTGCCTGCAGGGGTACAAAAATATCAATATTTTCGTGCCTTGCTCAGTTCACGGGGCGCGAAAATATATTAACTACCTATTGGCTTGGAATGTGGATCTTATCATCGAAGATATTTTCTTGGGGTTGGGGTTCCTCTCGAGTCATAACCCATCCTCCCTCTTTGTCCTCGTTCAACCTATTGATCCACTATTCACTCACCTAGAGATCCACCTTCCTTTCTAAGTGGTTGATCTCCCAAATCCTATAAGAAAGAGACCATCCATGAGCCAAGAGAGGAACATTTTGAGGCATCAAACTTATGGTCTTAGGATATTTGTAGAGATATCTAGAGAAGGATCTTGGAAGGAGGATTTATTGCTTGGACATCAAGAGTAACTGTATCTTGATCTTCTTGAGTTCTCATTAATATAACTTGTCCTAATCTCCTATGTGGGTTTTTCATATATTTGGATGCATGTCATATTCTATATAGATTAGATCTTAACCTTTACATCTTTTGTTTGGAAGTATTGTTTCTTGTCTTGCTTAAGCAGGTCCAATCCTTAAGATCAAGTTGGAGCTAGAGCAAGGAAAACCAACAGATTCGAGGTGAGTCTTACCATTCTCTCCCTTCTCAACATTCATAAGCTTTTTGTAATGTGTTAAATCTAGGAGAGTAGATCACCATTTGTTTTGATTCTGTCTCAGAATAGACATGTAGGAACTTGGTTTAGTCATTGAGTAGATCTAACTATCTGTAGGACAGATCTACCAATACAAAAGCTGGTGACCATATTGGGGATATCCTAGTTCTCACTTAGGTTATTTGATCTATGATTTTGATCTATTTGATTTTTTATCCGCTTTATTTTTTGTCTACTTTGATCTAGTTTCTCTGCATCATATTAATCTCTAGCTTTCAATTATCACTTTGATCCTCATTTTTTACCTCTTCAGGTCTGCAAACCTGAGAAGACAATATAATTTTCTTCAAAACTTGCACCCCCATTCACTTACAGTGAATTTCGACGCCCCCCACATGCACCACAGAGTGAAAACATCATAATTTGCATGCCCCCTCTGTATAGCAGAGCGCGGAAATTCCTAAATTTCGCGTCTGGGCTGCCTTTAAGGGAGCGAAAATTCCTTGTGTAGTGGCCAAATTTTGTTTTTTTATTGCTTGGATTGATTTTGACTTCTAAGTTAACACTGGTTTCTTATTTTTGTTTGAGCTCAGAGCTATGACAATTTTCAAACCTGTGTGGCTTTAGTGTTTACCCCTGCACTTCTTGGGTTTTCTTTTTTGGCCCTCATTTCACTTGTAGAGTTAAATTTTGAATCTCTTGGTGAATTGCGAGATTCAAGGACAGTCATAAGTCTCTTCTTCCTTTCCTGTAACCTTCCCCTGTGTTCATTCTAATTATACACTTTGCCCATGATCTACAAGTCTGATTTGCTTTTATTGCTTGGTTTAGTATTGGTTTGGATTTATTAAGATTAAATTGACAAGAGTAAAATTTTACTTGAAATCTTTAGTTTTTTCTTTGCAAAAGTAGTCATTTTGTTAAAATTTTCAAGAACATCATTACATATCCTACTGCACTCTTGAAAAACTTTTGGAAAAGTCTCATTTTCTTGTTAATGGATATTTTCATTTTTTTCATCATATTTGTTGAGAAAACTTCAAGGTCTCTTTTCCTCCTTTTCACTTAATGAGTACAATTGTTTTGCAATTTTAGAGCATTTTTCATTTAGTTGTCACCTTTGAACTTATTTGAAGTATAAAAAAACAAAAAACAAAAGCAAGGAATTTGGTTTTCAATTAGTAGTTGGATTCGTTCATTTTGAAAGAGTAGTTTACTTTTTGGTTTGGCATATAAAAGGAAAAATAAAAAACAGTGGTTTTTTCTCCTTTTGAAAGATCGTATTTATGCTTGTTACACTCTGGGAATGAAAGAACTCTCTCCTTTCCATAGCTAGAAATTCATTGAAAAGAGAAGTTGCATTGATTCAATCACACATGCATGGTTTGAGTCAAGTCATAACACCATCATGTTGCATTTCCATCACCTCTTGAGTAACACAACTAGCCCTTAAAATCAATCTCCTAACTCAACACGCATTATCCTCACTTGAGGATACAAAATAATTGTGTAGTTAGGTAAGACATCGGGGATAGGGATCCAAATAATTCCCCCTCTGTCACTTTACATTTGAGACATAGTTTTTTTCCTTTAGGGTTCTCAAATCCTCGTGCATTTTTTGACATGATTTTACACAAATTTATTGGGAGGGCCTCCCATTTCATGGGGGTAAGCAGTGAGTACTGGTTCCAGACAGAATTTGTGGAATACCTTACTCCACCTAGCGCATAAGGAGATCAATCCATTGTCTTCCTTGTAGTCTTCGGCCTCCATACTGGTTGTAAGAGGGATCAAAGGAAGAAGCTCCAACAAACCTTCTCGGACATGTCATGAACGAGGTATCCTAGTGACCTTCTTTCTAGGGCTCTTTTACCCAGGATCCCTTTCGGTAGAGGGATATCCTTTCAGCGTTTGGTATCACTTCATATTGTTTGACTTGGATTTCATCACCTTATGAAGGATACGATCTGTTGAGGTCTCCAGACCTTAGATAGGAGGATTGCTTGCTATTGTACCTTATAGAGGGTCTTTTTATTTTTAGTGTTGCTTGTTGGATTTATGTCCATTTTTTGTTGTTCGCTTACTATGACAGCGGTCTCAGTGTAGTTTTTTGAGCTTTCATTTTTGGCCTACGTGCCTCTTCTTTTCCTAGCTCCCCTTTTGCAAATTCGATAGCTTCAGGATTTTTTAGTTATTTTTCAAACGAGACTTCCCCCAACACATTTAATCTTGTTCCATGGCATACCAAAGGAAATCGAGAAGAAAACAATGGAAGAGTCCCAAACCAATACCTAGAACTAGTCATACACCACCTTCACCCATACCCACACCCCCTACTAGAAGGAAAGATGGTCGGGGGACCATTCCACAATCACTTAGTATGACACCACCAGCTTCTATGGTACTCCAAACCTATAGCACAGTCCTAGAGACTAGTACTATCGCAAAGACTAGTGCAGCACCGCAATCCATTGTTGCACTAGAAGTTAGCACCACAGTGGAAACTACTTTAGCACCTGAGGTTAGATCTTATAGAAATAGATGATTCGGAATTCCTTCCCCCGACCTTCCCTTAGGCCATGACATCATGGCATCCATATGAGCAGAAATGGTTAGTCTATCCCATAAACAAGCGGCAATAGAACGATTTAGACATGAAGTTGTGCAAATACTGGATTCAACCTCACAATACCCACCAATATCCACTTCTCAAGTGGTAAATCCTCGTGATTCCAGAGCCCTCTGATCCACTTCATATGATACTACCTATGGCACATCATTCGTAGGTCGATCTAGACCCACAGAATGGATCCATCTAGAATATTTCCCTGATTACTCATGAACAACAAACATTTTTGCGCCGAGAGGCACTCTAGAACCCAACATGAGGGAGATCTTGTGAGTCGAGTGTTTGTCGATAACAAAATAATACAAAGTAAACAAAAAATAATAATACAAAGTAAAAAGTAATAAATATTATGAAAGAATAATACAGAGTAAAAAGTAAATATGAGACTTAAACTAGAGACTTTACTTTTTACTTTTAATACAAAGTAAAGAGTAAATATGAGACTTTAGAGTGTTTGTCAAGTTTGTCTTGTCCGACTAACAAAATAATACAAAGTAAAAAGTAATAAATATTATGTCGGCCATAAACAAAAAAGAATAATACAAAGTAAAAAGTAAATATGAGACTTCAACTAGAGACTTTAGATCTTAGGAATAGGTGGCTCAGGTATGGCTCCGGTATTGCACTCAAGGAGCTATTCAAGGAGAGGTTTGCACTGCGGGAGATTTGATCCCTCTCGGCGCTTGATAGAGCCTAGGATTTGGATCTAGGCTAGTTTATCCAACCTCATCATTATGGAACACCACTCTGGGCCAAGCCCTTGACGATTTACACACTTTTTCAGCACCCATGCAGTTGACGCCAAAAAGTCCCCTCCAACCTTCCCCCCATCTATTACCAAATGAAATTTTTGGTACTTCTTCAGGTAACATTCCTACTCAGGTAAAAAAAGTACTTTCCCATCATTTCCCTTATCTTCTGGAACTAGTGCACGATCATCTTCACAAGTCGGTACCACTAGTGCAGCCATCCAACCTGCACAACCAATTCCTTCTGATGGTCCTGCTGGAAAGACACCCATTTCTACTATTAGAACACTTGTTGTGAATGGGGAGCAATATTCAAACACAATATATACTATATCTAGAGGACAACCGTTCATTGTTCCCCTGACTAGAACTTATAACCAACCTCCTTCGTCAGGACCATCCTCCCTGTGGGGAACACAAGCGTTAGATTTTGGAGGACAATCATCTGTTGGTACCCCAATTCAAACCAATCACCAACCTCCTCCGTAAGCATCATTTTCTTTTTGGGGGCCACAAACCCAGCCTAGAAGAGGACAACCATTTGTTAGTACCCGAAGTAGGAGTAACAACCAATTTCCTTCATTAGGCTCACTTCCTTCTTGGGGGCCACAAATTCGACCTAATGGGGGAAAAAAGATATTTGGAAACCAGAATCCAACTCGAGGGCACAAAAATAGACATCAATATTTTTCCCCCCCAGTCCGGATTTTGGAGTACTTTATCCTAGTGTCTCAAACAATCAATAGAACCCACCCCCTCAAACCCCACCTCTTAATCATAGCAAAATGAGCAATCCATGGGATCCACCCTTTCAGAAACCTCCCCCTACTCAAGGCATGGGAATTCCACCCAATCAAGGATTTGGGAACTCTGCCTGGATCCCACAAACCTAGTTAGCTACTCCATTTAATCCCACTCAACATTATGCTCAAAAACCAGTTTACAATTCAATTAGGAAACAATTGGTGAATCCTATGATTCCCAAC
Source organism: Larix kaempferi (assembly GCA_027924585.1). Taxonomy (NCBI): domain Eukaryota; kingdom Viridiplantae; phylum Streptophyta; class Pinopsida; order Pinales; family Pinaceae; genus Larix; species Larix kaempferi. The sequence continues at coordinate 15,758,730 of BSBM01000030.1, forward strand.
CAACAATTAGTTAACCAGATGGTCCCTAATTCACAGAACTTCCAATAGTACCCCACGGGCAATACCTACGGGTATAATATGCAACAATATGTAGTGCAAGGCCCGAAAGGCGTCCTAGCACCCCATCAATATTATTCATTCCCGCAACATAATCGGCAACTTCCATTTTTGGCAACATTAGACCTACCCAACTTGTCGAGACTCATAAATGATCCCATCTCGAATGAACTCCATTGGCCACCCATTCTTGCCAAAATACCATCGGGCATTCCAAAGTTCGATGTCAAACCTAGGGAAGACCCAAAAAATCATGTCATGACATTCAATCTGTGGTGTTCTTCGAACTCACTGATGGATGAATTTATACGATTGAGGCTCTTCCAACGTACACTCACCAGGACAGTAGCAAAATGGTATATCGAGCTGCCACAACACTCTTTCAGATATTTCAACACCCTTTCCATGCAGTTTTTGACACATTTACAACTCCCCATTCGATATGAGACAGGCACAGACCTCTTAACTTCGTTGCAGCAATCTACTGTCACTCACATCTCTAATCATATTCATGACTGGAGGAGACACCGAATATTAATTAGGGCTCCTATCTCTGAAAAATTAATGGATGATTGGTTTACAAAGTCATTACTGCCACCCATTTCTATGGATGTTGAAATGTGCGGGGCCATCACAGAAGAACAAGAAATCACTTGTGCCCAGTACCTAGATTTGGTTTATTACCAATTCAGCACCCTATATAAACTGATTCCTCACGCCCAATGCCCTACTAGTGATCCATATAGGCCTACTAGCGAACCACCTATCGATGGCATAGTTGGTTCTATGAAGTCCCATCCTCCAACCAAATCGAGTGGACAACAAAACATTGTTGGTCCACCTCAAACCCAGGATGTACCCAAAAAAACTACTTCTCCTCCTCATACCTACGAGGTGAATGTTGTTCAATCCTCGCCACAACAATCGATAGGGAAAAAGAAGAATAATAGAGGGAAACCTAAAAAATATTCCACTCAATAGGAAAATCCTAAACCACAACAAACCAACACTGATAACAAACCTAAACAAAAAGCCAAGTTCTCTTTCCTCATATGCCAAGAAGACCACTATACAAAGGAATGTCCTTACAAAGAGGAAGTCAATAAATTTGTCAAAGGATCTTCCCTCCTTGTAGTCTTAACCGACCCTTTCCCACAACAAAAACAACAAATGGTTTCACACAACCCCCCACAAGGGGGAAACTAAAACGATAATTCTCAACCAGAGACATATTCAAATCGTGACATTCTTATGATGAGTAATGAGACTGTCCACATATCCACTTGTTCAAAGACATATGATTATGTTCCCACTTCAAACAAAAATGAGAATTCCAAAGATAAAAATCCCTTGGAAGGCATTCCTTCCACTCCTCCACCTACAGGATCTCTTCATATCGAGAGGCCTCCCACTAACACTCTGTTGCGCCCACCAAAGGCCACCATTAGAAAAGCGACATTCAACCCAAACGCATGAGCTGCCCAAAATTACAATATTGTTGAGGACTTAGCTCAAGCACCCTGTGCAATGTCCACTCACGAAGTTCTACAACACTGTCCTACTCAACATAGAACCTTATTGTCAGCATTTGGAGTTGTTGATCCCGACTCTTCCAATACAATCATGTTCAATTTGGAATACTTTAAGCCGAGGCTATCTCATCAATTGGATTTTTAGATTCATACTAGTATTTGTGGAAACAACATCCATCGTACCATCTTGGACGAAGGTGGTTCCACTTCCATCATGTATTTGTCTTGTTGGCGAGCTATCGGCTCTCCAGAGGTAACTCAGTCTCCCACTACTTTAAAATCTTTTGATGGCCATGGTTTTCAACCCTACGGACTCATCCCATCACTCATCATACAACTATGGGGAAAAACTGCCTCTATCCATGTTGAAATGTAGATGATCCATTATATTATAACATCTTAATCGACCGAAATTGGTTTTACGCCATGACTGTCGTAGCATCTTATATTTTCTGTTTGGTCCAATTTCCTCATCAGGGGAAAATTATTACCATTGATCAGTTAGACTTTTGCACTCTGGACATTCTCTCCAGCACTGCCAATAATGTCCCATTGTTGACACAATATCAACATCATTATGAGGACATTAGTGTTGGTTTGCTAAAAGATTCCTCCATCATTGAAGTATCTCCAAAGCTCACACCCTCGATCTTTTCAATCAACGTTATCTTATCGAGTACTTTTCAACCTCATGAATCTCACTATTATTGGGTTATACCGAGTCCGATCGAGTGTGCAACCATTGGCGACTGCATGCCTCTGAACTGGAACCAAGCAACATACCACGCAATTAAATCCACTACCGATTGGATCGGCACAATTGACCACCATATGGTGGCACATCTCCCTTCTCAAATCCATTCATATTTTCCCTATACTGACTCCCTTGCACAAAATTTTCCTTCCGACAAGTCCATTATGGATATCATGAGCATCGATGAACCACCATGGGAAGATCACCATCATCAGTCTTCTTTCCCTATGAACGAGGTGGTAGAACTTGATTCAAAATCCATTGTTTCACCAGACATTGTCAACACTAAGATTTCCATTCTTACACACGATGTGTTTTCCAAAGGAAACTTAGCAAACATTATGGAAACCATTCCAATTGACAGCTCTATGAAACTTAGTATCCTAGAACAAATCCATTTAGGAAAAACTTGTACACCTACTAAGGTGGAATTCTACACTGCCTTATTCAAAGAGTTCCATGATGTTTTTTCTTGGAGTTATGAAGAAATGCCAGGGATAGACCCCTCTATTGTGGTTCATGAAATTCAAGTCTATCCTGGCGCCCAACCCGTCCGACAAAAACTCTGACCTGTCCATCCCCGCAAAACTGCAGCCATTAAAGCGGAAGTTGGAAAACTTCTTCATGTCGGTTTCATTTATCTCGTCCCATTGAGAGATTGGGTGTCCAATATTGTTCCTGTAGCTAAGAAACATGGTCCAATTAGGGTTTACATAAATTACAGAGATTTGAACAAAGCTTGTCACAAAGACAACTATCCAACTCCCTTTATTGACCATATTATCAACAATTGTGCCGAGAGCGTCATCTTCTCATTTATGGATGGATTCTCCGACTACAATCAAATTGAGATATTCCCATCAGACTAGCACAAAACTACTTTTATATTCCCATGGGGGACATTTTCCTATGGCAAATTACCCTTTGGTCTCAAAAAAAGTGAGGCCACATTTCAACAGGCCATGTCATATGCATTTCACGATATCAAGCATGTTGTGGAGCCTTATCTGGATGACCTACCCGCTCATTTTGATACGCAAGAGGACCATCCAGATTACCTGAGTTCCATATTCTCACGATGTTGCCACTACAACATCCGCTAGAATCCACATAAATGTGTATTTTCTGTTGAAGATGGTATATTTTTAGGATTCATAATCTCTAAGGACGGCATTCACCTAGACCCATCGAAGGTAGAGGATATTCTATCCTTTCCTCCCCCCTCCAACATTCTAGAACTCCAAAGTTTGCAAGGGCATGCAAAATTTTTACGCCGCTTTGTCTGCAATTTCGCTGAGATTACTAAGTGCTATATGATGCTTCTTGAAAAAGACATTCCTTTTATCTGGGATGACAAATCCCAATGGTATTTTGACAACTTGAAAAAGGCCCTTACCAATGCTCCTGTGATACAACCCCCCAATTATACACAGGGCTACATTCTATATCTCGCTTCCTCTACTACCACCGCACCACCATTGGAATGGTGATCGTACCTGAAGACAATAGTGGTCAAGAACATGTGGTTTACTATCTCAGCAAGAGTCTCATCAACTCTAAGACACATTACTCACATGTGGAGAAACTGGCTCTGCCTATAGTTTTTTTGGTCCATATATTTTGACATTACATATTACTTCGAAAAACCACCATCATTGCGAACTTCAATCCGATGTACTATATCCTAACACGTCAAGTTCTAGGGGGGAAATACTCATGTTCGAATGTAGTTCTCTAGGAATTCGATTTGGAGTTTTCCAAAGCGAAATCCAAAAAATCCTTGATCTTTGTAGAGCTTATTTGTGCATTGCCCCATGTTAATGATCAATATGAGCCCATCGATTCTCTTCTGGATGAATATTTGTTCCTCAATGGCACGACTGATCCTTCGTATGGGGACATTATCTTATATCTCTAAACCCAATGTTTTCATCCTGATCTCAACCGTGATGAACAACGTCGCATTAGACACCATGAAAAATACTATCTTATCGTTAGTGATATTTTGTACCATCATGGTATTTACTCTTTGTTACGCTATTGTCTAACTCTTGGAAAAGCCGAACATGTACTTAATGACTGCCACTCTAGAACATGTGGTGGTCATCTTTCTGGGATGGATACAACCCAAAAAATATTACGTGCAGGTTACTTATGGCCCTTCAATATTCAAATATTGTGTTGAAGCAGTCAAGAAGTTCCCTCCCTATCAATTCTTCCATTCCAAGAAGCACACACACCCAACTCCATTACATCCTGTCATTTCGATCGACCCCTTTGCAAAATGGGGTATCGATTTTATGCACTATAATCCCACTTCAATCGGGGGGCATAGGTATGTCATCGTTGTTGTCGACTACTTCACCAAATGGGCTGAAGCCATGACTATATACACAAAAGACGGCAAGACAACAACATTATTCATGTTCAATCACATCATAGCCAGGTTCAGAGCCCCGCAGGCCATCATGACTAACCATGGTTCCCACTTTAGGAATCATATGATGGCCGAACTAAGTTCCAAACTGGGTTTTCGTCATGAAAATTCAACCCCTTGCTACCCCCCGGAAAACAGTCAATTAGAGGCGATCAATAAAGTCTTGAAACGTATGATCCAATGCACAGTGGGTACCGAAAAATATAAGTGGCACTTAGCTCCATTCTCATCCCTTTGGGCCTACAGGACATCGGTAAAAAATGCAACTGGGTTCACGCCTGTATTAAGCATTGGAGTAATTTGACAAAGCCTTGATTTGAAAATTCCATGGTTGAGAAACCTAAAATTGTTTTCTCACTTGCTAGATCCAAAAACGTTTATTTTTTAGTATATGCAAGTTTGTTATCTTTCTAGCAAGAGGCTGAAGTGATCTATTGTTTATATGTGAAGAAGATTCCAAAAAGGTGTTGCAAGGAAGATGGTATGCATAATCAAAATAAATAATATCTAATAATAATAATAATGAAATATTTATTTTTAAAAATAGTAAAATGAGCTAAAATAAAATATTTTATTGTTAGAGAAAATTAAGAATTAGTTAAATGAGTTAATATACATTAGTGTATCTAATTTATTTTAAATAAATTATATATGAAAAAAATCAATATTAATTAAAAAATATAATTAAAAATATTAATGATTATGGAATTTAAGACTTTTATTATAATTTTACCACTATTCATTTTATTTTCATTAATAAATTCTCAATCATGGTATTATGTAGAAAAGAAAATAAATAAAAACAACTCTTGATATGATAAATACTATAAGCATGCTAGAAAATTCATTGGATTTTTTTTTTTAAATTTTGGTTCACCGGCATCACAAGCTTACTATTGGCAGTGGAAGTCCAGGAAAATGCCTCATGATCCAGTGGAAGGTTTTCAAGAACGTATATTTTGTGGTGGTAAGAGACAGTGAAAGAAATGTGTTAAAGACTGCAGTAGTGTTAGATGAGAAGATGCCTGAAATGGAAGTTGATCAACATTCCAGATAAAATTCAGTTACACAAGAAAACAGGGAAATGTTGTATTTAGATCTTTTGCAATCTACCTTAAAAATATCTAAGTTGCAAGCGATATATAAAATTGAAGGCCAACTGAAACAAGAAAAAGATGGCAATAAGGCCAAGCAGACTTGGATCCGAAAGCTTCAAACTAATATTCTAGCTTTGAGAACAGGATTAGATAGTGCAAAAGCCACCAAGAACCTCCTAAATGAGAAAGAAGACACCATAGAAGTGTTGAAGGTTCCAGTTGATAGACCTGTGCAATCCTCAAAACTAACAGCTCTAGAAAAAGAAAAAGAAAAAAATAATCAAGAGTTAATGAGCTGCAAATGTAAATGATTAAGATTTAAAAATGAAAAACAGTAGTTGGAAAAATAAAAATAGAGTTTGTGAAAGAGATAGAAGACTTAAAATCAAAGCATACCAATGAAGAATAGATGCAATATCCATCAACAAAGAAGCCAACAAATTAAATATCTTCAGAATAATTAACAAATCCTATGTCCCAAATCAGCCTAAAGGTTAAAGAAATTAAAGACTTAAAAGATGAAAATAAAAAATTGAAGGAAGAAGGTGGGAAGAAGTAGCACATAAAACTGAAGAAATCAAAAAATCCAAGAATGAACAAAATGAATTCGTTGAAAGAAATAAACAACGTGCAACACAAGTAAAAGGTAAAATTCCTTTGCAAGGAGCTAAACACCTTATTTGGTACAGTCTATCAGTAGGAATTACAATAAAAAATTGAAGGAAGAAGTAGCACATAAAACTAAAGAAAGCAACAAATCCAAGGATGAACAAAATAAATTGGTTGAAATAAATAAACAACTTGCAGAACACGTAAAAGTTAAATTGACTTTGCAAGGAGCTAAACACCTTATTTGGTACAGTCTATAATAGGAATTACAAAATTTAGATCTTATTTGGGTTATATGAATGAAAAAGAGTCTACAACTCTATGGTCTATAAAAATATGCAGAGTTATGAATGAAACCATGGACATAAGAGCTATGGAAACAACTCAAAATGCTATGAATTTTCTAAATACATTGACTCAGGTTGAAATGAAGACATTTGGAATCAAAGATAGAACTAGTATAATTTTATGAGCAAGAAAAATTATTAGAAAACAACATCATATTGGAAATGTCCAAGGGAAAGCAAATCATATGACCCGTCAAATTAAAAGTTCCGAAGACTTATTTTATGGGCTATTTAAAGATCACCTTCTTGATTTAAGGGATGTGAATGGTAAGCTCATTAATTCAATAGATTATCATAATTTGATAGTAGAAAATCGTATGAATCATACAAAATTTCATGATGTAACCAAAGGGATGAGTGGAAAAATCATCAGCAACAAATTAGATGAATATTTTGAAATAGATGATCATGAATATTATGAAATAGCCAAATTTACAATAGCACAAAGAAAAACAACACAGAAAACAAGAGAGAAGCTAATTTATTCAAAACAATAAAATAAAACCTTTCATTATTTATCTCCCATCGATCTTATACTTGCACAGCTACATACTTATATAGAGATTACATTGCATGGATATAAAAGGCATTATTTTTACATGTCGTAAAGTCAACTGTAGTTTGATGTATAATTCTACAAATTATTTTATTCTTCACATGCATTAGCATGCAATGAAGTTTGTTGCTAATTATGTAATAAACACCTGCAACCTAAAATTAAAACAGACACTATCAGTAAATCTGCACAACATTAGTTATCAACATACTCCCCCTTGATGCTGAGAGGGCTCACAATAAGATCTCTGAGTTTCAAAAACTGGGCCTTTGAGACTGCCTTAGTGAAGATGTCTAGTAGTTGTTTTTGAGTGTTGATGTATTTCAATTCTGCTTGCTTCTTTTGCACCAAATCTCGAATAAAATGATACTTCATGTCAAAATGTTTTGTCGTGCTATGGTGTACTGGATTCTTGGCCAATTTGATGGCACTCATATTATCACAAAAAATTACTGTAGGTTGAATTTGTTCTTCTTCAATTTCTTCAAGAAATTTTCTAAGCCATAATGCTTGTGTTCCTGTTGAGGTGACTACAACATATTCTGCTTCTGTAGAAGAAAGAGAAACTATACTTTGCTTCTTTGAGCTCCAAGTGATCAAGCCAAAACCAAAATAAAAACAGTTACCAGATGTAGACTTTCTATCATCCAAACTACCTCCCCAATCAGAATCAATGAATCCAACCAATTCAAAACTCTTAGAAGTATAGAAATGAATGACAAAATTTAGAGTGCCTTTCACATACCTCAGAATTCTTTTAGCTGCATTCATATGCATTTCAGATGGCTTTGTCATATACCTAGAAACAAGTGAAACTGAATAAGCAATATCAGGCCTTGTGTGTGTTAGAAACATTAAGCTTCCAACAATACTTCTATAAACTGTCTCATCAGCCATTTCAACACCATCATCTCTACACAACACAACTCCATGAGCAATTGGAGTAGGAGATGGTTTGCAATCAACCATATCAAATTTCTTTAACATATCCTTTGCATATTTAGTCTGAAAAACAAAAATTTCATCTTTACTTTGATACACTTCCATTCCAAGAAAATATTGCATGAGGTTTAAATCTTTCATCTCCAACTCACTCATCATAGAAAATTTGAATTCATCCTTCATCTTAGAACTACTACCCATATACAACAAATCATCAACATATAAACTGACAATAAGAATATCATTTCCTTCTTGTTTATAGTAAAGGGTAGGTTCACTCTTACTTCTTTTGAATCCATTCTCTTGAAAATATCCATCAATCCTGGCATACCAGGCTCTTGGTGCTTGCTTTAGGCCATACAAAGCCTTCTTCAACTTGAAGATTTGATGTTCTTTTCCTTGCACTTCAAAACTGTGTGGTTGTTCCACAAATACTTCCTCTTCTAGGTACCCATTCAAGAAGGCACTTTTCACATCCATGTGATGAATGCTCCATTTCTTTTGAGCTGCTAGTGAAATAAACATTCTGATAGTCTCTTTCCTTACTACATGTGCAAATGTTTCTTCATAATCAATGGCATACTTCTGTGTGAATCCCTTAGCAAATAGCCTTTCTTTGTGTCTTTCAATAGTCCCATCACTGTTATACTTTGTCTTGTATACCCATCTAGTACCAATTTTTTTCTTATCATGTGGAAGATCTGTAAGCTCCCAAGCATCATTCCTATGAATTGAATCCATCTCTTCTTGCATAGCTTGCACCCAAACCTCATTAGTAGAAGCTTCTTCAAAAATTGATGGTTCAAAATCAACTTGTGAAAATAAGGCAAAATTTACAGTCTCACCTCTTGGATTTTCTTCATGTGCCAGACTTGTACTTCTCTCATAAATTTCATTCAAGCTTCTCACCTTCCTTGCAGTACTTGGACTTGAATATGGAGAACTACATGAGGGGCTACTTGGTGGATTTGTAGCATTTGGAACTGAAACATTTGTGGGATTCTCATTATTAATATCATCAATAATATCACCATCCAAACCAGATTTTGACTTCTCAACATGGTATTTTTTATGACCATAAACTCCCCCTTCATAAAAAATTACATCTCTTGACACAACAATGCGATTGGTGAGAGGATTATACAAGCTGTAAGCCTTACTTTTCTCACTATATCCAAAAAAATGCATGGTTCACTTTTTGGATCTAACTTTTGTCTCTTTTGATCAGCTACATGAACAAAGGCTAAACAAAAAAAAACTTTGAAATGATTAACATTAGGCTTTTTCTCATACCAGGCTTCATAAGGAGTCATCATGTGAAGTGCACTAGTGGGACTTCTATTGAGAATGTACACTCCTGTAGAAACTGCATCACCCCAAAAGGAATTGCTTATTCCTCTGGTATGTAACATACTCCTTGCCATTTCCACCACTGTACGATTCTTCCTTTCAGCTACCCCATTTTGTTGAGGTGTGTAAGCAGTGGTGAATTGTCTTCTAATTCCATTCATATCACAAAAATTTTGAAATCTTCTTGAACAAAATTCTCCTACATGGTCAGTCCTTATGCATTTTATTTTGTAACCACTTTCATTTTCTACAAGGGCTTTAAACCTCTTGAATGTATCAAATGCTTCACCATTTCTCTTCAAAAAATAAACCCAACACATTCTTGAGTAATCATCAATAAAAGTAATGAAATATGATGACTTACCCAAACATTTTTTCTGCATAGGACCAAAAATATCAGAATGAACTAGCTGAAGTGGATAAAGGGCCCTCCATGCCTTGCCTCTAGGAAATTTCTCTCTTGCATGTTTTCCTTTACCACATGTCCTTCACAAACCTCCTTGTGCTCTTCAACCTTAGGAAAATCATAAACTAATTATTTTGATGTTAGAAGCTTCAAACTATGCAAATTCAAATGACCATACCTGATATGCCACAACCAAGCTTTGTCCTCATATGCCATATTAGAAAGGTTGATGCTAGTTTCTCCAAACTTCAATGGGAACATCTGATTCTTTGACATAGGCACAATAGTAACCACCCTATTTCCTTGATTCTTATCATAAATTGTGCATTGTCTATCATCAAACACTGCTCTATAATTCTTTTCACACAGCTTCCTAACACTTAATAAATTATGCTTTAACTATGGAGTGTAATAAACATCTTTGACACTTTTCATACCTTCTTTTGTATGGACTCGCATATCTCCTTTTGCAGAAACCTCTAAGGTTTTTTCATCACCAAGTTTGATATTAGATTTGAAACTTTCATCCATTGTAGAGAAAAACTTGCAATTTCCTGTCATGTGGTTAGAACAACATGACACTAAATACCAAACATCTTTAACTGTATTTTCAGTTTTTCCATAAGATAAAAACAAATTATTTGGAGAAGCATCATCACCCTCTTGAGCATAATTAACACTTTCATTTTCTTTTAATCTACAATCCCTTTCAAAATAACCATACCTTTGACAATGATTACACTGGATGTTTCTCTTATCATATTTGCCTCTACCTCTTCCTCTAAAACCACCTCTTATTCCTCTATCTCCTCTTGAAAAAAAATGATTCTGAACTTTACCTTGGAATTGGTTTCTTTTGGAGCTAGAACTAGCATCTTCTTTCTTTGTAATTTGTAGCTTTGTGGAAAAAGCTTTCTCATCACTTTCTGCAAATGAATCTCTCACTCTGTCTTCATGAGAAATAAGAGATCCAACTAGGTGATCAAAGTGAAGGTTAGTCAAATCCTTGATTTCTTCAATGACTATAGCAACATGGTTCCATCTTGGTGTTAGAGACGTCAACACCTTTTTAATCACAACTTATTTATCAATAGTTTCTCCTAGAGTAGCCAATTTATTGAAAACATCACTTCCTCTCTTACACAATAATCACTCACCTTCTCACCTTCTTGCATCTTCGAATTCTCAAATTCTATCCTCACTGTCTGTAACTTGATCACTACCTTAGTGAGCTTCATGTAGATTCTTCCAGGCATTTTGAGCTGACTTTGCTCCTGCAATTCTTGGAAATAAGCTCTTATATAGATCTATTTGAATATGAAATAAAGCTTTGCTATTCTTTTTATTGGCTTCTCTCTTATTCGTTATATCATTGGTTGTAAGGGTGTTCCAATTAGCTGGCTCTTCATAACCTGATTCTACAATCTGCCATAAATCTTTTCCTGTCAAAAAGGTCATCATCTTGATGCACCAATAATCATAATCACTTCCATCAAAATATGGAATGGGAAAAGAGTTAGAATTTGACATTATGAACTTAATCCAAACAAAATACCTACTCTGATACCAAATGAAGATTATGAAATAACCAAATAGCACAAAGAAAAACAACACAGAAAACAAGACAGAAGCTTTTATTCAAAATAGGAAAAGAAAACCTTTTATTATTTATCTCACATTGATCTTAGACTTGCACAGCTACATACTTATATAGAGATTGCATTGCATAAGAATAAAAGGAATTATTTTTACATGTCTTAAAGTCAGCTATAGGTTGATGTATAATTCTGCAAATTATTTTATTCTTCACATGCATTAGCATGCAGTGAAGTTTGTTGCTAATTATTTAATAAACACTTGCAACCTAAAATTAAAACAGACACTGTCAGTAATTCTGCACAGCATTAGTTATCAGCAGATCAATTCAAGATGGTTATAGTTAATTTCCCTTCCATATCTTATATATGACATGTGGAATTGGAATTGTGATCAAATAAATGGTGGATTATGAAGTCCCTTCTCATGAGCAATAAAATGTTGTGGAAAAATATGGAAAAATGTAATACAAGATTCACCCGTAAGTCAAAAAATATATTCAAGGATGCACAATTTTGAAGAGAGCGTGGCATTCCAAGTTCAAGTTCAAAGGTTGATGATGAAAATGGTTGAAGGAAAAGACAAAGCATGATCCCAAGAAAATAGGAATCATTTATGAAAGTTATTTTTAGAAATGTAATCAGTTAGGGTTTTTGCACGTAGAGCATTTTGTATACATTTGAAATCTTGCAATGTAATGGTGGTTGGAGTTTGTAGAGAAAAAAGTTTGTGTATTGAAATTTTTCCCATATAAATGAAATTGATGAGAGAAAAAGTACTGGTTTTTCTTCGATATAGAGATTCATGCATTATCATTTTTGCAGTCTATAAAAACTTCTCATGTTTGTGTGTTTCTTGTACCTTTTCATTTTTCCATCTTTCTTCATGTTTGAAAGAACCATATGAGTTGGAATTCATGTTATTTTCTCTGATTCATACATTTGAATATAGTTAATGCTTTTCTTTCTAATGATTGATGAAAAATTCATTCATGATAAATTCTCTGTGTTAATGATTGTTTCCCTTTCTACTACCACACTCAATAAATAAGCTAATCTACAAAAATGGTACCTATCTTTCCTCTGTTGTTGATATTTCTTACCACCAATATCTGAGCAGTTTGATAAATCCTATAGTATGACTCCATGCCCAATGATATAATCTCTTCCGCAACCAAATCTTGAAAACCGTGTTTACATTACTGAATATTTACCTAGTATATTGATAAAAAACAGTTGGTGTGGTGGCAACTAGTGATTGAGCTTAGAGAGAGTCCTCTTTGGTTGGAAAAGATACAATCCAACCTAAACTTGGTTGAAAAGGTTACCTTTAAGAGATTCCTCCTGCAACCCGAGGAAAATATGAGTGCTAACACACTGAATGTACAAACACCTATTATTCAATGAAGATACTAGGTTCTCAAACAATGTTGAGGGAACCTTCTTGTGCAATTGTAGTTTTGCAAAACAGGTTTGTGGTTTCCAAAAAAAAAATGTGTCCACATTATTTGGAACTAACACTGAAAGAGACCAAGCCTAATAGGTTAGTTGACATGCAATATTGGTAGACAAACACATGCATGCTTTTTTTACATTTACAAAAAGCATAGGCATTTCACAGTTACAAAACATCCACACATTTTGCAGTTACAAAATGTGCACGTGTTTTTTGTTCCAAAATACCTAGGTCGCTAGAGGAGGTCACTAGGGGAGGCGAGCGACTGGATGATTTAGCATAGGTTATTTTTTCAATGCACTTATTTCAATACAAATGCAGTGGTGCATTTCCAATACTAGTGCACCCAGAAACCATATACAATGTTGCACCGAATCCAAAAAAAATAAATGAAAATAACAAAAAGAAATCTAAATTGGTGCATTACGTAAGCATAAACACCCCAGTGCGTTTCCTTAAACATAAATGCCCCGTACTATATTTTATTAAAAAATAAAAAAATATTATTTTGTTAAAATATTCATAACAATTTGTTTAGAAGCATATATGCTCCGCATTGTTTAACAATGAATGCCCCGATGAATTTATTAGACACGAAATCATAATCGCATATTTTATTTAAAATAAGAAACATTTATTTTATTTAAAATAAGAAACATTTATTTTATTTAAAAAACCTATTTAAATTGATTTAAAACCTTACAAATGGTGCGTTACTTATCACAACATGCCTTGGTGTGTGTAAAAGTACAGAATGCACCAGTGAATGTGCTATTAAAAAATAACATTTTTTATTATTTTATTAAAACCCTACATCGTTGCATTATCTAAAAAGACATGCCTAGGTGCATCTTAGTTAACCGAACGAATCGATATGTATTTCATAAGAAAAAAATAATTTTAAAAATGTTAAATTTTATTGAAAAAACCTAACAACGGGGTGGTTATGTGTAATGTCCCTCTTTTACCCCTATTATTTTGCAACATAATGTGCAATTGTGTACACATACATGGCAAGGAGCTCAAGGAAGAGGCTCCACACATAAAAAAATTTAAGTATGGTTATGATCTCCTAAGTTGTAATGCGAATTTGTAGACTTAGGAGGTTGAAAGGATTCATGAAACTAAATGTAAGGGGCATGGAATCCAATTGGGGAAGAGGTTGAATGGTTGGGTAGCCATGAGTCGATGATGGGTGTCATCTTGGTGCTCCGAGCACTTAATGAAAAATGAACTATGATGTTCACTAGACAAGCACTTAAGTTTATAACTACCATTAATGATTAGTCGTAGATAAGGACACCGAAGAAACTATAAGTTGTCGCATGGTAGTAACAAACTCATATGGCTTAACAATTTGCATAAGGATAACAAAGTTAAGTGATATTAAAAAAAAATAAGGAGTCTAGATATCATTGATATGTTAGCCTCGGCAAAGGATGTTAGAAGATATGGTTAAGCTTCTAAATAGAAAAGAGACAAGGTTTTCCTAATTCTTCTTTAAGGTATAAAATAGGAAGAAGGTTAAATAAATTATCATTTTAACCTATTTGGTATTATAAATAGATTAGAAATAAAATATTTACAAAATATTAAATCTATTGGTTGTTATAAATAATTTAATAGAATCAAATGTAAAAACCATAAAAATATACCAATGGTAGTATTCGTATATATAGGTTATTAATTTACAGATATTATAAACTCTAAATAAAATAGGGGGTCTCTTTTCTAAAGAAATAAAAAAAAAAACCTTTAGTTGAATTTTGCTATGAAATACAACAGGGTTCAAGTATTCAAATGTCAATGCTTATTTTTATTGTTTAACAATAGCGAGAAGGAGCAACCTCAATGAGAGGAACATCCTATGATATCCATCCCTCCACCAATGATTGACATCATATTAGAGGGCGTTCTCAAATATGAGAGCCAGTTCCGAAGAGAGTGTAACATAATATCTAGTTATATAAAACTACCCGTTGGCTTCTTAATAGATCACCCTTTTGTGACACGAACAATTTATATCTAGAGATGGGAGGTAAGGCATAGCCCATGCCTTGGTTTGTTAGGCTGCTAATAGAATACATATTGTAGCATTTCTAAGGGAGATATAGGGTACATCCCCAATTCCTTGTTAGTCATTTGGTTTGGGTTCTTTTATTTAAACCTTTGGAATGTATGGGTTGCTTTCCCAACGTTTGGTTGGAAGGGAGCAGTCCCTTAGCATTCCTTCTATATAAACGGATTGCCTCATAAATAGTTTTTGATATTTTTTTGAGCCTAGAGTGTACAATAATAGAGGGCGTATCCCCTTCTGGTTTCCTTATTTAATTATAATTAATACTTGTTTAAAGTATATGATAAGACAAAAGGGAACAACCAAGAGGGAGAAGCCCCGGCTAAGTTTTCCTGCCTCTTGAAATATTAAACTAATGATTGTTTAAATTTTAGGCTATGTCAGAATGAAGTAGTCAAGAGGGCGCATCCATGGCTGAGCAGCTTTCTCTTTGTAACTATAATCTACTACTTGTATAAATTATAGGTTAATCTAGAAAGGCGCAGCTAGGAGGGAGAAGCCCTACTGTGTATGGTTTGTCCTTTATATTATTTTTAAATCACATGTTTGAGCCATAGATGGGTGCATCCCAAGACTAAGGTAATTTTTGCTCTTTAAAATACATAAATTAATAGTTATATTACTTATTGGATGATCCAAAAGGGTGTATCCAAGGAGGGTGCAACCCTAGGTGTAAATCCTAATAAATGTATCCGCTATTAACACCCAAATTGACCCTCTAGGATGTGGGAGAAGGCCAGATCGAGGTAACCACAAAACCACTTGAGATTGCACTTCTGGCCCAGTGCAATCAAAGAGGGATCTCTCTTAAACTTTATGAAAGAATGAAAATAATCAATGAGGAACACATAGTCTTCTTACTCAAGTTATTCAATCAAATCACATTCAGAAGGTCATATTTTTTATGGAACAATTGTTTAAGGGTTTGGTGAGATAATCAGAGGAGAAATCATTGGGAAATGGAGTCAAAACATAACATATAAATCAAATAACAATGCTGCAGCATGAAATATCAGGATAGAGGCAAGATAGCCATCCATTTACAGTCAAAAGGTTGTTGTCTGGTGATAAAAGAAGAAGAAATGAACAGTCCATCAGCATGGGAATCTAACAAGGATGAATCCTATGCTAACCTTAGTAGAAATAATTGATGGATGTCTGAATCAATAACCAAAGCTTATAAAAAGAATTATGCGTTACTATACACTAGTTTTAGACGTGGAAAAGAAAAACATAATGGAAGTAAATAACAGGAAAAACATCCACATGAGAAGAAGAAGGAAACAGACTGTAAATTAAACAACACATGAATCTCTGCTGAAATCGGCCTCAGACACTGCAATTCTATTAAAGATTATGCTTCAAAACATAGCTTAGTTCTCCAAGGCCTCAACCCATTGATTTTCAAACCCATTCTACTCCTATTACATTGATATTTATAGGCTCTCATCCTCGAATTGACTAACAGAAAACAGTTAAAACTATGCTTCCACCTATAGGGTTCGGTTCACCACCTTTGACAACATATTAGAAAATGAAAAGGACTGCTAACAGTCAGTCGTGACTTGTTTCTCATGCCTTATCGACAGGGTTACAGATCCTACCAGCCTTGAAAATTGAGAAATATTTACATATAAACCTGGTTCAAAATATACTGTCATGACAAACCACAGAAGACTAGGGAACAGGCTTCCATCTCACTCATAAGTCTTCAATTGGTCCTGCTGATCGAAAAAGTCTTCTATCCTCATGGAATATTCCACCTATGCTTCTTCTAATGGAGGAGGAGGTGTCGCTTCTTCAGTGGAGAGGATGAAATCCTGGAGAACTTCTACAGTTTTGTGGGTGTCCTGCTACTCTTCTCGGGTCACTTTATTCTTCTTTTGATGTCGAACCTCCCTACACACCTGTCGGCCTTCCTGCTCCTCGGGCTTGCTTGGTGAGATCTCCTCTATGTGGTCAAAAACTATAGGAGATGAAGGAATGTGCTCTTTCTCCTCCTCGGACCACGCCTGCTCTGGCATGAAGACCACTTCAGCTTCCTGATCCCTCTCCATGACCTACTCCTAACTAAAAGGTACCAGAGCTACCGTGCTTACCACCTTTCTCATGCACTGATTCTGAACAACAAACGTGGGGATCCTGCCCATGATGGCTATATAGATAACGACGATCAGGTGTAATCATTTGCGTGATCATTTGACTAGCCCTTCCATGTGGGTGAGGAAAGGTGCCATTGAGATCCAGATTTGATGTACAACACGCTTAACCCTTCCCTCAGGTGAGGGAAGAAAGTTACCCGACGGCGCTAAGGTGGCTTCTGCCCCATAAATGATCACTTTCTTACAATGGAGATGCCTTTCAATCTTTTATTACCATGATTGAACTAGCACCGTAGATCTCCACAAGATTTTGATCTGGACTGTTGAATGGTGTGGTCCCTACCATGTTCACAAATTTTGGGTCAGCCGATCGCCTGCACAAGTAAGATCTGTGAACTGAATCTCAACTGTAGGTTTGATATTTAATAGATCCTGGCCGTTCGAACTTGTATCCTTATACCGAAAGTTCACAAATATGGGGATTGTATTTCTCCACGCATGTTAAAAATGCAAACAAATCCCTGGTCGTCGATTTGTATCCTCTATCGTCGATCACTCTTTGAGTTTCCCACCAGTTAATAGTTCCGCTCGTGATTACATAACTTCCAATTCTACCGCGAAAGGCACTTGGGACCACCGATCTTCCTTGATCTTGATCCAAGCCATCCAAAGGCACCATTATACATTGAGGGTGCATTTATTTGTTATTTAACCCTCTCGATACCATTAAAACCTTAGATTCCTGCCACTGCCCCTGTTCTGGACCAAAACCATCGTGGAGACCCTTGAGCTCCTGATATTTGGGACATGCGAGCTATGAGCATAGTTTTTCCTTGGTTATTTTTGTGAATAGGCACCCTTTTGATCTTTCCAAAATCCCTCTAATCATTTAGCACAAATATGGTGCTAACAACTGGCTCCTATTGGGGATTTCATCCTCCCTGTGAGGTAGCAAAGAACCCCGTATACCAGTGCCTTATCCATTTGGGCCTTCCTCATCATAAAAACCAGCTGCTTGTAACTCTCCATCTAAGACTAAAACTGAAGAACATAATTGAATAATACATACTCAGAGATGAACTGAAGACTATCGAATATTACTGCAACTGAAATACTGAAAAGGTGCTCTGTGTGCTAAGCTTATTTATGTACAACAACTACTCTACCTTGGGCCACCAAAATGACTACCTCCTCAGGTTGTACAAAAATGCCAGTACAACTAGTCTAGTAGTTGAAACTCTAAGTGGACTTTCTCATCAAGCTTAATAAAAATTAGAAAATAGAAGATCACCAGTGCTAAACAATGATGATAGGTGAAATCAACCTGGCAGAAAACAAACCAATCATCCCAACTGAGAAATTTTTCCATGTAATCAGCTATTGGGTCATATAAAACCTAAAATCCTTCCAACTTCACTGCCCTTCCTTTGACAGGACAAGGATGCTTATGCTGCAACTTCCCAGGCACCTTATCAGACTGTAAATTTTCTTGGAGCATAGCAAATTTTGCTCCAAAAGGACTGCAAGGAGCATGATCACCTTCTTTGTCACCCACATTAGACACAGGGATTGGATGCTTGCGGCAAGTTTCAAGTGGGGCTTGGAAATCGTTCCTACTTGGGTCCTTATACAATCTAGTAATATTGAAACCATCAGAATGAAGTATCCCCCTCTGCTGAGGCTGCGACTATGTAACATGAGAGGGTATTTCATTACTTGGGTTATCAATATCATCACCTCCTGGGCTATCTAGAATCCCTGGGTTAAAAATATGATTTTGCTTTGGTGCTTCAAAAGGGATATCTCCCTAATTTTCAAATGGATCAAGAAGAAGAAGAACTTGTCCTTTGGATAAGGATTTCAGGCCTAAATTATATGAAGAAACATTATATTGACTATCTTGGTCCTCCTCTACCATACCTACTGCTTGGTCGGCTTCAGCTTGCTGAATATATGAGCCAACTCCAAGAGATTGTTCATGGGTATCACAATTTGCTTGACTTTCTGCCAAGGGAACAACCTCTGTCTGCAGGAAGCTTCCATGAGTACATTGACAACTAGCTTCTTCTTTATCCTTTTGATGAGGGTATGATTCCTCATGCAAGGCTCTTAGGCTTTCTTCAATAGTTATATCAAAATCTGCAGGCTCTGTTGACTGCTTAGGGGCCCTACCCCATTGTTCATCTTCGTACTCATCATATATAGGAGGATAAAAATATTGTTTAAAGCTTTCCCCAATAGGAGCTTCCACTTGCATATTTCCATCCATATAAAACACATCAGTGCTCTCCTTCCCTTGTGCGTGGGTGGGCTGACCATTTCTCAATTTATCATGAGAATAACGAGAATATAGAACAAACTCTTCTGGTTCATATCCTTCTCCCATATTTGATATCCTTTCTATTCCACCCTCAATGCTTTGCTTTGAAATCTTTCCAGACATCCTGATATTATCTTCAATCTCGAATGCATCCATGAACATCTGTTGCAGGGTGGAAGACTTTCTTTCCAACAACAGAAATGACAATTCAGGAAAGAGGGAAGATGCATACTGAAACTTAGCAGCATTTTCTAGGGGCTGAATTTCCCTTGGCATGTTATAATAGAAACTTGCAAACCTCATGTTGAAACCAGACAGGGCCTCATCTTCTTTCTTTTTCATGGATTAAAACTCTGAAAGAACTTGGTCCAATGACCTTCTCTTACCCCAAAATTCCAAAAAGACATCAGAAAACTCCTCCCATGTATGGATGGATTCAGGCTGCAAGTGCTTGAACCATTTCTTCACATCTCCTTGTAAGGACTGGGAAAAAACCCTCATACAAACATCATCATGCTCTATCTCAAAAAGGTCTAAAAACTATTCAAAACCTTGAAGATGTCTTTCAGCTGTAAGACCTCCATCTTCTCGATAAAAAACAAGGAGGTATTTATACTATTTGGGAGGATATTCATGAAGAACTAGGGGCAGCTTCAAAGGGTTATATCTCTGCTGAGGTATAGGAAGTATGGGAACATGTACAGGAAGAATTTCATCGGCCTTGCTATTATGGGGTCTATAGGACTGATTATGGACCTTACAGGGTTAAGAAGAAGGAAATGGCTTAGCGCTAGGGATGAAGGAAGAATGTACATCTGCAAAATCTAATGAAGAATATACAAATGAAGTTCTCTAATGACCTAGAGATCTTCCACGAAACATAAGTCTCTTAACACATAGACATAAAGGAAAAAGGAAACCAATGCAAAAGAACACTCCAGATGGATTCAAATTCTTCCAGATTTGTATATATGGGTGTTCTTAACCTTTGTTAAGGTTGGACAGTTAATAATATTGACATTATTCACCAATTCATGTGTATTGTTCTTCATTCATTTAAATTTTTTTATGCTAATTCTTGCAAATGTTGTGCAATCTTTCACCAGTGAGGAATCCACAGTAGCTAGATTCAACTATGCTTGAGATTTTACATGGTATCAGAGCTCTTGGAGCTAGAATTCGAACCAGCAGACTGTTGTAGTGGATTGCCAGAAACAGTGGAGAAACCACATAATTCCTGAGGCCATTGCCTTGAGCTTACTGGAGAAATCTAGTGGCTCCTCTCAGGTGTGATGCTCTCCCGAATGCACCCACTATCCATACAGGGTTCGAATCTGTGAGTGTAGATCCCTCCAGAGTGATTTGAGAGTTGTTTGCAGGTATTGGAGTTCAGCATTGTCAGCAAGTGCGAATTGCAGCAGAGGAGAATGGAGCCATCTCACCCAAACGTGCTCACACCCTTCAACTATTTCGATTGGAAGGCAGAAATGGTGATTTTGCTGAGATCCAAGGGTCTCTACAGAATCACGATGGGCACTGAGGTTGAGCCAAACTCAGCTGTGGAGAAATCCAAGTTTTTTAACAGAATGGATGAGGCATTTGGCCTCCTTTGTCTCAGCATTTCGAGAGACCTCCTGTTTCATGTAGAAAGTCTAGCAACTCCAAATGAAGTGTGGCTCAAGCTTGAGACACTGTTTGGAAAGACTGATGAGATGAGAGGCCACCAGCTCGAAAATGAGCTTGTCTCACTGAGCCCAGGGAATTTCGATTCCATCCAGGACTTCTTCACCAAGTTCAAGAACTTGGTCTTGCAGATCAGACAATGTGGCATAGAGAAGAAAGAAGAACAGTTGGTGTTGTCCATTCTCTCCAAATTGGGTTCTGAATACTCAGTTTTTGTGTCTTCCTTCAACTCCACAAGGCTCACAGTCAGAGGTTGGAAGATGCCATCCTTGGCTGACTTCATGGAGATGCTAACTCAAGAGCAAGACAAGCTGGTCTTGATGGGCTCCATCAAACAAAAAGATCAAGTTCTTGCAGCTGGAGATTCGAAATGTGGAAGAAGCAAGCAAAAACCCAGGGTTTCGAAACCTCAAGAGAAGAAGAGAAAGGATGAGAGGCCCAAATCCTCTGAGGGGGTTTCGAATCCTGTCAAGAACAAGGGAAAGAAGGCTGAGAAGACAAAATGTAGCTACTGTCAAAGAGGTTTTCATCCAGAGAGCTCATGCATGAAGAAAACCATAGACACCATGACACATCTCCTACAGAAAAATAATATTCCTCTTCCTGAAAGTTCCAAGAAGAAGGAGTGCGTTTCTGAAGACAAGGAGAGCTGCCATGCTTTGGTGGCTAGCTCATCTCATTCACCTTTGTTTATCATTGATTCAGGTGCCTCAAGGCACATGGCTTCCTCAAGAGACTCGTTTTCTGAACTTGCTCCCTACAGTGGTCTCTCAATTCGAATGGGAGATGACTCAGAAATCCCTGCTCATGGCATTGGGAAAATCTCTATGGAGAATGGCTTCTTCTCCAATGTGCTGTATGTGCCAAATCTTGCAGCAAACTTGCTCTCTGTATATCAAATGACTCATACTGGAGCAGCAAAGAAGGTGGTCTTCACTCAGGATGAAGTGGAGATATCAGAAGTTTCCACCGGGAAAATTGTTGCAAAGGGTGTTGCAGACCATGACATGAAGATGTACATATTCTCCCACTTCCTCGAATTTTCTTCACCAAGTGTGCTGCTGTAACATGGGAATGAGACCAGCAAGCTATGGCATCAAAGGTATGGGCACCTAAACTACAGATATCTTCAAGTTTTAAGCAAAGAAAATATGGTAGAAGGGCTGCCCCAAATCAGATTTTCGAGTGGAACATGCAAGGGTTGCATGATTGGGAAACATCCTGAAAGGAAGTATGACAAAGGGAAGGCTAGGAGGGCTGATCAACCTCTTGGGATAGTACATTCTGATCTCATAGGGCCACTCCCCACACCCTCCTATGGCTGCAGCAAATATGTGCTCACCTTCATCGATGACTACTCAAGGTACTGCTGGTTATTTTTCCTTAAGCAAAAATCTGAAGTCTTTGATTGTTTCAAGAATTTTAAGAGCATGGTTGAGAACTTCAGTGGGAAGGCCATGAAGATTTTGAGGACTGATAATGGTAGAGAGTATGTCAACAACAATTTGCAGCAGCTCTGTCAAGAGCATGGCATTCAGATGCAACACTCAGTGCCCTACACACCTCAGCAAAATGGTGTTGCAGAGCGCAAAAATAGAGCACTGAAAGAGATGGCAACTTGCATGTTGCAAGCAAGGGATTTGTCTCCTAAATTATGGGCTGAAGCTATGAATTGTGCAGCATATGTTCAGAACAGATCACCACACAAAGCATTGCAAGGAATCACTCCATTTGAAGCTTGGATGGGCCACAAGCCAAATGTCTCACATTTCAGAATTTTTGGCTCAAGGGCTTGGGCCAGAATTCCACCGGAGAAGAGAAAGGCATTGCAGCCCCAAAGCAAGGAGTCAATCATGGTTGGGTATGCAGAGGATTCCAAGGGCTACAAGCTCTTTGATCCATCCACTCACAAAACTTTCATTGAAAGAAGTGTCAAATTCGAAGAGGAAGAATTTTTGCAAGCTAGTGAACAAGGTGATGGGGAATGCTCATTCCCTCGTCTTGATGATGAAGTAAGTAGTGATTCATTCTCTGATATTTCTGATTCTGATATTGCTGAAGATGATGTTGATATGGATTCTGAACATATCCCTCCCTCAAGGCCCAAGTGGGTAGAGAAAACAATTCAAAGTGCCGCAGAGCTAGTGGGAGATCCCCAAGATGCTAGGAAAACTAGATCTCAATTTCACAATTCCTTTGCATATAATAATTCTGATCTGAGTGAGGCATGTTATTTGATGGTTGGATCTGATCCAATGTCATATTCAGAAGCATGTACAGACCCAAGGTGGCAATCATCCATGCAAGAGGAGATGAACTCACTCCATGAGAACAAAACTTGGGATTTGGTCCCTCTTCCTCCCAAGAGGAAACTAGTGCAATGCAAGTGGATTTATAGAACCAAAATTGGATCTGATTGCTCTGATCTGAAGTATAAGGCCAGTTTGGTGGCCAAGGATTACTTTCAGGTCCAAGGAGTGGACTATAAAGAGACATTTGCACCGGTGGCAAAGATGGACTCCATAAGACTAGTTTTGGCAATTGGGGCTTCCAAGCGATGGGAGATTCATCACATGGATGTAAAAAGTGCCTTTCTTCATGGGGATCTGAATGAGGAGATTTATATGCAGCAGCCTGAAGGTTTTATCTCTGATCATACACTTGTTTGCAGGTTGAACAAATCACTCTACGGGCTCAAGCAAGCTCCTAGAGCATGGTATGCAAAAATGGACAATTTTCTGCTATCTTTGGGGTTTGAGAGGTGTAAGTCTGATCCAAATGTGTATATGCAGCATGTTAGTGATCTGATATTGATTATTGTACTGTATGTTGATGATCTTTTGATCACTGGTAGCTGCACCAAAGAACTTGACTCAGTTAAGAGAGCATTGCATAGTGCATTCTCCATGACCGATCTAGGATTGCTAAAACAATTTCTGGGTTTGGAGATTGATCAATCTGTGAATGGAATTTCTGTATGTCAGTCAAGGTATGCTTCAGATTTGCTGCAGAAATTTAAGATGGCTGAATGTAAGTCTGCAAAATTTCCATTTCTTTCAGGAGTTAAGCTTACAGAATGGGGTTCTTCACCACTAGTTGACAGTTCGTTGTATAGACAACTAGTTGGGAGTTTGTTGTATCTTACACACTCTCGACCAGATTTGTCTTATGTTGTTGGGGCTGTTGCAAGGCACATGCAAGAGCCTCATGAGATCCATTGGAAGGCAGCCAAGAGGATCCTTCATTATGTTCAGGGTACTAAGTCTTTTGGTATCCATTATGCTGCTGGTTCATCCCTTGAACTAGTAGGATTTACAGATTCTGATTGGGCCGGTGATTGTATTGATCGGAAGTCAACTTTCGGTTATGTCTTTATGCTTGCACATGGACCTATATGCTGGTCAAGCAAGAAACAGAGCACTATTTCCTTATCTTCAGCTGAGGCCGAGTACAGGGGAGCAGTCAATGCAGCCAGACAATGTGTTTGGTTGCAAGGTATTCTTGCAGAGTTCGGGATTGTCTTTGATTCACCCACTATTCTTTGGTGTGATAATCAAAGTACAATCAAGATTTCTACCGATCCAGTACAGAGACAGAGGACCAAGCACATAGAGATACACATGCATTACATTCGGGGTTTGGTGCATGACCGGATCATAGCATTGCAGTATTGCCCATCCAGTGAGCAAACTGCTGATATCTTCACCAAGTGTTTTACCGAGAAGACCTTCACTCACCTTAGATCTTTGCTTGGGGTGAGTGATGCATGGTGATGATTGGTGTATTTTGATATATGCCACATGTCCATTTTAGAGGGGAGGTTTTATTTCCCATGTGGTTTTCCTCCTTACCTTGGTTACATGGACAAATAAATTTTATGATGTAAAAGGTGACTTGAGCCTAGTTGCCAAGGCCTTAATTTTTGATATTTCACTAAGTCTAGCTTAAGGGGGGGTGTTAGAACATTTTTCCACCTATGTACATTAATCATTTATTAATGATGATTAATTAGCCCAAGTGATTAATGATTACATCCCTAAGTTGATTAGCTACTAAATGGTCAATTATCATGAACTAGATGGCAAATGTGAACAAGTGCTGAGTCAAACCAGCTAAGTGGAGCGCTCCCCAGGGCAATTAATGCACTCAGCATGCCTAGAGCGCCCTCCTCAGGTCATTTAATGCACTCAGCATGCTTCTCTTCTACCTAGGGCGCATTTGCTCTCTTTGTGGACAATCTTGCCTTGTTTTGTCACATTTTTGACCAATTTTAGACTCCAAACCTCTAACCAACCAGTTTCTTCACATGTGTGAGGTCACATGGGCCTGTCCAGTCATTCCCAGCATTCACACTGCAGATTCGAACCAGTTTGGGATGGTTTGGGATTTTTTGGTCAACCTAGGGGGGTTTGAGCTTTTTCTAAGCTAGATCAGTGTGAACACTCTAGATGGATTCAAATTCTTCCAGATTTGTATATATGGGTGTTCTTAACCTTTGTTAAGGTTGGACAGTTAATAATATTGACATTATTCACCAATTCATGTGTATTGTTCTTCATTCATTTAAATTTTTTTATGCTAATTCTTGCAAATGTTGTGCAATCTTTCACCAGTGAGGAATCCACAGTAGCTAGATTCAACTGTGCTTGAGATTTTACACATTTCTTCCTGAGATTTTTTATTTGATGGCTGGTTCAGATCCCCAATCATACTATTCAGCCCATCGAGATCCGAGATGGAAAAGTGCCATGGATGAAGAGTACAGTTCTCTTCAAAAGAACAATACATGGGAGCTAGTTTCTCTTCCACCTGGAAGAAAATTAGTGAAGTGTAAATGGGTCTACCGTACTAAAGTTGCTGCTGATGGCACTATCAGCAAATATAAAGCAAGGTTGGTGGCAAAAGGTTTTTCCCAAGTCCAAGGAGTGGACTACACAGAGACCTTTGCACCGGTTGCAAAGATGGATTCCATCCGCCTTGTTTTAGCTATTGCCGCATCCAAGCACTGGGAAGTGCATCATATGGATGTGAAGAGTGCATTTTTACATGGAGACCTTGCTGAAGAGGTCTATATGCAGCAGCCAGAGGGTTATACATCAGATCCATCATTGGTTTGTAGATTGAAGAAATCTTTGTACGGGTTAAAACAGGCCCCAAGAGCTTGGTACGCAAAGATGGACTCCTTCCTTCTTTCTCAGAATTTCCAAAGATGCAAATCTGATCCGAATGTCTATCTTCAGCGAGTTAAAGGTAATTTGTTGGTTATTGTACTTTATGTTGATGATCTGCTTATTACTGGTAGCACACTTACTTCAATAAACAAGCTAAAATCTGCCTTAAATCTAGCTTTTGACATGAGCGATTTGGGCTTGCTGAGTCACTTTTTGGGCTTGGAGATAGCTCAAAATTTCGATGGGATCACTATATCTCAGCAAAAATATGCTTCCGACCTGTTATTGAAGTTTAATATGGCTGAATGTAAGGCAGCCCCGTTCCCATTCCTCTCAGGAATCAGTCTTGAGGAGGGAGATTCCACACCGCTTGCAGATTGCAGTATGTATCGACAGTTGATTGGTTCACTACTTTATTTGACACATTCACGGCCTGATATATCATATGCCGTGAGTGCCGTGTCAAGATATATGCAGCAGCCACATGAGCTTCATTGGCGAGCAGCCAAGCGGATCTTGCAGTATGTGCAAGGTACGAGACAGTTTGGCATACATTATGCTGCAGATTCTGAGCTAGATTTCATTGGTTTTATTGATTCAGATTGGGAAGGTGATAGCATTGATCGGAAGTCCACTTCCGGTTATGTTTTCATGATTGGTCATGGTGCTATTTTCTGGTCCAGCAAAAAGCAAGCAGCCATTGCACTTTCTTCAGCAGAGGCAGAGTATCGAGGGGCAGTCAATGCCTGCATTCAGGCAGTTTGGTTGCAGGGTATTCTTTCCGAGTTTGGTTTTGGTGGCACTACTTCGACTGTCCTATTTTGTGACAATCAAAGTGCTATCAAGATCTCCACAGATCCCGTTCAGCGGCAGAGGACCAAACACATTGAGATTCATATGCATTACATTCGACAGTTGGTGCATGACCGCACCATCATTCTGCAATATTGCTCTACTGATGAGCAAATTGCAGACATCTTCACCAAGAGCTTCACTGAGAAGAAGTTCTCTTACCTCCGTTCACTGTTGGGGGTGAGTTCCATCATGGTGGAGACAGATTGATTCATTATTATGCTTTAGCTTGAGGGGGGGCTTTCTTCCCACTGGGTTTTCCCTCTTTCCTCACTTAGTTTATTTTCAGCATTTTTTGGATTATTGTATTGGGGTGACCTTTGGTCTTAGTTACCAGGGCCCCACATTATTTTAGTTGGCACATCATAGTCTAGCTTGAGGGGGGGTGTTCGGATATCCACATCATCTATTTCAGGATACATATCTATTTCAGGATCATCTATTTCAGGATACATATCTACTTCAGGATCTTGCATGATCTATTTCAGGATATGCAGCTGCATGCACTTGCATGCATCCCAGTCACCAGTTTGATGCCTCCAGCACCTTATCCACCTTCTTCTAGCACCCGGGAGCCACTTACCACAGAGTTTTAGCCCTCCTAAGCTGAAAGGCGCCCTCTTCTCACCTACTGCCAGAGAAGGGCGCACTTGTTCACCTACCACTGCAGATTCACTCCAGTTACATTCAGTTAGCTCCGATTCTCCCTGATTTGAGGCTAGTTTCACTCCTGACTGACTGTTTCACCTCCGATTGATTTCCAGTTCGATTAGGTGACTTGTTCTGACTCCAGTTAGCCTCCCATGCGCCCCCACTGAGCCTCCAGATCCTATATCAGTGCTACACACTTCAGTTACATTTATTACACTTAGTTAGACTCAGTTTGACACCTGGATGACTGGTTGTTGTGATTGATGAGCACCACCGATGATTTATGAGGACTCCTAGACAGAGTCAAGCTACTCCATTTCTGTGATTCGAATGACCTCCTTAGGCAATTCGAATTGCTCAGTCATTGTGACAGTTTGTATTGTAATTCATTCACCCTTTCTGGGATAGAGAGCACTGCTGCATCTTTTGCACAGTTTTGCACCATATTTTCTATGTTCATCTGTTGTGATTGATTTACTTGTTCATTAGATCTGCTGTGACTAATTTTACACTCTCTTACTGTGCTAGGTCAGTAGCATTAGTCTAAAGTGGTTTTGTGGTTACCCTGAAGTGTCCCCTTCCCACAACCTTGGGGGTCATTTTGGGTGCTAACACAGTGGAGTGGATGAAATCTTCGAGAAATTCTACGGTTTCGTGGGTGTCCTGCTGTTAACAATAAAATTAACACCCTTAGTCAAGTGACAGAAGAAGCGCATTTTTACCATGCACTTGCAGTAGGAAGACATGACATAAGTTCATGCAGAGATGAATTCTCTCTAAAAAATGCATTAAAATGCATTAATTGTGCTTAAATCATTCTAAATGGTGCAAAAGGCCTAAAAACTATGAAAAGTGGATTTTCAAGCTAAAGTAATCTAAATGGATTATCCCACACTCAAAAGAGAAACCTAAGGAAAATTTTCCAATACTATATAAGAAAGGCTTTGGGGCATGGTAAGGACACACAAAGTAAGAGCAAAGAAATGTTGGAAATATTCTGAAGGAGGAGAAAGAGCTCAAATTCTTCAAGAATAAGCTAAGTCTAGTTTTCTTTTACCTTGTATAAATTCAGATAGGGGCAGGGGTCGGCTCCTCTTGGAATCCCTTATCACTCCCCTTCCTGCACAAACAAAAAATTAAACATTAGTTTCGGTAACTAGTTTTTTAGTAAAAACAAAGTATAAAATTTTTAAAGATGTTGAGTATGAATTGAATCTTTTATTTACCTATTGAAGGGAAGTTTGAGGCTAGTAAGGTTGGCCAATTTCGGTTGTTACAACCAACAAACTCTAGAGGTAGCGACCATTAGCACTTGCACTATCTCCCTTCACGCCTTGCAAAGAAACCAGAAAGGGTATACCATTAATGTTGAATTGTGGCTACAGGAAATCACCATTGATAGAGCAGAACCTCTGTTCGCAGAGCTCTCAAACCAAATCATCACAATAATGAAGTTTCGGACACTAAATAACACATTAAACCCCTTTCAAAACCCTAAGCCATCTGGTTGTCCAAATGGACAACTGAGATTAATTTCCAGCATCATCCATAAAGGCCTGGTTGCGTTGTCAACTCACAACCAAGTTAGCTCTTAAATTCGATAGAATTACATAGTACAAACATTAAACCATCACAACGAACAACAAATCTGAATGACGTTATAACAATAAAATTAAATTAAAATCATTCATATTAGTTCGACTATGGTGAACCCCATAGCCCCATTATATATCAATGATTACATCAAACTCATAACGATGTATTGTTAACCTTGCACTAGGAGAAAATTTTTATATCATTGGTCCTTGTAAAGACTTTAATACTCTTAAAGTATTGGGATTAAGACTATTTCCATAGTCTCCCAACATTGGTTACATATAACTAAATCCTCAACACATAATAGTTAAGGTAGGATCACAGATCAAGACTTAGCCTTAGGGATAAGTCAGACCTTTACAAACTAATAACAGGAACAAGAAAAAGAACATCACCTTCAGTTATGATGGCAACATGCCACTCTTTTTGCAAGGAATCCACTTTGAATGTAACCTGATAAAAAAAAACGTTATATAATGTTATATTGCTATGGATATAAATTTATTTATTTATTTATGGATTTTCGAGGTATATGACATTATGGTATCAGAGCATGGTTATAACACTTTGCCTAAACTGGCCCAACAATTGCAACTGCTAAACCAGTAAACTAATGTTTATCTATTTTGGGTTTGATTCTCTTATGAACAGGAAGAGAAGGATAACTTTATTTTTGTAGGAAACTATGGCAGAATTCAGAATGTCCGAGGGAGATCAATCTCCCCCTAGAATACCAATGAAAAATGAAGAAGGTGAAATCTTGGTAAACTTAAATGAGAGTCAAAACGACAATCCATCAAAATTACAACAGATTGTTAAAGAATAAAGGTCAGAATTAAAAAGAGTTAGAGAAGAAAACGAACGAATTATGAAGGCACAAGAAGAACTAAATAGCATTCTGCTGGCTAAAATACACAGTAATGAAAAAGATAAAAACAAAGAATCTAAAAATGATAATCCAAAATCTACACCTTACAAATGTAAGGGAAGAAAGATGGAACTTTCCATTCATAGGGCTGAAACTCACAGTGAGGAACCACCAAAACACCACACAGAAGAACATCAGGATTCTAGTGAAAGTAGTGATAGTCATAAAGATAAAAATAAGTACAAACACTATGAATATATTTCAGGGGAATTTAATAAAATTAAACCTCCTATGTTTAATGGGGAAATCAAGAAAGGATAAGAGGAAGAAGCTTGGCTATCTGGAATGAAGAAATACTTCCAAATTTATAACTATTTTGATGAATTGAAGGAAAAAATAGCCATTTATAACCTAAGTGGAAAAGCAGATATTTGGTGGGAAGATATCAAAAAAGTAAAGGGTATAAAAGATCGACATGTAACATGGAAGACCTTTAAGAAACTTTTTAAAATAAAGTATCTCTTAGAACAGTACTATGAAGAAAAAACGAAATAATTCTACGAGTTAAGGTTAGGAGCTATGACCATGAAAGAACTCTGTAGTAAATTCTCAAGTCTGCTTCGTTATGTACCATACTTAATATATGAAAAACCAAAAATACAACGCATTCTCAGTTTCCTGCCTACCATGTTTAAGGAACATATTGAGTATGACAACTCGAAGACGTTGGAGGAAGCAATGAGAAAAGCGATTTTCTGCTTGATCAGAATAAGAATAAAAGAGAAAATATACCTAATTGGAACACTAAAAGACGGGATAACTTGGACCCAAGAAAGAAGAATAATAATAAATTTCACAGAAATACTGGGAATAATTACAGAGGGTATCAAGGTAGTAATTATAGATTTTTTAAACCACAGCACCCTGCAACAAAAGAAAGAGAACCTTCCACTAATTTTAATAAAAATACTGCACTGAGGGAACCCTTAAAATGTTGGGAATGTGGTGACCCACATTACTTTAAATACTATCATTTAAAAAATAAAACCTTTAATAAATTTCACTCCATTCAGGAATCTATTACAGTTGGAGATATGGTGAGTATGCCAAGAATCAGTGTTGCTTGGAGAATCAACAAGCAGACCATCAAGCTTCAATGGTGGATATTGAAGGTATGATAAAACGTCAACCTATTTCCATACTAATTGATCTAGGTGCAAGTTTGAGTTATGTATCACCTAGGATTGTTGAATTATGTAAATTAGTACCAAAATTTGTTGAAAAATCTTGGCTGGTACAGTTAGCCACAGGTACTAAATGTAAGGTCCCTAGTTATGTGAAAAACTGTGAAGTATTGATGAATGAATTTAATATGCATG
Source organism: Larix kaempferi (assembly GCA_027924585.1). Classification (NCBI taxonomy): domain Eukaryota; kingdom Viridiplantae; phylum Streptophyta; class Pinopsida; order Pinales; family Pinaceae; genus Larix; species Larix kaempferi. Next base: position 15,790,567 of record BSBM01000030.1, read on the forward strand.
ATGATCTAAATATTTTACCGTTAGGTTCCTATGATATGCTGATAGGAATGGATTGGTTGGAAAAACACAGAGTCATGTTGAATTGTTATGACAAAACTTTTACATGCATAGATAATACTGGAAACACAATTAAAGTAACAGGAATTAGCAGAAAAACTATGATCAGAGAGATCTTAGCCTTATAGATGAAGAGATCTATACGTAAAGGAAAGTATTTTTTGTTTATGTAATAGATGATAAAGATAAAGATAACAAACTTAAAGTATAATATATACCTATCTTGAAATATTTTAAAGACATCTTTCCGAAAGAAGTCCCTGGACTACTTCTAAAAAGAGACATAGACTTTACAATCGATATGATACCGGGAACGGTACTAGCATCAAAATCTCCATCTCGGATGAATATAATAGAACTTATAGAACTTAAATCACAATTACAAGAATTATTTGACAAGAAGTATATTCGACCTATTGTTTCCCCTTGGGGAGCATCGGTCTTATTCATAAAGAAGAAAGACGGAACTTTAAGATTATGCATAGACTATCGACAATTAAATCAAATGAATATTAAAAATCAATATCCTTTACCCCAGATAGATGATCTATTCGATCAGTTCCGAGGGGCAACAATATTTTCTAAAATAGATTTAAGGTCCAGCTACCATCAGGTATGGATCAAAGATGAAGACATCTTTAAAACTGCTTTTAGAACTCGTTATGGTCATTACAGGTTTGTCGTAATGACATTTGGTTTAACAAACATGCCTGCAACTTTTATGTGCTTAATGAATAGTATTTTGAGTAACTACTTAGATAAATTCATATTCATGTTCATCGATGTTATATTGATTTATTGGAAGAATGAACAAGAATAGGAAGAACACTTAAAAATAGTTCTGCGGATCTTAAGAGAACAACAATTGTTTGCTAAGTTTAGCAAATAAGATTTATTTAAAGACAAAATTCAATATCTAGGACACATAGTGTATAAGGATGGAATATTTGTCGACCCCGACAAGATTAAGGCTATCACTGAATGGCTAGTTCCTAAAAATGTAACGGACATAAGATCATTCATGGGGATTACGGGTTATTATCGAAAATTTATTGAAGGATTTTATAAGATAGCTTACCCCATAAATTCACTACAGAAGAAAGGTAAAAAATTTCATTGGAATGAAAAGTGTATGAAAAGTTTTAATAAATTAAAACATCTATTAACCACAACCCCTATAATACAAATGGCTGATGCTTTTAAGGATTTCGTCGTATGTACTGATGCATGTAATGAAGGATTAGGCGGCGTAATGATTTAATAAAATCATGTCGTGGCCTATGAATCCATAAAAATAAAGGAACATGAAAATAATTACGCTACACACGATTTAGAACTTGCTGCAATTATACATGCGTTAAAGATGTAGTGACACTACCTCATCAGAAGGAAACTTTTGCTAATGTTAGATAGCATAAGTTTAAAATATTTGTTTGACCAACATTATTTAAATGCTAGACAAGCGAGGTGGCTGTCATTCTTAAGCGAATATGACTTCGAAAAAAAAATGGAAAGAAAACAAGGTTGCAAACGCTTTAAATCGTCATGCAAATTTATTATTTGCGAACAACATCTATGAATTAGATTTAGAAAATCAAATTTTAAATGAAGAAAATTTTGATAAAGAAAACCAAAATTTAAAGGAAAAGACTACTGAAAATGAAAAGAACCAGATAAAAACAGATTTCAGTCTAAATAAAAGAGGGTTATTGCTGCATAAAAACAGATTGTACATACCAAATACAATAGGAATCAAATTAACTGTTATGAATGATTTACACAAAAGACCCTATTTAGGACACCCAGGATACCAAAATATGATCACCATGATCAGAAAAGACTTATTTTGGCCTAACATGAATAAAGAGGTAACATAATACTTAGCTCACTGCATTGAATGCCAGCAATTCAAGGAAGAACACCAACATCCAACAGGGTTATTGCAACCACTACCCATTCCAGAATGGAAGTGGGAAATCATCAACATGGATTTTATTAGTGGCCCACCTAAATTTTTTAGGAAACATGACTCAATCATTGTCGTAGTCGATAAATTAAGCAAAGCAACTCACTTTATTCCAGTAAAATATACTTATAAGGTTGTTAACATTGCATATATATTTATGAAAGATATTTTCAGGTTACATGGTGTACGAAAGGTAATAATATCAGATAGAGATGTAAAATTTACAAGAAATTTCTGGAAAGCTTTTTTTAAAGGGTTAGGCACTCAGTCGAACTTCAGTAGTGTGTATCATCCACAAATGGATGGGTTGACCAAAAGGTTAAACCAAGTCCTAGAAGACATGCTAAGAATGTATGTAATGGACAAACCACATAAGTGGGAAGCCTACTTACACCTATTATAATTTGGTTACAATAATCATTTTCAAGTATCAAATGGTATGAGTCCTTTTGAAATTATGTATGGACGTAATTGTTAAAAGACATGGAACTAACCGTGAAGTAGGTACAACAAAATTTGAAGGTTTCCCAAGATAGGCAGAAAAGTTATGCTGACTTAAAAAGAACTCATCAAGAGTGCCAGGTAGGCGACCATGTGTATATAAATGTAAGACCCAAGAAAACATCCTTAAATTTGGGAAGGTATTCAAAATTGGCACATAGGTATTGTGGTCCATTTGAAATTTTGGCTAAAGTAGGGCCGGTAGCATACCAGTTAGTTCTACCGCCTACTATTAAAGTACATGATGTTTTTCACATTTCCATTTTGAAGAAATATGTTCATGACACTACTCATGTGATCTATTGGGATGCTATGCAGGTGGAACCCAAGGGAGAGTTCCTGGTGGGACCGGAGCCTATTCTCGACAGAAGAGAAATTCTACTCCAAAACCGTACCATCAGACAAGTCAAGGTTTAATGGAATCACCTTAGTCTGGAAGATTCCACTTCGGAATTGGAAAGTGATATGTGGGAGGCATATCCAATCCTATTTCAAGACGAAGAAATGGAAGAATAAAGACATAAAAATAATTACACCAAGGACGGTGTTATCTTTTAAGAGGAGGTGTATTTAATACACCATTATTAAATAAATTATTTGTAATATCCTGAATTTTGTTGATTATGTTTATGTTATATATTGGGCGTAAGCCCTGATGCATATGATTTCTTTTTGACGATATATATATATATATATATATATTGGGCGTAAGCCCTGATGCATATGATTTCTTTTTGACGATATATATATATATATATATATATATATATATATATATATATATATACTGGGCGTAAGCCCCAATAACCATGTTTTACTTTTGTTATATATGTTGGGCATAAGCCCCGATACAAATGATTTACCTTGATTATAGATATATGTATTTGGGAATGGACCCTGATAGATGTAGATTATTGTTATGTATTGGGAATAAAGCCCCGATGTACTTGATTGATGTTTATTATGTGATTGGGTACAAACCCTAATATACTGAGATGCTCTTGTTATATACTATGCAAATTTCTGGTATGCATAACTCCATTTTGATGATGTGTTGAGCATTGGATTTGGATAACATGGATGACCTATGTGCTGGGCATAAGGCCCGATGTACATAGAGGACTTTTATTATGTGTTGCGTGTAAGTCCCGAGGTACATAGAGTGTTGGGAATAAGCTCTGGAGCACTCCAACTTGATGTTGAGCACAATCTCTTGAGCATCGGATCTTTGGCCATTGTATCCCTAGGTGTATCTTACAAATACATCATAGCACTGGTGTTGAGCAAAGAGCTCTAGAATTGCACTAGTGTAACGCACGTTGAAGAGTGTTGAGCATAAGCTCTGAATAGCAGCCAAGGTTACTTTACTTAAAAAGGTGTTGAATTGAGGAAGGATCTGAATAGAACCACCATTCATCATACTTATTTAATTTGACTAATTGAATCACTACTCATCTCATCAAGGACTGAGGAAAATTTCATGAAATACGAGGTAATCCAACATGCAAAAGGACCTAAAGCTAGCTAACCTAGTCGACCATCCAAACCTACCAAGGCATTGTCCAAAGAATGGACCTTATTTAATAAAGCATCAGAGATATAATGTTATTTAACTACTTAAATAAATCAACATGATTATTTATAAAGAGTCTCACTTATGTACAAGTGGATGCATAAAATATATGTATAAGATATTATTTATATGAAAATATATAAAGAAAGTCATGGGAATAATAAAAGAACACATAGTTATATAAAGTAAAATAACTATATCCACTTCAATGGATTATACATAAGTATTCTCATTCATATAAATTAAATAAAGAAAATATAAAGTTCCTTTAATAAATTCAAGATGGAACAAGTTAACAAGTCCTAGATAAACTAAGGTTATAACTAAATAAACTTTTTAAATTATATATATTATAATTGAAATGAAAAATCAAACTGAAGTTAATATTAAAAATATTAATATTACTCAACTGCCATTTCCAAAGTTCATCTATAAATAAAAGGACAATTTCTAAAGAGAGGATCATCTATCTTATTATCATTCTTTTATGGTAACAAGAGAGAAATTGTCCCATAAATCTGGAAGAGTAATTATTCCAGGATTGAATTGCAAACCAGTTGTCTGCCCTAGGTTCTCTAGTTTCCTCTTGCATGTTGGAGCCAGATTGGGAGGATCCGATTAGAACGAGGAACGGTTCTGGGTCATGGTTGGGAGGAACGTGGAAGTTGCAAAGTTATTTGGTTATCATCCTACAGGTCAGCTAAGCATATTGTTTCCATTAATCAGTATTTAAGGTGTGCATGCTTTTACAATAAGAAGATCCAAGTTGCAAAGTTCAAGTATGAATTGTTTTTATATTTCAAATTTATTACAGGCTGAAATAATTTAGGATTTAAATTCTAATCACTGTAATTTTCTTTTTATGGCAATATGGTTATCTTTATGCATTGGGAGCAAGGGTTGTTGTATTGGCTCCCCAGGTCAAACTTTATTTATCTTCAACATTTAAAATTTAATCTATGCATAAGTATTACCTAGAATATTAAACCCTCTTCATTTACCTTAGTCTTACAATCTAGAAGAGCTAGTAGCGCTAGTTTGTGCTAGATCCCAAACCCTACAAACTACTTAGTAAATTATTCCAACCTTTAATAAAGAACTCGTTATAATTGCCCCAAACCTAGTTAATTCATAAGAGTATAATTCTGCACCCATAATAAAAATCAAATCTACAGCAGAATCATCTCATATGAGAGATCGATCCTCTTTGGTTTCCCAGCCCTAGAATCCTAGGTTACAATGTTATCTAAAATCAAAACCTTCACACATAACCAAACCATTTATTTAAATAGAAAACTAACAATCAATTTCTGATAGAGGTCTCGTATATTTTTTCCAACCTAAATAAATCAATGCAACATAACTATTAATAAGTCGAATTGTGCCAACCACAAAGCCACAAATAATCCCCTGTCTAAAAGCACAACCATAGAATCGAAACCACATACTCCTAATTTAATTAGGGAACGCTTCAAAATTTTTAAACATTGACTTTCCAAATAAAGGTTGAACTCAGGATCGAGTCTTCTAAACAAAAAAATTAGTTAAACGCTTAAATAATTGACCACTCTACAGTGTGCATCGTTATCCAGATTTGCACAAATATTAACCAATGAACACGAAAGATCAGAATGCTAATTAACAAGCTAGGGATCTGCCCTGAATATTATATATAAACATTTTTGAATTATTAACTAACTCTAGCTTTAACCTATGGAACCATTCCCTTCTCACAAAAGCGTAGAGTTTATAATTTACAAAGAAACATTATATTCCAGCTAGAACCACATAAACCACAATTACCCAGAGGTTTCGCTCTCCAAACAGAAACACATAAATTATGAAATACACTGAGTCATTTCTCTCAAGATTAACACACACACAATTTATAAATAAAAACATTTTACAGACAGGAGCTTCACGCTAAGAATCATAACGTTATGACCCTCTACAAAAGCCTTGAATTTTAGCATACACTTTCCCCAAATCGATTACTAAACCCTAGGTCTTTCCAAACCAAAACAGAGATGCTCTAAGGAATAAAAATGTATTTTTTGAAATAGAGATGCTTAAGCCAAAGTCAATACTACCCAACAACTATAGGGTTATCCATTCATTTACTAGTATAAAATTTAAAGCATCATCACTAAATCGAAGACCAAAAATATATAGACATTCTAATCTCAAATACTAAAATTTACACAGGATCAACATACTTTACAGAAGCTTAAGAACATTTATAAAACATCTCTACGAATGAGACAGAGGCCAATTTAAAACGAAACAAATATTTTTTTCATAAATAAAAAATTACAAACCACCAGCGACAGTGAAATTATACATAAGCTAGGAGCCAAGTGGGCATCCTCTGTTCCAGAAATGTCTATACAGTATTCAAACTTAAAACGAAACTGTAAATTATACTCATCACTGAGTCAAATTCCTTAAAACAAGTATGTCCATGAAATTACCAAACTGAACATTACAATAGAGTTCCAAAACCAGGAATGGTAAAGCATTCACAAAATCCATAGTAGACAACCTCTCATACAAGAAACCAGGACAAGGGTGGAGTCGAATGAAGGTGAGTAAGGTCACAATGGTCCAGGATTACCAAGTATTTTCGAATCCTACAAACCCCCTTCTTCCAACACCTTTCCATGTTGAGCTCAAACCTTCCAGAACCAAACAGCCTGTCAGAAAACCAGTGGACGTGTTAGCCGCAACAGAAACGAAAGGATGGTATCGAAAACTTGTCAAGAATTAGGGGAACTAGAGTTACCTTAATTGTTTTCCACACCATCTTATCACTTAATATGAAAGCGGGCTTGAGCAATGCTCATGTCCAACGTTGGCTTCATGGCCATGTTTCGAAACCAGAGAGCCCTTCTCTCCTTCCACCAAACCAGCAAATGCGAAACTACAACACAACCAACTAGTCGCTAGGGTTTACCTTACTCCAGCTGGGAATCATGATTTTCCCATGGCCAGCTCATGGGAAAAAATTTATTACCACCTACCTCCACCTCATTTGAAATTATTACCCACTCCCCATAATAGAGAGTGAAAATCCTTAACATACCTCGACTGTTATCACCAAAGCATGAATTGAACTCATGTTAACCTTTTATCCAAACAAAGTTTCATATGGTTGCAAAAATTTAAGAGTTAGGTTTAAAATCATTCATTTAAGCACCTAAAAAATAGAGGTAGGAATAAAATTTAGCATATAGCCAAGTAATCCAGGCCATGGACCCCAACCTCAACCCTTCAAGCTTTTAATATTGATAAGATCACATTTAAAAGAAGAATTATTACACATTGAAAATAAACCATTAGAGTCAGGCATTCATGCAGCCAACCGTTAAGCAAAACATAATTTTAACCATTAGCTTGATATGGATCGTTAAGCTCATCACCAAAACATTGTTTCTAAAGAATATCAAAGAATCCATTAAAATCAACTAAATCAAGCAGAGTATCATAAAAAAAGTATAAACGTTACATACACATTATAAGTGATAGGTCTTATGTTTATTTATAGTGCTGAAGTTAATTTAATAAATATTTGAACCGAGTGATGATGTTAGCCATACATAATTTTTTTTAAATTTTACAGTTTTAGGGACATTACATTATTATTAAATACTTTTTGAATATTTTATGTTTATTTATTATTTTAAATATTTTTGACAAGAAGTCAAAAATAAAAACAATGTAATGGACTATTCTTTTATTAATAAAAAAATACTCAAGGGGGGTAGAAATGAAATAGTTGTTGCATGAATGATTGCTGACCTAGAAAAGGAAAAGACAAGTGGTTGAAGCTACTGAGTGAGAACTCAAGGTCCAAGAGGCATCTTCCCCCAAAATCAGGTCACAACTCTTAGTTGAGTGCTAAAGAGAAGGAGGCTCATAAACGACCAAGTCCTAGGAAAAATACCATATAATAGTATGTCCATAAGAAGCAGGAGGCTAGCATTGGACAGGGATTGAAGGCTAGCATTGGACGGGGATTGAATATGATAATGCAAGAGATGGCGCATTAAGTGGATTTTTCTCTAGTAGTTCAGCGATCAGGCTCGGGGGTTTTGGAGCAAGTGAGACTAGGATGCTCTAGGAGTTCATTGGGAGGAATGACCATTTCATCTTTGTGTTTCTAACAGTGGTGCCAGGTTTTTTGTTTTATTTTCTTATATGTTTAAAAGTAATTACAGTAGGATTTTGTAATGTCCCCATTCAAATAATTTCATAGTAAGACAATCCCATCAATCCTACTAGTTTCCTAGGTTGGATGGGCACATGTGGAATGGTAATAAGGAAGATAATAAATGATGTTTAGACATTAGAAGGGTTCAATTATTTAATAAATAGAGTGAATAAATAAATTCAAGATAAATCCTAGATGGAAAATGGTTTTGGAGACATATGGAGGATGTGGGACCCACACTAGCTTGATTTTTCATAATACATGGTATCTCTCTCTTGCAAATTCAAATTAATGGGAAGGTGAACACTCTTGGGTGAGTTGGTAAGTCATAACACATGTCATTGAGCATATTAGGTCGAATTGGGAAGGATTGGTAACCTCCATGGAAGATAAAGAGTCAAATTGGAAGTTTGTGGACATTTGGACTAGATTCCCTAGCCTCTATGACACCAATGATGGAGCATCTATGACAACTATGACAAATTGCAGACCTGACCTCTGACATCTGACCACTATGACATGTCATCCCCAAAAATAGGCTCAAGGAAGGCACTCATGGGATTTGGAGAAGCCAAAGAGACTCAAAATCGAATTTCGAAGAAGATGGAAGGTTGGAACTAGGAGACAAGTGGCAAATGTGGAATATTTCCTAAATGGAAATATATTGAATCTATTGAGAGGATTTCGACCCTTAGAAGGATAATGTTGGTTATAAAATTTAGAAATGAAGTATGAGAATGGCTTTTGATGATTTGAGAAAAATTTCATTTGTGAAGAGAGAAGTAGTGGATGACTAGTTTTTTGCCTTAGCCAATTTTGAGGGTGAAAGATTCCCATCCAAGTTGGTGTTTGGAGAGGCCAATCAAGTATTTCATGGTGCTCTAATGGAGTTTTAATTTCAGGTATCAGCTACAGGAATTTTCATGGTTTGGTTTAGTGCAGCACTTTCTCTCCACCGTTTCCAGTTTTAAAGGCATATTCATGCTCCTTGAGGGAGGGAATTTTTGGTGAGCTCTTGTGCTTCTTGGGAGATATTCTCATTATATATTTCTCATTGTAATAGATTCATATCCTCTTTTATTAATATTCAGAAAGTATCAGGTCGAAATACCCACTGGTTGTATGCAAAAATATTAATTAATGAGTAAACAATGTCCATTTCCCCAATGCTTTGATGTATGACCCTATAGGGTTGATTATTTCAAATGGATGGATGATTCTTTGATATAATTTTTATTAATATACTTCCATGGATATATTATACAAGTTTCATGTACTGTACTTGAGCATTTGAAGTATTTTTACTCAGTTTGTTTGTATTGGGAGGTGAAATAGTGTCATTTCCCCAAGGGTCGAATTGGGGGTTTTTGCTGTTGAATGTGAGAGGGTTAGAACAGTATTAAAAATCAATTAATGGTTCATATGAGACCTTAATAATATAATTAACACATTACATACCTCTGTTCATAAATTCGTGGGATTTTGGAGGCATTTGGAAGGCCATTTGCAGCGTTACCCCGGGGGGATTTGATGCACAAATTACTAGTCAAAATTACATATATTGATCAGAATACAAATCAAGTTTGCAGTAGTATTTGGAGGGACATAAAACATACATGAACCTAATATTCAAGTCTAAATACCATTCATACACTCCTATAGAATATTTGGGAGCATTTGGGTTGATTTGGATGTCAAAACAGTAAAACTAGTCAAATGTTGAAATTGGGGAAAAAGTGGAAAAATTGGCATTTTAATAAAATTTGAAAAAGGGTCATTACAAGTGGTATCAGAGCATGTTCTTGGCACATTATGGTCTTAACAAGAAGTCAAAAGAATAATCCACCACCCTTTGAACCAGTAGTTGAAAATATTTTTGTTGAAGAAGAGGTAGTAGAAGAAGAGAAGTCTTTTGCTGAAATTATGGGTAGAGAGGAGAAGGACAAAGCAAGATATAAGGAGGAACTTATTGAAACCTTAGATCCATGTTTCTCTAAACTTTCAACAAACATGGATAGGATAGGTGACAGATTGTTGCAAGGATTCGAATTGTTGATTAGCCAGCTTCAAAGCAAAGGGATGATAGGGGATAATAGTGGTTCACACTCAGGGGAAAAGATGAAAGGGAATGAGCATATTTTCTCAACTACAGGAACTCATAATAGACCTGATGAATTTCAAAGCACACAAAGGCATACTGCACCTAAATTTCTCACACCCAAAGAAGAGCCCAATCTTGAATTGGATTACAAGAAACTAGTAAATAATTGGAATGATTTGAATGAAGAGTGTAGAAGAGGTGTACCACTCAATGACTACATTGATGCTATGCAAAAGATTAAAAGGAAGGGAGACAATAGGAGTCCATTCCAAAACAAATAATTAAATAGTGCTATTGGAAAAATGTCACTTCCTACTTTTGATGATTCTTCTCAAAATTCTGCTAGCTAACACTTGGGTGCAAAAATTGGATGTATATTTTCAGTTGAATCCTATGTTGGAAGAGGATGCATTAAAAATGGCCATTTTGCATTTGGAAGGGGATGCCAACGAATGGTGGTTCTATGGCATGAAAACCTTGGGTCATGATCAGGTTAAAACATATGGAGAATTTGTTGACAGGGTACTAGAGAGATTTGAACAAAAAGATCTAGAATTGCCTTTCAAGGAATTAGCTCAATTGAAGCAAACTGGGACCCCTACTGAATATATGTTGGAATTTCAAAAACTGTCAGTCAAGGTGGATGATGTATCTATGGGAAGGTTGGTATTGCTGTTCACTAAAGGTTTGGTTGAACTCTAAAAAGGTTTGGTCAAAGCCCACAATCCAACTACATTAAAAGATGAAATGAGCTTGACTAGGGATCTCGAAAATGTGCTCCCTAGAATGAGATTTCCTCCCAAGCCTGACTTCAAAATTCAAAAGAAACCTTGGCAAAGAGATGTGCTTGATAAGAAGCCATGGCAAGAAGAGGAACATGGAAAGGATAATAAAGAGGAACTAAGCAGGGAAGAGCTCAGAAGGAAGAAATTGTGTTACTCATGCTTCCAACCATGGGTACCTGGACATAAATGTGCTAAAGGAAAGGCCCAATTCATTGAAGTATTTTGTGATGAGGGATATGAAGGGGGCATGGAGTAAGAAGGACATAATTCAGCCCAAGAAGAAGGATATACTACAGCAAAAGAAGGGAAACCAAAGGTGAAGCATCCCTCACCCACCAAAGTAACAATGGCAGTACTTTCAGCAATACCTCGCTACCATACTATCCGATGTAAGGGTGTGGTACAAGGACAAAGAACTTCAGTTTTGGTAGATGGAGGAGCCACCCATAACTTCATTGATGCAGAGATGGTGGAGAAAAGAAAGATACCTATTGAACCATTTGATGGCTTTATAGTTGTCATTCCCGGTCACAACACAATGGAGTGCAAAACATGGATTCCACAGCTGCAAGTCACCGTAGGTAACTATACTTTTGTCGATAGCTTTTATGTGGTTGATATTGGTGATACTAATGTTGTTTTGGGAGTGAAATGGTTGTATTCAATAGGAGAGCATACAGTAAATTATAAAATTCCTAAAATAAAATTTCAAGATTCAAAAGGAGTACTAAGGATTGTGAGAGGGCAACACACCTATCCGAATCAGGTAGTTTCTTCCCACAGCATGAAGCACCGGAATAGAAATATTTTGGGAGAGATTACTCATGGAAGGCCACCTGATAGAGGAGGGACAAGTTTGCAGCAAGGTAAATTGAGATTGCTTGAGGGCAAGCAATCTTGGGTGGGGAGGACTGTAATGTCCCCATTCAAATAATTTCATAGTAAGACAATCCCATCAATCCTACTAGTTTCCTAGGTTGGATGGGCACATGTGGAATGGTAATAAGGAAGCTAATAAATGATTTTTAAACATTAGAAGGGTTCAATTATTTAATAAATAGAGTGAATAAATAAATTCAAGAGAAATCCTAGATGGAAAATGGTTTTGGAGACATATGGAGGATGTGGGACCCACACTAGCTTGATTTTTCATAATACATGGTATCTCTCTCTTGCAAATTCGAATTAATGGGAAGGTGAACACTCTTGGGTGAGTTGGTAAGTCATAACACATGTCATTGAGCATCTTAGGTCGAATTGGGAAGGATTGGTAACCCCCATGGAAGATAAAGAGTCAAATTGGAAGTTTGTGGACACTTGGACTAGATTCCCTAGCCCCTATGACACCAATGATGGAGCATCTATGAAAACTATGACAAATTGCAGAACTGAACTCTGAAATCTGACCATAATGACATGTCATCACCAAAAATAGGCTCAAGGAAGGAACTCATGGGAGTTGGAGAAGCCAAAGAGACTCAAAATCGAATTTGGGAGAAGATGGAAGGTTGGAACTAGAAGACAAGTGGCAAATGTGGAATATTTCCTAAATGGAAATCTATTGAATCTATTGAGAGGATTTCGACCCTTAGAAGGCTAATGTTGGTTATAAAATGTAGAAATGAAGTATGAGAATGGCTTTTGATGATTTGAGAAAAGTTTCATTTGTGAAGAGAGAACTAGTGGATGACTAGTTTCTTGCCTTAGCCAATTTCGAGGATGAAAGATTCCCGTCCAAGTTGGTGTTTGGAGAGGACACTCAGGTATTTCATGGTTCTTTAATGGAGTTTTATTTGTAGGTAAGAGCTACAGGAAGTTTCATGGTTTGGTCTAGTGCAACACTTTCTCTCCACCGTTTCTAGTTTTGAAGGCATATTCATGCTCCTTGAGGGAGGGCGTTTTTGGTGAGCTCTTGTGCTTCTTGGGAGAGCTTCTCATTATATATTTCTCATTGTAATAGATTCATATCCTCTGTTATTAATATTCAGAAAGTCTCAGGTCGAAATACCCACTGGTTGTATGCAAAAATATTAATTAATGAGCAAACAATGTCCATTTCCCCAATGCTTTGATGTATGACTCTATAGGGTTGATTATTTCGAATGGATGGATGATTCTCTGATATATTTTTGATTCATATACTTCCATGGATATATTATACAAGTTTCATGTATTGTACTTGAGCATTTGAAGCATTTTTACTCAGTTTGTTTGTATTGAGAGGTGAAATAGTGTCATTTCCCCAAGGGTCGAATTGGGGGTTTTTGCTGTTGAATGTGAGAGGGTTAGAACAGTAGTAAAAATCAATTAATGGTGCATATGAGACCTTAATCACATAATTAACACATTACATACCTCTTTTCATAAATTCATGGGATTTTGGAGGCATTTGGAAGGCCATTTACAGCGTTACCCCAGGGGGATTTGATGCACAAATTACTAGTCAAAATTACATATATTGGTCAGAATACAAATCAAGTTTGCAGCAGCATTTGGAGGGCCATAAAACATACCTGAACCTAATATTCAAGTCTAAATACCATTCATACACTTGTACAAAATATTTGGGAGCATTTGGGTTGATTTGGACGTCAAAACAGTAAAACTAGTCAAAGGTCGAAATTGGGGAAAAAGTGAAAAAAATTGGCATTTTAATAAAATTTGAAAAATGGTCATTACAGATTTTCATTCTCATTATAGTTTTCAACTAACCCTTAGCAGAAATGTATTTTTTGCATTTAATTATATTATGGATATATTATACAAATGATTCCAGTATCTCTTCTATTTTGTTTTCAGATTTATGTTTTCTGTCGAATAATATCTATGTCTATTTTGTTTTCAAATTTAAGTATTCTACCGAATCGATATCTAGGTTTATAAAATAATCATCACTAGTATTAATATTTTTTTCCAAATAATCTATGTTTTTGAATCGAGTATGGATTAAAGTTTTGTTTAGGAACAAAACCGAAATATGTTCAAACTTTATAACCAAACCATAACAAGATCACAAAGAAATCTAAGTATAGCTACTGGTATAGACAAGTGTTTTCATCTGCTTAAATAGAAAACTATCAACAATATTTACTAAGATCTGCTCAAGCTCCGAAAGGATTCTGTAGTAAATAAAACCTTCGTTTACAAAAAAAAATCCTTTTTATTTTATAAACCCTCGCCATAACTTAAGATACGACTACGTATGCCATAATTAATATTATAGATAGTTAACCATTTCAAACATCGAAATCATTAAATAATTACGACATCCATTCCTTTAACTAATACAGAGCCCGACAAATTCTAGGGTTCCTACAAAGGAAATAGTGATCCTCTCCACAGAGGCCACAAATATCTTTTTTTTTGTTGCACAAATAAATGTTGTTGCAACACAAATCTGTCTACGTGGAAGTAAGCCCATCATAGGATGCAAGCATGGTTATAAATAATAAGAAAAGCAATCTACCAAAAGGATTGCCAAATAAGAGAAACTTATACAATTTTTTAATGGAACAGACCGAGAGCAGTCGTTCTAGTTATTCATAACATTAAGTATAGTATTTAAGATCAAAGAGGAGTTTAACCAAAAACGCATAAATTACAACCACGATATCAATTCTGGATTATTCACAGAAGTCGAAAAGACCCTAAGGATCACATTTATATTAAAAAATAACGAACGTTAAACATAGGGATTCATATCCCTGTGGATATAATCCATCCATTGTTTCATATAAAAGACCAAATGCTTAATTAATATTACTGAGGTGGTAAGCAGTAAGCCATCCACAATGGCTCTGTAATAAACCTTCAATCCTTATGATAAGTAACAAAGTATATAAATGTTTCAAAACAAACGCTAGAGCATAGACAATGAAGAATCCCTCTGTCATCATTTCATAAATCCTAAGGCAATAACAAGTTAATTAATCAACTTATTTGAGGAAGCCGAAATTTGAACCCTTTCCAACTTCAAAAGCATGTCGAATGCTACCTACAACAAACAAGAGTTGCAGTGAACATTCAAGCCGTCTAGCAGCAAATTATAAATACAAACTACAATTTTACTGAGTAATTCTTGTTGCTTACCTTGGCATTCTAAGACATGGGATTGGGAATATGTGACCCTGTTTCCATCCTCCTTGGCACCCTCAAAATCCAACCAAACAACCAAAATTCAGAACAATGTCAATTTATCGAATAAATTTTACAAGAATATGCTAAGTCTAGTTTTCTTTTACCTTGTATAAATGCAGACAGGGAAAAGGGTCGTCTTGTCCTTGAGGACCTTATCACTCCTCTTCCTTCACATATGAAAACTTAAATATTAGTTTTGGTAACTATTGTTTTAGTAAAAACACAGTATAACAATTTTAAAGATGTTGAGTATGAATTGAATCTTTGATTTACTTATATAAGGGTAGTTTGAGGCTAGTAAGGTTAGACAAGTTCGGTCATTGCAACCAACTAACTATGGAGGTGGTGACCATTAGCACCAGCACTATCTACTTTCACGCCTTGCAAAGAAACTAGAAAGCGTATACCATTAATGTTGAATGGTGGCTACAGGAAATCGCCATTGATAGAGTAGAACCTTTGTTCGCAGATCTCTCAAACCAAACCATCCCAATAATGAAGTTTCAGACACCAAAGAACACATTAAACCCCTTTTAAAACCCTAATCCATCTATCTTTCCAAATGGATGACTGAGATTCATTTCCAGTGTAGGTCATAAAGGCCTGGCTGCGTTGTCAGCTCACAACCAGGTTAGCTCTTAAATTCACTAGCATTACACAGTACAAACATTAAACCATCACAACGAAAAACAAATCCAAATGATGTTATAACCATAACATTATACTAAAAGCATTCATATCAGTTTGACTATGGTGAACCCCATAGCCCCATTATATATCAACGATTACATCAAATGCATAACAATGTATTGTTAATCTTTCACTAGGAGAAAACTTTATATCGCTGGTCTTTGTAAAGGCTTTAACACTCTTAAAGTATTGGAATTAAGAATATTTCCATAGTCTCCCAACATTGGTTACATATAACTAAATCCTTAACGCATAATAGTTAAGGTAGGATCTAAGATCAAGACTTAGCCTTAGGGCCAAGGATAATTTTAGGGGCGAAATTTAGCCCATGGGCTACTTTTCCAGGTGTTTTTCCAAAAAAAGATTCACCAATTTGCATTTTTTGAAGCCCCATTTCACCCAATTTTTATAAGGTAAAAATTTTTCACTTTAAAAATAGCCAAATTATTATATAAACTATATAAAATCCTTATAAATTGAAATAAGTTTAGAAAAATATCTCCAAATATTTTATAGTTGACATTTTAAGAATTGGTAAGATTCGCCAAGGTTTATACACTTTTAAATAAGTATGAGTCCTTAAAATTATCCCTGCTTAGGGCTAAGTAAGACCCTTACAAACTAATAGAAAGAACAAGAAAAGAAACAAGACATCACCTTCAGTTATGATGGAGACACACCACTCTTTTTGTAAAGAATCCACTTTGAATGTAACCTGATAAAAAAGCAATTATATAAATTGCGTAAACAACTTTACAAACAATGAAAACCTTCGTCATAGTAGTTTTGACTTGCTAGAAACATAGAATATGTCATATTGCTATGCATATAATTTTTTATTTATTTATGGATTTTCGAGGTATATGACAAACCATTTTCACTTTTCTAAGGGTTTCAATATCACTTATGTCACGATCTTGGTGAGTAGGCACCTCAGCGAAAGTACTCCCACTACGAGATTCATAAGAATCAAAAAGGTTGGGCTTAGCCAAGATTCATGACAATCTCACTTGGGTAAGAACCTCGACTTGGGATGCCCAAAACAAGTTTGGTGGCATGCTAGAGCGAGGCATGGGATGGGAACCCACATCGGGTGGAACCATGCTCGGGCGCCTAAGAAGGAAGGAAGACCAATGGAAATTTGTATATGTAGAAGTAATCTTCGAGAAGACTATTACCTACTTTAGAAATATGTGCAAACACCAAAGAACCTGTACTGCACATTTTGTAAGTCAGTTGGCCATGACGATATGTTGTTGCTGCAACCTCATCCCCATTTTTTTTTCTACAAAATTGTAGGGCCCCTCCTTCTGTTTTAAAATGGTTTTGATTAGTCATCCTAAAATAATCCCACCCTCGGACTTAGAATTTTTCCTAAGGATCAAGCAAAGAAGCCCAATTTTTACTAAGTAAAACTCAGCTTTTCGAGTCGAAACAGTCGGATCAAATTAGCCTTTAGAGACGACATGGTTGGAGCAGAAAAACCTACTTTTGGTGAAGTCCTCATTTCAAAGACAAACATCTAGTTGATCCGACGCGTTCGGAGCAACTCAGTGAGTGCAGCAGAAATGGTCGAAGCCTCGTTAAGTTCGATCTGAAAACACACTTCGAATTTTTCATGCGTTTGGTCGAAAGAAAATGTCAAGTCATGCCGAAACGATTCGAAAGTAAATCCTCAGTCACACTGAAACAGTGTGGTGGAAACACCCCAGAATCTCGGTGGAAAACTGCTAAGGGTCACGATCTATTTCGCAACAACTCGACCAATTCCACTGAAAAGGTTGCCACCGAAACATGAAAACTGAACGATGAGAAAAGGGAAAGCGAGCATCGATGCAGATTACAAAGGCAAGCTCAAGAAGCAAAAGTGGAATTTTTTTGGCTAAACTCAGAAAAGGTCGCCAAAATGGTCACAAATTGAAATACAGAACTGGAAAAATGGCGTTGATGGAGTTTGTGAAGTGATGCCGAAAGTCGTCATCGGTGAAGGTTTTGGAACACTGCCGACGCATTTCGCAGAAACTGAGCAAGTCTCACTGAAACATTCGGTGGCGAAGTTTTAAAGTCAGCGACGCGTAGTGGTCTTTCCACGCCGAAATAGGGTTTTGTCATAAATGACCACACCAACCACACTACCGTCGCATTTAATGATCCCACCAACCCCGCATTAATGGCTAGGTTTTGATTTTATTATTTATAGGGAAAATACATTGTTTGTTTGGCATTGAAAAAACATCGTTCTCAAGGTTCTCACCTCCACCAATATTTGGAATCCAAGATGTTGTTTTCAGATTATTCTCACAAACATACCAAGACTGATAGGTAGGCCACTACCCTTCCTTAGTGGTTGTTTTTATTGTTTACATTTTCATTCAATTTTTTCCATTGGTTTTGGTGTTTTTTGCTATTTCCATTTGGTAATTAAAGCCTGGTCATTGCCGGTTGGGATTTTTTTTTTTTAGTCACGAACTTTGTGTCAGATAACTGTCTCAACCTAGGGTTGCCGAGTTCACCTCGTCTAGTCTTCACTAAGCCTTTTATTTCAGTTTTAATGCAAAACCTAGTGGATTGTCGTGGTCATTTTCTGTGGTTCGAGTCTCTTAGGATAGTTTCTTCCAGTTTGTACCTCCCATTGGAATTGTCAATCCCACAGTTATAGCATGGATGGACTCCCACTTTAACCCTACTTCACCTCGGGTAGATAATATTCTTAAATACGAAGTTAAACAGTCCAGTTTTAGAATGGTTTTATGCTTTTAGACACTACTGGTCTTAACTTTTCCCTTTGATGCATATGGAGTTTGGCTTTACGCACACATTGTTCGGACTGGACTGAAACTAAAAACCCTTGTCAACTAACCCCGAATTTTTTGTTTCATCATTCAAGCTGGTCGTAAGGGGTTTTAGAATCAACCAAAATTCATGAAAAAAACTTTAGATGAGCATCCTTAGTTTGTTCTCATAATTGTATCTGAAATTTTCACATGCCATTTTGAGTTTAAGCTAAACAAGCATTATTAGCATTCACCAAACTACATGGAAGTTATTATTCTCTCAACTCAACCTATTGTCACTAGTCTGAAAGAAATTTTCTTTAAAAAACTTATGTTTAATTACTTATACCATGTTTCTTCTTTTTCATCACGAGTCGAAAATGGCTAAGAAGGGTGCCAAGAATAAATATAATGTAACCGAATCAGATTTGGACATTGAGATTCTATTAGACACGAAGATAGAAACCATGTTTGAAGATACAAAAGAAGTAACAAGATTTGTCCCTGAATTCAAA
Source organism: Larix kaempferi (assembly GCA_027924585.1). Classification (NCBI taxonomy): domain Eukaryota; kingdom Viridiplantae; phylum Streptophyta; class Pinopsida; order Pinales; family Pinaceae; genus Larix; species Larix kaempferi. Next base: position 15,809,876 of record BSBM01000030.1, read on the forward strand.
TGGGGGGAATTATATCAGATGGATCCAGAACCAGGATATCCCTAATGTAGCACTCGAAGAAATGATCTTGCATCAAAATATCAAGAGATCGGGCATCACCAAAGTAACTACACGCCCATAAATTTTTCCCTGCTGAGAGGTCATTCGATGGATCCTGCCACAAGCTGATTCCACATCAAGAATCATTTCTAACAGTAAAGGGGAATCACTTTCCTCATTCCATCCATCTCATATAGCAGTGGCATACAAGCTACCGCCAGCCTAGGTCATGTTAACTGAAGACTGTATCAAAGTTTTAAACATGGACAGCTTGGAATATGCTAAGAAAATTATAGTATCAGGAAAGCAGCTTAGACAAAAAGCAAGTGTAGAATATGAATGTCAAAACTTGAGGACCCCTCTCAGAATCATAGCTCTGATGCTAAGCAGAGTTTTCGGCAAGGCAAATGGGACTATCTACAAGCTATATTGGGTACCTCTAATTTACTACATAGCCTTCAATGGGACAATTTTTAATTGGGAAAACATCATCTTGAACATCCTGTCATCATCAATAGCAGCTGCACAAGGAGGTTTAACCCAAAAGAAGGAAGAATTGTACATGTCTTCATACCTCATAGATTGCATATTAGCTAGGCACCCATTTCCTAAGTTAGGGTGCATCTGGAATAGAGATGAATCTCCCATCTACGTGGCTTATCAGACCATGTTGGCCCATAGATATGCAAGTCATTATAAGCTCATATGTGAAGAGTTCATCTACCTCTCTACTGGATAATTTTCGATGAAGAACCAAACTGCTTGTCTGAAACTGCAATGGAAGTCATAAATGAATACATGGACTACTACTTCTCACAAGAGGGAACGTACATCAGAATGTTTGGAGGTTCGCGAGCTCCATCCCTTTTGCCCAAATATACAACCGATTTTGTGGTCCACAAGGAAGCAATACGGCAAGTTTTCATTACTGGGATTGGCAAGTTCCTACATGATCATAAGAAAGCTTCATTCCCACATTTTCCTTTCTGTATCGGGGCATACAAGTTCTCCAAGGTTAAATTTTTTGAAGCTTTCGTTCAAGATTTAGAATCATTTCATTTTGGAAAAAAGAGTTTTGCAATAAATGATAGCCACAAGAAGGTTGCCGAGAATTGTGCATCGATCAAAATACATTATGAATATGCCAATCACTTCGACATGGACGAAGAAGTGTTTTGGAGGGAAAGCAACATGACAAAGCTAAACAAACAATTTTGTCCCAAGAGAGGGGGTAGTTCCAGTACTGCCGCCAATGCTTCCAAGCAGGAAGAATTACAGAGGCAACGAGAAGAAGCCACAACTATTTAGTTCGTAGAGGCAGAAAGGAAGCTAAAGGAAGAAGTTAAGAGAAAGCAGAGGGAGGAAGCTGAGAGGTTGTGAAAAGAGGAAGAAGAAGTAAAATAAAGAGCATAAAGAGAAGCAACACAACAAAAAAAGAAAAACAAAGAAGAAGAAAAGTTCAAACAAGCCGTGGATAAACAAGGAACCCAAAGTGAACACAGGAGTCCGCAGCACATGGATATAGATCCACCTGAGGTGTCCAGTGTGATGCTCACCAGAGATCACCTCCCATTTAATGAGCTTAGACTCACCCCATTCACCCCATCGAAGCAACATACTATGGACAAATTGTACACAATCATTTTCTATCAAAAAAGGAAGACCATACTGGGGAGGACAGAAAAGAGACTGAAAATGAGCGCCCAACCCGATGTCATTACTGTTTAGGGAAAAAAAATCATGGAGGGTACCCACAAGGACCCTAAGTTCGTGGCATCTGTCAACATAGCTATTGCGCAAGCAAATGGAGATAATGTTGACAAGTTGTTAAATGACGTGGATCGAAATAAAGAGAAGATGCTTAAATTGAAAGATAATTTGGTGAAAGTATGAGGAGAAGGGATAGAAATGAAAGGGAAATATGACACCACTCTATCTGAGAAGGAAAGGCTACTGAATGAATACCAGAATTTGGACATAGAAAAGGAAGCATTAACTATGTAATTAATGATTATGGAAGGGGAAAGGAGTGACTTTGAAGCTCAAATTACTCAATTAGATTCAAGAGAGTCAGCCGCAAAACAATAGGTCGAAGAATTGAAAGCTCGGGTGGAAGAGTTAGTTAAGGAGAAGGAATATTTCACAGAGAAACTAGAGTTGGAAGATAAGATAAATCAAGTCATAACTCCATTTTGGGATCAAGCCTGCTAGATTCAGGAAGGAATATATCACTCCCAAGAAATTCTCACAGATGAAATCTACAAGATCAAGTTGTTGATGGTGAGAATGAAGGTGATAGCTATAGAGTCACTAGAATTTTGGATATTGCAAATAAGGTTAAGAGCCAGATGTCCTAGAGAGAAGGTAATTCAGAATGCCCCGATCGTTTTCCTTCGAAGACGACAACATAACTGACGTCGGATTTGGCACTTCTGGAATTTTGCAGGAAAGCTGGTAGGAGACTAAATAATTAATTTCCGAAGACTATCCAAAAGTTTCAATATTTTTATGAGAAAATCCAGCAGGTTCATGAGAGATGTCATCTCTCTCTGCTACCAAAGATGAACGAGCTTCCTTCAAGAGACCAATGCATAGCAGAGCTGCAGAATGGGTTGCAGGGAGAATTAAACTACATCAAAAAATTGGATTCTCTCATTGAAGAAGACATCCACCACTTTGTAGGACAAGCATCTATACATGCCTATTTTATGGAAGATATCTACAAGGCTGTAGCAGTAGGATTGGCGCATATTGAGACACATTTGTCATATCATGAAGTGTCCTTGAAAGTGTTGGATCCTATTGGATTTAATGTCATAGTTGAAGAAGCTAATGCATGGGAAGAATACATCTTGAGTTTAGCAGGGCCCACCTAAATCTAAATTGTAAATATCTTTCTGTATTTTCTGATGTAAGCACTAAATGACAAAGTTTTGGAATTCATAGGGTTAGGAAAAACGAGGAGTCACTAGAGGACAAACTCTTTTGTAAGAGAAATAGAGGAGGAGAACAAGGATGTAAGGACTTTTTCTACCATAATAGAAGCTGGACCATTTTGTAAGAGAACTATTTTTCTGCTAATAAGAAGGATCTGTTTGCCGGGAAAAGCACGCATAGATATTTTTTCCTGGAATGTGTGGAATGTTTAATGTGGAACTACTTCTTCTTGCATTTGTAACTCATACTGTGAGATCGTTTTAACTTTATTGAACTACTTCGATGGTGATGAATGATTTTACTTTCTATGCAAATGTTTATGTGTAAACTGAGTAATAAATTGTTTTAATCAAATTAGAGCTACCTTTGGTATTCTTTCTGCTGTAAATATGAATGTTGTGTTGGAACAACTATTTGTTAGACTTATATTAACATTTCCAGTATATTACTCATAATTCAAATTTGCTCCTTGTAGGGATAGGATAGTTAGTTTAAAGTAGAATAGGAATAGATATTTTATAAGGGAGAAGTGGTAATACGGGAGGTAATGTAATATCCCGAATTTTGACTAACTATTTCTGATGTTATATCTTGGGCTTAAAGCTCCAACACATATGATTTGTTTTGATTATTGGGGATAATCCCTAGTGCACATGATTTATTCTTTTATAGACCGACATATTGGGCATGGACCTTGACTGACTTCATTATTGTTATATGTTGGGCAAGAAAGCCCTAATGGATTGATTATGTTTTGCTATGATAATTGGGCACAAAACCTTAATATATTGAGATGACCTTTTGTTACATACTGTGCAGAGTTATTATTTACATGATTAACTTATATGGTGTGTTGAGAGTGGAGTCAGGAACACACGGATGACCTATGTACTGGGAATAAGCCCCGATGTACCTAGACACGTTTATTATGTACTGGGCGTAAGCCCCGATGTACATTGAGTGTTGGGTAGGAGCCCTGGAGCACTCCAAGCTTGATGAATGAATACCGGATCTGAGTCCATTTGAATATTCTATATGTGCCTCACAACCACATTCTAGCACTAGTGTTGAGCAGGAGGCTTTGGAATTGCACTAGCGTAATGCCCATGCGAAAGTGTTGAGTTAAAAGCTCTGAAGAGCACTCGGGGTTACTAAGTCTCAAAAATGTTGAGTCGGGAAGACTCTGAATAACACTTATATTTTCATCACATTTATTTAATTTGGTTAAATGAATTATTTTTCTATCTATCATCAAGTACTGCGGGAACTACCATGTTAAACGAGGGAATCCGACATGCAAGAGAGAGACCTAGAGGTGCCTATCCAAGCCTACCAAAAGACCATCCAAAGAGTTGGACCTTGTCCTTAATTTTAAAAGAAGTGTCATGAGAGATACATAAATAGATAAAATAAAATTACCATAACTTAAGTATGAAATGACTAAGAATAGTGAGATGAACCTGCAATAATTAATTAATCCAAATACACAAGATATCAGAAATAATAGACTCAGAATCACTTTTATATTGATCACGGCCCACTTCGAGGGGGAAAGATCCTTTGAGCAAGCTCAATACAATTAACTTCACAGTGCCTTCAATGACCTCAACACACACTTATATACTAAGTCTATGCCCAATACTATGAGTCAAAACCATGGGACATATAATACTACGGGACGACTTACAAAGCATATGCATCCAATACTATGGGCTAATATAAACTACGGATCAACAAATACTACAGGACGACTTACAAAGCATATGCATCCAACAACAATATACTAACATAGTAAAGAGAAGGGTTGACATAGGTTCCTAACATCCCCTCTCCCTTAGAAAAAGCTTTGTCCTCAAAGCTTTGGTTGGAGAAATTGCTGCAGAATCTGAATGAGTGGTTCCCCGGTAGCATCCTCGGGTTTCATTTCGGGCCACTGATGCCTTTGGAGTGTCAAGGAGGATTGCTTGGAAGGTTGTAGATGAAGAAGAACCCTGTCAGCTACGTGGAAATTGTGCTCAGAACGGTGCTAATCGGCTTGTTGTTTTAGGCGAATTCTGGCCATGTGAAGATTGTCCTGCAGAATGAGAAGAATCTGATCACGGTTTCAAAGAACCGAGTCAATTTCCTGAACTGGCGGTGTTTTTCCATAGAATTCTTCATATGGTGTCCTTTGAGATGTGGTATTGTACCACCAGAGCGCTGCTAGGAAATCCATAGAAATAGTTGGCCAAAGTTGTGTAGGGATGGGCAAGGGTTTGAGCAATCCTGAAAGGAGTGTCATTTCACCCTTGTTGACTTGGAAAGTATCATCGTCAGCCACCATCTGTTGAATAGTCATTTTTAGTCCCTACCAAAAGAAGTTACACTATTCTCGGTCATACATTTTGCAGAATCCAGAATGCCCTATTGATGAAGAAGCATGGAGTTCATAGAAGAGATAGCCCTGTTGAACATATTGCAACCAATTTGGAACAAGCAGAGAAAGAGCTGTAAGAGAAACTGGGTCATCAATTGTGCGAGAAGGAGCATCTTCCACCATATTGTCCTTACCCTTCTTGTAAGTGATCACATAGGGATAACCCATGAGTTGGATAGCCCATTTCAAGTGGGTTGGGGAGGAGACCCATTGTTCCAGAAAATTTTCCAAACTCTGGAGATCAGTTTTGATGTAGAAATAATTCCCTAATAGGTATGGCAACCACTTCTGTACTGCATGCAAAATAGCCATCATTTCCTACTGAGAGGTAGATGTGGCTACATTCTTACCGGAAAGGTCTCTTGAAGGCAGCAAGCGCATTGGTTCAACAAAGATACCTGCATATCTATCCAAGGAAGTAGTGGAGATTGTTGAGAAGTGCATCTGAATGGAATTGAGCTGAGTGATGACACCATGTGAATTCTTCTTAAGGATTTTTTCCAAGCAATGTGAACTGATGATGCAGAGAGTCCCTGGTTGTAATCCCTTAAATTTGTGTTGTGCCCCATTGACTTTAAACTGCATCCAAAGTTCAGCAAAATCCCATAAGATGGGGTCAAGTGTGCGTAACCATTGAACGCCCAAAACCACATCACATCCGCCTAAGGACAAGGAAAACATGTCAGAGCGTAGGTTATAATCTTCCATAGAGATACGCACATTGTGACACTTCCCCTTGCAAGGTAAGGTGCCCCCATTGGCAGCCATGACTTCAAAGTTAGAGCAAGGATGGACAAAACAATCAGCCTGTTTGGCAATCCGAGGGTCAATGAAGTTATGAGTGCTACCAGAATGAATGAGTATGGTAAGAGGGAGCTTCTTGAAGTATCCCCTGACCCGCATTGTTTGTGGGGTGGTGATGCCGGTTACAGCATGGAGAGAGATCTCGGGTGGGTCGTCCTGAGATGGGGTGTCAACAGGAGGGTGTTGAATGTCGACCTGATCATCTACTGTATCTGTAGCTTCTTCACCAAGTTCTAAGGAAGGCGGAGAATCCACATCCAAGAGATAGAGCTTTTGTTGAACATATCTATGTCCTCGAGTGAATTTCTCATCACAATTATAGCAAATCCCTTTTTCTCGGCGTGCCTGCATTTCTATTTCAGACAAATGCTTGATAGGAGTTGGTTGAGGAGCAGGCGTGATGGGAGGTCGTTGGGAACCCATATTTCTGAATGGAACAAAGGTGGGTTTGGAGCGTTGTTGAGCTACGATCTTGTCCTCGGCCAACTTAGCCAACCCTGGGACTTCCATCATTGTGTTGGGACAAAACATTTTGACCTCTGAGCGGATTTCATCCTAGAGACCACTGATAAAACAACTCCTGTAGAATTCATCAGACAATCCTTCTGCGTGATTAGCTAGTTTCTCAAATTCCGTCTGATACTCTCTCACTATGCCAGTTTGGTGAAGCTTAGTGAGTGCTCCTATGAAGTCATCAAAAGCACTAGGACCAAATCGTGGCAAAAGGAGTTGGAAAAAATCTGTTTAGTTTGGCTCGGGATGAGCTTTGATGTACCAACGGTACCATTGAAGGGCTTCCTGTTCCAAATGAAAGGATGCAAGTGGAACTTTATGGACATCAACAGTATTATGCAGACTGAAATATTGTTCTGCTTAGTATATCCATCCAGTCGGATCAGTACCATTGAAGCGAGGAAAATCAAGCTTCGACCCACGAAAATTGCTGGAAGAAGAGAACCCAGTGGCTGCAAAATATTCTGGCTGTCGGTTATTGTTCATGGCTGAATGCTGAAGATGGAGGCTGAGAAATTTTTCATCCAGATTTTGGAGTTTGGTTTGGATGGCTGCAAGTGCTTCCTCCATGGTGTTTTCTCCTGTGCGAGTGACAACCATAACCAGTGAATTTTTTTTTTTTGTGGGCGAGGGGGGGAATGGATAGAAAAACAAAAACACAAGCTTATTTAGTAAGGGGAAATTTGGATTTGGGAAAAACTTGGAGGGGTAATTGGGGTTTGAATAGGTTTTCGACACTTTCTGAGGGACAGGGAAGCAAAAAATGGGGATTTTAGAAGCGGGAACTCTATGGTAAAATTTGAAGACATTCGGGTGAAAAATTGAAGAAGTTATGGAAAACCTTAAAAATAGACAAATGTGGGATTTCTGGTCTTGGGAAGTGGAATTTGGGATAGGGTCTTTAGGAATGAAATATGCAGAATGGGATTGCAGGGATGTCAATGAAGTTTCAGGAAAAACAGAGTTGAAACAAGGGAGATATGGCCAAAAAACATAAATTTTTTAATTTTTAATTAATTAATTTTTTTTTTATGGATCGACAACAGCGGCGCGGAAGGGATCCGCAACAGATGGATCTGCAACAACGTGGAAGGGATCGAAAATAGCTGGATCTGAAACGGTGACTGGATCTGGAACGACTTTTAGAACAAATCTGAAACAACTAGATATTGAGCGGAAGTGATCGACAACAGTTCAACTGAAAATAGATATGGACCCCACGTATGTATGGCTTCCTAACGGTTCAGTGTTTCACTCAGCCACCAATGATGTCTGACGGCTTGCATATTGGGGCAGTACCCCTCACTCCACAGCTCAAGTAAAACTGATAACGGCTTTTCCACAAATGACAGCTCTTGGTTTACCTCACGGGTGGGAACTAGTCAATCAGGTAGGGGTCGTTGACCTTTTTGCTGGCAGGTCCTCTCAATGGGCCAGCTACTTTGGGGTTCCTGTGGTACTCCTCACAATGAGTTTTAGGGCTTATTCCCAAGTATTTTCCACAGTTAAGCGGATAGGGATTATTCCCAAATCCAAAGCTGCAACAGATGCGAAAAATAAAAAATGGCAGAAATTCCACCCAACGAGCACAAGAAAGTGCTCTGATACCAGATGTGATGAACCTACACTAATTAATTAATGCAAATACACAAGATATCAGAAATAATAGACTTAGAATCACTTTTATTATGATCACGGGCCACTTCGAGGGGGCAACCTCCTTTGAGCAATCTCAATACAATTAACTTCACAATGCCTTCAATGACCTCAACACACACTTATATACTAAGTCTATGCCCAATACTATGAGTCAAAACCATGGGACATATAATACTACGGGACGACTTACAAAGCATATGCGTCCAATACTATGGGTCAATACTATGGGCTAATATAAACTACAGATCAACAAATACTACGGGATGACTTACAAAGCATATGCATCCAACAACAATATACTAACATAGTAAAGAGAAGGGTTGCCATAGGTTCCTAACAAATAGCCTTATGTGCATGACTTGCATAAAGGTCTCAAAGTTAATATTATTATTAAAAGTATTAATAATAATGTCACTATCATTTATTTATAAAATACATATATTGCATAGAGATGATGCATAAATGGCTATCACGTTATCATACTATTAATATGTATTATTAATAGTATTGTTAAGTTAGGTATAATATATAACTACTATTTTATTATTATGTAAGAAATAATTTAAAGTCACTTCTAGTTAAAAACAAATAAAAGTCCTAGTTTAACAAGGACTGGATATTTAGTAAAAATATCTTTTTAAAAATATTAATTTAATTAAAGAAACCAAATAATTATTCAAACAACTATATTCCAAGACTCCCTTATATAAAAGAGGGCAGATCCCAAAAGAGGGTACCATCTTTTCATTATCATTCTCTTATGAGAATAAGGAGAATGTTGCTGCAAGAACTGAAGCAGTCCCACATTAATATCCAGATCTAATCCAACAGTTGAAACTAGGGCCTCTACTTCTCTCATTGCATGTTGGAACTAGCTTGGGGGGATCCAGTTAATACCATGAACGGTCTAAGGGTCATGGTTTGGAGGGACATGGTAGTACCAAAGTTATGCAATTAAAAGATCACTATATAGGCCAGCCAGGTCCATAAGTTTTCTGCATTAATTATTGTTTTAGTATGCAGGTCTTACAGAGGAAGATTAAGCTTCAATATAACTAGGTATGAACTACAATTCTCAATTTCATTTTATAATAGAGGCTACGATTAATATATTAGGATTTATTTTACAGTACTGTATTTTCCCCAAATATTTATAATGTTATCTCTTCCATAGAGCGAGGGCCTTAGGGCATGGACTCACAGGGTTACACGGTAGGATTATTTTGGTTCCCTTAAATAGAACTGTTATCTTCACTAGAACCATGAGTTTGAACCAAAAACTACTAGAGGTCTAGCAGGGCTAGCTTGGTTAGACTCTGCTAGACACTCATGTCAGCAGAAAACCATAGCAACTATTTCGATCTTTAAATTATTGACTATTTTTTCTGAAAAATAATATGCATTTAAAACCAAATTTTTATTTCTGAGTTAGTTATAATATAGTTTTCGATTTTACTTTCTTATCTAGTGGCTTATTTCCTTGTACGATTCTCAAAACTTAGACTGCCTTCCAAAGTTCAAAACCCCAACAAATTACAGCACAGGCCCAGCCTATACCCATTAGATTTTTATGACCAAAAAGGAAAACAAAATCGTGGAACCTGTAGGGTCACCCAGAACTAGGGATTAAAAACAATCTTTATTTAGAATCAACAGGAATGCAGGCTCAATCTTATCATGGAGTTATCCACACCTATAGTAGAGGAAACCAAATACTATACAGCCTCATTAATTAACTGATTTCCAAATCCAAGTCTATCATTTAAATTACAAGACTCTTCCCTTGACAACCAACACAATTAAAATTTGTAAAACAAAGGTCTCGATATCAAAACCCATTGCCACCCATTTTTCTTTTAAAAAGAAAACATCGTGGACTTAGGTCTGGACACTGTTTCATTTACAAGATAACCCAAAACAAAGCATCCATTGACGTTTCAGTATTTCTTAAACGTAGACATCTCTTATTCCAGTATCTAAACCAGAAGGATTAGCTACTTATGAATAAACTTAAACAAAAACCCAGTTCTAGAGCTGCACATATCAACCACATACCTACGTTTTATGATTTAGCAAACCCTGGCCAGCATCATCCTTCATCAAGAATCAAATCCACAATGAAGACCAAGCAATACATTATCATTTACATTATGAAAATTCCTGTAGACTAAAAATCGAAGGCGCAGTTCTAAGAGTCAAATTCCACAACCAACACTAGGTTCATAGCATGAAAACCAGAATAGATTATCTAAACAAACTTTTAAGACCAGCCTAGTTTCCATAAAAGGATTACGACTTTCAACTTGAGATTTAGTTAATGAACGAAAACATTGAAGTCTGAATACACCCAACTTTTCCTGAGAAAATACGGTCTAATTACCACTCAGTAAAAGCGAGATATTTCCAGGAAAACATTCAACAGTCTAGCATAACCACAATAGGAAACACAGATGACCAACTAATACATCCAGCATGAGAACCCGCAAGAGTTTTATCTAGCATTTATCAATTACATCAACCACTCCAGAAAATGGTCTAGCCAAAGGGTAACCCCATAGGAACTCTGAAGAAATGACAGTGAGCCAAAGGCATCACGAGTTCCTTTTTGTTTCTTAAAACATTAGTTACTCTTCCCCATAAACTCTCAATAGGGAGGGGTGAGTATGGAAGTAATATATGAACTTACCCTTTCCAATTCCAATCCCAGAGTCTCGGGCACCTGCTAGCATTCAGTGCTATGCGAGCCAGTACTCAACCTTTTAACAAAACCAAAGGAAAGCTCGAAGTCAAAACTGGGATGAAACGAACACTTACAAACAATGGAAAGGAGACTATCAAGAGAATGATATAAATTACCTGGAAGCGAGTCGTGATATCCTCCCGAAGAAAACCAGAGTGCACTGACCATGAGCATAGCTTAGGTAAAGGCACCACTCCTTCCAAATGCAGCAGGGGAAACCCCCCTCAACCAAAAACCACGAAACAAATGACTAAAATGGGAGCGAAGGCGAAGGCAAGAACCCTCTTACCCAACTGGCTTCGAAACCACGTGAACGTCTTTTCCAACATTTAATTTTCAACAACCACTTTATTATTTTGAAAACTCCATCCCATTACTATAGTTGGAAGCACATCAGGGTCATACCCCTTAAAACATTCATACCACGACTTTTGACAAGTAATAGCCCTTAGCATTTGTAACACATAGCACTAGGTGTTTGTTTTGGGATTTTCGAGCTAGGTAATGGGGGCACACTTGCAATACATAAAAATAGAGCATTAGCAATGATTGCTAAGTAAGAGAGTCAATTTCGTTACTCACTTCTTGACCCTCGGCAACCCTGCCGATAATAAGTCTATCAACATCCAGTTTCCCAAGCATTTCAACCTTTCCCCAACAAAGTCCATCATACCTGAAGGTAGCAAGTTTAAACATTGTAAACATTTCCAACATATAGCTGAACATTAAAGTAAAAGCAGGATTGTAAGTATTATTATAGCCATTGTAAAACATGCCATAAGGAGACATCAACTACCTCACCGTACCACTTCCACAGAAAAACAGAACTAATAAAATTATCATGCTTAGAAGTCATAAACTCTTAATGTTCCAAACAAAGTACTGACAAAACTTCATAGTGCTGAAGTTAATTTATAATGCATCATCAGTTTTTAGGCATCTTAGCAGTGAAAGGAAATTTTTTTACTTTTACTATTTTTAGGGACATTACAGGTAAGAACCTACGCATCGCTAGTGTGGTTTCTGTGTGTCGATTATATGCATTTAATTAGGGAACTTGCATCTCATACTTTAAAATAAAATCACATAAATGGTGAACCGGGCCACAATGGGTAAAGAAATTAAACAATTACACTCACAGTAGTCAAACCGTTAACCAGACAGATTCCCCACACCAAATGGTGAGTACTCTAAATGGGATTATTTACCGAGGAGAATCCCTACTATTGGTGCAGGGTTTTTCTGGGCATCAACAGTTTTGGTGTTAGAAGGAGGGCCGCTAGTGCATGGCTAGAAGAGGAGATCCATTTGTACAAATATATTCCTATGGAAACCCACTTGTAACGGATTTAACATAAGACTTCGTTCTTGTACCAAAAGATCAAGAAAACCTAAATTATGGAGGTGAAAACAAAGAACCTTTATATGCTACCCCATTTGAGGAGGTAGACCCCTTCTAGAGACATACACTCTCTTATGTAAGAAAGCTTGGAGGATTAAACGTAATTCCCATGTTGCCTAGAAGGCAAGTTCCTAAAAAAGAGGTCTCATACACCAAAGATTTGGTGCTTGTAGAAAATTTGGAGGAGTTGTTGGATTTATCTTTTGAAGAAATCAAAGATCCCGTTGATTAGTTGGGACCCGAATCCTCTCTAGATGAGTAAATTCCTCATACCCCGCATCATTCACCACCACATTTTCCACGGCGAATTATGGCTGGAAATGTTAACCAACCTGCTTGGAGAGCCAGAGGGCCACTTAATTTAGCTTCCCCATTACACGATTTTCCCAAACATCCATAGAGAGTGCTACCTAAATTCGATTGTGGAAAAGGAATATATGTCGAAGACCTCCTAAAGAGTTTCTATTTGGCTTTCAATCTTTTAAACCTAGAACACGAAGATGTGGTTTGCACACTTTTCTCTTACACTTTTGAGCCGAGGGAATCTTCTTCGTATTTTAGTCTACAAGCTAATTCTATAGCAGATTGGGACGGTTTTGAAAAATGTTTTTAAGCAAATTTGGCATTCAGAAGACCATTTCCATGCCATGAAAGAACTGTTATCTATGAGGATGGAAAATAAAGAAAAGGTGCAATAGTTCAAACAGAGATTCACTACCCCATTAAATAATTTCAGTGCTGCAACAAAACCGGCTGAGGAATCCTTGGTAGAATATTAGTACACTACAAAATTGTATCCACCTATAGCTATGTTTGTCAAAAGAGCATTCAAGGCTACACTGATAGAAAACTATGAGAAAGCTAAGAAGGTAGAAGATGAATTGGATAGTATTTCAGAACACGCATTAGAATTGGAAGTGAAAGAAACGGCCAACAAGAAGCCTCTCATATTATCTAGACCTAAAGAAGAACCCTTGAATGAATTAGAAAACGTGGTTAAAATGGTACATAAATTATCTAACAAAATAGTAGGCTTGGAGAAATATAAGGGATCTAGTACATCGAGAAAACCATTTAATCCCTTTTACAAGAAGAGGGAGAGAAAGTGGACAACCCCAACCCCCTTTAAATAATTCTATTTTTCTAAATTTAAATGAGTTTGGCATGGAACATTTCTGCACTTTTCACCAAGAACAACACTTGAAAAATAGTTGCCCTCAATGGATAAATTCAATGACTTTAGTAATGAGTCAATTGTTAGATGCACAGCTGACAGATCAAGAAGATCTAGAAGAAGATCAAACAAAAGAACAAGAAGAGACAACTAAGGAGACCACAATGGTATTATGGGATAGGGAACCCACTTTGGTATTGAATGAAGATGAGAAGGCTGAATAAATCCAAGTATCATCAGTAAACATCACTACTAGAAGTAAAGGTCTAGTTGTAGATCAAAGCCCAGTGTTTCCTAAGATGAAGATAACAAAGGAAGCTCTGAAAAGGAATATTGGAATCATTCAGCCTCAACCCACAGTGAATTATGAAATTGTAAAAGAAACAAGCCTAGTGAAAGGAAAAAGTCATAGTGAACAAGCCAGGAAATTGTGGGAAAAGAACAGAAGAATACAATATGGGGTATGATATTGTGGAGGACATTAACAAGACTAAAGAAAACATATCTTTATTTGAATTATGTAATCTTCCCTAGCAGAGGAAATAATTACTAGAATCTTTTGACCCACAATCAAGCAGTTCCATAGAGACTTTTGAGTTAGACACGGAGATAAACGAAGCAAGCATTGGTGGTAAATCACAATCTGAGACTCTGCCTTTCTTGTTAACCTTTGAAATTTTTAATTATAATGTACATAATTGTTTGGTAGATATTGGAGGTTCATCCAATGTTATGCCACTATCCATCTGTAAGAAAATCATTGGACAACCAATACCATCTCCTTCCCAGATCATACAATTGGATAGGTCTGTTGTTAAGGTTATAGGGGAGATGAAAGATGTGTTTATCAGATTGTCTGCGGACCCGAAGGTATGTAAATTTATAGATATCATGGTAGTAGATATACCTGAACCTTATGGTTTGATTTTGATCAGGGATTGGACTACGGAAATAAATGGTTATTTTGCGACAAATTGGTCTCACTTATGGTTTCCATATCGGAACAATCAAAATCAGATTAAAATACTAAGAGAGCCTCACATGAAGCAGAATGTAACTCAACTTGAATAAAAGAATGAGCCTGCAAATTTTTCATCTTCGGTTTTAGGGAATTACTTCTTAGAGCTTGAATCGGGCAATTATCAAGCAGAAGAAGTGAGTCATGAGTCAGACACACAGTCTGATCTCCTTCAATTTTCACGGGCTGATGAAATTTATTGTAACATAGTAGACTTAGTTACTAACTTAGGAAATACCACTAACCAAGTAGATTTAGGGAATAAGTTTTGGATTTTTTACATTGATGGTTCCAAGACACAAGAGGGATCATGAGCTGGTTGTGTTCTTATTGATCCTGGAAGAAATAAACATTTTATCTCTTGTAGGCTAGAGTTTGAATGTACAAATAACACTGCAGAATATGAAGCTCTAGTCCAAGGTTTGAAAAGAGCCATTGAATTGAATGTAAAAAATTTGAAAGTTTTTGGTGATTCTGAAAAAGTTGTTAGACAAATTAGAAATATTATTCATTGTTTATCTCCACATCTTAAAGGATACCAATCTGAAGTATGAAATTTAATATTGCAGTTCAATGCTTTTAACATAAATGCAATTCCCAGATTACAAAATGTTGCAGCTGATTTATTAGCTACTTCTGCTTCTAGATTAGTTCCGACAAATAACAAATGTTCTATTGAACTAATTTTCAGGCCATCGGTACCCGACAACATTACGAATATGAGGGTGTTCGACGATGACGAACAGATTATTACCTTCCTCACAAATGAAGAGGCTTTCAAAGAATCTATAATTGATGTAGAAGAACACCAACCAGATTTGAAAAACAAGGATGTAGTCAATGGAAATTTCATGCCAAAAGGAGTGAGAACCCTTGAAGGGATGTTTGACTTGTGAAATAAATTCAGAAAACTAGTTAATGTTAAAACAAATAGCTCCTTGATGCAATATGAGTTGGTGAATTTAGGAACAAAAGCTGAACCTAAGTATGTCAACCTAGGTAAATGTTGTTCACCTCGAGAAAGGCACAAGTTCAACAAGTTGTTTCAACAGTACAAGGATGTTTTCGCATGGACTTATGAGGATTTAAACACTTATGATACGCACATCATTCAGCATGCGATACCCATTAAAATAAGTGTGAAGCCATTTAAACAACAACTCAAAAAGATGCACCCTCTACTGGAACCCTTAATCCAAAAGGAGTTGAAGAAGCTACTGGACGCTAAGATTATTTTCAAAGTTCGACACTCCAAATGGGTGGAAAATCTAGTTTCGGTAAGGAAGAAATTAGGAGAGATACGACTGTGTGTTTATTTTCGTAACTTGAATAAAGCATCAGACAAAGATAACTATCTGGTTCCACCAATGGACCAAATTTTACAAATGGTACCATGCTCATAATTGTTCTCCCCGTTAAACGGATTCTCTAGCTATAATCAAGTATTAATGGCTGAGCAAGATCGATTGAAAATTACATTTCGCACGAAGTGGGGAACGTTCGCATTTCTTAGGATGCCTTTTTTCCTAATGAATGTTGGAGCCACATCGAGAGGGCCATGGATATTGCATCCGAGTTTTATTCTGCCACTGTGTGGTCATATATCTAGATGATGTTACATTTTTCTCCAAGAAACAAGAATACCATGTTTTCCACTTAAAACATATTTTTTACCGTTGCATAAAATATGGTATATCTATGAACCCAAAGAAGAGTATTTTTACTGTTCTTGAAGGAAAAATCTTGGGTCACATCATCTCAAAAAAGAGAATATCGATATACCCAGAGAAAGTTCACAATATAACTCAGATTCCCATGCCCCATAATAAAAAAGCTATTCAATCATTTATGGGCACGAATAATTTTGTTCGAAGGTGTGTACCTAATTTCGCGCAAATTGTGAAAACTTTGCAGCAAATGGTAAAGCAAAGTGTGCAATTCAAATGGAACGACATCGAGAAGATTGCATTTAAAGACATAAATACTACCATAGCTCACACACCTTCTTTGAGAAGCCTAGACTTTGAAAAGGATTTTATCATTTACACCTTTGATTCAGATAATTCTCTTGCAACAGTGCTCACTTAGAAAGGAAGATTGGGAGATGAATATCCAATATATTTCATGAGCAATGGATTACAAGGGGATGAACTGAATTATCCAGCCATGGATAAGAAAGCATATGTAGTGTTTAAAGAAGTAAAACAATTCAGGCCATACATTTTAAAAAATAGAATGAAAGTCATAGTACCTCACCCCACTGTCAGATCTTTATTTGTGCAAAAGCAATTGGGGGAAAGGAGAGGAAATTGGGTAACGAACTACAAGAATATGTTCTTGAATTCAAACTAGCTACTATCATTAGAGGTCAAGGCCTGTTTAAGTTGCTCACTGAAAATACAGCTAATGAAGATCATGATTGGGAAAATGAAGTTGAGTTGAACTTAGCTGAAGTATGTTCCACTTTCACTGCTCTAGAATATTGGTACAGGGATTTGGTACACTATCTCCATCATGGATATTTGTTAGAACATTTGAACTCTAAGAAGAGAAGGGCCCTTTGTTTGAAGTCAACATCCTATCAGATTATAGACGGAGTATTTTTAAGAAAAAATTATGACATATGTTTTCTTAGATGTCTTGAGAAGGAAGACGCGAATAAGGTAGTCAAAGAATTACACAATGGCCCTACAGGGGGACATTTTGCTAGGTATACCACTGCTCATAAGATACTCAGAGCTGGGTACTAGTGGCCCACTCATTTCAAGTATGCTCATGCTTACACAGGAAAATGTGATGTATGTCAAAGGAGTGCTGGAAGATTGCCAAAAGCAGCAGGGCCATTTCAGCCAGTTACTATCTTTGAACCATTCAAGCAGTGGGGTATAGACGTTATTGGAGAAATTAATCCAAATTATTTGCTGCAACACCGATATATCCTCACATCCACTGATTATTTCACACGGTGGACATAAGCCGCTCCTCTGCGCAAAGTGAACAAAGATGCAATCATTGGATGCCTACAAGAAAACATCATAACTAGGTTTGGGGTTCCAATTTCTTTAGTTTTCGATAACGCAACTTACTACTCATATGTTAAATTAACCGCATTTTCTTATGAAAAAGGAATCAAATTGCATTATTTAGCAAATTATTATCCCCAGGGAAATGGATTATAATAAGAATCAACAAATACAAATCTCATTCGAATTTTAAAGAAAATGTCATTGAAAGTCAGAGAAATTGGCATGTAGCTCTCCCTAACGCATTATGGGAAGATAGGGTTACCCCCAAGCATTCCTTAGGAGTTTCTACGTATAATTTGGTCTACAGAAGGGAAGATATACTACCTCCAAACATATTACTCCCATCCCTGCATATAGCCCAAGCTTCTAGAGGTTCTGGTAGTGAAATCTTACAGTCACGAATTGACACTCTACTGAAGCTCGAAGAATCGAGGGAAAAGGCCAAGGATAGATTCAACCAACACGAGAACATTGTCAAGAGATGGTTTGACAAGCAGAAGTCCGGTAAGATAATTTTTGAGGTAGGAGACTTAGTTCTTAAGTGGGATCACCCACATGAAGAAAGTGGAAGCATACGAAATTTCAAACATTATGGCTTGGCCCCTATTAGATTTCTGAAAAGCTTGGCTCATTGACATACAAACTGCAAGATTTACAAGAAGAGGAAGAGAATCTCCTTGTCAACGACCTTGCTTTGTCTTTCTTTATTTTTCTAGTCTGTTGTTTTCTGATTTGATTAGTCTTGTTTGTCTTGTTTTCTTTTCATTAGCTTCATTTTTTGTTTGCTTATTGTTTGATTTCATTTATTTTTTTTCAAATAAACCATAGCTCAACATCTTGGTGTATGGAAATATAGGAATCTGAACAATCTTAAGGGCATTTCCTAAAAGGTGAGAATATACTTATAAAGAACGAATTCTCTATGTGACATTGTCATTTGTTGATCAATTTTTAGAAAGGGAAAACCCGCTTCAGGCTCATAGTTGAGTCATGATAACCCCTGTAAAATCACTAAGACTTATGATTTCTGAATTACTATCTTTGTGCTCCATTCTCACATAAATAACCATATTATGCAGCTTACTATGATGGACCCACGGAAAGAAGCAAGTATTAAAGATGTATGGGAATTAAAATGATCCGATGTTGTAAATTTTGAAACCAAAAGGGCTTACACAGAAGAGTCAAAATTCTAAAAAAATCATCTCCAACAAAGAAAGGGTTTTGAAAACAAAGAGATACAATCAAGAGGGTTACTTGAGTAACAGGCCTAGAAAGGTTCTTCTCCATCCATGAGCATGACAAATAAATAAACTTATCAGTCACACAAAAGGACATTATGGATGGAAGAACCCACGTCAAATGCTAAAGGTTGAAGAAAATATATCATGGAAAACTCGGACGAAAAAATTTGTCAATAAAGAAATCATCTAAAGAAATGTTGATAGCATGGGAATGATGAACAAACGAATACATCTGTTTGATTTTGTTACAATCCTGTGGAGTCTTATTTGGTAGGCATCTGAAAGATGGAACTAAAATGAAATCCACGTTTTGGCCTCAGGAGACTGGTCAAGAAATTTGGTTCAAAGTTACCCTTCTTCCCAAATGACCAACATGATACAAAAGAGACTATTGCCCTGTATAAAATATGGCCTTTTAAATACATTGGGTTACATGTAGGGTCAATAACATGTAATTTCTTTTGCCCTTAAAAAGGGATTATTCAGAGATTTGTGTTCACCAACAAATCACCAATTGTTGCTTCTACAACCTAATCCCCAATTTATTTTCTAAAAAATTGTAGGGACCCTCCTTATGTTTGAAAAGGGTTTTGAGTTCAAGTCATCCTAAAAGAATCCCACCCTCAGACTTAGATTTTTTCATAAGGATCAAGCAAAGAAGGCCAATTTTTTACCAAGAAAAAATCAACGTTTCGAGCCAAAACGGTTGGATCAACTCATCCTTCAGAAGCGACATGGTCGGAGTAGAAATACCTACTTTTGGAGAAGTCCCTGTTTCGGAGACACTCGTCTAGTTCAATCGACGCGTTCGGAGAACCTCAACAATTGGAGTTGTAATAGTTGGAGATTCGTTAAGTTCTCTGCGAAAAAATACTTCAATTTTTTTTGCGCGTCTGGTCGGAAGAAAATGTTAAGTCATGCCGAAATGATTTGGTAGTAAAGCCTCAGTCACAACGAAATGGTGCGGCGGAAAAAAATGAAAAGTAGCTAAGGTTCGCGATCTGTTTCGCAACAACTTGGCCAATTCCACCAAAATGGTCGCCACCAAAACATGAAAACTCACCGACAAGAAAATGGAAAGCGAGCGATGATGCAGATTACAAAGGCAAGAAGGAAGATTTATAAACTAGGTCATCGTACATCGAGGCTTATGCCCAGTACGTAGGTGATACAGAGGACGTGGTGGATTCATAGGAAGAGGACGAAACACTCGCCAAGGACAAGGAAGAGGTTAGATTATATGTTATAACTGCGCTCTACCATGACATCTAGCTAGAGACTGTTAGAACCCTTGTACTACCTGTAAGTATTGTAAGTCATTTGACCATGTCATTGAAGCAAGTCGTGTGTTGCAAGGAAAGATGCGAGAGAGAATACCAGAAGTGTAGAATTAGAACATTCAAATGATTGCAACTGAAAAACGAAATAATGATCACAACATCCATGTTGTGACACGAAGCAGAGTTATGATAGGTATATCACAGCAAACTGAAGCTTCGATTTATGAAGACCACACTGTAAAACAACAGCATACTGAAGGGGCTTGGATAAGAAAATTGACTAGAAAAATGCATGCCTTCAACCTTAAGAAAGATAAAGAAGCCTTGATGCAAACCAGAAAAGTCTTAAATAAATCAGAACCTATGAGCCCAAGAATCCCATTGTGAAGTGAACCAACTCCTATGATTGATATGCCAATTTCATATGATGGATCACGTACTTCAACATAATCCATAAGTCATGTTGCGCAATTCCTACAAAGCTGCATGAAGTTTTTAAAGCATGGAAATTCCTTAGTAGAGTTACAAAGCCTATTCAGTCATTACGAGCAATGTAATTCCATAAACGAAGCACATAGCACAGTTCACCATATCAAGAGTCATAGAAGGAATGGAAGAGAGATGAGACTAAATGAACATATTGGAGACTTTGAAATGGACCAGGTAATTCTTGACTTAGGCTGACAGGTGAATGTATTAATAAAGCAGACATGGGAACAAATGGGAAAGATGAATTTATCGTGCTCACCGATACAGTTGATATTATCAAATCAGCAAAAGGTTCTACCTTTTGGGAGATTATCAAATGTCCTTGTAGACATTGATGGCGTGCGAAGTAAAGCATATAGTTTTAAAGGTAAAATCTTAGACTTGATTCTAATTAAAACCTTTTATATATGACTCTTTTGCATTTATGCCAAATTTTAAATATGATGATAATATTTACGAGCATGGCTTAATCCCATTGGGACCAAAACAAAAATAGGCCATAGTATCTCAGTTAAGTAGTTACGGTGAATTTTTTTTATAAATCATCCCTACAAGGATGAACCTTCATCTTAACACTATCCTAACTTAAGGAGATACGTAATACTATGGTTATCAAAACTCATGGCTTCCTAGCCGTTTCGCTTCTCCCCTTAGTGGACTCAATTTCCTGTAGTTTCGTTTAGTTGTATCTGTCAAAAAAAAAGTACAATATACAATTACATTTATAAATTAATAGGGTACAAAAAGAGGGATGTTACAGCTTCTAACATCTTGCCTCTATGGGTCAAGCCAATGTAGGCCTCTAACATCTTGCCTCTAAATTATCACCGATATTGTTTGATGTTTATTCTAAATAAATAACATAAGTGAAAACCTTTCTATAATTTTTAATTTATAATAATAACTAAATTTTAAATAACAAATTGGATTTTTAACTAACTCTATTATCACATTACTCTAAATTTATAAATTTAATAATTATTTTTATCATTTAAGTACATTATCTCCACTATCTCCTATTATCATATTATTCTAAATCTATAAAATTATTAATTATTTTGATTATATAATTTTTTTTTTCAATGGAACACATCATGGGAAACCCTCACCTACTTCCCCTCATTTTGAAGAGAGCTAATTATATAAATACATTATCTCCACTATCTCCAATTTAATTTTTTAAATAATTTATTTTTGTAAATATATTATACACCACTTTAATTTTAGCTATTATTTTGTTTTATGTAAAATTTGGTTAAGTGAACTTTAACTTAATTCATCATCATATAATGATAGAGTATACTTATTAACATTAATTGAAACTAATTTTAATTTATAAAACAATAAAAATATATATTTATATATTCCATTAATCATTAGTTATTTAAAATATAATCAATCTCATCTCCCAAGGTGTCATAATAATCTTTGCAACATATCTAAAAATAGAGTAGTCTATTGATTATAGGCTTTGGATTTTCGGTTTTGGGTTGAAATTCAATATATTTTTTTAGTAAAATCCAAATTTAGAAACATTTAAATTGTGTTTTTGAATTCTAAAAATCCAAATCATAACAGATTTAAACTACTCATTTTTATTACAACCACAACAATAATTTATTTCAACCAAAACAATAATAAAAAACACACAACATCCCAATTCTAAGGAAATTTATTAATTCACCCCACCTTCACCTACACCTTCACCATCCAAAACTTTAAATAAGGAGTTAATTAATTAACCTTCATCCATCCAACTAAAATTTTAAATCCAAATTTAAAAGCATTTAAATTGTGTTTTTGAATACATTAACCATTACTTATTAAAATTCCATTAATCATTAATTATTTGATATATAAAACCCATAATCCATAGAATATCCCAAAATATCATACTAGCCTTTGCAACATACCTATTAATAACCAAAATTACATGGGAATAGACACCCATTCCATCCATAAATTAATTAATTAATTGACAAACACTAAGGGTCATCATTCACAAACTTTATAATAGATTAAATCATGTATTTATTTTTCATAATGTAATATTTTAATTCTAAACTTTATATGATTTGGATTTTTGTAGATTAATATTATTGGAATTATATAATTTTTTATCCAATTCTAATTATATAATTCTGATTAAATTATAATTTTTCATTATTAAAATTGTATTTTTAAATAAATAAATATATTTAACACCCTATAATATATTTATTATATCAAGATTATAATAAAATTTTAAATACAATTAATAAAAATTAATTCTAAAACTCCCAATTATAAACGGTTTAAACCACTAGTTTTCATTACAACCACAAGAACAATTTATTACAACCAAAACAATAATAAAAAATACACAATATCCAAATTCTATGGAAACTTATTAATTAGTGTGAGCTTATCTCTATTACTGATTCTCTCCATCCAATGGTCATGGAGCAAGATCAAAGATTGACTTCACTCCATACCGGTTGGATGAAAAAATTCAACAATAAAAAATAAGAATGGCTAATTAATTCACCTCCACCTCCACCTCCACCTCCACCTCCACCTCCACCATCCAAAACTTTAAATAAGCAGTTAATTAATTAACCTCCATCCATCCATCCAGCTAAAATTTTAAATAACCACTAATTATTATTAAAAAAAAGCTTTAATAATGAGTTATTTCTTCCGTGGGAGGCATGAATAAGTATATCCTCAATAGCCCAATCCATTTTCTGTTTGCGGTGTTGCTGCTGCTATCTTCAGTGATGGCTAACCATGTTTGGAACGGTAATAACAGTGCATATAATTTTCCAATGCCTTTACACGGTGTGGCCTGGACCATCACTGCTGGAAACATCTCTCTTCAACCAATCGGTATGGCAAATGGTGGTTTCAGAGGCAGTTTGGTTGAAAGCTTAGATGCAACGACGGGCGGATCTATTCCTCTACTGAATACCCACTCGCGGCCTATGCCAACACCTGATCCAACTTTGTTGATGATACCACCCGGTTTGAGTCCCACCACCTTGCTGGACTCTCCCACTGCTTCTATTCCTCTACTGAATACTACCCACTCGCCGCCTATGCCAACACCTGAATCAACTTGGTTGATGATACCACCCGGTTTTAGTACCACCACCTTGCTGGACTCTCCTGATATTTGTAATGTGCAGATCGACTCTCCCACTGCTTCTAACGTGCAGGTCGACTTTCCCTCACTTTCTAATGTGCAGATCGAATCTCCTGCAGTTTTTAATGGGCAGGTCAGTTGGTTTGGTGAAATTTGTATTGTTTGAAAATAAAGAGTAGTTATTCATTGTATTTATTTCATAGTTTGCTTAAATCTCAGGGGTTTTATTTTAAAGAAAAATGCTATGTGATTTAACAAAATCCTACAGTCCAGTGCTGTCCAGTGCCTTAATTAATCTTTCAGAATTCAGTTGAATGTAGGTTGAAGTTTTGCCTAAACAGTTAGATCTATGTATCTATGGGGGTGAAGGCTAAATGCTAGGGGAGGGTCTGTATATACTTACATAAACTCGGGATTCTTTAGAGCCAACAAGTCATATGTGTCTATCTGGGTGAAGGCTAAATGCTAGGGGAGGGTCTGCATATACTTACATAAACCCAGGATTCTTTAGAGCCAAGAAGTCAAAAGCATATGCACATTAACAAGACTTAAGACCTTCTGCTGATTTAAATAAGTAACATTAACGACTTAATAATAAAACCAATTATTATTACTTTACATAGCTTTGACATGAAATGCACTCGAGGCTAGTGGATTTGGGAACATGTTTCATGACTAGCAACATGAAGTCTGATAGTTTAATGGAGAGATTAAATACCAGGATGGCCTGGTCTGTCTCCAGCCCAATACCACCTGATATAAAACCATCCTGACGTAGCCTCTGCCAAGACTTGGTTCCCTTAGATCACAATATCACTCTGGTTGATTCGAACAACCTCGCGGGAATCTCTCGTTCTTTCAATCAATTTATTCAGTGTTGTGCTGAATTTTGTTTGGCAATAAAGACTGGTTGTTCAGTGTTGTTTGTTTGAGAAGAATGGGTAGTTGTTCAACGTTTTGCTTAGGTTTATAATGTGTGGCTAGAGTGATTCTTCTTCTGCATATGTGTAAATCCTGGATCAAAATGTAAAGAGATTATATGTTTCCGGCAATTCATCTCTGGTTATAAATTGAATAAAAAATCTGCAAATCTTCATTTCAAATAGATGGGTCCTTCGGTGTTGTTGTGTTTCCTAATTTTGTATTGGTTGGTACTTTGGTGTTGATGTTGGAAGGAGCTGACTTTTTATCATAATTTTTTTCATGTGT
The DNA here is from genome assembly GCA_027924585.1 of Larix kaempferi. Taxonomy (NCBI): domain Eukaryota; kingdom Viridiplantae; phylum Streptophyta; class Pinopsida; order Pinales; family Pinaceae; genus Larix; species Larix kaempferi. Next base: position 15,834,950 of record BSBM01000030.1, read on the forward strand.
GCTAGTTTTGTACTTTGGTGTTGCTCTTGGAGGTAGTTAGGTTTTTAATCTTTTTTTTGGGTTGGCAGTTTTTTTGTTTGGTACTACTGTGTTGGTGTTGGACATAACTGGGTTTTTTATCCTTTTTTATTTGTTTGCTAGTTTTGTCGTTGGAAGTGTTGCGTTGGTGTTGAAAGTAGCTAGGGTTTTTATCATATTTCTTTATTTTATTTGTTATTTTTACCTTTAGTTTGCTGACTAGCATATGGTTTAATAAACTGAAAATCCATCAATTTTAACCATATTTCATTTTTTCATATTCTTATAGAATTCAACTAAACGGTTGACAAGCTTTCGAGAGAATACCAATATCTTCTCACGTTCTTCTAGAATTGAAGAAGGTCATGTTGAATCTGTTTTTTTTTAATTTTATAATCTATCTTGGTTTATTTATGATGAATTTTATAATTTTTCCTGATTTATATACCATGTTGTATCTGCTCATCTTGTGACCCTAAATGTAAAAAAGGCCTTGACTTTAAGTTTTTTTTAGAGAGATTATAGATCATAGTTTTTTTTTTGGTTAGCAAGTGGTAGTACCTCTTGGGGCATCTAAGTAGTCAAAATTGCATCTAACCTTGCATCAACCTTTAGTATGGTTGGATTTTAGTATCCGTGAGGTTTCTAACCAGCAACCTTTCCGCTTAGGAGTGTCTTAACCATCACCCACCATAAACTTTCTACATCTGAGAAATAAACCATAAATCATAATTATATGTAGTTGAAGTTTTTATTTATTTTAGATTGGGGAATTTTGGTTTGCTCTAGTTCTTAGCATATCAAATTTTGCAAATTTTGTTCCTTTTAGATATACAATATATAATTTTTTTACAATCTCTAACAAATTTTTTTTTCTACCAAAAACAATCAACTATATATCTATTTTTTTAGAAAGATCATACATCATAGTTATATGTAGTTGATGTTTTGGTTTGTTCTCGATTTGGGCAATTTTGGTTTGCTCTAGTTATGAGCATATCAAATTTTGAAAATTGTGTCTTTTTAGACATATAGTATATAATTTTTTTACACTCTTGAGTAACAATAACAATTAACTATACATTTATCTTTACTCTAAATCTATGTATTTTTTCTTTTTATAAATTAACTCTTAAATTTTTTATGACAAAAGCTTGTCTTAAGAATTTCATCTCTCTATATTATATATATATATACTTATTCAATAACCCACCCATAGTAAAGTGTAACAATCTATTTACGTTCCTTGGTGGTGATAATGGCAATGCCACGAGGGCTCGCCCTAGCACAACACATGAGCACGAGCATCAGCCAAGGGGCAACGCTAACGTGAATGGAAGTGACGTCAAGTGGCTGGTCTCATTAACCCTCTTGCCAACAACGTCCCCTCAACCAACCTGGACTGGTATGTCGTGCACCATCCCCATGGCTCTTAGGTGTGTGATGTCTTCCATCTCTTCAACAACATTTTTCCTTGGCTTTCAGCCATGTTTGTTCGCATTCCTGCCATTCTGTATTGGGATCTTCCTGCTCCCCCATTCGCCACCATCTGTGCTATCCTCTGGACTTGGACTGACTACATGGGCTGACCGAAAGGCATGGTGAGAGGGAAAATAAAGAATGATGCCCACGAAACAGGGCACACTAGGAAAGGATATGGTGCAGAGGTTTCAATTCTAGTCAGTTTACTCGTCAAAAATTAGGAAGCAAGGCTAATTGTAGACAATCTCTCCAAGGGGAGTGAGGAACAACCCTACGATATGCTGGCTGAACTCATGGATGACATGCTTTCCAATTGGGCCACTGCAAGACATCCTACTCAAACCCTGAGAGCTACCATGTCAAACATGGCAGCCACACTCAACAGTGTGGAGAACACCCTCAGTTGGGACTCTTACGCACCTACCTGTCACCTCCATCGCGACTTGCATTTAGGAAGCAGTGCTCATGGAACCACACCCTCGTTTGTTAAAACCAATGTAACACTCGGCAACCTGGTCACTCCACATGGCAAGGAGTTGGAAATTCAAAAAGGAATGGATTTGGTCCCTCCACACGGCAGGGTGCTAGACTATCTGAAAGGCAAGGAGTAGGTTCATCTCTCCTTCCCCATCCCCTCCACCTTGGGCCAAGTTCTCACCAAAAGAACTCACAAATGGAAGCGATCTCGTTAGTTAGAAGAATGCGCCCCTCCCTGTAAAGCTCCCTGCGAAAGACATTCAACCCCCAACGAAAGACTCGGAGGATGAAGAATACTAAGGCTGCCCCATCCTCGAAGAAACTCCCTCTGATGCAGAAGCACCTTCATCACCTGGTTAAGGAGGTTCCTCCCTGTGTTTTTCAACAAAGTTTTATGTTTTTTAGTATGTTTCACTGTGCACAAAACTGCTGGTTTTTTTTTAAGCTGTTATGGCCATGACTCTACTCCTGATTTACCGTGGTCTCCCTATACTGGGAAGGGCTTTTTTGTATAATTTTGATCAGAGTCATAGATCTATTGATCTTCAAAATTGGTTACTTATGATAAGACCACCTCATACAATACTGTATTTTTATTTCTCCTAATTTAATAGAATTTTGCAGCATTACAAAAGAAAAGAAAAAAACAATCTATCTACGCTGATAGTAAGTAATTAATATAATGAGATGTCTTGTTTATGTAACCCACCCATATTAAACTATAACAATCTATCTACGCTGATCAGTAAGTAATTAATATAATGAGATGTCTTGTTTATCAACAGAACAGAGACATTGATGTTCTAACACTTATCATTCTAATATTTAAGCAGAATCGGAATTACTTTCTTCAGATTAGATTTTTATGAAATACCAATTTATACATTGAATTTTCTATTTATTTATTTTTTAAGTCTCAGCCATATGGATTGTGCATTTAGCAGGGAGAGTCATCTACAAGTGATACTGTATCAGTAACACAGTATTTGTTTGATCAAGCATCAACTCTTAAGAACGATACTTTACCAGCAACACCATGTTTGATTGATCAGCGATCAAATCTTAAGAATGATTCAGGGCATAAAGTTTGTGAGGACATGCCTTTCCTTTTAACAGAGAAATTTTATGAAGATGGCTATTATTGGAGGAAGTACGGTAGAAGAGGGTTGGCCCGAGGAGAGTATATTTGTCATTATTACAGGTGTGCGAAGGCAAGTTGCAAAATGAGGAGGAAGATCGTATGCTTTCCTAATTGGCAGATAACAAAGATTGAATATGATGGAGATATTCATAATCATCCTAAACCTCAAGATGTTCCTACAACATTTGGAGTTCATAGTTTTCCTGAAGGCCTTCATAATGGAGAAGTGCGTGAAGGTTTCCAGATTAGAGGTAAATATAATAGTGAATTAAAATTTAGATATATATTTTTTTTATTTTTTTATTATTATTATTTTTATTTCAAATCTTGTTAAAATTTAAAAAAAAAATAAAATTTAAAATATAAATTATTAAGTTATATAATTTGTATTGAGTAAAATATTTGAGAGCGTTTAAAAAAAAATGAAAAATAAGATTCAACTAAAAATTATATAACTGAATTTAGTGCCAAATTTTATATAAATATATATTACTGAGTTTTGAGTTTATTATTGTTGAATTGAATCGCTCAGGCACATCATCATCAATGCAGAGGGTAATCTCAACCTCCGATCAACTAGTGTCAGCAGGCTACCCAGAGCCTTTATCCACTTCACTTGGAACGGATGCTACTGAAGTGTGCTACTCAATGCCTAGGTAATGTTTACAGTTTTTTAAATTCTTTGATACTGTATACATTTGTTGGTTATAAAATCTAGGTGTGGTTTTGAAATTAGAGGATTAGAGGTAAGATACATGAATAGCTAATATATCATCTCATTGTGTGCTTCTGAAATTACAGGATTATACATAAGATACCAGAGATACACGTTATTAAAACAGTTTGTGAATCTGATCTCCTTGATGATGGATATGGATGGATTAAATATGGACAGAAAAATATAAAGTCAAACCTTAATTCAAGGTATGTATATGTTATAAATTGTAAGTAATTAGTGTTATATTTATATATATATATATATATATATAATAATTATTTCTATTAAAATTTAAAGTTTTAATAAATTAAGATTTTTAATTGTTTTTTATAATAATTAGTTGATTTTATAATAAATTTAAGTTAAATTTAATTGGTATAGATCTATGTAATTCATCTAACTTTGGTTTTATAAAGATCCTAGAAAGATCAAGTATGCAAACCTTTCACCACTTAAATGTTGTGAATTTTTTTTTTTCAATTTATTATTTAATTATTTTTATTTTTGCAATGAATACTTTGTCATTATTACTTATTAAAATATTTGTTAACTTGCAGGAGTTATTATAAATGAAAAGGTGAAGGCTGCTCCGTCAACAAATATATAGAAAAATGTCTCAATGATCCAACATCAATTATTACAAGATATAAAGGAAAACATAATCATGAGCTCCTAAATCCATAAAGTAGTAGCAAAATTATACTATGTTCAAGGAGATGATAACCTCATTTCAAGTTAGTAGCATGGCTTTATGATCTTTGAAAAGGTTGTGCTAAGTTTATTAGTGAAAGGTTGTTGCTTGTGTTGGGTTTACTAGTGAAAGTCTTGTAGTCTCAAGAAGATGATAACCTCATTTCAAGTTAGTTGTGTGGCCTTATGATCTTTGACGAAGTATGAATTAGTTGCATGGCCTTTGATTTTTGAAAAGGTTTGTATTGAGTTTAACACTGAAAGGATTGTAGTATGCTTTCAATCTTTTGTTGGGAAAATCAAAACACGAGAGAAATCTTGAGTATTTTTTATTTTTATTATCTTAAACTTTAAGTAATTTTTATTTTTTATTTTTTTTGTAAATTTTTGTTGTGGGTATTGCATCCACTTCATGCATACAATAAAAAAGGAAGGTGGAGATTATTTATGTCTCTTTGAATGTAAATTTCTTATTTATTTCAATAAAATATTAATCTCTTTTAGCCTAATTGTTAAATGGCATTTGAAGTCATGGATTATTGACTCATTTGTTGATTTATTTTGGACATATGCATGTAATATTCATGTATAGTGAATTGATGAATAGATAGTCATGTTATCTTCATGCATAGTGAAATGGTGGATAGATAGTGGCACATTTTTCCCTTTTAGGTTTGAAAATAAACATGAAAGAAAATATCTTTGATATGTTGTTTTTTGAAATATGCATGTAATGGTATGTATATTGAATTGATGAACAGATAATAAGGCATCTCTTATATTTGAAAATAAAAAGAAAGAAAAATGTCTTTCAAATAATTATGTTTACTAGATTAGATAACTTTTGAAATTATATTATAAAATCATGTCATACCACTTTAAAATTTGTTATGATAATGTAGTTAATGTCCTTAACTAATTAAATTCCATTATATGTATGTACATATGTATGTTAATTTTTGTTTGTTTTTTAAGTGTTATTCTGATGAAGTTGTAGTTATGCATTAAAATTATAGAAAGTGTTGATAGGATGGGTTGAAATCCAATCATGACCACAGAAATTACATCAATAATAAATTTTTAATATAAACAAGAGTAAATTTTGTATTAAAAGAAGCTACAATCAAACACCATAACTATTATAAAAAAGAGAGTGAGTCCAACAAATATATGTTGTATCTTGCTAGCAAAATATAACAAATATATGTTGTATCTTGCTAGCAAAATCTAAGCTATAGATATCTGTGGAATTTCTTACAAAATTGATTAAATGATTCCTACTAGAGTATACTCTCAAAAAAAATCCTAAATATAAAGAAAATTTACAATTCATTTCCATCTACAAACTTATATAAAACATTCTTGCTCATAGCATCATCCTAGGCTTTGTTGGGAGGATGAGATTCCTACTTTTCCATGTGCAGAGATATTCCAAATGGAGGTTGAGGAGAGAGAACCCTTGCTAAGATTTATGACCTTGGATTTTAACATAGCTCATTCTTCCTCTAAAACATGCCTTTGTTTTTCTGTTGAACCAAGTTATCCATCAATCCATCATAATTTAATTCTGAGAAACCCTTTGATGTTCCAATTCATGAACTTTAAAAGTGATAGACAATATGGAAGTCATGTTACCATATATGAAGTCCTCATGCCATCGATTAACCCTACATATTTCTTCATGAGTGTCTCCTTGGTAGGAGTGATGACCATAATTTCCATAACTTTAGTAAACATTAAATGGTATCCCAAATCTCAAAATAACCACATGTAAAATTGATCAACCAAGAAAATTTTATACCTTTTGATAAGGCGGGCTTAGCTGTCACGGGATATGGCAATTATTTTATGATTGAAGAGAAAAAAGGGGAGGTGTTTAAAGGTCGATAGGGGAATCCATTTTCCCAAATGACAATGCTAAAACCCTAAAAGAAACATAATTAGAAAGCCTAATATGGATCACGGAACATGCATAATATATAAGCTTGAAATTGAAAGCATTAAACGAGACAGATTCATGAAGCTAAAAACTTAAGTAATCAAATAGAGAACCAATATACTCAAGTTCCTAGGTAATTCCAATCAAATAGCAGGATGATAAAATATAGGGAGCCCAAAAGGCATGACCATCAAGCCTTGAATCCTTACCAGTACTCCGAAAACCTTTAGAAAACACAATCACAAATTGATAATATAAGCGAAATATCAATAAGAATTACATGCACGTATGATGTCAAAACAACTAACAAAGATAGATTCATGAAGTCAAAGAAATCAAATACCATTCAAATCGTTGAAGAGAGAACCAATGTACTTGGATTCTTCCAGAGTTCTAAATAGAGATTAAGCTAAAAATACACAAATCCCTCATGGATACGAGTACTCCAAAAACTAAATCCAAGGACAAATATCAACCACAACAACAACAATTGACTATAACTTAACGAGGAATATTTAAATGTGTTATAGATACCGAAAAAATTCACCTTGAGCCAACTATCCTCGATCCCTTCAATAGTTTCATAACCCAAAAGGGAACAACATGTTTCAATTTTTTTTGGGTTCCAAGCACTCTAGCATATTTGGGGCAAAGCTCGACTAAATTCCTTATTCCTCCTCCCATTGATACCATTACTCCTAATTAGATGTGTTCTCTTCTTGATTTTGTTTGTCACGAAATTAACATTGGCAAGTGTAAACCTATGGATGTGAGAAAGTTCCACCACCACATTTTTTTAGTAAACATTTTTCTAACTTAAAGCAAATATTTGCATATGATTAACTTCCTTCTTGAAATTCCTTGGGCTATGTAGGAATTTGCATTTCCTTTGAACCTATGAAGTTCTTTCTTAATTTTGTTGAGCTTATCATGATTTGGAGGATGATCTTTCATGAATTGCATAATGATAGAGGAATGCTTAAGGACAATCAAAGTTTTAACGTTTAAAGAGACTGCAACTATATTTCCTTGTAGAACAACCAAAAAAATTTCTTGGTTATTTGATGATGTACCTAATTCCCATTTGAAAAATTGTTCTTGAGTTTCTCTAGTATAAAAAATGATCTCCCCATACTTTCCACCCCTATATTTAATTCAATTGATCCATGAAAGAATACTACGTGATAATTGTGTTGTGTTGACTATTATTTAAACTCGTTCTTTTTCTTCCTTATTTTCTAACATTGTTTGTGGGACAACTTGATTCTCGTTGAGAAAGACTAAGATGATATTCCAAAGAGTATATATCCTAACCAATCCATGTCCTCGGCATATTTTATGTATGCTTGATGGCCTTTCAGTTCCTTGGTTCTAATCACCTTTTCCATTAGTCCTTGAGCTTTGGCTATTGTGCACCTTCAAGGTTCCAATTTTGGTTGAAAAATAGCTTTATTCCTATTAGGATATTTCAATACTCCATCCTTGTACTACCTAGCATTATTTATTTTTCCTAGTTATTGATGATGTAATTTCCCCCCTAATGGTGCACAGATGTCATCTAGGATCCATATACCACCTTCTGATCCCCACATGCATCATTTTAGGAACACTTCAATTAGTTCCCTATTTTATAGAAACCTACTGAGTGTTCGAGTGAAGTCCACTGAGTTAGCTGACTCTTGTGGGGGGTTAGAGCTCCGGATGCCACTGATTGTGGCCTCATGATCCCTTTTCTGACTAGCATGCATGACAAACTCACTATTTCACCCTCCTTAGTTAGTTAAATTATTATGTCTTCAGTTAGATGAGTTTAGGTTCAATTCAATTGATTTTGAGTGTTCTGGAGCACTCGAGTGGTGATAATCCCTATGCTAGACCAACTGAGGTTAGAATTCTCCTCTATGATTCGAATTCTCTCCATTGTAACATCATTGTTCATTATATTGATTATTGGAACGTGTGACATTATTAATATGCTCCTATTCGAGTCCTGCTACATAATTATTCTTTTACTCTTTTTTACTGTAGTTGTCACTCCTATTCAACTTTTATGCTCATTATTTCTTTGTGAGGTATCCTCGGCTCTTAGATATGTTGCGACATAGAATTTCACATGGTATAAGAGACATTTGATTGAATAGCTTGAGCAACTGCTTTCAATAGTGCACCATAAGCCTATGGATTTCCACAGCAAATCCTAGTGCAATTGCATTGAATTCCTTGGAGAAATCCAATGAGGTATATCTAGGTGTGAAGGATCTAGATAAAATTTACCACTATCCTAAAGCAATGCTCAGTAGTAGTCTACCTCCATTATTGAAATGTTTTTGCAGGTTGTTCAAAAAAAAATTAGTGTCATAGAAATTGCAGTTGTTTTTGCAGTTGCAGTTGTTTTTCTGCAATTGCAATAGTTTCACTGTAGAAGTAGCATTTTTCACCTTGTATTCACTCCAATAGTTGTAATGGACAATTCGAACTCTCCTCTCTCTCCCATGATCCTGAAACCCTTCAATTAACTTGATTGGAGGGATGATATACAGATGGTATTATGCAAGAAATCATTGTACAGGGTGACAATGGGGAAGGATCCCGAACCAACATCAGCTGTGGGGAAAACCAAGTATTTGGATAGATTGGATGAAGCATTTCGTTTCATGTGTATTCATATTTCTAGATATCTACTCTTCCACATCGAAGGATTGAAGTCTCTAAGAGAGTTATGGATGAATTTAGACGCCCTCTTTGACAAACAAGATGAGCTAAGAGGCCATATTCTGGAAAATGAGTTGATTTCTCTACAACCAAGCAGTTTCGAGACCATTCAACAGTTCTTTTCAAGATTTAAATCTTGGGTTATGAAATGCAAGCAATGTGGCATTGCAAAGAAGGATGGGAAACTGGTGATATCCATTCTGAGCAATCTAGGTCCTCATTTCTCCATCGTTGTCTCTACCTTCCATTCTGGGTGAATGTCAATCCATGGTTGGAATATTCTCTCCTTATATGTTTTCAATGAATATCTCATCCAAGAACAAGATAAGTTGATCAAGATGTGCACCTTGAAGGCCTCCAAAAATCAAGTTCTTATGGCTTGAGAAGAAAAAAGTGCAAATGGGAAGGGGGAGCATAAGGGAAAGGATAAGAGTGTAACATCCCGAAAATTCATAAAAATTTAAAATTTTCAATGTAGCATTAATTACTGTACTTTGTTGTGCGGAATCATATTAAATGTTTATATGTTGACATGCTGAAATAAATGTTTGTGTCGATCTTACACATGTATTGTTTTGCGATGATGTCAAAGCTTTAAAGGCTCCTTATGCTCCAGTTATTGTTTATATGTGCTAACAATGCTCTTTTGTTTGTTGATGATGAAGAGGTCCTATGGACACCTCGAGGCTTACTTAGCTATATTGATAAAGCATTTGAACCTCTTGATGCAGCTATAGGTAAGAGATTAATAATAAATGAAAGTGAATGTTCGAATATCCACATCATCTTTTTCAGGATATTGCATGCAATTAGGGTTTGCATGCAAATTCTAGGGTTTGCATGCATTTTGCATGCATCCCAGTCACCAGGTTGATGCCTCCAGCACCTTAGCCACCTTATTCTAGCACCCGGGAGCCACTTACTTTAGAGTTTTAGCCCTCCTAGTCAGGAAGGCGCCCACTTCTCACCTACTTCTAGAGAAGGGCACACTTCTTCACCTACCACTGCAGTTCCACTTCAGTTACATTCAGTTAGCTCCGATTCTCCGTGATTTGAGGCTAGTTTCACTCCCGACTGACTGTTTCACTTCCGTTGGACCTCCAGATTGACTAGATGACTTGTTCTGACTTCAGTTAGCCTCCCATGCACCCCCCACTGAGCCTCCTTCCCTTAATCAGTGCTACACACTTCAGTTACACTTGTTACACTCAGTTAGACTCAGATTGACACCTGGATGACTGGTTCTTGTGCATTGATGAGCACCACCGATTGATGATGAGGACTCCTAGTTGGAGTCAAGCTACTCCATTCAGTGATTCGAATGACCTTCTTAGGAAATTCGAATTGCTCACTCACATTGTCAGATTGTATTGCAATTATTAACCCTTATTGGGATATTGAGCTCTGCTGCATGTTTTGCACAGTTTTACACCGTATTTTCTATGTTCATCTATTGTGATTGATTCACTTGTTCATTAGATCTGCTGTGACTAATTTTACATGGTATCAGAGCCATGGCAGGGACAAGATCTCTTTTCTGCAGGTGTTCTAAATGAAGATTGAGTGAATTGCTCACCAATATATTTCAGCAGCGGCATGCAAAATCTCATGTGCATTCGCTCATGTGCATGAAAGGCTGAAAACATAGTGTTTGTTTGTGTGTGATTTACAGGTTTCTTACTTCCTCCATGTGCATTCGCTAATGCAAAGATAGAGACTTCTTCTTCACAAAATATTCTTACTCCATTCAACTATGATGAATGCAAACCAAAGATGATTGCATTCTTGAAGAGACAATGTCTTTTTGATATGTGCATTGGTAATACAAGAGATTTTGATTCCGATGAAGAGAAGAATGATTGGCTCAATGATTGTGATAGAGCTTTTGGAGAAATATGTCTTGCTATGTCTCCTTGTATGCGCTACCTCAGTAAGACTGCTGAAAATCCAAGTGATCTATGGGTCCAACTTGACAGAGAATTTGGAAAGTAGGAAGAAGAGGATCGTGCTAGCCTTTTGGAGAACAAGCCCAGTGAGATCTCCTTATGTGTTCTTTCCAATCATGTGTTGGCCTCAACAATTGTTCAAGATGAAGAAGAAACTGTAGATTCAACACTCATTCTCTCAAAGTCTTCTATTTCGAATTCTGAGCAAGATAAACTAGCTCATACTCTAGATTCCGAAGAGGTTCTTGAATCCTCTCCTTCACATGAGTTTGCCGGCATGCACAATAATGATCTACTTGAAGTTTTGGAGGTAAAATATGATTTTGGAGGTGAAGCATTCACCCTCATTGATTACATGCCTCCTATAGACTTATGTTCTATCATTTGAAAAGTTTCTCAGATTTTTAATGAAGATGAAGAGCACTACCATTTGCTTGAGTTCAATTCTCATGCACTTTTTGCTGATTTTGGTTTTGATCTCACCCTTGTTGGTTCAAAGGAGATCTCAAGAAACCATTCATCTATTTTTGGAGCTAATTTAACTTCTATTTATAAGAAGTTCAAGTTTCAAGATCTATTTTATCCGATTGGAGCTATTCCTACCTCATTTGGTTCGAATCACAGGTTCCAGGATCATCCTTATATTTTCAGATTTGTTCTCACCATTTTCGGTATGAAGAGCAAGTTCTTAAAGTCTCCACATTCGCTTGCATCCACTGATGGAGAATTCAAGCACATGTTTTTGGAGCATGATCCATTTACTCCCTAGAGTAAGATACCTCCAGACATATCTACTTGATTTTGGAGCAGTTAAATCTTTTGGTGTGCTACAGTCTATTTTGAGGGTGGGTATTTTTCCCATGAGGTTTTCCCCATTTCCTCGGTTTATTGACTGTTATTAGTTTGGATTATTATTGTATTGGGGTGACCTTTGGTCTTAGTTACCAGGGCCCTACTTTTTTTTTTTTTGCACATCATAGTCTAGCTTGAGGGGGGGTATTCAGATATCCACATCATCTTTTTCAGGATCTTGCATGCAATTAGGGTTTGCATGCAATTAGGGTTTGCATGCAAATTCTAGGGTTTGCATGCATCCCAGTCACTAGGTTGATGCCTCCAGCACCTTAGCCACCTTATTCTAGCACCCGGGAGCCACTTACTTCAGAGTTTTAGCCCTCCTAGTCAGGAAGGCACCCACTTCTCACCTACTGCAGAGAAGGGCGCACTTCTTCACCTACCACTGCAGTTCCACTTCAGTTACATTCAATTAGCTCCGATTCTCCCTGATTTGAGGCTAGTTTCACTCCCGACTAACTGTTTCACTTCCGTTGGACCTCCAGATTGACTAGATGACTTGTTCTGACTTCAGTTAGCCTCGCATGCGCCCCCCACTGAGCCTCCTTCCCTTAATCAGTGCTACACACTTCAATTACACTTGTTACACTCAGTTAGACTCAGATTGACACCTGGATGACTGGTTCTTGTGCATTGATGAGCACCACTGATTGATGATGAGGACTCCTAGTTGGAGTCAAGATACTCCATTCAGTGATTCGAATGGCATTCTTAGGCAATTCGAATTGCTCACTCACATTGTCAGATTGTATTGTAATTATTCACCCTTATTGGGATATTGAGCACTGCTGCATGTTTTGCACAGTTTTACACCATATTTTCTATGTTCATCTGTTGTGATTGATTTACTTGTTCATTAGATCTGTTGTGACTAATTTTACATGGTATCAGAGCCATGGAAGGGACAAGATCTCTTTTCTGCAGGTGTTCTACATGAAGATTGAGTGAATTGCTCACCAATATATTTCAGCAGCGGCATGCAAAATATCATGTGCATTCGCTCATGTGCATGAAAGGCTGAAAACATAGTGTTTGTTTGTGTGTGATTTACAGGTTTCTTACTTCCTCCATGTGCATTCGCTAATGCAAAGATAGAGACTTCTTCTTCACAAAATATTCTTACTCCATTCAACTATGATGAATGCAAACCAAAGATGATTGCATTCTTGAAGAGACAATGTCTTTTTGATATGTGCATTGGTAATACAAGAGATTTTGATTCCGATGAAGAGAAGAATGATTGGCTCAATGATTGTGACAGAGCTTTTGGAGAAATATGTCTTGCTATGTCTCCTTGTATGCGCTACCTCAGTAAGACTGCTGAAAATCCAAGTGATCTATGGGTCCAACTTGACAGAGAATTTGGAAAGTAGGAAGAAGAGGATCGTGCTAGCCTTTTGGAGAACAAGCCCAGTGAGATCTCCTTATGTGTTCTTTCCAATCATGTGTTGGCCTCAACAATTGTTCAAGATGAAGAACAAACTGTAGATTCAACACTCATTCTCTCAAAGTCTTCTATTTCGAATTCTGAGCAAGATAAACCAGCTCATACTCTAGATTCCAAAGAGGTTCTTGAATCCTCTCCTTCACATGAGTTTGCCGGCATGCAGAATAATGATATACTTGAAGTTTTGGAGGTAAAATCTGATTTTGGAGGTGAAGCATTCACCCTCCTTGATTGCATGCCTCCTATAGACTTATGTTCTATCATTTGCAAAGTTTCTCAGATTTTTAATGAAGATGAAGAGCACTACCATTCACTTGAGTTCAATTCTCATGCACTTTTTGCTGATTTTGGTTTTGATCTCACCCTTGTTGGTTCAAAGGAGATCTCAAGAAACCATTCATCTCTTTTTGGAGCTGATTTAACTTCTATTGATAAGAAGTTCAAGTTTCAAGATCTATTTTATCCGATTGGAGCTATTCCTACCTCACTTGGTTCGAATCACAGGTTCCAGGATCATCCTTATATTTTCAGATTTGTTCTCACCATTTTCGGTATGAAGAGCAAGTTCTTAAAGTCTCCACATTCGCTTGCATCCACTGATGGAGAATTCAAGCACATGTTTTTGGAGCATGATCCATTTACTCCCAAGAGTAAGATACCTCTAGACATATCTACTTGATTTTGGAGCAGTTAAATCTTTTGGTGTGCTACAGTCTATTTTGAGGGGGATTATTTTTCCCATGAGGTTTTCCCCATTTTCTCGGTTTATTGACTGTTATTAGTTTGGATTATTATTGTATTGGGGTGACCTTTGGTCTTAGTTACCAGGGCCCTACTTTTTTTTTTTTTGCACATCATAGTCTAGCTTGAGGGGGGGTGTTTGGATATCCACATCATCTTTTTCAGGATCTTACATGCAATTAGGGTTTGCATACAAACTCTAGGGTTTGCATGCATTTTGCATGCATCCCAGTCACCAGGTTGATGCCTCCAGCACCTTAGCCACCTTATTCTAGCACCCGGGAGCCACTTACTTCATAGTTTTAGCCCTCCTAGTCAGGAAGGTGCCCACTTCTCACCTACTGCAAGAGAAGGGCGCACTTCTTCACCTACCACTGCAGTTCCACTTCAGTTACATTCAGTTAGCTCTGATTCTCCCTGATTTGAGGCTAGTTTCACTCCCGACTGACTGTTTCACTTCTGTTGGACCTCCAGATTGACTAGATGACTTGCTCTGACTTTAGTTAGCCTCCCATGTGCCCCCCACTGAGCCTCCTTCCCTTAATCAGTGCTACACACTTCAGTTACACTTGTTACACTCAGTTAGACTCAGATTGACACCTGGATGACTGGTTCTTGTGCATTGATGAGCACCACCGATTGATGATGAGGACTCCTAGTTGGAGTCAAGCTACTCCATTCAGTGATTCGAATGAACTTCTTAGGCAATTCGAATTGCTCACTCACATTGTCAGATTGTATTGTAATTATTCACCCTTATTGGGATATTGAGCACTGCTGCATGTTTTGCACAGTTTTACACCATATTTTCTATGTTCATCTGTTGTGATTGATTTACTTGTTCATTAGATCTGCTGTGACTAATTTTACAGTGAAAACTCTGAAGATCTTCCATCTTATCAAATAGATTTCTAGTTTTTAAAAGATAAATTAGAGTAACTTTGAGGAGCCTTTCAGGGTGAGATCTGCTTTGATCATTGTTTCAACTATATAACTAAATCGTATCAATCCCTACTTTTTTTTTTGCTATTTAACTATGTAAGGGTTTGTACAATAAATGAACTTCGAAACAATGTTTAAGTAATCACAATCTACTTGAGAAGACTATACTAAGTGTTAAATGTTTTTAGTGCTAGGATCTTATGTTATCATTTTAAACCTCATAGTGTAATATTACTATTGTGCTTATATTGAAAGACTATAGGTACGAAATGGTTCTTTAAGATATTTTTCTCTAAAACAAATAATGCAAGATACTTTTGGATTCCTTCTAGTGAAGCTCATGGGACTGCTTCATGTAACTTGACACCACACTCACAACATAATAAATATCATGCCTAGAGTGTGTCAGATGCAAAAGACTACCAATCAATTGTCGGTAAAGTGTAGAATCCACCAACGGTGTAGAATCACCATCCTCAAGACTGATTCTCAAGAGGAATGGGAACGGTGCCGCTTTAAATTATTCCATATTGAAATTATTTAGTAGGTACAAATAATATTTTGATTGCGAAATCATGATCCCATCAAAATTCTGAGTGATCTTGAGACCAAGAAACTTCATCAACAAGCCTAAATCACTCATATCAAATGCTTGGTGTAAAGCGATTTTTATAGTGTTGATCGAAGCAAGACTGCTTCCTATAATCAATAGGCCATCAACATAAAGTAAAATTATCATAAAATTACCTTCATTTTGTTGTAGATACACATTCGGATCTTATTTTCATCTAACAAAGTTTTGCAATAGAAGAAAGGAATCCATCTTTGCATATCAAGCTCTTGGGGCCTATTTTAAACCATACAAGGATTTCCTTAATCTGCAAACAAGTGTCTGATCTGATATGTAAAATTTGAGATGATTCATTTATATATATTCTTGAAGATCCCCATGAATAAATTCACTCTTCACATCCATGTGGTGCACCTCCCAGTGCTTGAATGTGGAAATTCCCAAAACTAGCTAGATTGAGTCCATTTTTGCAACCGGTGCAAAAGTTTCTATGTAGTCCACACCATGGAATTGTGAGAAAACTTTTTCCACCAACCTAGATTTTTATTTTTAGGTTAAACCATCAAAAACAAGCTTTTTTTGGTAGACCCATTTGCATTTAACCAATTTCCTCCCAGGTGAAAGAGAAACTAGCTCCCATGTTGCATTTTCCTAAAGAAAATTGTACTCTTCATCCATGGCGGTTTTCCATCTCGGATCTCGGTGGGAATGATAGTATGATTTTGTATCTCACCCAATCATAAAAAAAGAAATCGGAAAGCAATGGATTAGCATATGAAAAAGCCATACCTCCTCTTTGAAATTCTGCTCGGGTTCTTCTTGGATCGACAGGATTTCCAATGTTAGAATCGACATATGTGGGAGTCTTTTTTTCCCACTTTGGAAACTGAGGGTTATCATATGGATTTGAATCCAAAATTGATATTTCATGTTCATTAATACCAGACATAACATAATAAATATCATAACATAAACTTTTAGTATCTTCTTTCGAATATTCTTCCAGAACAGGAAGCAATTTGGCAGTTTCTTCCTCGACTAGTTGAAGATCATAAAGCAGTTCTTAAAATTGGACACTCCTCTTGATGAATATTCTTCTGGATATGATATCTGTGAGTTTTTATCCTTTGTATTCTTCAAAATATCCAATTAGGGTGCACTCGGTACTTTTTGGTTCGAAATATCTTCTCTTCTCAATCGGAACTCTAGCCCATGTAGTGGACCCGAAAACCCTGAGATGTGACACATCAAACTTGTGTCCAGTGTAGGATTCGAAAGGATTTCTACCTTTGACGGATGAGTGTGGAACTCTGTTCTTAATTTATGCAACAACACTCATGGCCTTAGCCCAAATATTTGAAGCTAAACATTTCGACTCAAGCATACAAGTAGCAATCTCTTTCAATTCTCAGGTTTTCCTCTCTGCTACACCATTCTGTTGAGGTGTGTAGGGGATTGTGTGCTGGATTTCGATTCCATTTTCCAAACAAAGTTAAATAAACTATGATTTGATATATTCTCCACAATTATTATATCTAAGAGCTTTGATCTTGCTCCCAGTGGCAGTCTCAACAGAATCCTTCAAATTCTTGAACCTTTCAAGCACTTTCGATTTGTTCTTGAGAAAGTAGACCCATGTGAATCTGGAGAAGTCATCAATGAATGTCATAAAATACCTTCAAAAATTCTTGGAGGGATTTGGTAAATGACCACTGATATCATTATGAATCATCCCCAAAATACAAGAAGCTCTGCTAGCTTTTCCTCGATCGAACTTGCGCTCATGTTGCTTTCCAATGATGCAACCCTTGAATATCCCTTTTGAGGATTTGATGTTTGGAAGTCCTTCAACCATGGAATTATTTTGTAGCTGCTGAAAATAATTGTAATTAAGGTGTCCAAACCTCTAATTCCATATCCATCTAACCTCATTTCCATGAGTCGGAAGGGAACTTAGCTTTAAATATGACAAAAAGTGGGAAAACTCATATGTTTTTGCAGCATGATTTTCCTTGCCTGTTGCAATGAGTTTTCTAGTGCTAATATCATAAATTTCAACATCATTACAGATGAATACAACCTTCTTTGGAAAACTAGTATGTTTCATCTAATACACAGAAAGCAAATTCGAAGCTAGATAAGGAACATAGAGAACATTTTGAAAACTACCATGTTCTAAATGAATAGTACCTTTGCCTTTCGATGAAATTTGTGAATCATCTCCCGTGTATATGGAGATGCAGATATCGGAGTCTAATGATGAGAAATATTATTTTCTTGAAACCATGTGATTTGAAGCTCTTGAATATATGGGAAGAGTTGTTGAATTTGAAATAGTTTCCATGAGTGCATGACCTCTTTCTAGATGATCGTTATTGTCCTTCTTCCTTGTGCCATTTGGAAGAGTGATATTGTTCTTCTCCAAGAGAAGGGCCATCTGATCAATATTTTTCTTTGTGCATTAGCTTTCAAGATGAAATACCCTGCCATAGTAAGAAAACTTTTCCTTCTCCTTTCCCTTTTGCTTGTATTTTCTTGAACCTGAGGGCTCATTTGACTGCTTGGTCTTCTCTTTCTTTTGCTTTTCTTTAGCATTTGTAACCTTGGGTCCTCCAGCAAATAGGGCTTGATCTTTGGAGGATCTAATGAACACCATATGAAAAATCTTGTCATGCTATTCTGTTAAGGACTCAATGAATGCATTCAAGGATGGCATCTTCCAATTTGTAATGGTGAGTTTTCCTGAATGGAAGGTAGAGACAAACACTAAATAATATGCTCCTAGTTTCAGAAGGATTGAAAGGATTAACCGATCATCCTTCTTCTCGACACCACTTTGCTTCAACTGAAGCACCAAATGCTTGAACTTGGTGAAAAACTCATTGATGGTTTCGAAATTCTTAGGATTGAGGGAAATCGGTTCATTCTCCAAATGATAAGATCTCATATCATCCTTCTTGCCAAAATGAGTAGCAAGTTGTTTGCATACTTCTTTTGGAGTCTTCAATTCGATGATATGGAAAAGAAGTTATTTCAAAATATTGAGACATAAGAAACCATAAGATCGATCAAGCTTATTGAATAACGTGGACTTCTCTATGGCTGCATTAGGCTCTAGTTCTATGCCCATAGTAACTCTGTAGATTCCTTTGGAGTGCAATACAATCTCTATATCATCTCTCCACTGATGATAGTTGAAAGGAGTAAGAAGATATTTTGAAGAAGAGTCCATTTTAGCTATACCAAATGAAATAGGAAGCTATGACAAACCTGGAATCAAAGACAAACAAACAATATTTAGGTCGAAAACCTGCACTTTTCAAGTTGCATAACCCCCGACATAGCCTATCAAGCAAGCTTGATAAGTTGAATGCACATTATCCTAGATTTATGTGGAAAACTTTCAGCTTCTGGTGCAGTGTCGGAATATTTTTGAACAAACTTGCTCAATCTTCATCTAAATAACTCTGTAGAAGAGTTGCCTTGTCCTTCCATGGATCTGATACCATTTAAAATTCAAGCACAACATATCTATGAAATAGGCATAACAGTTACTAGAGATGCATGTGACAAATTGTGTTTCAAAACACTAGTGCAAAAGGTTTACAGTAGTTCATGCATTATCATTAAATCAGAAGATAATTACAATATGTAACAATGGATACAATAAGCCAAGCAATTCGAATCCTAGAGAGGTCATTCAAATTTAATGCATGAGAGTGGCTTACTTGGCAGTTAACACCACTCGACACATCATTTAACCACTTAACTACCATGTAATTGTCTCTAACAAACTCTGAAACTGTCTAACTGAGTCTAACTGAATCCAAAACTCAAATGAATGCCCAAAATTAGGGGAGGGTGCCTTGACTTTAGTTAACTGAATATTAGGTGAAATAACACTAGATTAATTCAAACTAAGTAGGAGGGCGCCTTTCTGACTCCAGTTAGTAGAATACAATAATAAATGTTGTTAGATGGACTAAGTAGGGCACTTTTGTCATGCAAATCACCTCAGTGTGCTCCCTGAATGATGGAGGATGCCTAGTTAACTGATATTGATGGCCCAGTTGACTCCCCAAATGAAGGAGGAGGCCCAATTTACTGAAACTGGTGATCTTTTGATGATGTAAACAAATAATTGAGTCAAAATACTTAGGATAAGTGTCAAATTAAGCTGTGAAGCCTAAATAAATGATGTGTGGTTGGAAAATTCTCCAACACAAGGAACCCAAGTGGACTTGGGATTGGATTAGATGCACACCATCACTTCGATTAGATTCCAATTATGAGATATTTTATTAATGTATGGAAGATTGTTAATACATATTTTGTGATTCTAGAGATGATATTTTTTAACAAGAGACGTTTCCACCATTCCAATTCTCATGTAATCAACAACCAAAGAACCTTGGGTTCACATCACTACATTGATAGAGGAGATATATTTAACACCCATCACACTAATATCCTTTAGATCCCTAACAATGGTCTTGTTAACTAAATGGAATTTATTCTCATTTTTTTTCCTTCTGGCGAAAGGAACCTTTAGATTTCATGGGAGATGTGCTTCATAACCCTGATTGGGGTGCGCATTATGGAGCATTGATAGAGGGGGGAGAAAGCATCAATTTGATAATGTTTCTTCTTCCTACAAAATTTATCCATTTAGAACCCAATGTTAAAATTTTCCTTATTATATTTTTCCAAACTTTCATTTAAGGGTTTCCCAAAGATAGATATTTGAAGAAGGTCCAAGGTTCCAAGCAAAGTATGTTTAAAATTATAGCAATAGAATGAAATTGGTGTTTAGTAATATTCTAGGAATATATGGAGGAATTATATTTCCCTCGAACCTACGGAATTATTTCTTTATTTTGTTGAGATTATCATCATTTGGAGGATGGTTGTTCATGGATTGGATGATGATAGAGGAATACTCAAGTATAATCAAAGTGCTAGTGTTTAAATAGATTGCAACCATATTTCCTTGTAGAAGAGCATAATTCTTTTCTTGGTTATTTGATGATGTACCTAATCCCCATTTGAAAAAAATTTCTCAAGTTTCTCTGCCATAAAAAATGACCCATCGAGACTTTCCACACCTATATTTCATTCAGTTACTCCATCAAAGAATAATGTATGCTAATTGTGTTGTGTTGACCATTATTTAAGCTCATTTTATGTCTTTCTTATTTTCCATCAGTGTTTGTAGGACAACTTGATTCTCATTGAGTAAGACTAAGATGATCCTTCGAAGAGGACATTTCTTAAAAAATACTTGTCCTCAACATATAACATGTATGCTTGATGGTCAGTCAGTTCCTTGTTTCTAATCAACTTTTCTATTGGTCCTTGAGATTTGGCTATTATGCACCTTAAATGTTCCAATTCTTGTTGAAAAATAGTTGTGTTCCTTTCTAGCCAAAATTTCTAACATGTATATTTAGGTAGGTAATTCCAAGCTCTCTTGAGGATTGTCTTGTTAGTAAATGAACCTCTACTTTTTATTCCTCTTAGAAAACATGTTGATCCAGCTATTGGGGGTGTTCCATCTAGAAATAATTTCTTGAAACACAAATTGCACACTTGCTTGGCAAAGTTGCATCTGAAAAATATATGACCCTAGGTTTGAATGCTCGATCTACATAAAACATGCCAAGACGGTCTATTTATCCCTCACTAATGTATATCCTCTAATGTAATATTTTTTGTGGATCATTAGTTAGCAAAGGTTATTGACTTGTGAATTCCATCACTCTTCCATATTTTATTCTAAATGATCAATCTAAGTAAGTGCATAAGTGATAAGAGATGAGATTAATATCCTTGTTTCACAATGTTTCCAAAATTTCCCCATCATATAGAATCATGTTCAAATATATAATATGGGGTACACATCTCTTAATATGGGTAAAAAAAAAGTGTACCAACTCAGACAGATGGAAAGGAGGTCTGAAATACCATTCTTCCAATTGAATGTCATATCAAGACTAAATAAAAAGTTCGCACAACGAATTGATCCCTTGATTTTTGATCCAATATTTAAGAGGGTGGAGAAAAAATGAACACTGAATGGGAAGATTTCACATTATACTATCTCTTCTAGTTTCTATCAACTTCCCATCGCAAGGAACCCAAGTGGACTTGGGATTGGATTAGATGCACACCATCACTTTGATTAGATTCCAAATATAAAAGGATTTATTAATATACGGTAGGTTGTCAATACATCTTTTGCAAATCTAGACATGATATTTTTAATAAGATAATTTTTCCACCATTCCAATTCCTCTGTAAGTAACAACCAAAGAAATTCATAACGTATGGATCTTTAACACCCATCCCACCAATATGATTTGGATCCCTAACAATGTTCTAGTTAACTAAGTGAAATTTATTCTCATTTCTTTGCCTCCTTTCCAAATGAGACTGTAAATTTCATGGAAGGTTTGCTTCATAAACCAGATTCGGGTGATAATCATGGAGCATTGATAGAGGGGGAGGGAAGAAAGCACCAATTTGATGATGATTATTCTTCCTCCAAAATTTTTCCATTGAGAACACCACTGTTAAAATTTTCCTTCAATTTTCCTTATTATGCTTTTCCAAAATTTCATTGAAGTGTTTCCAAAGGATAAAGGCATGAGTATATATTTGAACGAGGTCCAAGATTCCAAGAAAGGCAAGTTTAAAATTCTATCGATAGAATGAAATTGGTATTTACTTATATTCCAGGCATATATTTGACTCTAACCATTTTTTCACCTTTGGAGGAATTTAGATAATGTTCAAGGAAAAATTGAAATCTCTCTATAATGACTATTTAGGACCCTCCCAATTGGAGCATGTCATCATCAAATTGGAGTGGTTTATACCTGTAATGCCGCTACTAAGTTTTATTCCTTGGGAACTCCCTTACATACTTTTTATTTTTAGGCTCCTACTTAGCAAATCAACCATAATTATATAAAGTAGATGGGAGAGGATGAAACCTTGCCTCAAACCCCTAGTACTTTTGAAGAAGATAGAGATATTCCATTAAGTAATGGATCCATCTAAGGACCCTTGATGCATTCTTGAACCAATTGTAAAAAACCGTTAGAGAACCCTATGATTTTCTATAGGGTAGATCACTAAGCTTGAACAAACCTCACAAATATCACTCATGAATTGCAGAGAAGAAGAAGAAGAATTGAATCAATATTCACACATTAACACAGAAATGGTAAAATTTGCAGTATAATCATGCATCAACTGTAAGCTGGCACTCTAATTTGAATACAATACAATACATCTTGCAATACATTAACTAATGGTTCCATCTAAGGACCCTCGATGCATTCTTGAACCAATTGTAAAAAATCGTTAGAGAACCCTGTGATTTTCTACAGGGTAGATCACTAAGCTTGAACAAACCTCACAAATATCACTCATGAATTGTAGAGAAGAAGAAGAAGAATTGAATCAATATTCACACATTAACACAGAAATGGTAAAATTTGCAGTATAATCATGCATCGGCTGTAAGATGGCACTCTAATTTGAATACAATACATAATGCAATCAAATGAATTTGAATACACCTAAGGTCATTCGAATTATCCTTAATGTGTGGCTTGGAAAACATTGGAGACATCACCCAGTCATTGGTAATAGTCACAAATAGTCAAATATCATTCAAATGAGTCTAACTGAGTCTAAATGATGCATTTGAGACTAATATAGGGAAGGAGACTCCAAGGTGGCCGACACATGAAAGACTGTCAGTAGTCAAGTGGCACTCTGATACATACAACTGGAAGCTACAGGGAGTTAAACTAAGCAATCAATGCATAAACTATGGAATAAATGCAAGAATTGACTAATGGAATCCAAGAGTGTGTAGTAGGGTGCATTTTTCATCTATATGAGGAAAAAAAGGTGCACTAGGTAGGTATGAGGGATACTGAGGGATAAAAACAGGCTCCAAGGGGCTGAATATGAGCTCTAGGGGAGACTACCATCCTGATGAATGGATGCATGCATGCAGAATGAATGCAAATCATGCAAATATATAAATGATGATGAGAATATTCCAACACCCCCTTGCAAGTTGGACTATGAGGAAACACATAACTGCAAACTAGTAGGGCCCTGGTAACTGAGACAAAAGGTCACCCCGTACAAGAATCTAAATAAATAAAGTGAGGAAAGAGGGAAAACCTAGTGGGAAGAAATCCCCCCCTCAAGATAGACTGTAGAAGGTAATCAATCATGTACATCACTCAACCCAAGAAGGGATCAAAGATAAGTGAACTTCTTCACTGAGAAGGTCTTAATGAATATATCTACAATTTGCTCTTCCGTAGGAAAGTAGTGCAATGTGATGGTATGATCATGCACCAATCCTTGGATGTAATGCATTTGTATCTCAATATGTTTGTTTCTTTGTCTCAGTACCGGATCTGTAGAAATCATGATAACACTCGGATTGTCACAAAAGATGACTGGTGGAGTACTGAATCAAGTCCCAGACTTTGACAAGATTCCCCATAACCAGATGCACTGTGTGGTTGCATTCACTCCACCTCTGTACTCGGCCTCAGCTAAAGAAAGAGCTATAGCATTCTACTTTTTGCTCGACTAACACATAGGTCCAGATCCAATCATGAAGACAAAACCAGATGTAGACTTTCGATATGAACTATCTCCAGCCCAATCTGAGTTTGTATACTCAAATAGGTTCAAAGGAGACCCAGTTGCATAGTGAAGACCATGAGTCTTCGTCCCTTGCAAGTAATGCAAGATCCTCTTTGCTTCCTTCCGGTGAATCTCTCGAGGCTCCTGCATGTATCTCGAGACAACACTAACTGCATAGGATATATCAGGTTGAGTGTTTGTAAGAAACAATAGACGACCAATCAACTGTCGATACAAAGTACTATCCACTAGAGGGGTGGAAGAACCATCTTCAAGGATGATCCCCAAAAGAAAAGGAAATGTTGTTGGTTTGCATTCGCTCATATGGAACCTGTCAAGAGGATCTGAAGCATATTTGGACTGTGCAACCTTGATTCCTGAATCACTCTGAGTGACTTCAAGACCAAGAAAATGCTTTAACAGTCCAATATCTGACATAGAGAAGGAGTTGTGAAAAGTTGTTTTTATAGATCTGATGCATGAAGAGTTGCTCCATGTAATCAATAGATCATCAACATAAAAAAAAATCAGAATTAGGGAGTTACCATCATGTCTCATATAGACATTCAAATAATATTTTCACCTCTTGAAATTTGTGTCAGAAGGAAGGAGTCCATCTTTTCATACCAAGCTCAAGGAGCTTGCTTGAATCCACACAAGGACTTCCTCGATCTGCACACCAGTGAATATTCATCAATATACCCCTCAGGTTGCTTCATGTAGATCTCCTCCTCTAGATCTCCATGAAGGAATGCACTCTTGACATTCATTTGATGCACTTCCCAGTGCTTGCATGCAGTAAGAGAAAGACCAACAAATGAAATCCATCTTAGAAACAGGAGCGAATGTCTCATAATAGTCAATCCCATGGACTTGGGAGAAACCCTTTGCAACCAATCGAACCTTCTATTTGCTTGTGACCCCATATGAGTCCATCTTTGTTCTTTATACCCACTTGCATTGAACAGGCTTCCTCCCAGGAGGGAGAGAAACAAGCTCCCAAGTTTCATTTCTTTGAAGAGACTCATACTCTTCATCCATAGTTTCTACCCATATTGGATCTTGGGAGGCTTCAAAGAAGGTCTTTGGATCTGATCCAATCATAAGAAAGCATCTCTCGGTAAGAAATGGATCTGTGTGAGAGAGTATAGTCCTTGTATATTGAAGATCAGATCTGGTACTTGTTCTTGGAGGTAGTGGATCTCCAACAAGATCGTTGGTGGATGCAACAGTGGTGGTGGCCCATTCTGCAATAGGAGTTGCATCTGTAGGTATTATATCTTCAAGTTCTTATATATCTAGATCTAGCTCATTTGCTCTTTTTTGTGAACTTTATCTTTCTTGACCTTCTGCTTTGTATTTTTTCCATTCAAGTAACCTTTACAGGTTCCCTTGGCAAACTTGATATTGGGTAGTCCTTCAACCATCTCTCGAGTGTGCATGTCATCCAGATATTTGTAGTTGAGATGCCCAAATATTTCATGCCACAATCTACTCTCTTCATTTGCATGTGTGTGAAGAGAAGACTGTTTGGAGAAAGGTAGGAAGTGAGAAAACTCATAGAGTTTCGACTTGTGATTAGAAACACCTTTTTCTATGATATTTCCAGTGTGGATCTCCTAGATTTCGGCCTCATTTGGAGTGAATATGACCTTCTTTGGTGCTCCAATGTGGGTCATTTGGTATACTGAAAGTAGATTGGAAGTAAGTGTAGGAACATAGAGTACATCTGAGAAGTATCCATGCTCAAGGTTGATCCTTCCAATCCCCTCAGAGCAGACCTCAAGAATCATTCCCCAACATGATTGAAGGGCCAACTATGCATTTCTAACTAGAAAAGAGATCTTTGGAGGAAGACATGTGTCTTGATGCTCCTGAATCAATGATGAAGGATGAATCTCTTGATGCACCTGCCATGAGAGCATGGAATCTCTCCTTGTCCTCATATCTTGAATATTCAACTTCTTTCTTCCTAGCACATGCAGGTACTGGAAGGTTATTCTTTTCAAGTATTTGAGCCATCAGATCTATTGTGTTCTTCATGCATCTGCTCTCAGGATGGAATCCTCTGTTGCAATAGGTACATTTGGATTTCTCCTTGTGAGATTGCTTTCCCTTCTTGGAATTCGAAGCCCCTTCTGACTGATAGGGATCCTTCTTTTGCTTCTTCTCATTTGAATTTCTGTCTTTTAATTTTTTCTTTCCTTTTCCATTCGCTCTCTTACTCTAAGCAGTTGCAAGTGCTGAATCCATCTTGGGTTTGATCATTCCCATGTGAACCAACTTCTCCTCCTCTTCTATGACAGACTGGATGAAGGTTTCAAGAGTGGGAAACTGCCATTTTTGGATGGATAGATTTGCTGACTGGAAGGTGGAGACAAAAACTGAGTTATCAGGACCCAATTTTGACAGAATATCTAGGACTAGCTACTTCTGTTCTTTCTCTATTCCATATGTCTTCAAGTTCGAAATCAGATTTTTAAACTTGGTGAAGAACTCATTGATTGAGTTGAAACTGCTAGGGCTCAGGGAGATAAGCTCATTTTCCAATTTTTGACCCTTAAAATCATCTTTCTTCGCAAAGAGAGTTTTGAGCTTGTTATGAACCTCCAATGGAGTTTTTGATCAATGACATGAAAATGTAGATCATCTGAAATACTAAGAAGTAGCAGTCCAATAACTTCATCAATTTTATCAAGATACATTGATTTCTCAACTGCACCAGTGGGTTCGACTGCTATGCCATTAAACACTCTAGAAAGGCTTTTGGACTTCATGAATATGTCCATCTTGGCTTTCCAGTCGAAATAGTTGAAGGAGGTCAATTTTAGATCCATGGTAGCTATTGAAGTCGAATTCAATATGAATTCAAATGATGGAATAAACATGCAAAATAAATGAAATTGTTGATGGAGATTTGTTGCAAATAAAGAGAAAGATGCCTTAGGACAGTGATCACATGTGAATGGATCCTTCACATTTAACTAGACCTCACTGGATTGCTCCAGTGAATTCAAAACAATTGAACCATGAATTGTTCTGGAAATCCATAAGCTTCTGGGGCTCAACTGAAAAACAGTTGCTTAGTAAACTGTTGCAACTACTGCAGTTCGAATAGATGTATCAAGCTCTGATACCATGTGATATTCTACAGGGTAGATCACTCATCTTGAACAAACCTCACAAATATCCCTCATGAATTGCAGAGAAGAAGAAGAAGAATTGAATTAGTATTCACACATTAACAAAAAAATGGTAAAATCTGTAGTATAATCTAAAAACATCTTTTGAAAGATGTTTTCTTTACTAAAATGACCGCATCTCACAAATGGTAAGGCATTGGAGGAAAATAAAAACATCAAAGTTGTAGCGAATTTCAAGTTCTTTCCAATGGTCCAAATTACGCCCAATTCTGAGTTATGAACGAAAAGTTATGCCCAAAATACAAAATATTCCTCGAATGTTTACGTTTTTTCTTATTTAGGATACATTTTGGCATGGGTAATTCCTTATTGAAAGTTTCCCTTTCACCCTGGAATTGAGGTTTCCATCTCCACAATTTCTTTTGTGATGAGGGAAATGAATGTCTCTTCATTCAATTAATTTAAGATGGTTGTAAACCATGCATGCAAACACTGATGGAGAGTAACCATGGTGCATAGGCATCGTGTGGGAGAAAGGGATGATCCTCTCTTCCCAAATCCTTGTCTTTCGATGCATAGTGGAGAAGGAGATATCGCTCAAGGGTTCTCATGGATTCCTTATTAAGAAGATGCCCATCCAACTTCCCATCCAACTTGATCATGGCAGAGGCTCACCTCCTTGCAACCTCGATGGAGGCCCACGATTCTAACGACTGTGTTTATAACATCTCTTATAAATTGTGTGATTTTTGTAACTACAAAATGCATTTTCTAACGATAAAACATGTCCACATTTTGTAAATGCAAAAGAATGCATGTTTTGTAACTGCAAAATGTGTTCACTTTTTGTAACTGCAAAATGTGTGCGCTTTTTATAACTACAAAAAGCGTGTGTATTCTATCCTACACATCTTGTGTGTCAAATAACCTATTAGGTTGGGGCTCCTCTAGTGCTAATGTGAAGGAATGCATACACATTTTTTTTGAAAATGGAAATGTGTTTGAAAAACTACAAATGCACCAAAAGGGTCCCTCAAATTCATGTGAGTGCTGAGTATCTTTGCCAAATAATAAGTGTTTGTATTTTTCATGAATGCATCCCTTAATCCAAGTGAACCAAAATTTAAAAAAAAATCTCTAATGTGTTTTCTAGCATGCTTACACTCTTTATCATATCAAGAGTTTGTTGTTTTGTTTTCCTTTTTACAACGAAACTACAAATGCACCAAAAAGGTCCCTCAACTTTGTGCGAGCGTAGAGTATCTTTGCCAAATAATATGTGTTTGTAGTTTCCATGAATGTATCCCTTCATCCAAGTGAACCAAAATTAAAAAAAATATCTCTAATGTATTTTCTAACATGCTTACAATCTTTATCATATCAAGAGTTTGTTGTTTTGTTTTCCTTTTTATATAATAAAATGATTGAGAATTTATTAATGAAAATAAAAAGAGTTGTGATAAAATTATTATAAAACTCTTCAATTCCATAATCATTAATATTTTTTAATTAATATTGATTTTTTTCATATATAATTTATTTAAAATAAATTAGATATGCTAATATATGTTAACTTATTTAACTTATTTTTATTTTTAAATAAAAATAAAATATTTTATTTAAACTCATTTTACTCATTTTTAAAATAAATTATTATTATTAATATTATTATTATTTCTTTTCATTTGTGTATGCCATCTTCCTTCCAACACCTTTTTGAATCTTCTTCATACATAAACAATAAATCACTCCAACTTGTTGCTAGAAAGATAACAAACTTGCATATACCAGAAATAAAAATAAAAACAAACCTTTTCGATCTAACAAGTGAGAAAATCACTTTAGATTTGTGAGCCATGCCATTTTCAAATCAAAGTATTCCAATGCTTAATATATTTTTAAGATGTCTACCCAACACCGTCATTTTTAAGAGGTCTATCCAACACCATCCTCACTCTAAATTTCCTTTGCTTCACTATTCTCACCCCATCTTTCCTCTGATGTATCTACCTATATATCCACCTATAGTTTATAAACCCTCTTCACTTTCCAAAGGGGATGATCTCTTGTCTCACGGTCTTAGTGAGTAGGTGCGGTGATCACACACCTCCCACGACAAGCTTTGTAAGAATTGGAAAGGTTGGGGGATAAAGAGTTTTGGGACGTCTCGGGCCCTGCCGTGTCACAAGTTTCTGGTATATCTGGTTTGCGGGCTCTTGGATATACCCTTGGGAGGTTGACTTATTTCCACTATTTCCTATTATCCGATTATTCTAAATTTATAAATTATTTTTATTACACAAGCACATTATCTCCACTATCTCCAATTTAATTTTCTAAATAACATTTATTTTTTTAAATAGTTTGTCTACCACCTTAATTTTAGTTACTAACCTTAAATCATCATCATCATTAGTTTTTTATTTTTTCATTCTTTCATTTCATAGGTGTTCAACAAGAGCATCATGTCACTTACGGGTGGGGAGGGTGACAATAATTTCTCCCAACCACCCAAACTGCATATAATGGACATTTAACCATTAGCTATTTAAAATAAAATCCATCTAGTCTCACGAGATGTCATACTAATCTTTACAACATATCTAAAACTACCTAGTCAATAGGTTTTGGAATTTCCCATAATTTTTTATCCTAATCATTCCATTAATCATTAATTATTAATATATGAATCGCATAATACATCACATCTTCAATGATGTCATAATAATCTTTGCAACATACCTAAGAATAACCCAAATTACATGGAAATTTACACACTTTCCATCCACAAATTAAGGAATTAAGGCCCATCATTTTTACAAACCTTATAATGGATGACACACCGTATTTATTTTTTTTATTGTGTAACATTTTTTATTCTAAACTTTATAAGATTTGGATTTTTATGGATTAATATTGTTGCACTTGTATTTTTTTATCAAATTATAATTATATAATTTCTATCAAATTGCAATTTTTCATTATTAAAATTGTATGTTTAAATAAATAAATGTATTTAACACCCTAAAAATATATTTATTATACAAAGATTTATCATTAAGCAATTTTTCTAAAATTTTAAACAAAATTGATTAAAAAAATAATTCTAAAAATCCAAAATCAAAATTAGAACATGTTTAAACTACCATTTTTTATTAGAACAATAATTAATTACAACTGCAAAAGTAATAAAAAACATACAAAATCGGAACTATAAGGAAGCTTATTAATTCACCTCCACCTCTATCTCCACCCATCCAAAGTTTTAAATAACCATCTAATTAAAATTTTAAATAAGCATTAATTAGGTCTATAGACGTTTTAGGTTTTTCCTAAATTGAAGGAGGACGGGACAAGTGTACTATCAAGATTGATTTTATGAGTACATCTTTTAAAATTTGAAATAAATAATAGTATAATAAATATTGAATTTAAGGAAAGAGTGACTTAAAAATGCAAGTTATTTCAATTATATAATAATAAAAAGTGAGTTCAACAATAAGGTCAAATGCCACTTCTAAGTAAATGAATAATTTAGAAATTCTTTCAATTATTTAATAATAAAAAGTGAGTTCAACAATTAACTTAAATGCCACTTCTATGTAAATGAATAATTTACTCAAAAACTAAGTACATAATAGCTAGTCAAGTAGTTATTTGCATAATAGCTAGTCAAGTAGTTATTTGCAGCTAACCCCTATTGTAACGGTTAAAAATACTCATTCTACATGGGTCATAATGGACATGGTTGAAGTGTTTGGGGGCATGAGCTAGCTAAACCTGCCTATTGGAACCGTTAAAAATACTCATTCTACATGTGTCATAATGCACATGGTTGAGGTGTTTGGGGGCATGAGCTAACTAAACCTAGATTTGGATTAGGGTTTTCTAGAGGGAGAGACGGTTCTATACAAGGTTGCCATCCTTTTCTTTAATTGGATTGATAACGTTTCTGTTATTTAATACTTTGATGTTGCTCTCTTTTGTTTAGGATTCTTGATGCTGCTGAGCCGAAATAATTTGATGGGAATCGAGTCATTACTATTCGTGCTACTTTCAGCTACCTCTGCTTGCATTAATCTTTCGGTGAAATCTGGTGCGAGGGAGTTTCATCAGTTTCAGTGTTTGGATGGCAGAGAGAGAAGGAGAAGGAGCGTAAAGTCTTAATATGAGTATGCAATCAAATTACTTGCCAAACAATATTTCTACATGTTGGCCAAACAATCTTTCTTTGATTTTTCTCTTCAGAAACTTTGGTGTTACTTAGCGTCCGTTTTCTTGCTCTTAGGCACTATTTCTCTTAATACATTTTGGTGTATTACTTGTCCTTAGTATATTCATTTTCTTGCTCTTCGCACCAACTGAGAGGGTTATACATTGAGGCAGGTTTGTGCAGGATTTTTTTGATTTTTTTAATGGGTTGAGAAAAGGATGGATAGCTCTGACTTAAAGCGTAAGGGTTCAATCCGTTAAAGGTTGAAAAAAGGAGTAGGGTATTTTTCAAAAAAGAAGTGGGATATTTTTCATTTAAAGTAGTTGAGATTATTTTATTTCGATGAAATATCGAAAATCGTCCAATCCATTTTCTGTTTGCCGTGTTGCTGCTGCTATCTTCAGTGATGGATAACTATGACACCAGAATGATACTAAGCGATTTTCAGTTATCAGAGAACCCATGTTTGGAACGATAATAACAGTGCATATAATTTTCCAACGCTTTTATACGGTGTGGCCTGGTCCATCACTGGGCCTGGAAACATCTCTCTTGAGCCAATCAGTATGACAAATGGTGGCTTCGGAGGCAGTTTGGTTGAATTCTTAGGGCCAGGACAGGCGGATCTATTCCGCAACTGAATACCACCCAGTATGAAAAAATGCAGTCGACGCCTATTCCAACACTTAATTCAACTTTGTTGATAATACCACCCGGTTTGAGTCCCACCACCTTGGTGGGCTCTCCCGATATTTCTGATGTGCAGGTCAACTCTCCCACTGTTTCTAATATACAGGTTGGCTTTCCTGCAGTTTCTAATGTGCAGGCCGATTGTCCCGATGTTTCTAATGTTCAGGTCGACTATCCTGCAAATTTGTATTGTTTGGTTATTCATTGTATTTATTTCATAGTTTGCTTAAATCTTTCATTTTCATAAAAATGCTATGTGATTCAACAAAATCTGACTGTCCACTGAGTTAATTAGTCCTTCAGAGCTTTAATTCAGTTGAATGTGTAAATTGAAGTTCTAGCTAAACAGTTAGATATCTGTGTCTATGTGGGTAAAGGCTAAATGCTAGGGTAGGGTCTGTCTATACATACATAAACTCAGGATTCTTTAGAGCCTACAAGTCAAAAACATATGCACATTAACCAGACCTAAGCCCTTCTGCTGTTTTAAATAAGTACCGTTAACAACAATAATAAGACCAATTATTATTATTTTACACAGCTTTAACAGGAAATGCACTCGACGCTACTAGATTTGGAAACATGGTTCATCACTAGCAACATGAAATTTGATAGTTTAATGGAGAGATTAACGACAAGGATGGCCTGGTCAGTCTACAGCCGAATACCACCGAATATTAAACCATCCGGACGTAGCGTCTGCCAAGACTTAGTTCCCTTAATTCACAGTACCACTCTGTTTGATTAGAATAACCTCGCTGGAATCTCGCGTTCTTTCAGTCGAATACCCCACATTAATTTATTCAGTGCTGCGCTGAATTTTGTTTTGGAATAAAGTGTAATTGTTCAGTTTCGTTTGTTTGGGAAGAAAGTGTAATTGTTCAATGTTTTGTTCAGGTTTATATTATGGGCGTAGAGTGTTTTTTTCATAAGTTGTTCACTATTCTTCTTCCAAGTAGCCGTAAATCTTGGATATTATATGTTCCCGGTAACTCATCTCTTGTTACAAATTGAATAAAAAATCTGCATAATCTTCATTTCAAATATGTGGATACTTCGTTATCATATTTCATCATATTTCTTTTTTAGGCTGCTAGTTTTGTTCTTGCTGGGTAGTGCTGATGTTGGAGGTAGTTGAGTTATACAGAACTGCTTATTATTACATGAGTTTTTCATTAAGTCAAACACTAACTAGCTCTTCAAAAATAAGGCTTTAACTGCCCAAACCATAAATGATTTAACTGATTAGAGGAATTTAGCCTTCACCCGCATAGACACAGCGATCCAACTGTTTAGATAGAGTTTCAGTCAATTGAATTTCAAGTCGTAAGGACTAATTAACTCACTGGACAGTAAGACGGTAAGATTTTATTAACTCAAATAGCATTTTTATGAAAATAAACCCTTAATTTAAGCAAACTATGAAGTAAATACAATGAATACCTATTTATTTCCAAACAATACAAAATTCACCAAACCAACTGACCTGCACATAGTCGACCTGAACATTATAAAGCGCGGGACAGCCGACCTGCACATTAGAACCAGTGGAAGAGTCCACTTGCACATTAGAAACATCGCGAGAGTCCAGCAAGGTGGTGGGACTCAAACCGGCTGGTATTATCAACAATGGAGAATCGTGTGTTGGAATACGCGGCGACTGCATGTTTTCATATTGGATGGTACTCAGTTGCGGAATAGATCCGCCATTTGTCTGCTGGATTGGTTCAGGAGAGATGTTTCCCCTTAAGACGGTCCAGGCCACACCGTATAAAGGCTTTGGAAAATTATTTTTCCATTCTGGTTCGTGACTATCATATCCATAGTTAGCCATCACTGAAGATAGCAGCAGCAACATAGCAGACAGCAAATGGGTTGAGTAATTTTTAATGGGTTTGGTTTTTTAATATTAATTAAGGGTTATTTAAAAATTTGGTTGCGTGGATGTAGGTTAATTAATGAGCTGGTTATTTAAAACTTTGGAGTTGCTCTTGCAATCAGGATCTGAAAGTTGGATGGGTGGAGGTGGAGGTGGAGGTGAATTAATTATCTTTCCATACCATCCTAACGTTTTGTGTTGAGTTGAAATTGATATGTAGTTATATTAAAGTCATATTTTTATGAGTTGAAATTGATATGTACTTATATTAAAGTCATATTTTTATTATTGGGGTGGTTGTAATAAAAAATTAGTAGTTTAAAGATATTATAATTTGGATTTGAGATTATATGTTTTCAACAATTTTACTTAAAATTTGTTAAAATAATTAGAAAAATTCTTTAATCTTAATTTTGATGCAAAGAAGATACTTTAGGGTATTAAATACACATACCTTTATGTAATTAAAAATAAAATTTCAACAATAAAAAATTATAATTTGATAAAAAAATTATATAATTGCAATGATATTAATAGAAAAACATCCATATTATATAAAGTTTAGAATAAATATATCATATTATGAAAATAAAATACATCTAAAAATGAGTTGGTGATAGAATCATGTGAGCCTCTGATCCATTATAAGGTGTGCATGGAGACTGTATAAATTTCCATGTAATGTTGGTTATTTTTAGATATGTTGTAAATATTTGTATAACATATTTGGAGATGAGATGGATTATTGCTGTGTTTGTGGAGTAACTTTTGTCGAGTATGAAGGAGATCTTGTAAGGTTTGTAATATTGTTGATTGTGATGGAGATGTAACATTTGTAATAATAATGTAACGTTTGTAATAAAAAAATGTAATAACATTTGTAACGAAAGTTAATCAAAATAGAAGCAAGTAAGTTAATAAAAATAGAAGCAAGTTTCTACTTTTATATAGAATCAAATTTATCTCGATTGTTTAATATACTCCACAAGCTCCAAGTGAATAAAAATAGAAACTTGATTCTATATAATATTGTTATATTATGTTTTGTCTTCTATAGAAATTTTATTTTATATATTATATTATGTCGGCCATTAATAAAAAAATATAATTCTAATTTTTGTTTAATATACTAGACAAGCTCCAAATGAATAAAAATAGAAGCAAGTTTGTTTGTTTTCTCTTTAAATTTGGTTCTATATAAAAATAGAATACTAATTATGTTTTTCACTTGGAGCTTGATTCAATATAAAAATAGAAACTTGATTCTATATAATATTTTTATATTATGTTTCATTTTGTCTCGAAATTTGATTTTATACAAAATATTATGCAGGCCATTAATAAAAAAATAGAATTTTAAATTTTGTTTAATATACTCGACAAGCTCCAAGTGAATAAAAATAGAAGCGAGTTTCGTTTCATTTTCTATGGAAATTTGATTCTATATAAAAATAGAATACTAATTATGTTTTTCACTTGGAGCTTGATTCCATATAAAAATAGAAACTTGATTCTATATAATATTTTTATATTATGTTCTGTGTAAATTTGATTCTACATAAATTAATAAAAAAATAGAATTCTAAATTTTGTTTAATATACTTGAGAAACTCCAAGTGAATAAAAATTTTCGTTAAATTTGATTTTATATAAAAATAGAATACTAATTATGTTTTTCCAAATAGGAATACTGAATTTCAATTTAGTTTTTCTACAAAAGTAATTGTAAATTTTGTTTAATATACTTACTTTTTAAAATAATAGTTTTAATTGTAGTGCTTTAAATTTGAATTTAATTTTTCTAAAAATAGAATTCTAAATTATGTTTAATATACTCACTTTTTAAAAATAATAATTTTAATGGAGTGCTTTAATAGTATGAGCCTAGATCCAAGTGAATAAAAATAGAAGCAAGTTTCATTTCGTTTTGTTTTCTCTAGAAATTTGATTCTATATAAGAATTGAATACTAATTATGTTTTTCCAAATAGAATAATGAATTTGCATTTAGTTTTTCTACAAAAATAATTGTAAATTTTGTTTAATATACTCACTTTTTAAAATAATATTTTTAATTGTATTGCTTTAAATTTGAACTTAGTTTTTCTAAAAATAGATTCCTAAATTTTGTTTAATATACTCACTTTAAAAAAAAAATAGTTTTACTGGCGGTGCTTTAAATAGTAATTTGAATATGATATTAATGGTGGGAATGGTTTTAAATATTAATTCTAATTATTTTAAACTATAATCATTTTTAACTATTTAGTTAATTTTAATTTTGATAAATTTTAATTTTTTTAATAATTTTAAACTATTTTAAAATTTAATAAATTTAATTGTTTAATATATTAAATTTTATATTATATTAATATTAAACATTTTAAATTATTTTAACCATTTAATATTTATATTAAATTTAAATTTGAATTTAACTCGTGATTCAAACATATAAATCTTCCGAGGGATAAAATCTCATGAGGTGCCTCTCAAGATTTGATCCCTCTCGCCTCTTGATAAAGCCTAGGATTTGGATCTAGACTAGTATTTTAAATAATTAATGATTAACAAAATTTCAATATTTAATTGTTAATAGTATATATATATATATATATATATAGTTTTAATAAATGTTAATAATTATCATCTATCTTTATATGATGTGGATGATGATGATAACAATTAAATTCTATTTAAACTAATTTTGTATAATATAGAATATTAACTATAATTAAAATCACCTATAATAGATTTATAAAAGTAAATTTTACTTAGAAAATTATATTGGAGACCGTGGAGACGATGCCTTATATAATAAAAATATTTAATAAATTTAGAATAATGTAATAATAGTAGATAGTCGAGATAATGTATTTATAAGATAAAAATCATTATTAAATTTATAAATTTAGAATAATGTGGTAATAGAGTTAGTTAAAAGTCCAAATTGTTATTTAAAATTATTTAATTTATTATAAATTATAAATTATAACAATGTTTTCACTTTTGTGATTTATTTGGAATAAACTTCAAACAATTTGAGTGATTATTTAGAGGCAATATGTCATATGCCTACAACGCCCTAATCCATAAGCCTTTCTTCCACTGGATCATGCGGCATTTCCCTGGTCTTCTAGTGCTAGTGGTGAGGTGAACCCAGGTTGGAAGCCACCTACTGTTATACCTCAAAGTCTCACTTTGAGCGCCATTTCATGTCTTCATGCCATACCACCATGAAAAAACTAATGGTACAACCTCCTAATAGGTATGAAACCTCATTGGTCCCCTCCTTGGCCTTATCTGGAGTCCTTGCAAACAAATCCAACTTACCTCAGCCAAATGCCAACTCATTGAGCCAAGTGTCACTTCATTTGACCATACTTTTCCATTATTTTTGCGCCCTGCTAATAGTGCAAGACGCGAAAATCCCTTATTTTTGTGCTATGCCTGCCTGCAGGGGTACAAAAATATCAATATTTTCGTGCCTTGCTCAGTTCACGGGGCGCGAAAATATATTAACTACCTATTGGCTTGGAATGTGGATCTTATCATCGAAGATATTTTCTTGGGGTTGGGGTTCCTCTCGAGTCATAACCCATCCTCCCTCTTTGTCCTCGTTCAACCTATTGATCCACTATTCACTCACCTAGAGATCCACCTTCCTTTCTAAGTGGTTGATCTCCCAAATCCTATAAGAAAGAGACCATCCATGAGCCAAGAGAGGAACATTTTGAGGCATCAAACTTATGGTCTTAGGATATTTGTAGAGATATCTAGAGAAGGATCTTGGAAGGAGGATTTATTGCTTGGACATCAAGAGTAACTGTATCTTGATCTTCTTGAGTTCTCATTAATATAACTTGTCCTAATCTCCTATGTGGGTTTTTCATATATTTGGATGCATGTCATATTCTATATAGATTAGATCTTAACCTTTACATCTTTTGTTTGGAAGTATTGTTTCTTGTCTTGCTTAAGCAGGTCCAATCCTTAAGATCAAGTTGGAGCTAGAGCAAGGAAAACCAACAGATTCGAGGTGAGTCTTACCATTCTCTCCCTTCTCAACATTCATAAGCTTTTTGTAATGTGTTAAATCTAGGAGAGTAGATCACCATTTGTTTTGATTCTGTCTCAGAATAGACATGTAGGAACTTGGTTTAGTCATTGAGTAGATCTAACTATCTGTAGGACAGATCTACCAATACAAAAGCTGGTGACCATATTGGGGATATCCTAGTTCTCACTTAGGTTATTTGATCTATGATTTTGATCTATTTGATTTTTTATCCGCTTTATTTTTTGTCTACTTTGATCTAGTTTCTCTGCATCATATTAATCTCTAGCTTTCAATTATCACTTTGATCCTCATTTTTTACCTCTTCAGGTCTGCAAACCTGAGAAGACAATATAATTTTCTTCAAAACTTGCACCCCCATTCACTTACAGTGAATTTCGACGCCCCCCACATGCACCACAGAGTGAAAACATCATAATTTGCATGCCCCCTCTGTATAGCAGAGCGCGGAAATTCCTAAATTTCGCGTCTGGGCTGCCTTTAAGGGAGCGAAAATTCCTTGTGTAGTGGCCAAATTTTGTTTTTTTATTGCTTGGATTGATTTTGACTTCTAAGTTAACACTGGTTTCTTATTTTTGTTTGAGCTCAGAGCTATGACAATTTTCAAACCTGTGTGGCTTTAGTGTTTACCCCTGCACTTCTTGGGTTTTCTTTTTTGGCCCTCATTTCACTTGTAGAGTTAAATTTTGAATCTCTTGGTGAATTGCGAGATTCAAGGACAGTCATAAGTCTCTTCTTCCTTTCCTGTAACCTTCCCCTGTGTTCATTCTAATTATACACTTTGCCCATGATCTACAAGTCTGATTTGCTTTTATTGCTTGGTTTAGTATTGGTTTGGATTTATTAAGATTAAATTGACAAGAGTAAAATTTTACTTGAAATCTTTAGTTTTTTCTTTGCAAAAGTAGTCATTTTGTTAAAATTTTCAAGAACATCATTACATATCCTACTGCACTCTTGAAAAACTTTTGGAAAAGTCTCATTTTCTTGTTAATGGATATTTTCATTTTTTTCATCATATTTGTTGAGAAAACTTCAAGGTCTCTTTTCCTCCTTTTCACTTAATGAGTACAATTGTTTTGCAATTTTAGAGCATTTTTCATTTAGTTGTCACCTTTGAACTTATTTGAAGTATAAAAAAACAAAAAACAAAAGCAAGGAATTTGGTTTTCAATTAGTAGTTGGATTCGTTCATTTTGAAAGAGTAGTTTACTTTTTGGTTTGGCATATAAAAGGAAAAATAAAAAACAGTGGTTTTTTCTCCTTTTGAAAGATCGTATTTATGCTTGTTACACTCTGGGAATGAAAGAACTCTCTCCTTTCCATAGCTAGAAATTCATTGAAAAGAGAAGTTGCATTGATTCAATCACACATGCATGGTTTGAGTCAAGTCATAACACCATCATGTTGCATTTCCATCACCTCTTGAGTAACACAACTAGCCCTTAAAATCAATCTCCTAACTCAACACGCATTATCCTCACTTGAGGATACAAAATAATTGTGTAGTTAGGTAAGACATCGGGGATAGGGATCCAAATAATTCCCCCTCTGTCACTTTACATTTGAGACATAGTTTTTTTCCTTTAGGGTTCTCAAATCCTCGTGCATTTTTTGACATGATTTTACACAAATTTATTGGGAGGGCCTCCCATTTCATGGGGGTAAGCAGTGAGTACTAGTTCCAGACAGAATTTGTGGAATACCTTACTCCACCTAGCGCATAAGGAGATCAATCCATTGTCTTCCTTGTAGTCTTCGGCCTCCATACTGGTTGTAAGAGGGATCAAAGGAAGAAGCTCCAACAAACCTTCTCGGACATGTCATGAACGAGGTATCCTAGTGACCTTCTTTCTAGGGCTCTTTTACCCAGGATCCCTTTCGGTAGAGGGATATCCTTTCAGCGTTTGGTATCACTTCATATTGTTTGACTTGGATTTCATCACCTTATGAAGGATACGATCTGTTGAGGTCTCCAGACCTTAGATAGGAGGATTGCTTGCTATTGTACCTTATAGAGGGTCTTTTTATTTTTAGTGTTGCTTGTTGGATTTATGTCCATTTTTTGTTGTTCGCTTACTATGACAGCGGTCTCAGTGTAGTTTTTTGAGCTTTCATTTTTGGCCTACGTGCCTCTTCTTTTCCTAGCTCCCCTTTTGCAAATTCGATAGCTTCAGGATTTTTTAGTTATTTTTCAAACGAGACTTCCCCCAACACATTTAATCTTGTTCCATGGCATACCAAAGGAAATCGAGAAGAAAACAATGGAAGAGTCCCAAACCAATACCTAGAACTAGTCATACACCACCTTCACCCATACCCACACCCCCTACTAGAAGGAAAGATGGTCGGGGGACCATTCCACAATCACTTAGTATGACACCACCAGCTTCTATGGTACTCCAAACCTATAGCACAGTCCTAGAGACTAGTACTATCGCAAAGACTAGTGCAGCACCGCAATCCATTGTTGCACTAGAAGTTAGCACCACAGTGGAAACTACTTTAGCACCTGAGGTTAGATCTTATAGAAATAGATGATTCGGAATTCCTTCCCCCGACCTTCCCTTAGGCCATGACATCATGGCATCCATATGAGCAGAAATGGTTAGTCTATCCCATAAACAAGCGGCAATAGAACGATTTAGACATGAAGTTGTGCAAATACTGGATTCAACCTCACAATACCCACCAATATCCACTTCTCAAGTGGTAAATCCTCGTGATTCCAGAGCCCTCTGATCCACTTCATATGATACTACCTATGGCACATCATTCGTAGGTCGATCTAGACCCACAGAATGGATCCATCTAGAATATTTCCCTGATTACTCATGAACAACAAACATTTTTGCGCCGAGAGGCACTCTAGAACCCAACATGAGGGAGATCTTGTGAGTCGAGTGTTTGTCGATAACAAAATAATACAAAGTAAACAAAAAATAATAATACAAAGTAAAAAGTAATAAATATTATGAAAGAATAATACAGAGTAAAAAGTAAATATGAGACTTAAACTAGAGACTTTACTTTTTACTTTTAATACAAAGTAAAGAGTAAATATGAGACTTTAGAGTGTTTGTCAAGTTTGTCTTGTCCGACTAACAAAATAATACAAAGTAAAAAGTAATAAATATTATGTCGGCCATAAACAAAAAAGAATAATACAAAGTAAAAAGTAAATATGAGACTTCAACTAGAGACTTTAGATCTTAGGAATAGGTGGCTCAGGTATGGCTCCGGTATTGCACTCAAGGAGCTATTCAAGGAGAGGTTTGCACTGCGGGAGATTTGATCCCTCTCGGCGCTTGATAGAGCCTAGGATTTGGATCTAGGCTAGTTTATCCAACCTCATCATTATGGAACACCACTCTGGGCCAAGCCCTTGACGATTTACACACTTTTTCAGCACCCATGCAGTTGACGCCAAAAAGTCCCCTCCAACCTTCCCCCCATCTATTACCAAATGAAATTTTTGGTACTTCTTCAGGTAACATTCCTACTCAGGTAAAAAAAGTACTTTCCCATCATTTCCCTTATCTTCTGGAACTAGTGCACGATCATCTTCACAAGTCGGTACCACTAGTGCAGCCATCCAACCTGCACAACCAATTCCTTCTGATGGTCCTGCTGGAAAGACACCCATTTCTACTATTAGAACACTTGTTGTGAATGGGGAGCAATATTCAAACACAATATATACTATATCTAGAGGACAACCGTTCATTGTTCCCCTGACTAGAACTTATAACCAACCTCCTTCGTCAGGACCATCCTCCCTGTGGGGAACACAAGCGTTAGATTTTGGAGGACAATCATCTGTTGGTACCCCAATTCAAACCAATCACCAACCTCCTCCGTAAGCATCATTTTCTTTTTGGGGGCCACAAACCCAGCCTAGAAGAGGACAACCATTTGTTAGTACCCGAAGTAGGAGTAACAACCAATTTCCTTCATTAGGCTCACTTCCTTCTTGGGGGCCACAAATTCGACCTAATGGGGGAAAAAAGATATTTGGAAACCAGAATCCAACTCGAGGGCACAAAAATAGACATCAATATTTTTCCCCCCCAGTCCGGATTTTGGAGTACTTTATCCTAGTGTCTCAAACAATCAATAGAACCCACCCCCTCAAACCCCACCTCTTAATCATAGCAAAATGAGCAATCCATGGGATCCACCCTTTCAGAAACCTCCCCCTACTCAAGGCATGGGAATTCCACCCAATCAAGGATTTGGGAACTCTGCCTGGATCCCACAAACCTAGTTAGCTACTCCATTTAATCCCACTCAACATTA
Source organism: Larix kaempferi (assembly GCA_027924585.1). Classification (NCBI taxonomy): domain Eukaryota; kingdom Viridiplantae; phylum Streptophyta; class Pinopsida; order Pinales; family Pinaceae; genus Larix; species Larix kaempferi. The sequence continues at coordinate 15,877,609 of BSBM01000030.1, forward strand.
TGCTCAAAAACCAGTTTACAATTCAATTAGGAAACAATTGGTGAATCCTATGATTCCCAACCAACAATTAGTTAACCAGATGGTCCCTAATTCACAGAACTTCCAATAGTACCCCACGGGCAATACCTACGGGTATAATATGCAACAATATGTAGTGCAAGGCCCGAAAGGCGTCCTAGCACCCCATCAATATTATTCATTCCCGCAACATAATCGGCAACTTCCATTTTTGGCAACATTAGACCTACCCAACTTGTCGAGACTCATAAATGATCCCATCTCGAATGAACTCCATTGGCCACCCATTCTTGCCAAAATACCATCGGGCATTCCAAAGTTCGATGTCAAACCTAGGGAAGACCCAAAAAATCATGTCATGACATTCAATCTGTGGTGTTCTTCGAACTCACTGATGGATGAATTTATACGATTGAGGCTCTTCCAACGTACACTCACCAGGACAGTAGCAAAATGGTATATCGAGCTGCCACAACACTCTTTCAGATATTTCAACACCCTTTCCATGCAGTTTTTGACACATTTACAACTCCCCATTCGATATGAGACAGGCACAGACCTCTTAACTTCGTTGCAGCAATCTACTGTCACTCACATCTCTAATCATATTCATGACTGGAGGAGACACCGAATATTAATTAGGGCTCCTATCTCTGAAAAATTAATGGATGATTGGTTTACAAAGTCATTACTGCCACCCATTTCTATGGATGTTGAAATGTGCGGGGCCATCACAGAAGAACAAGAAATCACTTGTGCCCAGTACCTAGATTTGGTTTATTACCAATTCAGCACCCTATATAAACTGATTCCTCACGCCCAATGCCCTACTAGTGATCCATATAGGCCTACTAGCGAACCACCTATCGATGGCATAGTTGGTTCTATGAAGTCCCATCCTCCAACCAAATCGAGTGGACAACAAAACATTGTTGGTCCACCTCAAACCCAGGATGTACCCAAAAAAACTACTTCTCCTCCTTAGACCTACGAGGTGAATGTTGTTCAATCCTCGCCACAACAATCGATAGGGAAAAAGAAGAATAATAGAGGGAAACCTAAAAAATATTCCACTCAATAGGAAAATCCTAAACCACAACAAACCAACACTGATAACAAACCTAAACAAAAAGCCAAGTTCTCTTTCCTCATATGCCAAGAAGACCACTATACAAAGGAATGTCCTTACAAAGAGGAAGTCAATAAATTTGTCAAAGGATCTTCCCTCCTTGTAGTCTTAACCGACCCTTTCCCACAACAAAAACAACAAATGGTTTCACACAACCCCCCACAAGGGGGAAACTAAAACGATAATTCTCAACCAGAGACATATTCAAATCGTGACATTCTTATGATGAGTAATGAGACTGTCCACATATCCACTTGTTCAAAGACATATGATTATGTTCCCACTTCAAACAAAAATGAGAATTCCAAAGATAAAAATCCCTTGGAAGGCATTCCTTCCACTCCTCCACCTACAGGATCTCTTCATATCGAGAGGCCTCCCACTAACACTCTGTTGCGCCCACCAAAGGCCACCATTAGAAAAGCGACATTCAACCCAAACGCATGAGCTGCCCAAAATTACAATATTGTTGAGGACTTAGCTCAAGCACCCTGTGCAATGTCCACTCACGAAGTTCTACAACACTGTCCTACTCAACATAGAACCTTATTGTCAGCATTTGGAGTTGTTGATCCCGACTCTTCCAATACAATCATGTTCAATTTGGAATACTTTAAGCCGAGGCTATCTCATCAATTGGATTTTTAGATTCATACTAGTATTTGTGGAAACAACATCCATCGTACCATCTTGGACGAAGGTGGTTCCACTTCCATCATGTATTTGTCTTGTTGGCGAGCTATCGGCTCTCCAGAGGTAACTCAGTCTCCCACTACTTTAAAATCTTTTGATGGCCATGGTTTTCAACCCTACGGACTCATCCCATCACTCATCATACAACTATGGGGAAAAACTGCCTCTATCCATGTTGAAATGTAGATGATCCATTATATTATAACATCTTAATCGACCGAAATTGGTTTTACGCCATGACTGTCGTAGCATCTTATATTTTCTGTTTGGTCCAATTTCCTCATCAGGGGAAAATTATTACCATTGATCAGTTAGACTTTTGCACTCTGGACATTCTCTCCAGCACTGCCAATAATGTCCCATTGTTGACACAATATCAACATCATTATGAGGACATTAGTGTTGGTTTGCTAAAAGATTCCTCCATCATTGAAGTATCTCCAAAGCTCACACCCTCGATCTTTTCAATCAACGTTATCTTATCGAGTACTTTTCAACCTCATGAATCTCACTATTATTGGGTTATACCGAGTCCGATCGAGTGTGCAACCATCGGCGACTGCATGCCTCTGAACTGGAACCAAGCAACATACCACGCAATTAAATCCACTACCGATTGGATCGGCACAATTGACCACCATATGGTGGCACATCTCCCTTCTCAAATCCATTCATATTTTCCCTATACTGACTCCCTTGCACAAAATTTTCCTTCCGACAAGTCCATTATGGATATCATGAGCATCGATGAACCACCATGGGAAGATCACCATCATCAGTCTTCTTTCCCTATGAACGAGGTGGTAGAACTTGATTCAAAATCCATTGTTTCACCAGACATTGTCAACACTAAGATTTCCATTCTTACACACGATGTGTTTTCCAAAGGAAACTTAGCAAACATTATGGAAACCATTCCAATTGACAGCTCTATGAAACTTAGTATCCTAGAACAAATCCATTTAGGAAAAACTTGTACACCTACTAAGGTGGAATTCTACACTGCCTTATTCAAAGAGTTCCATGATGTTTTTTCTTGGAGTTATGAAGAAATGCCAGGGATAGACCCCTCTATTGTGGTTCATGAAATTCAAGTCTATCCTGGCGCCCAACCCGTCCGACAAAAACTCTGACCTGTCCATCCCCGCAAAACTGCAGCCATTAAAGCGGAAGTTGGAAAACTTCTTCATGTCGGTTTCATTTATCTCGTCCCATTGAGAGATTGGGTGTCCAATATTGTTCCTGTAGCTAAGAAACATGGTCCAATTAGGGTTTACATAAATTACAGAGATTTGAACAAAGCTTGTCACAAAGACAACTATCCAACTCCCTTTATTGACCATATTATCAACAATTGTGCCGAGAGCGTCATCTTCTCATTTATGGATGGATTCTCCGACTACAATCAAATTGAGATATTCCCATCAGACTAGCACAAAACTACTTTTATATTCCCATGGGGGACATTTTCCTATGGCAAATTACCCTTTGGTCTCAAAAAAAGTGAGGCCACATTTCAACAGGCCATGTCATATGCATTTCACGATATCAAGCATGTTGTGGAGCCTTATCTGGATGACCTACCCGCTCATTTTGATACGCAAGAGGACCATCCAGATTACCTGAGTTCCATATTCTCACGATGTTGCCACTACAACATCCGCTAGAATCCACATAAATGTGTATTTTCTGTTGAAGATGGTATATTTTTAGGATTCATAATCTCTAAGGACGGCATTCACCTAGACCCATCGAAGGTAGAGGATATTCTATCCTTTCCTCCCCCCTCCAACATTCTAGAACTCCAAAGTTTGCAAGGGCATGCAAAATTTTTACGCCGCTTTGTCTGCAATTTCGCTGAGATTACTAAGTGCTATATGATGCTTCTTGAAAAAGACATTCCTTTTATCTGGGATGACAAATCCCAATGGTATTTTGACAACTTGAAAAAGGCCCTTACCAATGCTCCTGTGATACAACCCCCCAATTATACACAGGGCTACATTCTATATCTCGCTTCCTCTACTACCACCGCACCACCATTGGAATGGTGATCGTACCTGAAGACAATAGTGGTCAAGAACGTGTGGTTTACTATCTCAGCAAGAGTCTCATCAACTCTAAGACACATTACTCACATGTGGAGAAACTGGCTCTGCCTATAGTTTTTTTGGTCCATATATTTTGACATTACATATTACTTCGAAAAACCACCATCATTGCGAACTTCAATCCGATGTACTATATCCTAACACGTCAAGTTCTAGGGGGGAAATACTCATGTTCGAATGTAGTTCTCTAGGAATTCGATTTGGAGTTTTCCAAAGCGAAATCCAAAAAATCCTTGATCTTTGTAGAGCTTATTTGTGCATTGCCCCATGTTAATGATCAATATGAGCCCATCGATTCTCTTCTGGATGAATATTTGTTCCTCAATGGCACGACTGATCCTTCGTATGGGGACATTATCTTATATCTCTAAACCCAATGTTTTCATCCTGATCTCAACCGTGATGAACAACGTCGCATTAGACACCATGAAAAATACTATCTTATCGTTAGTGATATTTTGTACCATCATGGTATTTACTCTTTGTTACGCTATTGTCTAACTCTTGGAAAAGCCGAACATGTACTTAATGACTGCCACTCTAGAACATGTGGTGGTCATCTTTCTGGGATGGATACAACCCAAAAAATATTACGTGCAGGTTACTTATGGCCCTTCAATATTCAAATATTGTGTTGAAGCAGTCAAGAAGTTCCCTCCCTATCAATTCTTCCATTCCAAGAAGCACACACACCCAACTCCATTACATCCTGTCATTTCGATCGACCCCTTTGCAAAATGGGGTATCGATTTTATGCACTATAATCCCACTTCAATCGGGGGGCATAGGTATGTCATCGTTGTTGTCGACTACTTCACCAAATGGGCTGAAGCCATGACTATATACACAAAAGACGGCAAGACAACAACATTATTCATGTTCAATCACATCATAGCCAGGTTCAGAGCCCCGCAGGCCATCATGACTAACCATGGTTCCCACTTTAGGAATCATATGATGGCCGAACTAAGTTCCAAACTGGGTTTTCGTCATGAAAATTCAACCCCTTGCTACCCCCCGGAAAACAGTCAATTAGAGGCGATCAATAAAGTCTTGAAACGTATGATCCAATGCACAGTGGGTACCGAAAAATATAAGTGGCACTTAGCTCCATTCTCATCCCTTTGGGCCTACAGGACATCGGTAAAAAATGCAACTGGGTTCACGCCTGTATTAAGCATTGGAGTAATTTGACAAAGCCTTGATTTGAAAATTCCATGGTTGAGAAACCTAAAATTGTTTTCTCACTTGCTAGATCCAAAAACGTTTATTTTTTAGTATATGCAAGTTTGTTATCTTTCTAGCAAGAGGCTGAAGTGATCTATTGTTTATATGTGAAGAAGATTCCAAAAAGGTGTTGCAAGGAAGATGGTATGCATAATCAAAATAAATAATATCTAATAATAATAATAATGAAATATTTATTTTTAAAAATAGTAAAATGAGCTAAAATAAAATATTTTATTGTTAGAGAAAATTAAGAATTAGTTAAATGAGTTAATATACATTAGTGTATCTAATTTATTTTAAATAAATTATATATGAAAAAAATCAATATTAATTAAAAAATATAATTAAAAATATTAATGATTATGGAATTTAAGACTTTTATTATAATTTTACCACTATTCATTTTATTTTCATTAATAAATTCTCAATCATGGTATTATGTAGAAAAGAAAATAAATAAAAACAACTCTTGATATGATAAATACTATAAGCATGCTAGAAAATTCATTGGATTTTTTTTTTTAAATTTTGGTTCACCGGCATCACAAGCTTACTATTGGCAGTGGAAGTCCAGGAAAATGCCTCATGATCCAGTGGAAGGTTTTCAAGAACGTATATTTTGTGGTGGTAAGAGACAGTGAAAGAAATGTGTTAAAGACTGCAGTAGTGTTAGATGAGAAGATGCCTGAAATGGAAGTTGATCAACATTCCAGATAAAATTCAATTACACAAGAAAACAGGGAAATGTTGTATTTAGATCTTTTGCAATCTACCTTAAAAATATCTAAGTTGCAAGCGATATATAAAATTGAAGGCCAACTGAAACAAGAAAAAGATGGCAATAAGGCCAAGCAGACTTGGATCCGAAAGCTTCAAACTAATATTCTAGCTTTGAGAACAGGATTAGATAGTGCAAAAGCCACCAAGAACCTCCTAAATGAGAAAGAAGACACCATAGAAGTGTTGAAGGTTCCAGTTGATAGACCTGTGCAATCCTCAAAACTAACAGCTCTAGAAAAAGAAAAAGAAAAAAATAATCAAGAGTTAATGAGCTGCAAATGTAAATGATTAAGATTTAAAAATGAAAAACAGTAGTTGGAAAAATAAAAATAGAGTTTGTGAAAGAGATAGAAGACTTAAAATCAAAGCATACCAATGAAGAATAGATGCAATATCCATCAACAAAGAAGCCAACAAATTAAATATCTTCAGAATAATTAACAAATCCTATGTCCCAAATCAGCCTAAAGGTTAAAGAAATTAAAGACTTAAAAGATGAAAATAAAAAATTGAAGGAAGAAGGTGGGAAGAAGTAGCACATAAAACTGAAGAAATCAAAAAATCCAAGAATGAACAAAATGAATTCGTTGAAAGAAATAAACAACGTGCAACACAAGTAAAAGGTAAAATTCCTTTGCAAGGAGCTAAACACCTTATTTGGTACAGTCTATCAGTAGGAATTACAATAAAAAATTGAAGGAAGAAGTAGCACATAAAACTAAAGAAAGCAACAAATCCAAGGATGAACAAAATAAATTGGTTGAAATAAATAAACAACTTGCAGAACACGTAAAAGTTAAATTGACTTTGCAAGGAGCTAAACACCTTATTTGGTACAGTCTATAATAGGAATTACAAAATTTAGATCTTATTTGGGTTATATGAATGAAAAAGAGTCTACAACTCTATGGTCTATAAAAATATGCAGAGTTATGAATGAAACCATGGACATAAGAGCTATGGAAACAACTCAAAATGCTATGAATTTTCTAAATACATTGACTCAGGTTGAAATGAAGACATTTGGAATCAAAGATAGAACTAGTATAATTTTATGAGCAAGAAAAATTATTAGAAAACAACATCATATTGGAAATGTCCAAGGGAAAGCAAATCATATGACCCGTCAAATTAAAAGTTCCGAAGACTTATTTTATGGGCTATTTAAAGATCACCTTCTTGATTTAAGGGATGTGAATGGTAAGCTCATTAATTCAATAGATTATCATAATTTGATAGTAGAAAATCGTATGAATCATACAAAATTTCATGATGTAACCAAAGGGATGAGTGGAAAAATCATCAGCAACAAATTAGATGAATATTTTGAAATAGATGATCATGAATATTATGAAATAGCCAAATTTACAATAGCACAAAGAAAAACAACACAGAAAACAAGAGAGAAGCTAATTTATTCAAAACAATAAAATAAAACCTTTCATTATTTATCTCCCATCGATCTTATACTTGCACAGCTACATACTTATATAGAGATTACATTGCATGGATATAAAAGGCATTATTTTTACATGTCGTAAAGTCAACTGTAGTTTGATGTATAATTCTACAAATTATTTTATTCTTCACATGCATTAGCATGCAATGAAGTTTGTTGCTAATTATGTAATAAACACCTGCAACCTAAAATTAAAACAGACACTATCAGTAAATCTGCACAACATTAGTTATCAACATACTCCCCCTTGATGCTGAGAGGGCTCACAATAAGATCTCTGAGTTTCAAAAACTGGGCCTTTGAGACTGCCTTAGTGAAGATGTCTAGTAGTTGTTTTTGAGTGTTGATGTATCTCAATTCTGCTTGCTTCTTTTGCACCAAATCTCGAATAAAATGATACTTCATGTCAAAATGTTTTGTCGTGCTATGGTGTACTGGATTCTTGGCCAATTTGATGGCACTCATATTATCACAAAAAATTACTGTAGGTTGAATTTGTTCTTCTTCAATTTCTTCAAGAACTTTTCTAAGCCATAATGCTTGTGTTCCTGTTGAGGTGACTACAACATATTCTGCTTCTGTAGAAGAAAGAGAAACTATACTTTGCTTCTTTGAGCTCCAAGTGATCAAGCCAAAACCAAAATAAAAACAGTTACCAGATGTAGACTTTCTATCATCCAAACTACCTCCCCAATCAGAATCAATGAATCCAACCAATTCAAAACTCTTAGAAGTATAGAAATGAATGACAAAATTTAGAGTGCCTTTCACATACCTCAGAATTCTTTTAGCTGCATTCATATGCATTTCAGATGGCTTTGTCATATACCTAGAAACAAGTGAAACTGAATAAGCAATATCAGGCCTTGTGTGTGTTAGAAACATTAAGCTTCCAACAATACTTCTATAAACTGTCTCATCAGCCATTTCAACACCATCATCTCTACACAACACAACTCCATGAGCAATTGGAGTAGGAGATGGTTTGCAATCAACCATATCAAATTTCTTTAACATATCCTTTGCATATTTAGTCTGAAAAACAAAAATTTCATCTTTACTTTGATACACTTCCATTCCAAGAAAATATTGCATGAGGTTTAAATCTTTCATCTCCAACTCACTCATCATAGAAAATTTGAATTCATCCTTCATCTTAGAACTACTACCCATATACAACAAATCATCAACATATAAACTGACAATAAGAATATCATTTCCTTCTTGTTTATAGTAAAGGGTAGGTTCACTCTTACTTCTTTTGAATCCATTCTCTTGAAAATATCCATCAATCCTGGCATACCAGGCTCTTGGTGCTTGCTTTAGGCCATACAAAGCCTTCTTCAACTTGAAGATTTGATGTTCTTTTCCTTGCACTTCAAAACTGTGTGGTTGTTCCACAAATACTTCCTCTTCTAGGTACCCATTCAAGAAGGCACTTTTCACATCCATGTGATGAATGCTCCATTTCTTTTGAGCTGCTAGTGAAATAAACATTCTGATAGTCTCTTTCCTTACTACATGTGCAAATGTTTCTTCATAATCAATGGCATACTTCTGTGTGAATCCCTTAGCAAATAGCCTTTCTTTGTGTCTTTCAATAGTCCCATCACTGTTATACTTTGTCTTGTATACCCATCTAGTACCAATTTTTTTCTTATCATGTGGAAGATCTGTAAGCTCCCAAGCATCATTCCTATGAATTGAATCCATCTCTTCTTGCATAGCTTGCACCCAAACCTCATTAGTAGAAGCTTCTTCAAAAATTGATGGTTCAAAATCAACTTGTGAAAATAAGGCAAAATTTACAGTCTCACCTCTTGGATTTTCTTCATGTGCCAGACTTGTACTTCTCTCATAAATTTCATTCAAGCTTCTCACCTTCCTTGCAGTACTTGGACTTGAATATGGAGAACTACATGAGGGGCTACTTGGTGGATTTGTAGCATTTGGAACTGAAACATTTGTGGGATTCTCATTATTAATATCATCAATAATATCACCATCCAAACCAGATTTTGACTTCTCAACATGGTATTTTTTATGACCATAAACTCCCCCTTCATAAAAAATTACATCTCTTGACACAACAATGCGATTGGTGAGAGGATTATACAAGCTGTAAGCCTTACTTTTCTCACTATATCCAAAAAAATGCATGGTTCACTTTTTGGATCTAACTTTTGTCTCTTTTGATCAGCTACATGAACAAAGGCTAAACAAAAAAAAACTTTGAAATGATTAACATTAGGCTTTTTCTCATACCAGGCTTCATAAGGAGTCATCATGTGAAGTGCACTAGTGGGACTTCTATTGAGAATGTACACTCCTGTAGAAACTGCATCACCCCAAAAGGAATTGCTTATTCCTCTGGTATGTAACATACTCCTTGCCATTTCCACCACTGTACGATTCTTCCTTTCAGCTACCCCATTTTGTTGAGGTGTGTAAGCAGTGGTGAATTGTCTTCTAATGCCATTCATATCACAAAAATTTTGAAATCTTCTTGAACAAAATTCTCCTACATGGTCAGTCCTTATGCATTTTATTTTGTAACCACTTTCATTTTCTACAAGGGCTTTAAACCTCTTGAATGTATCAAATGCTTCACCATTTCTCTTCAAAAAATAAACCCAACACATTCTTGAGTAATCATCAATAAAAGTAATGAAATATGATGACTTACCCAAACATTTTTTCTGCATAGGACCAAAAATATCAGAATGAACTAGCTGAAGTGGATAAAGGGCCCTCCATGCCTTGCCTCTAGGAAATTTCTCTCTTGCATGTTTTCCTTTACCACATGTCCTTCACAAACCTCCTTGTGCTCTTCAACCTTAGGAAAATCATAAACTAATTATTTTGATGTTAGAAGCTTCAAACTATGCAAATTCAAATGACCATACCTGATATGCCACAACCAAGCTTTGTCCTCATATGCCATATTAGAAAGGTTGATGCTAGTTTCTCCAAACTTCAATGGGAACATCTGATTCTTTGACAGGCACAATAGTAACCACCCTATTTCCTTGATTCTTATCATAAATTGTGCATTGTCTATCATCAAACACTGCTCTATAATTCTTTTCACACAGCTTCCTAACACTTAATAAATTATGCTTTAACTATGGAGTGTAATAAACATCTTTGACACTTTTCATACCTTCTTTTGTATGGACTCGCATATCTCCTTTTGCAGAAACCTCTAAGGTTTTTTCATCACCAAGTTTGATATTAGATTTGAAACTTTCATCCATTGTAGAGAAAAACTTGCAATTTCCTGTCATGTGGTTAGAACAACATGACACTAAATACCAAACATCTTTAACTGTATTTTCAGTTTTTCCATAAGATAAAAACAAATTATTTGGAGAAGCATCATCACCCTCTTGAGCATAATTAACACTTTCATTTTCTTTTAATCTACAATCCCTTTCAAAATAACCATACCTTTGACAATGATTACACTGGATGTTTCTCTTATCATATTTGCCTCTACCTCTTCCTCTAAAACCACCTCTTATTCCTCTATCTCCTCTTGAAAAAAAATGATTCTGAACTTTACCTTGGAATTGGTTTCTTTTGGAGCTAGAACTAGCATCTTCTTTCTTTGTAATTTGTAGCTTTGTGGAAAAAGCTTTCTCATCACTTTCTGCAAATGAATCTCTCACTCTGTCTTCATGAGAAATAAGAGATCCAACTAGGTGATCAAAGTGAAGGTTAGTCAAATCCTTGATTTCTTCAATGACTATAGCAACATGGTTCCATCTTGGTGTTAGAGACGTCAACACCTTTTTAATCACAACTTATTTATCAATAGTTTCTCCTAGAGTAGCCAATTTATTGAAAACATCACTTCCTCTCTTACACAATAATCACTCACCTTCTCACCTTCTTGCATCTTCGAATTCTCAAATTCTATCCTCACTGTCTGTAACTTGATCACTACCTTAGTGAGCTTCATGTAGATTCTTCCAGGCATTTTGAGCTGACTTTGCTCCTGCAATTCTTGGAAATAAGCTCTTATATAGATCTATTTGAATATGAAATAAAGCTTTGCTATTCTTTTTATTGGCTTCTCTCTTATTCGTTATATCATTGGTTGTAAGGGTGTTCCAATTAGCTGGCTCTTCATAACCTGATTCTACAATCTGCCATAAATCTTTTCCTGTCAAAAAGGTCATCATCTTGATGCACCAATAATCATAATCACTTCCATCAAAATATGGAATGGGAAAAGAGTTAGAATTTGACATTATGAACTTAATCCAAACAAAATACCTACTCTGATACCAAATGAAGATTATGAAATAACCAAATAGCACAAAGAAAAACAACACAGAAAACAAGACAGAAGCTTTTATTCAAAATAGGAAAAGAAAACCTTTTATTATTTATCTCACATTGATCTTAGACTTGCACAGCTACATACTTATATAGAGATTGCATTGCATAAGAATAAAAGGAATTATTTTTACATGTCTTAAAGTCAGCTATAGGTTGATGTATAATTCTGCAAATTATTTTATTCTTCACATGCATTAGCATGCAGTGAAGTTTGTTGCTAATTATTTAATAAACACTTGCAACCTAAAATTAAAACAGACACTGTCAGTAATTCTGCACAGCATTAGTTATCAGCAGATCAATTCAAGATGGTTATAGTTAATTTCCCTTCCATATCTTATATATGACATGTGGAATTGGAATTGTGATCAAATAAATGGTGGATTATGAAGTCCCTTCTCATGAGCAATAAAATGTTGTGGAAAAATATGGAAAAATGTAATACAAGATTCACCCGTAAGTCAAAAAATATATTCAAGGATGCACAATTTTGAAGAGAGCGTGGCATTCCAAGTTCAAGTTCAAAGGTTGATGATGAAAATGGTTGAAGGAAAAGACAAAGCATGATCCCAAGAAAATAGGAATCATTTATGAAAGTTATTTTTAGAAATGTAATCAGTTAGGGTTTTTGCACGTAGAGCATTTTGTATACATTTGAAATCTTGCAATGTAATGGTGGTTGGAGTTTGTAGAGAAAAAAGTTTGTGTATTGAAATTTTTCCCATATAAATGAAATTGATGAGAGAAAAAGTACTGGTTTTTCTTCGATATAGAGATTCATGCATTATCATTTTTGCAGTCTATAAAAACTTCTCATGTTTGTGTGTTTCTTGTACCTTTTCATTTTTCCATCTTTCTTCATGTTTGAAAGAACCATATGAGTTGGAATTCATGTTATTTTCTCTGATTCATACATTTGAATATAGTTAATGCTTTTCTTTCTAATGATTGATGAAAAATTCATTCATGATAAATTCTCTGTGTTAATGATTGTTTCCCTTTCTACTACCACACTCAATAAATAAGCTAATCTACAAAAATGGTACCTATCTTTCCTCTGTTGTTGATATTTCTTACCACCAATATCTGAGCAGTTTGATAAATCCTATAGTATGACTCCATGCCCAATGATATAATCTCTTCCGCAACCAAATCTTGAAAACCGTGTTTACATTACTGAATATTTACCTAGTATATTGATAAAAAACAGTTGGTGTGGTGGCAACTAGTGATTGAGCTTAGAGAGAGTCCTCTTTGGTTGGAAAAGATACAATCCAACCTAAACTTGGTTGAAAAGGTTACCTTTAAGAGATTCCTCCTGCAACCCGAGGAAAATATGAGTGCTAACACACTGAATGTACAAACACCTATTATTCAATGAAGATACTAGGTTCTCAAACAATGTTGAGGGAACCTTCTTGTGCAATTGTAGTTTTGCAAAACAGGTTTGTGGTTTCCAAAAAAAAAATGTGTCCACATTATTTGGAACTAACACTGAAAGAGACCAAGCCTAATAGGTTAGTTGACATGCAATATTGGTAGACAAACACATGCATGCTTTTTTTACATTTACAAAAAGCATAGGCATTTCACAGTTACAAAACATCCACACATTTTGCAGTTACAAAATGTGCACGTGTTTTTTGTTCCAAAATACCTAGGTCGCTAGAGGAGGTCACTAGGGGAGGCGAGCGACTGGATGATTTAGCATAGGTTATTTTTTCAATGCACTTATTTCAATACAAATGCAGTGGTGCATTTCCAATACTAGTGCACCCAGAAACCATATACAATGTTGCACCGAATCCAAAAAAAATAAATGAAAATAACAAAAAGAAATCTAAATTGGTGCATTACGTAAGCATAAACACCCCAGTGCGTTTCCTTAAACATAAATGCCCCGTACTATATTTTATTAAAAAATAAAAAAATATTATTTTGTTAAAATATTCATAACAATTTGTTTAGAAGCATATATGCTCCGCATTGTTTAACAATGAATGCCCCGATGAATTTATTAGACACGAAATCATAATCGCATATTTTATTTAAAATAAGAAACATTTATTTTATTTAAAATAAGAAACATTTATTTTATTTAAAAAACCTATTTAAATTGATTTAAAACCTTACAAATGGTGCGTTACTTATCACAACATGCCTTGGTGTGTGTAAAAGTACAGAATGCACCAGTGAATGTGCTATTAAAAAATAACATTTTTTATTATTTTATTAAAACCCTACATCGTTGCATTATCTAAAAAGACATGCCTAGGTGCATCTTAGTTAACCGAACGAATCGATATGTATTTCATAAGAAAAAAATAATTTTAAAAATGTTAAATTTTATTGAAAAAACCTAACAACGGGGTGGTTATGTGTAATGTCCCTCTTTTACCCCTATTATTTTGCAACATAATGTGCAATTGTGTACACATACATGGCAAGGAGCTCAAGGAAGAGGCTCCACACATAAAAAAATTTAAGTATGGTTATGATCTCCTAAGTTGTAATGCGAATTTGTAGACTTAGGAGGTTGAAAGGATTCATGAAACTAAATGTAAGGGGCATGGAATCCAATTGGGGAAGAGGTTGAATGGTTGGGTAGCCATGAGTCGATGATGGGTGTCATCTTGGTGCTCCTAGCACTTAATGAAAAATGAACTATGATGTTCACTAGACAAGCACTTAAGTTTATAACTACCATTAATGATTAGTCGTAGATAAGGACACCGAAGAAACTATAAGTTGTCGCATGGTAGTAACAAGCTCATATGGCTTAACAATTTGCATAAGGATAACAAAGTTAAGTGATATTAAAAAAAAATAAGGAGTCTAGATATCATTGATATGTTAGCCTCGGCAAAGGATGTTAGAAGATATGGTTAAGCTTCTAAATAGAAAAGAGACAAGGTTTTCCTAATTCTTCTTTAAGGTATAAAATAGGAAGAAGGTTAAATAAATTATCATTTTAACCTATTTGGTATTATAAATAGATTAGAAATAAAATATTTACAAAATATTAAATCTATTGGTTGTTATAAATAATTTAATAGAATCAAATGTAAAAACCATAAAAATATACCAATGGTAGTATTCGTATATATAGGTTATTAATTTACAGATATTATAAACTCTAAATAAAATAGGGGGTCTCTTTTCTAAAGAAATAAAAAAAAAAACCTTTAGTTGGATTTTGCTATGAAATACAACAGGGTTCAAGTATTCAAATGTCAATGCTTATTTTTATTGTTTAACAATAGCGAGAAGGAGCAACCTCAATGAGAGGAACATCCTATGATATCCATCCCTCCACCAATGATTGACATCATATTAGAGGGCGTTCTCAAATATGAGAGCCAGTTCCGAAGAGAGTGTAACATAATATCTAGTTATATAAAACTACCCGTTGGCTTCTTAATAGATCACCCTTTTGTGACACGAACAATTTATATCTAGAGATGGGAGGTAAGGCATAGCCCATGCCTTGGTTTGTTAGGCTGCTAATAGAATACATATTGTAGCATTTCTAAGGGAGATATAGGGTACATCCCCAATTCCTTGTTAGTCATTTGGTTTGGGTTCTTTTATTTAAACCTTTGGAATGTATGGGTTGCTTTCCCAACGTTTGGTTGGAAGGGAGCAGTCCCTTAGCATTCCTTCTATATAAACGGATTGCCTCATAAATAGTTTTTGATATTTTTTTGAGCCTAGAGTGTACAATAATAGAGGGCGTATCCCCTTCTGGTTTCCTTATTTAATTATAATTAATACTTGTTTAAAGTATATGATAAGACAAAAGGGAACAACCAAGAGGGAGAAGCCCCGGCTAAGTTTTCCTGCCTCTTGAAATATTAAACTAATGATTGTTTAAATTTTAGGCTATGTCAGAATGAAGTAGTCAAGAGGGCGCATCCATGGCTGAGCAGCTTTCTCTTTGTAACTATAATCTACTACTTGTATAAATTATAGGTTAATCTAGAAAGGCGCAGCTAGGAGGGAGAAGCCCTACTGTGTATGGTTTGTCCTTTATATTATTTTTAAATCACATGTTTGAGCCATAGATGGGTGCATCCCAAGACTAAGGTAATTTTTGCTCTTTAAAATACATAAATTAATAGTTATATTACTTATTGGATGATCCAAAAGGGTGTATCCAAGGAGGGTGCAACCCTAGGTGTAAATCCTAATAAATGTATCCGCTATTAACACCCAAATTGACCCTCTAGGATGTGGGAGAAGGCCAGATCGAGGTAACCACAAAACCACTTGAGATTGCACTTCTGGCCCAGTGCAATCAGAGAGGGATCTCTCTTAAACTTTATGAAAGAATGAAAATAATCAATGAGGAACACATAGTCTTCTTACTCAAGTTATTCAATCAAATCACATTCAGAAGGTCATATTTTTTATGGAACAATTGTTTAAGGGTTTGGTGAGATAATCAGAGGAGAAATCATTGGGAAATGGAGTCAAAACATAACATATAAATCAAATAACAATGCTGCAGCATGAAATATCAGGATAGAGGCAAGATAGCCATCCATTTACAGTCAAAAGGTTGTTGTCTGGTGATAAAAGAAGAAGAAATGAACAGTCCATCAGCATGGGAATCTAACAAGGATGAATCCTATGCTAACCTTAGTAGAAATAATTGATGGATGTCTGAATCAATAACCAAAGCTTATAAAAAGAATTATGCGTTACTATACACTAGTTTTAGACGTGGAAAAGAAAAACATAATGGAAGTAAATAACAGGAAAAACATCCACATGAGAAGAAGAAGGAAACAGACTGTAAATTAAACAACACATGAATCTCTGCTGAAATCGGCCTCAGACACTGCAATTCTATTAAAGATTATGCTTCAAAACATAGCTTAGTTCTCCAAGGCCTCAACCCATTGATTTTCAAACCCATTCTACTCCTATTACATTGATATTTATAGGCTCTCATCCTCGAATTGACTAACAGAAAACAGTTAAAACTATGCTTCCACCTATAGGGTCCGGTTCACCACCTTTGACAACATATTAGAAAATGAAAAGGACTGCTAACAGTCAGTCGTGACTTGTTTCTCATGCCTTATCGACAGGGTTACAGATCCTACCAGCCTTGAAAATTGAGAAATATTTACATATAAACCTGGTTCAAAATATACTGTCATGACAAACCACAGAAGACTAGGGAACAGGCTTCCATCTCACTCATAAGTCTTCAATTGGTCCTGCTGATCGAAAAAGTCTTCTATCCTCATGGAATATTCCACCTATGCTTCTTCTAATGGAGGAGGAGGTGTCGCTTCTTCAGTGGAGAGGATGAAATCCTGGAGAACTTCTACAGTTTTGTGGGTGTCCTGCTACTCTTCTCGGGTCACTTTATTCTTCTTTTGATGTCGAACCTCCCTACACACCTGTCGGCCTTCCTGCTCCTCGGGCTTGCTTGGTGAGATCTCCTCTATGTGGTCAAAAACTATAGGAGATGAAGGAATGTGCTCTTTCTCCTCCTCGGACCACGCCTGCTCTGGCATGAAGACCACTTCAGCTTCCTGATCCCTCTCCATGACCTACTCCTAACTAAAAGGTACCAGAGCTACCGTGCTTACCACCTTTCTCATGCACTGATTCTGAACAACAAACGTGGGGATCCTGCCCATGATGGCTATATAGATAACGACGATCAGGTGTAATCATTTGCGTGATCATTTGACTAGCCCTTCCATGTGGGTGAGGAAAGGTGCCATTGAGATCCAGATTTGATGTACAACACGCTTAACCCTTCCCTCAGGTGAGGGAAGAAAGTTACCCGACGGCGCTAAGGTGGCTTCTGCCCCATAAATGATCACTTTCTTACAATGGAGATGCCTTTCAATCTTTTATTACCATGATTGAACTAGCACCGTAGATCTCCACAAGATTTTGATCTGGACTGTTGAATGGTGTGGTCCCTACCATGTTCACAAATTTTGGGTCAGCCGATCGCCTGCACAAGTAAGATCTGTGAACTGAATCTCAACTGTAGGTTTGATATTTAATAGATCCTGGCCGTTCGAACTTGTATCCTTATACCGAAAGTTCACAAATATGGGGATTGTATTTCTCCACGCATGTTAAAAATGCAAACAAATCCCTGGTCGTCGATTTGTATCCTCTATCGTCGATCACTCTTTGAGTTTCCCACCAGTTAATAGTTCCGCTCGTGATTACATAACTTCCAATTCTACCGCGAAAGGCACTTGGGACCACCGATCTTCCTTGATCTTGATCCAAGCCATCCAAAGGCACCATTATACATTGAGGGTGCATTTATTTGTTATTTAACCCTCTCGATACCATTAAAACCTTAGATTCCTGCCACTGCCCCTGTTCTGGACCAAAACCATCGTGGAGACCCTTGAGCTCCTGATATTTGGGACATGCGAGCTATGAGCATAGTTTTTCCTTGGTTATTTTTGTGAATAGGCACCCTTTTGATCTTTCCAAAATCCCTCTAATCATTTAGCACAAATATGGTGCTAACAACTGGCTCCTATTGGGGATTTCATCCTCCCTGTGAGGTAGCAAAGAACCCCGTATACCAGTGCCTTATCCATTTGGGCCTTCCTCATCATAAAAACCAGCTGCTTGTAACTCTCCATCTAAGACTAAAACTGAAGAACATAATTGAATAATACATACTCAGAGATGAACTGAAGACTATCGAATATTACTGCAACTGAAATACTGAAAAGGTGCTCTGTGTGCTAAGCTTATTTATGTACAACAACTACTCTACCTTGGGCCACCAAAATGACTACCTCCTCAGGTTGTACAAAAATGCCAGTACAACTAGTCTAGTAGTTGAAACTCTAAGTGGACTTTCTCATCAAGCTTAATAAAAATTAGAAAATAGAAGATCACCAGTGCTAAACAATGATGATAGGTGAAATCAACCTGGCAGAAAACAAACCAATCATCCCAACTGAGAAATTTTTCCATGTAATCAGCTATTGGGTCATATAAAACCTAAAATCCTTCCAACTTCACTGCCCTTCCTTTGACAGGACAAGGATGCTTATGCTGCAACTTCCCAGGCACCTTATCAGACTGTAAATTTTCTTGGAGCATAGCAAATTTTGCTCCAAAAGGACTGCAAGGAGCATGATCACCTTCTTTGTCACCCACATTAGACACAGGGATTGGATGCTTGCGGCAAGTTTCAAGTGGGGCTTGGAAATCGTTCCTACTTGGGTCCTTATACAATCTAGTAATATTGAAACCATCAGAATGAAGTATCCCCCTCTGCTGAGGCTGCGACTATGTAACATGAGAGGGTATTTCATTACTTGGGTTATCAATATCATCACCTCCTGGGCTATCTAGAATCCCTGGGTTAAAAATATGATTTTGCTTTGGTGCTTCAAAAGGGATATCTCCCTAATTTTCAAATGGATCAAGAAGAAGAAGAACTTGTCCTTTGGATAAGGATTTCAGGCCTAAATTATATGAAGAAACATTATATTGACTATCTTGGTCCTCCTCTACCATACCTACTGCTTGGTCGGCTTCAGCTTGCTGAATATATGAGCCAACTCCAAGAGATTGTTCATGGGTATCACAATTTGCTTGACTTTCTGCCAAGGGAACAACCTCTGTCTGCAGGAAGCTTCCATGAGTACATTGACAACTAGCTTCTTCTTTATCCTTTTGATGAGGGTATGATTCCTCATGCAAGGCTCTTAGGCTTTCTTCAATAGTTATATCAAAATCTGCAGGCTCTGTTGACTGCTTAGGGGCCCTACCCCATTGTTCATCTTCGTACTCATCATATATAGGAGGATAAAAATATTGTTTAAAGCTTTCCCCAATAGGAGCTTCCACTTGCATATTTCCATCCATATAAAACACATCAGTGCTCTCCTTCCCTTGTGCGTGGGTGGGCTGACCATTTCTCAATTTATCATGAGAATAACGAGAATATAGAACAAACTCTTCTGGTTCATATCCTTCTCCCATATTTGATATCCTTTCTATTCCACCCTCAATGCTTTGCTTTGAAATCTTTCCAGACATCCTGATATTATCTTCAATCTCGAATGCATCCATGAACATCTGTTGCAGGGTGGAAGACTTTCTTTCCAACAACAGAAATGACAATTCAGGAAAGAGGGAAGATGCATACTGAAACTTAGCAGCATTTTCGAGGGGCTGAATTTCCCTTGGCATGTTATAATAGAAACTTGCAAACCTCATGTTGAAACCAGACAGGGCCTCATCTTCTTTCTTTTTCATGGATTAAAACTCTGAAAGAACTTGGTCCAATGACCTTCTCTTACCCCAAAATTCCAAAAAGACATCAGAAAACTCCTCCCATGTATGGATGGATTCAGGCTGCAAGTGCTTGAACCATTTCTTCACATCTCCTTGTAAGGACTGGGAAAAAACCCTCATACAAACATCATCATGCTCTATCTCAAAAAGGTCTAAAAACTATTCAAAACCTTGAAGATGTCTTTCAGCTGTAAGACCTCCATCTTCTCGATAAAAAACAAGGAGGTATTTATACTATTTGGGAGGATATTCATGAAGAACTAGGGGCAGCTTCAAAGGGTTATATCTCTGCTGAGGTATAGGAAGTATGGGAACATGTACAGGAAGAATTTCATCGGCCTTGCTATTATGGGGTCTATAGGACTGATTATGGACCTTACAGGGTTAAGAAGAAGGAAATGGCTTAGCGCTAGGGATGAAGGAAGAATGTACATCTGCAAAATCTAATGAAGAATATACAAATGAAGTTCTCTAATGACCTAGAGATCTTCCACGAAACATAAGTCTCTTAACACATAGACATAAAGGAAAAAGGAAACCAATGCAAAAGAACAAGACCTATTTGAAGAAATTGATACTTTGGTACCTGGATCTTGCCTCTTCCATGTCGAAGGAAATTGAGCTCCTTCCCCAGTGGAGTTTGCAAATTTGATTGAATACTAAGTGCACTCGCCTGGGAAATAGTGAAACCCTGAACTTCTTCAGTGTGGGGCCACCATGAGACCCTCAATATCCTAATTATAGCATGGAGTCACCAATCTCCTCAGTGGACCTACGTTCGGATCAAAACCTTAATGAGTGGAGTCGCCAGGTGAATGGTGCACAACCTTCTCACTGTTTGACCGTTGTTCACCATCAACAATTAGATATGAAACTTTGCCATTCTCCCATGGATGATGTAACTCTCACTCCCCAGCATCGGTGCCAATTTGTTAACACCCAAATTGACCCTCTAGGTTGTGGGAGAAGGCCAGCTCGGGGTAACCACAAAACCACTTGAGATTGCACATTTGACCCAATGCAATCAAAGAGGGATCTCTCTTAAACTTTATGAAAGACTAAAAATAATCAATGAGCAATACACAGTCTTCTTACTCAAGTTATTCAATCAAAGCACACTCAGAAGGTCAAACTTCTGATGGAACAATTGTTTAAAGGTTTGGTGAGATAATGAGAGGAGAAAGCATTGGGAAATGGAGTCAAAACATAACATATAAATCAAATAAAAATGTTTCCGCATGAAATATCAGGACAATGGCAAGATAGCCATCCATTTACAGTCAAAAGGCTGTTGTCTGGTGATAAAAGAAGAAGAAGTGAACAGTCCATCAGCCTGGGCATCTATCAAGGATGAATCATATGCTAACTTTAGTAGAAATAATTGATGGATGTCTAAAACAATAACCAGATCTTATAAAAATATTTACGCATTACCATACACTACTTTCAGACATAGAAAAGAAAACCATAATGGAAGTAAATAATAGGAAACACATCCACGTGAGAAGAAGAAGGAAACAGGCTGTAAATTAAACAACACATGAATCTATGCCGAAATCAGCGTCAGACACTGTAATTCTATTAAAGAATATGCTTCAAAAATGCGCTTAGTTCTCCCAGGCCTCAGCCCATTGATTTTCCAACCCATTCTACTCCTATTACATAGATATTTATAGGCTCCCAGCCTCGATTTGACTAACATAAAATAGTTAAAACTGTGCTGCCACCTATAGGGTCCAATTCGCCACCTTTTACAACATATTTCAAAATGAAAAGGACTGCTAATGGTCAGCCATGACTTGTTTCTCATGCGCTATCGGCGGGCTTACAGATCCTACCGGCCTCAAAAATTGAGAAATATTTACATATAAACCTGGTTCAAAATATACTGATGTGATATGCCACAGAAGACTCGGGAACAGGCTTTCGCATCACTCTTGTGTCTTCAACTGGCCCTGCTGATCGAAGAAGTCTTCTATCCTCAAGGAATCTTCCACCTGTGCTTCTTTTGATGGAGGAGGAGGTGTCACTTCTTCAGTGTGTTAGCACTGGGATTTTGCTAGGTATTGGGAGGGGGTTTAAGTCCTTAAGGTCAACAAAGAAAGGTTTCTCTCTCGGTTTACATGGCCCAAAGACAAAAAGTTAAAGAACCATGCACAGTCGATTAACCCAAGGAGGGATTATCTATTGAGGTCCAATGTCTAAAAGGGTGGCTAGCGGAGAGAAAATGAAGAATTACGCCTGTAGCGAGTAAAGGCGTCTTTGGACGATGTAGATCGTGAATGAGGAGGATCGACAGTCACAGGCGACCGTCGCAGAGGGAGTTGAAAGCTAAATAATCGTGGGCGGAGAATTAACCTATGGGCATTTCAAAGCTTGATCAGCGCCAGAGGAGTAGATCAATGTCTAGGAATTGGTTTGCACTTTTAACATGCACTAGAAAAGTCACATTTCATATCCGCGAACTCTGGTTAAACCCCAACGTTGTTGAAGGGCCTTGATTTGGCGAGGGAGAGATCTATGACTCATAATGAGTTTGAAAATCTTACTTGTGCACTAGGCCGACTAGCTCAAAATCTGTGAACATGGTAGGGGCGACACCATCTGATGGTCCGGGTTTGAGCAAGGCTACGATCTACAGTGTAGATTCAACCAGGTGGATAGACGATTTAAAGGCATCTCTACTGCCACCAAAAAGATTGCAAGTAGCACGGAGACCACATCAGTGCCGTCGTATATTTTTCCACCTATCCAAAAGGGCCTAGATAAGCATGTTTCATGTCTACTCAATTGGCAGGCATCATTACTGCTCAATTCAGAGATTCGGTCAGGCCATCATAGCAAAGGTAATCACACGTAGCTGTCGTCATCGTCACGACCATTATAAGCATGGTCTCTACATCTTTATTTAGAGTTGTGGCATGAGAAGGGTCACGGGCTTTGCCACTCAGACATTTTTTAGTTACAATCTGGTTATGGAGAGCAACCATGGATCCGAGGTGGTGGTTGGACCAGAGCAAGTATGGTCTCAGGTGGAGGAGGAGCATATTCCCTCCTCCACATTGGTATTCAACTGCATAGAAGAGGGTTCGTCCAGGGAACCTGAGGAGCATGAAGGACGACAGCTGCGTAGGAAGAATCAATGTTGGAAAAACAAGAAGGAGGCCCCAAAAGATGAGCAGGACACATACCCGGATCTGGAAATCATCAAGGATTACATTATCCCCACTGAAGAAACGACGCCTCCTCCTTTAGCAGAGAAATTAGCGGAGGAAGATTCCCTGAAAGTAAAAGACTTCTTTGAGCAGTAGGGCCAGTTGAAGGCCCAAGAATGAAGTGGTGGCCTGTTTATGCCTTTTCTTTTTTCCCACCCGGCAAGTCTGTCCTTGGATAAGTGTGTAGTTATCTGTTTACTCCAGTTTTTTAGGCCTGTTGAGGTCCATAGATCATTTAGGATTATCGTGGTCTGTACCCTATGACAGACACCCGTAGAAACATTCATGGTTAGTTATCAGTCCTTTTCACCTTAATATTCGCTGTCAGAAGTGGCGAGCTGGGCCATATCGGTGGCAGCATATTTTGTAACTATTTCTGATACTCGGTCCAAGGCTAAGAGCCTATAAATATCTATGTAATAGAAGATCAAAGGGTTGAAGAAAATAATTGGGCCAAGGCCTAGGAGAGCCATGTTTTGTTTTGTAGCACAATCATTAATTGAATTGCAGTGCTTGAAGTTGGCATTTAACAAAGTTTCATGTGTCACTTTGTTTACAGTATGTTTTTCTCTTCTCCTCATGTGATTGTGCTTCTTGTTATTTACTTACATTATGTTTTCTTTCTCATATCTGGAATTCGTGTATAGTACGAAAAAATTCTTGGTAGCAAGCTCTTCCTATTGTTCTAGATATTCACTTGATATTTCTTCTAAAGTTGACATCAAATTCACCTCTGGAGGTCGGTCATGTCAATGGATTGTTCGCTCTTTCTTCCTTTTTTACCAGATAATAACACTTAGACCGGAAGCGGGTCGCTATCTTGCCTCTGTTTGGATGTCCCATACTGCAACACTGTTATTCAATTTATGTATTAGGCCATGACTCCATCTCCCAACGCTTCTCCCTTGATTGTCTCACCAAACTTTAAACAAATTTGCACCTTGCAGAAATATGACCTTCTGTGTATGCTTTGAATGAATATCTTGAGTGTGAAGGTTGTGTGATTCTCTTTGATTATTTCTGGTCTTCTAAATATTAAGAGAGATCCCTCTCTGACTGTGTTGGGTTAGTAGCATAAGTCTAAAGTGGTTTTTTGGTTACCCTGAAGTGTCGCCTTCCCACAACCTTGGGGGTCATTTTTGGTGCTAACATAGTGGCACCGTTGTCGGGGAGTGAGTGTCTTATCATCCCTAGGAGAACGACAAAGTTTCAGAGCTGAATGTTGATGGTGAACAACACTCAGACGTTGAAAATGTTTTATACCTTTCACCTGGCAACTCCACTCAGTGAATTTTCAGTATAAAGGCAGCTCCACCGGGGCAAAATCGGTGACTCCACTGGAGGGAAATCCTAGCTAGATGAAGCATGGAAAAACTAAGAGCCGAGTATCCAAATATTAATTTTCTTAAAAGGGTCTTGTTCTTCTTCTTTGGTTTCTTGCTACCCTTGTGTATTTATGTCAGGAAATTGTTGCTTCACAGAAGAGCTCTGGGTCATGAGAGAGCTTCCTTCGTGTATCCTTCCCCGAACTTTGAAGATGTACATTCCTCTGCAACCCCCGGGATATATCTTCTCCCTTCTTTTGAACCATGTAAGATCCATAGCCAACCTTGCAATCCCCATTAGAGTGATGTTGATAATATCCTCCCTGTACATACTCTTTCACCTCCTAGGTCTTAGCATAGATATGGTCCTCTAAAGCTACCCCCTTTTCTTCATGACTATCCTCCTAAGTACCACAAATACCTACCTATTTTTGATGGAGAATCTGAAAGTCTTACTACTGAGAAACTTCTTCAAAGCTTTGAACATTTTCTGGACCTCTTTGAAGTAGAACATGATGATGTCTGTGTGAGGGCTTTTGCCAAATCCCTTCAAGGAAATGTGAAAAAACAGTTTAAACACTTGCAACCTGAGTCTATTAAATACATGGGAAGAGTTGTCTGATGTCTTTTTGGAGCTTTGGGGTGAGTGGAGGTCATGGGACTTGGTTCTTTTAGATTTTTACTCCGTTAGAAAGCAAGAAGATGAAACCATGTCCAATTTTAACACGAGGTTTGCAAGCTTCTATTATAATATTCCAAAGGGAATTCATCCCTTAGAAAATGCTACTAGGATGAATTTTGCATCTACTTTTCCCCCTGAATCCTCTTTTTGTCTTTTGGACAGAAGGTCTCCCAATTTGCAACGTATGTTCATCGATGCACTAGAGGTGGAAGACAATCTTAGAATGTCTCAAAAAATCTCAGAGCAGGGAAACGAAGATGAATTGAAGAAGAGTTTAGAGTTTGGGGGAGGGTATGAGCCGAAAAATCTAGGGTTATTTTCTCGTGGTGAGCTAAGAGATAGTCAGCCAAGCCACATACAAAGGGATTTTGGTAGCGCTGGTTCATTCTATGGAGAAGGCCATCAGCGTATCAAGAGTTTTGCGATGCAAAGCTTTGATGAAAGGTCTGGTCCACCCATATATGATGAATATAAAGATGAGAATGTTATATGTTTTTTAGAAGCGGATAAGAAGAATGTATCATCATGCAGTCAGTCCCACTATGTAGAGGGGCCAGCCAAAGAAGAGGGCCTAGTGGTAGCTCCTAATTTCATCATGGAAAGCCATGAAAATATTGAGCCCAAGGAGGGTGGACCTCTGTTCCCCGAAGCTGAATCATTCACTAGAATAAGGAGCATTCTTAAGGTGATGAGTGGGGAAAGCTTGAAGACTTTGCATGAAGAGCCCTGCCCTCATCCAAGTGAAGTAGAGGGGGCTGGTGATCAAGAGGTTCCTGGAGATTCCTAGCAAATAGAGTTTTCTCTTTGGATTGAAGCTGAAGAAGATTATGAGATCCATGGGGAGTTTCGTAGGCCTAACACACACTTTCAGCAGGTTGACCAGATAATGGAGCTGCTAGAAGGAGACTGGGATGGTCGACATGGTTTTTATGCATGTTTTTTAGGCCTAGAGTCTTGGCTTCAACAAGAAGGCCTTTTACTTGGTCTTTTTGAAAATAAGGGTGGAGTTTCTTTTGAGTTTCCTGAGCAGAATCAGGTTTTCAATCGTGGGATCTGAAGAAACCAAGAGAGAAAGGTTATGACTAGTCCTGGCATTGAGGTATCCTTCTATGTTGCAGAGTTTCAGTCCCAGCAAGAGGCTAGTTGTCTCAGTCTTGTTGGGTTACATAAGGGTCCGAACCTGGGTGAGATCCAGGTTTTATTCGAATCCTGCCAAATATACTTGAGCCCCACGCTGGATGTGAGTGGAGGAGGAGATAAACATACTACCTAAAGCTCCTTCGGGGTAAAATTGACTGGGCTGCAAGCGGAGCTACAGTCTCGTAGAGGGCCGGGGGAGTTGCAGCTAAAGCAGACCTATTTCGACAGCGGTATGTCAAAAAAATTTGAAGGACATCACACTTTCTACGACCTGATATTTGGCTATATGAAAAGTTCTTCAATTGGGGTAAGAAGTTTTGTTTTTGTCAAAGGGACCTCACCTATCATCAATACTTTTTACTATTATGGTTTTACCCTCTGATTTTGGTTAAGCATGATTTGGAGGTTTTCCTGTTAGATCAGCTGCTGGATTGGTTGCACTGGCATTTTCATATCACCTAATACGAAAGCCATTCCACTAGCATAGGGTAGAGTATTTTTGTGTATAAATAAACTCGCCATCCCGAGCAATTTTTAGCTTTCAATTGCAGTAGTGCTTTGCAGTCATCATTTCAGTTCTTGGTTTGTGTTTTCAATAAAGAGCTATAGAAAGCTAATTTTTTGGTAAGCCACATCCCAATGGATAAGAAACTGGTCTATGGGGTTCTTTGCTACCTCGCAGGGAGGATAACATCTCGAATAGGATCCCATTGTTAGCACTGGGATTATGCTAGGTATTGGAAGGATGTTTAGGCCCTTAAGGTCAACAAAGAAAGGTTTCTCTCTTGGTTTACATGGCCCAAAGACAAAAATTTAAAGAACCATGCGCAGTCGATTAACCCAAGGAGGGATTATCTATTTAGTTCCAAGGTCTAAAAGGGTGGCCAGGGGAGAGAAAATGAAGAATTACGCCCGTAGCAAGTAAAGGCATCTTTGGACGACGTAGATCGTGATCGAGGAGGATCGACGGTAATATGCGCCTGTCACAGGCGCCTGTCACAGAGGGAGTTGAAAGCTATATAAGCGTGGGCAGAGAATTAACTAGCGGGCATTTCAAAGCTTGATCTGTGCCAGAGGAGTATATCAACGGCCAGGAATCGGTTCACATTTTTAACATGCATGAGAAAAGTCACATTTCATATCCGCAAACTCTGGTTAAATACCGACGTTCTACAACAGTCTTGATTTGGAGGGGGAGAGATCTACAGCTCACAATGAATTCGTAAATCTTACTAGTGCACCAGGCTGACCAGCTCAAAAACTGTGAACACAGTAGGGGCGAGGCCATCTGACAGTCCGGGTTTGAGCAGGGCTAAGATCTATTGTGTAGATTCGACCAGGTGGATAGACATCTTAAAGGCATCTCTACTACCACCAAAATGATTGCAAGTAGCACGGAGGCCACATCAGCACCATTGTATATTTTCCCACCTATCCAAAAGAGCCTGGCTAAGCATGTTTCACGTCAACTCAATTGGTAGGCATCATTACTGCTCGATTGGGAGATTCAGTCATGCCATCATGGAATAGGTCATCACACGTAGTTTTTGTCATTGTCATGGCCTTTATAAGCATGGTCCCTGCGTCTTGATTCAGAGCCGTGGCATGAGAAGGGTGGCGGGCTTTGCCACTCATAAATTTTTTAGTTACAATCTGGTTATGGAGAGAGACCATGGAGCCGAGGTGGTGGTTGTACTAGAGCAAGTATGGTATGAGGTGGAGGAGGATCATATTCCCTCCTCCCCATTGGTATTCAACTGCGTAGAAGAGAGTTCAGCCAGTGAACCGGAGGAGCACGAAGGCCGAAAAGTTCGTAGGAGGAATCGACGTCGACAAAAGAAGAAGGAGGCCCCTGAAGATGAGCATGACACATACCCGGATTTGGAAATCATCAAGGATTACATTGTCCCCACTGAAGAAATGACACCTCGTCCTTCAGCAGAGAAGTTACAAGAGTAAGATTCCCTAAAAGTAGAAGACTTCTTCGAGACACAGGGCCAGTTGAAGGCCAAAGAATGAAGTGGCGGCCTGTTCGTGCATTTTATTTTTTCCCACCCTACAAGTCTGTCCTTGGCTAAGTGTGTAGCTATCTGTTTACTCTAGTTTTTGAGGCCTGTTAAGGTCCATAGATTGTTTAGGATTATCATGGTCTATACCCTGCGACGGACACCCGTAGAAATAGTCATGGTTAGTTAGCAGTCCTTTTCACCTTATGATTCACTATCAGCAGTGGCTAGCTGGGCCATATAGGTGGCAACATATTTTGTAAATGTTTCTGATACTCGGTCCAAGGCTAAGAGCCTATAAATATCTATGTAATAGAAGATCAAAGGGTTGAAGAAAATCATTAGGCCAAGGCCTGGGAGAGCCAAGTTTTGTTTTGTAGCACAATCATTAATAGGATTGCAGTGCTTGAAGTTGGCATTTAATAGATATTCATGTATCGCTTTGCTTACAGTCTGCTTTTCTCTTCTCCTCATGTGACTGTGCTTCTTGTTATTTACTTACATTATATTTTCTTTCTCATATCTAGAATCAGTGTATAGTAGGACAAAATTCATGGTAGCAAGCTCTACCTCTTGTTTCAGGTATTCACTTGATATTTCTTCTAAAGTTGACATCGAATTCACATCTAGAGGTCACTCATGTCAATGGACTGTTCGCTCTTTCTTCCCTCTTCACCAGATAATAACACTTAGAATGGAAGTGGGTGTCTATCTTGCCTCTATTTGGATGTCCCATACTACAACACTCTTATTCGATTTATGTATTGGGCCACGGTTCCATCGCCCAATGCTTATCCCTTGATTGTCTCACCAAACGTTAAACAAATTTTCCCCTTGCAGAAATCTGACCTTATGTGTATGCTTTGAATGAATATCTTAAGTGTGAAGGCTGTGTGGTTCTCTTTGATTATTTCCAGTCTTCTAAATATTAAGAGAGATCCCTCTCTGTTCGGATATCCACATCATCTATTTCAGGATACATATCTATTTCAGGATCATCTATTTCAGGATACATATCTACTTCAGGATCTTGCATGATCTATTTCAGGATATGCAGCTGCATGCACTTGCATGCATCCCAGTCACCAGTTTGATGCCTCCAGCACCTTATCCACCTTCTTCTAGCACCCGGGAGCCACTTACCACAGAGTTTTAGCCCTCCTAAGCTGAAAGGCGCCCTCTTCTCACCTACTGCCAGAGAAGGGCGCACTTGTTCACCTACCACTGCAAATTCACTCCAGTTACATTCAGTTAGCTCCGATTCTCCCTGATTTGAGGCTAGTTTCACTCCTGACTGACTGTTTCACCTCCGATTGACTTCCAGTTCGATTAGGTGACTTGTTATGACTCCAGTTAGCCTCCCATGCGCCCCCACTGAGCCTCCAGATCCTATATCAGTGCTACACACTTCAGTTACATTTATTACACTCAGTTAGACTCAGTTTGACACCTGGATGACTGGTTGTTGTGATTGATGAGCACCACCGATGATTTATGAGGACTCCTAGACAGATTCAAGCTACTCCATTTCTGTGATTCGAATGACCTCCTTAGGCAATTCGAATTGCTCAGTCATTGTGACAGTTTGTATTGTAATTCATTCACCCTTTCTGGGATAGAGAGCACTGCTGCATCTTTTGCACAGTTTTGCACCATATTTTCTATGTTCATCTGTTGTGATTGATTTACTTGTTCATTAGATCTGCTGTGACTAATTTTACATGGTATCAGAGCCATTGCAGGGACAAGATCTCTTTTCTACAGGTGTTTATACAAGAAGATTTGACTGAATTGCTAAAAATTGCAAAAAGTTTGGCATGAGATATCTCAAGGGCATTCGCTCCTGTGCATGCAAAGCTTGAAAAATACTCCAATACCACTCCAGAAGCTTGAGTTACCACATAATTCCTGGATCTGATACATTGGACCTATTCAACATTGCTTGAAATCCAATCCCAGGTGTGATGCAACTCTCAAAGGGTGGATTGTTCGACCTTATTGTGGTTGTTTTGATGTGATTTGCAGGTTTATTGTCTCCTTCAAGTGCACTCGCTATTTTCTGCATGCAAGGTTTCCTCCTTCAATTGCATTCGCTATAGTCTGCATGCAAGCTTCCTCTTCATCAGTTGACTCAATCCTTGCAATGGAATACTCTTCTTCAAAGCCTATCCTCACCCCATTCAATTATTTTGATTGGAAAGATGATATGGAGATCATATTACGTTCAAAAGGTTACTACCGAGTCACTCTTGGTCTTGAATTGGAGCCAAACAATGTAGCAGAAAGAACCAAACACTACAACAAGCTTGATGAAGCTTACGGTCTTCTTTGTCTCTCCATCTCCAAGGATCTTCACTTCCATCTCAGCGGATTGAAGACTCCAAAAGCCATATGGGAGCAACTTGAGACACTATTCGGCAAGCAGGATGAGCTTAGGGCTTTTCAATTAGAAAATGAATTGATTGGCCTTAATCCTGAGAATTTCGAGAGCATCAATGAATTCTTCACAAAATTCAAGAACTTGAACTTGCAATTCAAGAACAGTGGTGTTATCAAAGAGGATAAACAGTTGATCCTCTCCATTCTAAGCAAGCTTGGGAAAGATTATTCGGTATTTGTCTCCACTTTCAATTCCGGTCGGCTAACTACCCCGAATTGGAAGATGCCTACCTTGAATGCCTTCATTGAGTCCGTTACGAAAGAGCATGACAAGTTGATTCAAATGGGGTCCATAAGCTCCAAAGATTCATCCCTATTTGTTCAAGGACCCAAGATCTCGAATGGTAAAGGAAATCCAAAGAAGGAGAAGCCCAAATTCGAGCCTCACAAGCAAAAAGACAAAAGCAAGCAAACGGATGCACCATCCAGTTCGAAATCCAAGCAAAAGGGCAAAGAAGGTAACCAAAAATCTAAATGTACTTATTGTAACCGTGGCTTTCATCCCGAAAGTTCATGTATGAAGAAGACTATAGATCAAATGGCCCTCCTTTTGGAAAAGAACAACATAACCCTTCCTGACGGTGCAAGGAAGAAAGATCGGAATGATGATCATGAAAGAGGACAAGCACTCATGGCAACGGTTTCGAAGCCCTCAACTCTCTTGATAGATTCGGGTGCATCAAATCATATGGCTGCAAACATTGATTCTTTCTCCTCATTCGATCCAAACAGCTCCATCCCCATCCATTTGGGAGATGACTCAAAAATTTCTTCAAAGGGCAAAGGTACGATTCATGTAGAACATGGATGCTTTCAGAATGTTCTCTATGTGCCTTCCTTAGCTTCGAATCTCCTTTCTGTGTATCAAATGACACATACTGGTGATCCAAAGAAATTCACATTCATCCCTAATACAGTTGAAATTTCTGATATCAAAAGTGGAAGACTAGTTGCGGTTGGAAAGGCAAACCACACTGCTAAATGTTATGAGTTTTCGCACTTTATTCCGCTTGCAAAGCCCACTGCTCTTCACACACATGGTAATGAGGTTAGTAGGATTTGGCATGAAAGATTTGGACATCTAAATTATAAGTATTTTCTGCTGCTATCAAATAAATCCATGGTAGATGGGCTTCCACAACTCCGTTCCTCGAAGGGAATATGCACCGGTTGCATTATTGGGAAGCACCCCGAGCACAGATTCGACCGCGGCAAGGCTAGAAGAGCCTCTACTATTTTGGGATTGATCCATTCTGATATCAGTGGTCCACTGCCCCAGATTTCATTAAATGGTTCAAGGTATGTTTTGACATTTATTGACGATTTTTCCCGCTTTACATGGGTATTCTTTCTCAAAAACAAGTCAGAAGTGCTTGGAAAATTCAAGGATTTTAAGGCTTCTGTTGAGACCACCACTGAGAGCAAGATCAAAGCTCTTAGATCTGATAGTGGTGGGGAATATATCAAGTCCGAGTTGCTGCAACTTTGTGCCCAAAGCGGAATCAAGATCCAACATACAGTTCCCTACACACCCCAGCAGAACGGTGTAGCGGAAAGGAAAAACCGGTCACTGAAAGAGATGGCTACATGCATGATTGAATCGAAAGGTTTGGCTGCAAATATTTGGGCTGAAGCAATCAATGTTGCTGCATATATACAGAACCGTGTTCCACATTCATCCGTGAAAGGTATGACTCCTTTCGAAGCATTCTTTGGTCACAAACCGGATGTGTCAAATTTGAGAGTTTTTGGCTCTACTGCATGGGCTAGAATTCCTTCTGAGAAGAGACGAGCTTTGGATCCACAAAGTATCGAGTGCATATTGATAGGATATGGGGAAGAATCAAAAGCATATAAACTCATGGATATCAGATCTAAAAAGATATTCATAGAGCGCAGTGTGCAGTTTGAAGAACCACTTCAAGAATTGCAACTAGTTGAGGAGAAAACTGCCGATTCACCGCCTTCACCAGAAGAAGATTCGAGCAGCGATAATGAAGGTATGAGTTCTGATATTTCTGATATTGTAGCAGCATATGATGATCATGACATATCAGGTTCGGAATCCGACCATTCAGATCCCCCTCAGTTACCAAAGTGGGCCCAAAACACTCTACAATCTGCTGGTTCTAGTCTTGGAAATCCTGCTGATCCGAGACGAACAAGAGGAGACTTTCAAAGGGCAGGTATGGCTCTTTCTATTGCTGATCCATTTTGTTAGAACATTTTTCCACCTATGTACATTAATCATTTATTAATGATGATTAATTAGCCCAAGTGATTAATGATTACATCCCTAAGTTGATTAGCTACTAAATGGTCAATTATCATGAACTAGATGGCAAATGTGAACAAGTGCTGAGTCAACCCAGCTAAGTGGAGCGCTCCCCAGGGCAATTAATGCACTCAGCATGCCTAGAGCGCCCTCCTCAGGTCATTTAATGCACTCAGCATGCTTCTCTTCTACCTAGGGCGCATTTGCTCTCTTTGTGGACAATCTTGCCTTGTTTTGTCACATTTTTGACCAATTTTAGACTCCAAACCTCTAACCAACCAGTTTCTTCACATGTGTGAGGTCACATGGGCCTGTCCAGTCATTCCCAGCATTCACACTGCAGATTCGAACCAGTTTGGGATGGTTTGGGATTTTTTGGTCAACCTAGGGGGGTTTGAGCTTTTTCTAAGCTAGATCAGTGTGAACACTCCAGATGGATTCAAATTCTTCCATATTTGTATATATGGGTGTTCTTAACCTTTGTTAAGGTTGGACAGTTAATAATATTGACATTATTCACCAATTCATGTGTATTGTTCTTCATTCATTTAAATTTTTTTATGCTAATTCTTGCAAATGTTGTGCAATCTTTCACCAGTGAGGAATCCACAGTAGCTAGATTCAACTATGCTTGAGATTTTACATGGTATCAGAGCTCTTGGAGCTAGAATTCGAACCAGCAGACTGTTGTAGTGGATTGCCAGAAACAGTGGAGAAACCACATAATTCCTGAGGCCATTGCCTTGAGCTTACTGGAGAAATCTAGTGGCTCCTCTCAGGTGTGATGCTCTCCCGAATGCACCCACTATCCATACAGGGTTCGAATCTGTGAGTGTAGATCCCTCCAGAGTGATTTGAGAGTTGTTTGCAGGTATTGGAGTTCAGCATTGTCAGCAAGTGCGAATTGCAGCAGAGGAGAATGGAGCCATCTCACCCAAACGTGCTCACACCCTTCAACTATTTCGATTGGAAGGCAGAAATGGTGATTTTGCTGAGATCCAAGGGTCTCTACAGAATCACGATGGGCACTGAGGTTGAGCCAAACTCAGCTGTGGAGAAATCCAAGTTTTTTAACAGAATGGATGAGGCATTTGGCCTCCTTTGTCTCAGCATTTCGAGAGACCTCCTGTTTCATGTAGAAATTCTAGCAACTCCAAATGAAGTGTGGCTCAAGCTTGAGACACTGTTTGGAAAGACTGATGAGATGAGAGGCCACCAGCTCGAAAATGAGCTTGTCTCACTGAGCCCAGGGAATTTCGATTCCATCCAGGACTTCTTCACCAAGTTCAAGAACTTGGTCTTGCAGATCAGACAATGTGGCATAGAGAAGAAAGAAGAACAGTTGGTGTTGTCCATTCTCTCCAAATTGGGTTCTGAATACTCAGTTTTTGTGTCTTCCTTCAACTCCACAAGGCTCACAGTCAGAGGTTGGAAGATGCCATCCTTGGCTGACTTCATGGAGATGCTAACTCAAGAGCAAGACAAGCTGGTCTTGATGGGCTCCATCAAACAAAAAGATCAAGTTCTTGCAGCTGGAGATTCGAAATGTGGAAGAAGCAAGCAAAAACCCAGGGTTTCGAAACCTCAAGAGAAGAAGAGAAAGGATGAGAGGCCCAAATCCTCTGAGGGGGTTTCGAATCCTGTCAAGAACAAGGGAAAGAAGGCTGAGAAGACAAAATGTAGCTACTGTCAAAGAGGTTTTCATCCAGAGAGCTCATGCATGAAGAAAACCATAGACACCATGACACATCTCCTACA
Source organism: Larix kaempferi (assembly GCA_027924585.1). Lineage (NCBI taxonomy): Eukaryota > Viridiplantae > Streptophyta > Pinopsida > Pinales > Pinaceae > Larix > Larix kaempferi. The sequence goes on from BSBM01000030.1 coordinate 15,912,526, forward strand.
GAAAAATAATATTCCTCTTCCTGAAAGTTCCAAGAAGAAGGAGTGCGTTTCTGAAGACAAGGAGAGCTGCCATGCTTTGGTGGCTAGCTCATCTCATTCACCTTTGTTTATCATTGATTCAGGTGCCTCAAGGCACATGGCTTCCTCAAGAGACTCGTTTTCTGAACTTGCTCCCTACAGTGGTCTCTCAATTCGAATGGGAGATGACTCAGAAATCCCTGCTCATGGCATTGGGAAAATCTCTATGGAGAATGGCTTCTTCTCCAATGTGCTGTATGTGCCAAATCTTGCAGCAAACTTGCTCTCTGTATATCAAATGACTCATACTGGAGCAGCAAAGAAGGTGGTCTTCACTCAGGATGAAGTGGAGATATCAGAAGTTTCCACCGGGAAAATTGTTGCAAAGGGTGTTGCAGACCATGACATGAAGATGTACATGTTCTCCCACTTCCTCGAATTTTCTTCACCAAGTGTGCTGCTGTCACATGGGAATGAGACCAGCAAGCTATGGCATCAAAGGTATGGGCACCTAAACTACAGATATCTTCAAGTTTTAAGCAAAGAAAATATGGTAGAAGGGCTGCCCCAAATCAGATTTTCGAGTGGAACATGCAAGGGTTGCATGATTGGGAAACATCCTGAAAGGAAGTATGACAAAGGGAAGGCTAGGAGGGCTGATCAACCTCTTGGGATAGTACATTCTGATCTCATAGGGCCACTCCCCACACCCTCCTATGGCTGCAGCAAATATGTGCTCACCTTCATCGATGACTACTCAAGGTACTGCTGGTTATTTTTCCTTAAGCAAAAATCTGAAGTCTTTGATTGTTTCAAGAATTTTAAGAGCATGGTTGAGAACTTCAGTGGGAAGGCCATGAAGATTTTGAGGACTGATAATGGTAGAGAGTATGTCAACAACAATTTGCAGCAGCTCTGTCAAGAGCATGGCATTCAGATGCAACACTCAGTGCCCTACACACCTCAGCAAAATGGTGTTGCAGAGCGCAAAAATAGAGCACTGAAAGAGATGGCAACTTGCATGTTGCAAGCAAGGGATTTGTCTCCTAAATTATGGGCTGAAGCTATGAATTGTGCAGCATATGTTCAGAACAGATCACCACACAAAGCATTGCAAGGAATCACTCCATTTGAAGCTTGGATGGGCCACAAGCCAAATGTCTCACATTTCAGAATTTTTGGCTCAAGGGCTTGGGCCAGAATTCCACCGGAGAAGAGAAAGGCATTGCAGCCCCAAAGCAAGGAGTCAATCATGGTTGGGTATGCAGAGGATTCCAAGGGCTACAAGCTCTTTGATCCATCCACTCACAAAACTTTCATTGAAAGAAGTGTCAAATTCGAAGAGGAAGAATTTTTGCAAGCTAGTGAACAAGGTGATGGGGAATGCTCATTCCCTCGTCTTGATGATGAAGTAAGTAGTGATTCATTCTCTGATATTTCTGATTCTGATATTGCTGAAGATGATGTTGATATGGATTCTGAACATATCCCTCCCTCAAGGCCCAAGTGGGTAGAGAAAACAATTCAAAGTGCCGGAGAGCTAGTGGGAGATCCCCAAGATGCTAGGAAAACTAGATCTCAATTTCACAATTCCTTTGCATATAATAATTCTGATCTGAGTGAGGCATGTTATTTGATGGTTGGATCTGATCCAATGTCATATTCAGAAGCATGTACAGACCCAAGGTGGCAATCATCCATGCAAGAGGAGATGAACTCACTCCATGAGAACAAAACTTGGGATTTGGTCCCTCTTCCTCCCAAGAGGAAACTAGTGCAATGCAAGTGGATTTATAGAACCAAAATTGGATCTGATTGCTCTGATCTGAAGTATAAGGCCAGGTTGGTGGCCAAGGATTACTTTCAGGTCCAAGGAGTGGACTATACAGAGACATTTGCACCGGTGGCAAAGATGGACTCCATAAGACTAGTTTTGGCAATTGGGGCTTCCAAGCGATGGGAGATTCATCACATGGATGTAAAAAGTGCCTTTCTTCATGGGGATCTGAATGAGGAGATTTATATGCAGCAGCCTGAAGGTTTTATCTCTGATCATACACTTGTTTGCAGGTTGAACAAATCACTCTACGGGCTCAAGCAAGCTCCTAGAGCATGGTATGCAAAAATGGACAATTTTCTGCTATCTTTGGGGTTTGAGAGGTGTAAGTCTGATCCAAATGTGTATATGCAGCATGTTAGTGATCTGATATTGATTATTGTACTGTATGTTGATGATCTTTTGATCACTGGTAGCTGCACCAAAGAACTTGACTCAGTTAAGAGAGCATTGCATAGTGCATTCTCCATGACCGATCTAGGATTGCTAAAACAATTTCTGGGTTTGGAGATTGATCAATCTGTGAATGGAATTTCTGTATGTCAATCAAGGTATGCTTCAGATTTGCTGCAGAAATTTAAGATGGCTGAATGTAAGTCTGCAAAATTTCCATTTCTTTCAGGAGTTAAGCTTACAGAATGGGGTTCTTCACCACTAGTTGACAGTTCGTTGTATAGACAACTAGTTGGGAGTTTGTTGTATCTTACACACTCTCGACCAGATTTGTCTTATGTTGTTGGGGCTGTTGCAAGGCACATGCAAGAGCCTCATGAGATCCATTGGAAGGCAGCCAAGAGGATCCTTCATTATGTTCAGGGTACTAAGTCTTTTGGTATCCATTATGCTGCTGGTTCATCCCTTGAACTAGTAGGATTTACAGATTCTGATTGGGCCGGTGATTGTATTGATCGGAAGTCAACTTCCGGTTATGTCTTTATGCTTGCACATGGACCTATATGCTGGTCAAGCAAGAAACAGAGCACTATTTCCTTATCTTCAGCTGAGGCCGAGTACAGGGGAGCAGTCAATGCAGCCAGACAATGTGTTTGGTTGCAAGGTATTCTTGCAGAGTTCGGGATTGTCTTTGATTCACCCACTATTCTTTGGTGTGATAATCAAAGTACAATCAAGATTTCTACCGATCCAGTACAGAGACAGAGGACCAAGCACATAGAGATACACATGCATTACATTCGGGGTTTGGTGCATGACCGGATCATAGCATTGCAGTATTGCCCATCCAGTGAGCAAACTGCTGATATCTTCACCAAGTGTTTTACCGAGAAGACCTTCACTCACCTTAGATCTTTGCTTGGGGTGAGTGATGCATGGTGATGATTGGTGTATTTTGATATATGCCACATGTCCATTTTAGAGGGGAGGTTTTATTTCCCATGTGGTTTTCCTCCTTACCTTGGTTACATGGACAAATAAATTTTATGATGTAAAAGGTGACTTGAGCCTAGTTGCCAAGGCCTTAATTTTTGATATTTCACTAAGTCTAGCTTAAGGGGGGGTGTTAGAACATTTTTCCACCTATGTACATTAATCATTTATTAATGATGATTAATTAGCCCAAGTGATTAATGATTACATCCCTAAGTTGATTAGCTACTAAATGGTCAATTATCATGAACTAGATGGCAAATGTGAACAAGTGCTGAGTCAAACCAGCTAAGTGGAGCGCTCCCCAGGGCAATTAATGCACTCAGCATGCCTAGAGCGCCCTCCTCAGGTCATTTAATGCACTCAGCATGCTTCTCTTCTACCTAGGGCGCATTTGCTCTCTTTGTGGACAATCTTGCCTTGTTTTGTCACATTTTTGACCAATTTTAGACTCCAAACCTCTAACCAACCAGTTTCTTCACATGTGTGAGGTCACATGGGCCTGTCCAGTCATTCCCAGCATTCACACTGCAGATTCGAACCAGTTTGGGATGGTTTGGGATTTTTTGGTCAACCTAGGGGGTTTTGAGCTTTTTCTAAGCTAGATCAGTGTGAACACTCTAGATGGATTCAAATTCTTCCAGATTTGTATATATGGGTGTTCTTAACCTTTGTTAAGGTTGGACAGTTAATAATATTGACATTATTCACCAATTCATGTGTATTGTTCTTCATTCATTTAAATTTTTTTATGCTAATTCTTGCAAATGTTGTGCAATCTTTCACCAGTGAGGAATCCACAGTAGCTAGATTCAACTGTGCTTGAGATTTTACACATTTCTTCCTGAGATTTTTTATTTGATGGCTGGTTCAGATCCCCAATCATACTATTCAGCCCATCTAGTCCGAGATGGAAAAGTGCCATGGATGAAGAGTACAGTTCTCTTCAAAAGAACAATACATGGGAGCTAGTTTCTCTTCCACCTGGAAGAAAATTAGTGAAGTGTAAATGGGTCTACCGTACTAAAGTTGCTGCTGATGGCACTATCAGCAAATATAAAGCAAGGTTGGTGGCAAAAGGTTTTTCCCAAGTCCAAGGAGTGGACTACACAGAGACCTTTGCACCGGTTGCAAAGATGGATTCCATCCGCCTTGTTTTAGCTATTGCCGCATCCAAGCACTGGGAAGTGCATCATATGGATGTGAAGAGTGCATTTTTACATGGAGACATTGCTGAAGAGGTCTATATGCAGCAGCCAGAGGGTTATACATCAGATCCATCATTGGTTTGTAGATTGAAGAAATCTTTGTACGGGTTAAAACAGGCCCCAAGAGCTTGGTACGCAAAGATGGACTCCTTCCTTCTTTCTCAGAATTTCCAAAGATGCAAATCTGATCCGAATGTCTATCTTCAGCGAGTTAAAGGTAATTTGTTGGTTATTGTACTTTATGTTGATGATCTGCTTATTACTGGTAGCACACTTACTTCAATAAACAAGCTAAAATCTGCCTTAAATCTAGCTTTTGACATGAGCGATTTGGGCTTGCTGAGTCACTTTTTGGGCTTGGAGATAGCTCAAAATTTCGATGGGATCACTATATCTCAGCAAAAATATGCTTCCGACCTGTTATTGAAGTTTAATATGGCTGAATGTAAGGCAGCCCCGTTCCCATTCCTCTCAGGAATCAGTCTTGAGGAGGGAGATTCCACACCGCTTGCAGATTGCAGTATGTATCGACAGTTGATTGGTTCACTACTTTATTTGACACATTCACGGCCTGATATATCATATGCCGTGAGTGCCGTGTCAAGATATATGCAGCAGCCACATGAGCTTCATTGGCGAGCAGCCAAGCGGATCTTGCAGTATGTGCAAGGTACGAGACAGTTTGGCATACATTATGCTGCAGATTCTGAGCTAGATTTCATTGGTTTTATTGATTCAGATTGGGAAGGTGATAGCATTGATCGGAAGTCCACTTCCGGTTATGTTTTCATGATTGGTCATGGTGCTATTTGCTGGTCCAGCAAAAAGCAAGCAGCCATTGCACTTTCTTCAGCAGAGGCAGAGTATCGAGGGGCAGTCAATGCCTGCATTCAGGCAGTTTGGTTGCAGGGTATTCTTTCCGAGTTTGGTTTTGGTGGCACTACTTCGACTGTCCTATTTTGTGACAATCAAAGTGCTATCAAGATCTCCACAGATCCCGTTCAGCGGCAGAGGACCAAACACATTGAGATTCATATGCATTACATTCGACAGTTGGTGCATGACCGCACCATCATTCTGCAATATTGCTCTACTGATGAGCAAATTGCAGACATCTTCACCAAGAGCTTCACTGAGAAGAAGTTCTCTTACCTCCGTTCACTGTTGGGGGTGAGTTCCATCATGGTGGAGACAGATTGATTCATTATTATGCTTTAGCTTGAGGGGGGGCTTTCTTCCCACTGGGTTTTCCCTCTTTCCTCACTTAGTTTATTTTCAGCATTTTTTGGATTATTGTATTGGGGTGACCTTTGGTCTTAGTTACCAGGGCCCCACATTATTTTAGTTGGCACATCATAGTCTAGCTTGAGGGGGGGTGTTCGGATATCCACATCATCTATTTCAGGATACATATCTATTTCAGGATCATCTATTTCAGGATACATATCTACTTCAGGATCTTGCATGATCTATTTCAGGATATGCAGCTGCATGCACTTGCATGCATCCCAGTCACCAGTTTGATGCCTCCAGCACCTTATCCACCTTCTTCTAGCACCCGGGAGCCACTTACCACAGAGTTTTAGCCCTCCTAAGCTGAAAGGCGCCCTCTTCTCACCTACTGCCAGAGAAGGGCGCACTTGTTCACCTACCACTGCAGATTCACTCCAGTTACATTCAGTTAGCTCCGATTCTCCCTGATTTGAGGCTAGTTTCACTCCTGACTGACTGTTTCACCTCCGATTGATTTCCAGTTCGATTAGGTGACTTGTTCTGACTCCAGTTAGCCTCCCATGCGCCCCCACTGAGCCTCCAGATCCTATATCAGTGCTACACACTTCAGTTACATTTATTACACTTAGTTAGACTCAGTTTGACACCTGGATGACTGGTTGTTGTGATTGATGAGCACCACCGATGATTTATGAGGACTCCTAGACAGAGTCAAGCTACTCCATTTCTGTGATTCGAATGACCTCCTTAGGCAATTCGAATTGCTCAGTCATTGTGACAGTTTGTATTGTAATTCATTCACCCTTTCTGGGATAGAGAGCACTGCTGCATCTTTTGCACAGTTTTGCACCATATTTTCTATGTTCATCTGTTGTGATTGATTTACTTGTTCATTAGATCTGCTGTGACTAATTTTACACTCTCTTACTGTGCTAGGTCAGTAGCATTAGTCTAAAGTGGTTTTGTGGTTACCCTGAAGTGTCCCCTTCCCACAACCTTGGGGGTCATTTTGGGTGCTAACACAGTGGAGTGGATGAAATCTTCGAGAAATTCTACGGTTTCGTGGGTGTCCTGCTGTTAACAATAAAATTAACACCCTTAGTCAAGTGACAGAAGAAGCGCATTTTTACCATGCACTTGCAGTAGGAAGACATGACATAAGTTCATGCAGAGATGAATTCTCTCTAAAAAATGCATTAAAATGCATTAATTGTGCTTAAATCATTCTAAATGGTGCAAAAGGCCTAAAAACTATGAAAAGTGGATTTTCAAGCTAAAGTAATCTAAATGGATTATCCCACACTCAAAAGAGAAACCTAAGGAAAATTTTCCAATACTATATAAGAAAGGCTTTGGGGCATGGTAAGGACACACAAAGTAAGAGCAAAGAAATGTTGGAAATATTCTGAAGGAGGAGAAAGAGCTCAAATTCTTCAAGAATAAGCTAAGTCTAGTTTTCTTTTACCTTGTATAAATTCAGATAGGGCCAGGGGTCGGCTCCTCTTGGAATCCCTTATCACTCCCCTTCCTGCACAAACAAAAAATTAAACATTAGTTTCGGTAACTAGTTTTTTAGTAAAAACAAAGTATAAAATTTTTAAAGATGTTGAGTATGAATTGAATCTTTTATTTACCTATTGAAGGGAAGTTTGAGGCTAGTAAGGTTGGCCAATTTCGGTTGTTACAACCAACAAACTCTAGAGGTAGCGACCATTAGCACTTGCACTATCTCCCTTCACGCCTTGCAAAGAAACCAGAAAGGGTATACCATTAATGTTGAATTGTGGCTACAGGAAATCACCATTGATAGAGCAGAACCTCTGTTCGCAGAGCTCTCAAACCAAATCATCACAATAATGAAGTTTCGGACACTAAATAACACATTAAACCCCTTTCAAAACCCTAAGCCATCTGGTTGTCCAAATGGACAACTGAGATTAATTTCCAGCATCATCCATAAAGGCCTGGTTGCGTTGTCAACTCACAACCAAGTTAGCTCTTAAATTCGATAGAATTACATAGTACAAACATTAAACCATCACAACGAACAACAAATCTGAATGACGTTATAACAATAAAATAAAATTAAAATCATTCATATTAGTTCGACTATGGTGAACCCCATAGCCCCATTATATATCAATGATTACATCAAACTCATAACGATGTATTGTTAACCTTGCACTAGGAGAAAATTTTTATATCATTGGTCCTTGTAAAGACTTTAATACTCTTAAAGTATTGGGATTAAGACTATTTCCATAGTCTCCCAACATTGGTTACATATAACTAAATCCTCAACACATAATAGTTAAGGTAGGATCACAGATCAAGACTTAGCCTTAGGGATAAGTCAGACCTTTACAAACTAATAACAGGAACAAGAAAAAGAACATCACCTTCAGTTATGATGGCAACATGCCACTCTTTTTGCAAGGAATCCACTTTGAATGTAACCTGATAAAAAAAAACGTTATATAATGTTATATTGCTATGGATATAAATTTATTTATTTATTTATGGATTTTCGAGGTATATGACATTATGGTATCAGAGCATGGTTATAACACTTTGCCTAAACTGGCCCAACAATTGCAACTGCTAAACCAGTAAACTAATGTTTATCTATTTTGGGTTTGATTCTCTTATGAACAGGAAGAGAAGGATAACTTTATTTTTGTAGGAAACTATGGCAGAATTCAGAATGTCCGAGGGAGATCAATCTCCCCCTAGAATACCAATGAAAAATGAAGAAGGTGAAATCTTGGTAAACTTAAATGAGAGTCAAAACGACAATCCATCAAAATTACAACAGATTGTTAAAGAATAAAGGTCAGAATTAAAAAGAGTTAGAGAAGAAAACGAACGAATTATGAAGGCACAAGAAGAACTAAATAGCATTCTGCTGGCTAAAATACACAGTAATGAAAAAGATAAAAACAAAGAATCTAAAAATGATAATCCAAAATCTACACCTTACAAATGTAAGGGAAGAAAGATGGAACTTTCCATTCATAGGGCTGAAACTCACAGTGAGGAACCACCAAAACACCACACAGAAGAACATCAGGATTCTAGTGAAAGTAGTGATAGTCATAAAGATAAAAATAAGTACAAACACTATGAATATATTTCAGGGGAATTTAATAAAATTAAACCTCCTATGTTTAATGGGGAAATCAAGAAAGGATAAGAGGAAGAAGCTTGGCTATCTGGAATGAAGAAATACTTCCAAATTTATAACTATTTTGATGAATTGAAGGAAAAAATAGCCATTTATAACCTAAGTGGAAAAGCAGATATTTGGTGGGAAGATATCAAAAAAGTAAAGGGTATAAAAGATCGACATGTAACATGGAAGACCTTTAAGAAACTTTTTAAAATAAAGTATCTCTTAGAACAGTACTATGAAGAAAAAACGAAATAATTCTACGAGTTAAGGTTAGGAGCTATGACCATGAAAGAACTCTGTAGTAAATTCTCAAGTCTGCTTCGTTATGTACCATACTTAATATATGAAAAACCAAAAATACAACGCATTCTCAGTTTCCTGCCTACCATGTTTAAGGAACATATTGAGTATGACAACTCGAAGACGTTGGAGGAAGCAATGAGAAAAGCGATTTTCTGCTTGATCAGAATAAGAATAAAAGAGAAAATATACCTAATTGGAACACTAAAAGACGGGATAACTTGGACCCAAGAAAGAAGAATAATAATAAATTTCACAGAAATACTGGGAATAATTACAGAGGGTATCAAGGTAGTAATTATAGATTTTTTAAACCACAGCACCCTGCAACAAAAGAAAGAGAACCTTCCACTAATTTTAATAAAAATACTGCACTGAGGGAACCCTTAAAATGTTGGGAATGTGGTGACCCACATTACTTTAAATACTATCATTTAAAAAATAAAACCTTTAATAAATTTCACTCCATTCAGGAATCTATTACAGTTGGAGATATGGTGAGTATGCCAAGAATCAGTGTTGCTTGGAGAATCAACAAGCAGACCATCAAGCTTCAATGGTGGATATTGAAGGTATGATAAAACGTCAACCTATTTCCATACTAATTGATCTAGGTGCAAGTTTGAGTTATGTATCACCTAGGATTGTTGAATTATGTAAATTAGTACCAAAATTTGTTGAAAAATCTTGGCTGGTACAGTTAGCCACAGGTACTAAATGTAAGGTCCCTAGTTATGTGAAAAACTGTGAAGTATTGATGAATGAATTTAATATGCATGATGATCTAAATATTTTACCGTTAGGTTCCTATGATATGCTGATAGGAATGGATTGGTTGGAAAAACACAGAGTCATGTTGAATTGTTATGACAAAACTTTTACATGCATAGATAATACTGGAAACACAATTAAAGTAACAGGAATTAGCAGAAAAACTATGATCAGAGAGATCTTAGCCTTATAGATGAAGAGATCTATACGTAAAGGAAAGTATTTTTTGTTTATGTAATAGATGATAAAGATAAAGATAACAAACTTAAAGTATAATATATACCTATCTTGAAATATTTTAAAGACATCTTTCCGAAAGAAGTCCCTGGACTACTTCTAAAAAGAGACATAGACTTTACAATCGATATGATACCGGGAACGGTACTAGCATCAAAATCTCCATCTCGGATGAATATAATAGAACTTATAGAACTTAAATCACAATTACAAGAATTATTTGACAAGAAGTATATTCGACCTATTGTTTCCCCTTGGGGAGCATCGGTCTTATTCATAAAGAAGAAAGACGGAACTTTAAGATTATGCATAGACTATCGACAATTAAATCAAATGAATATTAAAAATCAATATCCTTTACCCCAGATAGATGATCTATTCGATCAGTTCCGAGGGGCAACAATATTTTCTAAAATAGATTTAAGGTCCAGCTACCATCAGGTATGGATCAAAGATGAAGACATCTTTAAAACTGCTTTTAGAACTCGTTATGGTCATTACAGGTTTGTCGTAATGACATTTGGTTTAACAAACATGCCTGCAACTTTTATGTGCTTAATGAATAGTATTTTGAGTAACTACTTAGATAAATTCATATTCATGTTCATCGATGTTATATTGATTTATTGGAAGAATGAACAAGAATAGGAAGAACACTTAAAAATAGTTCTGCGGATCTTAAGAGAACAACAATTGTTTGCTAAGTTTAGCAAATAAGATTTATTTAAAGACAAAATTCAATATCTAGGACACATAGTGTATAAGGATGGAATATTTGTCGACCCCGACAAGATTAAGGCTATCACTGAATGGCTAGTTCCTAAAAATGTAACGGACATAAGATCATTCATGGGGATTACGGGTTATTATCGAAAATTTATTGAAGGATTTTATAAGATAGCTTACCCCATAAATTCACTACAGAAGAAAGGTAAAAAATTTCATTGGAATGAAAAGTGTATGAAAAGTTTTAATAAATTAAAACATCTATTAACCACAACCCCTATAATACAAATGGCTGATGCTTTTAAGGATTTCGTCGTATGTACTGATGCATGTAATGAAGGATTAGGCGGCGTAATGATTTAATAAAATCATGTCGTGGCCTATGAATCCATAAAAATAAAGGAACATGAAAATAATTACGCTACACACGATTTAGAACTTGCTGCAATTATACATGCGTTAAAGATGTAGTGACACTACCTCATCAGAAGGAAACTTTTGCTAATGTTAGATAGCATAAGTTTAAAATATTTGTTTGACCAACATTATTTAAATGCTAGACAAGCGAGGTGGCTGTCATTCTTAAGCGAATATGACTTCGAAAAAAAAATGGAAAGAAAACAAGGTTGCAAACGCTTTAAATCGTCATGCAAATTTATTATTTGCGAACAACATCTATGAATTAGATTTAGAAAATCAAATTTTAAATGAAGAAAATTTTGATAAAGAAAACCAAAATTTAAAGGAAAAGACTACTGAAAATGAAAAGAACCAGATAAAAACAGATTTCAGTCTAAATAAAAGAGGGTTATTGCTGCATAAAAACAGATTGTACATACCAAATACAATAGGAATCAAATTAACTGTTATGAATGATTTACACAAAAGACCCTATTTAGGACACCCAGGATACCAAAATATGATCACCATGATCAGAAAAGACTTATTTTGGCCTAACATGAATAAAGAGGTAACATAATACTTAGCTCACTGCATTGAATGCCAGCAATTCAAGGAAGAACACCAACATCCAACAGGGTTATTGCAACCACTACCCATTCCAGAATGGAAGTGGGAAATCATCAACATGGATTTTATTAGTGGCCCACCTAAATTTTTTAGGAAACATGACTCAATCATTGTCGTAGTCGATAAATTAAGCAAAGCAACTCACTTTATTCCAGTAAAATATACTTATAAGGTTGTTAACATTGCATATATATTTATGAAAGATATTTTCAGGTTACATGGTGTACGAAAGGTAATAATATCAGATAGAGATGTAAAATTTACAAGAAATTTCTGGAAAGCTTTTTTTAAAGGGTTAGGCACTCAGTCGAACTTCAGTAGTGTGTATCATCCACAAATGGATGGGTTGACCAAAAGGTTAAACCAAGTCCTAGAAGACATGCTAAGAATGTATGTAATGGACAAACCACATAAGTGGGAAGCCTACTTACACCTATTATAATTTGGTTACAATAATCATTTTCAAGTATCAAATGGTATGAGTCCTTTTGAAATTATGTATGGACGTAATTGTTAAAAGACATGGAACTAACCGTGAAGTAGGTACAACAAAATTTGAAGGTTTCCCAAGATAGGCAGAAAAGTTATGCTGACTTAAAAAGAACTCATCAAGAGTGCCAGGTAGGCGACCATGTGTATATAAATGTAAGACCCAAGAAAACATCCTTAAATTTGGGAAGGTATTCAAAATTGGCACATAGGTATTGTGGTCCATTTGAAATTTTGGCTAAAGTAGGGCCGGTAGCATACCAGTTAGTTCTACCGCCTACTATTAAAGTACATGATGTTTTTCACATTTCCATTTTGAAGAAATATGTTCATGACACTACTCATGTGATCTATTGGGATGCTATGCAGGTGGAACCCAAGGGAGAGTTCCTGGTGGGACCGGAGCCTATTCTCGACAGAAGAGAAATTCTACTCCAAAACCGTACCATCAGACAAGTCAAGGTTTAATGGAATCACCTTAGTCTGGAAGATTCCACTTCGGAATTGGAAAGTGATATGTGGGAGGCATATCCAATCCTATTTCAAGACGAAGAAATGGAAGAATAAAGACATAAAAATAATTACACCAAGGACGGTGTTATCTTTTAAGAGGAGGTGTATTTAATACACCATTATTAAATAAATTATTTGTAATATCCTGAATTTTGTTGATTATGTTTATGTTATATATTGGGCGTAAGCCCTGATGCATATGATTTCTTTTTGACGATATATATATATATATATATATTGGGCGTAAGCCCTGATGCATATGATTTCTTTTTGACGATATATATATATATATATATATACTGGGCGTAAGCCCCAATAACCATGTTTTACTTTTGTTATATATGTTGGGCATAAGCCCCGATACAAATGATTTACCTTGATTATAGATATATGTATTTGGGAATGGACCCTGATAGATGTAGATTATTGTTATGTATTGGGAATAAAGCCCCGATGTACTTGATTGATGTTTATTATGTGATTGGGTACAAACCCTAATATACTGAGATGCTCTTGTTATATACTATGCAAATTTCTGGTATGCATAACTCCATTTTGATGATGTGTTGAGCATTGGATTTGGATAACATGGATGACCTATGTGCTGGGCATAAGGCCCGATGTACATAGAGGACTTTTATTATGTGTTGCGTGTAAGTCCCGAGGTACATAGAGTGTTGGGAATAAGCTCTGGAGCACTCCAACTTGATGTTGAGCACAATCTCTTGAGCATCGGATCTTTGGCCATTGTATCCCTAGGTGTATCTTACAAATACATCATAGCACTGGTGTTGAGCAAAGAGCTCTAGAATTGCACTAGTGTAACGCACGTTGAAGAGTGTTGAGCATAAGCTCTGAATAGCAGCCAAGGTTACTTTACTTAAAAAGGTGTTGAATTGAGGAAGGATCTGAATAGAACCACCATTCATCATACTTATTTAATTTGACTAATTGAATCACTACTCATCTCATCAAGGACTGAGGAAAATTTCATGAAATACGAGGTAATCCAACATGCAAAAGGACCTAAAGCTAGCTAACCTAGTCGACCATCCAAACCTACCAAGGCATTGTCCAAAGAATGGACCTTATTTAATAAAGCATCAGAGATATAATGTTATTTAACTACTTAAATAAATCAACATGATTATTTATAAAGAGTCTCACTTATGTACAAGTGGATGCATAAAATATATGTATAAGATATTATTTATATGAAAATATATAAAGAAAGTCATGGGAATAATAAAAGAACACATAGTTATATAAAGTAAAATAACTATATCCACTTCAATGGATTATACATAAGTATTCTCATTCATATAAATTAAATAAAGAAAATATAAAGTTCCTTTAATAAATTCAAGATGGAACAAGTTAACAAGTCCTAGATAAACTAAGGTTATAACTAAATAAACTTTTTAAATTATATATATTATAATTGAAATGAAAAATCAAACTGAAGTTAATATTAAAAATATTAATATTACTCAACTGCCATTTCCAAAGTTCATCTATAAATAAAAGGACAATTTCTAAAGAGAGGATCATCTATCTTATTATCATTCTTTTATGGTAACAAGAGAGAAATTGTCCCATAAATCTGGAAGAGTAATTATTCCAGGATTGAATTGCAAACCAGTTGTCTGCCCTAGGTTCTCTAGTTTCCTCTTGCATGTTGGAGCCAGATTGGGAGGATCCGATTAGAACGAGGAACGGTTCTGGGTCATGGTTGGGAGGAACGTGGAAGTTGCAAAGTTATTTGGTTATCATCCTACAGGTCAGCTAAGCATATTGTTTCCATTAATCAGTATTTAAGGTGTGCATGCTTTTACAATAAGAAGATCCAAGTTGCAAAGTTCAAGTATGAATTGTTTTTATATTTCAAATTTATTACAGGCTGAAATAATTTAGGATTTAAATTCTAATCACTGTAATTTTCTTTTTATGGCAATATGGTTATCTTTATGCATTGGGAGCAAGGGTTGTTGTATTGGCTCCCCAGGTCAAACTTTATTTATCTTCAACATTTAAAATTTAATCTATGCATAAGTATTACCTAGAATATTAAACCCTCTTCATTTACCTTAGTCTTACAATCTAGAAGAGCTAGTAGCGCTAGTTTGTGCTAGATCCCAAACCCTACAAACTACTTAGTAAATTATTCCAACCTTTAATAAAGAACTCGTTATAATTGCCCCAAACCTAGTTAATTCATAAGAGTATAATTCTGCACCCATAATAAAAATCAAATCTACAGCAGAATCATCTCATATGAGAGATCGATCCTCTTTGGTTTCCCAGCCCTAGAATCCTAGGTTACAATGTTATCTAAAATCAAAACCTTCACACATAACCAAACCATTTATTTAAATAGAAAACTAACAATCAATTTCTGATAGAGGTCTCGTATATTTTTTCCAACCTAAATAAATCAATGCAACATAACTATTAATAAGTCGAATTGTGCCAACCACAAAGCCACAAATAATCCCCTGTCTAAAAGCACAACCATAGAATCGAAACCACATACTCCTAATTTAATTAGGGAACGCTTCAAAATTTTTAAACATTGACTTTCCAAATAAAGGTTGAACTCAGGATCGAGTCTTCTAAACAAAAAAATTAGTTAAACGCTTAAATAATTGACCACTCTACAGTGTGCATCGTTATCCAGATTTGCACAAATATTAACCAATGAACACGAAAGATCAGAATGCTAATTAACAAGCTAGGGATCTGCCCTGAATATTATATATAAACATTTTTGAATTATTAACTAACTCTAGCTTTAACCTATGGAACCATTCCCTTCTCACAAAAGCGTAGAGTTTATAATTTACAAAGAAACATTATATTCCAGCTAGAACCACATAAACCACAATTACCCAGAGGTTTCGCTCTCCAAACAGAAACACATAAATTATGAAATACACTGAGTCATTTCTCTCAAGATTAACACACACACAATTTATAAATAAAAACATTTTACAGACAGGAGCTTCACGCTAAGAATCATAACGTTATGACCCTCTACAAAAGCCTTGAATTTTAGCATAGACTTTCCCCAAATCGATTACTAAACCCTAGGTCTTTCCAAACCAAAACAGAGATGCTCTAAGGAATAAAAATGTATTTTTTGAAATAGAGATGCTTAAGCCAAAGTCAATACTACCCAACAACTATAGGGTTATCCATTCATTTACTAGTATAAAATTTAAAGCATCATCACTAAATCGAAGACCAAAAATATATAGACATTCTAATCTCAAATACTAAAATTTACACAGGATCAACATACTTTACAGAAGCTTAAGAACATTTATAAAACATCTCTACGAATGAGACAGAGGCCAATTTAAAACGAAACAAATATTTTTTTCATAAATAAAAAATTACAAACCACCAGCGACAGTGAAATTATACATAAGCTAGGAGCCAAGTGGGCATCCTCTGTTCCAGAAATGTCTATACAGTATTCAAACTTAAAACGAAACTGTAAATTATACTCATCACTGAGTCAAATTCCTTAAAACAAGTATGTCCATGAAATTACCAAACTGAACATTACAATAGAGTTCCAAAACCAGGAATGGTAAAGCATTCACAAAATCCATAGTAGACAACCTCTCATACAAGAAACTAGGACAAGGGTGGAGTCGAATGAAGGTGAGTAAGGTCACAATGGTCCAGGATTACCAAGTATTTTCGAATCCTACAAACCCCCTTCTTCCAACACCTTTCCATGTTGAGCTCAAACCTTCCAGAACCAAACAGCCTGTCAGAAAACCAGTGGACGTGTTAGCCGCAACAGAAACGAAAGGATGGTATCGAAAACTTGTCAAGAATTAGGGGAACTAGAGTTACCTTAATTGTTTTCCACACCATCTTATCACTTAATATGAAAGCGGGCTTGAGCAATGCTCATGTCCAACGTTGGCTTCATGGCCATGTTTCGAAACCAGAGAGCCCTTCTCTCCTTCCACCAAACCAGCAAATGCGAAACTACAACACAACCAACTAGTCGCTAGGGTTTACCTTACTCCAGCTGGGAATCATGATTTTCCCATGGCCAGCTCATGGGAAAAAATTTATTACCACCTACCTCCACCTCATTTGAAATTATTACCCACTCCCCATAATAGAGAGTGAAAATCCTTAACATACCTCGACTGTTATCACCAAAGCATGAATTGAACTCATGTTAACCTTTTATCCAAACAAAGTTTCATATGGTTGCAAAAATTTAAGAGTTAGGTTTAAAATCATTCATTTAAGCACCTAAAAAATATAGGTAGGAATAAAATTTAGCATATAGCCAAGTAATCCAGGCCATGGACCCCAACCTCAACCCTTCAAGCTTTTAATATTGATAAGATCACATTTAAAAGAAGAATTATTACACATTGAAAATAAACCATTAGAGTCAGGCATTCATGCAGCCAACCGTTAAGCAAAACATAATTTTAACCATTAGCTTGATATGGATCGTTAAGCTCATCACCAAAACATTGTTTCTAAAGAATATCAAAGAATCCATTAAAATCAACTAAATCAAGCAGAGTATCATAAAAAAAGTATAAACGTTACATACACATTATAAGTGATAGGTCTTATGTTTATTTATAGTGCTGAAGTTAATTTAATAAATATTTGAACCGAGTGATGATGTTAGCCATACATAATTTTTTTTAAATTTTACAGTTTTAGGGACATTACATTATTATTAAATACTTTTTGAATATTTTATGTTTATTTATTATTTTAAATATTTTTGACAAGAAGTCAAAAATAAAAACAATGTAATGGACTATTCTTTTATTAATAAAAAAATACTCAAGGGGGGTAGAAATGAAATAGTTGTTGCATGAATGATTGCTGACCTAGAAAAGGAAAAGACAAGTGGTTGAAGCTACTGAGTGAGAACTCAAGGTCCAGGAGGCATCTTCCCCCAAAATCAGGTCACAACTCTTAGTTGAGTGCTAAAGAGAAGGAGGCTCATAAACGACCAAGTCCTAGGAAAAATACCATATAATAGTATGTCCATAAGAAGCAGGAGGCTAGCATTGGACAGGGATTGAAGGCTAGCATTGGACGGGGATTGAATATGATAATGCAAGAGATGGCGCATTAAGTGGATTTTTCTCTAGTAGTTCAGCGATCAGGCTCGGGGGTTTTGGAGCAAGTGAGACTAGGATGCTCTAGGAGTTCATTGGGAGGAATGACCATTTCATCTTTGTGTTTCTAACAGTGGTGCCAGGTTTTTTGTTTTATTTTCTTATATGTTTAAAAGTAATTACAGTAGGATTTTGTAATGTCCCCATTCAAATAATTTCATAGTAAGACAATCCCATCAATCCTACTAGTTTCCTAGGTTGGATGGGCACATGTGGAATGGTAATAAGGAAGATAATAAATGATGTTTAGACATTAGAAGGGTTCAATTATTTAATAAATAGAGTGAATAAATAAATTCAAGAGAAATCCTAGATGGAAAATGGTTTTGGAGACATATGGAGGATGTGGGACCCACACTAGCTTGATTTTTCATAATACATGGTATCTCTCTCTTGCAAATTCAAATTAATGGGAAGGTGAACACTCTTGGGTGAGTTTGTAAGTCATAACACATGTCATTGAGCATATTAGGTCGAATTGGGAAGGATTGGTAACCTCCATGGAAGATAAAGAGTCAAATTGGAAGTTTGTGGACATTTGGACTAGATTCCCTAGCCTCTATGACACCAATGATGGAGCATCTATGACAACTATGACAAATTGCAGACCTGACCTCTGACATCTGACCACTATGACATGTCATCCCCAAAAATAGGCTCAAGGAAGGCACTCATGGGATTTGGAGAAGCCAAAGAGACTCAAAATCGAATTTCGAAGAAGATGGAAGGTTGGAACTAGGAGACAAGTGGCAAATGTGGAATATTTCCTAAATGGAAATATATTGAATCTATTGAGAGGATTTCGACCCTTAGAAGGATAATGTTGGTTATAAAATTTAGAAATGAAGTATGAGAATGGCTTTTGATGATTTGAGAAAAATTTCATTTGTGAAGAGAGAAGTAGTGGATGACTAGTTTTTTGCCTTAGCCAATTTTGAGGGTGAAAGATTCCCATCCAAGTTGGTGTTTGGAGAGGCCAATCAAGTATTTCATGGTGCTCTAATGGAGTTTTAATTTCAGGTATCAGCTACAGGAATTTTCATGGTTTGGTTTAGTGCAGCACTTTCTCTCCACCGTTTCCAGTTTTAAAGGCATATTCATGCTCCTTGAGGGAGGGAATTTTTGGTGAGCTCTTGTGCTTCTTGGGAGATATTCTCATTATATATTTCTCATTGTAATAGATTCATATCCTCTTTTATTAATATTCAGAAAGTATCAGGTCGAAATACCCACTGGTTGTATGCAAAAATATTAATTAATGAGTAAACAATGTCCATTTCCCCAATGCTTTGATGTATGACCCTATAGGGTTGATTATTTCAAATGGATGGATGATTCTTTGATATAATTTTTATTAATATACTTCCATGGATATATTATACAAGTTTCATGTACTGTACTTGAGCATTTGAAGTATTTTTACTCAGTTTGTTTGTATTGGGAGGTGAAATAGTGTCATTTCCCCAAGGGTCGAATTGGGGGTTTTTGCTGTTGAATGTGAGAGGGTTAGAACAGTATTAAAAATCAATTAATGGTTCATATGAGACCTTAATAATATAATTAACACATTACATACCTCTGTTCATAAATTCGTGGGATTTTGGAGGCATTTGGAAGGCCATTTGCAGCGTTACCCCGGGGGGATTTGATGCACAAATTACTAGTCAAAATTACATATATTGATCAGAATACAAATCAAGTTTGCAGTAGTATTTGGAGGGACATAAAACATACATGAACCTAATATTCAAGTCTAAATACCATTCATACACTCCTATAGAATATTTGGGAGCATTTGGGTTGATTTGGATGTCAAAACAGTAAAACTAGTCAAATGTTGAAATTGGGGAAAAAGTGGAAAAATTGGCATTTTAATAAAATTTGAAAAAGGGTCATTACAAGTGGTATCAGAGCATGTTCTTGGCACATGATGGTCTTAACAAGAAGTCAAAAGAATAATCCACCACCCTTTGAACCAGTAGTTGAAAATATTTTTGTTGAAGAAGAGGTAGTAGAAGAAGAGAAGTCTTTTGCTGAAATTATGGGTAGAGAGGAGAAGGACAAAGCAAGATATAAGGAGGAACTTATTGAAACCTTAGATCCATGTTTCTCTAAACTTTCAACAAACATGGATAGGATAGGTGACAGATTGTTGCAAGGATTCGAATTGTTGATTAGCCAGCTTCAAAGCAAAGGGATGATAGGGGATAATAGTGGTTCACACTCAGGGGAAAAGATGAAAGGGAATGAGCATATTTTCTCAACTACAGGAACTCATAATAGACCTGATGAATTTCAAAGCACACAAAGGCATACTGCACCTAAATTTCTCACACCCAAAGAAGAGCCCAATCTTGAATTGGATTACAAGAAACTAGTAAATAATTGGAATGATTTGAATGAAGAGTGTAGAAGAGGTGTACCACTCAATGACTACATTGATGCTATGCAAAAGATTAAAAGGAAGGGAGACAATAGGAGTCCATTCCAAAACAAATAATTAAATAGTGCTATTGGAAAAATGTCACTTCCTACTTTTGATGATTCTTCTCAAAATTCTGCTAGCTAACACTTGGGTGCAAAAATTGGATGTATATTTTCAGTTGAATCCTATGTTGGAAGAGGATGCATTAAAAATGGCCATTTTGCATTTGGAAGGGGATGCCAACGAATGGTGGTTCTATGGCATGAAAACCTTGGGTCATGATCAGGTTAAAACATATGGAGAATTTGTTGACAGGGTACTAGAGAGATTTGAACAAAAAGATCTAGAATTGCCTTTCAAGGAATTAGCTCAATTGAAGCAAACTGGGACCCCTACTGAATATATGTTGGAATTTCAAAAACTGTCAGTCAAGGTGGATGATGTATCTATGGGAAGGTTGGTATTGCTGTTCACTAAAGGTTTGGTTGAACTCTAAAAAGGTTTGGTCAAAGCCCACAATCCAACTACATTAAAAGATGAAATGAGCTTGACTAGGGATCTCGAAAATGTGCTCCCTAGAATGAGATTTCCTCCCAAGCCTGACTTCAAAATTCAAAAGAAACCTTGGCAAAGAGATGTGCTTGATAAGAAGCCATGGCAAGAAGAGGAACATGGAAAGGATAATAAAGAGGAACTAAGCAGGGAAGAGCTCAGAAGGAAGAAATTGTGTTACTCATGCTTCCAACCATGGGTACCTGGACATAAATGTGCTAAAGGAAAGGCCCAATTCATTGAAGTATTTTGTGATGAGGGATATGAAGGGGGCATGGAGTAAGAAGGACATAATTCAGCCCAAGAAGAAGGATATACTACAGAAAAAGAAGGGAAACCAAAGGTGAAGCATCCCTCACCCACCAAAGTAACAATGGCAGTACTTTCAGCAATACCTCGCTACCATACTATCCGATGTAAGGGTGTGGTACAAGGACAAAGAACTTCAGTTTTGGTAGATGGAGGAGCCACCCATAACTTCATTGATGCAGAGATGGTGGAGAAAAGAAAGATACCTATTGAACCATTTGATGGCTTTATAGTTGTCATTCCCGGTCACAACACAATGGAGTGCAAAACATGGATTCCACAGCTGCAAGTCACCGTAGGTAACTATACTTTTGTCGATAGCTTTTATGTGGTTGATATTGGTGATACTAATGTTGTTTTGGGAGTGAAATGGTTGTATTCAATAGGAGAGCATACAGTAAATTATAAAATTCCTAAAATAAAATTTCAAGATTCAAAAGGAGTACTAAGGATTGTGAGAGGGCAACACACCTATCCGAATCAGGTAGTTTCTTCCCACAGCATGAAGCACCGGAATAGAAATATTTTGGGAGAGATTACTCATGGAAGGCCACCTGATAGAGGAGGGACAAGTTTGCAGCAAGGTAAATTGAGATTGCTTGAGGGCAAGCAATCTTGGGTGGGGAGGACTGTAATGTCCCCATTCAAATAATTTCATAGTAAGACAATCCCATCAATCCTACTAGTTTCCTAGGTTGGATGGGCACATGTGGAATGGTAATAAGGAAGCTAATAAATGATTTTTAAACATTAGAAGGGTTCAATTATTTAATAAATAGAGTGAATAAATAAATTCAAGAGAAATCCTAGATGGAAAATGGTTTTGGAGACATATGGAGGATGTGGGACCCACACTAGCTTGATTTTTCATAATACATGGTATCTCTCTCTTGCAAATTCGAATTAATGGGAAGGTGAACACTCTTGGGTGAGTTGGTAAGTCATAACACATGTCATTGAGCATCTTAGGTCGAATTGGGAAGGATTGGTAACCCCCATGGAAGATAAAGAGTCAAATTGGAAGTTTGTGGACACTTGGACTAGATTCCCTAGCCCCTATGACACCAATGATGGAGCATCTATGAAAACTATGACAAATTGCAGAACTGAACTCTGAAATCTGACCATAATGACATGTCATCACCAAAAATAGGCTCAAGGAAGGAACTCATGGGAGTTGGAGAAGCCAAAGAGACTCAAAATCGAATTTGGGAGAAGATGGAAGGTTGGAACTAGAAGACAAGTGGCAAATGTGGAATATTTCCTAAATGGAAATCTATTGAATCTATTGAGAGGATTTCGACCCTTAGAAGGCTAATGTTGGTTATAAAATGTAGAAATGAAGTATGAGAATGGCTTTTGATGATTTGAGCAAAGTTTCATTTGTGAAGAGAGAACTAGTGGATGACTAGTTTCTTGCCTTAGCCAATTTCGAGGATGAAAGATTCCCGTCCAAGTTGGTGTTTGGAGAGGACACTCAGGTATTTCATGGTTCTTTAATGGAGTTTTATTTGTAGGTAAGAGCTACAGGAAGTTTCATGGTTTGGTCTAGTGCAACACTTTCTCTCCACCGTTTCTAGTTTTGAAGGCATATTCATGCTCCTTGAGGGAGGGCGTTTTTGGTGAGCTCTTGTGCTTCTTGGGAGAGCTTCTCATTATATATTTCTCATTGTAATAGATTCATATCCTCTGTTATTAATATTCAGAAAGTCTCAGGTCGAAATACCCACTGGTTGTATGCAAAAATATTAATTAATGAGCAAACAATGTCCATTTCCCCAATGCTTTGATGTATGACTCTATAGGGTTGATTATTTCGAATGGATGGATGATTCTCTGATATATTTTTGATTCATATACTTCCATGGATATATTATACAAGTTTCATGTATTGTACTTGAGCATTTGAAGCATTTTTACTCAGTTTGTTTGTATTGAGAGGTGAAATAGTGTCATTTCCCCAAGGGTCGAATTGGGGGTTTTTGCTGTTGAATGTGAGAGGGTTAGAACAGTAGTAAAAATCAATTAATGGTGCATATGAGACCTTAATCACATAATTAACACATTACATACCTCTTTTCATAAATTCATGGGATTTTGGAGGCATTTGGAAGGCCATTTACAGCGTTACCCCAGGGGGATTTGATGCACAAATTACTAGTCAAAATTACATATATTGGTCAGAATACAAATCAAGTTTGCAGCAGCATTTGGAGGGCCATAAAACATACCTGAACCTAATATTCAAGTCTAAATACCATTCATACACTTGTACAAAATATTTGGGAGCATTTGGGTTGATTTGGACGTCAAAACAGTAAAACTAGTCAAAGGTCGAAATTGGGGAAAAAGTGAAAAAAATTGGCATTTTAATAAAATTTGAAAAATGGTCATTACAGATTTTCATTCTCATTATAGTTTTCAACTAACCCTTAGCAGAAATGTATTTTTTGCATTTAATTATATTATGGATATATTATACAAATGATTCCAGTATCTCTTCTATTTTGTTTTCAGATTTATGTTTTCTGTCGAATAATATCTATGTCTATTTTGTTTTCAAATTTAAGTATTCTACCGAATCGATATCTAGGTTTATAAAATAATCATCACTAGTATTAATATTTTTTTCCAAATAATCTATGTTTTTGAATCGAGTATGGATTAAAGTTTTGTTTAGGAACAAAACCGAAATATGTTCAAACTTTATAACCAAACCATAACAAGATCACAAAGAAATCTAAGTATAGCTACTGGTATAGACAAGTGTTTTCATCTGCTTAAATAGAAAACTATCAACAATATTTACTAAGATCTGCTCAAGCTCCGAAAGGATTCTGTAGTAAATAAAACCTTCGTTTACAAAAAAAAATCCTTTTTATTTTATAAACCCTCGCCATAACTTAAGATACGACTACGTATGCCATAATTAATATTATAGATAGTTAACCATTTCAAACATCGAAATCATTAAATAATTACGACATCCATTCCTTTAACTAATACAGAGCCCGACAAATTCTAGGGTTCCTACAAAGGAAATAGTGATCCTCTCCACAGAGGCCACAAATATCTTTTTTTTTGTTGCACAAATAAATGTTGTTGCAACACAAATCTGTCTACGTGGAAGTAAGCCCATCATAGGATGCAAGCATGGTTATAAATAATAAGAAAAGCAATCTACCAAAAGGATTGCCAAATAAGAGAAACTTATACAATTTTTTAATGGAACAGACCGAGAGCAGTCGTTCTAGTTATTCATAACATTAAGTATAGTATTTAAGATCAAAGAGGAGTTTAACCAAAAACGCATAAATTACAACCACGATATCAATTCTGGATTATTCACAGAAGTCGAAAAGACCCTAAGGATCACATTTATATTAAAAAATAACGAACGTTAAACATAGGGATTCATATCCCTGTGGATATAATCCATCCATTGTTTCATATAAAAGACCAAATGCTTAATTAATATTACTGAGGTGGTAAGCAGTAAGCCATCCACAATGGCTCTGTAATAAACCTTCAATCCTTATGATAAGTAACAAAGTATATAAATGTTTCAAAACAAACGCTAGAGCATAGACAATGAAGAATCCCTCTGTCATCATTTCATAAATCCTAAGGCAATAACAAGTTAATTAATCAACTTATTTGAGGAAGCCGAAATTTGAACCCTTTCCAACTTCAAAAGCATGTCGAATGCTACCTACAACAAACAAGAGTTGCAGTGAACATTCAAGCCGTCTAGCAGCAAATTATAAATACAAACTACAATTTTACTGAGTAATTCTTGTTGCTTACCTTGGCATTCTAAGACATGGGATTGGGAATATGTGACCCTGTTTCCATCCTCCTTGGCACCCTCAAAATCCAACCAAACAACCAAAATTCAGAACAATGTCAATTTATCGAATAAATTTTACAAGAATATGCTAAGTCTAGTTTTCTTTTACCTTGTATAAATGCAGACAGGGAAAAGGGTCGTCTTGTCCTTGAGGACCTTATCACTCCTCTTCCTTCACATATGAAAACTTAAATATTAGTTTTGGTAACTATTGTTTTAGTAAAAACACAGTATAACAATTTTAAAGATGTTGAGTATGAATTGAATCTTTGATTTACTTATATAAGGGTAGTTTGAGGCTAGTAAGGTTAGACAAGTTCGGTCATTGCAACCAACTAACTATGGAGGTGGTGACCATTAGCACCAGCACTATCTACTTTCACGCCTTGCAAAGAAACTAGAAAGCGTATACCATTAATGTTGAATGGTGGCTACAGGAAATCGCCATTGATAGAGTAGAACCTTTGTTCGCAGATCTCTCAAACCAAACCATCCCAATAATGAAGTTTCAGACACCAAAGAACACATTAAACCCCTTTTAAAACCCTAATCCATCTATCTTTCCAAATGGATGACTGAGATTCATTTCCAGTGTAGGTCATAAAGGCCTGGCTGCGTTGTCAGCTCACAACCAGGTTAGCTCTTAAATTCACTAGCATTACACAGTACAAACATTAAACCATCACAACGAAAAACAAATCCAAATGATGTTATAACCATAACATTATACTAAAAGCATTCATATCAGTTTGACTATGGTGAACCCCATAGCCCCATTATATATCAACGATTACATCAAATGCATAACAATGTATTGTTAATCTTTCACTAGGAGAAAACTTTATATCGCTGGTCTTTGTAAAGGCTTTAACACTCTTAAAGTATTGGAATTAAGAATATTTCCATAGTCTCCCAACATTGGTTACATATAACTAAATCCTTAACGCATAATAGTTAAGGTAGGATCTAAGATCAAGACTTAGCCTTAGGGCCAAGGATAATTTTAGGGGCGAAATTTAGCCCATGGGCTACTTTTCCAGGTGTTTTTCCAAAAAAAGATTCACCAATTTGCATTTTTTGAAGCCCCATTTCACCCAATTTTTATAAGGTAAAAATTTTTCACTTTAAAAATAGCCAAATTATTATATAAACTATATAAAATCCTTATAAATTGAAATAAGTTTAGAAAAATATCTCCAAATATTTTATAGTTGACATTTTAAGAATTGGTAAGATTCGCCAAGGTTTATACACTTTTAAATAAGTATGAGTCCTTAAAATTATCCCTGCTTAGGGCTAAGTAAGACCCTTACAAACTAATAGAAAGAACAAGAAAAGAAACAAGACATCACCTTCAGTTATGATGGAGACACACCACTCTTTTTGTAAAGAATCCACTTTGAATGTAACCTGATAAAAAAGCAATTATATAAATTGCGTAAACAACTTTACAAACAATGAAAACCTTCGTCATAGTAGTTTTGACTTGCTAGAAACATAGAATATGTCATATTGCTATGCATATAATTTTTTATTTATTTATGGATTTTCGAGGTATATGACAAACCATTTTCACTTTTCTAAGGGTTTCAATATCACTTATGTCACGATCTTGGTGAGTAGGCACCTCAGCGAAAGTACTCCCACTACGAGATTCATAAGAATCAAAAAGGTTGGGCTTAGCCAAGATTCATGACAATCTCACTTGGGTAAGAACCTCGACTTGGGATGCCCAAAACAAGTTTGGTGGCATGCTAGAGCGAGGCATGGGATGGGAACCCACATCGGGTGGAACCATGCTCGGGCGCCTAAGAAGGAAGGAAGACCAATGGAAATTTGTATATGTAGAAGTAATCTTCGAGAAGACTATTACCTACTTTAGAAATATGTGCAAACACCAAAGAACCTGTACTGCACATTTTGTAAGTCAGTTGGCCATGACGATATGTTGTTGCTGCAACCTCATCCCCATTTTTTTTTCTACAAAATTGTAGGGCCCCTCCTTCTGTTTTAAAATGGTTTTGATTAGTCATCCTAAAATAATCCCACCCTCGGACTTAGAATTTTTCCTAAGGATCAAGCAAAGAAGCCCAATTTTTACTAAGTAAAACTCAGCTTTTCGAGTCGAAACGGTCGGATCAAATTAGCCTTTAGAGACGACATGGTTGGAGCAGAAAAACCTACTTTTGGTGAAGTCCTCATTTCAAAGACAAACATCTAGTTGATCCGACGCGTTCGGAGCAACTCAGTGAGTGCAGCAGAAATGGTCGAAGCCTCGTTAAGTTCGATCTGAAAACACACTTCGAATTTTTCATGCGTTTGGTCGAAAGAAAATGTCAAGTCATGCCGAAACGATTCGAAAGTAAATCCTCAGTCACACTGAAACAGTGTGGTGGAAACACCCCAGAATCTCGGTGGAAAACTGCTAAGGGTCACGATCTATTTTGCAACAACTCGACCAATTCCACTGAAAAGGTTGCCACCGAAACATGAAAACTGAACGATGAGAAAAGGGAAAGCGAGCATCGATGCAGATTACAAAGGCAAGCTCAAGAAGCAAAAGTGGAATTTTTTTGGCTAAACTCAGAAAAGGTCGCCAAAATGGTCACAAATTGAAATACAGAACTGGAAAAATGGCGTTGATGGAGTTTGTGAAGTGATGCCGAAAGTCGTCATCGGTGAAGGTTTTGGAACACTGCCGACGCATTTCGCAGAAACTGAGCAAGTCTCACTGAAACATTCGGTGGCGAAGTTTTAAAGTCAGCGACGCGTAGTGGTCTTTCCACGCCGAAATAGGGTTTTGTCATAAATGACCACACCAACCACACTACCGTCGCATTTAATGATCCCACCAACCCCGCATTAATGGCTAGGTTTTGATTTTATTATTTATAGGGAAAATACATTGTTTGTTTGGCATTGAAAAAACATCGTTCTCAAGGTTCTCACCTCCACCAATATTTGGAATCCAAGATGTTGTTTTCAGATTATTCTCACAAACATACCAAGACTGATAGGTAGGCCACTACCCTTCCTTAGTGGTTGTTTTTATTGTTTACATTTTCATTCAATTTTTTCCATTGGTTTTGGTGTTTTTTGCTATTTCCATTTGGTAATTAAAGCCTGGTCATTGCCGGTTGGGATTTTTTTTTTTTAGTCACGAACTTTGTGTCAGATAACTGTCTCAACCTAGGGTTGCCGAGTTCACCTCGTCTAGTCTTCACTAAGCCTTTTATTTCAGTTTTAATGCAAAACCTAGTGGATTGTCGTGGTCATTTTCTGTGGTTCGAGTCTCTTAGGATAGTTTCTTCCAGTTTGTACCTCCCATTGGAATTGTCAATCCCACAGTTATAGCATGGATGGACTCCCACTTTAACCCTACTTCACCTCGGGTAGATAATATTCTTAAATACGAAGTTAAACAGTCCAGTTTTAGAATGGTTTTATGCTTTTAGACACTACTGGTCTTAACTTTTCCCTTTGATGCATATGGAGTTTGGCTTTACGCACACATTGTTCGGACTGGACTGAAACTAAAAACCCTTGTCAACTAACCCCGAATTTTTTGTTTCATCATTCAAGCTGGTCGTAAGGGGTTTTAGAATCAACCAAAATTCATGAAAAAAACTTTAGATGAGCATCCTTAGTTTGTTCTCATAATTGTATCTGAAATTTTCACATGCCATTTTGAGTTTAAGCTAAACAAGCATTATTAGCATTCACCAAACTACATGGAAGTTATTATTCTCTCAACTCAACCTATTGTCACTAGTCTGAAAGAAATTTTCTTTAAAAAACTTATGTTTAATTACTTATACCATGTTTCTTCTTTTTCATCACGAGTCGAAAATGGCTAAGAAGGGTGCCAAGAATAAATATAATGTAACCGAATCAGATTTGGACATTGAGATTCTATTAGACACGAAGATAGAAACCATGTTTGAAGATACAAAAGAAGTAACAAGATTTGTCCCTGAATTCAAATGGGGGGAATTATATCAGATGGATCCAGAACCAGGATATCCCTAATGTAGCGCTCGAAGAAATGATCTTGCATCAAAATATCAAGAGATCGGGCATCACCAAAGTAACTACACGCCCATAAATTTTTCCCTGCTGAGAGGTCATTCGATGGATCCTGCCACAAGCTGATTCCACATCAAGAATCATTTCTAACAGTAAAGGGGAATCACTTTCCTCATTCCATCCATCTCATATAGCAGTGGCATACAAGCTACCGCCAGCCTAGGTCATGTTAACTGAAGACTGTATCAAAGTTTTAAACATGGACAGCTTGGAATATGCTAAGAAAATTATAGTATCAGGAAAGCAGCTTAGACAAAAAGCAAGTGTAGAATATGAATGTCAAAACTTGAGGACCCCTCTCAGAATCATAGCTCTGATGCTAAGCAGAGTTTTCGGCAAGGCAAATGGGACTATCTACAAGCTATATTGGGTACCTCTAATTTACTACATAGCCTTCAATGGGACAATTTTTAATTGGGAAAACATCATCTTGAACATCCTGTCATCATCAATAGCAGCTGCACAAGGAGGTTTAACCCAAAAGAAGGAAGAATTGTACATGTCTTCATACCTCATAGATTGCATATTAGCTAGGCACCCATTTCCTAAGTTAGGGTGCATCTGGAATAGAGATGAATCTCCCATCTACGTGGCTTATCAGACCATGTTGGCCCATAGATATGCAAGTCATTATAAGCTCATATGTGAAGAGTTCATCTACCTCTCTACTGGATAATTTTCGATGAAGAACCAAACTGCTTGTCTGAAACTGCAATGGAAGTCATAAATGAATACATGGACTACTACTTCTCACAAGAGGGAACGTACATCAGAATGTTTGGAGGTTCCCGAGCTCCATCCCTTTTGCCCAAATATACAACCGATTTTGTGGTCCACAAGGAAGCAATACGGCAAGTTTTCATTACTGGGATTGGCAAGTTCCTACATGATCATAAGAAAGCTTCATTCCCACATTTTCCTTTCTGTATCGGGGCATACAAGTTCTCCAAGGTTAAATTTTTTGAAGCTTTCGTTCAAGATTTAGAATCATTTCATTTTGGAAAAAAGAGTTTTGCAATAAATGATAGCCACAAGAAGGTTGCCGAGAATTGTGCATCGATCAAAATACATTATGAATATGCCAATCACTTCGACATGGACGAAGAAGTGTTTTGGAGGGAAAGCAACATGACAAAGCTAAACAAACAATTTTGTCCCAAGAGAGGGGGTAGTTCCAGTACTGCCGCCAATGCTTCCAAGCAGGAAGAATTACAGAGGCAACGAGAAGAAGCCACAAATATTTAGTTCGTAGAGGCAGAAAGGAAGCTAAAGGAAGAAGTTAAGAGAAAGCAGAGGGAGGAAGCTGAGAGGTTGTGAAAAGAGGAAGAAGAAGTAAAATAAAGAGCATAAAGAGAAGCAACACAACAAAAAAAGAAAAACAAAGAAGAAGAAAAGTTCAAACAAGCCGTGGATAAACAAGGAACCCAAAGTGAACACAGGAGTCCGCAGCACATGGATATAGATCCACCTGAGGTGTCCAGTGTGATGCTCACCAGAGATCACCTCCCATTTAATGAGCTTAGACTCACCCCATTCACCCCATCGAAGCAACATACTATGGACAAATTGTACACAATCATTTTCTATCAAAAAAGGAAGACCATACTGGGGAGGACAGAAAAGAGACTGAAAATGAGCGCCCAACCCGATGTCATTACTGTTTAGGGAAAAAAAATCATGGAGGGTACCCACAAGGACCCTAAGTTCGTGGCATCTGTCAACATAGCTATTGCGCAAGCAAATGGAGATAATGTTGACAAGTTGTTAAATGACGTGGATCGAAATAAAGAGAAGATGCTTAAATTGAAAGATAATTTGGTGAAAGTATGAGGAGAAGGGATAGAAATGAAAGGGAAATATGACACCACTCTATCTGAGAAGGAAAGGCTACTGAATGAATACCAGAATTTGGACATAGAAAAGGAAGCATTAACTATGTAATTAATGATTATGGAAGGGGAAAGGAGTGACTTTGAAGCTCAAATTACTCAATTAGATTCAAGAGAGTCAGCCGCAAAACAATAGGTCGAAGAATTGAAAGCTCGGGTGGAAGAGTTAGTTAAGGAGAAGGAATATTTCACAGAGAAACTAGAGTTGGAAGATAAGATAAATCAAGTCATAACTCCATTTTGGGATCAAGCCTGCTAGATTCAGGAAGGAATATATCACTCCCAAGAAATTCTCACAGATGAAATCTACAAGATCAAGTTGTTGATGGTGAGAATGAAGGTGATAGCTATAGAGTCACTAGAATTTTGGATATTGCAAATAAGGTTAAGAGCCAGATGTCCTAGAGAGAAGGTAATTCAGAATGCCCCGATCGTTTTCCTTCGAAGACGACAACATAACTGACGTCGGATTTGGCACTTCTGGAATTTTGCAGGAAAGCTGGTAGGAGACTAAATAATTAATTTCCGAAGACTATCCAAAAGTTTCAATATTTTTATGAGAAAATCCAGCAGGTTCATGAGAGATGTCATCTCTCTCTGCTACCAAAGATGAACGAGCTTCCTTCAAGAGACCAATGCATAGCAGAGCTGCAGAATGGGTTGCAGGGAGAATTAAACTACATCAAAAAATTGGATTCTCTCATTGAAGAAGACATCCACCACTTTGTAGGACAAGCATCTATACATGCCTATTTTATGGAAGATATCTACAAGGCTGTAGCAGTAGGATTGGCGCATATTGAGACACATTTGTCATATCATGAAGTGTCCTTGAAAGTGTTGGATCCTATTGGATTTAATGTCATAGTTGAAGAAGCTAATGCATGGGAAGAATACATCTTGAGTTTAGCAGGGCCCACCTAAATCTAAATTGTAAATATCTTTCTGTATTTTCTGATGTAAGCACTAAATGACAAAGTTTTGGAATTCATAGGGTTAGGAAAAACGAGGAGTCACTAGAGGACAAACTCTTTTGTAAGAGAAATAGAGGAGGAGAACAAGGATGTAAGGACTTTTTCTACCATAATAGAAGCTGGACCATTTTGTAAGAGAACTATTTTTCTGCTAATAAGAAGGATCTGTTTGCCGGGAAAAGCACGCATAGATATTTTTTCCTGGAATGTGTGGAATGTTTAATGTGGAACTACTTCTTCTTGCATTTGTAACTCATACTGTGAGATCGTTTTAACTTTATTGAACTACTTCGATGGTGATGAATGATTTTACTTTCTATGCAAATGTTTATGTGTAAACTGAGTAATAAATTGTTTTAATCAAATTAGAGCTACCTTTGGTATTCTTTCTGCTGTAAATATGAATGTTGTGTTGGAACAACTATTTGTTAGACTTATATTAACATTTCCAGTATATTACTCATAATTCAAATTTGCTCCTTGTAGGGATAGGATAGTTAGTTTAAAGTAGAATAGGAATAGATATTTTATAAGGGAGAAGTGGTAATACGGGAGGTAATGTAATATCCCGAATTTTGACTAACTATTTCTGATGTTATATCTTGGGCTTAAAGCTCCAACACATATGATTTGTTTTGATTATTGGGGATAATCCCTAGTGCACATGATTTATTCTTTTATAGACCGACATATTGGGCATGGACCTTGACTGACTTCATTATTGTTATATGTTGGGCAAGAAAGCCCTAATGGATTGATTATGTTTTGCTATGAGAATTGGGCACAAAACCTTAATATATTGAGATGACCTTTTGTTACATACTGTGCAGAGTTATTATTTACATGATTAACTTATATGGTGTGTTGAGAGTGGAGTCAGGAACACACGGATGACCTATGTACTGGGAATAAGCCCCGATGTACCTAGACACGTTTATTATGTACTGGGCGTAAGCCCCGATGTACATTGAGTGTTGGGTAGGAGCCCTGGAGCACTCCAAGCTTGATGAATGAATACCGGATCTGAGTCCATTTGAATATTCTATATGTGCCTCACAACCACATTCTAGCACTAGTGTTGAGCAGGAGGCTTTGGAATTGCACTAGCGTAATGCCCATGCGAAAGTGTTGAGTTAAAAGCTCTGAAGAGCACTCGGGGTTACTAAGTCTCAAAAATGTTGAGTCGGGAAGACTCTGAATAACACTTATATTTTCATCACATTTATTTAATTTGGTTAAATGAATTATTTTTCTATCTATCATCAAGTACTGCGGGAACTACCATGTTAAACGAGGGAATCCGACATGCAAGAGAGAGACCTAGAGGTGCCTATCCAAGCCTACCAAAAGACCATCCAAAGAGTTGGACCTTGTCCTTAATTTTAAAAGAAGTGTCATGAGAGATACATAAATAGATAAAATAAAATTACCATAACTTAAGTATGAAATGACTAAGAATAGTGAGATGAACCTGCAATAATTAATTAATCCAAATACACAAGATATCAGAAATAATAGACTCAGAATCACTTTTATATTGATCACGGCCCACTTCGAGGGGGAAAGCTCCTTTGAGCAAGCTCAATACAATTAACTTCACAGTGCCTTCAATGACCTCAACACACACTTATATACTAAGTCTATGCCCAATACTATGAGTCAAAACCATGGGACATATAATACTACGGGACGACTTACAAAGCATATGCATCCAATACTATGGGCTAATATAAACTACGGATCAACAAATACTACAGGACGACTTACAAAGCATATGCATCCAACAACAATATACTAACATAGTAAAGAGAAGGGTTGACATAGGTTCCTAACATCCCCTCTCCCTTAGAAAAAGCTTTGTCCTCAAAGCTTTGGTTGGAGAAATTGCTGCAGAATCTGAATGAGTGGTTCCCCGGTAGCATCCTCGGGTTTCATTTCGGGCCACTGATGCCTTTGGAGTGTCAAGGAGGATTGCTTGGAAGGTTGTAGATGAAGAAGAACCCTGTCAGCTACGTGGAAATTGTGCTCAGAACGGTGCTAATCGGCTTGTTGTTTTAGGCGAATTCTGGCCATGTGAAGATTGTCCTGCAGAATGAGAAGAATCTGATCACGGTTTCAAAGAACCGAGTCAATTTCCTGAACTGGCGGTGTTTTTCCATAGAATTCTTCATATGGTGTCCTTTGAGATGTGGTATTGTACCACCAGAGCGCTGCTAGGAAATCCATAGAAATAGTTGGCCAAAGTTGTGTAGGGATGGGCAAGGGTTTGAGCAATCCTGAAAGGAGTGTCATTTCACCCTTGTTGACTTGGAAAGTATCATCGTCAGCCACCATCTGTTGAATAGTCATTTTTAGTCCCTACCAAAAGAAGTTACACTATTCTCGGTCATACATTTTGCAGAATCCAGAATGCCCTATTGATGAAGAAGCATGGAGTTCATAGAAGAGATAGCCCTGTTGAACATATTGCAACCAATTTGGAACAAGCAGAGAAAGAGCTGTAAGAGAAACTGGGTCATCAATTGTGCGAGAAGGAGCATCTTCCACCATATTGTCCTTACCCTTCTTGTAAGTGATCACATAGGGATAACCCATGAGTTGGATAGCCCATTTCAAGTGGGTTGGGGAGGAGACCCATTGTTCCAGAAAATTTTCCAAACTCTGGAGATCAGTTTTGATGTAGAAATAATTCCCTAATAGGTATGGCAACCACTTCTGTACTGCATGCAAAATAGCCATCATTTCCTACTGAGAGGTAGATGTGGCTACATTCTTACCGGAAAGGTCTCTTGAAGGCAGCAAGCGCATTGGTTCAACAAAGATACCTGCATATCTATCCAAGGAAGTAGTGGAGATTGTTGAGAAGTGCATCTAAATGGAATTGAGCTGAGTGATGACACCATGTGAATTCTTCTTAAGGATTTTTTCCAAGCAATGTGAACTGATGATGCAGAGAGTCCCTGGTTGTAATCCCTTAAATTTGTGTTGTGCCCCATTGACTTTAAACTGCATCCAAAGTTCAGCAAAATCCCATAAGATGGGGTCAAGTGTGCGTAACCATTGAACGCCCAAAACCACATCACATCCTCCTAAGGACAAGGAAAACATGTCAGAGCGTAGGTTATAATCTTCCATAGAGATACGCACATTGTGACACTTCCCCTTGCAAGGTAAGGTGCCCCCATTGGCAGCCATGACTTCAAAGTTAGAGCAAGGATGGACAAAACAATCAGCCTGTTTGGCAATCCGAGGGTCAATGAAGTTATGAGTGCTACCAGAATGAATGAGTATGGTAAGAGGGAGCTTCTTGAAGTATCCCCTGACCCGCATTGTTTGTGGGGTGGTGATGCCGGTTACAGCATGGAGAGAGATCTCGGGTGGGTCGTCCTGAGATGGGGTGTCAACAGGAGGGTGTTGAATGTCGACCTGATCATCTACTGTATCTGTAGCTTCTTCACCAAGTTCTAAGGAAGGCGGAGAATCCACATCCAAGAGATAGAGCTTTTGTTGAACATATCTATGTCCTCGAGTGAATTTCTCATCACAATTATAGCAAATCCCTTTTTCTCGGCGTGCCTGCATTTCTATTTCAGACAAATGCTTGATAGGAGTTGGTTGAGGAGCAGGCGTGATGGGAGGTCGTTGGGAACCCATATTTCTGAATGGAACAAAGGTGGGTTTGGAGCGTTGTTGAGCTACGATCTTGTCCTTGGCCAACTTAGCCAACCCTGGGACTTCCATCATTGTGTTGGGACAAAACATTTTGACCTCTGAGCGGATTTCATCCTAGAGACCACTGATAAAACAACTCCTGTAGAATTCATCAGACAATCCTTCTGCGTGATTAGCTAGTTTCTCAAATTCCGTCTGATACTCTCTCACTATGCCAGTTTGGTGAAGCTTAGTGAGTGCTCCTATGAAGTCATCAAAAGCACTAGGACCAAATCGTGGCAAAAGGAGTTGGAAAAAATCTGTTTAGTTTGGCTCGGGATGAGCTTTGATGTACCAACGGTACCATTGAAGGGCTTCCTGTTCCAAATGAAAGGATGCAAGTGGAACTTTATGGACATCAACAGTATTATGCAGACTGAAATATTGTTCTGCTTAGTATATCCATCCAGTCGGATCAGTACCATTGAAGCGAGGAAAATCAAGCTTCGACCCACGAAAATTGCTGGAAGAAGAGAACCCAGTGGCTGCAAAATATTCTGGCTGTCGGTTATTGTTCATGGCTGAATGCTGAAGATGGAGGCTGAGAAATTTTTCATCCAGATTTTGGAGTTTGGTTTGGATGGCTGCAAGTGCTTCCTCCATGGTGTTTTCTCCTGTGCGAGTGACAACCATAACCAGTGAATTTTTTTTTTTTTGTGGGCGAGGGGGGGAATGGATAGAAAAACAAAAACACAAGCTTATTTAGTAAGGGGAAATTTGGATTTGGGAAAAACTTGGAGGGGTAATTGGGGTTTGAATAGGTTTTCGACACTTTCTGAGGGACAGGGAAGCAAAAAATGGGGATTTTAGAAGCGGGAACTCTATGGTAAAATTTGAAGACATTCGGGTGAAAAATTGAAGAAGTTATGGAAAACCTTAAAAATAGACAAATGTGGGATTTCTGGTCTTGGGAAGTGGAATTTGGGATAGGGTCTTTAGGAATGAAATATGCAAAATGGGATTGCAGGGATGTCAATGAAGTTTCAGGAAAAACAGAGTTGAAACAAGGGAGATATGGCCAAAAAACATAAATTTTTTAATTTTTAATTAATTAATTTTTTTTTTATGGATCGACAACAGCGGCGCGGAAGGGATCCGCAACAGATGGATCTGCAACGACGTGGAAGGGATCGAAAATAGCTGGATCTGAAACGGTGACTGGATCTGGAACGACTTTTAGAACAAATCTGAAACAACTAGATCTTGAGCGGAAGTGATCGACAACAGTTCAACTGAAAATAGATATGGACCCCACGTATGTATGGCTTCCTAACGGTTCAGTGTTTCACTCAGCCACCAATGATGTCTGACGGCTTGCATATTGGGGCAGTACCCCTCACTCCACAGCTCAAGTAAAACTGATAACGGCTTTTCCACAAATGACAGCTCTTGGTTTACCTCACGGGTGGGAACTAGTCAATCAGGTAGGGGTCGTTGACCTTTTTGCTGGCAGGTCCTCTCAATGGGCCAGCTACTTTGGGGTTCCTGTGGTACTCCTCACAATGAGTTTTAGGGCTTATTCCCAAGTATTTTCCACAGTTAAGCGGATAGGGATTATTCCCAAATCCAAAGCTGCAACAGATGCGAAAAATAAAAAATGGCAGAAATTCCACCCAACGAGCACAAGAAAGTGCTCTGATACCAGATGTGATGAACCTGCACTAATTAATTAATGCAAATACACAAGATATCAGAAATAATAGACTTAGAATCACTTTTATTATGATCACGGGCCACTTCGAGGGGGCAACCTCCTTTGAGCAATCTCAATACAATTAACTTCACAATGCCTTCAATGACCTCAACACACACTTATATACTAAGTCTATGCCCAATACTATGAGTCAAAACCATGGGACATATAATACTACGGGACGACTTACAAAGCATATGCGTCCAATACTATGGGTCAATACTATGGGCTAATATAAACTACAGATCAACAAATACTACGGGATGACTTACAAAGCATATGCATCCAACAACAATATACTAACATAGTAAAGAGAAGGGTTGCCATAGGTTCCTAACAAATAGCCTTATGTGCATGACTTGCATAAAGGTCTCAAAGTTAATATTATTATTAAAAGTATTAATAATAATGTCACTATCATTTATTTATAAAATACATATATTGCATAGAGATGATGCATAAATGGCTATCACGTTATCATACTATTAATATGTATTATTAATAGTATTGTTAAGTTAGGTATAATATATAACTACTATTTTATTATTATGTAAGAAATAATTTAAAGTCACTTCTAGTTAAAAACAAATAAAAGTCCTAGTTTAACAAGGACTGGATATTTAGTAAAAATATCTTTTTAAAAATATTAATTTAATTAAAGAAACCAAATAATTATTCAAACAACTATATTCCAAGACTCCCTTATATAAAAGAGGGCAGATCCCAAAAGAGGGTACCATCTTTTCATTATCATTCTCTTATGAGAATAAGGAGAATGTTGCTGCAAGAACTGAAGCAGTCCCACATTAATATCCAGATCTAATCCAACAGTTGAAACTAGGGCCTCTACTTCTCTCATTGCATGTTGGAACTAGCTTGGGGGGATCCAGTTAATACCATGAACGGTCTAAGGGTCATGGTTTGGAGGGACATGGTAGTACCAAAGTTATGCAATTAAAAGATCACTATATAGGCCAGCCAGGTCCATAAGTTTTCTGCATTAATTATTGTTTTAGTATGCAGGTCTTACAGAGGAAGATTAAGCTTCAATATAACTAGGTATGAACTACAATTCTCAATTTCATTTTATAATAGAGGCTACGATTAATATATTAGGATTTATTTTACAGTACTGTATTTTCCCCAAATATTTATAATGTTATCTCTTCCATAGAGCGAGGGCCTTAGGGCATGGACTCACAGGGTTACACGGTAGGATTATTTTGGTTCCCTTAAATAGAACTGTTATCTTCACTAGAACCATGAGTTTGAACCAAAAACTACTAGAGGTCTAGCAGGGCTAGCTTGGTTAGACTCTGCTAGACACTCATGTCAGCAGAAAACCATAGCAACTATTTCGATCTTCAAATTATTGACTATTTTTTCTGAAAAATAATATGCATTTAAAACCAAATTTTTATTTCTGAGTTAGTTATAATATAGTTTTCGATTTTACTTTCTTATCTAGTGGCTTATTTCCTTGTACGATTCTCAAAACTTAGACTGCCTTCCAAAGTTCAAAACCCCAACAAATTACAGCACAGGCCCAGCCTATACCCATTAGATTTTTATGACCAAAAAGGAAAACAAAATCGTGGAACCTATAGGGTCACCCAGAACTAGGGATTAAAAACAATCTTTATTTAGAATCAACAGGAATGCAGGCTCAATCTTATCATGGAGTTATCCACACCTATAGTAGAGGAAACCAAATACTATACAGCCTCATTAATTAACTGATTTCCAAATCCAAGTCTATCATTTAAATTACAAGACTCTTCCCTTGACAACCAACACAATTAAAATTTGTAAAACAAAGGTCTCGATATCAAAACCCATTGCCACCCATTTTTCTTTTAAAAAGAAAACATCGTGGACTTAGGTCTGGACACTGTTTCATTTACAAGATAACCCAAAACAAAGCATCCATTGACGTTTCAGTATTTCTTAAACGTAGACATCTCTTATTCCAGTATCTAAACCAGAAGGATTAGCTACTTATGAATAAACTTAAACAAAAACCCAGTTCTAGAGCTGCACATATCAACCACATACCTACGTTTTATGATTTAGCAAACCCTGGCCAGCATCATCCTTCATCAAGAATCAAATCCACAATGAAGACCAAGCAATACATTATCATTTACATTATGAAAATTCCTGTAGACTAAAAATCGAAGGCGCAGTTCTAAGAGTCAAATTCCACAACCAACACTAGGTTCATAGCATGAAAACCAGAATAGATTATCTAAACAAACTTTTAAGACCAGCCTAGTTTCCATAAAAGGATTACGACTTTCAACTTGAGATTTAGTTAATGAACGAAAACATTGAAGTCTGAATACACCCAACTTTTCCTGAGAAAATACGGTCTAATTACCACTCAGTAAAAGCGAGATATTTCCAGGAAAACATTCAACAGTCTAGCATAACCACAATAGGAAACACAGATGACCAACTAATACATCCAGCATGAGAACCCGCAAGAGTTTTATCTAGCATTTATCAATTACATCAACCACTCCAGAAAATGGTCTAGCCAAAGGGTAACCCCATAGGAACTCTGAAGAAATGACAGTGAGCCAAAGGCATCACGAGTTCCTTTTTGTTTCTTAAAACATTAGTTACTCTTCCCCATAAACTCTCAACAGGGAGGGGTGAGTATGGAAGTAATATATGAACTTACCCTTTCCAATTCCAATCCCAGAGTCTCGGGCACCTGCTAGCATTCAGTGCTATGCGAGCCAGTACTCAACCTTTTAACAAAACCAAAGGAAAGCTCGAAGTCAAAACTGGGATGAAACGAACACTTACAAACAATGGAAAGGAGACTATCAAGAGAATGATATAAATTACCTGGAAGCGAGTCGTGATATCCTCCCGAAGAAAACCAGAGTGCACTGACCATGAGCATAGCTTAGGTAAAGGCACCACTCCTTCCAAATGCAGCAGGGGAAACCCCCCTCAACCAAAAACCATGAAACAAATGACTAAAATGGGAGCGAAGGCGAAGGCAAGAACCCTCTTACCCAACTGGCTTCGAAACCACGTGAACGTCTTTTCCAACATTTAATTTTCAACAACCACTTTATTATTTTGAAAACTCCATCCCATTACTATAGTTGGAAGCACATCAGGGTCATACCCCTTAAAACATTCATACCACGACTTTTGACAAGTAATAGCCCTTAGCATTTGTAACACATAGCACTAGGTGTTTGTTTTGGGATTTTCGAGCTAGGTAATGGGGGCACACTTGCAATACATAAAAATAGAGCATTAGCAATGATTGCTAAGTAAGAGAGTCAATTTCGTTACTCACTTCTTGACCCTCGGCAACCCTGCCGATAATAAGTCTATCAACATCCAGTTTCCCAAGCATTTCAACCTTTCCCCAACAAAGTCCATCATACCTGAAGGTAGCAAGTTTAAACATTGTAAACATTTCCAACATACAGCTGAACATTAAAGTAAAAGCAGGATTGTAAGTATTATTATAGCCATTGTAAAACATGCCATAAGGAGACATCAACTACCTCACCGTACCACTTCCACAGAAAAACAGAACTAATAAAATTATCATGCTTAGAAGTCATAAACTCTTAATGTTCCAAACAAAGTACTGACAAAACTTCATAGTGCTGAAGTTAATTTATAATGCATCATCAGTTTTTAGGCATCTTAGCAGTGAAAGGAAATTTTTTTACTTTTACTATTTTTAGGGACATTACAGGTAAGAACCTACGCATCGCTAGTGTGGTTTCTGTGTGTCGATTATATGCATTTAATTAGGGAACTTGCATCTCATACTTTAAAATAAAATCACATAAATGGTGAACCGGGCCACAATGGGTAAAGAAATTAAACAATTACACTCACAGTAGTCAAACCGTTAACCAGACAGATTCCCCACACCAAATGGTGAGTACTCTAAATGGGATTATTTACCGAGGAGAATCCCTACTATTGGTGCAGGGTTTTTCTGGGCATCAACAGTTTTGGTGTTAGAAGGAGGGCCGCTAGTGCATGGCTAGAAGAGGAGATCCATTTGTACAAATATATTCCTATGGAAACCCACTTGTAACGGATTTAACATAAGACTTCGTTCTTGTACCAAAAGATCAAGAAAACCTAAATTATGGAGGTGAAAACAAAGAACCTTTATATGCTACCCCATTTGAGGAGGTAGACCCCTTCTAGAGACATACACTCTCTTATGTAAGAAAGCTTGGAGGATTAAACGTAATTCCCATGTTGCCTAGAAGGCAAGTTCCTAAAAAAGAGGTCTCATACACCAAAGATTTGGTGCTTGTAGAAAATTTGGAGGAGTTGTTGGATTTATCTTTTGAAGAAATCAAAGATCCCGTTGATTAGTTGGGACCCGAATCCTCTCTAGATGAGTAAATTCCTCATACCCCGCATCATTCACCACCACATTTTCCACGGCGAATTATGGCTGGAAATGTTAACCAACCTGCTTGGAGAGCCAGAGGGCCACTTAATTTAGCTTCCCCATTACACGATTTTCCCAAACATCCATAGAGAGTGCTACCTAAATTCGATTGTGGAAAAGGAATATATGTCGAAGACCTCCTAAAGAGTTTCTATTTGGCTTTCAATCTTTTAAACCTAGAACACGAAGATGTGGTTTGCACACTTTTCTCTTACACTTTTGAGCCGAGGGAATCTTCTTCGTATTTTAGTCTACAAGCTAATTCTATAGCAGATTGGGACGGTTTTGAAAAATGTTTTTAAGCAAATTTGGCATTCAGAAGACCATTTCCATGCCATGAAAGAACTGTTATCTATGAGGATGGAAAATAAAGAAAAGGTGCAATAGTTCAAACAGAGATTCACTACCCCATTAAATAATTTCAGTGCTGCAACAAAACCGGCTGAGGAATCCTTGGTAGAATATTAGTACACTACAAAATTGTATCCACCTATAGCTATGTTTGTCAAAAGAGCATTCAAGGCTACACTGATAGAAAACTATGAGAAAGCTAAGAAGGTAGAAGATGAATTGGATAGTATTTCAGAACACGCATTAGAATTGGAAGTGAAAGAAACGGCCAACAAGAAGCCTCTCATATTATCTAGACCTAAAGAAGAACCCTTGAATGAATTAGAAAACGTGGTTAAAATGGTACATAAATTATCTAACAAAATAGTAGGCTTGGAGAAATATAAGGGATCTAGTACATCGAGAAAACCATTTAATCCCTTTTACAAGAAGAGGGAGAGAAAGTGGACAACCCCAACCCCCTTTAAATAATTCTATTTTTCTAAATTTAAATGAGTTTGGCATGGAACATTTCTGCACTTTTCACCAAGAACAACACTTGAAAAATAGTTGCCCTCAATGGATAAATTCAATGACTTTAGTAATGAGTCAATTGTTAGATGCACAGCTGACAGATCAAGAAGATCTAGAAGAAGATCAAACAAAAGAACAAGAAGAGACAACTAAGGAGACCACAATGGTATTATGGGATAGGGAACCCACTTTGGTATTGAATGAAGATGAGAAGGCTGAATAAATCCAAGTATCATCAGTAAACATCACTACTAGAAGTAAAGGTCTAGTTGTAGATCAAAGCCCAGTGTTTCCTAAGATGAAGATAACAAAGGAAGCTCTGAAAAGGAATATTGGAATCATTCAGCCTCAACCCACAGTGAATTATGAAATTGTAAAAGAAACAAGCCTAGTGAAAGGAAAAAGTCATAGTGAACAAGCCAGGAAATTGTGGGAAAAGAACAGAAGAATACAATATGGGGTATGATATTGTGGAGGACATTAACAAGACTAAAGAAAACATATCTTTATTTGAATTATGTAATCTTCCCTAGCAGAGGAAATAATTACTAGAATCTTTTGACCCACAATCAAGCAGTTCCATAGAGACTTTTGAGTTAGACACGGAGATAAACGAAGCAAGCATTGGTGGTAAATCACAATCTGAGACTCTGCCTTTCTTGTTAACCTTTGAAATTTTTAATTATAATGTACATAATTGTTTGGTAGATATTGGAGGTTCATCCAATGTTATGCCACTATCCATCTGTAAGAAAATCATTGGACAACCAATACCATCTCCTTCCCAGATCATACAATTGGATAGGTCTGTTGTTAAGGTTATAGGGGAGATGAAAGATGTGTTTATCAGATTGTCTGCGGACCCGAAGGTATGTAAATTTATAGATATCATGGTAGTAGATATACCTGAACCTTATGGTTTGATTTTGATCAGGGATTGGACTACGGAAATAAATGGTTATTTTGCGACAAATTGGTCTCACTTA
Organism: Larix kaempferi; assembly: GCA_027924585.1. Lineage (NCBI taxonomy): Eukaryota > Viridiplantae > Streptophyta > Pinopsida > Pinales > Pinaceae > Larix > Larix kaempferi. The sequence continues at coordinate 15,956,414 of BSBM01000030.1, forward strand.
TGGTTTCCATATCGGAACAATCAAAATCAGATTAAAATACTAAGAGAGCCTCACATGAAGCAGAATGTAACTCAACTTGAATAAAAGAATGAGCCTGCAAATTTTTCATCTTCGGTTTTAGGGAATTACTTCTTAGAGCTTGAATCGGGCAATTATCAAGCAGAAGAAGTGAGTCATGAGTCAGACACACAGTCTGATCTCCTTCAATTTTCACGGGCTGATGAAATTTATTGTAACATAGTAGACTTAGTTACTAACTTAGGAAATACCACTAACCAAGTAGATTTAGGGAATAAGTTTTGGATTTTTTACATTGATGGTTCCAAGACACAAGAGGGATCATGAGCTGGTTGTGTTCTTATTGATCCTGGAAGAAATAAACATTTTATCTCTTGTAGGCTAGAGTTTGAATGTACAAATAACACTGCAGAATATGAAGCTCTAGTCCAAGGTTTGAAAAGAGCCATTGAATTGAATGTAAAAAATTTGAAAGTTTTTGGTGATTCTGAAAAAGTTGTTAGACAAATTAGAAATATTATTCATTGTTTATCTCCACATCTTAAAGGATACCAATCTGAAGTATGAAATTTAATATTGCAGTTCAATGCTTTTAACATAAATGCAATTCCCAGATTACAAAATGTTGCAGCTGATTTATTAGCTACTTCTGCTTCTAGATTAGTTCCGACAAATAACAAATGTTCTATTGAACTAATTTTCAGGCCATCGGTACCCGACAACATTACGAATATGAGGGTGTTCGACGATGACGAACAGATTATTACCTTCCTCACAAATGAAGAGGCTTTCAAAGAATCTATAATTGATGTAGAAGAACACCAACCAGATTTGAAAAACAAGGATGTAGTCAATGGAAATTTCATGCCAAAAGGAGTGAGAACCCTTGAAGGGATGTTTGACTTGTGAAATAAATTCAGAAAACTAGTTAATGTTAAAACAAATAGCTCCTTGATGCAATATGAGTTGGTGAATTTAGGAACAAAAGCTGAACCTAAGTATGTCAACCTAGGTAAATGTTGTTCACCTCGAGAAAGGCACAAGTTCAACAAGTTGTTTCAACAGTACAAGGATGTTTTCGCATGGACTTATGAGGATTTAAACACTTATGATACGCACATCATTCAGCATGCGATACCCATTAAAATAAGTGTGAAGCCATTTAAACAACAACTCAAAAAGATGCACCCTCTACTGGAACCCTTAATCCAAAAGGAGTTGAAGAAGCTACTGGACGCTAAGATTATTTTCAAAGTTCGACACTCCAAATGGGTGGAAAATCTAGTTTCGGTAAGGAAGAAATTAGGAGAGATACGACTGTGTGTTTATTTTCGTAACTTGAATAAAGCATCAGACAAAGATAACTATCCGGTTCCACCAATGGACCAAATTTTACAAATGGTACCATGCTCATAATTGTTCTCCCTGTTAAACGGATTCTCTAGCTATAATCAAGTATTAATGGCTGAGCAAGATCGATTGAAAATTACATTTCGCACGAAGTGGGGAACGTTCGCATTTCTTAGGATGCCTTTTTTCCTAATGAATGTTGGAGCCACATCGAGAGGGCCATGGATATTGCATCCGAGTTTTATTCTGCCACTGTGTGGTCATATATCTAGATGATGTTACATTTTTCTCCAAGAAACAAGAATACCATGTTTTCCACTTAAAACATATTTTTTACCGTTGCATAAAATATGGTATATCTATGAACCCAAAGAAGAGTATTTTTACTGTTCTTGAAGGAAAAATCTTGGGTCACATCATCTCAAAAAAGAGAATATCGATATACCCAGAGAAAGTTCACAATATAACTCAGATTCCCATGCCCCATAATAAAAAAGCTATTCAATCATTTATGGGCACGAATAATTTTGTTCGAAGGTGTGTACCTAATTTCGCGCAAATTGTGAAAACTTTGCAGCAAATGGTAAAGCAAAGTGTGCAATTCAAATGGAACGACATCGAGAAGATTGCATTTAAAGACATAAATACTACCATAGCTCACACACCTTCTTTGAGAAGCCTAGACTTTGAAAAGGATTTTATCATTTACACCTTTGATTCAGATAATTCTCTTGCAACAGTGCTCACTTAGAAAGGAAGATTGGGAGATGAATATCCAATATATTTCATGAGCAATGGATTACAAGGGGATGAACTGAATTATCCAGCCATGGATAAGAAAGCATATGTAGTGTTTAAAGAAGTAAAACAATTCAGGCCATACATTTTAAAAAATAGAATGAAAGTCATAGTACCTCACCCCACTGTCAGATCTTTATTTGTGCAAAAGCAATTGGGGGAAAGGAGAGGAAATTGGGTAACGAACTACAAGAATATGTTCTTGAATTCAAACTAGCTACTATCATTAGAGGTCAAGGCCTGTTTAAGTTGCTCACTGAAAATACAGCTAATGAAGATCATGATTGGGAAAATGAAGTTGAGTTGAACTTAGCTGAAGTATGTTCCACTTTCACTGCTCTAGAATATTGGTACAGGGATTTGGTACACTATCTCCATCATGGATATTTGTTAGAACATTTGAACTCTAAGAAGAGAAGGGCCCTTTGTTTGAAGTCAACATCCTATCAGATTATAGACGGAGTATTTTTAAGAAAAAATTATGACATATGTTTTCTTAGATGTCTTGAGAAGGAAGACGCGAATAAGGTAGTCAAAGAATTACACAATGGCCCTACAGGGGGACATTTTGCTAGGTATACCACTGCTCATAAGATACTCAGAGCTGGGTACTAGTGGCCCACTCATTTCAAGTATGCTCATGCTTACACAGGAAAATGTGATGTATGTCAAAGGAGTGCTGGAAGATTGCCAAAAGCAGCAGGGCCATTTCAGCCAGTTACTATCTTTGAACCATTCAAGCAGTGGGGTATAGACGTTATTGGAGAAATTAATCCAAATTATTTGCTGCAACACCGATATATCCTCACATCCACTGATTATTTCACACGGTGGACATAAGCCGCTCCTCTGCGCAAAGTGAACAAAGATGCAATCATTGGATGCCTACAAGAAAACATCATAACTAGGTTTGGGGTTCCAATTTCTTTAGTTTTCGATAACGCAACTTACTACTCATATGTTAAATTAACCGCATTTTCTTATGAAAAAGGAATCAAATTGCATTATTTAGCAAATTATTATCCCCAGGGAAATGGATTATAATAAGAATCAACAAATACAAATCTCATTCGAATTTTAAAGAAAATGTCATTGAAAGTCAGAGAAATTGGCATGTAGCTCTCCCTAACGCATTATGGGAAGATAGGGTTACCCCCAAGCATTCCTTAGGAGTTTCTACGTATAATTTGGTCTACAGAAGGGAAGATATACTACCTCCAAACATATTACTCCCATCCCTGCATATAGCCCAAGCTTCTAGAGGTTCTGGTAGTGAAATCTTACAGTCACGAATTGACACTCTACTGAAGCTCGAAGAATCGAGGGAAAAGGCCAAGGATAGATTCAACCAACACGAGAACATTGTCAAGAGATGGTTTGACAAGCAGAAGTCCGGTAAGATAATTTTTGAGGTAGGAGACTTAGTTCTTAAGTGGGATCACCCACATGAAGAAAGTGGAAGCATACGAAATTTCAAACATTATGGCTTGGCCCCTATTAGATTTCTGAAAAGCTTGGCTCATTGACATACAAACTGCAAGATTTACAAGAAGAGGAAGAGAATCTCCTTGTCAACGACCTTGCTTTGTCTTTCTTTATTTTTCTAGTCTGTTGTTTTCTGATTTGATTAGTCTTGTTTGTCTTGTTTTCTTTTCATTAGCTTCATTTTTTGTTTGCTTATTGTTTGATTTCATTTATTTTTTTTCAAATAAACCATAGCTCAACATCTTGGTGTATGGAAATATAGGAATCTGAACAATCTTAAGGGCATTTCCTAAAAGGTGAGAATATACTTATAAAGAACGAATTCTCTATGTGACATTGTCATTTGTTGATCAATTTTTAGAAAGGGAAAACCCGCTTCAGGCTCATAGTTGAGTCATGATAACCCCTATAAAATCACTAAGACTTATGATTTCTGAATTACTATCTTTGTGCTCCATTCTCACATAAATAACCATATTATGCAGCTTACTATGATGGACCCACGGAAAGAAGCAAGTATTAAAGATGTATGGGAATTAAAATGATCCGATGTTGTAAATTTTGAAACCAAAAGGGCTTACACAGAAGAGTCAAAATTCTAAAAAAATCATCTCCAACAAAGAAAGGGTTTTGAAAACAAAGAGATACAATCAAGAGGGTTACTTGAGTAACAGGCCTAGAAAGGTTCTTCTCCATCCATGAGCATGACAAATAAATAAACTTATCAGTCACACAAAAGGACATTATGGATGGAAGAACCCACGTCAAATGCTAAAGGTTGAAGAAAATATATCATGGAAAACTCGGACGAAAAAATTTGTCAATAAAGAAATCATCTAAAGAAATGTTGATAGCATGGGAATGATGAACAAACGAATACATCTGTTTGATTTTGTTACAATCCTGTGGAGTCTTATTTGGTAGGCATCTGAAAGATGGAACTAAAATGAAATCCACGTTTTGGCCTCAGGAGACTGGTCAAGAAATTTGGTTCAAAGTTACCCTTCTTCCCAAATGACCAACATGATACAAAAGAGACTATTGCCCTGTATAAAATATGGCCTTTTAAATACATTTGGTTACATGTAGGGTCAATAACATGTAATTTCTTTTGCCCTTAAAAAGGGATTATTCAGAGATTTGTGTTCACCAACAAATCACCAATTGTTGCTTCTACAACCTAATCCCCAATTTATTTTCTAAAAAATTGTAGGGACCCTCCTTATGTTTGAAAAGGGTTTTGAGTTCAAGTCATCCTAAAAGAATCCCACCCTCAGACTTAGATTTTTTCATAAGGATCAAGCAAAGAAGGCCAATTTTTTACCAAGAAAAAATCAACGTTTCGAGCCAAAACGGTTGGATCAACTCATCCTTCAGAAGCGACATGGTCGGAGTAGAAATACCTACTTTTGGAGAAGTCCCTGTTTCGGAGACACTCGTCTAGTTCAATCGACGCGTTCGGAGAACCTCAACAATTGGAGTTGTAACAGTTGGAGATTCGTTAAGTTCTCTGCGAAAAAATACTTCAATTTTTTTTGCGCGTCTGGTCGGAAGAAAATGTTAAGTCATGCCGAAATGATTTGGTAGTAAAGCCTCAGTCACAACGAAATGGTGCGGCGGAAAAAAATGAAAAGTAGCTAAGGTTCGCGATCTGTTTCGCAACAACTTGGCCAATTCCACCAAAATGGTCGCCACCAAAACATGAAAACTCACCGACAAGAAAATGGAAAGCGAGCGATGATGCAGATTACAAAGGCAAGAAGGAAGATTTATAAACTAGGTCATCGTACATCGAGGCTTATGCCCAGTACGTAGGTGATACAGAGGACGTGGTGGATTCATAGGAAGAGGACGAAACACTCGCCAAGGACAAGGAAGAGGTTAGATTATATGTTATAACTGCGCTCTACCATGACATCTAGCTAGAGACTGTTAGAACCCTTGTACTACCTGTAAGTATTGTAAGTCATTTGACCATGTCATTGAAGCAAGTCGTGTGTTGCAAGGAAAGATGCGAGAGAGAATACCAGAAGTGTAGAATTAGAACATTCAAATGATTGCAACTGAAAAATGAAATAATGATCACAACATCCATGTTGTGACACGAAGCAGAGTTATGATAGGTATATCACAGCAAACTGAAGCTTCGATTTATGAAGACCACACTGTAAAACAACAGCATACTGAAGGGGCTTGGATAAGAAAATTGACTAGAAAAATGCATGCCTTCAACCTTAAGAAAGATAAAGAAGCCTTGATGCAAACCAGAAAAGTCTTAAATAAATCAGAACCTATGAGCCCAAGAATCCCATTGTGAAGTGAACCAACTCCTATGATTGATATGCCAATTTCATATGATGGATCACGTACTTCAACATAATCCATAAGTCATGTTGCGCAATTCCTACAAAGCTGCATGAAGTTTTTAAAGCATGGAAATTCCTTAGTAGAGTTACAAAGCCTATTCAGTCATTACGAGCAATGTAATTCCATAAACGAAGCACATAGCACAGTTCACCATATCAAGAGTCATAGAAGGAATGGAAGAGAGATGAGACTAAATGAACATATTGGAGACTTTGAAATGGACCAGGTAATTCTTGACTTAGGCTGACAGGTGAATGTATTAATAAAGCAGACATGGGAACAAATGGGAAAGATGAATTTATCGTGCTCACCGATACAGTTGATATTATCAAATCAGCAAAAGGTTCTACCTTTTGGGAGATTATCAAATGTCCTTGTAGACATTGATGGCGTGCGAAGTAAAGCATATAGTTTTAAAGGTAAAATCTTAGACTTGATTCTAATTCAAACCTTTTATATATGACTCTTTTGCATTTATGCCAAATTTTAAATATGATGATAATATTTACGAGCATGGCTTAATCCCATTGGGACCAAAACAAAAATAGGCCATAGTATCTCAGTTAAGTAAAGTAGTTACGGTGAATTTTTTTTATAAATCATCCCTACAAGGATGAACCTTCATCTTAACACTATCCTAACTTAAGGAGATACGTAATACTATGGTTATCAAAACTCATGGCTTCCTAGCCGTTTCGCTTCTCCCCTTAGTGGACTCAATTTCCTGTAGTTTCGTTTAGTTGTATCTGTCAAAAAAAAAGTACAATATACAATTACATTTATAAATTAATAGGGTACAAAAAGAGGGATGTTACAGCTTCTAACATCTTGCCTCTATGGGTCAAGCCAATGTAGGCCTCTAACATCTTGCCTCTAAATTATCACCGATATTGTTTGATGTTTATTCTAAATAAATAACATAAGTGAAAACCTTTCTATAATTTTTAATTTATAATAATAACTAAATTTTAAATAACAAATTGGATTTTTAACTAACTCTATTATCACATTACTCTAAATTTATAAATTTAATAATTATTTTTATCATTTAAGTACATTATCTCCACTATCTCCTATTATCATATTATTCTAAATCTATAAAATTATTAATTATTTTGATTATATAATTTTTTTTTTCAATGGAACACATCATGGGAAACCCTCACCTACTTCCCCTCATTTTGAAGAGAGCTAATTATATAAATACATTATCTCCACTATCTCCAATTTAATTTTTTAAATAATTTATTTTTGTAAATATATTATACACCACTTTAATTTTAGCTATTATTTTGTTTTATGTAAAATTTGGTTAAGTGAACTTTAACTTAATTCATCATCATATAATGATAGAGTATACTTATTAACATTAATTGAAACTAATTTTAATTTATAAAACAATAAAAATATATATTTATATATTCCATTAATCATTAGTTATTTAAAATATAATCAATCTCATCTCCCAAGGTGTCATAATAATCTTTGCAACATATCTAAAAATAGAGTAGTCTATTGATTATAGGCTTTGGATTTTCGGTTTTGGGTTGAAATTCAATATATTTTTTTAGTAAAATCCAAATTTAGAAACATTTAAATTGTGTTTTTGAATTCTAAAAATCCAAATCATAACAGATTTAAACTACTCATTTTTATTACAACCACAACAATAATTTATTTCAACCAAAACAATAATAAAAAACACACAACATCCCAATTCTAAGGAAATTTATTAATTCACCCCACCTTCACCTACACCTTCACCATCCAAAACTTTAAATAAGGAGTTAATTAATTAACCTTCATCCATCCAACTAAAATTTTAAATCCAAATTTAAAAGCATTTAAATTGTGTTTTTGAATACATTAACCATTACTTATTAAAATTCCATTAATCATTAATTATTTGATATATAAAACCCATAATCCATAGAATATCCCAAAATATCATACTAGCCTTTGCAACATACCTATTAATAACCAAAATTACATGGAAATAGACACCCATTTCATCCATAAATTAATTAATTAATTGACAAACACTAAGGCTCATCATTCACAAACTTTATAATAGATTAAATCATATATTTATTTTTCATAATGTAATATTTTAATTCTAAACTTTATATGATTTGGATTTTTGTAGATTAATATTATTGGAATTATATAATTTTTTATCAAATTCTAATTATATTATTCTGATTAAATTATAATTTTTCATTATTAAAATTGTATTTTTAAATAAATAAATATATTTAACACCCTATAATATATTTATTATATCAAGATTATAATAAAATTTTAAATACAATTAATAAAAATTAATTCTAAAACTCCCAATTATAAACGGTTTAAACCACTAGTTTTCATTACAACCACAAGAATAATTTATTACAACCAAAACAATAATAAAAAATACACAATATCCAAATTCTAAGGAAACTTATTAATTAGTGTGAGCTTATCTCTATTACTGATTCCCTCCATCCAATGGTCATGGAGCAAGATCAAAGATTGACTTCACTCCATACCGGTTGGATGAAAAAATTCAACAATAAAAAATAAAGATGGCTAGTTAATTCACTTCCACCTCCACCTCCACCTCCACCTCCACCTCCACCTCCACCATCCAAAACTTTAAATAAGCAGTTAATTAATTAACCTCCATCCAGCTAAAATTTTAAATAACCACTAATTATTATTAAAAAAAAGCTTTAATAATGAGTTATTTCTTCCGTGGGAGGCATGAATAAGTATATCCTCAATAGCCCAATCCATTTTCTGTTTGCGGTGTTGCTGCTGCTATCTTCAGTGATGGCTAACCATGTTTGGAACGGTAATAACAGTGCATATAATTTTCCAATGCCTTTACACGGTGTGGCCTGGACCATCACTGCTGGAAACATCTCTCTTCAACCAATCGGTATGGCAAATGGTGGTTTCAGAGGCAGTTTGGTTGAAAGCTTAGATGCAACGACGGGCGGATCTATTCCTCTACTGAATACCCACTCGCGGCCTATGCCAACACCTGATCCAACTTTGTTGATGATACCACCCGGTTTGAGTCCCACCACCTTGCTGGACTCTCCCACTGCTTCTATTCCTCTACTGAATACTACCCACTCGCCGCCTATGCCAACACCTGAATCAACTTGGTTGATGATACCACCCGGTTTTAGTACCACCACCTTGCTGGACTCTCCTGATATTTGTAATGTGCAGATCGACTCTCCCACTGCTTCTAACGTGCAGGTCGACTTTCCCTCACTTTCTAATGTGCAGATCGAATCTCCTGCAGTTTTTAATGGGCAGGTCAGTTGGTTTGGTGAAATTTGTATTGTTTGAAAATAAAGAGTAGTTATTCATTGTATTTATTTCATAGTTTGCTTAAATCTCAGGGGTTTTATTTTAAAGAAAAATGCTATGTGATTTAACAAAATCCTACAGTCCAGTGCTGTCCAGTGCCTTAATTAATCTTTCAGAATTCAGTTGAATGTAGGTTGAAGTTTTGCCTAAACAGTTAGATCTATGTATCTATGGGGGTGAAGGCTAAATGCTAGGGGAGGGTCTGTATATACTTACATAAACTCGGGATTCTTTAGAGCCAACAAGTCATATGTGTCTATCTGGGTGAAGGCTAAATGCTAGGGGAGGGTCTGCATATACTTACATAAACCCAGGATTCTTTAGAGCCAAGAAGTCAAAAGCATATGCACATTAACAAGACTTAAGACCTTCTGCTGATTTAAATAAGTAACATTAACGACTTAATAATAAAACCAATTATTATTACTTTACATAGCTTTGACATGAAATGCACTCGAGGCTAGTGGATTTGGGAACATGTTTCATGACTAGCAACATGAAGTCTGATAGTTTAATGGAGAGATTAAATACCAGGATGGCCTGGTCTGTCTCCAGCCCAATACCACCTGATATAAAACCATCCTGACGTAGCCTCTGCCAAGACTTGGTTCCCTTAGATCACAATATCACTCTGGTTGATTCGAACAACCTCGCGGGAATCTCTCGTTCTTTCAATCAATTTATTCAGTGTTGTGCTGAATTTTGTTTGGCAATAAAGACTGGTTGTTCAGTGTTGTTTGTTTGAGAAGAATGGGTAGTTGTTCAACGTTTTGCTTAGGTTTATAATGTGTGGCTAGAGTGATTCTTCTTCTGCATATGTGTAAATCCTGGATCAAAATGTAAAGAGATTATATGTTTCCGGCAATTCATCTCTGGTTATAAATTGAATAAAAAATCTGCAAATCTTCATTTCAAATAGATGGGTCCTTCGGTGTTGTTGTGTTTCCTAATTTTGTATTGGTTGGTACTTTGGTGTTGATGTTGGAAGGAGCTGACTTTTTATCATAATTTTTTTCATGTGTGCTAGTTTTGTACTTTGGTGTTGCTCTTGGAGGTAGTTAGGTTTTTAATCTTTTTTTTGGGTTGGCAGTTTTTTTGTTTGGTACTACTGTGTTGGTGTTGGACATAACTGGGTTTTTTATCCTTTTTTATTTGTTTGCTAGTTTTGTCGTTGGAAGTGTTGCGTTGGTGTTGAAAGTAGCTAGGGTTTTTATCATATTTCTTTATTTTATTTGTTATTTTTACCTTTAGTTTGCTGACTAGCATATGGTTTAATAAACTGAAAATCCATCAATTTTAACCATATTTCATTTTTTCATATTCTTATAGAATTCAACTAAACGGTTGACAAGCTTTCGAGAGAATACCAATATCTTCTCACGTTCTTCTAGAATTGAAGAAGGTCATGTTGAATCTGTTTTTTTTTAATTTTATAATCTATCTTGGTTTATTTATGATGAATTTTATAATTTTTCCTGATTTATATACCATGTTGTATCTGCTCATCTTGTGACCCTAAATGTAAAAAAGGCCTTGACTTTAAGTTTTTTTTAGAGAGATTATAGATCATAGTTTTTTTTTTGGTTAGCAAGTGGTAGTACCTCTTGGGGCATCTAAGTAGTCAAAATTGCATCTAACCTTGCATCAACCTTTAGTATGGTTGGATTTTAGTATCCGTGAGGTTTCTAACCAGCAACCTTTCCGCTTAGGAGTGTCTTAACCATCACCCACCATAAACTTTCTACATCTGAGAAATAAACCATAAATCATAATTATATGTAGTTGAAGTTTTTATTTATTTTAGATTGGGGAATTTTGGTTTGCTCTAGTTCTTAGCATATCAAATTTTGCAAATTTTGTTCCTTTTAGATATACAATATATAATTTTTTTACAATCTCTAACAAATTTTTTTTTCTACCAAAAACAATCAACTATATATCTATTTTTTTAGAAAGATCATACATCATAGTTATATGTAGTTGATGTTTTGGTTTGTTCTCGATTTGGGCAATTTTGGTTTGCTCTAGTTATGAGCATATCAAATTTTGAAAATTGTGTTTTTTTAGACATATAGTATATAATTTTTTTACACTCTTGAGTAACAATAACAATTAACTATACATTTATCTTTACTCTAAATCTATGTATTTTTTCTTTTTATAAATTAACTCTTAAATTTTTTATGACAAAAGCTTGTCTTAAGAATTTCATCTCTCTATATTATATATATATATATATACTTATTCAATAACCCACCCATAGTAAAGTGTAACAATCTATTTACGTTCCTTGGTGGTGATAATGGCAATGCCACGAGGGCTCGCCCTAGCACAACACATGAGCACGAGCATCAGCCAAGGGGCAATGCTAACGTGAGGCCCACTATGGAAGTGATGTCAAGTGGCTGGTCTCATTAACCCTCTTGCCAACGACGTCCCCTCAACCAACCTGGACTGGTATGTCGTGCACCATCCCCATGGCTCTTAGGTGTGTGATGTCTTCCATCTCTTCAACAACATTTTTCCTTGGCTTTCAGCCATGTTTGTTCGCATTCCTGCCATTCTGTATTGGGATCTTCCTGCTACCCCATTTGCCACCATCTGTGCTATCCTCTGGACTTGGACTGACTACATGGGCAGACCGAAAGGCATGGTGAGAGGGAAAATAAAGAATGATGCCCACGAAACAGGGCACACTAGGAAAGGATATGGTGCAGAGGTTTCAATTCTGGTCAGTTTACTCGTCGAAAATTAGGAAGCAAGGCTAATTGTAGACAATCTCTCCAAGGGGAGTGAGGAACAACCCTAGGATATGCTGGCTGAACTCATGGATGACATGCTTTCCAATTGGGCCACTGCAAGACATCCTACTCAAACCCTGAGAGCTACCCTGTCAAACATGGCAGCCACACTCAACAGTGTGGAGAACACCCTCAGTTGGGACTCTTACGCACCTACCTGTCACCTCCATCGCGACTTGCGTTTAGGAAGCAGTGCTCATGGAGCCACACCCTCGTTTGTTAAAACCAATGTAACACTCGGCAACCTGGTCACTCCACATGGCAAGGAGTTGGAAATTCAAAAAGGAATGGATTTGGTCCCTCCACACGGCAGGGTGCTAGACTATCTGAAAGGCAAGGAGTAGGTTCATCTCTCCTTCCCCATCCCCTCCACCTTGGGCCAAGTTCTCACCAAAAGAACTCACAAATGGAAGCGATCTCGTTAGTTAGAAGAATGCGCCCCTCCCTGTAAAGCTCCCTGCGAAAGACATTCAACCCCCAACGAAAGACTCGGAGGATGAAGAATACTAAGGCTGCCCCATCCTCGAAGAAACTCCCTCTGATGCAGAAGCACCTTCATCACCTGGTTAAGGAGGTTCCTCCCTGTGTTTTTCAACAAAGTTTTTTGTTTTTTAGTATGTTTCACTATGCACAAAACTGCTGGTTTTTTTTTAAGCTGTTATGGCCATGACTCTACTACTGATTTACCGTGGTCTCCCTATACTGGGAAGGGCTTTTTTGTATAATTTTGATCAGAGTCATAGATCTATTGATCTTCAAAATTGGTTACTTATGATAAGACCACCTCATACAATACTGTATTTTTATTTCTCCTAATTTAATAGAATTTTGCAGCATTACAAAAGAAAAGAAAAAAACAATCTATCTACGCTGATAGTAAGTAATTAATATAATGAGATGTCTTGTTTATGTAACCCACCCATATTAAACTATAACAATCTATCTACGCTGATCAGTAAGTAATTAATATAATGAGATGTCTTGTTTATCAACAGAACAGAGACATTGATGTTCTAACACTTATCATTCTAATATTTAAGCAGAATCGGAATTACTTTCTTCAGATTAGATTTTTATGAAATACCAATTTATACATTGAATTTTCTATTTATTTATTTTTTAAGTCTCAGCCATATGGATTGTGCATTTAGCAGGGAGAGTCATCTACAAGTGATACTGTATCAGTAACACAGTATTTGTTTGATCAAGCATCAACTCTTAAGAACGATACTTTACCAGCAACACCATGTTTGATTGATCAGCGATCAAATCTTAAGAATGATTCAGGGCATAAAGTTTGTGAGGACATGCCTTTCCTTTTAACAGAGAAATTTTATGAAGATGGCTATTATTGGAGGAAGTACGGTAGAAGAGGGTTGGCCCGAGGAGAGTATATTTGTCATTATTACAGGTGTGCGAAGGCAAGTTGCAAAATGAGGAGGAAGATCGTATGCTTTCCTAATGGGCAGATAACAAAGATTGAATATGATGGAGATATTCATAATCATCCTAAACCTCAAGATGTTCCTACAACATTTGGAGTTCATGGTTTTCCTGAAGGCCTTCATAATGGAGAAGTGCGTGAAGGTTTCCAGATTAGAGGTAAATATAATAGTGAATTAAAATTTAGATATATATTTTTTTATTTTTTTATTATTATTATTTTTATTTCAAATCTTGTTAAAATTTAAAAAAAAATTAAAATTTAAAATATAAATTATTAAGTTATATAATTTGTATTGAGTAAAATATTTGAGAGCGTTTAAAAAAAAATGAAAAATAAGATTCAACTAAAAATTATATAACTGAATTTAGTGCCAAATTTTATATAAATATATATTACTGAGTTTTGAGTTTATTATTGTTGAATTGAATCGCTCAGGCACATCATCATCAATGCAGAGGGTAATCTCGACCTCCGATCAACTAGTGTCAGCAGGCTACCCAGAGCCTTTATCCACTTCACTTGGAACGGATGCTACTGAAGTGTGCTACTCAATGCCTAGGTAATGTTTACAGTTTTTTAAATTCTTTGATATTGTATACATTTGTTGGTTATAAAATCTAGGTGTGGTTTTGAAATTAGAGGATTAGAGGTAAGATACATGAATAGCTAATATATCATCTCATTGTGTGCTTCTGAAATTACAGGATTATACATAAGATACCAGAGATACACGTTATTAAAACAGTTTGTGAATCTGATCTCCTTGATGATGGATATGGATGGATTAAATATGGACAGAAAAATATAAAGTCAAACCTTAATTCAAGGTATGTATATGTTATAAATGGTAAGTAATTAGTGTTATATATATATCTATATATATATTAATTAATAATTATTTTTATTAAAATTTAAAGTTTTAATAAATTAAGATTTTTAATTGTTTTTTACAATAATTAGTTGATTTTATAATAAAATTAAGTTAAATTTAATTAGTATAGATTTATGTAATTCATCTAACTCTGGTTTTATAAAGATCCTAGAAAGATCAAATATGCAAACCTTTCACCACTTAAATGCTGTGAGAAATTTTTTTTATAAATTAAATCAAAATTCTATTAATATTGTTTTTTTCAATTTATTATTTAATTATTTTTATTTTTGCAATGAATACTTTGTCATTATTACTCACTAAAATATTTGTTAACTTGCAGGAGTTATTACAAATGCAAAGGTGAAGGTTGCTCCGTCAAGAAATATATAGAAAAATGTCTCAATGATCCAACATCAATTATTACAAGATATAATGGAAAACATAATCATGAGCTCCCAAATCCATAAAGTAGTAGCAAAATTATACTATGTTCAAGGAGATGATAACCTCATTTCAAGTTAGTAGCATGGCTTTATGATCTTTGAAAAGGTTGTGCTAGGTTTATTAGTGAAAGGTTGTTGCTTGTGTTGGGTTTAATAGTGAAAGTCTTGTAGTTTCAAGAAGATGATAACCTCATTTCAAGTTAGTTGTGTGGCCTTATGATCTTTGAGGAAGTATGAATTAGTTGCATGGCTTTTTATTTTTGAAAAGGTTTGTATTGAGTTTAACACTCAAAGGATTGTAGTATGCTTTCTATTATCTTAAACTTTAAGTATTTTTTATTTTTATTTTGTAAATTTTTGTTGTGGGTATTGCATCCACTTCATGCATACAATAAAAAAGAAGGTGGAGATTATTCATCTCTCTTTGAATGTAAATTTCTTATTTATTTCAATAAAATATTAATCTCTTTTAGCCTAATTGTTAAATGGCATTTGAAGTCATGGATATTGACTCATTTGTTGATTTATTTTGGACATATGCATGTAATATTCATGTATAGTGAATTGATGAATAGATAGTCATGTTATATTCATGTATAGTGAAATGGTGGATAGATAGTGGCACATTTTTCGCTTTTAGGTTTGAAAATAAACATGAAAGAAAATATCTTTGATATGTTGTTTTTTGAAATATGCATGTAATAGTATGTATATTGAATTGATAAACAGATAGTAAGGCATCCCTTATATTTGAAAATAAAAAGAAAGAAAAATGTCTTTCAAATAATTATGTTTACTAGATATGATAACTTTTGAAATTATATTATAAAGTCATGTCATACCACTTTAAAATTTGTTATGATAATGTAGTTAATGTCCTTAACTAATTAAATTCCATTATATGTATGTACATATGTATGTTAACTTTTGTTTGTTTTTAAAGTGTTATTCTTATGAAGTTGTAGTTATGCATTAAAATTATAGAAAGTGTTAATAGGATGGGTTGAAATCCAATCATGACCACATAAATTACATCAATAATAAATTTTTAATATAAACAAGAGTAAATTTTGTATTAAAAGAAGCTACAATCAAACACCATAACTATTATAAAAAAGAGAGTGAGTCCAACAATATATGTTGTATCTTGCTAGGAAAATATAACAAATATATGTTGTATCTTTCTACCAAAATCTAAGCTATAAATATCTGTGGAATTTCTTACAAAATTGATGAAATGATTCCTACTAGAGTATACTCTCAAAAAGAATCCTAAATATAAAGAAAATTTACAATTCATTTCCATCTACAAACTTATATAAAACATTCTTGCTCATAGCATCATCCTAGGCTTTGTTGGGAAGATGAGATTCCTACTTTTCCATGTCGAGAGATATTCAAAATGGAGGTTGAGGAGAGAGAACCCTTGCTAAGATTTATGACCTTGGATTTTAACATAGCTCATTCTTCCTCTAAAACATTCCTTTGTTATTATGTTGAACCAAGTTATCCATCAATACATCATAATTTAATTCTGAGAAACCCTTCAATGTTCCAATTCATGAACTTTAGAAGTGATAGACAATATGGAAGTCATGTTACCATATATGAAGTCCTCATGCCATCGATTAACCCTACATATTTCTTCATGAATGTCTCCTTGGTAGGAGTAGTGATGACCATAATTTCCTTGGTAGGAGGAGTGATGACCATAATTTCCTTGGTAGGAGGAGTGATGACCATAATTTCCATAGCTTTAGTAAACATTAAATGGCACAGGGGCTTCACTAGAAGGCAATATAATATCACGTTCATTCATATTGCGGTATTAAATATTCATGAAAGCCTAAAATTTATATTGCTTATATATTAAGGGGAAAAGGGTTTTTTTTATTTAATGTAACAATACAAAAATACTTTGGGGTCTTTTTTATATGGGCGAGCTAACAAATATCTGCCAAATGGAGATGGTGGGATCACGGTAGGATGAGAAATCGAGTTGAGGCAAGGCTCAGGCTTACTAGAACGCAGGGAAATCACGTCTTGAGGCATGCTTGAGGCCATGGGTTTCGTGGTGAAGTGGGTTTCCAGTCGATCATAGTCGAGAGACAATGGTCATTGACAACCAATTGTTACCAATAGCACTTAGCTAGTTGTTACCAATAGCCTTAGGAGACTCTAAGCCTCCAGGGCCTATTTTAGGCCCTCGATAGGCCTTGGGGGCTTGAATACCCAACCACTCATGCCTATTACAGGACTTGGGAGGTTTAGTCAGCCTCCTAGAGCTTGTTACAGGCCCTGGGGGCTTGGATACCGAGCCCACAACAGGCTTAGTCAGCGATTGGGGAACTAAAACATGTAATCTAAATGTTATACTATGTGCATTGACTCTAATGACATACAAGAAGTGATCTCCTATCTCTTCATTAGACCTTTAGATGTTGCAAATGATAATGATATGTGGTTGAGTAATTGCATTGTGGGTGAAGTAATGTGCATCCACAATATACATCGAAAGAAGCAAGGTGCATTGTAGAATGCATGTTGGGTTATAAGAGGGGTATCATATCAATATACTAGGTAGAAATATAAAGGGGTATAAAAAATGTAAATGAAAAAATTGATACATACAATATCTAGTGAAAATAAGGGTTTTTTAAAATTAAGAAGGCATATTGGGAGGGGGTTAAAAAAAATGATTTTGGAAGGTATTTTCCAATATTTAGTGAAATTAGGGGTATTTTTATATATGCCACAAACGAACGTGCTATGATAGCGGTTTATTGAGTGAAGCCCCCGTGTTAAATGGTGTCCCAAATCTCAAAATAACCACATGTAAAATTGATCAACCAAGAAAATTTTATACCTTTTGATAGGGCGGGCTTAGCTGTCACGGGATATGGCAATTATTTTATGATTGAAGAGAAAAAAGGGGAGGTGTTTAAAGGTCGATAGGGGAATCCATTTTCCCAAATGACAATGCTAAAACCCTAAAAAAAACATAATTAGAAAGGCTAATATGGATCACAGAACATGCATAATATATAAGCTTGAAATTGAAAGCATTAAACGAGACAGATTCATGAAGCTAAAAACTTAAGTAATCAAATAGAGAACCAATATACTCAAGTTCCTAGGTAATTCCAATCAAATAGCAGGATGATAAAATATAGGGGGCCCAAAAGGCATGACCATCAAGCCTTGAATCCTTACCAGTACTCCGAAAACCTTTAGAAAACACGATCACAAATTGATAATATAAGCGAAATATCAATAAGAATAACATGCAGGTATGATGTCAAAACAACTAACAAAGATAGATTCATGAAGTCAAAGAAATCAAATACCATTCAAATAGTTGAAGAGAGAACCAATGTACTTGGATTCTTCAAGAGTTTTAAATAGAGAGTAAGCTAACAATACACAAATCCCTCATGGATACGAGTACTCCAAAAACTAAATCCAAGGACAAATATCAACCACAACAACAACAATTGACTATAACTTAACGAGGATTATTTAAATGTGTTATAGATACCGAAAAAATTCACCTTGAGCCAACTATCCTCGATCCCTTGGATAGTTTCATAACCCAAAAGGGAACAACATGTTTCAATTTTTTTTGGGTTCCAAGCACTCTAGCATATTTGGGGGCAAAGCTCGACTAAATTCCTTATTCCTCCTCCCATTGATACCATTACTCCTAATTAGATGTGTTCTCTTCTTGATTTTGTTTGTCACGAAATTAACACTTGCAAGTGTAAACCTAGGGATGTGAGAAAGTTCCACCACCACATTTTTTTAGTAAACATTTTTCTAACTTAAAGCAAATATTTGCATATGATTAACTTCCTTCTTGAAATTCCTTGGGCTATGTAGGAATTTGCATTTCCTTTGAACCTATGAAGTTCTTTCTTGATTTTGTTGATCTTATCATGATTTGGAGGATGATCTTTCATGAATTGCATAATGATAAACATTTTCTTGGTTATTTGATGATGTACCTAATTCCCATTTGAAAATTTGTTCTTGAGTTTCTCTAGTATAAAAAATGATCTCCCCATACTTTCCACCCCTATATTTAATTCAATTGATCCATCAAAGAATATTGCGTGCTAACTGAGTTGTGTTGACTATTATTTAAACTCGTTCTTTTTCTTCCTTATTTTCTAGCATTGTTTTGTGGGACAACTGGATTCACGTTGAGCAAGACTAAGATGATATTCCAAAGAGTATATATACTAATGAATCCATGTCCTCGACATATTTTATGTATGCTTGATGGCCTTTCAGTTCCTTGGTTCTAATCACCTTTACCATTAGTCCTTGAGCTTTGGCTATTGTGCACCTTCAAGGTTCCAATTCTGGTTGAAAAATAGCTTTATTCCTATTAGGATATTTCAATACTCCATCCTTGTACTACCTAGCATTATTTATTTTTCCTAGTTATTGATGATGTAATTTCCCCCCTAATGGTGCGCAGATGTCATCTAGGATCCATATACCACCTTCTGATCCCCACATGCATCATTTTAGGAACACTTCAATTAGTTCCCTATTTTATAGAAACCTACTGAGTGTTCGAGTGCAGTCCACTGAGTTAGCTGACTCTTGTGGGGGGTTAGAGCTCCGGATGCCACTGATTGTGGCCTCATGATCCCTTTTCTGACTAGCATGCATGACAAACTCACTATTTCACCCTCCTTAGTCAGTTAAATTATTATGTCTTCAGTTAGATGAGTTTAGGTTCAATTCAATTGATTTTGAGTGTTCTGGAGCACTCGAGTGGTGATAATCCCTATGATAGACCAACTGAGGTTATAATTCTCCTCTATGATTCGAATTCTCTCCATTGTAACATCATTGTTCATTATATTGATTACTGGAACATGTGACATTATTAATATGCTCCTATTTGAGTCCTGCTACATAATTATTCTTTTACTCTTTTTTACTGTAGTTGTCACTCCTATTCAACTTTTATGCTCATTATTTCTTTGTGAGGTATCCTCAGCTCTTAGATATGTTGCGACATAGAATTTCACATGTTATAAGAGACATTTGATTGAATAGGTTGAGCAACTGCTTTCAGTAGTGCTCCATAAGCCTATGGATTTCCACAGCAAATCCTAGTGCAATTGCATTGAATTCCTTGGAGAAATCCAATGAGATATATCTAGGTGTGAAGGATCTGGATAAAAGTTCCTACTATCCTAAAGTAATGCTCAGTAGTAGTCTACCTCCATTATTGAAATTTTTTTGCAGTTTGTTCAAAAAAAAATTAGTGTCATAGAAATTGCAGTTTTTTTTGCAGTTGCAGTTGTTTTTCTGTAGTTGCAATAGTTTCACTACAGAAGTAGCATTTTTCACCTTGTATTCGCTCCAATAGTTGTAATGGACAATTCGAACTCTCCTCTCTCTCCCATGATCCTGAAACCCTTCAATTAACTTGATTGGAGGGATGATATACAGATGGTATTGCGCAACAAATCATTGTATAGGGTGACAATGGGGAAGGATCCCGAACCAACATCAGCTATGGAGAAAACCAAGTATTTGGATAGATTGGATGAAGCATTTCGTTTCATGTGTATTCATATTTCTAGATATCTACTCTTCCACATCGAAGGATTGAAGTCTCTAAGAGAGTTATGGTTGAATTTAGATGCCCTCTTTGACAAACAAGATGAGCTAAGAGGTCGTATTCTGGAAAATGAGTTGATTTCTCTACAACCAAGCAGTTTCGAGACCATTCAATAGTTCTTTTCAAGATTTAAATCTTGGGTTATGAAATGCAAGCAATGTGGCATTGCAAAGAAGGATGAGAAACTGGTGATATCCATTCTGAGCAATCTAGGTCCTCAGTTCTCCATCGTTGTCTCTACCTTCCATTCTAGGTGAATGTCAATCCATGGTTGGAAGATTCTCTCCTTATATGTTTTCAATGAATATCTTATCCAAGAACAAGATAAGTTGATCAAGATGTGCACCTTGAAGGCCTCCAAAAATCAAGTTCTTATGGCTTGAGAAGAAAAAAGTGCAAATGGGAAGGGGGAGCATAAGGGAAAGGATAAGAGTGTAACATCCCGAAAATTCATAAAAATTTAAAATTTTTAATGTAGCATTAAATGCTATACTTTGTTGTGCGGAATCATATTAAATGTTTATATGTCGACATGCTGAAATAAATGTCTGTGTTGATCTTACACATGTATTGTTTTGTGATGATGTCAAAGCTTTAAAGGCTCCTTATGCTCTAGTTATTGTTTTAATGTGCTAACTATGCTCTTTTGTTTGTTGATGATGAAGAGGTCCTATGGACACCCCGAGGCTTACTTCGCTATATTGATAAAGCATTTGAACCTCTTGATGTAGCTACAGGTAAGAGAGTAATAATAAATGAAAGTGAAAACTCTGAAGATCCTCCATCTTGTCAAATAGATTTCTAGTTTTTAAAAGATAAAATAGAGTAACTTTGAGGAGCCTTTCAGGGTGAGATCTTCTTTGATCATTGTTTCAACTATATAACTAAATCGTATCAATCCCTACTTTTTTTTTTTGCTATTTAACTAAGTAAGGGTTTGTACAATAAATGATCTTCGAAACAATGTTTAAGTAATCACAATCTACTTGAGAAGACTATACTAAGTGTTAAATGTTTTTAGTGCTAGGATCTTATGTTATCATTTTAAACCTCATAGTGTAATATTACTATTGTGCTTATATTGAAAGACTATAGGTATGAAATGGTTCTTTAAGAGATTTTTCTCTAAAACAAATAATGCAAGATACTTTTGGATTCCTTCTAGTGAAGCTCATGGGACTGCTTCATGTAACTACACACCGCACTCACAACATAATAAATATTAGGCCTAGAGTGTGTCAGATGCAAAAGACTACCAATCAATTGTCGGTAAAGTGTAGAATCCACCAACGGTGTAGAATCACCATCCTCAAGACTGATTCTCGACAGGAATGGGAACAGTGTCGCTTTAAATTATTCCATATTGAACTTATTTAGAAGGTCCAAATAATATTTTGATTGGGAAATCATGATCCCATCAAAATTATGAGTGATCTCGAGACCAAGAAACTTCATCAACAAGCCTAAATCACTCATATCAAATGCTTGGTGTAAAGCGATTTTTATAGAGTTGATCGAAGCAAGATTGCTTCCTATAATCAATAGGCCATCAACATAAAGTAAAATTATCATAAAATTACCTAAATTTTGCTGTAGATACACATTTAGATCTTATTTTCATCTAACAAAGTTTTGCAATAGAAGAAAGGAATCCATCTTTGCATATCAAGCTCTTGGGGCCTATTTTAAACTATACAAGGATTTCCTTAATTTGCAAACAAGTGTCTGATCTGATATGTAAAATTTGAGATGATTCATTTAGATATATTCCTGAAGATCCCCATGAAGAAATGCACTCTTCACATCCATGTGGTGCACCTCCCAATACTTGAATGTGGAAATTCCCAAAACTAGCTAGATTGAGTCCATTTTTGCAACCGGTGCAAAAGTTTCTATGTAGTCCACACCATGGAATTGTGAGAAAAAAATTTCCACCAACATAGATTTTTATTTTTAGGTTAAACCATCAGAAACAACCTTTTTTTGGTAGACCCATTTGCATTGAACCAATTTCCTCCCAGGTGAAAGAGAAACTAGCTCCCATGTTGCATTTTCCTAAAGAAAATTGTACTCTTCATCCATGGCGGTTTTCCATCTCGGATCTCGGTGGGAAAGATAGTATGATTTTGGATCTGACCCAATCATAAATTAAAAAAATTGGAAAGCAATGGATTAGCATATGAAAGAGCCATACCTCCTCTTTGAAATTCTGCTCGGGTTCTTCTTGAATCGACAAGATTTCCAATGTTAGAATCGACATATGTGGGAGTCTTTTTTTCCCACTTTGGAAACTGAGGGTTCTCATATGGATTTGAATCCAAAATTGATATTTCATGCTCATTAATACCAGACATAACATAAGAAATATCATAACATAAACTTTTAGTATCTTCTTTGGAATATTCTTCCGGAAGAGGAAGCAATTTGGTAGTTTCTTCCTCGACTAGTTGTAGATCATGAAGCAGTTCGTAAAATTGGACACTCCTCTTGATGAATATTCTTCTGGATATGATATCCGTGAGTTTGTATCCTTTGTATTCTTCAAAATATCCAATTAGGGTGCACTCGGTACTTTTTGGTTCGAAATATCTTCTCTTCTCAATCGGAACTCTAGCCCATGTAGTGGACCCGAAAACCCTGAGATGTGACACATCAGACTTGTGTCCAGTGTAGGATTCGAAAGGATTTATACCTTTGACGGATGAGTGTGGAACTCTGTTCTTAATTTATGCAGCAACACTCATGGCCTCAGCCCAAATATTTGAAGCTAAACATTTCGACTCAAGCATACAAGTAGCAATCTCTTTCAATTCTCAGGTTTTCCTCTCCCCTACACCATTCTGTTGAGGTGTGTAGGGGATTGTGTGCTGGATTTCGATTCCATTTTCCAAACAAAGTTGAATCAGCTATGATTTTATATATTCTCGACAATTATTATATCTAAGAGCTTTGATCTTGCTCCCAGTGGCAGTCTCAACAGAATCCTTGAAATTCTTGAACCTTTCAAGCACTTTCAATTTGTTCTTGAGAAAGTAGACCCATGTGAATCTGGAGAAGTCATCAATGAATGTCAGAACATACCTTCAAAAATTCTTGGAGGGATTTGGTAAATGATCACTGATATCACTATGAATCATCCCCAAAATACAAGAAGCTCTGCTAGCTTTTCCTCGATCAAACTTGCGCTCATGATGCTTTCCAATGATGCAACCCTTGAATATCCCTTTTGAGGATTTGATGTTTGGAAGTCCTTCAACCATGGAATTATTTTGTAGCTGCTGAAAATAATTGTAATTAAGGTGTCCAAACCTCTAATTCCATAGCCATCTAACCTCATTTCCATGAGTCAGAAGGGCACTTAGCTTTAAATATGACAAAAAGTGGGAAAACTCATATGTTTTTGAAACATGATTTTCCTTGCCTGTTGCAATGAGTTTTCTAGTGCTAATATCATAAATTTCAACATCATTACGGATGAATACAACCTTCTTTGGAAAACTAGTATGTTTCATCTAATACACAGAAAGCAAATTCGAAGCTAGATAAGGAACATAGAGAACATTTTGAAAACTGCCATGTTCTAAATGAATAGTACCTTTGCCTTTCGATGAAATTTGTGAATCATCTCCCATGTATATGGAGATGTAGCTATCAGAGTCTAATGATGAGAAATATTATTTTCTTGAAACCATATGATTTGAAGATCTTGAATATATGGGAAGAGTTGTTGAATTCGAAATAGTTGCCATGAGTGCATGACCTCTTTCTAGATGATCGTTATTGTCCTTCTTCCTTGT
This sequence comes from Larix kaempferi, assembly GCA_027924585.1. Lineage (NCBI taxonomy): Eukaryota > Viridiplantae > Streptophyta > Pinopsida > Pinales > Pinaceae > Larix > Larix kaempferi. The sequence continues at coordinate 15,980,804 of BSBM01000030.1, forward strand.
GCCATTTGGAAGAGTGATATTGTTCTTCTCCAAGAGAAGGGCCATCTGATCAATAGTTTTCTTCGTGCATTAGCTTTCAAGATGAAATACCCTGCCATAGTAAGAAAACTTTGCCTTCTCCTTTCCCTTTTGGTTGTATTTTCTTGAACCCGAGGGTTCATCTGATTGCTTGGTCTTCTCTTTATTTTGCTTTCCTTTAGCATTTGTAACCTTGGGTCCTCCAGAAAATAGGGCTTGATATTTGGAGGATCTAATGGACCCCATATGAAAAATATTGCCATGCTATTCTATTAAGGACTCAATGAATGCATTCAAGGATGGCATCTTCCAATTTGTAATGGTGAGTTTTCCTGAATGGAAGGTAGAGACAAACACTAAATAATATGCTCCTAGTTTCAGAAGGATTGAAAGGATTAACTGATCATCCTTCTTCTCGACACCACTTTGCTTCAACTGAAGCACCAAATGCTTGAACTTGGTGAAAAACTCATTGATGGTTTCGAAATTCTTAGGATTGAGGGAAATTGGTTCATTCTCCAAATGATAAGATCTCATATCATCCTTCTTTCCAAACAGAGGAGCAAGTTGTCTGCATACTTCTTTTGGAGTCTTCAATTCGATGAGATGGAAAAGAAGTTATTTCAAAATATTGAGACATAAGAAACCATAAGATTCATCAAGCTTATTGAATAACATGGACTTATCTATGGCTGCATTAGGCTCTGGTTCTATTCCCATAGTAACTCTATAGATTCCTTTGGAGCGCAATACAATCTCTATATCATCTCTCCACTGATAATAGTTGAAAGGAGTAAGAAGATATTTTGAAGAAGAGTCCATTTTATCTATACCGAATGAAATAGGAAGCTATGAAAAACCTGGAATCAAAGACAAACAAACAATATTTTGGTCGACAACCTGCACTTTTCAAGTTGCATAACCCCCGACATAGCCTATCAAGCAAGCTTGATAAGTTGAATGCACATTATCCTAGATTTATGTGGAAAACTTTCAGCTTCTGGTGCAGTGTCGGAATATTTTTGAACAAACTTGCTCAATCTTCATCTAAATAACTCTGTAGAAGAGTTTTCTTGTCCTTCCATGGCTCTGATACCATTTAAAATTCAAGCACAACAGATATATGAAATAAGCACAACAGTTACTAGAGATGCATATGACAAATTGTGTTTCAAAACACTGGTGCAAAAGGTTTACAGTAGTTCATGCATTATCATTAAATCAGAAGATAATTACAATATGTAACAATGGATACAATAAGCCAAGCAATTCAAATCCTAGAGAGGTCATTCAAATTTAATGCATGAGAGTGGCTTACTTGGCAGTTAACACCACTCGACACATCATTTAACCACTTAACTACCATGTAATTGTCTCTAGCAAACTCTAAAACTGTCTAACTGAATCCAAAACTCAAATGAATGCCCAAAATTAGGGGAGGGGGCCTTGACTTTAGTTAACTGAATATTAGGTCAAATAACACTAGATTAATTCAAACTAAGTAGGAGGGCGCCTTTCTGACTCCAGTTAGTAGAATACAATAATAAATGTTGTCAGATGGACTAAGTAGGGTACTTTTGTCATGCAAATCACCTCAGTGTGCTCCCCGAATGATGGAGGAGGCCTAGTTAACTGATATTGATGGCCCATTTGACTACCCAAATGAAGGAGGAGGCCCAATTTACTGAAACTAGTGATCTTTTGATGATGTAAACAAATAATTGAGTCAAAATACTTAGGATAAGTGTCAAATTAAGCTGTGAAGCCCAAATAAATGATGTGTGGTCGGAAAATTCTCCAACACAAGGAACCCAAGTGGACTTGGGATTGGATTAGATGCACACCATCACTTCGATTAGATTCCAATTATGAGATATTTTATTAATGTATGGAAGATTGTTAATACATATTTTTTGATTCTAGAGATGATATTTTTTAACAAGAGATGTTTCCACCATTCCAATTCTCATGTAATCAACAACCAAAGAACCTTGGGTTCGCATCACTACATTGATAGAGGAGATATATTTAACACCCACCACACTAATATCCTTTGGATCCCTAACAATGGTCTTATTAACTAAATGGAATTTATTATCATTTTTTTTCCTTCTTGCGAAAGGAACCTTTAGATTTCATGGGAGATGTGCTTCATAACCCCGATTGGGGTGCGCATTATGGAGCATTGATAGAGGGGGGAGAAAGCATCAATTTGATAATGATTCTTCTTCCTACAAAATTTATCCATTTAGAACACAATGTTAAAATTTTCCTTATTATATTTTTCCAAACTTTCATTGAAGGGTTTCCCAAAGATAGATATTTGAAGAAGGTCCAACGTTCCAAGCAAAGTAAGTTTAAAATTATAGCAATAGAATGAAATTGGTGTTTAGTAATATTCTAGGAATATATGGAGGAATTATATTTCCCTCGAACCTACGGAATTATTTCTTTATTTTGTTGAGATTATCATCATTTGGAGGATGGTTGTTCATGGATTGGATGATGATAGAGGAATACTCAAGTATAATCAAAGTGCTAGTGTTTAAATAGATTGCAACCATATTTCCTTGTAGAAGAGCATAATTCTTTTCTTGGTTATTTGATGGTGTACCTAATCCCCATTTGAAAAAAATTTCTCAAGTTTCTCTGCCATAAAAAATTACCCATCGAGACTTTCCACACCTATATTTCATTCAGTTACTCCATCAAAGAATAATGCATGCTAATTGTGTTGTGTTGACCATTATTTAAGCACATTTTATGTCTTTCTTATTTTCCATCAGTGTTTGTAGGACAACTTGATTCTCATTGAGTAAGACTAAGATGATCCTTCCAAGAGGACATTTCTTAAAAAATACTTGTCCTCAACATATAACATGTATGCTTGATGGTCAGTCAATTCCTTCTTTCTAATCACCTTTTCTATTGGTCCTTGAGATTTGGCTATTATGCACCTTAAATGTTCCAATTCTTGTTGAAAAATAGTTGTGTTCCTTTCTAGCCAAAATTTCTAACATGTATATTTAGGTAGGTAATTCCAAGCTCTCTTGAGGATTGTCTTGTTAGTAAATGAACCTCTACTTTTTATTCCTCTTGGAAAACATGTTGATCCAGCTATTGGGGGTGTTCCATCTAGAAATAATTTCTTGAAACACAAATTGCACACTTTCTTGGCAAAGTTGCATCTGAAAAATATATGACCCTAGGTTTGAATGCTCGATCTACATAAGACATGCCAAGATGGTCTATTTATCCCTCACTAATGGATATCCTCTAATGTAATATTTTTTGTGGATCATTAATTAGCAAAGGTTATTGACTTGTGAATTCCATCACTCTTCCATATTTTATTCTAAATGATCAATCTAAGTAAGTGCATAAGTGATAAGAGATGAGATTAATATCCTTGTTTCACAATGTTTCCAAAATTTCCCCATCATATAGAATCATGTTCAAATATATTATATGGGGTGCACATCTCTTAATATGGGTAAAAAAAAAGTTTACCAACTCAGACAGATGGAAAGGAGGTCTGAAATACCATTCTTCCAATTGAATGTCATATCAAGACCAAATAAAAAGGTCGCACAACGAATTGATCCCTTGATTTCTGATCCAATATCTAAGAGGGTGGAGAAAAAATGAACACTGAATGGGAAGATTTCACATTATACTATCTCTTCTAGTTTCTATCAACTTCCCATCGCAAGGAACCCAAGTGGAATTGGGATTGGATTAGATGCACACCATCACTTTGATTAGATTCAAAATATAAAAGGATTTATTAATATACGGTAGGTTGTCAATACATCTTTTGCAAATCTAGACATGATATTTTTAATAAGATATTTTTTCCACCATTCCAATTCCTCTGTAAGCAACAACCAAAGAAATTCATAAAGTATGGATCTTTAACACCCATCCCACCAATATGATTTTGGATCCCTAACAATGTTCTAGTTAACTAAGTGAAATTTATTCTCATTTCTCTGCCTCCTTTCCAAATGAGCCTGTAAATTTCATGTAAGGTTTGCTTCATAAACCAGATTGGGGTGATAATCATGGAGCACTGATAGAGGGGGAGGGAAGAAAGCACCAATTTGATGATGATTATTATTCCTCCAAAAATTTTCCATTGAGAACACCACTGTTAAAATTTTCCTTCAATTTTCCTTATTATGCTTTTCCAAAATTTCATTATAGTGTTTCCGAAGGATAAAGGCATGAGTATATATTTGAACGAGGTCCAAGATTCCAAGAAAGTCAAGTTTAAAATTGTATCGATAGAATGAAATTGGTGTTTACTAATATTCCAGGCATATATTTGACTCTAACCATTTTTTCACCTTTGGAGAAATTTAGATAATGTTCAAGGAAAAATTGAAATCTCTCTATAATGACTATTTAGGACCCTCCCAATTGGAGCATGTCATCATCAAATTGGAGTGGTTTATACCTGTAATGCCGCTACTAAGTTTTATTCCTTGGGAACTCCCTTACATAATTTTTATTTTTAGGTTCCTACTTAGCGAATCAACCATACTTATATAAATTAGATGGGAGAGGATGAAACCTTGCCTCAAACCCCTAGTACTTTTGAAGAAGATAGAGATATTCCATTAAGTAATGGATCCATCTAAGGACCCTTGATGCATTCTTGAACCAATTGTAAAAAATCGTTACAGAACCCTATGATTTTCTATAGGGTAGATCACTAAGCTTGAACAAACCTCACAAATATCACTCATGTATTGCAAAGAAGAAGAAGAAGAATTGAATCAATATTCACACATTAACACAAAAATGGTAAAATTTGCAGTATAATCATGCATCAGCTGTAAGCTGGCACTCTAATTTGAATACAATACAATACATATTGCAATACATTAACTAATGGATCCATCTAAGGACCCTTGATGCATTATTGAACCAATTGTAAAAAATCATTAGAGAACCCTGTGATTTTCTACAGGGTAGATCACTAAGCTTGAACAAACCTCACAAATATCACTCATGAATTGCAGAGAAGAAGAAGAAGAATTGAATCAATATTCACACATTAACACAGAAATGGTAAAATTTGCAGTATAATCATGCATCGGCTGTAAGATGCCACTCTAATTTGAATACAATACATAATGCAATCAAATGAATTCGAATACACCTAAGGTCATTCAAATTATCCCTAATGTGTGGCTTGGAAAACATTGGAGACACCACCCAGTCATTGGTAATAGTCACAAATAGTCAAATATCAGTCAAATGAGTCTAACTGAGTCTAACTGATGCATTTGAGACTAATATAGGGAAGGAGACTCCAAGGTGGCCGACACATGAAAGACTGTCAGTAGTCAAGTGGCAGTCTGATACATCAACTGGAAGCTACAGGGAGTTAAACTAAGCAATCAATTCATAAACTATGGAATCAATGCAAGAATTGACTATTGGAATCCAAGAGTGTGTAGTAGGGTGCATTTTTCATCTATATGAGGAAGAAAAGGTGCACTAGGTAGGTATGAGGGATACTGAGGGCTAAAAACAGGCTCCAAGGGGCTGAATATGAGCTCTAGGTGCTGGGGAGACTACCATCCTGATCAATGAATGCATGCATGCAGAATGAATGCAAAGCATGCAAATATATAAATGATGATGAGAATATTCCAACACCCCCTAGCAAGTTGGACTATGAGGAAGCACATAACTGCAAACTAGTAGGGCCCTGGTAACTGAGGCGAAAGGTCACCCCGTACAAGAATCTAAATAAATAAAGTGAGGAAAGAGGGAAAACCTAGTGGGAACAAATCCCCCCCTCAAGATAGACTGTAGAAGGTAATCAATCATGTACATCACTCAACCCAAGAAGGGATCAAAGACAAGTGAACTTCTTCACTGAGAAGGTCTTAGTGAATATATCTACAATTTGCTCTTCCGTAGGAAAGTAGAGCAGTGTGATGGTATGATCATGCACCAATCCTCGGATGTAATGCATTTGTATCTCAATATGTTTGGTTCTTTGTCTCAGAACCGGATCTGTAGAAATCATGATAACACTCGGATTGTCACAAAAGATGACCGATGGACTACTGAATCAAATCGCAGACTTTGACAAGATTCCCCATAACCAGATGCACTGTGTGGTTGCATTCACTCTACCTCTGTACTCGGCCTCAACTGAAGAAAGAGCTATAGCATTCTACTTTTTGCTCGACTAACACATAGGTCCAGAAACAATCATGAAGACAAAACCAGATGTATACCTTCGATATGAGCTATCTCCAGCCCAATCTGAGTCTGTATACTCAAATAGGTTCAAAGGAGACCTAGTTGCATAGTGAAGACCATGAGTCTTCGTCCCTTGCAAGTAATGCAAGATCCTCTTTGCTTCCTTCCGTTGAATCTCTCGAGGCTCCTGCATGTATCTCGAGATAACACTAACTGCATAGGATATATTAGGTTGAGTGTGTGTAAGAAACAATAGACTACCAATCAACTGTCGATACAAAGTACTATCCACTAGAGGGGTGGAAGAACCATCTTCAAGGATGATCCCTGAAAGAAAAGGAAATTTTGTTGGTTTGCATTCGCTCATATGGAACCTGTCAAGTGGATCTAAAGCATATTTGGACTGTGCAACCTTGATTCCTGAATCACTCTGAGTGACTTCAAGACCAAGAAAATGCTTTTGCAGTCCAATATCTGACATAGAGAAGGAGTTGTACAAAGTTGTTTTTATAGATCTGATGCATGAAGAGTTGCTCCCTGTAATCAATAGATCATCAACATAAAAAAAAATCAGAAGTAGGGAGTTACCATCATGTCTCATATAGACATTCAAATCATATTTTCACCTCTTGAAATTTGTGTCAGAAGGAAGGAGTCCATCTTTTCATACCAAGCTCAAGGAGCTTGCTTGAGTCCACACAAGGACTTCCTCGATTTGCACACCAGTGAATATTCATCAATATACCCCTCAGGTTGCTTCATGTAGATCTCCTCCTCTAGATCTCCATGAAGGAATGTACTCTTGACATTCATTTGATGCACTTCCTAGTGCTTGGATGCAGCAAGAGAAAGACCAACAAATGAAATCCATCTTAGAAACAGGAGCGAATGTCTCAGAATAGTCAATCCCATGGACTTGGGAGAAACCCTTTGCAACCAATCGAACCTTCCATTTGCTTGTGACCCCATATGAGTCCATCTTTGTTCTTTATACCCACTTGCATTGAGCAGGCTTCCTCCCAGGAGGGAGAGAAACAAGCTCACAAGTTTCATTTCTTTGAAGAGACTCATACTCTTCATCCATAGTTGCTACCCATATTGGATCTTGGGAGGCTTCAAAGAAGGTCTTTGGATCTGATCCAATCATAAGAAAGCATCTCTCAGCAAGAAATGGATCTGTGTGAGAGAGTATAGTCCTTGTATATTGAAGATCAGATCTGGTACTTATTCTTGAAGGTAGTGGATCTCCAACAAGATCGTTGGTGGATGCAATAGTGGTGGTGGCCCATTCTACAATAGGAGTTGCATCTGTAGGTATTATATCTTCCAGTTCTTGTGGATCTAGATCTAGCTCATTCGCTCTTTTCTGTGAACTTTATCTTTCTTGACCTTCTGCTTTGTATTTTTTCCATTCAAGTAACCTTTACAGGTTCCCTTGGCAAACTTGATATTGGGTAGTCCTTCAACCATCTCTTGAGTGTGCATGTCATGCAGATATTTGTAATTGAGATGCCCAAATATTTCATGCCATAATCTACTCTCTTCATTTGCATGTGTGTGAAGAGAAGACTGTTTGGAGAAAGGTAGGAATTGAGAAAACTCATAGAGTTTCGACTTGTGATTAGAAACACCTTTTTCTATGATATTTCCAGTTTGGATCTTCTGGATTTCGGCCTCATTTGGAGTGAATATGACCTTCTTTGGTGCTCCAATGTGGGTCATTTGGTATACTGAAAGTAGATTGGAAGTAAGTGTAGGAACATAGAGTACATCTGAGAAGTATCCATGCTCAAGGTTGATCCTTCCAATCCCCTCAGAGCAGACCTCAAGAATCATTCCCCAACATGATTGAAGGGCCAACTGTGCATTTGAAACTAGAAAAGAGATCTTTGGAGGAAGACATGTGTCTTGATGCTCCTGAATCAATGATGAAGGATGAATCTCTTGATGCACCTGCCATGAGAGCATGGAATCTCTCCTTGTCATCATATCTTGAATATTCAACTTCTTTCTTCCTAGCACATGCAGGTACTGGAAGGTTATTCTTTTCAAGTATTTAAGCCATCAGATCTATTCTGTTCTTCATGCATCTGCTCTCAAGATGGAATCCTCTGTTGCAATAGGTACATTTGGATTTCTCCTTGTGAGATTGCTTTCCCTTCTTGGAATTCGAAGCCCCTTCTGACTGATAGGGATCCTCCTTCTGCTTCTTCTCATTTGAATTTTTGTCTTTTAATTTTTTCTTTCCTTTTCCATTCGCTCTCTTACTCTAAGCAGTTGCAAGTGCTGAATCCATCTTGGGTTTGATCATTCCCATGTGAACCAACTTCTCCTCCTCTTCTGTGAGAGACTGGATGAAGGTTTCAAGAGTGGGAAACTGCCATTTTTGGATGGATAGATTCGCTAACTGGAAGGTGGAGACAAAAACTGAGTTATTAGGACCCAATTTTGACAGAATAGCTAGGACTAGATACTTGTCTTCTTTCTCTATTAGATATGTCTTCAAGTTTGAAATCAGATTTTTAAACTTGGCGAAGAACTCATTGATTGAGTTGAAACTGCTGGGGCTCAAGGAGATAAGCTCATTTTCCAATTTGTGACCCTTAAAATCATCTTTCTTCCCAAAGAGAGTTTTGAGCTTGTTACAAACCTCCAATGGAGTTTTGGATCAATGACATGAAAATGTAGATCATCTGAAATACTGAGAAGTAGCAGTCCAAGAGCTTCATCAATTTTATCAAGATACATTGATTTCTCAACTACACCAGTGGGTTCGACTGCTGTGCCATTCAACACTCTAGAAAGGCTTTTGGACTTCATGAATATGTCCATCTTGGCTTTCTAGTCGAAATAGTTGAAGGAGGTCAGTTTTAGATCCATGGTAGCTATTGAAGTCGAATTCAAGATGAATTCAAATGATGGAATAAACATGCAAAATAAATGAAATTGTTGATGGAGATTTGTTGCAAATCAAGAGAAAGCTGCCTTAGGACAGTGAGCACATGTGAATGGATCCTTCACACCTAGCTAGACCTCACTGGATTGCTCCAGTGAATTCAAAACAATTGAACCATGAATTGTTCTGGAAATCCATAAGCTTCTGAGGCTCAACTGAAAAACAGCTACTCAGTAAACTGTTGCAACTGCTGTAGTTCGAATAGCTGTATCAAGCTCTGATACCATGTGATATTCTACAGGGTAGATCACTCAGCTTGAACAAACCTCACAAATATCCCTCATGAATTGCAGAGAAGAAGAAGAAGAATTGAATTAGTATTCACACATTAACACAGAAATGGTAAAATCTGTAGTATAATCTAAAAACATCTTTTGAAATATGTTTTCTTTACTAAAATGACCGCATCTCACAAACGATAAGGAATCGGAGAAAAATCAAAACATCAAAGTTGTAGCGAATTTCAGGTTCTTTCCGATGGTCCAAATTATGCCCAATTCTGAGTTACAAATGAAAAGTTATGCCCAAAATACAAAATATTCCTCGAATGTTTATGTTTTTTCTTATTTAGGATACATTTTGGCATGGGTAATTCCTTATTCCCTTTCACCCTGGAATTGAGGTTTCCATCTCCACAATTTATTTTGTGATGAGGGAAATGAATGTCTCTTCATTCAATTAATTTAAGATGGCTGTAAACCATGCATGCAAGCACTGATGGAGAGTAACCATGGTGCATAGGCATCATGTGGGAGAAAGGGATGATCCTCTCTTCCCAAATCCTTGTCTTTCGATGCATAGTGGAGAAGGAGATATCGCTCAAGGGTTCTCATGGATTCCTTATTAAGAAGATGCCCATCCAACTTCCCATCCAACTTGATCATGGCAGAGGCTCACCCTCTTGCAGCCTCGATGGAGGCCCATGATTCTAACGACTGTGTTTATAACATCTCTTATAAATTGTGTGAGTTTTGTAACGATAAAACATGTCCACATTTTGTAAATGCAAAAGAATGCATGTTTCGTAACTGCAAAATGTGTTCACTTTTTGTAACTGCAAAATGTGTGCACTTTTTATAACTACAAAAAGCGTGTGTATTCTATCCTACACATCTTGTGTGTCAAATAACCTATTAGGTTGGGGCTCCTCTAGTGCTAATGTGAAGGAATGCGTAAACATTTTTTTTGAAAACGGAAATGTGTTTGAAAAACTACAAATGCACCAAAAGGGTCCCTTAATCCGAGTGAACCAAAATTTTTAAAAAAATCTCTAATGTGTTTTCTAGCATGCTTACACTCTTTATCATATCAAGAGTTTGTTGTTTTGTTTTCCTTTTTACAGCGAAACTACAAATGCACCAAAAAGGTCCCTCAACTTTGTGCAAGCGTAGAGTATCTTTGCCAAATAATATGTGTTTGTAGTTTCCATGAATGTATCCCTTCATCCGAGTGAACCAAAATTAAAAAAATATCTCTAATGTATTTTCTAACATGCTTACACTCTTTATCATATCAAGAGTTTGTTGTTTTGTTTTCCTTTTTACATAATAAAATGATTGAGAATTTATTAATGAAAATAAAAAGAGTTGTGATAAAATTATTATAAAACTCTTCAATTCCATAATCATTAATATTTTTTAATTAATATTGATTTTTTTCATATATAATTTATTTAAAATAAATTAGATATGCTAATATATGTTAACTTTTTTTTAAAAGGTGGTTCGCCGTTTGTTAGAGGGCTAGTCCACCTGGGGAAATGGTCACCACCTGCTATTCTAGAGAATCAAGGTGGCACGAATTACAATCATTACAATATGGGCTCAACAAGAGCAATATGTCACTTACAAGAATTGAACCTGGGTGGGGAGGGTAACAAACATTCCTCCCAACCACCCAGACTACAACCAATGGACAAATAATATATGTTAACTTATTCAACTTATTTTTATTTTTAAATAAAAATAAAATATTTTATTTTAACTCATTTTACTCATTTTTAAAATAAATTATTATTATTATTTCTTTTCATTTGTGCATGCCATCTTCCTTCCAACACCTTTTTGAATCTTCTTCATACATAAACAATAAATCACTCCAACCTGTTGCTAGAAAGATAACAAACTTGCATAAAAACGCTTTAGATTTGTGAGCCATGCCATTTTCAAATCAAGGCATTGTCAAAATATTCCAATGCTTAATATATTTTTAAGATGTCTACCCAACACCGTCATTTTTAAGAGGTCTATCCAACACCATCCTCACTCTAAATTTCCTTTGCTTCACTATTCTCACCCATGTTTCCTCTTATGTATCTACCTAGATATCCACCTATAGTTTATAAACCCTCTTCACTTTCCAAAGGGGATGATCTCTTGTCTCATGGTCTTAGTGAGTAGGTGCGGTGATCACACACCTCCCATGACAAGCTTTGTAAGAATTGGAAAGGTTGGGGGATAAAGAGTTTTGGGACGTCTCGGCCCCTGCTGAGTCACAAGTTCCTGGTATATATGGTTTGCGGGCTCTTGGATACACCCTTGGGAGGTTGTTGTTCCCAAGGTTAAAAAAAAGAATTGGAAAGGTTGGGCTTAGCCATGAATCGTGATGAGCTCACTTGCCCAAGCAACCCGACTTATTTCCACTATTTCCTATTATCCCATTATTCTAAATTTATAAATTATTTTTATTACACAAGCACATTATCTCCACTATCTCCAATTTAATTTTCTAAATAACATTTATTTTTTTAAATAGTTTGTCTACCACCTTAATTTTAGTTAGTAACCTTAAATCATCATCATCATTAGTTTTTTTATTTTTTCATTCTTTCATTTCATAGGTGTTCAACAAGAGCATCATGTCACTTACGGGTGGGGAGGGTAACAATAATTTTTCCCAACCACCCAAAGTGCATATAATGGACATTTAACCATTAGTTATTTAAAATACAATCCATCTAGTCTCCCGAGATGTTATACTAATCTTTACAACATATCTAAAACTACCTAGTGAATAGGTTTTGGAATTTCCCATAATTTTTTATCCTAATCATTCCATTAATCATTAATTATTAATATATGAATCGCATAATACATCACATCTTCAATAATGTCATAATAATCTTTGCAACATACCTAAGAATAACCCAAATTACATGGAAAGTTACACACTTTCCATCCACAAATTAAGGAATTAAGGCCCATCATTTTCACAAACCTTATGGATGACACACCGTATTTATTTTTTTATTGTGTAACATTTTTTATTCTAGACTTTATAAGATTTGGATTTTTATGGATTAATATTGTTGTACCTATATTTTTTTATCAAATTATAATTATATAATTTCTATCAAATTGCAATTTTTCATTATTAAAATTATATTGTTAAATAAATAAATATATTTAACACCCTAAAATATATATTTATTATACAAAGATTTATTATTAAGCAATTTTTCTAATATTTTAAACAAAATTGATTAAAAAAATAATTCTAAAAATCCAAAATCAAAATTAGAACATGTTTAAACTACCATTTTTTATTAGAACAATAATTAATTACAACTCCAAAAGTAATAAAAAAGATACAAAATCCGAACTATAAGGAAGCTTATTAATCCTCCACCTCTATCTCCACCCATCCAAAGTTTTAAATAACCAACTCATTCATTAACCTCCGTCCATCCAATTAAAATTTTAAATAAGCATTAATTAGGTCTATGGATGTTTTAGGTTTTTCCTAAATTGAAGGAGGATGGGACAAATGTACTATCAAGATTGATTTTATGAGTACATCTTTTAAAATTTGAAATAAATAATAATATAATAAATATTGAATTTAAGGAAAGAGTGACTTAAAAATGCAACTTATTTCAATTATATAATAATAAAAAGTGAGTTCAACAATAAGGTTAAATGCCACTTCTAAATAAATGAATAATTTAGAAGTTATTTCAATTATTTAATAATAAAAAGTGAGTTCAACAATTAACTTAAATACCACTTCTGTGTAAATGAATAATTTACTCAAAAACTAAGTACATAATAGCTAGTCAAGTAGTTATTTGCAGCTAACCCCTATTGTAACGGTTAAACATACTCATTCTACATGGGTTATAATGCACATGGTTGAGGTGTTTGGGGGCATGAGCTAGCTAAACCTGCCTATTGGAAGCGTTAAAAATACTCATTCTACATGTGTCATAATGCACATGGTTGAGGTGTTTGGGGGCATGAGCTAACTAAACCTAGATTTGGATTAGGGTTTTCTAGAGGGAGAGACGGTTCTATACAAGATTGCCATCCTTTTCTTTAATTGGATTGATAACGTTTCTGTTATTTAATACTTTGATGTTGCTCTCTTTTGTCTAGGATTCTTGATGCTGCTGATCCGAAATAATTTGATGGGAATCGAGTCATTACTATTCGTGCTACTTTCAGCTACCTCTGCTTGCATTAATCTTTCGGTGAAATCTGGTGCGAGGGAGTTTCATCAGTTTCAGTGTTTGGATGACAGAGAGAGAAGGAGAAGGAGCGTAAAGTCTTAATGTGAGTATGCAATCAAATTATTTGCCAAACAATATTTCTACATGTTGGCCAAACAATCTTTCTTTGATTTTTCTCTTCAGAAACTTTGGTGTTACTTAGCGTCCGTTTTCTTGCTCTTAGGCACTATTTCTCTTAATACATTTTGGTGTATTACTTGTCCTTAGTATATTCATTTTCTTGCTCTTCGCACCAACTGAGAGGGTTATACATTGAGGCAGGTTTGTGCAGGATTTTTTTTATTTTTTTAATGGGTTGAGAAAAGGATGGATAGCTCTGACTTAAAGCGTAAGGGTTCAATCCGTTAAAGGTTGAAAAAAGGAGTAGGGTATTTTTCAAAAAAGAAGTGGGATATAGTTGAGATTATTTTATTTCGATGAAATTTTAGGTAACAAATTGATTTTTTTTTTTAACTTCGGAATAAGTGGACCTTAATGATAAGTGAATTGTTCAGTGGATCGCAAATATCCAAAATCGTCCAATCCATTTTCTGTTTGCCGTGTTGCTGCTGCTATCTTCAGTGATGGATAACTATGATACCAGAATGATACTAAGCGATTTTCAGTTATCAGAGAACCCATTTTTGGAACGATAATAACAGTGCATATAATTTTCCAACGCTTTTATACGGTGTGGCCTGGTCCATCACTGGGCCTGGAAACATCTCTCTTGAGCCAATCAGTATGACAAATGGTGGCTTCGGAGGCAGTTTGGTTGAAATCTTAGGGCCAGGACAGGCGGATCTATTCCGCAACTGAATACCACCCAGTATGAAAAAATGCAGTCGACGCCTATTCCAACACTTAATTCAACTTTGTTGATAATACCACCCGGTTTGAGTCCCACCACCTTGGTGGGCTCTCCCGATATTTCTGATGTGCAGGTCAACTCTCCCACTGTTTCTAATATACAGGTTGGCTTTCCTGCAGTTTCTAATGTGCAGGCCGATTGTCCCGATGTTTCTAATGCTCAGGTCGACTATCCTGCAAATTTGTATTGTTTGGAAATAAAAAGTAGTTATTCATTGTATTTATTTCATAGTTTGCTTAAATCTTTCATTTTCATAAAAATGCTATGTGATTCAACAAAATCTGACTGTCCACTGAGTTAATTAGTCCTTCAGAGCTTTAATTCAGTTGAATGTGTAAATTGAAGTTCTAACTAAACAGTTAGATATCTGTGTCTATGTGGGTAAAGGCTAAATGCTAGGGTAGGGTCTGTCTATACATACATAAACTCAGGATTCTTTAGAGCTTACAAGTCAAAAACATATGCACATTAACCAGACCTAAGCCCTTCTGCTGTTTTAAATAAGTACCGTTAACAACTTCAATAATAAAACCAATTATTATTATTTTACACAGCTTTAACAGGAAATGCACTCGACGCTACTAGATTTGGAAACATGGTTCATCACTAGCAACATGATATTTGATAGTTTAATGGAAGAGATTAACGACAAGGATGGCCTGGTCAGTCTCCAGCCGAATACCACCGAATATTAAACCATCCGGACGTTGCGTCTTCCAAGACTTAGTTCCCTTAATTCACAATACCACTCTGTTTGATTCGAACAACCTCGCTGGAATCTCGCGTTCTTTCAGTCGAATACCCCACATTAATTTATTCAGTGCTGCGCTGAATTTTGTTTGGGAATAAAGAGTGGTTATTCAGTTTCGTTTGTTTGGGAAGAAAGTGTAATTGTTCAATGTTTTGTTCAGGTTTATATTATGGGCGCAGAGTGTTTTTTTCATAACTTGTTCACTATTCTTCTTCCAAGTAGCTGTAAATCCTGGATATTATATGTTCCCGGTAACTCATCTCTTGTTACAAATTGAATAAAAAAATCTGCATAATCTTCATTTCAAATATGTGGATACTTCGTTATCATATTTCATCATATTTCTTTTTTAGGCTGCTAGTTTTGTTCTTGGTGGGTGGTGCTGATGTTGGAGGTAGTTGAGTTATACAGAACTGCTGATTATTACATGAGTTTTTCAATAAGTCAAACACTAACTAGCTCTTCAACAATAAGGCTTTAACTGCCCAAACCATAAATGATTTAACTGATTAAAGGAATTTAGCCTTCACCCACATAGACACAGAGATCCAACTGTTTAGATAGAGTTTCAGTCAATTGAATTTCAAGTCCTAGGGACTAATTAACTCAGTGGACAGTAAGACGGTAAGATTTTATTAACTCAAATAGCATTTTTATGAAATTAAACCCTTAATTTAAGCAAACTATGAAATAAATACAATGAATACCTGTTTATTTCCAAACAATACAAAATTCACCAAACCAACTGACCTGCACATAGTCGACCTGAACATTATAAAGCGCGGGACAGTCGACCTGCACATTAGAACCAGTGGAAGAGTCCACTTGCACATTAGAAACATCGCGAGAGTCCAGCAAGGTGGTGGGACTAAAACTGGCTGGTATTATCAACAATGGAGAATCGTGTGTTGGAATACGCGGCGACTGCATGTTTTCATATTGGATGGTACTCAGTTGCGGAATAGATCGGCCATTTGTCTGCTGGATTGGTTCAGGAGAGATGTTTCCCCTTAAGACGGTCCAGGCCACACCGTATAAAGGCTTTGGAAAATTATTTTTCCATTCTGGTTCGTGACTATCATATCCATAGTTAGCCATCACTGAAGATATCAGCAGCAACATAGCAGACAGCAAATGGGTTGAGTAATTTGTAAGACCCACGGGAAGAAATAAGTCCTGATCATTAAGATTGTTTTCGGTTTGGTTTTTTAATATTAATTAAGGGTTATTTAAAAATTTGGTTGCGTGGATGTAGGTTAATTAATGAGCTGGTTATTTAAAACTTTGGAGTTGCTCTTGCAGTCAGGATCTGAAAGTTGGATGGGTGGAGGTGGAGGTGAATTAATTATCTTTCCATACCATCCTAATGTTTTGTGTTTGAAATTGATATGTAGTTATATTAAAGTCATATTTTTATTATTAGGGTGGTTGTAATAAAAAATTAGTAATTCAAAAGATATTATAATTTGGATTTGAGATTATATGTTTTCAACAATTTTATTTAAAATTTGTTTAAACAATTTTGAAAAATTCTTTAATCTTAATTTTGATGCAAAGAAGATACTTTAGGATATTAAATACCCATATTTCTATGCAATTAAAAATGAAATTTCAACAATAAAAAATTTAAATTATAATTTGATAAAAAAATTATATAATTGCAATGATATTAATAGAAAAACATCCATATTATATAAAGTTTAGAATAAACATATCATATCATGAAAAATAAATACATCTAAAAATGAGTTGGTGATAGAATCATGTTAGCCTTTGATCCATTATAAGGTGTGCATGGAGACTCTATAAATTTCCATGCAATGTTGGTTATTTTTAGATATGTTGCAAAGATTAATATGACATATTTGGAGATGAGATGGATTATTGTTGTGTTTGTGGAGTAACTTTTGTCGAATATGAGGGAGATCTTGTAAGGTTTGTAATATTGTTGATTATGATGGAGATGTTGTAACATTTGTAATTTGTAATAATAATGTAACATTTGTAATAATAAAAAGTAATAACATTTGTAACAAAAGTTAATAAAAATAGAAGCAAGTTTCTACTTTTATATAGAATCAAATTTATCTCGATTGTTTAATATATTCGACAAGGTCCAAGTGAATAAAAATAGAAACTTGATTCTATTTAATATTCTTATATTATGTTTTGTCTTCTCTCGAAATTTGATTCTATATAAAAAAATAGAATTCTAATTTTTGTTTAATAGACTAGACAAGCTCCAAGTGAATAAAAATAGAAGCAAGTTTCGTTTGTTTTCTCTAGAAATTTGGTTCTATATAAAAATAGAATACTAATTATGTTTTTCACTTGGAGCTTGATTCTATATAAAAATAGAAACTTGATTCTATATAATATTTTTATATTATGTTTCGTTTTGTCTCGAAATTTGATTTTATACAAAATATTATGTCGGCCATTAATAAAAAAATTGAATTCTAAATTTAAGCTCCAAGTGAATAAAAATAGAAGCAAGTTTCGTTTAGTTTTCTATGGAAATTTGAT
This sequence comes from Larix kaempferi, assembly GCA_027924585.1. Classification (NCBI taxonomy): domain Eukaryota; kingdom Viridiplantae; phylum Streptophyta; class Pinopsida; order Pinales; family Pinaceae; genus Larix; species Larix kaempferi. Next base: position 15,998,637 of record BSBM01000030.1, read on the forward strand.
TATATATAAAAATAGAATTCTAATTATGTTTTTCACTTGGAGCTTGATTCCATATAAAAATAGAAACTTGATTCTATATAATATTTTTATATTATGTTCTGTGTAAATTTGATTATACATAAATTAATAAAAAAATAGAATTCTAAATTTTGTTTAATATGCTCGAGAAGCTTCAAGTGAATAAAAAAATTTGTTAAATTTGATTTTATATAAAAATAGAATACTAATTATGTTTTTCCAAATAGAATATTGAATTTGAATTTAGTTTTTTTACAAAAATAATTGTAAATTTTGTTTAATATACTCACTTTTTAAAATAATAGTTTTAATTGTAGTGCTTTAAATTTGAATTTAATTTTTCTAAAAATAGAATTCTAAATTATGTTTAATATACTCACTTTTTAAAAATAATAGTTTTAATGGAGTACTTTAAAAGTATCATCCTAGATCCAAGTGAATAAAAATATAACCCAGTTTCATTTCGTTTAGTTTTCTCTAGAAATTTGATTCTATATAAAAATAGAATAATAATTATGTTTTCCAAATAAAATAATGAATTTGCATTTAGTTTTTCTACAAAAATAATTGTAAATTTTGTTTAATATACTCACTTATTAAAATAATATTTTTAATTGTAATGCTTTAAATTTGAATTTAGTTTTTCTAAAAATAGATTCCTAAGTTTTGTTTAATATACTCACTTTTTAAAAATAATAGTTTTAATGGCAGTGCTTTAAATAGTAATTTGAATATGATATTAATGGTGTGAATGGTTTTGAATATTAATTCTAATTATTTTAAACTATAATCATTTTTAACTATTTAGTTAATTTTAATTTTCATAAATTTTAATTTTTTAATAATTTTAAACTATTTTTAAATTTAATAAATTTTAATTGTTAACATATTAAATTTTATATTATATTAATATTAAACATTTTAAATTATTTTAACCATTTAATGTTTATATTAAATTTAAATTTAAATTTAACTCTTGATTCAAACATATAAATTTCTGGAGGGATCAAACCATTCCTCTGGCCTCTTGATAGAGCCTAGGATTTGGATCTAGGCTCGTATTTTAAATAATTAATAATTAACGAAATTTCAATATTTAATGGTTAATGGTATATATATATATAGTTTGAACAAATGTTAATAATTATCATCTATCCTTATATGATGAAGATGATGATGATAACTATTAACTTCTATTTAAACTAATTTAATATAATATAAAATATTAACTATAATTAAAATCACCTATAATAGATTTATAAAAGTAAATTTTACTTAGAAAATTATATTGAAGACCGTGGAGACGATGCCTTATATAATACAAATATTTAATAAATTTATAAATTTAAAATAATGTGATAATAGTAGATAGTCGAGATAATGTATTTATAAGGTAAAAATCATTACTAAATTTATAAATTTAGAATAATGTGGTAGTAGAGTTAGTTAAAAGTCTAAATTGTTATTTAAAATTAATTAATTTATTATAAATTATAAATTATAAAAATGTTTTCACTTTTGTGATTTATTTAGAATGAATTTCGAACAATCTGAGTGATTATTTAGTGGTAAGATGTCATATTCCTACAATGCCCTAACCCATAAGCCTTTCCTCCACTAGATCATGTGGCATTTCTCTAGTCTTCTAGTGCCAGTGGTGAGGCCAACCTAGGTTGGAAGCCACCTACTGTTATACCTCAAAGTCTCACTTTGAGCGCCATTTCATGTCTTCATGCCATACCACCATGAAAAACCTAATGGTACAACCTCCTAATAAGTGTGGAACCTTATTAGTCCCCTCCTTGGCCTTATCTAGAGTCCTTGCAGACAAATCCAACTTACCTCAGCCAAATGTCAACTCATTGAGCCAAGTGTCACTTCATTTGACCATACTTTGCCATTATTTTTGTGCACTGCTAATAGTGCAAGACGCGAAAATCCTTTATTTTGTGCTCTACATACCTGCAGGGGTGCAAAAATATCAATATTTTCACGCCTTGCTCAGTTCATGGGGCGCGGAAATATATTAACTACCTATTGGCTTGGAATCTAGATCTTATCCTCAAAGATATTTTCTTGGGGTTGGGTTTCCTCTCGAATTGTAACTCATCCTCCCTCTTTGTCCTCGTTCAACCTATTGATCCACTATTCACTCACCTAAATATCCACCTTCCTCTCTAAGTGGTTGATCTCCCAAATCCTATAAGAAATAGACCATCCATGAGCCAAGAGAGGAACATTTTGAGGCATCAAACTTATGGTCTTAGGATATTTGTAGAGATATCTAGAGAAGGATCTTGGAAGGAGGAGTTATTGCTTGGACATCAAGGGTAACTGTATCTTGATCTTCTTGAGCTCTCATTAATATAACTTGTCCTATTCTCCTATGTGGGTTTTTCATATATTTGGATGCATGTCATATTCTATATAGATTAGATCTTAACCTTTACATCTTTTGTTTGGAAGTATTGTTTCTTGTCTTGCTTAAGCAGATCCAATCCTTAAGATCAAGTTGGAGCTAGAGCAAGGAAAACCAACAGATTTGAGGTGAGTCTTACCATTCTCTCCCTTCTCAACATTCAGAAGCTTTTTGTAATGTGTTAAATCTAGGAGAGTAGATCACCATTTGTTTTGATTCTGTCTTAGACTAGACATGTAGGAACTTGGTTTAGTCTTTGAGTAGATCTAACTATCTGTAGGACAGATTTACTGATACAAAAACTGGTGACCATATTGGGGATATCCTAGTTCTCACTTAGGTTATTTGATCTATTTGATTTTTGATCCGCTTTATTTTTTGTCTACTTTGATCTAGTTTCTCTGCATCATATTAATCTCTAGCCTTCAGTTATCAGTTTGATCCTCATTTTTTACCTCTCCGGGTCTGCAAACCTAAGAAAACAATATAATTTTCTTCAAAACTTGCGCCCCCATTCACTTACAGTGAATTTCCACGCCCCCCACATGCACCACAGAGTGAAAACATCATAATTTGCATGCCCCCTATGTATAGCAAAGCGTGGAAATTCCTAAATTTCGCGTCTGGGATGCCTTTAAGGGAGCGAAAATTCCCTGTGTAGTGGCCAAATTTTGTTTTTTTATTGCTTGGATTGATTTTGACTTCTAAGTTAACTTTGGTTTCTTATTTTTGTTTGAGCTCAGATCTATGACAATTTTCAAACCTGTGTGGCTTTAGTGTTTACCCTTGCACTTCTTGGATTTTCTTTTTAGGCCCTCATTTCACTTGTAGAGTTAAATTTTGAATCTCTTGGTGAATTGCGAGATTTGAGGATAGTCATAAGTCTCTTCCACCTTTCCTGTAACCTTCCCCTGTGTTCATTCTAATTATACACTTTGCCCATGATCTACAATTCTGATTTGGTTTGATTGCTTGGTTTAGTATTGGTTTGGATTTATTAAGATTAAATTGACAAGAGTAAAATTTTACTTGAAATATTTAGTTTTTTCTTTGCAAAAGTAGTCATTTTGTTAAAATTTTCAAGAACATCATTACATATCCTACTGCACTCTTGAATTTTTATTGGAAAAGTCTCATTTTCTTGTTAATGGATCTTTTATTTCTTTCATCAAATTTGTTGAGAAGACTTCAAGGTCTCTTTTCCTCCTTTTCACTTAATGAGTACAATTTTTTTGCAATTTTAGAGCATTTTTCATTTAGTTGTCACCTTTGAACTTATTTGAAGTAAAAAAAAACAAAAAACAAAAACAAGGAATTTGGTTTTCAATTAGTAGTTGGATTCGTTCATTTTGAAAGAGTGGTTTACTTTTTGGTTTGGCATATAAAAGGAAAAATAAAAAAATGAGTGGTTTTTTCTCCTTTTGAAAGATCGTGTTTATGCTTGTTACACTTTGGGAATGAAAGAACTCTCTCCTTTCCATAGCTAGAAATTCATTGAAAAGAAAATTTGCATTGATTCAATCACACATGCATGGTTTGAGTCGAGTCATAACACCATTGTGTTGCACTTCCGTCACCTCTTGAGTAACACAACTAGCCTTTAAAATCAATCTCCTAACTCAACACACATTAACCTCACTTGAGGATACAAAATAATTGTGTATTTAGGTAAGACATCAGGGATAGGGATCCAAATAATTCCCCCTCTGTCACTTTACATTTGAGACATAGTTTTTTTCCTTTAGGGTTCTCAAATCCTCGTGCATTTTTTGACACGATTTTACACAAATTTATTGGGAGGGCCTCCCGTTTCACAAGGGTAAGCAATGCGTACTGGTTCCGGACGGAATTTGTGGAATACCTTGTAAAATTAGTCACAGCATATCTAATGAACAAGTAAATCAATCAAAACAGATGAACATAGAAAATATGGTGCAAAACATGCAACAGTGCCCAATATCCCAGAAAGGGTGAATGAATTACAATACAAACTATCACAATGAATGAACAATTCGAATTGCCTAAGGATGTCATTCGAATCACTGAATGGAGTAGCTTGAATCCAACTAGGAGTCCTCATCATCAATCAGTAGTGGTCATCAGTGCACAAGAACCAGTCATCCAGGTGTCAATCTGAGTCTAACTGAGTGTAACAAGTGTAACTGAAGTGTGTAGCACTGATTAAGGGAAGGAGGCTTAGTGGGGGGGCTCATGGGAGGCTAACTGAAGTCTGAACAAGTCATCTAGTCAATCTGGAGGTCCAACGGAAGTGAAACAGTCAGTCGGGAGTGAAACTAGACTCAAATCAGGGAGAATCGGAGCTAACTGAGTGTAACTGAAGTGGAACTGCAGTGGTAGGTGAACAAGTGTGCCCTTCTCTGGCAGTAGGTGAGAAGTGGGCGCCTTTCAGGCTAGGAGGGCTGAAAATCTGAAATAAGTGGCTCCCGGGTGCTAGAAAAAGGTGGCTAAGGTGCTGGAGGCATCAACCTGGTGACTGGGATGCATGCAAAGTGCATGCAAACCCTAGATTTTGCATGCAAACCCTAATTTCATGCAAGATCCTGAAAAAGATGATGTGGATATCCGAACACCCCCCCTCAAGCTAGACTATGATGTGCAAAAAATAATGTGGGGCCCTGGTAACTAAGACCAAAGGTCACCCCAATACAATAATCCAAAAAATGCTGAAAATAAACTAAGTGAGGAAAGAGGGAAAACCCAGTGGGAAGAAAGCCCCCCCTCAAGCTAAAGCATAATAATGAATCAATCTGTCTCCACCATGATGGAACTCACCCCCAACAGTGAACGGAGGTAGCAGAACTTCTTCTCAGTGAAGCTCTTGGTGAAGATGTCTGCAATTTGCTCATCAGTAGGGCAATATTGCAGAATGATGGTGCGGTCATGCACCAACTGTCGAATGTAATGCATATGAATCTCAATGTGTTTGGTCCTCTGCCGCTGAACTGGATCTGTGGAGATCTTGATAGCACTTTGATTGTCACAAAATAGGACAGTCGAAGTAGTGCCACCAAAACCAAACTCAGAAAGAATACCCTGCAACCAAACTGCCTGAATGCAGGCATTGACTGCCCCTCGATACTCTGCCTCTGCTGAAGAAAGTGCAATGGCTACTTTCTTTTTGCTGGACCAGCAAATAGCACCATGACCAATCATGAAAACATAACCGGAAGTGGACTTCCAATCAATGCTATCACCTGCCCAATCTGAATCAGTAAAACTAATGAAATCAAGCTCAGAATCTGCAGCATAATGTATGCCAAACTGTCTCGTACCTTGCACATACTGCAAGATCCGCTTGGCTGCTCTCAAATGAAGCTCATGGGGCTGCCGCATATATCTTGACACGGCACTCACGGCATATGAGATATCAGGCCGTGAGTGTGTCAAATAAAGTAGTGAACCAATCAACTGTCGATACATACTGCAATCTGCAAGCGGTGTAGAATCTCCCTCCTCAAGACTGATTCCTGAGAGGAATGGGAATGGGGCTGCCTTACATTCAGCCATATTAAACTGCAATAATAGTTCGGAAGCATATTTTTGCTGAGATATAGTGATCCCATCAAAATTTTGAGCTATCTCCAAGCCCAAAAAGTGACTCAGCAAGCCCAAATCGGTCATGTCAAAAGCTAGATTTAAGGCAGTTTTTAGCTTGTTTATTGAAGTAAGAGTGCTACCAGTAATGAGAAGATCATCAACATAAAGTACAATAACCAACAAATTACCTTTAACTCACTGAAGATACACATTCGGATCAGATTTTCATCTTTGGAAATTCTGAGAAAGAAGGAAGGAGTCCATCTTTGCGTACCAAGCTCTTGGGGCCTGTTTTAACCCGTACAAAGATTTCTTCAATCTGCAAACCAATGATGGATCTGATGTATAACCCTCTGGCTGCTGCATATATACCTCTTCAGCAAGGTCTCCATGTAAAAATTCACTCTTCACATCCATGTGGTGCACTTCCCAGTGCTTGGATGCGGCAATAGCTAAAACAAGGCGGATGGAATCCATCTTTGCAACCGGTGCAAAGGTCTCAATGTCCACTCCTTGGACTTGGGAGAAACCTTTTGCCACCAACCTTGCTTTATATTTGCTGATAGTGCCATCAGCAGAAACTTTAGTACGGTAGAGCCATTTACACTTCACTAATTTTCTTCCAGGTGGAAGAGAAACTAGCTCCCATGTGTTGTTCTTTTGAAGAGAACTGTACTCTTCATCCATGGCACTTTTCCATCTCGGATCTCGATGAGCAGAATAGTATGATGTAGGATCTGAACCATCCATCAAATAAAAAATCTCAGGAAGAAATGGATCATCAATAGAAAGATCCATACCTGCTCTTTGAAAGTCTCCTCTTGTTCGTCTTGGATCAGCAGGATTTCCAAGATTCGAACCAGCATATTGAAGAGTGTTTTGGGCCCACTTTGGTAACTGAGGAGGATCATAATGGTCGGATTCCAAACCTGATATGTCATGATCATCATATGTTGATACAATATCAGAAATATCAAAACTCATACCTTCATTATCGTTGCACGGATCTTCTTCTGGTGAAGGCGGTGAATCGGCAGTCTTCTCCTCGACTAGTTGCAATTCTTGAAGCGGTTCTTCAAATTGCACACTGCGCTCTATGAATATCTTTTTAGATCTGATATCCATGAGTTTATATGATTTTTATTCTTCCCCGTATCCTATCAGTATGCACTCGGTATTTTGTGGATCCAAAGCTCGTCTCTTCTCAGAAGGAATTCTAGCCCATGCAGTAGAGCCAAAAACTCTCAAATTTGACACATCCGGTTTGTGACCAAAGAATGCTTCGAAAGGAGTCATACCTTTCACGGATGAATGTGGAACACGGTTCTGTATATATGCAGCAACATTGATTGCTTCAGGCCAAATATTTGCAGCCAAACCTTTTGATTCAATCATGCATGTAGCCATCTCTTTCAGTGACCGATTTTTCCTTTCCGCTACACCGTTCTGCTGGGGTGTGTAGGGAACTGTATGTTGGATCTAAATTCCGCTTTGGGAAAAAAGTTGCAGCAACTCGGATTTAATATATTCTCCACCATTATCAGATCTAAGAGCTTTGATCTTTCTCTCAGTGGCGGTCTCAACAGAAGCCTTAAAATCCTTGAATTTTCCAAGCACTTCTGACTTGTTTTTGAGAAAGAATACCCATGTAAAGCGGGAAAAATCGTCAATAAATGTCAAAACATACCTTGAACCATTTAATGACATATGGGGCAGCAGACCACTGATATCAGAATGGATCAATCCCAGTATTGTAGAAGCTCTGCTAGCTTTGCCGCGGTCGAATCTGTGCTCGGGGTGCTTCCCAATGATGCAACCAGTGCATATTCCCTTCGAGGAACAGAGTTGTGGAAGACCATCTACCATGGATTTATTTGATAGCAGCAGAAAATATTTATAATTTAGATGTCCAAATCTTTCATGCCAAAGCCTACTAACCTCATTACCATGTGTGCGAAGAGCAGTGGGCTTTGCAAGCGGAATAAAGTGCGAAAACTCATAGCATTTTGCAGTGTGGTTTGCCTTTCCAACTGCAACGAGTCTTCCACTTTTGATATCAGAAATTTCAACTGTATTAGGGCTGAATGTAACTTGCTTCGGTTCACTAGTGTGTGTCATTTGATACACATAAAGAAGATTTGAAGCCAAGGAAGGCACATAGAGAACATTCTGAAAGCTTCCATGATCTACATGAATCGTACCTTTGCCCTTTTGAAGAAATTTTTGAGTCATCTCCCAAATGGATGGGGATGGAGCTGTTTGGATCGAATGAAGAAAAGGAATCAATATTTGCAGCCATATGATTCGATGCACCTGAATCTATCAAGAGAGTAGTGGGCTTCGAAATAGTTTCCATGAGTACTTGTCCTCTTTCATGATCATCATTCCTATCCTTCTTCCTTGCACCGTCAGGAAGGGTTATGTTGTTCTTTTCCAAAAGGAGGGCCATTTGATTTATAGTCTTCTTCATACATGAACTTTCGGGATCAAATCCACGGTTACAATAAGTACATTTAGATTTTTGGTTACCTTCTTTACCCTTTTGCTTCGATTTCAAACATGATGGTGCATCTGTTTGTTTGCCTTTCTCCTTTTTCTTGTTAGGCTCGAATTTGGGCTTCTCCTTCTTCTGCTTTCCTTTACCATTCATGATCTTGGGTCCTTGAACATATAGGGATGAATCTTTGGAGGTTATGGACCCCATTTGAACCAACTTGTCATGCTCTTTTGTGACGGACTCAATGAAGGCATTCAAGGTAGGCATCTTCCAATTCGGGGTAGTTAGCCGACCGGAATTGAAAGTAGAGACAAATACCGAATAATCTTTACCAAGCTTGCTGAGAATGGAGAGGATCAATTGTTTATCCTCTTTGATAACTCCACTATTCTTCAACTGTATGTTCAAGTTCTTGAATTTTGTGAAGAATTCATTAATGATCTCGAAATTCTCAGGACTAAGGCCAATCAAATCATTCTCTAATTGAAAAGCCCTAAGCTCCTCCTGCTTGCCAAATAGTGTTTCAAGTTGCTCCCATATAGCTTTTGGGGTCTTCAATCCGCTGATATGGAAGTGAAGATCTTTGGAGATGGAGAGACAAAGAAGACCATAAGCTTCATCAAGCTTGTTGTAGTGTTTGGTTTGATCTGACACATTGTTTGGCTCCAATTCAATACCAAAAGTGACTCGGTAGTAACCTTTTGAACGTAATATGATCTCCGTATCATCTTTCCAATCAAAATAATTGAATGGGGTGAGGATAGGCTTTGAAGAAGAATATTCCATTGATAGGAGCGAGTCAAACTGATGTAGAAAGAGCTTGCATGCACAGTGTAGCGAATGCAATTGTTGTAGAGGAGCTTGCATGCACAATGTAGCGAATGCAATTGATGGAGACAATAAACCTGCAAATCACAATAAACCAAGAACAGTAAGGTCGAACAATCCACCCTTTTAGAGTTGCATCACACCTGGGATTGGAGATCAAACAATGTTGAATGGGTCCAATGTATCAGATCCAGCAATTATGTGGAAACTCAAGCTTCTGGAGTGGTATTGGAATTATTTTCAAGCTTTGCATGCACAGGAGCGAATGCCCTTGAGATATATCATGCCAAAACTTTTTGCAATTTGAGCAATTCAGTCAAATCTTCTTGTAAAAACACCTGTAGAAAAGAGATCTTGTCCCTGCAATGGCTCTGATACCATGTAAAATTAGTCATAGCAGATCTAATGAACAAGTAAATCAATCACAACAGATGAACATAGAAAATATGGTGCAAAACATGTAGCAGTGCTCAATATCCCAGAAAGGGTGAATGAATTACAATACAAACTGTCACAATGATTGAGCAATTCGAATTTCCTAAGGAGGTCATTCGAATCATTGAATGGAGTAGCTTGACTCCAACTAGGAGTCCTCATCATCAATCAGTAGTGGTCATCAATGCACAAGAACCAGTCATCCAGGTGTCAATCCGAGTCTAACTGAGTGTAACAAGTGTAACAAGTGTAACTGAAGTGTGTAGCACTGATTAAGGGAAGGAGGCTAAGTGGGGGGGCGCATGGGAGGCTAACTGAAGTCAGAACAAGTCATCTAGTCAATCTGGAGGTCCAACGGAAGTGAAATAGTTAGTCGGGAGTGAAACTAGCCTCAAATCAGGGAGAATCGGAGCTAACTGAGTGTAACTGAAGTGGAACTGCAGTGGTAGGTGAACAAGTGCGCCCTTCTTTGGCAGTAGGTGAGAATTGGGTGCCTTTCAGGCTAGGAGGGATGAAACTCTGAAATAAGTGGCTCCCGGGTGCTAGAAAAAGGTGGCTAAGGTGCTGGAGGCATCAACCTGGTGACTAGGATGCATGCAAAGTGCATGCAAACCCTAGAATTTGCATGCAAACCCTAATTGCATGCAAGATCCTGAAAAAGATGATGTGGATATCCGAACATACCTTACTCCACCTAGTGCCTAAGGAGATCAATCCATTGTCTTCCTTGTAGTCTCCGCCCTCCATACCGGTTGTAAGAGGGATCAAAGGAAGAAGCTCTAGCAAACCTTCTCGGACATGTCATGAACGAGGTATCCTAGTGACCTTCCTTCTAGGGCTCTTTTACCCAGGATCCCTTTCGGTAGAGGGATGTCCTTTCAGTGTTTGGTATCACTTCATATTGTTCGACTTGGATTTCATCACCTTGTGAAGGATATGATCCGTTGAGGTCTCCAGACCTTAGATAGGAGGATTGCCTGCTATTGTACCTTATAGAGGGTCTTTTTAGTATTAGTGTTGGTTGTTGGATTTCTGTCCATTTTTTATCGTTTGCTTACTATGACAGCGGTCTCACTGTAGTTTTTTGAGCTTTCTTTTTTGGCCTACGCGCCTCTTCTTTTCCTATCTCCCCTTTTGCACATTCGATAGCTTCAAGATTTTTTAGTTCTTTTTCAAACGAGACTTCCCCCAACACATTTAATCTTGTTCCATGGCATACCAAAGGAAATCACAAAGAAAACAATGGAAGAATGCCAAACCAATACCTAGAACTAGTCATACAGCACCTTCACCCATACCCACACCCCCTACTAGAAGCAAAGATGGTCGGGGGACCATTCCACAATCACTTAGTATGACACCACCAGTTTCTACGGTACCCCAAACCGATAGCACAGTCCCAGAGACTAGTGCAGTACCGCAATCCATTGTTGCACTAGAAGTTAGCACTACAGTGGAAACTACTTTAGCACCTGAGGTTAGTGTCTCACCCCAAGCCAACGTTACACCATAATTTATTTCGGAGGCTAGCACAGCTCCATTTATTCCATCACAATTTGATCTCCCTAAAGGATATGTCAAGGTTATTGAGGAATCCGACCCAGCACCTCCTTCGACGATCCACTTAGCTATGAACTTTAACCAACCCTTTGTACAGTTGGTAACCCCACCTGTCATAACTTCTTCCCTGGTTATACGTAGTTGCAAAGTTGGATATTATAGAAATAGATCATTTGGAATTCCTTCCCCTGACCTCCCCTTAGGCCATGACATCATGGCATCCATACGAGCATAAATGGTTAGTCTATCCCAAAAACAAGCTGCAATAGAACGATTTAGACATGAAGCTGTGCAAATACTGGATTCGACCTCACAATACCCACCAATATCCACTTCTAAAGTGGTAAATCCTCATGATTCTAGAGCCCTCCGATCCACTTCACATGATACTACCTATGGAACATCATTCGTAGGTCGATCTAGACCCACAAATTGGATCCATCCATAATATTTCATTGATTACTCATGAACAACAAACATTTTTTATCCAACCTCATCATTATGGAACACCACTCTGGGCCAAGCCCTCGACGATTTACACAATTTTTCAGCAACCATGCAGTTGATGCCAGAAAGTCCCCTCCAACCTTCCCCCCATCTATTACCAAATGAAATTTTTGGTTCTTCTTCAGGTAACATTCCTACCCAGGTAAAAAAAGTACTTTCCTGGCATTTCCCTTATCATCTGGAACTAGTGCACGATCATCTTCACAATTCGGTACCACTAGTGCAGCCATCCAACCTACACAACCAATTCCTTCTGATGGTCATGTTGAAAAGACACCCATTTCTACTGTTAGAACACTTGTTGTGACTGGGGAGCAATATTCAACCGCAATATATACTATATCTAGAGGACAACCGTTCATTGTTCCCTTGACTGGAACTAATAACCAACCTCCTTCGTCAGGAACATCCTCCCTGTCGGGAACACAAGCCTTAGCTTTTGGAGGACAATCATCTGTTGGTACCCCAATTCAAACCAATCACCAACCTCCTCCATAAGCATCATTTTCTTCGTGGGGGCCACAAACCCATCCTAGCAGAGGACAACCATTTGTTAGTACCCCAAGTAGGAGTAACAACCACTTTCCTTCATTAGGCTCGCTTCCTTCTTGGGGGCCACAAATACCACCTACTGGGGGGAAACAGATAATTGGAAACTAGAATCCAACCCGGGGGCACAAAAATAGACATCAATATTTTTACCCCCCCAATCCAGATTTTGGAGTACTTTATCCCAGTGTCTCAAACAATCAATAGAACCCACCCCGTCAAACCCCACCTCTTAATCATAGAAAAATGAACAATGCATGGGATCCACCCTTTCAAAAACCTCCCCCTACTCAAGGCATGGGAATTCCACCCAATCAAGGATTTGGGAACTCTGCCTGGATCCCACAAACCTAGTTATCTACTCCATTTAATCCCACTCAATAGTATGCTCAAAAACAAGTTTACAATTCAATTCCCAAACAATTGGTGAATCCTATGATTCCCAACCAACAACCGGTTTACCAGATCGTCCCTAATTCACATAACTTCCAACAGTACCCCATGGGAAATACCTATAGGTATAATATGCAACAATATGCAGTGCAAGGCCCGAAAGGCATCCTAGAACCCCATCAATATTATTCATTCCCGCAACCTAATCGACAATTTCCATTTTTGGCAACATTAGACCTACCCGACTTGTCGAGACTCATAAATTATCCCATCTAGAATGAACTCCATTGGCCACCCATTCCTGCCAAAATACCATCGGGCATTCCAAAGTTCGATGTCAAACCCAGGGAAGACTCAAAAAATCATGTCATGACATTCAATCTATGGTGTTCTTCGAACTCACTGATGGATGAATTTATACGATTGAGGCTCTTCTAACGTACACTCACCAGGATGGTAGAAAAATGGTATATCGAGCTACCACAACACTCTTTCAAATATTTCAACACCCTTGCCATGCAGTTTTTGACACATTTCCAACTCCCCATTCGATATGACATAGGCACAGACCTCTTAACTTCATTAGGCACAGACCTCATAACTTCATTGCGGCAATCTACTGCCACTCACATCTCTTATCATATTCATGAGTGGAGGAGACATCGAATATTAATTAAGGCTCCTATCTCGGACAAATTAATGGATGATTGGTTTACAAAGTCATTATTGCTACCCATTTCTAGGGATGTTGCAATGTGCGGGGCCATCACAGAAGAACAGGAAATCACTTGCGCCCAGTACCTAGATTTAGTTTATTACCAATCTGGCACCCTATATAAACTAATTCCTCATTCCCAATGCCCTACTAGTGATCCATATAGGCCCGCTACTGACCCACCTATCGATGGCATAGTTTGTTCTGTGAAGTCCTAGCCTCCAACCAAATCGAGTGGACAACAAAACGTTGTTGCTCCACCTCAGACCCATGATGCACCCAAAAAATCTATTTCTCCTCCTCAGAGCTACGAGCTGAACGCCGTTCAATCCTTGCCACAACAATCGATAGGGAAAAAGAAGAATAATAGAGGGAAACCTAAAAAATCTTCCACTCAACAGGAAAATCCTAAACGACAACAAACCAACACTGATAACAAACCTAAACAAAAAGCCAAGTTCCCTTGCCTCATATGCCAGGAAGACCACTATACAAAGGAATGTCCTTACAAAGAGGAAGTCAATAAATTTGTCAAAGGATCTTCCCTCCTGGCAGTCTTAACCGACCCTTTCCCACATCAAAAACAACAAATGGTTTCACACAACCCCCCGCAAGGGGGCAACCAAAACAATAATTCTCAACCAGAGACATATTCAAATCGCGACATTCTTATGATGAGTAATGAGACTGTACACATATCTGCTCATTCAAAGACATATGATTATGTTCCCACTTCAAACAAAGATGAGAATTCCAAAGATAAAAATCCCTTGGAAGGCATTCCTTCCACTCCTCCACCTACAGGATCTCTTCATATCGAGAGGCCTCCCACTAACAGTATGTTGCGCCCACCAAAGGCCACCATTAGAAAAGCGACATTCAACCCAAACGTGCAAGCTGCCCAAAATTACAATATTGTTGAGGACTTAGCTCAAGCACCCTGTGCAATGTCCACTCACGAAGTTCTACAACACTCTCCTACTCAGCATAGAACCTTATTGTCAGCATTCAGAGCTGTTGATCCTGACTCTTCCAATACAATCACATTCAATTTGGAATACTTTAAGCTGAGGCTATCTCATCAATTGGATTTTCAGATTCATAGTAATATTTGTGGAAACAACATCCATCGTACCATATTGGACAAAGGTGGTTCCACTTCCATCATGTATTTGTCTTGTTGGTGAGCTATCGGCTCTCCAGAGGTAACTCAATCTCCCACTACTTTAAAATATTTTGATGGTCGTGGTTTTCAACCCTACAGACTCATCCCATCACTCATCGTAAAACTATGGGGAAAAATCGCCTCTATCCATGTTGAAATGTAGATGCTCCATTATATTATAACATCTTAATCGACCAAAATTGGTTTTATGCCATGACTATCATAGCATCTTCTATTTTCCGTTTGGTCCAATTTCGTCATCAGGAGAAAATTGTTACCATTGATCAGTTAGACTTTTGCACTCTGGACATTCTCTCCAGAACCGCCAATAATGTCCCGTTGTTGACACAATATCAACATCATTATGAGGACATTGGTGTTGGTTTGCTAAAAGATTCCTCCATCATTGAAGTATCTCTGAAGCACCCACCCTTGATCTTTTCAATCGACGTGATCTTGTCAAGTACTTTTCAACCTCACAAATCTCACGATTATTGGGTTATACCGAGTCCCGTCGAGTGTGCAACCATTGGTGACTGCATGCCTCTGAATTGGAACCAAGCAACATACCACATGATTAAATCTGCTACCGATTGGATCGGCACAATTGACCACCATACGGTGGCACGTCTCCCGTCTAAAATCCATTCATATTTTCCCTATACTGACTCCCTTGCACAAAATTTTCCTTCCGACAAGTCCATTATGGATATCATGAGCATCAATGAACCACCATGGGAAGATCACCATCATTAGTCTTCTTTCCCTATGATCCAGGCGGTAGAACTTGATTCAAAATCCATTGTTTCACTAGACATTGTCAACACTAAGATTTCCATTCTTACACATGATGTGTTTTCCGAAGGAAACTTAGCAAACATTATGGAAACCATTCCAATTGACAGCTCTATGAAACCTAGTATCGTGGAACAAATCCATTTAGGCAAAACTTGTACACCTACTGAGGTGGAATTCTACACTACCTTATTCAATGAGTTCCATGATGTTTTTTCTTGGAGTTATGAAGAAATGCCAGGGATAGATCCCTCTATTGTGGTTCATGAAATTGAAGTCTATCTTGGTGCTCGACTCGTCCGACAGAAACTCCGACCCGTCCATCCCCGTAAAACTGCAACCATTAAAGCGGAAGTTGAAAAAATTCTTCATGTTGGTTTCATTTATCTCGTCCCATTGACAAATTGGGTTTCCAATATTGTTCCTGTAGCTAAGAAACATGGTACAATTAGGGTTTACGTCAATTACAAAGATTTGAACAAAGCTTGTCACAAAGACAACTATCCAACTCCCTTTATTGACCATATTATCAACAACTATGCCGAGAGTGTCATCTTCTCATTTATGGATGGATTTTCCGGCTACAATTAGATTGAGATACTCCCATCAGACTAGCACAAAACTGCTTTTATATTCCCATGGGGGACATTTTCCTATCACAAATTACCCTTTGGTCTCAAAAAAAGTGGGGCCACATTTCAACAGGCCATGTCATATGCATTTCACAATATCAAGCATGCTGTGGAGCCTTATTTGGATGACCTACCCGCTCATTCTGATACGCAAGAGGACCATCTCATTCTGATATGCAAGAGGACCATCCAGATCATCTGAGTTCCATATTCTCACGATGCTACCACTACAACATCTGCTTGAATCCACATAAATGTGTATTTTTTGTTGAAGACGGTATATTTTTAGGATTCATAATCTCTAAGGACGGAATTCACCTAGACCCATCGAAAGTAGAGGATATTCTAGCCTTTCCTCCCCCCTCCAACATTCTAGAACTCCAATGTTTGCAAGGGCATGCGAAATTTTTAAGCCGCTTTGGCTGCAATTTCACTAAGATTACTAAGTGCTATATGAGGCTTCTTGAAAAAGACATTCCTTTTATCTAGGATGACGAATCCCAACGGTACTTTGACAACTTGAAAAAGGCCCTTACCAATGCTCCTGTGATACAACCCCCCAATTATACACAAGGCTACATTCTATATCTCTCTTCCTCTACTACTACTCTACCACCATTGGCATGGTGATCGTACATGAAGACAATAGTGGTCAAGAACATGTGGTTTACTATCTCAGCAAGAGTCTCATCGACTCTGAGACACGTTACTCGCATGTGGAGAAACTGGCTCTGGCCATAGTTTTTTTGGTCTAGATATTTTCGCATTACATATTACTCCGAAAAACCACCATCATCGCGAACTTCAATCCGATGTACTATATCCTAACACGTCAAGTTCTAGGGGGGAAATACTCATGTTCGATTGTAGTTCTCTAGGAATTCGATTTGGAGTTTTCCAAAGTGAAATCCAAAAAATCCTAGGTCTTTGTGGAGCTTATTTGTGCACTACCCCATGTTAATGATAAATATGAGCCCATCGATTCTCTTCCAGATGAATATTTGTTCCTCATTGGCACGACTGATCCTTGGTATGGGGACATTATCTTATATCTCCAAACCCAATGTTTTCGGCCCAATCTCAACCGTGATGAACAATGTCGGATTAGACACCACGGAAAATACTATCTTATCATTAGTGATATTTTGTACCATTGTGGTATTTACTCTTTGTTACGCTATTGTCTAACTCTTGGAAAAGCCAAACATGTCCTTAATGACTGCCACTCTAGAACATGTGGTGGTCATCTTTCTGGGATGGATACAACCCAAAAAATATTACGTGCAGGTTACTTATGGCCCTCAATATTCAAATATTGTGTTGAAGCAGTCAAGAAGTACCCTCCCTATCAATTCTTCCATTCCAAGAAGCACACACACCCAACTCCATTACATCGTGTCATTTCTATCGGCCCCTTTGCAAAATGGGGTATCGATTTTATGCACTATAATCCCACTTCAACCCGGGGGCATAGTTATCTCATCGTTGTTGTAGACTACTTCACCAAATGGGCTGAAGCCATGCCTATGTACACAAAAGACGACAAGACAACAACATTATTCATGTTCAATCACATCATAGCCAGGTTCGGAGCCTCGTAAGCCATCGTGACTAACCATGGTTCCCAATTTAGGAATCATATGATGGCCGAACTAAGTTCCAAACTGGGTTTTCGTCATGAAAATTCAACCCCTTACTACCCCCAGGAAAATAGTCAATTAGAAGCAATCAATAAAGTCTTGAAACGTATGATCCAATGCACAGTGGGTACCAAAAAATATAAGTGGCACTTAGCTCCATTGTCATCCCTTTTGGCTTGTAGGACATCGGTAAAAAATGCAACTAGGTTCACACCTGTATTAAGCGTTTGAGTAATTTGGCAAAGCCTTGATTTGAAAATTCCATGGTTGAGAAATCTAAAATTGTTTTCTCACTTGCTAGATCCAAAAACGTTTATTTTTTAGTATATGCAAGTTTGTTATCTTTCTAGCAAGAGGCTGAAGTGATCTATTGTTTATATGTGAAGAAGATTCCAAAAAGGTGTTGCAAGGAAGATGGTATGCACAATCAAAATAAATAATATCTAATAATAACAATAATGAAATCTTTATTTTAAAAATTAGTAAAATGAGCTAAAATAAAATATTTTATTGTTAGAGAAAATTAAGAATTAGTTAAATGAGTTAATATATATTAGTGTATCTAATTTATTTTAAATAAATTATATATGAAAAAAATCAATATTAATTAAAAAATATAATTAAAAATATTAATGATTATGGAATTTAAGACTTTTATTATAATTTTACCATTATTCATTTTATTTTCATTTATAAATTCTTAATCATGGTATTATGTAGAAAGGAAAATTAAAAAAAAACAACTCTTGATATGATAAATACTCTAAGCATGCTAGAAAATTCATTGGATTTTTTTTTTAAATTTTGGTTCACCGGCATCACAAGCTTACCATTGGCAGTGGAAGTCCAGGAAAATGCCTCATGATCCAATCGAAGGTTTTCAAGAAGTATATTTTGTGGTGGTAAGAGACAGTGAAAGAAATGTGTTAAATATTGCAGTAGTGTTAGATGAGAAGACGTCTGGAATGGAAGTTGATTTGATTCAAATCAACATTCCAGATAAAATTCAGTTAGACAAGAAAACAGGGAAATGTTGTATTTAGATCTTTTGCAATCTACCTTAAAAATCTCTAAGTTGCAAGCAATATATAAAATTGAAGGCCAACTAAAACAAGAAAAAGATGGAAATAAGGCCAAGCAGACTTGGATAAAAAAACTTCAAACTGATATTTTAGCTTTGGGAACAAGATCAGACAGTGCAGAAGCCACCAAGAACCTCCTAAATGAGAAAGAAGACACCATAGAAGTGTTGAAGGTTCCAGTTGATAGACCTGTGCAATCCTCAAAACTAACAGCTCTAGAAGAAGAAAAAGAGAAAAATAATCAAGAGTTAATGAGCTGCAAATGTAAATTATTAAGATTTAAAAATGAAAAACAGTAGTTGGAAAAATAAAAATAGAGTTTGTGAAAGAGATAGAAGACTTAAAATCAAAGCATATCAATGAAGAATAAATGCAATATCCATCAACAAAGAAGCCAACAAATTAAATATCTTCAGAATAATTAACAAATCCTATGTCCCAAATCAGCCTAAAGGTTAAAGAAATTAAAGACTTAAAAGATGAAAATAAAAAATTGAAGGAAGAAGGTGGAAAGAAGTAGCACATAAAACTGAAGAAATCAACAAATCCAAGAATGAACAAAATGAATTGGTTGAAAGAAATAAACAACTTGCTGCACAAGTAAAAGGTAAACTTCCTTTGCAAGGAGCTAAACACCTTATTTGGTACAGTCTATCAACAGGAATTACAATAAAAAATTGAAGGAAGAAGTAGCACATAAAACTGAAGAAAGCAACAAATCCAAGGATGAACGAAATAAATTGGTTGAAATAAATAAACAACTTGCAGAACTCGTAAAAGTTATACTGACTTTGCAAGGAGCTAAACACCTTATTTGGTACAGTCTATCAGTAGGAATTACAAAATTTAGATCTTATTTGGATTATATGAATGAAAAAGAGTCTACAACTCTCTGATCTATACAAAGATGCAGAGTTATGAATGAAACCATGGACATAAGAGCTATGGAAACAACTCAAAATGCTGTGAATTTTCTAAATACATTGACTCGGATTGAAATGAAGACATTCGGAATCAAAGATAGAACTAGTATAATTATATGGGAAAGAAAAAATATTAGAAAACACCATCATATTGGAAATGTCCAAGGGAAAGCAAATCATATGACCCGTCAAATTAAAAGTTCCGAAGACTTATTTTATGGGCTATTTAAAAATCACCTTCTTTATTTAAGGGATGTGAATGGTAAGCTCATTAATTCAATAGATTATCATAATTTGATAGTAGAAAATCGTATGAATCATACAAAATTTCCTGATGTAACCAAAGGGATGAGTGGAAAAATCATCAGCAACAAATTAGTTGAATATTTTGAAATAGATGATCATGAATATTATGAAATAACCAAATTTACAATAGCACAAAGAAAAACAACACAGAAAACAAGAGAGAAGCTAATTTATTCAGAACATGAAAATAAAACCTTTAATTATTTATCTTCCATTGATCTTATACTTGCACAGCTACATACTGATATAGAGATTACATTGCATGGAAATAAAAGGCATTATTTTTACATGCCGTAAAGTCAGCTGTAGTTTGATGTATAATTCTGCAAATTATTTTATTCTTCACATGCATTAGCATGCAGTGAAGTTTGCTGCTAATTATGTAATAAACACCTACAACCTAAGATTAAAATAGACACTGTCAGTAAATCTGCACAACATCAGTTATCAACACACTCCCCCTTGATGCTGAGAGGGCTCACGATAAGATCTCTGAGTTTCAAAAACTGGGCCTTTGAGATTGCCTTAGTGAAGATGTCTACTAGTTGTTTTTGAGTGTTGATGTATTTCAATTCCACTTGCTTCTTTTGCACCAAATCTCGAATAAAATGATACTTCATGTCAAAATGTTTTGTCATGCTATGGTGTACTGGATTCTTGGCCAATTTGATGGCACTATATGAAGAAACATTATACTGACTATCCTGGTCCTTCTCCAACATACCTACTGCTTGGTTGGCTTCAACTTGCTGAATATATGAGCCAACTCCAAGAGATTGTTCATGGGTATCACAATTTTCTTGACTTTCTGCCAAGGGAACAACCTTGGTCTGCAGGAAGCTTCCATGAGTACATTGACAACTAGCTTCTTCTTTATCCTTTTGATGAGGGTATGATTCCTCATGCAAGGCTCTTAGGATTTCTTAAATAGTTATATCAAAATATGCAGGCTCTGCTGACTACTTAGCGGCCCTATCCCATTGTTCATCTTCGTACTCATCATATATAGGAGGATAAAAATATTGTTTAAAGCTTTCCCCAACAGGAGCTTCCACCTGCATATTTCCATGCATATAAAACACATCAGTTCTCTCCTTCCCTTGTGCTTGAGTGGGCTGACCATTTCTCAATTTATCATGAGAATGGCGAGAATGTAGAACAAACTCTTCTGGTTCATATCCTTCTCCCATCTTTGATATCCTTTCTATTCCACCTTCAATGCTTTGCTCTGAAATATTTCCAGACATCCTGAGATTATATTCAACCTCGAATGCATCCATGAAACATCTGCTGCAGGGTGGAAGACTTTCTTTCCAACAACAGAAATGACAACTCAGGCAAGAGGGAAGATGCATACTGAAACTTAGCAGCATTTTCTAGGGGTTGAATTTCCCTTGGCATGTTATAATAGAAAGTTGCAAACCTCATGTTGAAACTAGACAGGGCCTCATCTTCTTTCTTTTTCATGGATTAAAACTCTGAAAGAACTTGGTCCAATGACCTTCTCTTACCCCAAAATTCCAAAAAGACATCAGAAAACTCCTCCCATGTATGGATGGATTCAGGGTGCAAGTGCTTGAACCATTTCTTCACATCTCCTTGGAAGGACTGGGAAAACACCCTCATACAAACATAATCATGCTCTATCTCAAAAAGGTCCAAAAAATGTTCAAAACCTTGAAGATGTCTTTCAACTATAAGACCTCCATCTTCTCCATCAAAAACAAGGAGGTGTTTATACTATTTGGGAGGATATTCATGAAGAACTAGGGGCAGCTTCAAAGGGTTGTATCTTGCTGAGATATAGGAACTATGGGAACATGTACAGGAAGAATGTCATCGGCCTTGCTCTTATGGGGTCTACAAGACTGATTATGGACCTTACAAGGTTAAGAAGAAGTAAATGGCTTAGCTCAAGGGATGAAGGAAGAATGTACATCTACAAAATCTAATGAAGAATATTCAAATGAAGTTCTCTCATGACCTAGAGATCTTCGACGAAACAGAAGTCTCTTGACACACAGACATAAAGGAAAAAGGAAACCAATACAAAATAACAAGACCTATTTGAAGAAATTGATACTTTGGTACCTGGATCTTGCATCTTCCATGTCTAAGGCAATTGAGCTCCTTCCCCAGTGGAGTTTGGAAATTTGATTGAATACTAAGTGCACTTGCCTGGGAAATAGTGAAACCCTGAACTTCTTCAATGTGGGGCCGCCATGAGACCCTCAATATCCTAATTCTAGGATGGAGTCACCAATCTCCTCAGTGGAGCTACCTTCGGATCAAAACCTTAATGAGTGGAGTCGCCAGGTGAATGGTGCACAACCTTCTCGCTATTTGACTGTTGTTCACCATGAACAATCAGATCTAAAACTTTGTCATTCTCCCAGGGATGATATAACTCTCACTCCCCGGCACTGGTGCCAATTTGTTAATAGCCAAATTGGCCCTCTAGGTTGTCGGAGAAGGCCAACTCGGGGTAACCACAAAACCACTTGAGATTGCACTTCTGACCCAGTGCAATCAGAGAGGGATCTCTCTTAAAATTTATGAAAGACTGAAAATAATCAATGAGGAACACACAGTCTTCTTAATCAAGTTATTCAATCAAAGCACATCCAGAAGGTCATATTTCTGATGGAACAATTGTTTAAGGGTTTGGTGAGATAATGAGAGGAGAAAGCATTGGGAAATGGAGTCAAAACGTAACATATAAATCAAATAACAATGTTGCCACATGAAATATCAGGACAAAGGCAAGATAGCCATCCATTTACAGTCAAAAGGTTGTTGTTTGGTGACAAAAGAAGAAGAAGTGAACAGTCCATCAGCATGGGAATCTATCAAGGATGAATCCTATGCTAACTTTAGTAGAAATAATTGATGGATGTCTAAAACAATAACCAGAGCTTATAAAAATATTTATGCATTACCATACACTAGTTTCAGACATAGAAAAGAAAAACATAATGGAAGTAAATAACAGGAAACACATCCACGTGAGAAGAAGAAGGAAACAGACTGTAAATTAAACAACACATGAATCTATGCCGAAATCAACCTCAGAAACTACAATTCTATTAAAGAATATGCTTCAAAAATGCGCTTAGTTCTCCCAGGCCTCAGCCCATTGATTTTCCAACCCATTCTACTCCTATTACATAGATATTTATAGGCTCTCAGCCTCGAATTGAATAACATAAAATAGTTAAAACTGTGCTGCCACCTACAGGGTTCAGTTTGCCACCTTTGACAATAGATTTTGAAATGAAAAGGACTGCTAATGGTCAGCCATGACTTGTTTCTCATGCCCTATCGGCGGGCTTACAGATCCCACTGGCCTCAAAAATTGAGAAATAATTACATATAAACCTGGTTAAAAATATACTGACGTGACAAGCCATAGAAGACTAGGGAACAGGCTGCCACCTCACTCTTGAGTCTTCAACTGGCCCTGCTAATCAAAGAAGTCTTCTATCCTCAGGGAATCTTCCACTTGTGCTTCTTCTAATGGAGGAGGAGGTGTCACTTCTTCAGTGTGTTAGAACTGGGATTGTGCTAGGTATTGGGAGGGGGTTTGGGCCCTTAAGGTCAACAAAGAAAGGTTTCTCTCTCGGTTTACTCGGCCTAAAGACAAAAAGTTAAAGAATGATGCATAGTCGATTAACCCAAGGAGGGATTATCTATTGAGGTCCAAGGTCTAAAAGGGTGCCTAGCGGAGAGAAAATGAAGAATTATGCCCGTAGCGAGTAAAGGCATCTTTGGATGGTGTAGATCGTGAATGAGGAGGATCGATGATCACAGGTGACTATCACAGAGGGAGCTGAAAGCTAAATCATCGTGGGTGGAGAATTAACCGGTGGGCATTTCAAAGCTTGATCAGCACCAGAGGAGTAGATCAATGGCTAGGAATTGGTTCACACTTTTAACATGCGCGAGAAAAGTCACATTTCATATCCGTGAACTCTGGTTAAACCCTGACATTGTCCAAGGGTCTTGATTTGGCAGGGGAGAGATCTACGACTCACAATGAGTTCGGAAATCTTACTTGTGCACCGGGCCGACCAGCTCAAAATCTGTGAACACAGTAGGGACGACGCCATCCAACGGTCCGAGTTTGAGCAGGGCTAAGATCTACGGTGTAGATTCAACCAGGTGGATAGATGGTTTAAAGGCATATCTATTGCCACAAAAATGATTGCAAGTAGCACGGAGGCCACATTAGCACCATCGTATATTTTTCAACCTATCCAAAAGGGCCTAGATAAGCATGTTTTGTGTCTACTCAATTGGCAGGCATCATTACTGCTCGATTCGGAGATTCAGTCAAGCCATCATAGCGGAGGTAATCACACGTAGTTGTCTCCATTATCATGGCCATTATAAGCATGGTCCCTACATCCTGATTCAAATTCATGGCATGAGAAGGGTCACAGGCTTTGCCACTCAGACATTTTTTAGTTACAATCTGGTTATCGAGAGCGACCAGGGATCCGAGGTGGTGGTTGTACCAGAGCGAGTATGGTCTGAGGTGGAGGAGGAGCATATTCCCTCCTCCCCATTGGTATTCAATCGCGTAGAAGAGATTTCATCCAGGGAACCTAAGGAGCACGAAAGATGACAACTGCGTCGGAGGAATCGATGTTGGTAAAAGAAGAAGGAGGCCCCTAAAGATGAGTAGGACACATACCCGGATGTGGAAATCATCAAGGATTACATTGTCACCACTGAAGAAAAGACACCTCCTCCTTCAGTAGAGAAATTACCGGAGGAAGATTCCCTGAAAGTAGAAGACTTCTTCGAGCAGCAGGGCCAGTTGAAGGCCCAAGAATGAAGTGGTGGCTTGTTGGTGCCTTTTCTTTTTTCCCACCCTGCAAGTCTGTCCTTGGCTAAGTGTGTAGTTGTCTGTTTACTCCAGTTTTTAATGCTTGTTAAGGTCCATAGATTGTTTAGGATTATCGTGGTATGTACCCTATGACAGACACCCGTAGAAACATTCATGCTTAGTTAGCCATCCTTTTCACCTTATGATTCGCTCTCAGAAGTGGCGAGCTAGGCCATATAGGTGGCAACATATTTTGTAACTGTTTTTGATACTCAATCCAAGGCTAAGAGCCTATAAATATCTGTGTAATAGAAGATCAAAGGGTTGAAGAAAATAATTGGGCCAAGGCCTGGGAGAGACATGTTTTATTTTGTAGCATAATCATTAATTGAATTGCAGTGCTTGAAGTTGGCATTTAATAGAGTTTCATGTGTCGCTTTGCTTACAGTATGTTTTTCTCTTCTCCTCATGTGATTGTGCTTCTTGTTATTTACTTACATTATGTTTTCTTTCTCATATCTAGAATTAGTGTATAGTAGGACAAAATTCTTGGTAGCAAGCTCTTCCTATTGTTCTAGGTATTCACTTGATATTTCCTCTAAAGTTGACATCGAATTCACCTCTGGAGGTCGCTCATGTCAATGGACTATTCGCTCTTTCTTCCTTTTTCACCAGATAATAACACTTAGACCGAAATCGAGTGGCTATCTTGCCTCTGTTTGGATGTCCCATACTGCAGCACTGTTATTTGATTTATGTATTAGGCCATGACTCCATCGCCCAATGCTTCTCCCTTGATTGTCTCACCAAACTTTAAACAAATTTGCCCCTTGCAGAAATATGACCTTCTATGTATGCTTTGAATGAATATCTTGAGTGTGATGCTGTGTGATTCTCTTTGATTATTTCCAGTCTTATAAATATTAAAAGAGATCCCTCTCTGACTGTGTTGGGTCAGTAGCATAAGTCTAAAGTGGTTTTGTGGCTACCCCGAAGTGTCCCCTTCCCACAACCTTGGGGGTCATTTTGGGTGCTAACATAGTGGCGCCATTGTTGGGGAGTGAATGTCTTATCATCCTTGGGAGAACAACAAAGTTTCAGAGCTGAATGTTGATGGTGAACAACACTCAGACGTTGAAAAGGTTGTATACCTTTCACCTGGTGACTCCACTAACTCAATTTTCTGTATAAAGGCAGCTCCACTGGGGCAAAATCGGTGACTCCACTGGAAGGAGATCCCAGCTAGATGAAGCATGGAAAAACTAAGAGCCAAGTATCCAAATATTAATTTCCTTAAAGAGGTCTTGTTCTTCTTCTTTGGTTGCTTGCTACCCTTGTGTATTTATGTCAGGAAATTGCTGCTTCGCAAAAGAGCTCTGGGTCATGAGAGAGCTTCCTTCATGTATCCTTCCCTGGACTTTGAAGATGTACATTCCTCTCCAACCCTTGGGATAGATCTTCTCCCTTCTTTTGAACCATGTAAGATCCATAGCCATCCTTGCAATCCCCACGAGAGTGATGTTGACGATATCCTCCTTGTACATACTCTTTCACCTCCTAGGTCTCAGCATAGATATGGTCCTTTAATGATGCCCCCTGTTCTTCATGACTATCCTCCTAAGTACCAGAAATACCTACCTATTTTTTATGGAGAATCCGAAAGTCTTACTGCTGAGAAAATTTTTCAAAGCTTTGAACATTTTCTGGACCTCTTTGAATTAGAACATGATGATGTCTGTGTGAGGGATTTTGCCAAATCCCTTCAAGGAAATGCGAAAAAATGGTTTAAAAACATACAGCCTGAGTCTATTAATACATGGGAAGAGTTGTCTGATGTCTTTTTGGAGCTTTGGGGTGAGCGGAGGTCATGGGACCTAGTTCTTTCAGAGTTTTACTCCGTTAGAAAGCAAGAAGATGAAACCATGTCCAATTTTAACAGGAGGTTTGCAAGCTTCTATTATAATATGCCAAAGGGAATTCAGCCCTTAGAAAATGCTACTAGGCTGCATTTTGCATCTACTTTTCCCCCTAAGTCCTCTTTCCGTCTTTTGGAGAGAAGGTCTCCCAATTTGCAACGTATGTTCATCGATGCACTAGAGGTGGAAGACAATCTCAGAATGTCCTGGAAAATATCAGAGTAGGGAAACGAAGATGAATTGAAGAAGAGTTTAGAGTTTGGGGGAGGGTATGAGCCAAAAAATCTAGGGTTATTTTCTCGTGGTGAGCTAAGAGATAGTCATACAAGCCACATACAAAGGGATGTTGGTAGCATTGGTTCTTTCGATGCAGAAGGCCATCACCGTATTGAGAGTTCTGTGATGCAAGGCTTTGATGAAAGGTCTGGTCCACCCATATATGATGAATATAGTGATGAGAATGTTATATGTTTTTTAGAAGCGGATAAGAAGAATGTACCATCATGTAGTTAGTCCCACTATGTAGAGGGGCCCCAACCAGAGAAGAGGGCCCAGTGGTAGCTCCTAATTTCATCAAGGAAAGCCATGAAAATATTGAGCCCAAGGAGGGTGGACCTCTATTCCCCGAAACTGAATCATTCACTAGAATAAGGAGCATTCTTAAGGCCATGAGTGAGGAAAGCTTGAAGACTTTGCATGAAGAGTCGTGCCCTCATCCAAGTGAAGGAGTGGGGGCTCATGATCAAGAGGTTCCTGGAGATTCCCAGCAAATAGAGTTTCCTCTTTGGACTGAAGCTGAAGAAGATTATGAGATCCATGGGGAGTTTCCTGGGCCTAACACACACTTTCAGCAGGTTGACTAGATAATGGAACTGCTAGAAGGAGACTAAGATGGTCGGCATGGTTTTTATACAGGTTTTTTAGGCCTAGAGTCCTGGCTTCAACAAGAAGGCCTTTTACTTGGTCTTTTTGAAAATAAGGGTGGAGTTTCTTTTCAGTTTCCTGAGCAGAATCAGGTTTTCAATCATGGGATCTTAAGAAGCCAAGAGAGAAAGGTTATGACTAGTCCTGGCATTGAGGTAGCCTTCTATGTTGCAGAGTTTCAGTCCTATCAAGAGGCTAGTTGTCTCAGTCTTGTTGGGTTACATACGCGTCCGAACCTGGGTGAGCTCCAGGTTTTATTCAAACCCTACCACAAATACTTGATCCCCACACTAGATGTGAGTGGAAGAGGAGATAAACATACTACCTGTAGCTCCTTCAGGGGAAAATTGACTGGGCTGCAAGTGGAGCTACAGTCTGGTAGAGGGCCAGGGGAGTTGCACCTAAAGTAGACCTATTTTGACAGGGGTATGTCAAAAAAATTTGAAGGACATCACACTTTCTACAACCCCATAGTTGGCTATATGAAAAGGTTCTTCAGTTGGTGTAAGAAGTTTTGTTTTTGTCAATGGGGCCTCACCTATCATCAATACTTTTTGCTATTATGATTTTACCCTCTGATTTTGGTTAGGCATGATTTGGAGGTTTTCCTGTTAGATCAGCTGCTAGATTGGTTGCACTGGCATTTTCATATCACCTAATATGAAATCCATTCCAATAGAATAGGGTAGAGTATTTTTGTGTATAAATAAGCGCAACATCCCGAGCACTTTTCAGCTTTCAGTTGCAGTAGTGCTTTGCAGTCTTCATTTCAGTTCTTGGTTTGTGTTTTCAATAAAGAGCTACAGAAAGCTAATTTTTTGGTAAGCCACATCCCAATGGATGAGGAACTGGTCTACGGGGTTCTTTGCTACATCGTATGGAGGATATCATCTCGAATAGGATCCCATTGTTAGCACTAGGATTATGCTAGGTATTGGGAGGGGGTTTAGGCCTTAAGGTCAACAAAGAAAGGTTTCTCTCTCAGTTTACATGGCCCAAAGACAAAAATTTAAAGAACCATGCGCAGTCGATTAGCCCAAGGAGGGATTATCTATTGAGGTCCAAGGTCTAAAAAGGTGGCTAGGGGAGAGAAAATGAAGAATTACGACCGTAGCGAGTAAAGGCATCTTTGAATGGCATAGATCGTGATCAAGGAGGATCGACGGTCACAGGCATCTGTCGCAGAGGGAGTTCAAAGCTATATAATCGTGGGTGGAGAATTAATCGGCGAGCATTTCAAAGCTTGATCAGTGCCAGAGGAGTATATCAACGGCCAGGAATCAGTTCACATTTTTAACATGCGCGACAAAAGTCACATTTCATATCCGCGAACTCTGGTTAAATCCTGACGTTCTACAACAGTCTTGATTTGGAGGGGGAGAGATCTACGGCTCTCAATGAGTTTGCAAATCTTCCTTGTGAACCAGGCCGACCAACTCAAAAACATTGAACATGGTAGGGGCAATGCCATCCGACGGTCCGGGTTTGAGTAGGGCTAAGATCTACGGTGTAGATTCGACTAGGTGGATAGATGCCTTAAAGGCATCTTTATTTCCACCAAAATTATTGCAAGTAGCACGGAGGCCACATCAGCGCCATCGTATATTTTCCCACCTATCCAAAAGGGCTTGGCTAAGCATGTTTCGTGTCAACTCAATTGGCAGGCATCATTACTGCTCGATTGGGAGATTCGGTCAGGCCATCATGGCGAAGGTCATCACACGTAGCTACCATCATCATCACGGCCGTTATAAGCATGGTCCCTATGTTCTGATTCAGAGCCGTGGCATGAGAAGGGTGGAAGGCTTGGCCACTCAGACATTTTTTAGTTACAATCTGGTTATGGAGAGAGACCAGGGAGTCGAGGTGGTGGTTGTACCAGAGAAAGTATGGTCTGAGGTGGAGGAGGATCATATTCCCTCCTCCCCATTGGTATTCGACTGCATAGAAGAGATTTCGGCCAGCGAACCGGAGGAGCACAAAGGCCAAAAAGTTCGTAGGAGGAATCTATGTCGGTAAAAGAAGGAGGCCCCTGAAGATGAGCATGACACATACCCGGATGTGGAAATCATCAAGGATTACATTGTCCCCATTGAAGAAATGACACCTCCTCCTTCAGCAGAGAAATTACCAGAGGAGGATTCCCTGAAAGTACAAGACTTCTTTGAGTCGTAGGGCTAGTTGAAGGCCAAAGAATGAAGTGGCGGCCTATTCATGCCTTTTCTTTTTAACCACCAGGCAAGTCTATCCTTGCTTAAGTGTGTAGTTGTCTATTTACTCTAGTTTTTGAGGCCTATTAAGGTCCATAGATCGTTTAGGATTATTGTGGTCTGTACCTTGCGACGGACACCCGTAGAAATAGTTATGGTTAGTTAGCAGTCCTTTTCACCTTATGATTCACTGTCAGTAGTGGCGAGCTGGGACATATAGGTGGCAACATATTTTGTAAATGTTTTTGATACTCGGTCCAAGGCTAAGAGCCTATAAATATCTATGTAATAGAAAATCGAAGGGTTGAAGAAAATCATTGGGCCAAGGCCTGGGAGAGCAAAGTTTTGTTTTGTAGCACAATCATTAATAGAATTGCAATGCTTGAAGTTGGCATTTAACAGAGATTCATGTGTTACTTTGCTTACAGTCTGTTTTTCTCTTCTCCTCATGTGATTGTGCTTCTTGTTATTTACTTACATTATGTTTTCTTTCTCATATCTGGAATCAGTGTATAGTAGGACAAATCTCATGGTAGCAAGCTCTACCTCTTGTTTCAGGTATTCACTTGATATTTCTTCTAAACTTGGAATTGAATTCACCTCTGTAGGTCGCTCATGTCAATGGACTGTTTTCTCTTTCTTCCTTTTTCACCAGATAATAACACTTAGAACGGAAGCGGGTGGCTATCTTGCCTCTGTTTGGATGTCCCATACTACAACATTGTTATTCGATTTATGTATTGGGCCATGACTCCATCGCCCAATGCTTCTCCCTTGATTGTCTCACCAAACGTTAAACAAATTTGCCCCTTCCAGAAATCTGACCTTATGTGTATGCTTTGAATGAATATCTTGAGTGTGAAGGCTGTGTGGTTCTCTTTGATTATTTCCAATCTTCTAAATATTAAGAGAGATCCCTCTCTTCCTGTGCTGGGTCAGTAGCATTAGCCTAAAGTGGTTTTGTGGTTACCCTGAAGTGTCCCCTTCCCACAACCTTGGGGTTCATTTTGGGTGCTAACACAATGGAGTGGATGAAATCTTGGAGAACTTCTACGTTTTCGTGGGTGTCCTACTATTAACAATAAAATTAGCACCCTTAGTCAAGTGACGGAAGAAGCGCATTTTTACCATGCACCTGCAGCAGGAAGAGATGACATAAGTTCATGCAGAGATGAATTCTCTCTAAAAAATGCATTAAAATGCATTAATTGTGCTTAAATCATTCTAAATGGTGCAAAAAGCCTAAAAACTATGAAAAGTGGGTTTTCAAGCTAAAGTAATCTAAATGGATTATTCCACACTTAGAAGAGAAACCTAAGGCACATTTCCCAATGCTATATAAAAAAGGCTTTGGGGCATGGTAAAGACACACAAAGGAAGAGCAAAGGAATGCTGGCAAGATTTTGAAGGAGGAGAAAGAGCTCAAATTCTTCAAAAGAAAGGGTGAAGGAAGGGAAGCTCATGTCAATGGAGGAAGGATGTACACCTAATGCCATAGTAAGGATGTACTTCTCGATTGTTCTACTATGAATAGATTCAAGTTTCTGCCATTATGATGTTTGAATGTTGCTTGTATTGTGTGATTTAAACTGTTAAATGGATGTAGATCTTAAATTTGCTTGTCTTAAATGGATGAATGAATCTAGATCTAAAATAACTTGTGATAATATTTTCATAATGCTGACATAGAGACTCACCAACTATTAGAATAATAGTCAAATTAGTGTAGACATGTCCCTGCACTAAACACTATTATCACCTGCTCCTCTTCTCGGGTAACTTTCTTCTTCTTTAGATGTCAAACCTCCCTGCACACTTGTCGGCCTTCCTGCTCCTCAGGCTCGCTTGTTGAGCTCTCCTCTACGTGGTCAAAAACTATAGGATATGAAGGTATGTGTTCTTCCTCCACCTCGGACCACGCTTGCTCTGGCATGAATACAACTTCGACTTCCTGATCCTTCTCCATGACCGGCTCCTAACTGAAAGATGCCAGAGCGACCATGCTTACCACCTTTCTCATGCACTGATTTTGAACAGCAAACGTGGGGATCCTTCCCATGACAACTATATAGATAACGACGATCAGGTGTATTCATTTGCATGATCATTTGACTGGCCCTTCCACATGGGTGAGGAAAGTTGCCATTGAGATCCAAATTTGATGTACAACATGCTTAACCCTACCCTCAAGTGAGGGGCTAAAGCTACCTAATGGCGCTAAGGTGGCTTCTGCCCCATAGATGATCACTTTCTTGTAGTGGAGACTCCTTTCAATGATTTATTCCCCTGATCAAACCAGCGTCATAGATCTCCAAATTATTTTGATCTGGACCGTTGAATGGTGTGGTCCCTACCATGTTCGCAAATTTTGGGTTAGTTGATCGCCTGCACAAGCGAGATCTGTGAATTGAATCTCAGCCGTAGATATGAGCTTTAACAGATCCTGGCCATCCGAACTTGTATCCTTGTACCGAAAGTTTGCAAATATGTGGATTGTATTTCTCCACGCATGTTAAAAATGCAAACAAATCCCTATTCGTCAATCTGTATCCTCTACCGTCAATCACTCTATGAGTCACCCGTTGTTTAACAGCTCCACCCATGATTACATAACTTCCAACTTCTACCGCGAAGGGCGTTTGGGGCTGCCGATCTTCCTTGATCTTGCTCCGAGCCATCCAAAGGCACCATTATACACCGAGGGCACATTTCTTTGTTATTTAACCATGGGGGCTTCACTAGAAGGCAATATAATACCACGTTCATTCATATTGTAGTATTAAATATTCATGAAAACCTAAAAATTATATTGTTTGTATATTAAGGGGAAAATGGTTTTTTAATTTAATGTAACAATACAAAAATACTTTGGGGTCTTTTTTAGATGGGAAGGCTGACAAATATTCGCCAAATGGAGGTGGCAGGATCACGGCCGGATGAGAAATCAAGTTGAGGCAAGGCTCGGGCTTACTAGTACGCAGGGAAATCATGTTTTGAGCATGCTTGAGGCCAGGGGTTTTGTGGTGAAGTGGGTTTCCATTCAATCATAGTCGAGAGACAGTGGTCATTGACAGCCAATTGTTACCATTAGCACTCAGCCAGTTGTTACCAATAGCCTTGGGAGTCTCTAAGCCTCCAGGGCCTATTATAGGCCCTCGATAGGTCTTGGGGGCTTGAATGCCCAACCTCTCGTGCCTATTACAGGCCTTGGGATGTTTAGTTAGTCTCCTAGAGCTTTTTGCAAGCCTTAGGGGCTTGGATACCTATCCCACAATAGGCTTTGTCAATGATTGGGGAACTGCAACATGTAATCTAAATGTTGTACTATGTGCATTGGCTCTAATGACATACAAGAAGTGATCTCCTATCTCTTCATTAGACCATTAGATGTTGCAAATCATAATGATATGTGGTTGAGTAATTGCATTGTGGGTGAAGTAATGTGCATCCACAATATACATCGAAAGAAGCAAGGTGCATTGTAGAATGCATGTGGGGTCATAAGAGGGGTATCATATCAATATACTAGGTAGAAATATAAAGGGGTGTAAAAAATGTTAATGAAAAAATTGATACATACAATATCTAGTGAAAATAAGGGGTTTTTTAATTTGGGAAGGCATATTGGGATGAGGTTAAAAAAACATGATTTTGGAAGGTATTTTCCAATATTTAGTGAAATTAGGGGTATTGTTTCATATGCCACGAACAAACGTGCTATGATAGCGGTTTATTGAGTGAAGCCCCCGTGTATTTAACCCTCTCGATACCATTAAAACCTTAGATTCCTGCCACTACCCCTGTTCTGGAACCAAAACCATCGCGTAGACCCTTGAGCTACAGATCTTTGGGACATGTGGGATATGAGCATAGTTTTTCTTTGGTTATTTTCATGAATAGGCACCCTTTCGATCTTTCCAAAACCCCTCTAATCATTTAGCACAAATCTGGTGCTAACATCCACATTATGTTATGCCTTAAGAATAATACATATCTGACCTAGAGATTCCAGGAATCTAGGAATCGAGTTGCTATTTTATATAATTGATGGATTAGTGAAGGGTCCTTGAGGGATCCTTTTGTATATCTATCCCTAGTGGATTCATACCCATTTCTCGGGTGGTTTCTTGGAGGGAAAACAATAGCGAGACATAGAACTAGTTGGTTGGGTGGCATTAGAGAAATTTTGAGGTAAAAAATGGGTCTCAAAAGAAAGAAAATGTACTATAAAAATCAACCAATCATGTTATAGTAGAGGAGATCATCCTCCATGGTTGAGGTGGCATTGCATGAGTTAAGAATGTGTATCTGTCAAATTTTCTATGGTGGATGAAAACCCATAGTTAACCAAGGTAGTGGTATAAGTACTTTTAAGTCATAAAGTAAAGTACTCATAATTCATAAAGAAGGTCCTTTCACATTTTTTATAAACTAATATATTGTTATTTTTATGTTTTTAATTTTAAATTATATATTCACTCCATTCTATTTAATATCATAATGCCAAACTAATTTATTATATATATATATATATATATATATATATATTCCTTTCACATTTTTTCATAAAATAATATTTTTATCATTTTCATATTTTTAATTTATAATTATATATTCACTCCATTTTATTTACTATTATAATGCCAAACTAATTTATAAGCGCACGCGCGCACACACACACACACACACACACATATATCCTTATACTATTAAAATAAATTAAATTCATGAATGATATTAATATGAACTATCCATGTATAGTCCATTTTATTTTAGTAATAATACATGACAACATATTATAATATTTCTAAAAAAATCAATTTCATCACAATTTTCAAAGCTTTAAAGAAACATGTTTTACAAAATAATAATGTTTTAAAAATAATACTAATAGTTTAAAAAATTATATATTTTTACTACTCAATTTTTAAGAATAAATTAAGTCTTATATTATTTTCTATGAGAGACTTAACTATAACATTCATTTACAATAAAATAAATATCTCCAAAAATTTTATGATTTTGATATTAATTTACCACTATAAATTTAATGAATAAAGAATAATAATAATGTAATATGGATTATAATAATATTATTAACATTTTACATGTAAATAAATTTTCAATTAAATCACATTATATTAAATTGATGGGAAAAGTATTAAATATAAAAAGTCAACATAAATTAAAAAAATAGCTTTTAAAAATGTTTTTATTATTTAATTTCATTTGCAAGTTAAGACAAATAAATGCTAAAGGACAATAATTTTTGAGAAATTTACAATGAATCTTAGTCACATCAATGTAGAGTTATTTTATTAATTTTGTTTCTAGTGAATTTTGAAAAGTAACTCAACCGTGGTTATTTATATTGTGCATAGAAAATAGTGTAGGATGTGACTTGTCGTATATACTTACCCCATAAAACCCCTAACTCATAGTATTTTAATATATCTAATACTTTTTTAGTACATCTTTTAGGAGGCCATTTTTTGATCTCAAAATCTCTCTAATGAAAGTTGCATTCAAGCCTTCACTCAAGTCACTATAACTCATATCAATGTTATATCAATGATATATCATTATTATGCTAAGTATAGTCAATTACTATAATTGTACTAATGATCTTTGTTCATGTATCAATATTCATATTTATGTTTATAGCTAATGCCTATTAACAAACTTTGTTTGGCATTTGTTACTTGGGAGTATGAATGTGTATAAACTTTATTCCTTGTTATTTGGCATTTCATAAGCATATAGAATGTCTCGAATGAATGTTAAGTAGCGATCATTGCTATATAGGATTAAAGAGTAGCCTTTTATCAAGACTAAAGTAGCTTCAATTACAAATGAATAGTCTAATAGTTTGAGTGAAAGTATTTATTAGTTGAGATGTAACTTAATCAAGGAAAAGAAATATGTAGTTAATTTCATGTTAGTTGTGATATTACCTAAGTTATATGTGAATTAGACATTTCTACTTAGGTATGAGTTAATGAATATATGGAATCATCTTGATACACATAATTATACAATTTAATTCATAATATTGAGTTAAGTTTATCCATATTATTGAAATATCAAATAATCCTTGACTATACATTAATAAATACATGTGGAGAGTAAAACTAATCATAAAGGCAAACAACTATATATGGTAAGGGTAATGTGGTGAAACAAGGTTGTGTACAAGTACTTTAGAAGTAATTATATAAAGGTGGTGTAAGTTATAATAGGTTGTCTTTTTTCTTAAAAAGGCGATTCAAGCTTCCATTAGAAGTAATCCTTAGCTACCTTGTTGAAAATTACTACATTATTAGGGTGTATTGGGTCACAATTTGAAATAAATAGAGTTATTAATGATGCTCAAAATACTTAGAAGGAGTTGGTTTTGTGGTATATTAGATGAAATTTATTAAGATATGTCTTCCTATAATATTTCATTGTAGACTTATATTATTGTCCATGTTTAAAAAGGAAATTTAAGATTTAAATAGTATATACCCAATAGTCCACCAAAGTATAAACTACTGTTCATTGTGGAAAAATAGAAGTGTTTAATAAATTACTCCCCTTATGCTTAGATATTTAAAGAATAATAAATGTACAAAACTTTATGATAGTTGATTTAATGTAGTAGTAGTATTACACTTATGTAAAAGATTGAATGTATCTTTGATTTTTGACATTAGTCAATTTTAGGTTAATATATTGGCTAAGTGTATTGCTAATGCATTTCATGAGGATGAAATACTATATTTGTTAGTGTTTTCACTTTAATTAAATTATGTTAGATCATTAATCTGAAATATAGACAAGTACACCAATACAAAAGAACACAATAAATTTCTTGGGGGAAACCCTAAGGAGAAAACCATGCAATTTCTTCAGTAATATATTCATCACTTAGTACAATATCAAACCAAGATAGAAAACCCAAAGTTAAGATGTCCTTTGCAACTTCCTTCTTCTTCTTTAGTGAACTTGTATTTTCTCTTCCTTGGAGAAAACTTGCTTGTTGGTATGTTTCCAAATGAGGGAGAGAACCTCCCTATTTATACTTTATGTGTGACTGACCTAAATCCCAAATGGGGCCAAATTCCTTAACTAACTGGGCCGACCTCTTCTAGGTAAACTCAAAAATACATTTTACATTTAGCCTTTTGGGGTCTATTTCCCTGACTTAAAATGGAGGTTTTACCTCGATATTATTACATGACCAAATACAATAATGACATCCCTGAATGGAGGAAAAACATCTCCGATAGAGGTACAATAAAATTAAAATAATAATATAATAATAATATACGAAAGAATATCTTCTGAAGTTACATTTACAACAACACTCCCTCTTAACTAGGAAGGTATTCTCTCGACACAGTCAGCATCAAAGCTGGACATAATATCTGGACAACGTCATCATAGCTAGATCATCATCATCGCTGGATCATCATTATTGTTGCAACAATTCTCATCTTGTTGATCATTGACTAGTGACACCTCTCGAATCTACCTATCATGATATGTTCTACAAAGCCAACCCTTTTTCATGCTAGATGTAGGCCTAGCTCTCATCTAGGACTTCATCATATGTACGAGCAAGCCATCAAGTAGGTACATCCCATGATGACATATTACATTGCTAGAGAAATCACATGTGTCTCCTACTATCATCTCATCTCATCATTTGATGTGGAGAGCATCCCAAGTGCACATACCATGTCCACCAGACAAACTGCATCTTCCACCGACTAGACATAGCGCAAAAACATCTGTGTATTCCATCCAATGGATACAACCCAGATGTATTACGTCTCTCTCTCAGTGAACCTGCATCTTCCACCTAGTGGATACATCCCAGAAACATCTATGTCTTCCACCCTGTGGATACAGACCAGATGTATTACGACTCTCTTGTTCAACCTGCATCTTGAAACATGTGTATACAGCCGAGGAGCATCCCAAATGCATTACGTCCTTTCAGACCACCTGTGTATTCCACCATGTAAGATACAACCCAAGTGCATCCCAGATTATTTATGACTCGTGGACCACCAACATCTTCAAACATGTGGATAGAGCCCAAGAGCATCCCAGATGCATTACATCCTTTTGGACTACCTGCATTTTACACCATGTAAGATACAACCCTGGTTCACCTACATCTTCTGTACATGTCACACACTCCCTCTTTTGAGGAACATCGATCTGGATAACACCAAGCTTCTCTCTGAAGTACTCATACTTCACTCTTGCTAACGTCTTAGCCAACATATTGGCTGTCTTCTTGTTTTTCGCCACATACTAGATATTCACTGCTCCTCTCTGCACCATATCCTGGATATAGTGGTACTTTATCTCAATATGCTTCGACTTGTCACAGAACACCGAGTTATCTGAAAATTTTACACAACTCTGGTTGTCACAAAAGATACAAGTTGCCTCTAACTCGAGATCAAATAATTATGATAGTAGCTTTCAAAGCCATACTATCTCAAAAATAGTTGAACAGGCTGCAATATATAGTGTTTTGATTGTACTCAGTGCCACACTTGACTACTTCCTTCTAAACCAAGACATCATACCAAATCCCAAACTGTTTAGCAGCATCCTGAAGTGATATTCATGTCTGCGACACTACCTACCCAATCTGAATCAATATAACCATGCAGGATAATATTCTGATTCATTGCATATTTGAGCCCATACTCAATTGTACCATTTAGGTACCTTAATATATGCTTTGCAGCAATCAGGTGAAAATGTCTCGGATCTGTTAGGAACTTGCTCAGGGTGTTCACAGCAAAGCATATGTATGGTCTCATGTTCGTCAAGTACATTAACGAACCAATAAACTAGATGTACATCGTGTAATAAACTATATTTGAATAAGAATCATACAGTAGCCTCAAATTCGATGCCATTGGTGTGGCCTTTGCCTTGCATTCCATCATTCTGAACCTCTTCAGAATATTCACTGCATACTTTTCTTTACCAAGGAAAATCCCATCTAAACTCTGCCACACCTCCATACCTAAGAACTAGTGCATCATTCCCAAGTCCTTCATCTTGAACTCTGCGGAAAGCCTTATGTTTGCTTCTGCAATGAGCTCATCCTCTCCTATTATGAACAAGTCATCTACATATAGCAGTAATATTAATGGTCTTCCTCACTCAACCTTGAAGTAGAGGTTGGAATCTTCTTTACTCTTGGTAAATCCTAAGCTCATCAGAAATATTTCCATCCTACCGTACCATGTCTTGGGTGCTTGCTTCAAACCATACAAGGATTTGTTTAGCTTGCACACGTGATTCTATCTGTCATGTGTCTCAAATCCAATGGCTGCTCTACGTACACTTCCTCTTCAACTACACCATTCAGGAATGTTGTCTTGACGTCAATATGGTGTACCTACCATTTAATTATTGCGACTAAATAAAGTATGGAGCTGATGGAAGTGTATCTTGCTATAGGTGCAAATGTCTCCTCATAGTCTATGCCTTCTTTTTGGGAGAAGCCAAGTGCCACAAATCTTGCCTTCTATTTTTCGATGCTATCATCTGCAGCATGTTTGATCGTGTAGATCCATTTTGAAGTCACAACAGACTTCCCTTCTGGTCTCGGAACTATCTCTGAGACATCATTCTTCATAATCGACTGGTACTCTTCGATCATGGAATCATTCAATTCCTTCTTTTCTACTGCCTCCTCATAGTTGGAAGGTTCTTTATCAATTACATCACATAGTACGACCACATAGTTCGATTATGGTCTGGGTAAATTGCTTTCTCTAAGTGTCCCATTTGGAGAACCATACTTCTCTGCATATTGTATTGTTTCACATGCCCATGTTGGTCTTATCTTGTGGGATTTCTTCTCACGAGGTGGATCTATAGGTTCCTGAGGTTTAGTTATGTCATGGTCTTCATCATCTTCCTGGATTGTATCTTTGATAACTATGTCTCTTGTTCTGGGAACTTCAGGTTCTTCGGTTTCTTCAGTGGGTAATTGTCTTGACTTGTTGTAGGATGAGTATTCATCAAAAGTTACATCTCTATTGATTTCGATCTTCTTGAATTGAGGGAAGTATATTTGGTAATATTTTGATGTGTCACTGTATCCCACAAATCTTCCCTTCTTCCCTAAAGGATATAGTTTTGTTCTCTTTTCTTTCGAGATGTGTATGTACATAGGGCAGCCAAATATTCTTAGATGGCTGACTTCTGGTTTGTCTCCTAAGAAACCTTCTTCTAGAGTCTTGTTGTTCAATACATGATGAGGTGTATGTTTTTTTACATACACAAATGTTCTTGTTTTTTATGCCCATAAGTGCATTGGGAGATCTTGATCACGGAGCATTGCCTTCGCTACTTCCATTATTGTTATGTTCTTACATTCTGCAACACCATTTTGTTGAGGATTGTAAGGAGTGCTCAACTCCCTCTTAATCCCTGATTCTCTGCAAAGATCCTTGAATTCTTCTGAGGTGAATTCTCCACCATTGTTCGATCATAAAGTCTTGATCTTCTTTCCAGTATGATTTTAGACCAAGGATTTGAATTCCTTGAATTTTCTAAACACTTCATTTTTACCTTTCAAGAAATAAATCCAGGTCTTATGAGAAAAATAATCTATGAAAGAAACATAGTATACATACCTGCTTAAGGAGCTGGAAGACATGGGGCCACACACATTTGAGTGAATTTTCTCAAAGATTCCTTTTTCCTTCCTTTCACTACTAGGAAATGACCTCTTCACATTCTTCCCTTGTGCACATCCCTTAAAAATGCCTTCATACTTTGTTTGGATTTCTAGTAGACCCGATATTGCATTGCTTTCAATTGGTAGTGCTCTATAGTGTACATGTGCAAGCCTTCTATGCCATAATTCACTTGGTTCCATGGAGTCATGAACCAACGCTTGTTCTAGTTTCCCTTTTAACCTGTACAGGCCTCCCTCTTTCTCTCCAATTATTGTTGCATCATTTATTGTCTTTCCTCTTGGCCACATTAGAACTTTTCCATCAACAAATGAAACATGAATTCCTTTAGCATATAAGGCTGAAATGAAGAGAATATTTTTCTTCAAACCTGGTATGTAGAGAACATCCTTTATCTTCATTGATTTTCCTAAATTTAGTTTGTAAGAGCACTCTCCACTTCCTTTGCTAGGATATCGAGAGTCATCTCCAAGTTTCACCTTGTGGGGTGACTCTTGTTCTGATAAGTTGACAAAAGATTCTTTGTACTGTGTCATATGCTTGGATGCTCCACTATCCAGAAGCCAATCATTGCTTCCATGGGTGATGGTACTTGTAAGGGATGTTATTAAAACATATTCTTCATCACTTGAAGAATCATCCCTTTCTTCTTTGGTTTTATTCCTTACTGGTTCATCATCTTTAGTGGTGTGAGCATGCTGCCTCTTCTTGTTGATTCTCCTAGAGGATCCTTGGTTTATGGGACAGTTTCTTGAATAATGTCCTTTCTCATCACATGTGAAGCACCTAATACTAGAGAGGTCTCTTATAAATCCATGAATCCTATGGTATATTTTAGACTTCTTGTGATGGTGGTCCTCCCTCTTGTTTTGATTCTTCTTAGTATGAGCATTTAGGGCTTCGTCATCATTAGTTCCCATCTTTTCTTCTCTTGCTACTAATAGAGATTATTCTTGGGTGCATTCTTCCCATAATATGTTGAATGTGATTAACTTCTTTCTGGTGCATATTCCTTGAATGGATGAGTTCCATGATCTTGGGAGACCATTCAAGGTAGTAATCACAATCTCTCCTTCTTCAACATTATCTTCAATTTCCTCAAGTTGTTCCTTGATCTGAGAGACTCTTGTGAAGTAAGATTGAATATTTTCTGAGTGTTGAATCTTCACATTCTTGAGTTGGTTCCTCGGATTCATCTTTCGATTGATGTTCTTTCCTTCATATATCTTGGTAAAATCCTTGAACATCTTCTTCAAGGTCTTCAAGGATGATACATGAAGGGGGTGAAAACGTGAAGCAGGGAAACAATTCCATCACAACGGAGTGAAAAAAAAAGAGGGCATGCAGATGAATAGGGGAAAAAAATTCAACCTCAAACTCTTGGCTGAGAGTTTAAAAAACTCTAGGTCGAGAATTTTGAGAGTTCAAACTCTAGGCCAAGACTTTAAAAAAAATCTAGGCCGAGAGTTTGAACCAATCACCGCACTGTATTTAAAAAAAAATTCTCGGATGAGAGTTTGAACTAAACTCTCAGCCGAGAGTTTGGAAGGTATTTTTCGGCCGAGAGTTTATGGTCAAGAAAACCTGCGAAAATATCTGGCATATTTCTGGAACCTGCAACTTCAACAAGCCCAAACCCCTGCAAATTTTAAGTATTATTTGTCGGACTTGGTAGCAATGGATTCATCTCTGAATCTAGTTTCCAATTATATGATAATTGTTTCATTTCAATTTGAATTTCTATTTATTAATAAAAAATTTCTAAACCTTACCCCTTAAGAATTTTATTACTCTGAAAATCACCCGAAATCAAAATTCAATATCATAACAAATACAACACCAAAAAATTTGAAATTTCACAGAGATCATAATTGGCTCGTCCTCTTCATAAGGGTAATTTTAGATTTTCCAATAAGAGTCACATTTGAAATAAAATGTGAAGACAAAAACATGTGTCGATAATGCACCATTTTCTGAACATATATTGTTTCGATAAATAATAAAAAATAGTTCCCAAGTCGTATAAAACTCAAAATATATTCCATGATCAAGTGTAGTGTGTGTAGATTATGAGCCTACAATTTTTTTCCCTAAAATGAATAACCATCTATCAAAAAATAGACGCCAACACAGGTCACTCATTATCCATACCTAAAATTTTCAGGTATATGCTGTTGGTTGACAAAAGATTTGTCCCACGATATCTCCATAAAAAAAATTAAAAAAAAAACGAGTAGAAAGTTAATTCAATTCTCTAAAACCTTTTTGTTTACTTCAAGTTGAAATTCCTAAGGGAGATATGGGTTTGAAGAGGTCGAAGTTGAAAAACATAAAATTTAACAGTTTTGTTTGTAAAAAACAAGCCAAAATTGTTTCCCAACTTCATGTTTTCACCTAGGGATGAGGTGATATTTGATGGAGTCTTCAATAATCCTTTTTTCCTTGATCATGTTCTTCTTGTGATTTTCCTTTACCTCTTCTCCCTCTGGTTCTGGAACTTCCTCATTGACATACTTGTCCAAGTCATTATCTTCTAGGACAAGAGAAATTCTATATTTCCATTCCCGAAATTTATCATTTCCTTCAAACTTATCCTCAAGCTTGGTGTGATTTGTCATTTTGATATGAGAAGCTCAAATGGAAATAACAAGGAATTAGATCTTACAAATTTGAGATGTCCAACCTAATTCACGAGTTGGCTATCCTAGGGTTTGATAGAGAAACCCTAATTTTCCAAACTTGGAATATTGAACTTATGCTTGGATAGAAAGATGCGCCTCCTTAGGGATAGATGTACAGTGTACTCCTTTTCCTAGATTGGTGGATGGAAGCTCAAAAAATTTTATTCCCTAGTTTCTCCGAGCACTAGTGATTGGGACAAAAATGAAAATTCTCCAAACTAAATTATGCTTCCACCAAAGGATGTGCCTCCTTAAGGCGAGTTATCCTAGCCCTCTTTTCTTGATGATCTTTGGAGAGAATACCTTGGATTTGGAAACCCTAACTTTCCACTGGTGCATAGTGCCTTCTTTAGGAGTGGCTCTGAAACCATGTTAGTGTTTTCACTTTAATTCAATTATGTTCGATCTTTAATATGAAAGATAGACAAGAAAAACAATACATAAGAACACAAGAAACTTCTTTGGGGAAACCATAAAGGATAAAACCCCGCAACTTCTTCATTAATAGATTCGTCACTTAGAACAATATTATACCAAGATAGAAAACACAAATATAAGATGTCTTTTGCAGCTTCCTTCTTCTTCTTCAACGAACTTGTCTTTTCTCTTCTTGGGAGTGAACTTGCTTGTTGGTTTGTGTCTAAATGAGGGATATATCCTCCCTATTTATACTTTACAGTGTGACTGACCTAAATCCCCAATGGGGCTGACTTCCTTAAGTGAATCGGTCAACCTATCCTAGGGAGATTCAAAAAATACACTTTACATTTAGCCTTTTGGGGACTATTGCCCCAGCTTACGATGGAGGTTTTACCTCGATATTCTTACATGACAAAATACAATAATCTCATCCCCAGATAGAGGAAGAAAATATCCGACAGGGGTACAACAAAAGTACAATAATAATATAATAATAGTATACAAAATAATATCTTCTGAAGTTACATTTACAACAACAATATTTATAAAGATTGAG
Source organism: Larix kaempferi (assembly GCA_027924585.1). Classification (NCBI taxonomy): domain Eukaryota; kingdom Viridiplantae; phylum Streptophyta; class Pinopsida; order Pinales; family Pinaceae; genus Larix; species Larix kaempferi. The sequence goes on from BSBM01000030.1 coordinate 16,042,921, forward strand.
TGGCTAGTAAATCAACATTGAAGAATACATGTAAGTTGGATAAATCTAATGATTTAGGACTTAAAATGGTAAACCAAGTAGGTTACCAAGGTTGTATGTATAGTATCTTATGGTTACAATGCTTACATGCCTTAAGAAATGTAGGATCAATGTTCATGCCATGGATGTACCCTGATTATTTTAGCAACCATTGAAACTAACATATTTAGTTGATTGAGTGAAGTTAAAGGAAAAACAATTATACCTGATATCCCAAAATGGCTATTGAGGGTATTGGGTATGCTATAAGTGGTAACAGAGTAGAGTAACAACAACTAATGGAATTGCGAACATACAAGTATGTTGTGCACTCTATTAAGTATTGATTATGTGAATGCAAAATTTTGTGCTTACTTATTGGCATGCTATAACAAGTATGAGTTTATCTAGTATGACAGAAAGTTTAAAAGGATTGCATAGTCTGAACATGCTTAATAAAATGTATGATAACATAAGTAGTATGTGATTTTTTTCTTTTTATTGTTATACATAGGAAATAAATACAAGAAAATTCATATTTTTTGTGACTGAATAATATTCCAAGTAAATCTTGTTGAGATGATAAAATCAAGTCTTTAGTAGAATTTCTTAGAATCCTACAAATAAAGATTGACATGCTCAACTTCCTTGACATGTGTTGAAGTATGAGTGATTTTAAGTATGCTTTAGAAAGGCTTGACTTAAGGGATTACTTAGAATGTGTTATTCATTATATTTTAAAGGTTATGATTAATTGTGGCATGAAAAGGATTCCAAAAGCTTGAAATGATTAATTGAATGCATGGAAGTAAATAAGTTTGTAAGCTATCGTAAGTGTAGATGTTTTAATTGGTCATAAGGATTTTAGGTGATGACTGGTATGTTTATTGATGTATATGCATTAAAAGAATGGTTATCTTATGATATATACATATGCATCATAAGTACTAAAGAAGCATGCAAATCTATGTAAAATGTGTTTGAGATTATGCATAAAGAACATTTTATTGCCTCAAGAGTTTATGTGCACTCAAAATAGTTACATGTTGTTATATTTTATGTCTTTCCTTAAGTTGATAAAAGAGATTATGATGTAAGTAACTTCTCAAAAGAAATTGTAAGTAAATCATGCAGGTGCACATGGGTGCAGGAGACTTCACCAAGCTTAAGTAAATGGAAAGCAATACATGAGGTAACTTCTAATACGAGTTGTGATTCAGTGACTGTTTTTGAAAATTTATTAGGACATTATTAAAATTTTATCAAATGATAGCCAATTGTATGAATGATTTAATTATGCCAATTATATATTTATAAGAAATCGAATAGGAAATAAATTGGTAGATTTGAAATCATGGAAAGAAGTAAACATAACATTTCTTAGAATGTTAAGTTAGAGTAGAGAGTATGTTGGAATGGTTTACACATGTTTTTCCATATACTAGGAGTATTAGGAATATGAAATTATAATATGATGCTTAAAAGATTGACGATGTTGAATGTTTGTTCTAGAAAATAAATGTGAAATGATTAGTGGACATAGTCACAAATTTATTTGTTTCAAAATGCAAGAATTTGGTATTATGAACGGTAAACTTAGGATGAGCGAGGAATGATACATGTAGTAATGCTCACTTTGGAAGATGAGCCAATCGATGTTGTAAAACTACTGAATTGATAACGTCAAGAGATTTTCATTTAAAATATTATATTATATGTCATTGTGACTGATATTGTAACTGTAGGAAATGAGTTATTGAATTTTCAAGAGAGGATTTAAAAGGCTTGCAAGACATAATACATTGATTGATGTTGGGCCAGAGGGCTCTGGAGCATCAAGAATAATTAGATTCATTATGGTGATTAGATGTTGAGTCCTAGGACTATAGAGCATCAATACTATTTATTATGATTCGATGTTAGGTTGAGAACCCTGGAGCATCAAGGATAAGTAGATAAAGATATATGTGCCCCGATGTTGAGTTGGGAAAAATCTAGATCATCAAAGGTAATTTAAAGGTAAATGATGTTGAGATGGTAGGATCTGGAGCACCAAGATTATTTAGACTTATCATGTTTGATTTGATGTTAAGATGGTAGGCTCTAGAACATCAAGTATAATTAGAAATGTGGCAATTATGATATTTCATTCATTTAATGTTTCTTTTTGAAAAGTAGTAATTATATGTCATTGCTACTAACAGTGCTTTGAGGTTATTACAGGTAATGGGTTATGGAAGTTCCAATAAGACCATAGCTTTAAAAAAAGTGAACTTATGAAACCTGTAATAAGAATAATAAACTTAATACATACAAAGACTATTCAAATAAAGAATTATGAAACCTTTTATCTAATCATGGGGGATTCCCTAGGTTATAAGGATCTTGAAATTTTAAGAAATATTTCTACACTAAAAAAAACTCTCTATTTTGAGAATTAACCAATTAATTAAAAGAAAGAAGAAAGTGAATAATAAAAACATGTCTCTAGCCAAGAGAGCCTAAATTTCAATAAGATCATTTCCCAAAAAGAAAAGTTGTAGAGAGTGTACATTACAGGAGACAATGGTCCCTAGTACACTGGAGGGTTGAGTTGTAGGTCCTTGAGTGCTCACTTTTACCATGATATAGTATATGGCTAGTATAGGATGGACTATGTAAAAAGGAGAAATTTTATTACAAGACTCTCGACAGAGCTGGTAAAAAACCTTGTGGATACTCTACATTAGTAATAAAGATAGAAAACATCACTGAACTTTTGTACGAGGTCCACGGAAAAAATGTGAGATTCTTCTTGTACTAGACGATTTGATGCAGTAATTGGTGTAATATGAGTACCTTGTGTACCCTTATCACTTGATGTGCTAGATTCTTGTATTGGATGAATTGATGCAGTGCTTGGTGTACCGTGAGTACCTTTTGTACTCTTAGCACTTGATGTGCTATATTCTCGTGTTGGGTGATGTACTACATATAGGATATATGCTTGAGGGCTATAAAAAGATAATGAAGGGTATCATCCTCATGTTTTATGATGTACTACAGATGTGAGATATGCCCAAGGATTGTAGGAGATATGCCCATTGGTTGTAAACAGATAATGAAGGGTATCATCCTCATGTTTGATGATGTACTAAAGATGCGAGATATGCCAGAGGGCTATACAAATCTAATGAAGGGTATCTTCCTCATGTTTGATGATGTACCTATAGATGGGAGATAAGCCCGAGGCTTGTAAAAAGCTAATGAAGGCTATCATCCTCATGTTGTCTGAGTTATAAATGATATGAACACTATGCGTTTTCATATTTTTTTATAAGCATGTTATGCTTATGATATGTTGATGATATGAAAGTTGATAATATTTCTTTATATGAAAAAACAAGTTGATAATGACTAAGAGTACTTGAGAAGTAGATATAGGAAGTATCGATGAAGATGCTTTATATGGCAAAGTTAGGTGCCATGAAAATAATACATGATAGAATATATGCCAAGGTTGTGAGCCATGAAAATAATTTTGTCAATATTTTATCTTAGATCATGTTATATATATATATATATCATTTATGATTGAAAGATATTGCAGGTAGAGGATATTACAAAGTGAATCTTTGTGACCACATCGAACTCTAAAAGAGTTTCTATGAAAAGGAAGCAACAAGATTCTGCAAGGAAGAATTATTACTTGTGTTCTAATTGATTTTCAAAAATCATATCGATGCATGTGTTTATGATGGAATGCTAGAAACAATTTGTGCTATTTGTGAAAAGTACACATATGAAAAGAAAGAAACATCGAAGATGTCCAAAACATATGTCAAGGAGAGCTGGGATAGCTAAAAATTTATGCTCACAAAGGCAATTGAAAATTGATGTTAAAGTTTTGAACTATATGAACACCGAGGATGGTGTTATTCTTAAGGGGGGAAGGATGTAATGTCCCTCTTTTACCCCTATTTTTTTACAACAAAATGTGCAATTGTGTACCCATTCATGGCAAGGTGCTCAAGGAAGAGGCTCTGCAGGTAAAAGTTTGAATGTATGGTTACGATTTCCTAAGTTGTAATGTGAATTTGTAGACTTATGAGACTTAAAGGTTTGACGCAACTAAACTAAAGGGGCATGGAATCCACTATGGGGACAGGTTGAATGGTTGGGGATCCATGATTCGATGATGGGTGTCATCTTAGTTTTGCAAGCACTTAAAGAATAATGAACTATGATGTTCACTAGACGGTCACTTCAGTTTATAAGTGTCGTTAACGGTTAGTCCTAGATAAGGACGCCGAAGAACCTACTAGTCGTTGCAAAGCAGTAACAAGCTCATATGACCAAATGATTTGTGTAAGGATAACTAATATTAAGTGCAATTAAGTAAAATTAAGGATTCAGTCTAGATATCATTGATATCTTAGACTCTAAAAAGCATGCCAAAGTATAAAACAGGAAGAGAGTTAAAGAAATTATAATTGCAGCCTATTTGGTATTATAAATAGGTCATAAATAAAATGCTTACAAAATATAAAATTTATTGGTTGTTATAAATAATTTAAAAGAATCAAAGCTATAAACCATAAAAGTATACTAATGAGAGTATTAGTATATATAAGTTATTAATTTATAGATATTATAAATTCTAAATAAAATAGGGGGTTGCTTTTGCTAAAGAAAGCAAAACAACAGACGTTTGGTTGGATTTTGCTAACTTTAAAAGAAAAATACTCAATAAGATAATTAACGATTATTATTTTAGTAAAATTATAAAAAGTCCTATATGCTTTACGAGCACATGTTTAAAAAAAAATTAAAAATCAATAAACTCCCCAAAAGATTCAAAAAATTATAAAAAGAGAATAAAAACTCTCTCTGCGTGAGAAGGCAGAGCCCCAAAAAGAGGGCACACAACCTTTCTTGTAATTGCGTTGACTGTAATTTGGGCATTTTTTAGCTCGAAGTGTCGAACCTCTGTGGGAAGGTTTGCTCATGGGAGTTGAGAACAGAATGTGTGAGGGATGAAATCTATCACTCTTGGAGATGTAGTGTATGGTGGGTGGCCTTCGATCATTCCGGTTGACTGTGTACGTAATGATCCCTCACGGAATTAAATTTCAGTACCGTACCCCTTGATTTTTATAGTTGGTAAAATGACAAAAACAATCTAATGAAATCCTGCAAGGTTCAAGTATTGTATTGTCATGTTTATTTTTACTATTTCATAATAGTGAGAAGGAGCAGACTAAAGGAGAGGACCATCCCCTGATATCCATTAAACTATTTTCTGTTATATATATATCATAGTCATTTTGTTCTGTAGATTAACATTCTATAGAAACACAATTAAAGTTGCATTGATTTGTTGTATATACATATATACTATATATGAAGTCAACGAAAGAGGGTAACCTCTAATATGAGAGCTAGCTCCAACCACTCAATTGTTCCGTCATAAATATATATATGTACATAGAAGAGGGTGTAACCTAATATCTGGTTATTTAAAAATTCCCACTGGATTCTTAAGAGATCGCCCTCCTGAGACACGAACAATTTATATCTAGAGATGGGAGGTAAGGTGCAGGCACTGCCTTGGTTTGTTTTTTACTTCCAATAGAATATATCTTGTAGCTTTTCCAAGGGAGAGATAGGGTACATCCCCAATTCTTTGTTAGTCATTTGTTTCGGGTCCTTTTATTTAAACATTTAGACTGTATGGGTTGCTTTTCCAAATTTTGGTTGGAAGGGAGAAGTCCCTTAGCGTTCCTTCTATATAAACAGATTTCCCGATAAATATTTTTTATATTCTTTTGAGCCTGGAGTGTGCAACAGTAGAGGGTGCATCCCCTAGCTGAGTCTGCTTTCCTTCTTTAATTATAATTAAAGATTCTTTAAAGTATATGCTAAGCCAGAAGGGCGCAACTAAGAGGGAGTAGCCATGGATAAGTTTGCTTGCCTCTTGAAATTATAAACTAATAAATGTTTAAAGTAAAGGCTAAGTCAGAATGATACAGTCAAGAGGGTGCAACCCTAGCTGAGCTGCTTGCTCTTTGTAACTATAGTCTATTACTTGTTTAAAGTATAGGGTAAGCCACAAGGGCAAAGAGGGAACAAGCCTAGGATGTATGGTTTGTCCTTTTTATTATTTTTAAATCACATGTTTGAGCCATATGGGTGAAGCCCAAGACAAAGGTAATTCGTCCTCTTTAAGATACATAAATTAATACTTATCTTAGTTATTCGATGATCCAAGAGGGTGTAGCCAAGGAGGTCACAAGCCTAGGCCTAAATATTGATAAACATATATTATGTCATGCATGAAGAATAATACATATCTTACCTAAATATTTTTGGAATCGAGGTGCTATTTTATATAATTGATGGATTAGTGAAGGGTTTCTAGGGTTTCTTTTGTATCTCTAGTTCTAGTGGATTCATGCCCAACTCAAGGGTGGTCTCTTGATGGGAAATTATATGGCAGACATAAAAATAGTTGGTTGGGTGGAAAGTTGCTGCCAATGGCTGAAATCAATCTTATTAAGATAAGTGTTATATCAATGATATATCATTATTATGTTAAGTAAAGTGACTTAATATAATTGTACTAATGACCTTTGTTCATGTATCAATATTCCTATTTATGTTTATAGTTCATGGTTGTTAACAAGGTTTGATTGGCATTTGTTACTCGAAATTATGGAAGTGTATAAACTGTATTCCTAGTTAGTTGGTATTTCATAAGCATATAGAATAGCTGGAATGAATGTTTAAGTAGAAATCATTGCTATCTAGGATTAAAGAGTAGCCCTTTTGTTAAGACTAAAGTAGCTTCAATCATAAATGAATAGTATAAATACTTTGATGGAAGCTATTTATTAGTTGAGACGTAACTTAACCAAGGAAAATAAGTATGTAGTTAATTTCATATATAAGCCTTGAACCTTTATACTTAGGTATGAGTTAATGAATATATGGCAGTATCTTAACACAAATAATTCTACACTTGAATTCATAATGTTGAGTTAAGTAATCCATATTATTGAAAGATCATATAAGCCTGGACTATACATTAATAATTACATGTGAAGAGTAAAACTAATCATAAAGGCAAGTAACTATATATGGTAAGAATAATGTGGTCAAACAAGGTTGTGTACAAGTACTTTAGAAGTAATTTTATAAAGGTGGTGTAAGTTATAATGTGTTGTCCTTTCTCTTAAAAGGGTGGATCAAGCTTCCATTAGAAGTAATCCTTAGTTATCTTGTTGCAAATTACTACATTATTAGGGTGTATTGGTCCATAATTTGAAATAGATATATAATTATTAATGATGTTGAAAATACTTAGAAGGAGGTTGTTTTGTAGTATATTAGATGAAATTATTAAGAAGATGTGTCCTCCTATAGTATTTCATGGTAGACTTATATTATTGTCCGTGCTTAACAAGGGAAGTTAAGATTTACATATTATACCCAATAGTCCACCAATGTATAAACTAGTGTTCAGTGTGTGGAAACACTGCAAGTGTTTAATAAACTACTCCCCTTATGCTTGGATATTTAAAGAATAATAAATGTATAAAATTTATTATAGTTAATTTAATGTAGTGGGAGTATTACACTTATGTAGAAGATTGAATGTATCTTTGATTTTTTATTTTAGTCCATTCTAGGTTAATATATTGGTTAAGTGTATTCCTAATGCATTTGATGAGGACGAAGTATTATATTTCTAAGGATTGAGTGGCTAGTAAATCAACATTGAAGAATACATGTAAGTTGTCTAAATATAATGACTTAGGACTTAAAATGGTAAATCGAGTAGGTTACCAAGGTTGTATGTATAGTCTCTTATGGTTACAATGCTTTTATGCCTTAAGAATTGTAGGATCGATGTTCATGCCATGGATGTACTCTAATTATTTTAGCAAGTAACCATTGAAACTAATATGTTTGGTTGTTTGAGTGAAGTTGAAGGAATAAAATGTTACACCCCATATCTTGAAAAGGCTATCGAGGGTATGTTCTAAACCGACGAGGTGCATGCATTATTATCTTGCACACTGGAACAAGGTTTTGTAAAACAAAATTACCGCAATGTCAAACACATTTATACCCTTATACACTACATATGAGCCATATGCACTAGTGTTGTACTTCACCCACTAATGCCCTACCACCTGTTCCCATTCCTCATTGGTTATAGACACATTGTTAATTCTTATAGGTTGCTAACTCGAGTTTGAATTTTTCCAAAGGGTTGGAAAAAATTACAATTCTCCATGCATAGCGAGGATGCCTCTCTGACATGCAATTAGGTAAATTAATTGTTAAATTTAAATGTTTAGTGGATTGAATTTTGAAATTAAGCTATTATTTCTCATTTTTTCCCAAAAATTAAAAAAAATGCATGCAATGCATTCAATCAGTTCGTCCTTCGGATCACACCATATGCAGTGTGCCCTACTAAAAATTTATATTTATAGGGAGCCTCACCTACGGGGTGAACGACACGAATTTAGAGCACCGCTTAAACAATGTGCTCTAAGCGCACCAAAGAAACATTAATTTCATTTTAAAGATAATGAACTAAATAGCAGTGCATTCATATCAATGGTATACACCGTCCTTCGAGTGTCCCTATATCCATCGCACCGATGGATATTAGAAAAAAACAAATTAAATTAAATAAATGGTTGTATTAATTAAAGACTGCGTACCGTGACCAACGTGTTAATGTGAACATAACCCACCTCTCTAGACAATTTAGCATTTAAATACCCTAAACAAACATAATTAAATAGTTCTCCTAGTGCACATTAGTGCATCGATTTTCTGTGGTATGACGTGTAGTACGTGCATCATGGACACATTCCCTATCATGCTTAAAATGACATAAACAATGATGCTTCTGTTTATAGTCAATGCATTGGTTACATTGCATTCAAAAACCAAATTTTCTAAATGCACCAATGGATTTTTAATTTGATGCATCAACTTGACAATCCAATTTTTATAAAACTATAAAAATATCTTAGCGATGAGCTACATTTCAGTATCCATACTGATTTAGCCAGTGCACTTAAGTCTAACGAGCACACCAATTAAATTTAAAAACTTCATACAAACATCGACGGTGCACCCATTAAGGATAACCACACCACAACTAGTCCACCTCGTTAATGGGTCGATGACCTATCCACAATACACTGGTAGTGTGGTTTAAATTTTTTTCTAGTTGCAAACCATGTGCTACCTTTCAGTATTCACATTGAATCACCCGGTGCATTTATCATTAAATGGAGCACCAGTAATACTACAAATTAAAATACACTCAATACATTGATGGTGCAATTAATAAACATTGACGCACTATTTACGATGCATTCAAATTTAAGCGATGCACCATGATGGACATTTTAGAATGTTAAAATTTCCAATGCCCCCTATTTCTCATGGCACATGTAGGTAAAAAGCACCATTGGTGGTGCAGTTTGTATGTAACGCATTGTGGGTGGTGCAATTGGTGTATAAAAGCACTGTTGGTGGTGCACCTACATTATTTAGGTGCATCGCACCTAATAAGCTATTGTTTTGAGGGAAAATGTATTATTGATGTTATTAAATAGGATTCTAATTGAATGAAATATTACATGTTTTTATATATCTAATTATGACACTCATTTATTTTATATGTGAGACAAAGACGTGAGCAGAGACAAGCTACTCGGCAAGAGCGTGCAAAGGAGGATCAATTCAACATGGTCAGAGAATGGGAGGCTAGGGAAAGGGAAAGGGATTTTCATCCTCACCCCATTAATTCTCATACCTTAGAGCTCTTGAGGGTTTTCAAAATCCTGAAGTTCTATCAAGAGGCTACAACCCTCAAGGGCGACTCTTCATTCTTGTGTTGGTTCATCCAATGTTGGGATCATCATACGTAGGCATTTCATGTTGGTGTCGGTCATTGGTTCTAGCCCACTAAGGAGGACATCTATTTCATAACTGGGTTATCTAGGAGGGGATGATTTTCCCTGATTTCCCAGTTGGTGTTGCAGCAGAGTGCCAACTAGCTTACTCTCTAAGATATATAAGTGATGAGGTAATACATCCCTCTAATTTTTTAGGTAAGCGATGGGAAGGTTAGGATCTCTCATTTTGGTTGATAGGAGGTTAGGTGCCTCTCTCTTTTGTGAACGACTCCAACACACTCCACCAGTGATGGGAATCATATTAGTTTCCATCTACTGTATTATGTTGATTCTTTAGTGTAGAGACCTAGATGCATTAGGTGGTCTGCCATGTTTTGTGGTAGTTTTGTTATGATTTTGATAGATGTTGAGTAGCGATTAATGGAAGGTCCAAATTCCCTTTCTGTTTAGATTTTTTTTGTCTATTTTTTAAGAGATTTATGGCAACTAGTCCATCATTTAAGAACCCCCCTTATAAGCCATTGACAGAGGTGTGTATGCACATGTGGGGGCAGATGATATCCAAGAGGTGCGGCCTAACCTCCCAGCTAGTACCATGTCAGATGTGCTCAAGATGGTAGGTAGTGAGGAGGACCATGCACTAGACATTGTGCCATATCAATATGTGGGCTTGGATTGGAGAGGGTGTCCTGATATCTTCTTGAGGATGGAGGAGCCACCAGATGAGATAGGTAATATTACCATTATGTTTAAATTAATCTAGTTGCATTTTATTCTCTTTATACTTAATGCAAATGAAATATATTGTAAATATTAATTTTTTTAATGAAATTGTCTAATTATTATTGTGCACTATATATTTTGCATACATTTGCACATTCGATGGTGAGGTCAGGACACATCCTCCCACCCAGGAGGATGAGGATATGGAGGAGCATGATCCGGCTAGGACATAGTTGGCTTGTAGACATCCTGGACTCTATCAACACATCCCCCGTGATAGGTATCACTGGGATGTTGTAGACATGTTGGAGACGTTGTTGGGATATGAGGGGGTTCATCTTCTATAAGTGAATGACATTGTTTGAAGGCCTCACCTTGCAGATATATGGAGGACTCTTTGTGATATGATTTTTTTGATGCAACATATTGTCGGTGCATGCATTAAGTTAGATGCTAGGATGGATGAACAGTAGCCTCCTCCTCCAGCCCCTCCTCCATCAGCTTCAACATCTACTACGCCACCTCCTCCTCCATCATATTTGACATATACTACTCAACCTCCTCCTCCATAAGCTTTGTTGACATCTCATCCACCTCCTCCTCCATTATCTCCTTCATCATCTCCTCTACTCCTACTCTACCAACATGTCAATCCTACTTCATCATCTCCTCTACTACTGCTCAACTAACCCATCGATCCTACTGATCGGCTTGACCATCCACCATTTCCTTCTCCACTCTACTATATTACAGAGATGTTCATAGGGGGTCATACGATTCAGCTTGATGGACTTATCCATGCTTCTCTCTCATCCATTTTTTCCTGGTAGAGGTACTTATGCATTTGGCTTTATTGGTGGAGGTTTTGATGCCTCTAGCTCTATTGGAAGAGGTGGTGATACTGCCTCTAAATATATTGGTGGAGGTCACGATGCCTAGATCTAGTTGGACAAATATTGATGGTGCCTTCGCAAGCGGAGGTGGATCATATATTTCATAGCAGTTATTGGACTAGAGATATATATTTGGCATATTCTGCTAGGGTTAACCCTGAATCATGAATCAGAAAGGTAGAAAGTGGTTTCAAGAACATGGTTTTGGTAGCCCAGGGTTTCTTGCTAGTTGTATTTGTATGTAAAGAACCCTATTTATAGGGTTGGATTCCTCCATTGTATTGTGCCAAAGTGAGCAGGAGATATTCTCTTGGTAGCCTTGGCATAGTTTGGCAAAGGACAAATAATAGATCTATTTTTTATGGCTGCATTAAGGGAGTTTTGAGGTAAAAAATGGGCCTCAAAACAAAAAATGTACCATAAAAATTCACTTTATAAGAACCAATAGCATTCAAGATGATGATGTCAACCATAAGGGTAAAATTTGTAAAACAAATTGGAGGGAAAAACAAAAAAACTACTTTTTCTTATCGTATTTTTGGCATATCTCCTTAACGGTTTACCAAAATTTCAAGTTTGGGCACTCGTTGGATGTGGATTTTAACTCTGCATCCAACCCATACCCACACTGCATACTTTTTAGGCGCCCACGACATGAAAAAAAATGAAAATTTCAATAAAAAAATGTATTTTAGCAGCTTTCCCACTGCTGCTCCACGATAGATTTACTATTGCCTTCTTTATAATTCTCCATTCTGATCTCATCTTCTTCAAGCTGCTGATCTCCTTTAGTGTCTTCATCCTCTTGGTTATCTTTAAAGACAATCTTCTACTTTGCATTCTTCAGCTCAAAATGAAATAAAATTTCATCTGTAGGAGACAATCTTGTTTAATCTTCCTTCAGCTCTTCTTCTTCTATATCTACACATATATCAAAACAAATAATTTAAGAAATTCCTAATTCATTAGATGCTCTACGTACCTCTTCCTCTTCATGTTTCCTACTTGCAATATTTGTGCAAACTTCTTCAAACTCGGCTTCTCTCAACAACCTTTCCAGCGACTTGAATTCTTCCTCACACCTCATGAGTATTTCATCAGAATGCTACTCTTCATCTTTGTCTTCCTTTTGGTTGTCTTCATGAGCTAATTTTGTCCTTCTCTTTGCACTAACAGATTCCTGTAACTATTCTTCAAAATCTGCACTACTCAACTGTGTATGCTAAAATACATTTTTTTATTGAAATTTTCATTTTTTCATGTCGTGGGAACCTTGGAAGTATGCAATGTGGGTATGGGTTGGATGTGGAGTTAAAATCCACATCCAACGAGTGCCCAAACTTGAAATTTGGGTAAAACGTTAAGGAGATATGCCAAAAATACGATAAGAAAAAAGTAGTTTTTCTTTTTCCCCTCTAAAATTTAGAACTCTTATTTTAATATTTCCCTTAGGAGGCCCATTTTAGACCTAAAAAATCCCCTAATGGTTTTTCCCTATGATGTTTTCCAAGATAAATATGGTGTTGTTATTGTTGTTTGTTGTTATTTTTGTTTTATTCTCTCTCTATCAATGGGTAAAATCACAGTCTTTCTAGTTGTGTTCTCTCTTTTAATGCATAGCCTTGGTGAGCGATGTAATGGACTCTTGATTTGTGATCCATCTTTTGTAACTGCTAGATTCAATTCTCACTGCCCAGTGAATCCTCTTGGTTACAATCATGAGGTTGTAGGGTGCACCTATGCATGCAAACTCTCATCTGTATTCTCAATATATCCACATGCCCAATTTTAAATTACCCCTCAGAAGATCCTTTCACTTGGAAGAGTCGCCCATCATGCAAATTCAAAACAGTGTGGCTTTTACTTCCCTACAATATAAACGAGTCTTCATTTCCTGGAATTCCAAGGCTCAACAACTCTAATGAAACTTGGGACTACTCTAAAGAAATTCCAAGGCATATATGGAATAAGTTCCAACATTTCACCTTTGCTCATCAAGCACTGCCTCCACTAAATCATCCTTCACTTCTACCCTCGTTCTTAGTGCATGCTGCATTCCATTGTACCCTTCCTTAGAAGTTTGAGTGCTTTACATCTCATGCATGATTATTTTCAAAGTTTTATATTTTAATGAACCAACATACAACATTGTCGAGCTCTACACTGAGGCCTCTACACCAAGATCTGGTCGCTCTTCTCCATAGACACGAGTTTCATCAACAGATTAATCTACTCTAGTAGATGTGCTTATTCAACAAACAATCACTCTTCAGATCCCCCTCATGCTTCCTTTCATGCTTTGTATACCTAACAATAGTTGCTCACATCTACTTTTATTCACACACCTCCATGCATAGCCTCCACATAGTACTTACGGGATTGACATGTGATTGCCCAAGGACGTTATCCATGACAAACCACCCAAAGGGAAATTATTCCTCAACACACAGGTAAACGTATCCTTGGATACATGCACATCCAGAAGCCTCCCATGCATAGGTTTCCTCCATGCCTCAAGTCGTCAATCTTCTAAATTCCATAGCTCACCCACAACCCAAATTAATTACAACTAACACACATGATGCTCAATATAAATTGTCAACCCAGGGAAGTCTTTTATCTCAATGGAAATAAGCACAATATATGCATAAACATTTCAAGTAGTTTATTAACTAAATGGAGATAATAATCATCCCTATCTGCTAAGCCAAACTCATTCCATAAAGAAAACTAATCTAACTCACACATCTAGGAATTCAAAGTACAGCTACCTTCCTACAGAAATCAACCTAGCAGTTACTGATCTAAGAATAGAAATGGAATAGATTACTTTTGCAAGAAGATAAATCCTATAATTATCAAACTACAGTATTAAATCTTTACCAAAATTATTCATCCCGCAACTACTGTAACTCAATCACAATCTGCATAATCTAATGAATTCAATAAAGATACAACAACAACAAGAATTAGAAAATAAGCTTGAACTCTAAATTGATAAATATTGGAAATCCTAGAAAGCATAAATGACTGAAAAGGATTGAAGTTGATCTTGGCTGTAACAGCTAAATTGAACACACATGCATTAATAAAACTAACCTACATAGTCGATTGTCACACCACACAGTTGCAGCTATTCATAATGCAATTAATAAACTACCAAGAAATAATCCAATTGGAAATTCTCTGTTGCAACTATCAGTAATACGCCTAATGCGATTCCACAACACAAACAAGAAATAAATCTAACTACCTACTTAACTCGGCAATCTCCGTGAGAAGGCGGGCCCTGGCCTTCTAACAGAGACACTGTGAACTACCACAAATTAAGACACAAAAATATGAATAACTCTGCTCTTCATTAAAGATGGTAATCCACAGTCTCAAATTTTTGTTATATCTCGTACAAAATGATAATTAACCAACACCAGACTCTAAAAGCCTTCCCATATTTATACATGAATAATACAGTTCGTGATCCACTAATTTTGTGCAGCAATGAAGATCTCTGATCTTCATGCTGCAGAGTTACAACTAAACTGTTACAGCTGTATTGAATGAGGTCGTTACACATGAAGGATGTTGTTACTCTGGGAGTCAATGGATCAACGGATTAACCAATTGGGAGGCATCCTGTCTATTGCAGCAATGCTCTATTTCAGCGAAGACCTATTACAACTTCACGTGGAAAGATACGTTTTCCATTTGAATGTGAGGAATCAAATCTTGAAGAGTAACAGCTGGCACCATGTGTGATTCTTTCCCAAGGCATTACGGCTGATACACTTGTGCTTTGATCTTAACTTAATGAAATCAACACAAGTTAGCATAAATCGAAGGCTAGAATTCATAACCATAACAATCTTAGGCATTAATTAAATGAAACAATAATGAATTATACCTTGTCAAGATTGCTGATTGATCTAGAAAAAGGCAGCTATGTGGTTTATGAAAGTAGGGTATAATAGGGCAAAATGATGAAATAGGTATGGTAAAAAAGGGGCATTTCCAGGGCCAAACATCTCCCCCCAACTATCCATTTGCATGTCCTCATGCAACGGCTGATTAGTTCAATTCTGAATCTGATCCTCGTTCATATTATGCATACAAGTTGAAGGCATCAGATTGACAATTAATCATTGGAAATGCTGGTTCTTGTGTAACAACATCCCTTCACCCTTAGTAGCTTCAGCTTATGTTGGAACTCGACAGATTTTCAATAGTGTTGGTTCTTGTGTAGCAACATGTTTCCCCTATATCTCCATCGCAACATCTTCTATCTGAGTTGTGTTCCCAACAAACAAACAAAAAATGAGGACGTTGGTTCTTATGTAACAACGTCCTATTTCTTGATTCTTTTAGCCTGCTGAGTCGATTAACTGTCCCCAAAATGATGGTGTTGAGCTTAGGAATAGCTCCTCTGATTATTTTTCTCCTGTAGACCTTTGTACCGCTAAGTCCAGCACTATAACTTTATGCCCTGCCTTATTAAATATATCTCCACACTCCGGGCATATCATTTATTTCTGTCCTTCATTCCTCCAAATGGAAGATAGATTCCCTGGTCGGTCTGTTACTAGCCTCCCCCATTGTATTCACATACTTCTTTGCCTGCTTCCTACATGTATCCTTCCATTTCTCTACTTCTGCACGAAGCACTTGTACCTCCTCCTTTAACAACTCATTCTCAAAAAGAAGATTATCTAATTGAGGTTTTTCTACAACAGGTTCTTGTGTATCAACAAGTGGTCGGGGTTTTAAGATGGGAATTTCAATATCTACCCCAATCAAATGACCTGCTTCTACTGTAGTAACAGTTTCAATTCTTCTCTTTTTTGCTGGGTTGGATGTCTGGCCCTTGCTCATTAACCCTTCCTTTCTCCTTTGTGGAAAAGAAACTCTTATCACATGAGAAACAGGGCCAAATCCCTCCGTTTGAATTAAAGTTCTTCTTATTTCAGGGAATGATGCCACATTCAGTGCTTCTAGATTTCTTTCTGCTACTACTTTTGCTTGATGTTCTTCTTCTGCCATTTTAATTTTGGCTACTCCAATTTCAACATCCTCTATATCTATCTCCTCTTCATCCTCCAATCGATCTTCTGGTGTTCCAATCCTTCTCCCCCCAACTGAGTGTGAGGAACTCCAGTCCTCATCCGTTCTCTTTGCAGAAAATTCACGGGGTACTTGTGGGTGAACCAGAAGTCCCCAGGTTTATTTGTTGTATGCAAGGGACCGTAAGATTAATAGTTTAATTAGCCCATGATTTGAGACGGATGATAAGGGGTGTTGAGCTCTTTTAGCATAATAAGCCATGCATTGCAAGGATTTAGCAGCTTGCGATGATGTAAATGTGATAGGAGGAAAAATTCATAAATGTAAACAACACTGTACCTCCCTTCACATGTGATATATTTCTTGAAGAAGACTGCAACTTGATCCCAAGGACTCGGAAGAGTCTCCAACGTTGTTCCTCTGCCCCATGGTCGAACACTCTCTCCTGCTGCTAGGAAATCCTCACTTGCAGTCGAATGATGGCATTTCCAACTAAACCAACACTGCCCGGTTCTGGAAAACCCTATTACCTCTACCAGGATTGCTTCTGAAACATCTATCTGGATACCTCGAACCTCTCAATGGGTGCTTGTAAGATTTTTGGCAAATTCAAGGGTTGTTTCTTCGTGAAAACCATTCAGGCATTGAAAATAATCCTTCCACCCTATTTCTTGAAAGATAACAAAGACTTCCCTGTTCTTATACAGTGATTCTATTGTTAGAGGCTCATATCTCACATGGATACCCATACTGCTGAACTTCTGCGCAATATTTTAGCGAATATACCAATTACAATTTCAAACGTCAAGCTGATTGCATGTAGACATGTCTGATAGATAGTCGAAGTTTGAATTGAGCATTTCCGAAAAGGTGGCACAGTTAGTTTTGGAATAAAATCTGTGGCAGGATTATCGCACAAATTGGGTAGAATGATGGTCATAATCATAAGTATGGGTGACAGTGTCACGAACCCAAAATTTGTAAAAATTTAATTTTTTTTTCTAAATGGTCTTATTTTCTTCTCGAATGGTCTAGTCGCCATTAAAATGCTTTGCGAAAGTATAAATGTATATGCAGTATCTAAATAAATGCATCATAACATTATCGTTATATATTTATGCAAGGATGTTAGCACATACTTACAACAGGTGAAATTATCTTTTCTCATTAAGTGATTCATATGCAATTCATTAGATCTCGTATGAAACCCTTTATATGTAAACGACCAATATGATTGTATACTTTGTTTGCAAAAACATATAACTAGAGACCTTCCAGGCATTGATAACATACTAGAACATATTTAAGTAACACCATTATAAATTGGAGATTTACAACCTTGACCCGAAGTAATACGTACATCTTTATGGTCCTCATAACATGTCTTTTAACAACATTTAGCATGTAGTATTTAACAACATTTAAAATAAAATAAATAAAAACCTTTTCCAAGGTACATTAGACGAATATGTTAAAACATCAACTATTAGGATAATTGATATAAAAGAAATATCATACAATTGTCATCAAAGCACATACAAAAATAATAAAGGCAAAGGACAAAGACAACAGAAAAAGACTCTTTTCACATGGTTCACCCACATCTTGGGCTACGTCCACAAAAGGGGGTTGTATTATTTTATTTAATTCGTAACATAGTGTATAAAAGTTGCAACTTATTCGTTGCCATAATTTCCTTTCTCGCAGTTTCTCTCATCGAGGGAATTTATTACAAGATAATCAAATTACTAACCAATCCCATCGGATTACAAGGTTCTAGCTTAAATTTTGGAATAGCCATCAAGGTTCCTTTAAAAACTAAAAAAAGTCATTACAATGATCTATAAAGAAATTATGTCTGGACATAACAAAATTATTCTTCAAGGATCTGTCTTTACTTTCACCATAGTTAGTGATTGATCTTACTTGGTCCTTTTATATAATTTTTTTTAGCCTTCCTTTGTACTATATAAGCATAATGAGTTTCCTAAACTTACAATGATAATTTTCTCTAAGTTTCTTACCTTAAACTTTTAATGGTGGATTATTCGCACAATCAGATAGAATTGGGGTTATCTAAGACATCGCTTGTTTTCATTTATACTTTTCTAATACAGATCGAGCACATTAATATATAAAATTATAACATAAAAAAAATTATAACAACTCGTTGGTTCCTTTCCTATTTCAATACAGATTAAAACGTTTCATAATGTACATTTACGATTAAGCTATATTTATGTCTAAACTAAATAGTATCAGTCTCTTTAAAAGCATGGCATCACCATTTCTTAACAACGCCATACAATTTAGATTTACAGAAAAAGATTTAAGATTTTAATATTCAATTTGTAACAGATCCCTGGATCCGTCATTAAGTGTTAGAATAGGTGCACAGAAAAATAAGAGAGGATCACGAGTGGTTTACACATTCAGAAAACGCCAATCAACCGAGACACGTGGAGAGATTAGGAGTGTTATGGAATCGATGCGTTCACAACCGAGATGCTCGATAAGGGTCTAACTGGAGATTGCGCATACACTCAACAAAACACAATTCAACAATGTAAAATGAAATTCATTCCATTAACGCTTTCTAAAAGACTGAAACTGATTAGGTATATGGTTCGCCTCGAGGCAGGTGAGGAACAAGTCGTAATAGTATAAAAGTAAAACTAAGATCCTATAGGGATCTGCGCCTTTATGACAATTATGCAGTACACAAGGGTATTACTCAACTCGTGGAAGAAAGGAAAAATATATAGCGGAAATGATAACATGACGACTTATATACACGATCCAAAACCTACCGAGAAAACACACCCATCTCTACACCCATCTTTGAATATATATATATATAACTTAGCCGTCATGCGTAGTCAAAGTAACTAGGTATATAAAGGGTAATTTAGTAAAATAACCTAAGGAGGATTTGGACAGAAACTCGGGGTCGCCAAAATGGCTTGTCTCAAGAGTATGTGCAAAACTTTTAAGAAATCTGTCAATGGTAGAAACCTTTGCAGAGAACAACTGAAAACTCAAAAAAATCATGAAGCACAGTGTGAAGATTTTTGGGGGCAAATACTACTTGTTTTAAGCTAACTTAGCCGTCATACCTCTAAGACAGGGTATAAATCTTTCTACCAAGTGAAATGGAAATCGGGACCCGCGTCTACAACCTGCAGTGACTACTTAAGGACCTAGCTTAGTGTATAAGGTACTTGGGATCGAGCTAATATACTATCCCTTTCTCACTATGCTATATTTAACATATAGAATATATATAACCGGAACTAAGCCAGTGAATAGCAAAACTCAAATAAGTGAATACTTGGAAAAAATATAAGAAACTCGAACCGCGATTACAAAGTAAGGTAACTCCATTGCCAGTAGATGGTGTAAATATATAACAAACCATAGATAATATCATACCCCAGAAAGGATCGCGCATCATTACTTTCTCCAAAGACGATTTTCCAACACCTTCCGTAGAGCTTTCTGATGGCCGCAAAGATCTCCAGCGAGGGAAGCAAATGAATTCGAACCTGATTGATGATGCGACACCTTAGACAGGGCGTCTACCTATTCTGTCGAAAAATAATCCTTCTGTGGGATGTAGCTACTGATATTTTAATGTGAACTATCCTCCTCGTCACTCCCTCAAAGGTATCTACTAGTTCCTTCCTTCCAGGTGTGCATACTTAACTAAAATCGACCTTTAACCTCTATTCTTTTATATATATATATATATTCATCGACCTTAATATATGTTCTTCAATTAGATATATATATATATAATACTTTATATATCTATATTATATCCCTTATGATTTGACAAAATGAGAGAAATAAACCTTAATAAAATAGATTTATTAAAGTTAAAATTTCACCTTCTCAAATATATGATTTCTCTAATTGATTCTTTAATGTAATGAGTGCCCTTCTCCCTTTTCTAAACTAGGGATCATAGTTTTACTTAGGTTAGAATAGTTAATGTAATCTTGACTTTTAGCTCTTAGGAGCCCCTTTCTGCCTTTTCGGTGGTCAATGGATTGATGTGGGATTCCATGCCCACAATATGGTTGAGTGTTGTCCTTGAAGTCAAGGTGACTTCTCTTTCTACTCTAAAGGATTAGTTACTTCTATTTTAAATAGTTTACCATCCTTAGTAACATTTTTAAATAAATGACATATCCCTACTCCCAAATACCATTGGTGGGGCCTTGGCCTTGAGCTCCTCACCATGGTCATTTACAAAAATTCATAATTACATTTACAGGAGTAATAACATTAGTGGTCGAATTTGAGGGATGTTCCAAACAGCTTAAACATGATTTTGGTTCAGTTGATTGGCTGCTGATAGGTGACAGGGATGAATGACAAATACACCCATTATTGCTTCCAACGTCAATAGATGCCTAATCATGATTATAGTTAGAACCCGTACCTTCAAGATTAATGCTCGTGCCGCCATTCTGCCATAGCATTATATTTCATAGTCGCATCGCTGGTAAAATACGCATGTGCTACATTGAGTTGGCCACCGCCAACCAAACTGATAAGTACATCCACGCTGATGGATACGCGAGACGACCCAATAATTGTCTTCGTTATTGGCAGACTATGATTGGAACTGTGGAGTCATTATTTAAATTAGGGCCTAGTCAAATCATTAGTGGCGAGACTGTTCTAGGAGGAAGACAATCTAGCGGAGTTGCATTTGATGAATAAGAGGAACTAGGAATGAAGACTTGAGCAGAGTTTGGCGAAATGTGGCGAAGTCACAGCTGCGAAAATTGCCAGAATAGGAAAGAATATTAGAGTTGCAGCTACGAAGATTGGAAAAATGGTCGAAAATGATGGAGTCGCAGCTGCTAGAAAAAGTGAAAGGGATGAAAAATAGTGGAGTTACAGCTGCAAAACTTGGCAGAATGGACAAAAGTAGCAAAGTCGCAGCTACTGGAAAAGTGAAGTGAATGGAAATAACAGAGTTACAGCTGCGAAAATTGGAAAAATGAACAAGGTAAGGAGTCGCTGCTGTGAAAAATGGAGTAACAGGCAAATTTTTCAGCTAGCTCCTGAAAGCTGACGGATTATCCATCTTCTTCAAAGAGCTTTATTAGACCAGAAAAACAATGTAAGGTGTCTACAATCGTCTGACCCATTCACAACTGCTGCTCCTCAAATTAATTCATGCACACAATTCTTCAAAACAAACCCGATCAAGTGTAAAGGGAAAAATAAATAAAATATAGAAAAGAAAAAAAAATTATTTATGTACAAATTATGTGTGGTTATTGCAGTTCTTAAAAATTCATAGGGGTTGAGAAGAATCCCTACCCTAGCATTAACTAATATTCTGGATCAGCTACAACATGTGAAATGAAAGCATTATTTGAGATCGGTTTGTGATACAGTCGCAGCCGATGACCATTTGCAAATAATGATGTCTTGTTTTCATCAATGGCGATCAACTAGACTGTTCCATTGTCAAATACTCAATTTATCTAATAAGGTCCCAACCAATGAGTGCGTAGTTTTCCTTTGAAATCCCTCTTGAATCGAGAATCATATAACAGAGCCCAATATCCTTCTCGGAAGACTTTCTTCTTTATAAATCCATCATGCCATTTAGAGCACTGTTGTTGGATCAAAGTTGTTTAATGTACTACGACTGTGCGCTTCTCATCCAATTCATTGAGCTAATTTAGTCGGTTCCTCTGTGCTTATGATAAATCAAGATTTGCTTCTACAACTGTCTTCAAAGTTCTGATTTCAAATTCAATTAGGAAAACAACATTCTTACCATACACCAATTCATATGGGGAAAAACTAGTGGTGTTACGACATGTAGTGCGATAGGCCCACAGTGCCTCTACAAGTCTCTGAGCCCAATATTTATGATGGATTTTCACTATCTTTGTCAAAATAGCCTCGATGACCTTGTTTGAACTTTCCACTTGGCCATTGGCCTGTGGATGATATGGTGATGTTATTTTGTGCTAAATGTGAAACTTCTGTAACAGGGCTTCCAATTTGTGAGACATGAACTGTGGTCCACCATCTGTAATGATTTTCTTAGGTACTCCAAACCGAGTAAAAATTTCTTCATGTAGGAAATCAATTACAGCCTGATCATTAGCTTTGACCAAGGCTACAGCTTGCACCCATTTGGTCATGTAATATGTGCAAACCAAGATGTGAACTTTCTATTTTGAGAGAGGGTTAATAGGCCCTACGAAATCTAGAGCCCATCTGTCAAATGGTTCAACCACGAGTTGTGGCTGAAGAGGAATTTCATCTAATCTGCTGGGATGGCCCATCCTCTGGCAACTATCACAAGCCTGAACATACTTCTTTGTCTCCCTGAACAATGTAGGACAGAAATAACCCATTCTGAAAACCTTATGACCTGTCCTTTTCTTAGCAAAGTGTCCCCCACAGGGCTCATCATGGCAAGCTTTAAGGATACTGAAATTTCCATCTTCCCTGACACGTCTTCTGATTTCTAAATCAAGCCCTATGTAGAAAAGATCTCCATCAATCCAACAATACCTAGCACTATGTTGTATGATCTTTATTTTTTCTCTCTTCGACAGATGTGCTAGGAGCTTACCTGCAGCCAAAAAGTTAGCAATATCTGCATACCATGGGGAATGAGCTGATATTGCAAACAATGTTCATCAGGGAAGGGATCTTCGAATGGTAAAGTGTCATCACTGTTAGTAATTTGAGATAAAAGTATATAACAACGTTTTCTTTCCTTGGTCTATCAATAATTGTGATGTCAAATTCTTGTAACAGTAGCAGCCATCTAGTAACTCTAGCATTCATGATTGGTTTATTAATTAAATATTTGATGGCAGAATGATCAGTGTGCACAAAACTGGAGTATTCAGTAATGTAGTGTCTAAATTTGTTGATGGCATAAACTATGGCAAGGAATTCTTTCTCTATGACAGTATAGTTTAGTTCAGCAGGAGATAAGGTCTTACTAATGTAATAAATTGCATATGGGTCATTACCTTCCTGCTGTCCTAAAACTTCTCCAATGGAAGTGTCTGAAGCATCTTAAGAGATATGAAAAGGCAGAGCCCAGTTGGGCCCTCGTAAGATGGGTGCTGTAGAAAGCCTTTTCTTAAGTTCAGTAAACGCTATTTGGCATGCATCATTCCAAACAAACTGTGCATCCTTCATCAACAAGGTGAACAAAGGAGAAGCTAGTTTGGAAAAATTTTCTATGAATCTTATGTGATAGCCAGCATACCCTAAGAAGCTACGTACATCTTTTTGTGTTCCAGGAGTTGGTGTATTTTCAATTACCTTAACTTTGGATGGCTCTACCTGGATACCATCAGAAGAGATGAAGTGCCCCACAACTATGCCCTCGCTCATCATCATATGGCACTTTTCAGTGCTCAAAGATAGTTGGCTTTGTTCACAACATTTCAAGACCTTTTCTAAATTTTTCTGTGCTTCTTCATAACTACTACCGTATGGAGTGAAGTCATCCATAAAAATTTTCATGCAGTCATTTACCATCTCTGAAAATATTTCAATCACTGCTCTTTGAAATGTGGTTGGGGCATTGCACAACCCAAAAGGAAGTACCCTGTATGCAAAAGTTCCCCAAGGACAGGTGAAAGTGGTTTTGTCTTGGTCTTTTGGAGCAATCTGGATTTGGTTATAGCCACTAAAGCCATCCAGAAAGGAAAAATACTTCTTCCCAGACAAGGTATCAAGAACCTTATCGATGAAAGGTAAGGGAAAGTGGTCCTTCTGCGTTGCCTTGTTCAATTCTCTGTAGTCCACGCAGACCCTCCATTTCTCATTCTTCTTTGGTACAATCACGAGTGGAGAAACCCACTCACTGTCTCAAATTGGGTATTTAAACCCTGCTTCCAGAAGTTTTTGGATCTCCTCTTTCATTACATCCCTTAGGTTTGGGTTCATCCTTCGTTGTGGTTGACACACTAGCCTAGAGTCGCTCTTAATATAAATGTGATGGGTACATAGATTAGAAGGAATACCCTTCATGTCTGTGTACTCCCAAGAGAAAGCTCCTTTATGTTGTTTCAACATAGTGATTAGCTGTTCCAGCTCACTGGGCGCAAGGTTTGGATTGATCTTCAATGTTTTCCCTGGCTCAATTTCCACTCGGACACTTTTTGAATTTTTGAGACCTGGAATTATACTGGCATCACTGACTAGAGTTTCTTTTGTAACATTTTCTTGTTTTTTCTCATCTAATGTATAATCAAGAATCTGGTAAACATGCTTATTGACAAACATGGGCTCAGTGATGAAATTGTTAATGGTATCATCCTTTGTTTCATCTTTAAAAGTTAAGTCTCTCCCTATTGTTAATAATGGTTGAATGCCTTCCTCCTCCAAATCCACCCAAAGTGGAGTTTCAGCTTCTATGCTTGGTCCAGCTGCAGGGTATAAGGTTAGGCTTTTGATCTCAGTCCCATCTGAGATAGTCATGGATCCCGACCAATAGCTGATACAGGCATCTATTGTGGCTAACCACAGTCTCCCCAAAATCAATGGGTGTCCCTCCAATTGAGACTTCGGTTGTAACACCAAGAAGTCCACAGGGTATTCCCACGAGTCAACAAAAATTACTACTTCGTCCAAGATCCCCTCAGGCTTGATTGTTGATCTGTCAGCAAGTTCTAGAATGGTAGGGGTTGGCCGAAGAGTAGTGAGTCCAAGTTTCTTCACAGTTTCTATGGTAATAGCATTAATAGTCGTGCCTAAGTCTACCAAGACGTTGGGGATTTGTGTGTTTGATATGTGAACTGTAACAGTAGGATTTCCAGGGTCATCATATTTTGCCACAGGAGTCTTCCCCATTATTAATTCTGAAATTTTTTCTAATACATGGACAGTGGGAGGATCCCTAGGCTTTCTTCCTGGTTTCTTGACACATAAATATCTAATAGTCTTAGCATAAATGGGCACATCATGGAGGGCTTGTAACAATGGAATTTTGACATACAAAATTTTCAATTCTCCTAAGAGATTGAATCGAGGTTGTTCCACTATTTTCTGCAAGGCCAATCGTTCAGGATATGGTCATTCTTTCATCAATTGTGTAGGTTGTGCTTCATCGTGTGTTACTTTTGGAGTTCCACCTACTGTTTCGGTAGGAATGTCAACATCCTCAATGATGGGGATTGCTGAATTAACCATATTCTCAAAGTGTTGATTCACTCCAGTTTCAGTCACTGGGGATAGAAAATCCTCAGTGATGATGGGTTCCACTACCTTCCTTGATCATAATTGTATATCATTGCAGGGAATTTTGGAGATGGAATATGCAGGCATGTTGGCAGTCTCAAACTGATGAACTGCTTTATTATTTGGGTTTGGGTTAGGTTGTGCAGGTAGTTGTGGCCGAAGTGGTGCATTCATAGGTGCGACATTGTTTTGGAATTACAGCTGTGGCTGTTGATATTGTTGGTGAGGATACTATTGAGGAGGGTACTGTTGATATTGAGTCTGGTGATGGGGAAAGTTATTTCCTTGGTAGGAATTTCTCTAGTTGGAGTTCCAGGGAGTTTGATTGTTTGACTGTTGTGACCATGGTGTCCAAGAATCAGGATTTTGCATTGGGTTCTAAGATGGATGCCACTATTTATTAGAATAATTTGAAGAGAATTGTGTATTCATATTATTCATATTGTTCATACCATTCATATTATTCAAGAAAATTGATGGATTTGGATTCATACCTTGATTGCGAGGTTGCCAAGGTTTCTTCTATGCAATAAAGTAAGCATGTTCCACATCTGAAGTGGATTCCTATAGAACTGCTTTGAATTTGTGTAATGAAGGACACTCCTTGGTGTCATGCTCCAATTCACATATCCTACATATCTTTTCCTTGTCCAACGGGCATTCTTTCAGTGAGTGCTTTTTCCTACATTTAGGAGAGAATACATCGAGTGTAAGATCTTCTACTGCTTGCCTCTATTTTTCTCTCAAAACATCTAACTGTAAGTAAATGGAACTCATCATATCAGTTTTAAAATTCTCTAGTAAGTTTCCTATTTCTGCTCGAGTGGCTCCTCCACTAGCTGACTTCTGTGTCCTAGTTATGACATCATTGTTGGTGTTGGCATTTCCAACGCTGCCAACTTATGGGAGGTAAGCTCACCTAGGAACTCAACAACCCCAACTATTCTTAGCTGTTTGTTGGGCCTATTCAGATGTATAAATATCTTTCATTCTTAGTAATTTAATCAAGTTATTGTGATACTTCTTCATGGTATCTGAGCCATCTCTACAAACCTCTTCTCTTTTATGTGGAAGTGGTTTTGCAGAATTCTTGTTCTTAGTTGTTCATTATCGGATCTTTAGGTGGTTGGAATTAGATCTATGGGAGATCCAATCTTGATATATTTAGGATCTTGATCCAACTAATATCTATCCTATGAATTTCATATCTCCCCATAATAATTTTTATCATGGCCCTTGATGGCCCATATTCGTCAGAGGTTGATCAATATCTTGGTTCTTATTACTCCATTGTCTCAGGGATTTCTGAGTGAGAATTTTCAATTTGTGGTGGTTTGATTCTTGAATCTTTATTTGTGACCAGATCTGTGTGAACAAAATTTTTAAAGGACCGAATTCGAGCCCCAAATGCATGAGAAAAGCCACATTTTTTTTGTTTCTTAGAGAGATCATTGAGAGGGGAGGTTGAAGATCTTTGCACAGCAGATCGTATCTTTGCAGATCTCACGGATTTATGTGCTCCCTCTATGCAGTTCTTGGTTTTATTAGATGTATTGCTTGTGTTGGAGAAAACTCACTGTGGCTTTGGGTATACCACAACAGATGGATGACTACGAGAAATCAACTCAATTC
The DNA here is from genome assembly GCA_027924585.1 of Larix kaempferi. Lineage (NCBI taxonomy): Eukaryota > Viridiplantae > Streptophyta > Pinopsida > Pinales > Pinaceae > Larix > Larix kaempferi. Next base: position 16,070,417 of record BSBM01000030.1, read on the forward strand.
TCAGAACTATGCTATATAAATGGCAATGCCAAGATAATGAAGAAGATAACCAACCTCGATCCAAACGTTTGATGTCGATCCTCATTCGAGCTTTTCCGATCCGTGCACTTGAATCTGCAAATTAGTCTTGACAGCCAATATACAACAAGTACATATAATATATAAATGGCATTAACATCATCAATAGCAATGGTCCATGATATAACAAGTAAATGCAACCCAATGTAAGATAAACAACATTTACAACATTACTGGAAGAGCATATGAGTATTTCTATTAATAAACAAGAAGAAGTACAAAGTGATATGACCTCTTGCTGGCAACCAATCTGAACCAAGATCTGGATCAATCCACTTGTGCCTCCACCACTTCAATCCTCCATGAATGGAAAACTCAAACTAGATAGGAGTTTGGAAGGTGAACATAAAGGGTTCACAACTGCAAGGATCAATGAGTGTAGACTCAAGATAGGGAAAAAATCTATTAGAGTTCTCTTGCTCTTCTTTCTCCTCTTGTCCATAAGCCACATGTGCACAATATATAGTCCTCTCAAAGGTAAGTGAAAGGACACATCGAGACGTTACTTGGGCAAATGTAGAGCCAAAGGTCACCCAATTACTGCTTTTTGGGAGTAAAAAGTAATAAACTAGTGATTTTTACCATTTTACTTGATACCCGCAGGCTATAGTGATGCAACTCGTGGGTACGCTCGCTATAATGATGCAACAAGCGGGTCAGAGGAAAAATGAGGAAATAATATGTCTGGAGGATATAAAGTGAATCTGAGTCAGTGAAATGGATCCTACAGGCCAAAGAATGCTGATGCTCACAAGGTGGAAGATTACGTCGTAACATTGATGGTTGGACAGATCTCTGATTGCATCAAATCTTGGTTCCTCCACTAGCTAACTTCTGTTTCCTAATGAAGACATCATGATCTCAATATTTGTCTTGCTTGTTAGTTCTAAAGGATCCCATTGAGTACCTTCAACATAATTCGATGATCTTCTCGAAGGGTTCCTTTGAGATGTCCCCTTTGCCAAACAAATTCATCATATCAAGGCAATCTTCTCTAATTCCTCATAGCAAGATAATCTTGAGTACATCTTTTCCAATCTCAATGTGACCAGACCTTTGTAAGTTGTACAACAATATTTCCAAAAAGTCTTCCAAGCTCTCCTCTTCCTTATGAACCATTTTAAACAACTCTTCCTTTCTATCCCTGTTTCTACAATATTCTTGATATTTAGAAAGAAAGGTTTGTTTCATTTGGTCCCAAGTAGTAATGGTCTCATGACCTAGACTCATGAACCACCGCAGAGCATTTCCTTTCAAGGTGGTTGGGAATAGCTTCAGCTTCTGAGCACTGGAGGTATAGTCATAACTACGACATAGGATATCAAACTCAAAAAGAAATTCATCAGGATCTTCAGAAGATTTACCATGGAAATTCAGGAGAACTGATGGTGAGATGTTTTTCATAGGAGCTACTACAGGTGTTTGGAGGATAGGGAATTCTAATGTGACCACAGTGTCATCGAGCTAATTATCTTCCACTTCCTCTTCCCGTTTCTCTCGATGTTCATTCTCCCCTTCATGTTCTCTTTTAGACATGTTGCTCCAAAATTCAATGGACTTCTTTGTTCGTTCTTCCTCTTCCTCTACTTCTTCTTCTTTCCTCCTTTCTTCTTCTCACCTTCTTTCTTCCTCTTCTTCTCCGCGAGTCTCCAACCACACTTCCTTAGTAAATATTGTCCCATTAATATGATAAATCTCCTCTCTATATGGTGCAACCACAATGCTTCCCTTGTCTTCAGGAGGTTTCTTTTCTGCGCTGGGAATAGATGGTCCTATTGTGTTCTCCACCATTGATGCTGAATTCTCAAGATTGGGAGGAACAAAATTTCCTCTTCCTATAGACGTCCATGGTGGTCTGGTAGAAGAATCATCTTTAGCAATTATATCATTGATCAATTTTTGTCTTCCCAAACTTGTGTTACGACCTCGACCTCTTCCACCTGCAGTGTTAGTGTTCAAAGGGGGTTCCCAATTTGTTTTTCTTCTATTCATGCATGCTGTAAATTATTAAACCAAAACGAAATCAATAAAAACAACTACCAACTATGTCTACCAATTACCATCCCCGGCAACGGCGCCAAAATTTTGGTCACCCTATCTGCTAATTAATTACAACTAACACACAATAAGCTCAATATAAATTGTCAACCCAGGGAAGTCTTTTAACTCAATAAAAATAAGCACAATCTATGCATAAAAATTTCAAGTAGTTGATTAACTAAATGGATATAATAATCCTACCTATCTGCTCATCCAAACTCATTCCATAAAGAAAACTAATCTAACTCACACCTCTAGGAATTCAAAGTACAACTACCTTCCTACAGAAATCAACCTAGCAGTTACTGATCTAAGAATAGAAATTGTAACATACCCTTTTTGCTGAAAAACATTTTATGCTGGAAACATTATCTTAACTTTTTATTGTAAAGTTTTATATTGGACAAGTGTCCAAGGATGACTGTAATTTGCACAATATTTTATTATTTAATAAATTAAATAGGAGACAAACACCTAAGGGGACTGTTGAAAGAGTGTTTACTGACCCACTAAGTGGAATGGAATCTGGGGTAGAAGGCAATGGACAAATGACAGTTTCATGAGGCAAGTAACTAGCTGTTGGTATGGGACAACTCCCTTGAAATGTGATCGTAGTTCCCTGAAATATGGCACTGGAGCTTCAGGCTCATTTATTGAAAACTGACCACTAAAGACCTAGGCACTCTATATAAGAGCCATCAAATTATGCACTAAGGTTCATCACTTTTCCTAACGAGGAAATTTACCTTGGGGTTTTGCTGCTTGCACCCAAGAGATTCGATGAGGGGATATGCTAGTTTTTTATCATGGAGTAAGTCTATATGTTTTACTACTGAGTGCAGAGTTATACTACTGAGTGCTGAAGTCACACTACTGAGTGCTGAAGTTATACTACTAAATGCATTGCTTCTACACAGAATCTTCTACCTAGTGGTTCAGTGAATAGGCTCGGGGGTCCAAAGGAGGCAAATAGTTTGGCTACTTCTTCTAGAGAAGGTTGGGAGGAACATGCCTCCTTGGGTGTTTTTCAGTCCTATCTACAGTTACAGGTTTTACTTGTCGTTTCTGATTCTAAGTAGTTAAATTATTATCTGCAAATATTGATTTAGTGTTTATAATTTATTGTCAAATAGATGTATTTCTTTTAGTTTCTGACCTGGTTAGGATTCTACATAATGATGATTAAGTAAGTAAGATGATTGAATAAATATCTTCTCTGCATTTTTCCCCATATTGTTTTTCTGTATCGTACTCTCGTAAAGAGAAGGAAATTAAGATAGATGAATGATGGGAAGAATGCCAATTGATTGAATAGATTAACACTATGAAGTTTTCCCAATATCTCTTCTCACCTATCTACTGCAATATAATTTATGTATGTCTAGGTTTAGGCATTTTAACAGTATATCGTATCACAGGTACTATAACCTTTCTTGCATAAAAATAGAAGTAATTATCTTATCCCTATACAAAACCTAGGGTTTCCTTTTTTCATTTAATTCTTCACAAAAGATAAATGCTATGTTTTTCTCTTATCATTCTTTTCAACAGTTTAGTGTTTAAAGTTCACTGTATTTCTTTCACCATTTTTCATTGAAATATAACAACTGCAAAAATAAATATTTCCTAAGTACACAGTACTGCTATCAAGTATTTATATTTTCGAAAAACATAACTCTTTTCAATTACAAACAACTATGTGATTATTTAGCATTAATTTTCATCCACCATATTCATATCTTTTATGTTGTTTTATTATTCAAACTACAGTTTATTTCAATCACACCTATCATAGGATTAGAAACCCTAGCTTTTTGTCTCATCATTTAATATTCATCGCAGCTGTTAACAAAAACAAATATGTTATCTAAACAGAGATTTTGCTTAACCTTAAACATCGTGACCGGCTCGTAACCCTTCAGTGATCAAACCCTAGTAGTATTAAACGTCTACCTTTTGGGTTAAAAGCATAGTTAAGATTCAACACCATCATTTAAAATAGAAACAAGAATTTAGTTACGATTCCAATACATAGCTGCAATAAAAAAACATTGAGTTTTGGCTCTCGGCCATCACCATAAATCGATGAATAGTGTCAACATTCTAACTACATTATAACCTATCAATACCTTTATACTAAAACAAGCAAGGATTTGAAGTATAAAACCCCTTTGAAAAGTAAAACAATTATTTCAGTAGGAGTAGGGTTCGAACTAGATCTCAGGCATAAAAATATTAATCTTATTATTTCAACAGAGTCAACAAGTGAAGCTTTCTACATCGTTTCAACCAGTACATAGTCAAATACACAAAAACAAGGCGTAGAGCTTGTGGCTCATGGCCATAACTAAAGTATAACATTGATAATCAAGTCCACAGATCTCTAGTGCTTGGTGAACATGGTGAATGCATTTAAAACTCCATTTTCAAAACAAACTCATAACTTCCATTTTAGACGAAGATCGAAGTTCTTACAACAAACAACCCTTGAAGGTTACAGTAGCAAGACGAGTTCAAAACTTCAACAGTAATCCTACAATTAACGTAGAGTTGGATAACAAAAAAATTATTTTATTACTGTTTGATTCCATCAAAACAGCTGAGTGTGAAACCCTTGTTACATTCATAACAACTGTTAGCACCATAATTGTGCTAAGCTTTTGGAGGGATTATTCACCATTTGTGCTAAGCTAAACCCGCCACCTAGGAGGTTTACATGTCAACCGATACATCCGGCACCTCAGCACCCAAGTCCCCAAATTCAAATTGTAAGAAGAAAGCCAAATTCGAAATCCAATATGATATTATATGAAGGGCAGGCTTGTTTTTTACTGAAAATGACTGTTTTAGTCATTGTTTTGCAGCAACTGTTTCAGCCTAACCATACTGAATTTCGGGAAACTGAGAGACTTTTATCTCTAGCACGGGTCAATATTCAACAACCTCTCCTAGAATTTATACAGGTGTCACAGGTTGGGAGCATAGATGAGATCTTTACAGGGTAATTTTCCAGAATTCACGTTTTCTGCATGAGTCATCAACTTCCGAAACAAATCCTGGCCAAATGGAGTCGAATCTAAGGAAACTGAAAGTACTTTTTCTTCATCATGGTCTAGTATACAAAAACCTCTTTCTGTTTTTATACATCTATCACCGTTTGAGACATACAACCATGGCACTGAGAGGCAGTTTTGAGCAGTCCGTGGCCAAATTTGGGTGAAAGGTTGTTGTGGCCGACTCCCAGCTTATTGAATCTTCTTGTGCAGGTGTCCATGCAGTTGTAACAGCTTCCTATTGAGATAAGATCGACCCTAGGGCCAAATAAGATCTAGAAATGCATTGTAATAGAAGAAGAATAGGTTGGAAAATCATTTGGCTGAGGCCTTGGGGAAACCCTGCTATGTTTCCTAAAGCATTTTCTTGAATATATTTGCAGTGTCTGAAGCTAGATTTCAACTGAGATTCTTGTGTAATTGGTCCTGTAGTCTGTTCTTTCTTCTTCTCCCGTGTATTGTGTATCTTCATTGCTATTTCCAGTTTGTAATTTCTTCTCATACTTGGTGCAGTGTAGTAGTTAAGTGGAACTCATACAAATTATTCTCTCCCTGACTCTTTCCAAGTATTTCACCATTATTCTCTGCTAAAGTTGGTGTAGGATTCATCATTGTAGGCCTTACATCAACGAACTGTTATTTTCTCTTTTGTTCACCAATTAAAATCACTTTGACTACAAGCTGATTGCCACCCTGCCTCTATTTGGATAGCTCATGCAACAACATTATATTTGTTTCATGTTTTGACTCCATTTCCCAATAGTTTCTTATGATTTTCTCTCCAAATGTTTAAATCATTTTGTTTCCAGCAGAAATCTGATCTTCTGTATGTTGTAAATGAATATCTTGAATGATGAATGCTGGTGTATGTTTTCACTGTTGACACCTTTGATTATTCCAGTCTTTCATATGTTGTAGAGAGAGCCCTCTCAGACTAAGCTGGGTTAGTAGATTAAGCCTAAAGATTGGTTAGTGGTTACCTCGAATTGCCTTATCCACAACCTTGGGGGTTAATTTGGGTGTTAACAAATTAGCGCTGTTGCCGGGGACAAGACTATCTTATCATCCCTGGGAGAAGGACAAAGGTTTCAGATCTGAATGCTGATGGTGACCAACAGTCAGACATTGAGAAGGTTGTATCATTCACCTGGCGACTCCACTCAACAAAATTCCAGTATGAAGGTGAGTCCACTGGGAAGATCGGTGACCTTATATCAGAATTGAGATCTTGAAAGTCTCATTGCGACTCCACATCAAAGAAATCTAGTGTTTCATTGTTTCACAGGATGGTCTCCTCAGTCTTAAATCAGAATTTGCAGCTCCAGTTTTTCAAGATGGCTTCATTATCAAGAAGGTATGCTCCCATGAACAGAGCTCACATCCCTGGTTTTCCAAATCTTATTCCTAAAGTAGATTGGCAAACTTGTTTACCTAAATTTAAAAATCAGAAAGGAGATGATGCTACTGTTCATTTGATTAGATTTCATGTGCATATACATAAGCTTGGGATTGGTTTGCCTAAGGATTGTTTGATGAAAATGTTTATGGCAACATTAGAAAAGAATGCAAATTCATGGTATGAGGAATTACCATCAGCAAGTTTGTGTTCCCTTGAGGATTTTCACATAGCATTTCATGAGCATTTTAGAAATCAGTACCCCTCCTTGCTACTAGTTCAAGATTGTTGCATGCATGTTAAAGGTTTCATTGAAGATTTGGAAGACATGTACGGTAGTGAGGAGTTTAAGTATGAAGAGATTTTAGAAATGTTGCATGAAAATCCCTTCCATAAAAAAGAAATGCAAAATAAGTTCCATGACAGTCAAGACACCCTGTAGCAGACACTAGTTTCTCCTGTGGTAGTGAATGAAGAAGGAAAACACACTGTTGAAGGTCATGTTCCCCTACCTAAATATGATGAAAGTTTGCAGCCCTCTTGCCATTCTTTATTTAACCAAGCTAATGAGGAAAGTAGCCAATCAATTGTCTCTGCTCCTTGTCCATTTTCTGATTTAGACATTGAAGAAAGAAATGCTATCTCGAATTCCTTTGAAAGTCAAGCTGAAATCCCTGTTGAATTAAGTGAAGGAGAAGAAGCCATAGAAGAAGCTAGCTGTCATAATGCTCATGAAAACTTTCAGAATGTAGTTTCTCCTTTGGCTGAAAGTGAAGATGGCAGTGGCCTTGATGTGGAACATGTGCAGCAGTTTCGTCAAATCTCATTTGATGATCATCCTTCTTAGTCAAGTTTTCCTTCATGCCCTTCATTTTAAGAATTATTGTGTCAAGAAGGAATTACTTCCTTTGCTTCTCTTGAAAATTTGTGTGATATTTCTTTTGAAACACAAGCAGAGAATCAAAGTGCATATTCAGAAATTTCAAAGAGCCAAGAAAGTGGATTGCATATAACGGATGATCTTGGTTCTATTAGGATACATGAAGGATTAAACATAGATGATATGGAGGATAGGAGAGAATCATAATTGCTTGATGTTCAAAGGGATGTTCCTCATTTTCAAGAGCTGATGGTTACATCTGAAATAAGAATAATTGAGTATGGGATGTGCTCTTTTCTTTCCGCGTACAAGCATGAAGTGTCCCCTGACCTTCAAGACCCTTTTGCCAGTTTGTTGAAGTCATTGGAATGGGAGGATGTTGTTATTTTAATGGATCATGAAGAATCTCCCAATACAAGGTTTGAGTTTCCATCTTCTCGGTTCCTATTGCTATTCGGAAGAGCTGTATGCATGTTCCTGCCAAGAAACCATTTGATGGATTGGCTTCATTGGCATTTATGCATTATTTAATTGAGCAAAGAATTTTACATCTTAGAGTAGGTAGCTAGTCTAAATAAGCTCACAATGAGAATCTCTTTCAGTAGTCTTCTGAATGTACAGTTCAGTTTCAGTTTTCAGCCTCCTTCAATTTTTAGTTTGCAGCATATACAGTCATTTTTCAGCCTAATGTTTTCAGTCAGTTTTCAGTTTTCAATTTTCAAGTTCAGCTAAGAAATTTCAGTATGTCTCTCATTCAATGGCTGCATGCTAAGGTAGTAAAGGGAGCTTCAAGCAAATGGAGTAAGAAAGCCCTGAGCAAAAGAAAAAGAGTCTCCATAAGTTGGCAAAAAAGAGAAAATGGACTTTATAAGCCCGTGATCAGCTTTATATATCTGAATTGAGCATTTAAATTTCCATACGAAGACAAAAGTTTTAAGTTTTTGTGGAAGCAATATATAGCCAAAGCATAATGAGACAGGTTTTAAAGAATTCTTATGGTTGGGCAAAAGGTTGCGGATAAAGGCATTAAAGGAAGCTTTGGAGTAAAGGAAGCTTTGGAGAAAAAGAAAGCAAATTTTATAATTGGTGCCGATGCAGAAGATTTTATTCATTTCAATCAAATTTTTAAGACATTGGTTACATGTGAGATTTGGATTTAACGTCAAGCTTTATTTCGTTTTAGCCAAAGTTTATTTTTCATATACATTTGAGCCCAAGTTTGAACTTGCATGAAAGCAAAGGTTCTAAATTCTTATGGCATTGATATAGGCCAAAGTTTAAAATGAGATTTTAAATTTTCATGGCTGGTCCGAAAGTCTAAAACTGAAGCAAAAAGTAGTTGGGCCCATCCCGAGCTCAACTCCAAGAGCATTGCAAGTGACCAACTGCTAAGTCGAAAGGAGCCCCATGCGAACCACTACAGTTGAACTCCAAGCGCTGAGCCTTAGAGCACTCCCTTATAGTTTGATACTTGATATATGCTAAACGATATGGGATATATAAAGTGCAAATGGACTTTTCTTCTTTTGAATGGGGGAGAAAGCAGATCAACGGCCCAAGTGAATAACGCTAATATAACATGCGTGAAGTAGGTCACGATCAAAATCGTCACAGTCTTGTTGAACATCGTGCACCTTTCATCGGCTAAGATCGAGCAGGGTGCAGATCAATGGCTGCCAGCAATAGCGTAGATCTTACTTGTGCATCAGCCCTACAAGGCCAAAATCTCTTCCATTTTAAACGGTCGCACCATTCGATGGTCTCGATCAAAGCATGAAGGAAATCTATGATCCACATGCTGTTTGAAAAGTTAACTTGCACGGGAAAAGCCTGACAGAAGTGGTTGTTGATTTATTGAGTGATCAAAATGAGTAAAGAGCCGAGGAGTAGCGAGGGAGATCTTAGCGTCCACAAGAGGAGGTTTCTTTCGTTTCTAGCGTCATTTCCCACCGTGACTTAGTTAACTCTAAGCTATGTTGAGCTACATGAAGCATCGACCACCCAGCCGCAAGTGTTGTGGTTGTCTCTCCCGAAAAATGGACCGATAAACAATGGCCAAATTGGAGGTAGCCAACCCATGTTGGATAGTTTTCCTGATGCGTAGCATATCTTTTCTCAGATGCTAGAGAGAAAAAAGGGTAATCGAAAATGGAAGAGTGCACATTCTCGCCCATGTTCCGGTACAGATAGGAGTATGGGGGAAGAGGAAGAAAAGGGAGGGATTTCCATCTACTGTCCATCCATATATTTCAAATTGGCTATAAACTTTGCACAAATATACCAAAGTATCATGACGAATGATGTAAAGCAACCTCACATGGTAGCAATATGTGGGTTGCGAAGTGCCACTTTTTGATATAACATGTATTACATGGTAGGCCAGATACAGCCTCTCGCCCTTTTCGGCCTTCAGATCGTCTTTGCTGAAGGATGTCAATAAAAGACGCATACGTGACTCCAGCTGTAGTATCAGAGCCTGGTCTTTTACGTTTGAAACTGTGATCTGTATCAACTAAATAAAAGTGCGAGATATGGGGTTGTGCTTGAGAATTTTCCTATATATGCAGAGAAAGTGCCGTCAAGGAAAGGGCAGTTTCGAATGAGTGATTTTGTTTCATTTTCATTCCTGGCATCGGGTGCCCTCTAGTCCCCAGAAGATTTTGGAAGAGATGGTGCAGGAGAAGCAACTTGAAGGTCTGATAGATGCTGAGAGAAAAGGGAGATTGTTCTTCTGTGCAGAGTGTGTCATTGGCTGACAAAATTTGTAAGATCCTCAGGCTGGGAGCCAGCTTTGGACCAATTGCAAAGTTTTCCCCACTTGATAAAGGATCTGAGCACGTTGAAGGAATTGATGCTTAATGAAAGTGATGTGGATATAAAACTTCATTTCTTCTAGACTGGCCTCTCCAAGCAATCAAAAGAAGTAGGGTAGAATTGTTAAAGTCAAAATGGTCTAAAAACATGTTTTCTGCGAGGCGAAAAGAGTATGGTTCTATTCATTGTGGTAAAGGTTGGGCTGCACCAAAGGAGATACAGGCTGCTGCAACACTTTTGAATGTGGAAATATTTGTTAAAAAGATACTCAGTATTTTGATACAATGGTCAGAGCAGCATTGTTAGCCATGTTATATCTGCATATTTTTGCTTTTGTCATGTCACTTGATCCGAGAGAAGCATGGATTCCATTAAAAATTTGATCTAAATTGGCATTAAGCGTTGAGTGTCATGCTTTGGGACACATATGTAAGTAGATGGTGAAAGTAGGGTTTTGTTTACAACATGCTAATTTTGTTTTGACAGGCCACTCACCAGTATTGATGACATTTCCAGACTGAGGCAATTAGTTTGCTTTAGCTAAAAATACAAGTAGCATTTGAAGGGATAAAATATGGCAAAAGTAGGTCTAGGACAACCTAATTTCAAGAAAGGGTGGATTGGAGACATTTCTCATTCCAGGGGGTTGCATGTATGCTGGTTTTCAGTGGAGGAAACTGTTTCAGTTGCAGACGAAAGCTAAATTGCAGGATCAGAAGGGCTAGCAAGTTATAGAGTTCGGAGTAAAGTTTTAAGTTTGAAGTTGGGAGCCACCCAATGGATCAGGAACTTGGTCTACGGGGTTCTCTGCTACCTCGCAGGGAGGATAGCATCCCTGGTTGGAGCTAGTTGTTAGCACCAAAATTGTGCTAAGCTTTTGGAGGGATTATCACCATTTGTGCTAAGCTAAACCCACCACCTAGGAGGTTTACATGTCAATCGATATATCCGCCACCTCAGCACCCAAGTCCCCAAATTCAAATTGCAAGAAGAAAGCCAAATTCGAAATTCAATATGATATTATATGAAGGGCAGGCTAGTTTTTTATTGAAAATGACTGTTTTAGTCATCATTTTGAAGCAACTGTTTCGGCCTAAACATAATGAATTTTGGGAAATTGAGAGAGGTTTATCTCCAACACAGTCCGATCTTCGATAACCTCTCCCGTAATTTACACAAGTGTCATAGGTTCGGAGCATAGATTATATATTTATAGGTTTATTTCCAGAATTTACGTTTTCTGCGTGAGTCATCAACTTCCGGAATAGATCTCAGCCTGCTAGAGTCGAATCTGAGGAAACTGAAAGAGTTTTTCTTCAGCACGGTCCAATATCCAAAAACCTCTTTCATTTTTTACACAACTATCACCATTTGAGATATAAAGCCGTGGAACTGAGAGGCAGTTTTGAGCAGTCCGTGGCCAAATTTGGGTGAAAGGTTGTTGTGGCCGACTCCCAGGTTGTTGAATCTTCTTGTGCAGGTGTCCATATAGTTCTAACGGCTTCCTATTGAGATAAGCTCAACCCTAGGGATAGATAATATCTATAAATGCATTGTAATAGAAGAAGAATAGGTTGGAAAATCATTTGACTGAGGCCTTGGGGAAACCCTGCTTTGTTTCCTGAAGCATTTTCTTGAATATATTTGCAGTGTTTGAAGCTGGATTTCCACTGAGATTCTTGTCTAATTGGTCCTATAGTCTATTCTTTCTTCTTCTCCTGTGTATTGTGTATCTTCATTGCTATTTCCAATTTGTAATTTCTTCTCATACTTGGTGCAATGTAGTAGTTAAGTGAAATTCATAGAAATTATGCTCTGCCTGACTCTTTCCAAGTATTTCACCATTATTCTCTACTAAAGTTGGTGTAGGATTCATGATTGTATGCCTTACATCAACGGACTGTTCTTTTCTCTTCTGTTCACCAATTAAAATCACTTTGACTATAAGTTGATTGCTACCCTGCCTCTATTTTGATAGCTCATGCAACATCATTATATTTGTTTCATGTTTCATGTTTTGACACCATTTCCCAATACTTTCTTATGATTTTCTCTCCAAATGTTTAAATCATTTTGTTTCCAGTAGAAATCTGATCTTCTGTATGTTGTAATTGAATATCTTGAATGATCAATTCTGGTGTATGTTTTCACTGTTGACACCTTCGATTATTCCAGTCTTTCATGTGTTTGTAGAGAGAGCCCTCTCAGACTAAGCTGGGTCATTAGCTTAAGTCTAAATATTGGTTAGTGGTTACCCCGAATTGCCTTCTTGACAACCTTGGGGGTTAATTTGGGTGTTAACAAATTGGCGTCGTTGCCGGGGACAAGACTATCTTATCATCCCTAGGAGAATGACAAAGGTTTCAGATCTGAATGCTGATGGTGAACAACAATCAGACATTGAGAAGGTTGTATCATTCACCTAGCGACTCCACTTAGCGAAATTTTAGTATGAAGGCGACTCCACGGGGAATATCGGTGACCTTATATTAGAATTGAGATGTTGAAAGTCTCATGGCGACTCTACCCTTGAAGGTTACAGTCTACAAGTAAATCTTTCTACATCGTTTCAACCAATACATAGTCAAATACACAAAAACAAGGCATATAGCATGTGGCTCATGGCCATAACTAAAGTATAACATTGATAAACAAGTTCACAGATCTCTAGTGCTTGGTGAACATAGTCAACGCATTTAAAACTCCATTTTCAAAACAAACTCATAACTTCCATTTTAGGAGAAGATCAAAGTTCTTACAACAAACAACCCTTGAAGGTTACAGTAGCAAGAGGAGTTCAAAACTTCAGCAGTAATCCTACAATTAACGTAGAGTTGGATAACCAAAACATTATTTTATTACTGTTCGATTCCATCAAAACAACTGAGGGTTAAACCCTTGTTACATTCATAACAACTTTGACTGTTAGCAGCATAACATAACCCATTATAAGGGTAGACCGAGGATTCAATCCTCCTTATGTATGCTTCAAGGCATGTAACCATTGTAAACGATGGCCACACAATCAGATTTCGAAGTGCTCCAGCTAAGCTACACACGAGCAATAGTTGCCAGGAAATCTATGGGGGGGAAACCACCGAGACTTACCATTCACATTTAGTAGTTTCCCATCAGCTTGAGTGTAGAACCCTATAGACATAGGTACCTATCATTTAAACAGAAGAGGGTTAAATCTAAAGTTCCAAGTGTAAGCCATATTAACTATTACAATACACAGAAATTATACTAAAACGTTACCTTAATAAATACCGAAAGACAGAGGCGATAGCCTATGCAACCAGCTCAAATCCTAAGACATCACTTTTAGGAACCCATGTCAAACCTTCTATCTACTTTGTTAGTATATTGTTGTTGGATGCATATGCTTTGTAAGTCATCCCGTAGTATTTGCTGATCCATAGTTTGTATTATTGTTGTTGGATGCATATGCTTTGTAAGTCAACCCGTAGTAATTGTTGATCCATATTTTGTATTGGCCCATGGTTTGTATTGACACATGGTATTGGCACCTAGACTTAGTATATAAGTTTGCGTTGAGACCAATGAAGGCACCGTGAAGTTATTTGTATTGAGCTTGCTCAAAGGAGGTTGCCCCTCAAAGTGGCTTACGATCAATATAAAAGTGATTCTGAGTTCTGTTATTTCGTTATTTCATGTGTTTTCCTTAATTAATATTGCAGGTTCTTCACATCTGGTATCAGAGCACTTTCTTGGGCTCGTTAGGTGAAATTTATGCCCAAATTTTTTTGGCATCTGTTGCAGCTTTGGATCTGGGAATAATCCCTATCCGCTTAACTGTGGGAAGTACTTGGGCATAAGCCCTAAAACTCATTGTGAGGAGTACCATAGGAACCCCAAAGTAGCTGGCCCATTGAGAGGACCTGCTAGCGAAAAGGGCAACGACCCCTACCTAATTGACTAGTTCCCACTCGTGAGGTAAACCAAGAGCTGTCGTTTGTGGCAAAGCAGTTATCATTTTTACCTGAGCCGTGGAGTGAGGGGTACTGCCCCTATACGCAAGTCGTTAGACAGCATTGGTGGCCGAGTGAAACCTTGAACTGTTAGGAAGCTGCACATACCTGGGGTCCATATCTATTTTCAGCTGAACTATTGCCAGTCACTTCCGTGCCATTTCAGATCCAGCCGTCTTCGATCCATTCAGCATCGTTTCAAATCCATTTGTTGCCGATCACTTCCGCGTCGTAGCAGATCCATTCTAGAAAAAAAAATAAAAAAAATTGGCCATATCTCCCTTGTGTTTACTCCATTTCCCTTGAAACTTCCTTGACACCCCTTTAATCCCATTCTGCATATTTCATTCTTGAGGACCCTATCCCAAATTCCACTCCCGAAAGCTCGAAATCCCACATTTTTCTATTTTTAGGGTTTTCCATAACTTCATCGGATTTCACCCAATCGCCTTCAAACTTTACCATAGAGTTCCTTTCCTAATTCCGCTTCTTTGTCCCTCTCTGCCAAATTTTTTTATTCTTTTACCCCACTTCTGAAATCCTCATTTTTTGCTTCCCTATCCACTAGAAAGTGTCCAAAACCTATTCAAACCCCAATTACCCATCCAAGTTTTTCCCAAATCCAAATTTCTCTTTACTAAATAAGCCTTTGTTTGTGGTTTTCTATCCATTCCATATAAAAACAAAAAAAACAAAAAAAAAAACTTATGGTTATGGTTGTCACCCGCCCAGGAGCAAAAACCATGGAGGAAGCACTTGTAGCCATCCAAACCAAACTCCAAGATCTTGATGAAAATTTTTTTAGCCTCCATCTTTAGCATTCAGCCATGAGCAATAACCGACATCAAGAATATTCTGCATCCAATGGGTTCTCTTCTTCCAACAATTTCCGTGGTCCGAAGCTTCAATTTCCTTGCTTCAATGGTATTGATCCGACTGGATGGATCTATCATATAGAATAGTATTTCAGTCTGCATAATACTTTTGATGTCCAAAACGTTCCACTTGCATCCTTTCATTTGGAATAGGAAGCCCTTCAATGGTACTATTGGTACATCAAGGTGCATGACGAGTCAAAATGGATAGATTTTCGCCAACTCCTTTTGCAACGATTTGGTCCTAGTTCTTTTGATGACTTCACCAGAGCACTCACTAAACTTCGTCAAAGTGGCACTATGAGAGAGTATCAGACATAATTTGAGAAACTAGCCAATCACACAGAAGGATTGTCTGATGAATTTTATAAGAGTTGTTTTATCAGTGGTCTTAAGGATGAAATCCTGTCAGAGGTTAAAATGTTCTGTCCCAACACAATGATGGAAGTCCTAGGGTTGGCTAAGTTGGCAGAAGACAAGATTGCATCCCAACAATGCTTTAAACCCACTTCTGTTCCCTTCCGAAATATGGGTTCTCAACGACCTCCCATCCCGCCAGCTCCTCAACCAACTCCTATCAAGCATTTGTCTGAAATAGAGATGCAGGCACGCAGGGAAAAAGGGCTTTGTTCTAATTGTGATGAGACATTCACTCAGGGACATAGATGTGTTCAACAAAAGCTCTATCTCTTGGATATGGATTCTCCGACTGCCTCTAAAATTGGTGAAGAAGCTCTAGATCCAGTGGATGATTAGGTCGACATTCAAGAGCCGCCTATTGACCCCCCATCTCAAGATGAACAACCAGAGATATCTCTCCATGCTTTATCCGGAGTCACCACCCCCCAAACAATGCGGGTTAGGGGTACTTCAAGAAGCTTCCTCTTACAATGCTCATTGATTCTGGTAGCACTCATAACTTCATTGACCCTTAGATCGCCAAACATGCTGATTGTTTTGTCCATCCTTGCTCCAACTTTGAAGTCATGGTTGCCAATGGGGGCACCTTACCTTGCAAGGGGAAGTGTCACAATGTGCGTCTCTCTCTAGAAGATATAAGCTGCGCTCTGACATGTTTGCCTTGTCCCTAGGCGGATGTGATGTGGTTTTGGGCGTTCAATGGTTATGTACACTTGGCCCCATCTTATGGGATTTTGCTGAACTTTGGATGCAGTTTTCAGTCAATGGGAAACAACACAAATTTAAGGGCTTACAACAAGGGTCTCTCTGCATCATCAGTTCACATTGCCTTGAAAAGATCCTTAGGAAGAATTCACATGGTGTCATCGCTCAACTCCATTCCATTAAGATGCACCCATCAACGGTCTCCCCTACTTCCTTGGATAGATATGCAGGTTTCCTTCTTGAACCAGTGGGATTGTCACCTTCAACAGACCTTTCCGGTAAGAATTTAGCCACATCTACATCTCAGCAGGAAATGATGGCTATTTTGCATGTAGTACCGAAGTGGAAGCCATCCCTATTAGGAAATTATTTATGCATCAAGACTAATCTCCAAAGTCTAGAACATTTTATAGAACAATGGGTTCCCTCACCAGCACACCGGAAATGGGTTATCCAACTCATGGTTATGACTATGCGATCACTTACAAGAAGGGTAAGGATAATATGGTGGCAGATGCTCCTTCTCGCCAATTTGATGACCCAGTTTCTCTTACAGCTATTTCTCTGCTTATTCCAAATTGGTTGCAATCTGTTCAACAAGGCTATCTCTTCTATGAACTCCATGCTTCTTCATTGGCAGGGCACTCTCAATTCCTCAAAACCTATGACCGGGAACAATGTAACTTCTTTTGGAAGGGACTGAAAATGAAAATTCACCAGATGATGGTTGAGTGTGATACTTTCCAGGTCAACAAGGGTGAAACAACACTCCTTTCAGATGTGGACAGCTATTTCTATGGATTTCCTAGAAGTGCTCCAATGGTACAATACCACATCTAAAAGGACACCATATGAAGCAGTTTATGGACAAGCACCGCCAGTTCTTCTTCCATACACACTCAGCAGCTCCCCAGTTCAGGCAATTGACTAAGTTCTTCAAAACTACGATCATATTCTTCTCATTCTGTAGGACAATCTTCACATGGCAAGAATTCGACTGAAACAACAAGCTGATCAGCACCGTTCTAAGTGCACTTTTCATGCAGTTGATATGTCGGTCCTTCTTCATCTACAACCTTCCAAGCAATGCTCCCTGAAACTCAAAAGGCGTCAGTGGGCCGGAATGCAACCCAAGGATGCTATAGGGGAACCACTCCTTCAGATTCTGCATCAATTTCCACATTTAAAGCTTTGAGGACAAAGATTTTTCTAAGGGAGAGGGGATGTTAGGAACCCATGTCAACCTTTCTATCTACTTTGTTAGTATATTGTTGTTGGACGCATATGCTTTGTAAGTCATCCCGTAGTATTTGTTGATCCATAGTTTGTATTATTGTTCTTGGATGCATATTCTTTGTAAGTCGTCCCATAGTAATTGTTGAGCCATATTTTGTATTGGCCCATGGTTTGTATTGACACATGGTATTGACCCATGGTATTGGCGCCCAGACTTATTATATAAGTTTGTCTTGAGACCAATCAAGGAACCGTGAAGTTATTTGTATTGAGCTTGCTCAAAGGAGGTTTCCCCCTCGAAGTGGCCTGCGATCAATATAAAAGTGATTCTGAGTTCTGTTATTTTGTTATTTCGTGTGTTTTCATTAATTAATATTGCAGGTTCTTCACAATCTCACTACGAATGTTGAATGCAGCTATCACTTGCACACCAAGAACTCAACTCTTAAAGCTATCAACAGGTATCAGATCTCACTCACAGGTTACGGGTTCGAAACTTGGCAAGAACTCTCAACAACCTGTTATTTTCAAACCCTAAACATTTGCAGGCCGGCTGACCTCTCTCCAGAACTATCCTCTATCACAATGAAGGCTCATGGAAACAACAACGCCGAAACATAGAGTATTTAGGGTTATTTTCCCAAGTATTGAGATCATCTCCAAATCAACGGTGTAGATCATAGGTTGTAATCCCAAGCACTTGTTACATTAAAGACATTTCATTATACTTTCCACTACACACTCCAACTCAGAAGGACTCTAGGACGAGGGCCAGTACAGCTCAACATTTTTGGTATTGACCTCACAATATTTCACTTAAGACTAGACATGTAGTCTACCACCAAGGTCTCCCATGAAGGTGGTAGATGAGTGAGTTAAATGCCGAGATTGGATTCCAAACTCCTTCCAGCACACTTATCCATTACATCATTAGGACCCTGTCCTTGTTTTACGTTGGGACAAAGGTGCTTATAAACTTGCCACATTATATATACATAGGTTAAAATAATTACACCCTTGAATGTTGAACTGAATACTTACCATGTGTATGATCAAAGTCTCACGGTAATGCCTATAGATTTCTTATGGTTGGTATATAGGACCCTTGCATAAAACTCTTAGCTTATATCTAATAATATAGGAAAAAGCTTGGAATTAACATATAGTTTATATGTCATAAGTAAATATATATGTTTTCATCTAGCTCTTATGCCATAATATTTACATATAGTTTAGGTGCTATAAGAAATATATAGGAAGTGTATATAAATACTTCTTAGGAACTAAAGTGTGAAGTATATATATATTATACTCTAGGAAAACAAATTATCATGCATTTTAGCCTATGAATCTTAAAGGCACATGATCTTTCTACAATTATTTGCATCGTATATTATTTCTAATCAATGCTTTAAATTTCTAATTCATCCTTTGAGTGTAAACCATAAATGCATGAGAGGTTAGTTTATAGTTGCAACTGTTAGACGAGTCATTTAAAGTACCTTGATACTTTAAACAAAATCCCTGATGATTATCTGAAGTGCAATTTAATTTATACTTGACCCGTTGTACCACCCTTACCTATAATCTGCGAAAAAAGGGAGGTCCAAATGCTTTAGCGTGAATGCTAAGTAAGCCTCAGGGTACCCTTAGGACCCCTTTCAACATCAAAAGAAGAAAAACAGTTAGCATTTTTAAACACTATTATCCAAAGGAGCATTGACATAGGAAATATAAAAACATAGCTGAACATCCAATAGTACTTTAACGTAGTCTATAATATCAACGGACATCAAGACGCAAAACAATACAAAGAATGATTGTTATAAACATTTATTTTAGTATGACAACATAGAAGCATTAATTACAATTCCGCACAGTTAGTTTATGTATTAAATGCTGCATTGAAAAATTTAAAATTTTTGGTAAATTTTGGGATGTTACATAAATGAACTAGATTACTTTTGCAAGAAGTTAAATCCTATAATTATCAAACTACAGTATTCAATCTTTACCAAAATGATTCATCTAGCAACTACTACAAATCATTCACAATCTGCCTAATCTAATGAATTCAATAAAGATACAACATCAACCAGAATTAGAAAATAAGCTTCAACATCAAATTGATAAATATTGGAAATGCTAGAAAGCATAAATGACTGAAAAGGATTGAAGCTGAGCTTGGTTGTAATAGCTAAATTGAACAAACATGTATTAATCAAACTATCCTACACAGTCAACTATCACACCACATAGTTGCAACTATTCATAATGCAATTAATAAACTACCAAGAAAGAATGCAATTGGAAATTCTCTGTTGCAACTATCAGTAATATGCCTAATGCGATTCCACAACACACAACAAGAAATAAATCTAAATACCTACTTAACTCAGCAATCTCTGTGAGAAGGAGGGCCCTGGCCTTCTAATAGAGACACCATGAACTACCACAAATTAAGACACAGAAATATGAATAACTCTACTCTTCATTAAATATGGTAATCCACAGTCTCAACTCTCTGTTATAGCCCGTACAAAATGATTACTAACCAACCCTAGACTTTGAAAGCCTTCCCATATTTATACATGAAGAATACAGTTCGTGATCCACTAATTTCGTGCAGCAATGAAGATATATGATCTTCATATTGCAGAGTTACAGCTAAACTGTTAGAGTTGTATTGAATGAGGTTGTTGGACATGAAGGATGTTGTTACTCTGGTAGTCAATGGATCAACGGATTAACCAATTGGGAGGCATCCTGTCTATTGGAGTAATGCTCTGTTTCAGCGAAGATCTGTAACAGCTTCATGTGGAAAGATACACTGTCCCTTTGAATATAAGGAATCAAATATTGAAGATTAACAGCTGGCACCACGTGTGATTCTTTCCCAAGGCATTGCAGATGATACACATGTGCTTTGATCTTAACTTAATGAAATCAACACAAGTTAGCATAAATTGAAGGCTAGAATTCATAACCATAACAATCTTAGGCATTAATTAAATGAAACAATAATGAATTATACCTTGTCAGGATTACTGATTGATCTGAAAAAAGGAAGGTATGTGGTTTATGAGAGTAGGGTATAACAAGGCAAAATGATGAAATAGGTATGGTCAAAAAAGGGCATTTCCAAGGCCCAACAATTTCCTACTCCCCCGCCCCCAATATTCCACAAAAAAATGTATGCAAATTTCGTTCGTTTCCCACCAGATCATGTATCATCGGTTTGATGTTATATATGTTGATATCTATATATATACTGCATTTTTCATGTTTATGTTGATGTTTATTTATATGTACTTGATGATGATGTGTATGTTAGCTCAGGCTAGATCATGCTTTTCATGTGTGTGATGGTTATGCATGTTATAATATAATGTGGCTTGTGTTATGTTAGATGGTGAAAATGATTATGATGGTACGATGATGTTTATGTTTATGTTTATTATGGTATGATGATGTTTACGTTTAATTTTTTTTAGGTGGCATGATGACATATATTTAAAATAATAAATTATCTAATATTTATTAACGACATGTTATTGATTGATCATGTGTTTAAAACAGTGATTGTTAGATGGTGACAATGATAAGGATGGTATGTTTATGTTTATGTTGTGAAAATGATGATGATGGTACATTTTTGTTTCTGCTTATGGTTAATTTTATGATGGTATGACTGTGATGTTTAAATTTACATTGTAAATTATGTTACAAAAGAAGTTTTTGTATGACTTAACAAGTTTTGAAATCCTTTGAAAGTTTTCAAAATTTTAGTATCATTTCGACCATTTTTCATATTAAATAATTATTGATTTGAGAATAAATCACATATAGTTAACACTCATAAACATAACATATGAACTGTCACTACAACACAAGTCAATTTTTTGAACCTTTGTAAATAAAGTGATTGGGTTTTTAATTTTGGTCAAAATTTTAGCATTCGACCATTATTTATATTAAATAATTCCAACATATGTTTTGTAGACAATTTGAAGTATGGTTTCAAGGTGATATAACACAAGGATACCCTAACAAGATACTTTCAGCAAAGATCACAAGGATATTTTTCTAACCATGATACTGGTATTAGTATTAGATATATAAGGCTAAATGAAGTACATCTTCAATAGAGGTACATGAATAATACTTTAATCAATCACATAGTTAGTACATACTTTTCAAGTAGACATACGAAATACCACTAGGATATTACCAGAATACCTACACATGAAATGTTACCAAGATACTACCAAAATACCTTTCAACAAATATCATAAAGATACCTTTCTAATGAGTATTCCAAATATAATTATCAAAAAGATATTTTTCTATCAAAGATCGCAAAGATCACCTGAACATTTTATGGAATTAATGTAAGAGGTAAGCAAACTTATATGCAACAATTCCAATCTAACTAACAAACAAAAAAGGGCCATAACAACCAACAATTAAACATGCTACCATTCATCTCCACACAAAGAATAAGTCTTCTTTACAGAACTGTCAAAATCCAATATAAATCAACTAATATTAATTAGTATCAACTAGTAACATAAACCAATTTCAATCATATATCAGTCATACATATGCCACTCCATAATACATCAATTCATAATACCTCAACCATATATAAATCATATGTCGATCATATATCAATCATACACCAATATAAACTTGCAATGACCCATACATGCATCCACTAACCATACAAGCGTCAATCATAGTACATTAACTAGAATATAACAACCATAACAAATCAACTAGAAGCAAAATACATTAACCATAACAAATAAACTAGAATACATCAACCGGAACACATCAATCAAAATACATCAAGTATAATACTTTAATCGGAATACATCAATCATAACACATCAATCAGAACACATCAACCAGAATACATCAATCAAATCAGGATACATTAATCATACAAATTTCAACCCATAATGAAAAATAACAACCAATAGAAACCATATGAATAACAATATCATCCATACAACATCCAGTCAACATAATCCATCATTCATCAAGCATAAAAAAAAACAATCATAACAAGCAAGAAAAACCAATAATAGCTATCACAATATCATACATGTATCAACCATTAATCAACCGATGTCAATAATTAACAATCAATAGTATCAAAGAACATGCATCAACCATTCAAACAATATCATACATCGACCATAGAAATCATTTCCAATAATTACTATTTATAATAACATTATATATAGTTATTAGCACATGACAATATATATAATTTCCATATTTTAATAATACATTTATATAACCAACAACATCGCGTAAACACTACTAATACTGCACTTATGTAAACACTCAACACATGCACAACCATACATCTTTCCTGCATACATACTCCATCAATCGCGATGTCATACATACTTTGATGTAAATCTCATCCAATCCCCATATACTAACCATACATTACGTTACTAATTAATGTACACATATCACACTATTTATGCTATCAACCAAACTAAATGCATAGTCACCTCAAGCAACCAAAATCTTATAATATTCTGCGATAAAATAATTACAAGCTATACAACACAAGAGCATACACTCATACCATACACCATACTTACTATTACTATGTATTATTTCTATACATACGCCCATTTTGTTTACATAGATATTATAATTCTTCAATCATATATCATAATATTATTAATCATATACACATCATATTAGTCATATAACCTATATATCCCATATTTTATACACCCATATAATTATTATGTTATACCATAATCTCCATACAATTACATCGGTATAATTACGTAATCCAATAATATCATATTAGAGACACATTATAACATATATACTAACATAATACTTTTGGTCACACTATACTTCCTAATACTTCCAAAAGCTTCCAAATACTCCCAAATACTTTCGAACACTTTTAAATACTTCCAAAAGGCTTCCAAACACTCTCAAATACTTCCAAACTTTACACTTACATCATTACAAAGATACATTAATATCTATACATATAGTATATACAGAATATCATATACATGTAATATTAATAATTATTGCATATTTTAAAATACATATTACAACACACACACAAATACACACATATACATTTAACAACTATATATATCACACATATTATACAATTATATATATATATATATATATATATATATATATATATATATATATATATGTATATTATGTGTACTATATATAACATTTATATTATGCTATATTCAATATTATATACCCCTCATCTAGCTTACATCACATATTATGTTAATAATACATATTTAAATTGATATCATATATATATAACATTATCATACACTACTATACTACCTACTTATACACATAAAATAAAATAAATAAAATTAAGAGAAAATGAACCATTAAAGACAAGTGGCTCATTCCCTCCAAAAATAGACAATGAGTTACACTTCCTTAAACAAAATAAATAAAAGAAAAGAGAATATGAACTATTAAAGACACATGGCTTATTTCCTCCAAAATAGACAAGGAGTTACTCACACATATTGAAAATAAAAATAAAAAGGAAAATGGAACCACTATTAAGACAAGTGGCCTATTTCTCCAAAATAGACAAGGAGTTACTCATCAATGTAACCCCCACCATCCAAGTGGCATAAATAGGCATATAAAATCATACCATCAAATAGAAAAAACAAAATCCATAGAGGGTATAAATGCCACTTAATAAATCATATTAATATTCAAGACTCGATCCTCATTGGGCTTAATGCCCCTCTTCCAAGATGGTGTGCTCTTGAACAAGTTGTTAGTCCAATGCTTACTCTCCTTGGTGGTATTCTGTCCAAGTGTCCTCATGCAAGGTGCTCCTTCTCCAATTGTGTGCCACATGTCCTCTCATGCACTGATGCTACTCTCATGTGTGCCAACGCGAGTGAAAGAGGTGACATGCACTAATCTAGGGTAGGGTCATCATGAGCATAATTAAACATATCATAACCTAAAATTAGTTTGAGCGTAGAAGGCAAAAAAATAAATGGGGAGTTGATGCGAGCATGAGAGGTGACATACATGAACTTAGGGTCTATGCGAGCACAAAGAAGACTAATTTAAATAGTATGTCCATGGAGGAAAATGGAGCAAAGAGATTTAATGATGTCACTTCAAAAATGGCACCATAGCTGCACGCTATGAAGATATTTAATGATGTCAGTACAAAAATGGCACCATAGCTACAAGCTATGGAATGTGGATAACTAAGGGGACATATTGGGAGATAGACCTAAGGGAGAGGACAAAAAAATTCATTAGGTTAGGGTTGTAGGAGCACGCATCCTAAAAACCTGAACATAATTCCTTAGAAAAAATAACCTAACGTGAATCATTATCATCTTAATAACTTAGCATTAAATCAATATTGATAATGGTACATAGTACATACTATTATAATGACAATTATTTACTTATCATTTAAGAATCATAATGTACCAGTAAATAATTCATACCACAAGAAGCATTTCAATAATAACAATTCAATGAGCACTGAAAGAGGCAATGCACAATGAACAAACATTCACCAATCAAGCCATTGAATAGTAAAAGAGGCAATGCACAACCATCGGCCAATCAAGTCACTTAATAGTAAAAGAGGCAATGCATAAACATCGACCAATAAAATCACTCAACTATAAAAAGAGGCAATGCAAGGTGGACATGCATCAAGCTATCAATCTACTTGATTATTAGATATGCACCACATACTACTTACCAATCAATATATTGAATAATAAAAAATCAATATTAATTAATTATAAATCATAGAACAAACTCATCCCTAAAGTGAGGCTTCTTATTCTTCTATTAACATAAGGGTTGTTAAAATTCTTTCACAAAGCTTGAATTTACAAATTCTAAATGGATATAAACAGAGTTATGAATGCATAATAGGCCCAATAGCCGCAGAGTTGGAGCCTAAGCTCTGATACCACCTATAACGTCCATCAGGGATATCAAATGGAATTAAATACATATCATTATATCTCTGAGGCTAACTAATTTATTTTTAGTCTAGTGGATAAACCATAAACATTTAATTTCTATTTTTCCAAAATTAATTGCAACACAAAATCCAGTAATTAACAATAATTTAATATAAATTCATTGACACATCCAACATATGATCTAAAGGTTGGGAAGTATTCTTAATGTTATCTAACATCGTCAAACCTTCAATCGAATCCATATCAAATATGTTAATAACTTCTAAAGGATAATTATTCTTAATCAAAGTTAACTAGTAATTAAGGTGTTAATTATTACACTTAACAACACTTAGTGCGCAAATGAAGACACTTATAAAAAATCCAATTGTTTACCAAATAACCATATATTATCAATCCTAATGGATTAATAACATCTAATTACATGTAAATAAGGCCTAATTACGAAAATTTCAATAATTAATCAAGATAATTACGAAAGAGAGTCCACAAGACTAGTTAACTAGTTTTCCAATATAAGCATCTAGCCTTGCACAAAATCAACTTGTAACCATGCCATTAAACCCCAAAAAAATACCATATCCATTAAAAACATATTTAAGCGTGCACCTATAGCCAATTAAATTTTTATTTTCAGATAATTCCAACTGAACAAAAGGTGATCTTTTCCATCAATTCCAATGAAACTAGTTAACATTCATCGCAAGGAATTGAGTCTAAATAAATGAACCAAAATGAAATGCATCCATAAGTAAACGATAACACCTGATAAATATCCACCTACAACAAAATAACATGTTACAAATACAACACATGGATGTATCATTCCATTTTTACAAAAATAGAGATTTCAATCCACAACTAGTTATCAATTTTCACTGCAATGTACCTAGTTTCCAATTAAAATTTTCAAATTCCAAATAAAAATAAATATGTGAATATTGTAGCTCATGGAAAGAGTAGAAGGGGTCACCTACAGTCATATAACTGTATCTTTCCACCCATATATAGTCCATTAAATAATTCACAAAACTAGCTAATTCTACCTATCAAAATTGAGTAGTAATTCTAGGAATCACTAAAATAATTAAATCCATAGCTCATAGAATCATTAAAATTCAATTAAAAATGTAAATAAAATGTTTTATAAGTCATAATAGAGGTATAATATCATTTTAACATTTCTTCAAACACTTCATATGCAACGTCACAAATCTATTAAAAAACATTCCATTGAAGGAGCTAGAAATTGGGAATTGATCTCGAATTCGGTAGACATTTCCCAAACACTATCAAGAAAAATTACCCTCACATTTAAAAAAAAATCAAGTGTATTTATTAGAAATAAGAATAAAAATAACACTTAGGAATTTTTACAAACACTTTATGTGCCAAGTCTCCAAACTATGCAAAACAATCCAATCGAAGAACTAGTTTTCGAATAAAAGGTAGAAGCATCAAAGAGAAGACTTGGATTAAACCATTTCGAGGCTATTGTACCATAAAAATACACATTATATAATAAATAGGGGAATAAATATCAGTTATGTAGTAGAGGTTCCAAATAATCATTCCCTCAAACAATTTGTGCAC
Source organism: Larix kaempferi (assembly GCA_027924585.1). Taxonomy (NCBI): domain Eukaryota; kingdom Viridiplantae; phylum Streptophyta; class Pinopsida; order Pinales; family Pinaceae; genus Larix; species Larix kaempferi. Next base: position 16,097,511 of record BSBM01000030.1, read on the forward strand.
AAAATCCTAAAACTAGTTTCCAATTCCTTCACAAAATTTACTTGTATAAATATCTCATACATTTCATCAAAAATTTCATGTGCATCCATAAATAAATTGGATCAGAGTCAAATAAATTAAATAAACATGATATAAATCACTTATCTTTTCCAAATACATTGCAACTGGAATCGACCGTGCCATGTTCCACCCAATCGTAAACACAATGAAAGCCAAAACTCAGTTTGCAATGGTCATCCCCGATCCGGAACCATGATGCCACAAGAAATAACACACTCAACCACAAATTATCTTAATAAATCATTCCAACCAAAACCCAATGTTAAGTGTGGCCTCTACTTGCACTCCAGGGCAATTCTAGTGGCTCTTGGACAACAATCCAACCAAAACCCAATGTAAAGTAGAACTTCCAATCAAGGGAAATTCCAGTGGCTTTGGGACAACCTAAAATACAAGTCACTGGACCTCACCCATGATACGAAACTAGGATTTACAGAGGCAATACACATATATGTCCAACCTCGATTCCAATGGTAGTGGACCTCACCCCTATTTCCAATCTAGGATCTCCTGAGGTAATTTCAGGACCTAGACCAGTGGCTCCAGAGTAACTCAGCCTAGGCATAGGATCCACAGGGGCACAATGAACAACAAGGATATAAAACCAAGAGTCTCAAAATTGAGCCAAAAGTACCAAAAAAAATCACAGGAGCAAAAGCTGGAACCAACACACAAGTGTGACTAGCCAACACAAGCAAATCGTGTTCCTTCATCTGCAATTCGAATTGGGAGAGAGAGGGACACAAGCATGAGAGTTACATTCATAGAATAGTAAACTGGAGTTACACATTAGTTGGATACACCAAGAGACACACTAATCCAAATCATGACAACACACTAGGTGAGAGAGAGAGAGAGAGAGAGAGAGAGAGAGAGAACCTAACACTAATAAAAATTAATCCTGGAATAAATGAAACAAAGGATTGACATAACATGTGATGGTACATAGCCAAGAGGGTCCACCAAGTCCATATTAAGGGTGTATATTATCAACATAGACACAAACAGAAAGGTAACAATTTTCCAAAAAACCCTTGCTCGTAACATCATGGTTCCACATACTCTCTTTCATGGAATCAGTCATCTGGTTGTTTTTATTTTATCAATTCTTTTATAAGTTCAACATAATAAAAATAATAATAATGTGTAAGCCATATTTCGGGCACCTTGTGACACTATGTAAAACATAACAACAATAATAATATGTTCAGGGGCTAAACTAAAGGGTATTACACTATGAATTTGTGGTAATGATCTTCAGGATAACTAATGCATCGGGAAATTTTAAGTGCATGATGAACACAATTTTCAGTAAGTATTTGGATAAATTTGTATTAGTATTCATAGATGGAATACTAATCTATTCTAAAAATGAGGAAGATCATGGAGAGCATATTAGGATTGTGTTGCAAGTCCTAAAAAAACACCAGCGATATGCCAGATTTAGTAAGTGTGACTTTTCTAAACGCCAAATTCAGTATCTCGGCCATATCATTTCTGAGGAAGGTATCGTTGTAGATCCAGAAAATATCAAAGCTATTGAAGAGTGGCCTACACCCACTTCTGTCTCAGACATTAGGTCATTCTTGGTATTAGAAGGATATTATAGGAAGTTCATTGAAAAATTCTCCTATATTTCTTCTCCCATGTCATCCTCGCAAAAAAATGAGACAATTTTTTTATGGACAACCAAATGTGAAGATAGTTTCTAGAAACTGAAACAACTACTAAATACTACACCAATATTAAAGATTGCCGATCACAATGGGGATTTTGTTGTTTGCATGGATGCAAGCAAGGAAGGACATGGGGGAGTCCTTATGCAAAATGATTGTGTTATCTGTTATGAATTGTTGATGTATATGTAACTTCGGAATGTATTTCATCTATGTATTTCATATATATTTATTGTACCCTTATTAGAGATGTGTTATTCCTCTATAAGGAAGTGTCGTCATGTGGATTGACAAGTGTCACAGGTGTGTGTACTTGCCGATGGGTTATTAGACCACCATGTGTGGGGTCGGCCCTGAAATATATATTATATTGTGGATGTACCTAGCTAGAAAAGTTGGCCCCATAAGGTCACTGGGAAAACAGGTTAGTATAAATAGAGATCAGGAGATCTCTATTTAGATCATTCAGAAAGTCATCTCTCTCTCACTCAGAAAGTGGCACGCTAGTGAGGAGGAGGATCATCTGCTTATAGGAGACTATCTCAAGTGTATTTTGGTTGTACTTTGGTTGAGCCATTGCTCTCTCTATCTCTGAGGAAGTTGTGGGGTTTTTCACCTTAGGGTTTTCCCCACAGACACTCTATGTCTCTTGTCTCTCATGCTTTTGATTCTTGTGATGCTTGTCATGATTATTTTGATTGTTATGCATTGATATACTGTATATGTTATTCTCTCAGTGAAGATCCTAGAGTATTGTGAATTAATGCTCAAAATTTAACATGGAATCAGAGCTAACCTGAGAAGAAGACATTTTGCAGTGATGAAAACTTGAGTTTCTTGTTTATTGGGTTTCTCTCCACAGATTTTGGAAAAGCAGTATAGTAGATTGACTCTACTCATCAAGGAGAATCTATCTATCCAAACAGAATTCAATTCTGAGCATTTTCAGATTTGGCCCTAAAGATTATGGTTTCCACAAAAATAGGAATTTCTGAAATATGAAGACATAGTTGGAAGCTCCTTGCAAAAATCAAAGTTTAGAGCTTTGGATCGAGATTTTTGGCTAGGTAGATCTCCGGGAAACTCAAACCCTAATTCAGGGCTCTCCCTAGTGAACCCGGGAGGACAAAAAGGAAAATCTGAAGGGTAAATCTTTGCTGATCTCAAATTCTGAATACACCAGGTTGATCAGCTCATCAAAGCGCATATTTATATTCTTTCAGAAAATTGAAATTCACATTTTGAATTTTTAGGGTTTTTTCGACAAATCCTAATCCAGGACCAGATCCAGTTTTCAGCATTTCAAGTGGTAAGACCTAAATCTTTTCTATTTCCATTTGAGGTACTCTTTAAGATGTCTCACCACACCAAGCTTGAGGATAAGCTTGCAGGAGCTGATAACTTCCGAGCTTGGAAGTATAGGATTGGGTTAATCTTGGAAGAGAATGAGTTGGACTCATATGTAAAAGAAGACATCCCTATCCCAGAGGCTGAAGAGGCTAAGGTATTGCATAAGAAAAACTTGGTCAAGGCAAAGAGAATCATTGTTGACTCTATCAAAGACCATCGCATACCCCATGTGTCTTCTCTAAAGACACCCAAGGAGATGTTTGACTCTTTGACCAAGCTATTTGAAGGGAAGAACATAAATCGGAAGATGACCCTGCAGAACCAATTGAAAGGAGTAAAGTTTTAGAATGGAGAAACCATTCAATCTTATTTTTCAAGGGTATCCCAGATCAAGGAACAACTAGAAGCAGTGGATGAAATGGTGGAGAATGGTGAAGTGGTGATGACCACTCTAAATGCCCTACCCAGGTCATGGGATTCCTTTATTCAAGGAATTTGTGCAAGGAAGAAGTTGATCTCCTTCAACAGATTGCGGGAAGAATGCTCTCAAGAAGAAGCTAGGCTTGTGGCCTAAGAAGAAAAGATGGGAAACGAAGATCAAGCTCTCACAGCACATGCCAGGAAAGGCAAGTCCAAGAAGGAATCATCTCATAATAGAAGATTCTCACACCACCATTATCATAAAGATAAGAAAGATCTCAGATGCTTCAATTGCAATGAGAAGGGACACTTTCCTTCAGATTGTCCCAAGAAGAAGAAAGACAACAACAACAACTTCAATAAGAAGAAGAAGAATAACAAAAGAAGATATCATGCTCATGCTGTTGAAGATGATGAACCCCCAAAGAAGAAGGCTAGGGCAGAAAGTGATAGTGATGATGATTCATCAAGTGAAGAAGAGTATGTTCTAATTTCTGCTCTCACAGGTACTATCTCCCATGGTTGTAATGATTGGTTGATTGACAGTGGGGCTTCCAAACACATGACTGGGTTTAAGAAATCTTTTGTGAATCTATCTGAACATGAATCGCCCCATAAGGTGAAACTTGGGGATGATTATCAATACACAATCAAAGGAAGTCGTGCAGCCTCCTACAACCTAGATTCTGGAAAATATTTGAAGATGAAAAAAGTCCTTTATGTACCTGGGCTCAAGAATAACTTACTCTCCATCTCTGCATTGGATGCAAAAGGTATGAGGGTTGCATTTGTGGATGGCCAAGTCCTAATGTGGCCAAAGGGAAAGAACATAGATGATGCAGTAGTGATTGGAGAGCAAGAGGGAGGTTTGTATAAATTGAAGGGACAACCTGAACATGCCATGGTACATGAATCCATGGAGCCAAGTGAACTTTGGCATAGAAGACTTGCTCATATGCACTATAGGGCACTTCCAATTGCAAGCAAGGCTGTAGAGGGTCTTCCTGAAATCAACACCAAACATGAAGGTGTTTGCAAAGGATTTGCAAATGGTAAGAACATTAAGAAGGCTTTCCCAAGCAGTGAAAGCAAGGAAAAAGACATCCTGGAAATCATCCACTCAGATGTATGTGGTCCTATGTCATCCAGTTCTCTGAGTGGGTATGTTTACTATGTCTCATTTATTGATGACCTTTCCAGGAAGACTTGGGTATATTTCTTGAAGAACAAAGATGAGGTGTTTGATAAATTCAAGGAATTCAAAACCTTGATGGAGAATCAAACTGACAAGAAGATCAAAACATTCAGATCCGACAATGGTGGAGAATTCACCTCAGGTGACTTCAAGAAGCTTTGTAGTGATTCAGGGATTAAGAGGGAGTTGACTGCTCCTTATAATTCTCAACATAATGGAGTTGCAGAAAGGAAGAATAGAACAATCATGGAAGCAGCAACGGCAATGCTACATGACCAGGATCTACCTATGCATCTATGGGCAGAAGCAGCTAGAATAGCTGTATATGTGTAGAACAGAACACCCCACAAGATATTGGACAACAAGACACCAGAAGTGGTCTTTTCTGGTAAGAAACCTGAAGTCAGCCATCTCAGAATATTTGGTTGTCCAGTATACACTCATGTCCCAAGGAAAAGAGGACTAAACTAGATCCTTCAGGAAAGAAGGGTATCTTTGTGGGTTACAGTGAAAGCTCGAAGGCTTACAGAATATACTTTCTAGGGTTCAAGAAGATTGATGTCAGCAGGGATGTAACATTTGATGAAAACTCAGCATTCATCAAATCAAGGAAGGCACCTATCAAAGTTTATGAAGAACCTAAGGAAACTAGATTTCAAGACACTACCATGACTGAAGCAGTTCTAGAAGTTGTTCATGAGTTTGAAGATCCACAAGAACCTGTAGATCCACCCCGTGAGGATAACTCTCACAAGAGGAAACCTGCATGGGCTAGAGAGCTCATTCAAGATGTAGAAAGATTTGGCATTCCAGAAGAAGAACACAGAGAAAAGAAGAGAACCAGATCACATACCAGCTATGTTTCTTTACTCAGTGACATTATGAACAAAGAGTCTTCCAGTTATGAAGAAGCAGCGGAAAAGAAAGAATGGAAGGATGCCATGGTTGAGGAATACCAATCAATAATGAAGAATGATGTTTGGGATGTTGTACCAAGACCTAAAGAAAAGTCTGTTGTGACTTCTAAATGGATCTACAAAATCAAGCATGCTGCAGATGGCAGTGTAGAGAAATACAAAGCAAGATTCGTAGCTCGTGGCTTCTCTCAGAAAGAGGGAATAGATTATGAAGAAACTTTTGCACCTGTAGCCAGGTATACTTCCATCAGAACAGTACTTGCCCTGGCTGCAGCGATGAAATGAAAAATACACCAGATGGATGTCAAGACTGCTTTCTTGAATGGTGTAGTTGAAGAGGAAGTATATGTGGAGCAGCCACTCGGTTTCGAAATACATGACAGGGAGTCATATGTGTGCAGATTGAATAAAGCCTTGCATGGCTTGAAACAAGCTCCCAGAACTTGGTATGGTAGGATGGACAGTTTCCTATCTAGTTTGGGATTTACCAAGAGTAAAGTGGATTCCAACCTTTATTACAAGGTTGAGGAAGGGAATCCTATGATTCTACTCCTATATGTGTATGACTTATTTGTAACAGGAATCGACAGATTGATTGCAGATACTAAGAGGAAGCTTGCTGCTGAGTTCGATATGAAAGATTTGGGGAAGATGCATTATTTCCTAGGGATGGAGGTGTGGCAGAGTGTAGGTGGGATCTTCCTTGGTCAAGGGAAGTACACAATAGATATCGTGAAGAGATTTGGGATGATGGATTGCAAGGCCATGGCCACACCTATGGCATCGAATCTGAAGCTTCTATGTGATGCTTCATCTGAGCCGGTTGATGTCTCTATGTATCGTCAGATGATTGGGTCCTTGATGTACCTGATGAACACGAGACTAGATATTTGCTTTGCAGTGAACACATTGAGTCAGTTCTTGACAGATCCGAGGAGTGTTCATCTGGTTGCTGTAAAGCATGTTCTGAGGTACCTGAAGGGGACAGTGGAATATGGGCTCAAGTATGAGGCAAATCAAAATTTTAACCTGTAGGGTTATGTTGATTCAGATTGGGCTGGTAGTACTGCAGATAGGAAGAGCACATCTGGGTGCTGCTTGAGTATGGGATCAGGTGTGATCTCTTGGTTTAGCAGGTTGTAGTCCTGTGTAGCACTGAGTATAGCTGAGGCAGAGTATGTTGTATCCTGTTCAGCTATTTGTGAGGCAGTATGGCTACGGAAGCTACTGTCTGAATTATTTGATCTCCCGTTGGATGCTACTGGTATCTTCTGTGATAACCAGAGTTGTGTGAAGCTGTCTGAGAACCCAGTGTTTCATGACAGGTCGAAGCACATAGAGATCAAATATCACTATATCAGGGATATGGTGCAGAGAGGAGCTGTGAAGCTCCTGTATGTTGCGATGGACAAGTAGATTGCAGATGTGCTGAAGAAGCCACTAGCCAGGGTGAAGTTCGAGTACTTCAAAGAGAGGCTTGGTGTTCTTTGGATTGATGACACTTTGAGGAAGAAGTGATGGACACATTTGCTGAAGCCATTCCAAGCATGTTGGAAGGAGGATCCTTCACATGGCTGTGGATGTAAGCACTGGATGATGAGCATCCGGATGATGTTCTGGTTTCTGCTTTGTATGATTAGTTGGATCATTTTTATATGTATAAATGTATGCATCATGTTGGATGTTGGATATGATCAGTTCGATCATTTATATGTATATGTATGTACGCATCATGTTGGATGCTTGATATGATCAGTTGGATCATTTACATGTATGTACGCATCATGTTGGATGCTGGATATGATCGGTTGGATCATGTGTATGTATTTTGTATAAGCATCATGTTGGATTCTTGGACCATGTATCTGTATATGTATCAGGTGGATACATTGTATGATCAGGTAGATCATGTATGTTGATATGTATCATGTATTTATATTTGTATCAGGTGGATACACTGTGTGATCAGGTGGATCATGTATGATGATATGTATCAGGTAGATACTTGGTATGCATTAGGTAGATGCATTGTATGATCAGGATGATCATGGATGACGAGCTTCAGGATGTTGCTCCAGATGACATGCAGTAGGATGTTGTAGTGATGATGATCAGGATGATCATGTGTACATCAGGATGATGTATGGTGAGTATCAGGTTGATACTCTGTGGCCATGGAATAGGTTGTGCAGATAAGCATGCAATTTGTGCCCTGGGAGATTTGCAGATAGTCTTTCGAGGTTTTTCCTACAGCATGTAGTTTGTACCCTAGGATATCTGGAAAATGCTCTTTCGAGGTTTTGCTTGGGAGGACATATAATTTGTGCCCTGGGAGATCTGCAGATACTCTTTTGAGGTTTTTCCTATGGCATGTAATTTGTTCCCTAGGATATCTGGCAGATGCTCTTTTGAGGTTTTGTCCTATGGCATGTAATTTGTGCCCTAGGAGATCCGATAGGTTTAGCCGTGTGCTCGTAATCAGTCCTAGGATGCTCTTTCGAGGTTTTTCCATGACCACATGTAATTTGTGCCCTGGGAGATCCGATAGGTTAAGCCTTGTGCTCATAATCAGTCCTGGGATGCTCTTTCGAGGTTTTGTGGTGACCACATGTAATTTGTGCCCTGGGAGATCCGATGTGTTGATCCTTGTGCTCGTAATCAGTCCTGGGATTCTCTTTCGAGTTTTTGTGGTGGGGTCACATGTAATAAGTCCTGGAGATCTGGACAGGATGAAAAAGGCCTCAGATGCTCTTTAGAGTTCTTTCTAGTCAAGAGACTCTTTTAAGGTTTTGTGACGCACGTAATAAGTCCTGATATTTCCATAGTATGGCCAATGATGATGAAGACCTGCAGGTGGTGGGCCTACATCCAGTATGAAAAAGGACTGGCTCTGTAGAACTTCCTATGACGAGTAGAGTTAGAGATTGGTTGAGATAGCAGCAGCAGTGACGATGATGATGACAGTGCATTGATGACGATGATCCTGAAGAAGAAGACTTGTCTAGCAGATCTGTGTCGATAAATACCTTCCTAGTTAAGAGGGAGTGTTGATGTATATGTAACTTTGGAATGTATTTCATATATATTTATTGTACCCTTATTAGAGATGTGTTATTCCTCTATAAGGAAGTGTCATCATGTGGATTGACAAGTGTCGCAAGTGTGCGTACTTGTCGATGGGTTATTAGACCACCATGTGTGGGGTCGGCCCTGAAATATATAATATATTGTGGATGTACCTAGCTAGACAAGTCAGCCCCATAAGGTCACTGGGAAAACAGGTTAGTATAAATAGAGATCAGGAGATCTCTATTTAGATCATTCGAAAAGTCATCTCTCTCTCTCTCAGAAAGTGGCACACTAGTGAGGAGGAGGATCATCTGGTTCTAAGAGACTATCTCAAGTGTATTTTGGTTGTACTTTGGTTGAGCCATTGCTCTCTCTATCTCTGAGGAAGTTATGGAGTTTTTCACCTTAGGGTTTTCCCCACGGAAACTCTGTGTCTCTTCTCTCTCATGCTTTTGATTCTTGTGATGCTTGTCATGCTTATTGTGATTGTTATGCATTGGCATACTATATATGTTATTCTCTCAGTGAATATCCTAGAGTATTGTGAATTAATGCTCAAAATTTAACATGAATCATTGAAGTTTAAAGAACATGAGAAAAACTATCCAAAACATGATCTTGAGCTAGTTGTCATTATCCACGCCTTGAAAATGTGGAGGCACTATCTCATGGGGAATATATTTCTCCTTAAGACTAACAATATGAGCTTGAAATATCTTTTTGATCAGCAAGACCTAAATGCTAGGTAAGCTAGGGGGTTCGATTTCCTTAGCAAATACAATTTCAAATTAAAACACATCAACAAAAAAGAGAATAAGATTGTTGATGCCTTAAGTCGTAGAATTCATCTACTATACAAATTTACAGTGAGTTAAACAAGTTCTGACTTACATGAAAAATTCAAGACAACAAGTAAAAATGATCAATTTGATGCTGAAATCCTTCAAATAATAGAAGAAAATAGGTTGTTTTCGCAACAAAAGGAATATAATATTGACAAAACAAGGTTCTTATTGTCTAAGGACAGACTTTATGTCCCTGAACTAGGAATATCATATCTAAAATACTGACTAAATTCCATAAGAAACCTTATTTTTGACATCCAAGATATCATAAAATGATATCAACAGTAAAGAAACACTTCATTGGGCCAAAGTTAAAAACTTATATAGGATTATTTATTTCCAAATGTGAAGAATGTCAGTTATTTAAAGTTGAACATCAGCATCCGACAAGTTTGCTTCAACCTTTTCCCATTCCGGAATGGAAATGCGAGGTGATTAGCATGGAATTTATCACCGGTTTACCTAAATGCAAGAAACATAATGATTCTATCATGGTGGTAGTAGACAAACTATCCAAAGCTGCACACTTCATACTGGTAAAATCTACTTATAAAGTTGCTCGTATTGTAGATACTTTCTTAAACAAAATTTTACGACTACATGCAATGCCTAAAGCCATTATCTCTAATATAGATACTAAGTTCACAAGTAAATTTTGGAGATCATTATTTTCAAGATTGGAAACAAAGTTGAATTTTAGTACTGCTTATAATCCTCATGAAAATGGACAAACAAAATTTGTAAATCAAATACTAGAGGAAATGCTTAACATGTATGTAATGAACAACCCCATGAAATGGGAGGAATACTTACACCATATAGAGTTTGCATACACCAATGGTTATCATACCTCAACCAAGATGAGCCCATTTGAAGTGCTCTATCGCAAAAAGTGTAGAACACAGGTAACTTGGGATAACCCATCGAACGGGATCATGTTAGGGCCAGATTTGTTAAAATATTTGGAACAGTTAGTCACAAAGCTACATCAGAACCTAAAGGAAGCACATGATTGATAGAAATGTTATGATGATAGAAACAAAAAATATAAAGAGTATCATATCAGAGAACATGTCTACCTAAAATTAAAAGCAAAAAGAAGCTCATTGAGCTTGGGAAAATGCAGGAAACTAGCTCCCAGATTTTTTGGGCCTTTTGAAATATTGGCCAAGAAATTCCCAATGGCCTATTAACTAGCACTACCTACTCATGTGAAGGTTCACAATGTGGACACCATCTTTGTCTTAGACGAGTGGAAGGGTTAGATCCCTCAAAATAGTGGAGAAGGCCTCGATTTTCAAATCTTAGGACCCAAGGGAGACCAAATGGGAGCTCTGGAGGTGTATCTATAGTTTGGGAATGAAATAATCAAAGGCCCTAAGCTTTAACATTGCGAACGCTAAGCTTTAACATTGCAAATGAGGATGGAATTGTAGAAATCCGCTCAGTGTTATATAGTGGCACAGTTGAAGGGCGTAGATCTATGGCAACAAAGATCAAATGGAGGAGAAACAACTTTGTGAAAGAAGCAGGGCGTGTTTTAAACATGAGTGGAGTAGGCTAGCCCGCGGGAAAGTTAGAAGCCAGATCGACGGAAGGAAGGATAGATCTACAGCTAACAAGTACTTCGTCGATTTGACATACACGGGGAAATGAGCTTTTCTGATTTGTGAAGTTTTGGTAGGGACCTCATTATCGCAACGGTGCAGATCCAGCGGAGATGAGATCTACGGCAGAGATTAAGTTCGCAATTTGAATATGCATGGGTTAATTACATTTCCCAAATAAACGAACCTCGGTAGGAGCCGCATATTTAGATGTTTGAGATGCAAAGCGGATCCAAATCAATGACAACTATTGGAGCCGCAGATCAAAGATGCAAGGAAGGTGGTATTTCAAAGTTTGAAAGCCACGAAGGATTGTGGAGTTAAAGCGTGGAGGATATCTACGGCTCAAGATCCATCTGGAAGATGGAGGGCTCAGAGAATCTCTTCACCATGGTAGCTATAAGGGTGATAAGGGGGAAGAAATAATATAAAAGTACAGTTGCACAAGGATCGATATATCATTTTTCCTATGCATTGGAAAATGACAGATGACTGTGCAGAAGCAGACAGCTCAGCCAGGAGCTCAGACTAGCTGTCAGGGACCCGGTAGGCCTCCTCTCTCCATACTAAACTATTTAAATTGATAAATTGAGTGAGATAGAACCCCTAGGATCTGAGAACCAGAGGATAGGCGATTTGTTTGAGGATAAAGACGCTGAGGTTTATGACACAATGCTGATAAACAGCTCCATTGAAACAGCTGGAGACAGGTTGAATCTAATTAGGGAGGGGAATGTTGATGTCCATAAGGTTGACCAGACGTTTTTCAATTCATTTGCAATCAACAAAACCCCAAAATGTCCCGATTTTGTCGAGTGGTGTGCCACCAATTAATCCTCCTCTAAGAGGGTGATTATGGAAGCCTCCAACTCTAAGATCCTGTGCCAAATCAATCCCCTCACTGCTAGAAAGGCCCTATCCATCCCGGACGAGTTCTATCAAAAGGCCAAAGAATACAGAGAAGAATCCTTAGTTCAATATTTTAGACAAAACCCGGTTAACCTTCAACAAAGTTTTTTCCATACTAGCCTGCAGCCAAATGTCTCATTCTAGAACCAATCTTTCCCTGGTGATGCAAGTCCATTTACAGAAGATTTGAAATATGTCATTACCATGTTAGACCAGTTCCTAGGTCTAGATACAGATATGTACATCACTGAGCCTTTAATAAGCCTTCTTTTTGTCAGGAGAACATGTCCTCTTGAATCTGATGGTCCCAGTCAGTCCATCCAGTGTGCCTATCTTAGGTTTGATGAGGCCCTAGCTGAGAAAATCCATTCTCAGCTAGTGGAATTCCCCACAACTAGAAGCTTTAGATTCCATTCATACTTGGTGAGAATGTTCCTATCATTTAATGAGGAGAACTTACAGATGCCTGAGATGATGCTCACTAAAGAGACATTCATAGACTATGCTTAGTTCATGAACGAAGTCTACAATGTTATATTTAAAAGGAAGCTTCCCATGGTATTAACAGAAATGAAAGAGATGCTACAGCCTTATCCAGAAAAGAAGATAGGTGACTGGTTCCTCTCGGAACACAACACATAAGTCATATTTTATGGGTTTTCCCATGCACCTTCTATGCTGCTAGCTTTTCTAACCCCTAGACTATTTACACTGGAATTCATCAGGAAGAAGATGAAGGTGGAAGTTGAACATTTCCTGGATGACAAGAATGTTAAGTTTAGCCTAATTTCACAAGCAAGATCACTGAAAGAAACACAATCACAAGATAGACAAAGATTTACCCTGGGAAACCCTCATGGGGTAGAAAACACAACAAAGCTTTCCTTAATATAGATAATCAACCAATACAAGATGTAGCCACCAAACAAGAGCTCCTTCTCCTCCAATACAATTCTCTCTCTCTCCTATGTGCCAATCACAAGTGAGTGAATGAATGCGATAAATGAGGAACACACCTCCTCTATTTATACTCAACTCCTAACTGACTTTTCACCCTAAAAGGGTCGACTTCTCCTAGGAGTGTCTAATAAACCCTAAACAACTAACTCAGGGGCGACCCCACAAGGGAGATCTAATAACCCTAGTTACCACAGTCTCTCAGAGGAATAAACATATCTGGATATACAATAGGGTCTCCATGGAGGAATGAAACATCTTCGGAATAATAAAGTACAAATATAATATTCTTAGAAGTTACAATATTTCAACAAAAAATGCCTCAAATATCACCTTTCCATGGGTTATAGCCCATTCACTGTTAAAAACAAGACTTCTCTTCGAACCATTGAAGATATGATGAGAGATATGGGGTTTAGAACAAAGGAAGCCATGAATTATGACCCCCACCACATCATCTCAGAAAGAAGAAAAGAAAGCAATAGAAAATATTTTATACATTTTGAACTTGTAGAGCTGGCTGAGACTGCCAATTTGCTAGAATACCTTGGCAAGAGTCAGATGGATATAGATGCACTTGATGAATCCACCTCCCTGGTACCAAAGGCCACATTGCCACAAATTGGCTCCTCTAGTTTGGCCCTAGTAGTTGAAGCAATTATACCCTCTGCTAGTGGCCCTAGGGAATCCATCAAGGTGGAAAAGATTGATGTCATGGACATAGATGATGAAACTGAAAGAGTTACCAAAAGGAACTAAATATAAACACCTGAGCAGCAGTTGGTGACTGTGACAACAAGTCAAACCAAAAAGAAGTAGGTGAGGTTCCAAATACCTGCCTTCGAGGTCAAAGAGTATATATTTAGCCAAACATACACTGAACTTGCTACTCCCAACAAGAGTAGAGATGAGCTATTGGATGAGTATAAAGAGAGCACATAAGCGGCCTCAAAGAAGTCCAAAGTGTATGCAGAAGTGACGAAATTTTCCAATAAAGAGGTGTCTTTGATGGCTAGCAGAAGCCATGCCCAGTATACCCTGAACTTGGCCCTCGCAACAAAAGACAATGCAACTGAGCTAGGGGTGAACCTAGAGGATATTCCTGTTCCTGATATGATCAACTTGCATAAGTAAACTGGGGAGGCTATATATGCCAAACTTCTAAAGGCTGCACTAGAGCTATCTAAATTACAAGTCAGTAAGAGCAAGGTTCAAAATCAGCTCAGGTAGGAGAGAGTAGAGAACAAGGCCCATAAGGTACAAATTAAGAAGCTATAGAATGCATTATTGGCTATTGAAATCCAGAGAGACAAGAAGGAAAGCTTACAAAAACTGATGGATGAGAAATATAACACCATTCAGTCATTAAAAAAGAAGCTAAAAATCCCCTCCACCGAGCTAGTGGAAGCCTCTGAATTCGCATAGCTGGAGGAGAACGGGGAAACGTTGCAAGAGGAACTGACAGAATGCAAAGCTAAATTGTTGAAGTTTGAAGAGAAGGCAAAGCTATGGTTGAGTGATATGGCTCTTATGGTGGAGAGTGAAAAGAGCTGGAAATCTAAGTCTGAGGAGTTAGAAGGAAAATTACAGGAGAAGGACAAAGAATTGCAAAGCATGGTCACCCCTTCTTCCATTGAAGCTGGAGATTTCTCCATTGTGCAAGCCATGGCACAGAAAATTCAAAGAGACTTAGAAGTCGAAAGGTTAAAGAAGAAAAACACAAATCTAAAAACCCTAATGTCAAAGGAAGAGAAGGAAAAGGAGGCTTGGGAAACCATGTACCAGGAAATGTAGGACAAAAATGATGAGTTGGTGAAGCAGGCCACAGATCAGACTGCCTTGCAGGAAGAAAATCAAGTGGTTTGGGATGATATTATTATAGAGGTAGAAAAGCTAAGGTCGTATCTTGATTTCATTCTGGACAAAGATGCTGTACTCAAGTCATCCAAGCAAAGTATGGTAGCAACAATTGAGAAATTGAATAAGAATCCTATGGACCACACTGAAAAGGCCATAGAATTCTTGAATGGCTTGACTGAAGATGAAGTAAAGATAGCAGGTATAAAAGATAGAGTGTCCACTATCATTTGGGTCAAGAAAGTGATACATAAGCATAAGCAAGTGAATGTTATTCAAGCTGGAATTGATGTTATGACACAACAGGTGAAGCTTTTTAGAGATATGTTTGACCCTTTATACAAGAGGGGACTTCCTCTCTTTTGGGAGGAAGATGGAACCATGAGGACACAGGAAGAACATCAGGGCAAGTTATGGGAATGCAGGTTGGATCATAAAGGCTTTGCTGACATGGATCATCCTCTGTCAGGCAAAACAGTGGTGGAAAAGCTAACCAAGGAATTTGAGCTAGTTTGGGTCTTCAGGGAAGCTTGTGCTCATTTCAGGAGCTGTTCATGTAGGGATCACATAGAGCTTTGAGTATTGTTTAAAGAGGTGTCCACGCTAGAGTTTCCATATGTTGATTAATGGAAGCTCGTGGAGAAGTATGGGAAAGCTAAGCTAACGCTGCATCCACTAACGGTCTAAGGATCATGAAGATTTCAGGATGAAGAATTAATTACCAGGAATTTTCTTTATTTACTATAGTTGGTTACTAGCTGGAAGATGCTTAGTGAGACTTATAGAAGGCTGTATAGCCTATTTTTTCAGCATCTTATTTTTTGTTGTAACTAATCCTCAAGAGGGATAAACCTAGCTGCATAGGTGTCAAGACTTTTGTAACAGTTTCTGTTAGGATGATTCGGGCCCGAGGGCTGAAAGATATCTATATATACATATTTAATCGAGCTGCAAAGGGTTGAAACCTATTGGAACTTTGGAGGCCCGTGTTTTATGTAATTTGATATGTTCCTTTAATAAAATTGGTAGAGTCGAGCAAGCATTTTAAGCATAGATTCTTGTGTTATTTGTCTTACAGTATGTACTTCTTTTTCTCCATCTGAATGTTTCCTTGTTATCTACTTCATAATGTTTTCTTTCATGTTTGGATAAGTGTATATTGAGGCATATTTCATATTTTTATGCTCTGTTTCTTTGATTCCAAACATCCACAAACCGGTTTCTACTAAAGTTAATGCAAAATTCATTTAATAATGCTCTGTATTTTCTGATGCACAGGTGCGCACTTTGTCTAGTTTACTAGTTTTCTGGTTTTCTGGTCCAGAAGTCAAACTAGGGTTTGACAATGCCCGGGTTTCTATGAAAAACAGTTCTATATCTATTCAATAAATTACACTCTCTCATAAGAAAATTCTCACACAACTACTCAAAGACACAAAAATTATGCACAAGAGTAGATTTATGTGTTAACTTCTCATGATAAAAATACATTAGCCAACCATATGAAAGTAATAGAATATTGTTAAATAACATTACATCAGTAATTCGAATGGATAAAGATGCCAAAAGAATATTCTCTTCATCAGACTTTCTAAAAATGCCCATCCCCCCTAGGTGGCAAGTTGACTTTCCAAATCTTCCCAAAAGCTCACGAATTGCCTAAATTGTGATATGAAGGTGATGTATGATGGAAAAAAATGCCAAATATGAATTTTGGAAGGAAAAATCATTAAGGAAATTCTTGGGTGTAAAAACAAGTTTCCTAGGTAGACTAGCTTTTCCCCATAGGGTAAAAAGCAGTAAAAAGCATTAAAACTCAGAAAATGTGCCTTTCCTAGCTAAATCTTATCCAGAATATTTTTGGAAAGCACCCAAGTGGCCTAGATGGCTTGTGGTCCACACCTTGGATGTATTTGAGCCTCCCATGTTGCCTTGTGGTCCACACAATGGCAATTTCCTAGTCTTTACATAGAATTAACCACTAAATGATTAATTAATGCATCTTATTTAATTAAAGGACATGGTAGGAAGACTTAATTATTCCAAGACCCCCTCATATGTCTAACTTAAACTATCTAAATATCAGAAAATGAAATACTAAGGGCCCAGTAACAAGACTTGGTCACCCCGTACAATACTGGTGGTCCACAAAAACAAGGATAGAAGGAAAACCTCATGGGAAAAACCTCCCCTCAAAACATGGAGATATCAAAATTGAAAGGTTTCTAATCAACCCTTCACTCCACCACATGTTCATCCATCCCAAGCAGTGATCTAAGATTGTTGAATGTCTTCTCTGTGAAATCCTTGGTGAAGATATCTGCAGTTTGCTCACGTGTGGGGCAATACTACAAATCTATGATCTGATCATGCACTAGGCCTCTGATGTAGTGCATATGAATCTCTATGTGATTGGTCCTCTTCCTATGTATTGGATCACATGAAACTCTAATGGCACTATGGTTTTCACAATAAATGACAGTAAGAGTACTGAAAGAAATCTCAAACTCAGATAAAATTCCCTGCAACCAAACACACTGTGTAGCACCATTCACTACTCCACTGTACTCTGGCTTCACTGAAGATAGTGCTATAGCATTCTATTTCTTGTTGGACCAGCAAACAAGAACACCTCTAAGCATGAATACAAATCTTGATGTGGATTTCCTGTCAAGGCTTTCACCATCCCAGTCTGAATCTGTGAAGCCCAAGAGATCTAGGCTCGAGTCCGCAACATAGTGAATCCCATCACTTTTTGTGCCATGCACATAATGAAGGATTCTTTTTGTAGCCCTCCAATGCAGCTCATGTGGCTGGTCCATGTGTCTTGATGCCACACTCATAGCATAAGCAAGATCTGGTCGACTGTGTGTCAAGTAGAGCAAGCTGCCAATCAACTATCTATATAAAGTGTTGTCAAACAATGGTGTAGATTCTGCATCTTCTAGTCTAACTCCAGAAAGGAATGGAGTCTTAGAAGGCTTGCAATCAGCCATCTTAAACTTCTTCAACAGATCAGAAGTATAATTTGACTGACATACCTTGGTTCCCTCTTTTGTTTGAGAAATCTCAAGCCCCAAAAATTGCTTAAGAATTCCCAAGTCATTCATGGAGAATGCTTGGTGCATTGTGGTCTTCAATGATGCTATTTGTTCAGTGCTATCACTTGTGATCAGCAAATCATCAACATACAACAATATTAACATTATAAAACCATCAGAAAGCTTCATATAGACATTTGGGTCAGATTTATACAGAACATAAGATTGTGACAGCAGGAAACTGTCCATCTTTGCATGCCAATCCCTGGGGGCTTGCTTAAGTCCATACAAAGATATTTTCAACCTGCAAACAAGGTTTGGATCTGATGTGTACCACTGTGGCTGCTACATATATATTTTTTCTTCAAGCTCCCTATGGAAGAACTTACTTTTCACATCCATGTGATGTACTTCCCATTGCTTGGAAGTTGCCACTGCCAAAACTAGTCTAATGGAGTCTTTCTGAGCCACCGGTGCAAATGTTTCATTATAATCAAGTCTTTGGACCCAATAATACCCCTTTTCTACCAGCCTTTCTTTGTATTTAATGGATGTACCATCTGCTGCACATTTGGTCTTATAAATCCACTTGCATCTCACCAAGTTTTTGCCTGTGGGGAGCTTGACTAGCTCCCAAGTTTCATTCTTCTGCAATGACTGAAAATCCTCATCCATAGTAGTCTTCCATCTTGGATCATGTGAGGCTTCCTCATATGTTTGTGGATCAGAATCTATCATCATATAGCATTTCTCAAAAAGATAAGGATCATTCACATTGAGAGCAGTCTCAAACTGTGATCTAGTCCTTCTTTGGTCCTAAGGATTGCCTGCTAGTTCACCTGTTGCTCGCAAAGTTTTTGCAGCCCACTTAAGCCTTGTAGGTGAGTTAGCATTTGCAATAAAATGATCCTCATCATCAGAAATAGAAGAATAAAAAACATCAAGAACATCACTTATTTCTTCTTCAGGTGGTGGTGAAGATGGTTCTCCAATTTCAGCGCTCTAAGAGGGCTCTTCCTCAAATTGCACACTTCTTTCGATGAAAGCTTTATGAGTGGTCATGTTCAACAACTTATAAACTTTGGATTCCTATGAATATCCAACAAAATAAACATGGTTGTCTTTGGGGTTGCAATTCCCTCCTCTTCTCAAGTGGAATCCTAGCCCAAGCCTTTGAGCCAAAAATCCTGAAATGAGAGATGTCATGTTTGTGACCTGTCCAAGCCTTGAAAGGAGTGATGCCTTTGAGAACTTTGTGTGGCACTCTATTCTGAATGTAAGTGGCACAATTAATTGCCTCATCCCATAGCTTTGGAGACAATTCCTTTGCCTCAAGCATACAAGTGGCCATCTCCTTTAGAGATCTATTTTTCCTCTCAGCAACCCCATTCTGCTGAGGTGTATATGGAACTGTGTGTTGCATTTAAATGCCTGTAGAGGCACAAAATTGCTGAAACTCTGATTTCGCATATTCACCACCATTTTCATGTCTCATAACTTTAATATGCCTACTAGACTAGTTTTCAACTGAGGCTTTGAATAGCTTAAACAACCCAAAAAATTCTAGCTTTAACTTGATGAAATAAATCCAACAATAGCTACTGAAGTCATCTATGAATGTGAGGATGTATTTTGAATGATTCAAGGACTCATGAGGGAATATACCTGATATATAAGTATGAATAAGGTCTAATGGTGTAGTGGTTCTCTCAGAATTGGATCTCCCATACTTATGCTCAAGGTGTTTACCTAGGATGCAAGATTGACAGACACCTTTGGAAAACTTGATATTGGGCAGCCCTATAACCATCTCTTTCTCATGAAGTTGGGAAAGATATTTGTAATTTAGGTGGCCAAATATTTCATGCCATAGCTTGCTGGACTCATTGGCATGGGTTAATAGAGCATAAGGTGAGGGGTTTGGCACAAAATGAGAAAACTTGTAAATTCTAGAACAATGATCAGTAGTACCAAATGCAATAATTGTTTCTGTTGAAATTTCTGCTATCTCAATATCATTGGGGGTAAAGGTTACTCTCTTGGGAAGCCCTGTATGGGTCATTTGATAGACTGACAGTAGGTTTGCAGCAAGTCTAGGGACATATAAAACATTATTAAATGACCCAAACTCGAGATCTATGCTACCTTTTCCTTTGCTAGAAGTTTCAGAATTGTCTCCCAATACAATATTTGGACCACTGGAAGAGTCAAATGAAGTGAAAAACTTACTTGTAGACATCATGTGTATTGATGCACCAAAATCAATAATGAATGAAGAAGGTTTTGAAGTGTTGTCCATCAATTCATTAAATCTCTCTTTATCATCGGAATTTTGTCCTCCATCCTTCCTCCTTGCGCTCTCTAGAAGAGGAATGTTGGATTTCTCCAAGAGTGAAGTCAATTGGTGAATGGTTTTCTTCAGGAAAGAGATTTTATGATGAAAGCCCTTGATGCAAGAATTACACTTTGTCCTCTCATTCTTCTTGTTCGGATTCTTCTTGAAGTTGGATGTCTCTCCATTTGAAATCTTCTTGTCTTTCCTCTCACTAGTGGGATTCTTGAAATTTCCCTTCTTCTTGCCTTTCGAACCCCTTGAATCTCCAACATTCAGACAGTGGTCTTTGGATGGATTTTTAATGGCTCCCATCAAGACTAATTTGTCTTGTTCCCGTGTCAAAGACTCCATGAATTTTGAAAGTGTCGGGCTCTTCCAATTTTTAATTGCTTTCTGGGTGGAATGGAAGGTCGAGACAAAGATTGAATAGTCGGGGCCAAGCTTGGAGACAATGGACAAAACTAATTGCTCATCTTTCTTGTCAATACCACATTGCTTCAGCTGCAATACAATATATATAAATTTGGAGAAAAAATCCTGTAGATTATCAAAATTTTGCGGGCTCAAAGAGACTAGCTCGTTATCCAATTGGCGGCCTCTCAATTCATCGATTTTCCCGAACAATTCTTGAAGTTTCAGCCATACTTCATTGGGTGAATTGAGGCCATCAAGATGAAATAGAACCTCTCTATATGTAGTGAGACATAACATCCCATAGGATTTGTCCCTTCAATTATTCCATTTCGATTTCTCTATTACTGAGGTTGGCTCAACCTCAGTTGCCATGGTCACCCTGCAGATCTCTTTGCTCCCCAGTAGAATCTCCATTTGTGCCTTCCAATCAAAGTAATTGAAGGGAGTGAAGATGATATGTTGTGTATGATCCATTGCTTCTCTGAAATAAACTTATGGACTGATTTTATAACACTTATGGATGCCAAAATGCGCCCTGCAGAGAATAACGTTCAGCCGGTGAATTGATTAATGCGCCCTTCCTGAGACTGTTGGATCCTGCAAGATAATAAAATATGAAAGATATAGCTTGATATCTCTGATACCATGTGAAAAACAGTTCACATCCAATATATATTCAAGAAATTACACTATCTCATAAGAAAAATCTCACACAACTAGTCAAAGACACAAACATTATGCACAAGAGTAGATTTTTGTATTAACTTCTCATGATAAAAATACATCAGCCAACCATATGAAAGTAATAGGATTATGTTAAATAAAATTACATCAGTAATTCAAATGGATAAATATGTCAAAAGAATCTTCTCTTAATCAGACTTGCTAAAAATGCCCATCCCCCCTAGGTGGCAAGTTGACTTTCCAAATCTTCCCAAAAGCTCACGAAATGCCTAAATTGTGATCTGAAGGTGATGTATGATGGAAACAAATTACAAATATGAATTTTGGAAGGAAAAATCATTAAGGAAAGTCTTGGGTGTAAAAAACAAGTTTCCTAGGTAGACTAGCTTTTCCCCATAGGGTAAAAAGCACTACAAAGCACTAAAACTCAGAAAATGCACCTTTCCTAGCTAGATATTATCCATAATAGTTTAGGAAAGTTCCCAAGTGGCCTATATGGATTGTGGTCCACACCTTGGATGTATTTGAGCCTCCCATGTAACTTGCCTTGTGGTTCACACGATGGCAATTTCCTAGTCTTTACAAAGAATTAACCAATAAATGATTAATTAATGCATCTTATGTAATTAAATGACATGGTAGGAAGACTTAATTATTCAAACAGGTTCTACCCACTCAAAAAATTCGATCTAGGGCTCAAAAATTCGATTTTGAGGAGGGTTATCCAGCCATTCAATCAGATTCCAAAAATTCCAACTTTTGCAGAAACCCTAATTTTCACCGGAGGATGAGAGAGAGGTATTTTCACCTTGTGAAAGATGTCCTATTCAGGATAGCTCTGATACCATGTTAATTTTAGCCTGATTTCACAACCAACATCACTAAAAGAAACACAATCACAAGATAGACAAAGATTTACCCTAGGAAGCCCTTATAGGGTAGAAAACCCAGCAAAGCTTTCCTCAATATAGATAATCAACCAATACAAGATGTAGCCATCAAACAAGAGCTCCTTCTCTTCCTATGAAGATCTCTCTCTCTCCTATGCTCCAATCACATGTGAGTGATTGAATGAGATAAATGAGGAACACACCTCCTTTATTTATACTCAACTCCTAATTGACTTTTCACCCTAACAAGGTCGACTTCTTGTAGGAGAGTCTAATAACCCCTAAACAACTAACTCAGGGCCGACCCCACAAGGGAGATATAATAACCCTAGTTACCACAGTCTCTCAGAGGAATCAACATCTCTGGATATACAATAGTGTCTCCACGGAGGAATGAAACATCTCCAGAATAGTAAAGTACAAATATAATATTCTTAGAAGTTACAATATTTCAACAAAGACGGCCTCAGATATCACCTTTCCATGGGTTATAGGCACATTCACTAATAAAAACAAGACTTCTCTACCAACCATTGAAAAGATGATGAGAGATATGGGGTTCAAAATAAAGGAAGCCATCAATTATGACCCCCACCACATCATCTCAGACAAAACAAAAGAAAGCAATAGAAAATGTTTTATATATTTTGAACTTCCAAGGCTGGCTGAGACTGCCAATTTGCTATAATACCCTAGCAAGAGTCATATGGAGATAGATGCACCTGATGAATCCACCTCCCTGGTACCAAAGGCCCCATTGCCATAAACTGGCTCCTCTAGTTTGGCCCTAATAGTTGAAGCAATTATACCCTCTGCCAGTTGCCCTAGGGAATCCAACAAGGTGGAAAAGATTGATGTCATAGACATAGATGATGAAACAGAAAGAGTTCCCAAAAGGTAGAAATTATGAAAACCTAAGCAGCAGTTGGTGACAGTGACAACAGGTCAAACCAAAAAGAAGTAGGTGAGGTTCCAGATACCTGCCTTCGAGGGCAAAGAGTATATATTTAGCCAAACATCCACTGAACTTGCTGCTCCCAGCAAGAGTAGAGATGAGCTACTGGATGAGTATAAAGAGAGCACAGAAGCAGCCTCAGAGGAGTGCAAACTATATGAATAAGTGAGGAAAATTACCAATAAAGAGGTGCCTTTGATGGCTAGCAGAAGCCATGCCCAGTATACCCTGAACTTGGCCTTGGCCACCAAAAAGAAAGCAGCTAAGGTAAGGGTTAACCTGGAGGATATTCTTGTTCCTGATATGATCAACTTGCATAAGTAAAATCAGGAGGTTATATATGCCAAACTGCTAAAGGCTACACTAGAGCTATCTAAATTACAAGTCAGTAAGAGCAAGGTTCAAAAGTAGCTCAGGTAGGAGAGAGTAGAGAACAAGGCCCATAAGGTACAAATTAAGAAGCTGCAGAATGCATTATTGGCTACTGAAATCCAGGAAGACAAGAAGGAAATATTACAAAAACTGATGGATGAGAAATATAACACCATTCAGTCATTAAAAATTAAACTAAAAATCCCCTCCATTGAGCTAGTGGAAGCCTCTAAATTCGCAGAGTTGGAAGAGAAGAGAGAAAAGTTGCAAGAGGAATTGACAGAATGCAAAGCTAAATTGCTGAAGTTTGAAGAGAAGGAAAAGCTATGGCTGGGTGATATGGCTCTTATGGTGGAGAGTGAAAAGAGCTGGAAAGCTAAGTCTGAGGAGTTAGAAGAAAAATTACAGGAGAAGTACAGAGAATTGGAAACCATAGCCACCCCTTCTTCCATTGAAGCTGGAGATTTCTCCATTGTGCAAGCCATGGCACAAAAAAGTCTAAGAGACTTAGAGTGTGGAAAGGTTAAAGAAGCAAAACAAAAATCTGAAAACCTTGATGTCAAAGGAAGAGCAGGAAAAGGAGGCTTGAGAAATCAAGTACAAGTAGATGCAGGAAAAAAATGAAGAGTTGGTGAAGCAGGCCACAATACAGACCTCCCTGCAGGAAGAAAATCAAGTCATTTGGGATGATATTATTGTAGAGGCATAAAAGCTAAGGTCGTATCTTGATTTCATTCTATAGAAAGAGGCTGTAATCAAGTTAGCCAAGCAAAGAGTGGTAGCAGCAAATGAAAAATTGAATAAAAATCCTATGGACCACGCTGAAAAGGCCATAGAATTCTTGAATGGCTTGACTGAAGATGAAGTAAAGATAGCAGGTATAAAAGATAGAGTGTCCACTATCATTTGGGCCAAGAAAGTGATACATAAGCATCAGTGGGTGAGTGCTATTCAAGCTGGAATTGATGTTATGACACAACAGGTGAAGCTTTTCAGAGATATGTTTGACCCTTTATTCAAGAGGCGACTTCCTCTCTTTTGGGAGGAAGATGGAACCATGAGGACACAGGAAGAATATTAGGGAAAGTTTTGGGAATGCATGTTGGATCATGAAGGATTTGCTTACATGGAACATCCTCTGACAGGAAAAACAATGGTGGAAAAGCTAACCAAGGAATTTGAGCTAGTTTGGGTCTTCAGGGAAGCTTGTGCTCAGTTCCGGAGCTGTTCATATAGGGATCACATAGAGCTTCGAGTATTGTTTAAAGAGGTGGCCATGCCAGATTTCCCAGTTGTTGATTAGTGGAATCTCATGGAGAACAATGGGAAAGCTAAACCAATGCTGCATCCATTAATGGTATGAGGATCTCGGCATGAATAATTAATTACCGGGAATTTTCTTTGTTTACTATAGGTGGTTACTAGCTGGAAGATGCTTAGTGACATTCGTAGAAGGATGTCTAGCCTATAATGTCAGCATCTTATTTTCTGTTGTAACTAATCCTCGAGAAGGATAGACCTAGTTGCATAGGTGTCAAGAATTTTGTAACAGTTTCTGTAGGATGATTCGGGCCTGAGGGCTAAAAGACATCTATATATACATATTTAATAGACATGCAAAGGGTTGAAACCTATTGGATCTTTGGAGGCCCGTGTGTTATGTAATTTGATATGTTCCTTTAATAAAATTGGCAGAGTTGAGCAAGCATTTTGAGTAGATATTCTTTTCTTATTTGTCTTACAGTATGTACTTCTTTTTCTCCATCTGAATGTTTCCTTGTTAACTACTTCATAATGTTTTCTTTCATGTTTGGATAAGTGTATGTTGAGGCAGAATTGATATTGTTATGCTCTATTTCTTTGATTCCAAACATCCAAAAACCAGTTTCTACTAAAGTTAATGCATAATTTGTTTAATAATGCTCTGTATTTTCTGGTTTTCTGGTGCACAGGTGCGCACTTTTTTTCTGGTTTATTGATTTTCTGGTCTAGAATTCAAACTAGGGTTTGACAAAGCCCAGCTTTCTACCCACTCAAAAGTTCAATCTAGGGCTCAAAAATTTGATTTTGAGGAGGGCTATCCATCCATGCAGTCATATTCTAGAAATTCCAACTTTTGCAGAAACCATAATTTTCACGGGAGGAGGAGAGAGAGGTATTTTCACCTTGTGAAAGATTTCCTATTCAATCTAGCTCTGATGCCATGTTAAGTTTAGCTTAATTTCACAACTAGAATCACTGAAAGAAACACAATCAGAAGATAGACAAAGATTTACCCTGGGAAACCCTCATTGGGTAAGAAACCCAACAAAGCTTTCTTCAATATAGATAATCAACCAATACAAGATGTAGCCACCAAACAATAGCTCCTTCTCCTCCTATGCAGATCTCTCTCTCTCCTATGCGCCAATCACAAGTGAGTGAATGAATGAGATAAATGAGGAACACACGTCCTCTATTTATAGTCAACTCCTAAGTGACTTTTCACCCTAACAGGGCCGAATTCTCCTATGAGAGTCTAATAACCCCTAAACAACTAACTCAGGGCCGACCCCACAAGGGAGATCTAATAACCCTAGTTACCACACTCTCTCGGAGGAATAACAATATCCGGATATACAATAGGGTCTCCATGGAGGAATGAAACATATGCGAAATAATAAAGTACAATATTTCAACAAAAAAGGCCTCAGATATCACCTTTCCATGGGTTATAGGCCCATTCACTGTTAAAAACAAGACTTCTCTTCCAACCATTGAAGAGATGATAAGAGATATGGGGTTCAGAACAAAGGAAGCCATCAATTATGACCCCCACCACATCATCTCAGACAAAAGAAAAGAAATCAAAAGAAAATATTTTATACATTTTGAACTTGCAGGGCCGGCAGAGACTACCAATTTGCTAGAATACCCTGGCAAGAGTCAGATGGAGATAAATGCACCTGATGAATCCACCTCCCTGGTACCAAAGGCCCCATTGCCATAAACTGGCTCCTCTAGTTTGGCCCTAGTTGTTGAAGCAATTATACCCTCTGCCAGTGGCCCTGGGGAATCCAACAAGGTGGAAAAGATTGATGTCATGGACATCGATGATGAAACTAAAAGAGTTCCCAAAAGGAAGAAAATATAAAAACCTGAGCAACAGTTGGTGACAGTGACAACAGGTCAAACCAAAAAGAAGTAGGTGAGGTTCTAGATACCTTCCTTTGAGGTCAAAGAGTATATATTTAGCCAAACATCCACTGAACTTGCTACTCCCAGCAAGAGTAGAGATTAGCTACTGGATCAGTATAAAGAGAGCACAGAAGTGGCCTCAGAGGAGTCCAAACTGTATGCAGAAGTGAGGAAATTTTCCAATAAAGAGGTGTTGTTGATGGCTAGTAGAAGCCATGCCCGGTATACCCTGAACTTGGCCCTGGCCACCAAAACAAAGCAACTGAGCTAAGGGTGAACATGCACAATATTGTTATTCCTAATATGCTCGAATTGCACAAGTAAACTAGGGAGGCTATATATGCCAAATTTCTAAAGGATGCACTAGAGATATCTAAATTACAAGTCAGTAAGAGCAAGGTTCAAAATTAGCTCAGGTAGGAGAGAGTTGAGAACAAGGCCCATAAGGTACAAATTAAGAAGCTGCACAATGCATTATTGGATACTGAAATCCAGGAAGACAAGAAGGAAAGCTTACAAAAACTGATGGATGAGAAATATAACACCATTCAGTCATTAACAACGAAACTAAAATTCCCCTCCACCGAGCTAGTGGAAGCCTCTTAATTTGTAGAGCTGGAGGAGAAGAGAGAAAAGTTGCAAGAGGAACTGACAGAATGCAAAGCTAAATTGCTAAAGTTTGAAGAGAAGGAAAAGCTATGGCTGAGTGATATGGGTCTAATGGTGGAGAGTGAAAAGTGCTGGAAATCTAAGTCTGAGGATTTAGAATAAAAATTATAGGAGAAGGACAAAGAATTGGAAAGCATGGCCACCCATTCTTCCATTGAAGCTGGAGATTTCTCCATTGTGCAAGCCATGGCACAGGAAATTCTAAGAGATTTAGAAGTGGAAAGGTTAAAGAAGCAAAACACAAATATGAAAACCCTAATGTCAAAGGAAGAGCTGGAAAAGGAGGCTTGGGAAACCAAGTACCAGGAGATGCAGGACAAAAATGATGAGTTGGTGAAGCAGGCCACAGGGTAGATCTCCCTGCAGGAAGAAAAGCAAGTCGTTTGGGATGATATTATTTCAGAGGCAGAAAAGATAAGGTCGTATCTTGATTTCATTATGGACAAAGAGGCTGTAATCAAGTCAGCCAAGAAAAGTGTGCTAGCAACAAATGGAAATTGAATAAAAATCCTATGGACCACACTGAAAAGGCCATAGAATTCTCGAATGGCTTGACTAAAGATGAAGTAAAGATAGCAGGTATAAAGGATAGAGTGTCCACTATCATTTGGGCCAAGAAAGTGATACATAAGCATCGGCAGGTGAGTGCTATTCAAGCTGGAATTGATGTTATGACACAACAAGTGAAGCTTTTTAGAGATATGTTTGACCCTTTATTCAAGAGGGGACTTCCTCTCTTTTGGGAGGCAGATGGCACCATGAGGACACATGAAGAATATCAGGGCAAGTTATGGGAATGCAGGTTGTATCATGAAGGATTTGCTGACATGGATCATCCTCTGACATGAAAAACAGTGGTGGAAAAGATAACCAAGGAATTTGAGCTAGTTTGGGTCTTCAGGGAAGCTTTTACTCAGTTCAGGAGCTGTTCATATAGGGATCACACAGACCTTTGAGTATTGTTTAAAGAGGTGGCTACACCACGGTTTCCAATTGTTGATCAGTGGATGATTGTGGAGAAGTATGAGAAAGCTAAACTTATGCTACATCCACTCACAGTCTGAGGATCATGAAGATTTCGGAATGAATAATTAATTATCAAGAATTTTCTTTATTTAATATAGGTGGTTACTAGCTAGCAGATGCTTAGTGACACTCGTTGAAGGCTGTCTAGCCTATTTTTTCAGCGTCTTATTTTCTGTTGTAACTAATCCTCAAGAGGGATAGACCTAGCTGCATAGGTGTCAAGAATTTTGTAACAGTTTCTATTAGGATGATTTGGGCCTGAGGGATGAAAGACATCTATATATACATATTTAATCAAGATGCAAAGGGTTGAAACCTGTTGGAACTTTGGATTCCCATGTGTTATGTAATTTGATATGTTCCTTGAATAAAATTGGCAGAGTCAAGCAAGCATTTTGAGCAGAGATTCTTGTGTTATTTTTCTTACAGTATGGACTTCTTTTTCTCCATCTAAATGTTTCCTTGTTATTGACTTCATAATGTTTTCTTTCATGTTTGGGTAAGTGTATATTGAGACAGAATTCATATTGTTATGCTCTGTTTCTTTGATTCCAAACATCCACAAACCAGTTTCTACTAAAGTTAATGCAGAATTCATTTAATAATGCTCTGTATTGATGGACTGTTCTTATTTTCTTCCTTATCACCAGACAAACAGCTCTTTGATTGTAAATGAGTAGCTACCCTGCCTCTGTTATAGATTATTTGCAAAGCATTGCCAATTTACCTTAATAAGTGTTTTTGACTCCATTGCCCAACATATATTCATCTTGTTTCAACCAAACAACGAGTTTAATCCTAATTCATATATCTAGCCTTGATAAACAAATATTGAGAGATCCCTCTTTGGATAGATAGAAGCCAGCTCTCTTTCCCGAAGTGGTTTTGTGGTTACCTCAAAGAGACCCCTCTACAACCTTGGGGTCAATTTGAGTGATAACACACAATGTTTTACATGCATCCCAACTTAAGAAATATGTTTATGATACTAAACATGTAATTTATTGGTCATTTTTATAGGTAGAACCATAAGGGTAATTTGTGTCGAAACCCCTTCATATACTAGACAAGAGAGAGGTACATCTCAGGAAGTGAACCATTGTCTAGCTAAAAGTGCAATGGAATCATTTCGGGCCTGAAGAGGCCACATGGGAAAATGAAACTACAATGAGAGAGGCTTACCCCTCCTAATTTTAGAGTTTTATTTAAATTTACTAACACCAAGATAGTGTTTTTCTAAGCGGGGAGGGATGTAATATCCCAAGAAAAGACTATTTATTTTTATGTTAAATTGTTTAATTTTGTGTTGAACAGTAATATCTCGAGCACCTAGACTATTTTTTATATTGTTTTATTAGGTGTTGAGCAGTGAGCTCTGGAAAACCTAGACTATTTTTAATATTGTTTAATTAGTGTTGAGCAATAGGCTCTAGAGCATCAGTAATCCATTAATTATTATTAAACTAGATTATTATCTATACCCTTTTATTATTTCTAAACTAACCAGGACTTCCACTTGAAGAGCAATTGAGCATGCAAGAGATTAGAATGGTTGATTAGTTGATAACTAAGATCAACTAGATGTTAGAATGAGTAAAACTCCTATATTATTTAATTAAAGATACAATAAAGTTGATATTTTAAAAATAAATCAAATTGTTAATTAAAGATAAAAACAAATAATCAGTGTGACTAGTAACTAAACTAAGTGATTAAACCTAAATAATGAGAGCCTTCTCCTTGAGAAAACTTATAAATAGCATAGAGAGGACATTGCAAGGGGTCATGTTCCCTAGTTCACCGGAGGGTCCAGTTGTAGGTCTTTGAGAGCTCATATTTCAAAATTGAGATATTTGGTGATTCTAAGAAGGAATATGGGAGCACAGGGGAATTATTTATAAGACTCTACAAAAGGGTTGGTAAAAAGACCTTGTGACTACTTTACTGATTAGTAAGAAAGATAGAAAATTGCACTTAGGCAATTTAGTTTCTTGGCATGCTCGGTTCATCTCGAAGATAACCTGTTGAACGAACCAGGAATAGTTCGAGGTCTACACACTAGTACAAAATGAGAGATAAGTGACCAGGTGACCAAAATATTTGGTCACCACAGTTTTTTCAAGGGATAAATGACCAAAATTGAGAAATTTTATGTGAGCAAACTAAAAATGACCAAGATAATTGATCAATTGGGTCACATGATAAGAACTAATCTAAAAATGACCAAGATAAATGACCAATTTGATCACAAGATAAGAATTAAACTAAAAATGACCACATAACAATTGGTCACTTCTTTGGTCATTTTTAGTTGTGTCACTCTTACAATGGAAAATTACAATTTTGGCAAAGAATTTGTGCAATTTAGTAAATTTTAACACTATAGATGGATTTAGAAGGGGGTCTTTGAATCCATCTACAGTGTTAATTAAATTTAGTAAATTGTAGACCGCTTAAAGGATTCACTTGGTTATTCCCTCATTGTTTCATCAATTGGATTGAGCATTTTTTTCACAACGTATCCTTTGTTATTCTAATCAATCTAGAGACCCCTGAGACACCTTTATACGCTGGGTCTCAGCTATATCAACATGTTTCCGAAGTGTCGAAAAATGACATTAGAGGCGAACCTAGTGATTTTTTTTGTAAAATCATTTTGTTTGCACAATCGTGTCTAGGGAGATATGCTTATCACATCTATATCTCGTTTCTCCATTTACACTTTCGTATAAACCCCTCGACAAATTTTCCAAGCTGCATCTTTTACATCGTCATGATATTCTAGTTAGTGTCGTGTCGAGGAGATTGGTCGTTTCTCGTCAAAAGCATCATCATGTCTTGAATTTTATACCATTGTGTTCAACTTATTACACTTATCATTCTCATCTTTCATTTGGCCAAAATTGTCATCGTTTGACCCTTTCGACACTCAGTTGAAGTTTCTGTAAGCAAAAGTCTTTTGCATCTCATTAGTTGAAATCTGCCTATTTTGTGCCTCTCGGTTAATTTGTAGATCTTGTCTATGAATACCAACTCAACATGCCTATGTCTAGAATGTTAGAAATACCACATTGGTGTTCATGTGGAGAAAAAAAGGCCTATATCCTCCATTTAAAAATAAAAAAAAATCCCTCCTTTTTATATTAAAACACTCATCTTTATAATTTACCCCTTCTAAAATTATATTCCCAAAATAGTAAGATTTTAAATCTTCTTTACTATGCTTTTATGATTATAATTTTAGAAATATGCAACAATATTTTTACCCACCTTAATTAAAAGGGGTCCCTTTAACCCTCAATTCCTTTTACCCATTCTACATGTGATCCGGATTTATGTGGGAACGAAACAAAAGATAGCATATACAGAATCATATACAAAGATATATTGCAAATAACACAGTGATACAGTAAACACATATTCTATTAAATAGCGGAAATAGAATAGACTGTAAAATACAATAGCTAGAATGGTGGTAGCTATCTCTGAGAAGAGATGTGGCCGCTATGCTCATTCATGCCAAGATGAATACAAAGAGAGGCCGAAAGGGCCTATTTATCATAAGCATGAGGGAAAGAATCCCAATCATCCAAAAACCTAACCCTAGAAGATGAACTGTCATAAAGTTTGCAGCTCCAAGGTGGTTAGTTGAACAGTCAACTTCCCGGGGTCTTAACTTTTGCATACGATCTCCGTTTAGGGCGCTCGGTAGCCCGTTGGAAAGGTCTAACCGAGATTTAAAACCTTCAAATGGGCCCAAATGCATGCCGTTGGCAACCATTCGATCCCCTAAATCGCCAAAAAATGTCGTTTAGGGCCTCAAAATGGCTCCGGAAGTTCAGGACCCGAAAAACTGCTAAAAATAGTAATTTACCAAAATTGCCAGAAGACTATTTTGAGCCAGTTGGAAGAGGTGGGCCACCATCGATATCCACCTGGATCAATCCTCCCTCCTTAGGAAGCAATGGTCTCCATTGCGTTAAATCCCTTATCATATGTCGAGCTGTGTGTCGAATTGAGCTCTTGGTGCGACATTTGCTGAAATGGAAAGGTTGCCTTACTTTGACATCTTCAGAGGGTTGTAATTGTTGTTGATGGATGCGCTGGAGCTGTTCAACAGTTTTGGTTGTTGTGGTATCCTTTGTATGCACCGGTGTGGATGGTTTCTTTTTGGAGGAGCACCTCGAATGTGTGGCCTTGCACTGTAGAGGTACCCGAATAGGCGATGCTGCACTAACTTTATGTTTTTCTTGTTTCTGCTGAGTAGAAGGATAATCTGCAGAGGTTGTGGATGTCTTTGCGATCTGATGTTTACCTTTAGTGGCATTTGTGAATAGGGAAAATTTTCCAGTGTGGGGTAGGTGAAACTGTCTCTGATATCTGATAGAATTGTCCTCCCAAAGTGACAATGACACTATGAGGTCGGGATTCATATACAGCATGACGCTTCCACATATATGGCTGTCCCATGAGAACATCACATACTTCGAGTGGGGCCACATCACATAATACCTCATCTTTGAAGGGCTTGATGCCATATGGTAGGCAACATTGGTGACTAACACAGAACCTTCGTCCTTGGCTTAGCCATCCAATGGTGTATGGTTGTGGGTGTGGCGTTATTGGTAGCTCCAATCTCTTGATGACTTCTTCTGAGATCAGGTTATTCTGGCTGCCGCTGTCCACAACAAAGTGTAGGGGAATTCCCTTCACCCACATCTGTGAGTGGAAAAGGCACTCCTCTGCCTCGGACTCTTCAGGTTCCTCTGGTTCAATCTGTGTGGTGGCAACAACGGCACTGGGTTCTGCATCAATGATCTACTTCCCTTTTTGCGCAACTATGAAATTAGGTTCTGATTCAGAATTGGAACTGGGATCTGATTCTGAAGCTTTGATCTCAGCCACCAATGACTGTTTTGAGCGACATTCATCAATGTTGTGCCAGGATCTTTTGTGGAACTCGCACCACTTCCCGGTGTCCTTCTTCGTCTTTTTGTTACCCTTCTTTTCTTGTGGTTGCGACTGGTTGTCCTTTCCCTGCCCCGTGTTCTGCGAGCCAGAGTTTCCCTTGCCCATCTTCTGTGCAGGTCAGAAGTCACGCTTGTTCTTTTGCTGAAATTTCTGCTTGATTTTGATAGCATATCGATAGGCGGATCTGAGTGAAGAGATTTCCAGGAAATCCATCTCTGTTTGTATGTACCGGTGTAGGCCACTGCGATATTTCAGTACTAGGTGCCGCTCAGAGTCCATGATACCCAGCTTTGTGCGCAAGGTATGGAATTTGTTGGTGTACTCCGACACTGTTTGGTCCCTCTCTTGGTGCAGAATGGTCCATTTTGTGTACTGGTCATCATAGTTTCCAACAGGGTAATATTCTTCCTTGACGGCATCTATAAAAGAGGCCCAAGTGGGATTGGAATATTCAAACAATCCAGACTCGTCTGATGAGTTTTGCTCACAATAAGTTTCCAACCAATTTTTGACATGGGAGATGGCCTTGAGGAGCGCAAAGACGATCTTTTCCCTGTCGGAAAAATTGTGGACAGAGAAATACCCTTTTAGTAGATTCAACCATTTATCTAGGGCATCGGCATCGATTTGGCCTTTAAATAAAGGGATATCAAAATTAACTTGTACCTTGAAGGGAGTCGTATCTCCGAAATGGCTGCTCGTTGAGGGTGCATTTGCCACTGTTGGCATGCGTTGAAGGATCTGGGCGAAATTATCCATCACCTCGTTCCTCTGTCGCGTGAGGGATTCCTCGAGCAACAACTTCACAGGATCTACTACTCGGTCGTCTCTCTCTTCTTCCGCCATGGGAGGTCCTTTGGGGCGGTGAGAGTGGTCTTCCCCAAGTGAAATTAGTTCGAGACCCAACTCTCTGTATCCTGACCTCATCGGGGACATGCACCGAGAAACAATCAAAGAGCAGACTGCTCTAATACCACTGATCCGGATTTATGTGGGAACGAAACAAAAGATAGCATATACAGAATCATATACAAAGATATATTGCAAATAACACAGTGATACAGTAAACACATATTCTATTTAATAGCGGAAATAGAATAGACTGTAAAATACAATAGCTAGAATGGTGGTAGCTATCTCTGAGAAGAGATGTGGCCGCTATGCTCATTCGTGCCAAGATGAATACAAAGAGAGGCCGAAAGGGCCTATTTATCATAAGCATGAGGGAAAGAATCCCAATCATCCAAAAACCTAACCCTAGAAGATGAACTGTCATAAAGTTTGCGGCCCCAAGGTGGTTAGTTGAACAGTCAACTTCCCGGGGTCATAACTTTTGCAAACGATCTCCGTTTAGGGCGCTCGGTAGCCCGTTGGAAAGGTCTAACCTTGATTTAAAACTTTTAAATGGGCTCAAATGGATGCCATTGAAAACCGTTTGGTCCTCCAAATCGCCAAAAAATGTCGTTTAGGGCCTCAAAATGGCTCCGAAAGTTCAGGACCCGAAAAACTGCTAAAAATAGTAATTTACCAAAATTGCCAGAAGACTGTTTTGAGCCAGTTGGAAGAGGTGGGCCGCCACCAATATCAACCTGGATCAGTCCTCCCTCCTTAGGAAGCAATGGTCTCCATTGCGTTAAATCCCTTATCATATGTCGAGCTATGTGTCGAATTGAGGTCTTGGTGCGACATTTGCTGAAGTGGAAAGGTTGCCTTACTTTGACATCTTCAGAGGGTTGTAATTGTTGTTGATGGATGCGCTGGAGCTATTCAACAGTTTTGGTTGTTGTGGTATCCTTGGTATGCACCGGTGTGGATGGTTTCTTTTTGGAGGAGCACCTTGAATGCGTGGTTTTGCACTGTAGAGGTACCCGAATAGGCGATGCTGCACTAACTTTGTGTTTTTCTTGTTTCTGCTAAGTAGAAGGATAATCTGCAGAGGTTGTGGATGTCTCTCCGATCTGATGTTCACCTTTAGTGGCATTTGCGAATAGGGAAAATTTCCCAGTGTGGGAGATTATCTTCCTGCCCTGCTTGTTTGGGGTAGGTGAAACTGTCTCTGGTATCTGATAGAGTTGTCCTCCCAAAGTGACAATGACACTGCGAGGTCGGGATTCATATATAGCATGACGCTTCCACATATATGGCTGTCCCATGAGAACATCACATACTTTGAGTGGGGCCACATCACATAATACCTCATCTTTGAAGGGCTTGATGCCATACGTTAGGAAACATTGGTGACTGACACGGATCCTTCGTCCTTGGCTTAGCCATCCAATGGTGTATGGTTGTGGGTGTGGCGTTATTGGTAGCTCCAATCTCTTGATGACTTCTTCTGAGATCAGGTTCTTCTGGCTGCCGCTGTCCACATCAAAGTGTAGGGGAATTCCCTTCACCCACATCTATGAGTGGGAAAGGCGCTCCTATGCCTCGGACTCTTCAGGTTCCTCTGGTTGAATCTGTGTTGTGGCAACAACGACACTGGGTTCTGCATCAATGATCTGCTTCCCTTTTTGCGCAGCTATGAAATTAGGTTCTGATTCAGAATCGGAACTGGGATCTGATTCTGAAGCTTTGATCTCAGCCACCAATGACTGTTTTGAGCGACATTCATCATTGTTGTGCCGGGGGCTTTTGTGAAACTCGCACCACTTCCCAGTGTCCTTCTTCGTCTTTTCATTACCCTTCTTCGCTTGTTGTTGCGACTGGTTGTCCTTTCCCTGCCCCGTGTTCTGCAAGCCAGAGTTTCCCTTGCCCTGCTTCTGTACAGGTCCAAAGTCACGCTTGTTCTTTTGCTGAAATTTCTGCTCAATTTTGATAGCATATCGTTAGGTGGATCCGAGTGAAGAGATTTCCAGGAAATACATGTCTGTTCATATGTACCGGTGTGGGCCACTGCGATATTTCAGTACTAGGTGCCACTCAGAGTCCTTGATACCTAGCTTTGTGCGCAAGGTATGGAATTTGTTGGTGTACTCCGACACTGTTTGGTCCCTCTCTTGGTGCAGAATGGTCCATTTTGTGTGCTGGTCATCATAGTTTCCAACAGGGTAATATTGTTCCTTGACGGCATCTATAAAAGAGGCCCAAGTGGGATTGGAATATTCAAACAATCCAGACTCGTCTGATGAGTTTTGCTCACAATAAGTTCCCCACCAATTTTTGACATGGGGGACGGCCTTGAGGAGTGCAAAGATGATCTTTTCCCTGTCGGAAAAATTGTGGACAGAGAAATACCCTTCTAGTAGATTCAACCATTTATCTAGGGCATTGGCATCGATTTGGCCTTCAAATAAAGGGATATCAAAATTAACTTGTACCTTCAAGGGAGTCGTATCTCCGAAATGGCTGCTCGTTGAGGGTGCATTTGCCACTATTGGCATGCGTTGAAGGATCTGGGTGAAATTATCCATCACCTCGTTCCTCTGTCGTGCGAGGGCTTCCTCGAGCAACAACTTGACAGGATCTACTGCTCCGTCGTCTCTCTTTTCTTCTGCCATGGGAGGCCGTTTGGGGCGACGAGAGTGGTCTTCCCCAAGTGAAACTAGTTCGAGACCCAACTCTCTGTATCTTGACCTCATCGGGGACATGCACCGAGAAACAATCAAAGAGCAGACTGCTCTGATACCACTGATCCGGATTTATGTGGGAACGAAACAAAAGATAGCATATACAGAATCATATACAAAGATATATTGCAAATAACACAGTGATACAGTAAACACATATTCTATTAAATAGCGGAAATAGAATAGACTGTAAAATACAATAGCTAGAATGGTGGTAGCTATCTCTGAGAAGAGATGTGGCCGCTATGCTCATTTGTGCCAAGATGAATACAAAGAGAGGTCGAAAGGGCCTATTTATCATAAGCATGAGGGAAAGAATCCCAATCATCCAAAAACCTAACCCTAGAAGATGAACCGTCATAAAGTTTGCGGCCCCAAGGTGGTTAGTTGAACAGTCAACTTCCTGGGGTCATAACTTTTGCATACGATCTCCGTTTAGGGCGCTCGATAGCCCGTTGGAAAGGTCTAACCTTGATTTACAACTTTTGAATGGGCCCAGATAGATGCCGTTGGCAACCATCTGGTCCCCCAAATCGCCAAAAAATGTCGTTTAGGGCCTCAAAATGGCTCCGGAAGTTCAGGACCCGAAAAACTGCTAAAAATAGTAATTTACCAAAATTACTAGAAGACTGTTTTGAGCCAGTTGGAAGAGGTGGGCCGCCACCGATATCCACCTAGATCAGTCCTCCCTCCTTAGGAAGCAATGGTCTCCATTGCGTTAAATCCCTTATCATATGTCGAGCTGTGTGTCGAATTGAGCTCTTGGTGCGACATTTGCTGAAGTGGAAAGGTTGCCTTACTTTGACATCTTCAGAGGGTTGTAATTGTTGTTGATGGATGCGCTGGAGCTGTTCAATAGTTTTGGTTGTTGTGGTATCCTTGGTATGCACCGGTGTGGATGGTTTCTTTTTGGAGGAGCACCCTTAATACGTGGCCTTGCACTATAGAGGTACCCGAATAGGCGATGCTCCACTAACTTTGTGTTTTTCTTGTTTTTGTTGAGTAGAAGGATAATCTGCAGAGGTTGTGGATGTCTCTGCGATCTGATGTTCACCTTTAGTGGCATTTGCGAATAGGGAAAATTTTCCAGTGTGGGATATTATCTTCCTGCCCTGCTTGGTTGGGGTTGGTGAAACTGTCTCTGGTATCTGATAGAGTTGTCCTCCCAAAGTGACAATGACATTGCGAGGTCGGGATTCATATATAGCATGACGCTTCCACATATATGGCTGTCCCATGAGAACATCACATACTTCGAGTGGGGCCACATCACATAATACCTCATCTTTGAAGGGCTTGATGCCATATGTTAGGCAACATTGGTGACTAACACGGATCCTTCGTCCTTGGCTTAGCCATCCAATGGTGTATGGTTGTGGGTGTGGCGTTATTGGTAGCTCCAATCTCTTGATGACTTCTTCTGAGATCAAGTTCTTCTGGCTACCGCTGTCCACATCAAAGTGTAGGGGAATTCCTTTCACCCACATCTGTGAGTGGAAAAGGCACTCCTCTGCCTCAGACTCTTCGGGTTCCTTAGGTTGAATCTGTGTGGTGGAAACAACGGTACTGGGTTCTGCAGCAATGATCTGCTTCCCTTTTTGTGCAGCTATGAAATTAGGTTCTGATTCAGAATCGGAACTGGGATCTGATTCTGAAGCTTTGATCTCAGCCACCAATGACTGTTTTGAGCGACATTCATCAGTGTTGTGCCAAGGGCTTTTGTGGAACTCGTACCACTTCCCGGTGTCCTTCTTCGTCTTTTCGTTACCCTTCTTCGCTTGTGGTTGCGACTGGTTGTCCTTTCCCTGCCCCATGTTTTGCGAGCCAGAGTTTCCCTTGCGCTACTTCTGTGCAGGTACGAAATCATGCTTGTTCTTTTGCTGAAATTTCTGCTCGATTTTGATAGCATATCGATAGGTGGATCCGAGTGAAGAGATTTCCAGGAAATCCATCTCTGTTCGTATGTACCGGTGTAGGCCACTGCGATATTTCAGTACTAGGTGCCGCTCAGAGTCGTTGATACCTAGCTTTGTGCCCAAGGTATGGAATTTGTTGGTGTACTCCGACATCGTTTGGTCCCTCTCTTGGTGCAGAATGATCCATTTTGTGTACTGGTCGTCATAGTTTCCAACAGGGTAATATTGTTCCTTGACGGCATCTATAAAAGAGGCCCAAATGGGATTGGAATATTCAAACAATCCAGACTCGTCTGATGAGTTTTGCTCACAATAAGTTTCCCAACAATTTTTGACATGGGGGACGGCCTTGAGGAGTGCAAAGATGATCTTTTCCCTATCGGAAAAATTGTGGACAGAGAAATACCCTTCTAGTAGATTCAACCATTTATCTAGGGCATCAGCATCGATTTGGCCTTCAAATAAAGGGATATCAAAATTAACTTGTACCTTGAAGGGAGTCGTATCTCCGAAATGGCTGCTCGTTGAGGGTGCATTTGCCACTGTTGGCATGCGTTGAAGGATCTGGGCGAAATTATCCATCACCTCGTTCCTCTGTCGCGTGAGGGCTTCCTCGAGCAACAACTTGACAGGATCTACTGGTCCATCATCTCTCTTTTCTTCCGCCATGGGAGGCCGTTTGGGGCGGCGAGAGTGGTCTTCCCCAAGTGAAACTAGTTCGAGACCCAACTCTCTATATCCTGACCTCGTCGGGGACATGCACCGAGAAACAATCAAAGAGCAGACTGCTTTGATACCACTGATCCAGATTTATGTGGGAACGAAACAAAAGATAGCATATACAGAATCATATACAAAGATATATTGCAAATAACACAATGATACAATAAACACATATTCTATTAAATAGCGGAAATACAATAGACTGTAAAATACAATAGCTAGAATGGTGGTAGCTATCTCTGAGAAGAGATGTGGCCGCTATGCTCATTCGTGCCAAGATGAATACAAAGAGAGACTGATAGGGCCTATTTATCATAAGCATGAGGGAAAGAATCCCAATCATCCAAAAACCTAACCCTAGAAGATGAACCGTCATAAAGTTTGCGGCCCCAAGGTGGTTAGTTGAACAGTCAACTTCCCGGGGTCATAACTTTTGCATACGATCTCCGTTTAGGGCGCTCGGTATCCCATTGGAAAGGTCTAACCGAGATTTACAACTTTCGACTGGGCCCAAATGCATGCCATTGGCATCCATTTGGTCCCCCAAATCGCCAAAAAATGTCGTTTAGGGCCTCAAAATGGCTCCAGAAGTTCAGGACCCGAAAAACTGCTAAAAATAGTAATTTACCAAAATTGCCAGAAGACTGTTTTGAGCCAGTTGGAAGAGGTGGGCTGCCACCGATATCCACCTGGATCAACATGTTATGAACATCCCCTTTAAATAATCCCCCCATTTATTGCATAACCACATACCCTTCTTCCTTATTTCTCCAAAAGTTTCATTACAACATAAATGAGAAAATAAATTCTAAGCTCTCTCATATGTCATAGCTGGGCAATTGACACCAAATTAATATATCTTAATGTCGTATGCAATGTAATATATAATAATATTAATATAATAAAGTTAATATATAAAAAATATTTTAATTCAGGGAAAAAAATAAAAAATATTTTAATTAAATATTATATTATTTGTATTATTAACAAATAAAAATAAAACTAAACTAAAATAATGAAAATTTACGAGGCTTTGGCAGGAATGATGGACATGATAGGCTAGAGGAATATTTTATTTGATCATAAAGGGAAACTGGGGAAAAGAAATGGAGTTTTGCTTTCACATTCAAATTACTAAGTTTTGTTTAATCGTGGATCTAATGGTGAAATTAAACATGTTTTGTTTCAGGAAGGGTAACCCTCCATGTATGTTATGGAATGTAAATAAAGGGTTGTTTTTTTGACATATTTGAACTATTATGGTGTGAGACAGTTGAAAGGAATATCCTTTGCCATCATTTTTTAGGTTTGGACAACACAACTCTTACTCATAGGGAAAATGATCTAATATATATATATATATTATATTGCAGGCCAGTGTGAGCATGTAGAAAGAAAGGTAAAGCGATAATTGGAAAGAAAGAATGTGGTTTACAGTTGGGGGAGAGAAAAGAATATATGGGGTTGTTTCTCGATAGAAGAAAACATTGGGGAAGTATTGGGGTTATGAGAGCACTAGCCGATTACAAATAAAGAGTAGAATAATCACTTAGAAGTGGAAATCTAGAGAAATACGTTGGAGACTTTCTTAGGGCTCTCTTCTCAGAGAACAACAAAGATTTAGCAAACAAGGATGCCTTGGTATTTCTCCTCCCCATCGGTCTGCTAGAAACAGTTTCCGGTACATCTGAGCGAGGAACCCATGATTGACTGGTTGACATGGTTGACATGTGTGGCTTTCGAACACATGTATAGGAAAAGGGAGGGGTTCTGCGTCCTACCTACAATTGGAGGAATGTTGTGCAACTCCAACACAGTGGTGAAGGGAACACTGAAATTATGGCTCCTAGGGTAAGCATATGCTCCCATCCATTTTTTTTTTCTGTATTTTAGACATAATATGATGGCCATGGTGCAATTTCTTGCAAACTGGGACAAAGGGGATGTAGGCTTAGTAGGGCTCAAACCCTTACTAACTGAGTTGCTTATTCTTTTCTCAAACGCTGAATGCGGTGCTTCAAAACATGAAAGTTTTGTTTATTGTAATCAATCATGTGCCTATCAAATAGTATTTTCGAGCTAGTCCGGTAATGTAAGTACGATAAATGGTATGACATACCAGTTTTAGAAAGGTGGAGAAGTGACCAAGATTGATTTATCAGGGAGAGGTTGTCAAAATTTGGTTGATCATCTGGTTCCCCTAGTGGCAAAAATGACAAACCCCTATTTATTGGGGAAGGTCATTTCAAATGGGTCTAGACTCCATACACCCCATTATTTGGGCTGCATTGTTGATTTGAGAGGTCAGTCCTGATATAATAAATTTTACATGGACAAATGATCTCGATGGGTGCAAATTACAAAAGCCCCATGTCGTGATTTTAGCCGTGATGGGAATTCATGGGTTCAATATGTAAGGAAAAGGCAGCTCGTACAGAGAAGGATACAAATAGACATGTTTTAGATAGAGATCCAAATTTTCCATATATATATATATTATTATGTTACACATATAGATCCAGCAGTAGAAATAGAGTCCTTAACAGCAGAGACAGAGCCCCTAATAGCACATCCAGCATGAGTACTAGTAGCAGTTTCAGCAGTTCACTAAGTAGATTATGCAGTTGGTTATGAGGCTTATGAGTTTTATACATTAGTTTATCTAGAACCACCTAGAACAGCTCCAGTAGCATAGTTAAGGGTATAATGTGAATAAGCAAGGGAAGAGGCAGAGGTAACATCTCGTCTTGTTCTAGGTTTTGGAACATCTACAGATCAAGATCCATAACCTATAGATCCAGTATGAGCAACAGTAGATTTTATTGGAGTACCACAAACAGTTGTTTCATATCCTCTAGGTGCACACAGATCCTATTCCATAATTCGAAAGCTAGATCCAGATTGATATGTTCCTGAGCGAGATCCATCCATATATAAAGAGTCGGATAAGGACCCAACACTGGTTCACCGTGGGTTCCTTGAGAAGGGTGTATTAATTTCTTAGAGTATGTTTTAGCCAAGATACAGTACTATCATCTCTGCTATCTAAAGTGCAGTCTTGACTGGGGAAGTCCTACTTCATTGTTCGTTCTTTTGAGGTGCCAAAGGAACATAATTCACTGCAATAGACTCGAGTAGTTCCTTCAATCTCATACCTTTAGCTAGGAACATATAAGTCCATATTCATGCATACAGGAGCCTTCTGTTTGATTTTCGGATAGTTTGGACATTATCATGGATGCCCTTGATCACGGCTGTTAGGAACCTCGAAATCTGCTGTCCAAAATTTCCTCAATTGCTTTTACTCATAAGCATTCCCAAATTTTACTGATCCATCCCACAAACGTAGGATAGTTTGGACATTATCATGGATGCCCTTGATCACGGCTGTTAGGAACCTTGAAATATGTTGTCCAAAATTTCCTCAATTGCTTTTACTCATAAGCATTCCTAGATTTCACTGATCTAGCCCACAGACATAGGCCATAATTACGATCAAAGCTACTTGATGTATGTAGGAACCTTTTCCACCCATGTTTGGTCTAGTTATAACTTGATAATGCTCCCTAGTTGTTTAAATGTGCTTTGTTACCATAACTTTGTTTGAGGCATATGCAAATTCTACCAGTTCTTTCTTCAATTGTTCAGTGAGCTTATGCACAGTGTGCAACTCATAGCGAGTAGCTCATTCAACAAAATGCACTTCTCCAGAATCTTGGGATCACTTATGGTACATCTGGATGTCACATGCGGCTTAACAGTGATATTTCATTTCAGAAGTGTTCCATTTTCTCCTTAGTCAAAATTTTGCTCAAGCAAAACCTTAATCGCAACTCTGTTCTTCTCCCTATGCCTTGAAAAACTTCTTCAAAGGAACTGAAACCAGGTTGGACACCAACTTTTAACAAAAAATTCTATGTTCCACTCTGGGAATGGTAATGGTAACAACTGCTTGGATGGATGTGATGTAGACTGAAACACTTGATTCCATGAATTAATCATGTTAATTGATTTTGAAGGATTGATCTTTTGAAATTCTCGTGGAGATGAAGATACTGAAACATATCTTTGAGAGGACTTTCCAAGATCTTTTGGAGAGTTGTATTATGCCTTCCTTCTTCTATAATTGCTTCCTTCATCATTAATTGCAATGTTTGCTGCATATTCAGACTGACTGTCAGAAACATTATGTCCTTTCTCATCTGTAGTGGCAATTTTTTCCCTACCATATCGATCTTGATCTTTTGAAAGATTTTATTGCTTCATATTCTAGATCACAATGAATGCTTTTTAGTTTCTTTGACAATCTCATAATTACACTCTGATCCTTATGCCTCTGGGTATTCAAGACCCTTCATTTGCTTAAAGAATGAAGCATGCATGTCATCAATCAACAAACTAATATGACCAACCTAATGGAATCTTGCTAGTCCTTAACCTTGAAATTACTGTGGTGCAATTTCAGGGGTTAACAATGGTGGCTCAAGGGGACGAGATCCCTCTCTGGGATGTCGAGAATCCACAAATATCCGTGTCTGAAAACTGTGAATGATACTTTGTTAGAGCTCTAAAGGGACATACCAATAGACCCCTTGTACCTAATTGGTATAAAATGGCCTTGTAAGATGACCTGTGATACCAAAGCTTGTTCAATGGGAATGGAGTCAAAGCAATATGAACCTCCCACTGACAAACTGAATAAAAAAAGGCCTCTTCCAAATCCCCTACCTGCTACCACCCACCATGTACACTCCTCCCTATGGTAATGTGTTGAAGTTGAGACAAGGGAGAGAGTCACTTAGTCATATGTCAATAATGTAAACACCTTCCAAGTGCAAAGGAAACCCACCAATAATGTTAATGGGTCCTAAGGTACGACTAATAAT
Source organism: Larix kaempferi (assembly GCA_027924585.1). Classification (NCBI taxonomy): domain Eukaryota; kingdom Viridiplantae; phylum Streptophyta; class Pinopsida; order Pinales; family Pinaceae; genus Larix; species Larix kaempferi. The sequence continues at coordinate 16,142,001 of BSBM01000030.1, forward strand.
ATGGTCATCTAAGTTGTTGTTATATATCACTGTTTGCATTTGCAAAGTGGCCAATGGAGAGCTGGATACAATTTTAATACCCACTATCTACCAGCTGTCAATACCAAGCCCATTCGAGTCATCCAAGGAACTATACAGATTGCTCTTGTTGATTTAAAACCATTTCCACGCATTGAGGACGCTATAGTGGAGACCAAATTCAGATTGCATAAAAAGGGACAGTCATCCAATCTCATTCCCAGGCTTGCAAATCCTCGTAAATATGATTTTATGCTTTGTAGTATCTATTGTCACAATAGATCTGAATATTTTATTCAAGGAAAATATCATTGTTGGTGAGACAGTCAATCAAAACTCCAGTGTTCCTGTAGCTTACAATTGCTTGTATTCACCGTGTTCCAACTAGTGAAGTTACAATGCTTTTCCCCTTTGGTTTTTGAATATTCTATGTTAAATTTTCAGAATTTACTTCAATATGATCTAGGATCTTAACTGAGAGAACAACATGTACAGCATATCTACAGCATATTAATCATGGAGACAATAATGCAAGCACACAAGAGACACAAAGGTTTACTTGGGGAAAACCATAAAGGTGAAAAACCCCAATAACTTCCTCAGAGATAGATAGAGCAATGATACAACCAACCATAAGAGATAGACACAACCTAGCAGCAGATCCTCCTCCTCCATAAGTGCGCCACTCCTCCTTGAGTGTATGTGTGAGAAGTGAGTGAGTAAATAGAGTGCCTCCCGCACTCTATTTATACTTGACTTGACTTGCCTTTTTACCTAACTCATGTAGGCTCGAACTTAACCACATAATATAATGCTGACTGGGCCGACCCCCAATAGGGTGGTCTAATAACCCTTTGACCCACATGGCCGACCCCCAATAGGGTGGTCTAATAACCCTTCGACCCACATGACTTATACAGGGCCGACCCCAAACAAGGTGGTCTAATAACCCATCAAATATAAGTTACGACACTTACAATATAAATGACGACACTTCCGTATAGAGGAATAATAACATCTCTATAGGAATACAATATACATATATGTGAAATACATTCTGAAGTTACATATACATCAACACTCCCTCTTAACTAGGAAGGTATTTCTCAGCACAGTTCTTCTAGCACAAGTCATCTTCTCTGGATCATCGTCACTGGATAATCGTCATCGAGTCATCATCATCGTCACTACTGCTGCTATCTCAATCAATCTCTGAATCTACTCGTCATAGGAAGTTCTACAGAGCCAGTCCTTTTTCATACTGGATGTAGGCCCACCACCTGCAGGTCTTCATCATCACTGGCCATACTGTGGAATCCTCAGGACTTTTACGTGCGTCACAAAACCTCGAAAGAGCATCCCAGGCTGTTACGAGCACACAGCTCTACCTATAGGATCTCCCAGGGCACCGAATTACATGTGACCTCACCACAAAACCTCGCAAGAGCATCTGCCAGATATCCCAGGGAACCGAATTACATGCCATAGGCAAAACCTCGAAAGACTATCTGCAGATCTCCCAGGGCAACGAATTACATGTGGTCATGGCAAAACCTCGAAAGAGCATTTGCCAGATGTCCCAGGGAACCGAATTACATGCCATAGGAAAAACCTCGAAAGACCATCTGCAAATCTCCCAGGGCACTGAATTACATGCCATAGGACAAAACCTTGAAAGAGCATCTGCCAGATATCCCAGGGAACCGAATTACATGCCATAGGCAAAACCTCGAAAGACTATCTGCAGATCTCCCAGGGCACCGAATTACATGTCCTCCCAGAGCAAAACCTCGAAAGAGCATTTGCCAGATGTCCCTGGGCACCGAATTACATGCCATAGGCAAAACCTCGAAAGACCATCTGCAAATCTCCCAGGGCACCGAATTACATGCTCATATGCACAACCTGATCCACGGCCACAGAGTATCAACCTGATACTCACCATACATCATCCTGATGTATCCATGATCATCCTGATCATCATCACTGCAACGTCCTGCTGCATGTCATCTGGAGCAACATCCTGAAGCTCGTCATCTATGATCATCCTGATCATCACTGCAACATCCTGCTGCATGCCAAGTATCATACATGATCCTCCTGATCATCAATGTATCCACCTGATACAAATACATGATACATATCATCATACATGATCCTCCTGATCATCAATGCATCTACCTGATGCATACCAAGTATCTACCTGATACATATCATCATACATGATCCTCCTGATCATCAATGTATCCACCTGATACAAATACATGATACATATCATCATACATGATCCTCCTGATCATCAATGCATCTACCTGATGCATACCAAGTATCTACCTGATACATATCATCATACATGATCCTCCTGATCATCAATGCATCTACCTGATGCATACCAAGTATCTACCTGATACATATCATCATACATGATCCTTCTGATCATCAATGTATCCACCTGATACAAATACAAATACATGATACATATCACCATACATGATCCACCTGATCATACAATGTATCCACCTGATACATATACAGATACATGGTCCAAGCATCCAACATGATGCATACATACATACATAAAAATGATCCAACTGATCATATCCATCATCCAACATGATGCGTACATACATACATAAAATGATCCAACTGATCATATCTAGCATCCACATGATGTGTACATACATACATAAAATGATCCAACTGATCATATCAAGCAGAAACCAGAACATCATTCTGATGCTCATCATCCAGCGCTTACATCCACAGCCATGTGAAGGATCCTCCTTCCAACATGCTTGGAATGGCTTCAGCAAATGTGTCCGTCACTTCTTCCTCGAAGTGTCCTCGATCTGAATAAAGCCAAGCCTCTCTCTGAAGTACTCGAACTTCACCCTGGCTAGTGGCTTCGTCAGCACATCTGCAATCTGCTCGTCCGTCGCAACATACAGGAGTTTCACAGCTCCTCTCTACATCATATCCCTGATATAGTGATATTTGATCTCTATGTGTTTCGACCTGTCATGAAACACTGGGTTCTCGGACAGCTTCACACAACTCTGGTTATCACAGAAGATACCAGTAGCTTCCAATGGAGATCAAATAACTCAGACAGTAGCTTCCGTAGCCATACTGCCTCACAACTAGCTGAACAGGCTGCAACATACTCTGCCTCAGCTGTACTCAGTGCTACGCAGGACTGCTTCCTGCTAAACCAAGAGATCACACCTGATCCCATACTGAAGCAGCACCCAGATGTGCTCTTCCTATCTGCAGCACTGCCAGCCCAATCTGAATCAACATAACCCTGCAGGTTAAACTTTTGATTCGCCTCATACCTGAGCCCATAATCCACTGTACCCTTCAGGTACCTCAGAATATGCTTTACAGCAACCAGGTGAACACTCCTTGGATCCGTCAGGAACTGGCTCAATGTGTTCACAGCAAAGCAAATATCTGGTCTCGTGTTCATCAGGTACATCAAGGACCCAATCATCTGACGATACATGGAGACATCAACCAGCTCAGATGAAGCATCACATAGAAGCTTCAGATTCGATGCCATAGGTGTGGCCATAGCTTGCAGTCCATCATCCCGAACCTCTTCAGGATCTCTACTGCATACTTCCCTTGTCCAAGGAAGATTCCATCACTCTGCCACACCTCCATGCCAAAAACAAATAGTGCATCATCTCGAACTTGGAAGAAAGCTTCCGCTGCGTGTCGGCAATCAATCTATCTTTACCTATAACAAACAGGTTATCTGCATAAAAAAAAATAGTATCACTGGATTGCCTTCTTCAACCTTGTAGAAAAGGTTGGAATCTGCTTTACTCTTGGTAACGCCCAAACTGGATAGAAAGCTGTCTATCCTACCATACCAAGTTCTGCACACATATAGGACTACACCATGCTGTCTTGAGATCCATCTGGTGCATCTTCTATTTTATCACTTTTATATTTCTCAATGCTGCCATCTGCAACATGCTTGATCTGATAGTTCCATTTGGAAGTCATAAAAAAAAACTTTCCTTCACATCTTGGGACTACATCCCAAACATCATTCTTCATGATCGACGGATCATGGCATTCCATTTCTTCATCCCAGATCCTGGGAACTTCAATATCTTCAATATCTTCAATAGATATCTTTGTTGCTGGAACAAAATGTTGTAGTTCTTCTTTTGTAGGAGATGGCATACGATCTTTCCTACACAACAAGTTAAATTGCATGATTAGAAAACATCTCATAGTTTTCAGAACAATTTCTTGCACATAAAGAAATATGTCATACAGTCATGCAATTATCTTAGCCAATGCTTCAATACAACATTTATCCATATCCTGTAACTTTCTAGATGCCTTCCAATCTCTACTAGAACATTGTTAAGAGTGTGCACAACTCCCAACATGTTAGCAAAGAGGTTTCATTCTAGATAAGTAGCAATGGAATGTTGTACAGTGCCATAGGCCACTTACCCACGTATGTTAGTAGTATACTGTTCATTAATGCAACTATCTTAATATGCATAATACATATCCTAAGTCTAGGAACATGAACATATACATCATTTGAACAATTTTATTTAAACAAACAAATATGCAAGAAATGATGATTAAAATACTTATCTTTCTTTGTTCGTTGGGTGGACTCCCTCTGAGTCTTTGCTTCCTTGCAAGAGCTGTTGGAGTCCTAATCTGAAGTAGCTTCTTCTACATCTTTCTATTGTGGAATGTAGAGAGATGGTCAACTCCCTCTGAATATCTGCATCCTTGCAGAAACTACTAAAGTGTGCTCCTTTGCTTTATTGCGGGAACAACTGGAGTGTGCTCCCTCTTGATCTTTGCTTCTTGGATTACCTGTCTTTGAACTTATACTCATTCTTGATCCCTATGCATGCTTGTTAGTATCATCATTGTGTTATCCCCGAGGTCTCATACATAATCAAAAATTCATTAGAATAATCTTAATATTATCAAAAACACAATAATCTAAAGCATGTATAGTCATGATCATTTCAAACAGAAATAATAAGCATTAGCTTTCAAGGTTTATGTAGGATTCTTATGGTTAGTCAAATCATAAGAAACATAACATGTCTAAACTTATAATTACTCAAACCTATGACTCTTCGGGTTAGTCATATCATTAATTAAGGTAAGACACATAATATGCATATACCCATGATTATTCTAACTTATGCCTTCATGATTCTTTTGGTTAGCCATATCATCAAATATGGTAAGAAACATAATATGTATACAACCATGACTATTCAAACCTATGACTTCATGAATAATCATTATCAACAACACAACAGTATAAGATCCTAACCCAAGGTAGGATTCTAGCTTGATATAGGAAAAACATACCTGGATTAGCATGCTAGCTATTTATGTCTAACATACCCGCATAATGTCTTCTTGTTCTTCGTCAATGACTTGTGCTAGTAACCTGCATGTCTCATAAGTTAACCATTACAAAACCAAGTTATACATACCTCCTAAATGGATCTTCTATGAGATCCATGACAATGGATGAATCTTTGTCCTCATGTTATCATGATCATATGTTCTTGGACCAGAACATGATTTGTCTTTCTTGGTGTACCTTTCATGTTAGTAGACAACATAAACCTCATACAACACCATAATGCATTAGTACAATCATAAGTGTCAACACCTTAATCAATGAATATTTTCTATCGTGCATTCATAGTTTTATTAAGGTGATATGACAAGTCTAAAATCAAGAGTGTACTAACTGTAATAACATGAAGACAAGCATACTATAAACTTAATCATGAACAAATATCGAGACATACCTTGATGAGTCATACCTGTCGAGATCGCTAGTAATCTTCTTATGTAAGGCCTTAGCCTTATCTCCCTCTGAAACAGGAACTTCTTCACCTATGTAGGTGACCAATCCATCTTCTTCTAGGATTAACCCAATCCACTTGATTTGCAAGAACTGGACCTGGAGCTGGATATGGGTTTGTCAGAGAAACCCAAAAATTCAAACTTTGAATTTCAAACTTCCGAAAGGATAGAAATATGCGCCTTGATGAGCTTATCAAATTGGTATATTCATAATTTGAAAACTGCAAAGTTTCACTCCTCAATTTTGCCTTTGAAACTTCTGGATTCACTGGACGTGACCCTGAACTGGGGTTTGATGAATCCCACTCTTTTTCCCAATCAAAAGGTTTGATCCAAAGCTCTAAGCTTCTATTTTTCTGAGGAGCTTCCAGCCGTGGTCTCAGATTTCAAAAATTCCCATTTTTACAGAAGCCCTAATTTTCCACTTTCCTGATCAAAGTCCCGAACTAGGGTCTGATCAAGCCCGGCCTTCTGCCCAACCAAAAATTCTGATTTTGGTCTCTAAATTTTTATTTTGATGAGTAGCATTCAGCCGTGGTCTCCGATTACAAAAATTCCAACTTTCTTCAAAGCCCTAAATTCCGGAAGCCATGAATGAAGGTACCAAAAAATAATTCTGTTTTGACAGAAATATGTACCTGATTGTTTCTGGTGTAACTCTGAAATTTTTGATCCACAGGGTCTAAAAAAAGTTTCCTGAGATAGCCTGACCTGTTACCTTTCCATCCTGATAGGTCTGACCTCAATTGGATTCTCTGAGAGAGAGTTATGCCAAATGTCGCAACGTGACCTGTTTTGGGATAAAACAGAAGAGCGAACTTGTACGGCGTGCCACGTGTCACTATTTGAACTTCGGCCTCTGAAAAAGTTTTCTGAGATATCTCGGCCTGTTATCTTTCCATCCTGACAGGTCTGACCTCAATTGGATTTTCTGAGAGAGAGTTATGCCAAGTGTCGCAACGTGACCTGTTTATGGGATAAAACCGTAGAGCTAACTTGTACGGCGTGCCACGTGTCACTGGTTCAACTTTGGCCTCTGAAAAAGTTTTCTGAGATAGTACAGACTGTGTACTACCTGTCACTTTTTATGAAATTTCATTTGGAGCTTCCTAGCCCAAGTTATGACCTTTTTCCCAAGGTCACCTGATTTTGACTCAGATCTGGAAGAGGCAGAAACCCTATATTGCACAGATCATAAATCACAAAGTACAACGAATTAGAGGTTGTCCTTTGGACACAAGGTTCCTGGAGATCTTAGATTCGTCCTGTAACAATTTCAGATCCGAAAAATTCGCCAAAACGTATTTATAGCGAAAGTGCTACGATGACTGGTTTTTGCTATATCAAGCCCTAGCATCGTAAGTGCAACAAGTGTCATACATGCCATATCATGCCTTCTTTCAGGCTAGCTTTGATACCATGTTAAATTTTCAGAATTTACTTCAATATGATCTAGGATCTTAACTGAGATAACAACATGTACAGCATATCTACAGCATATTAATCATGGAGACAATAATGCAAGCACACAAGAGACACAAAGGTTTACTTGGGGAAAACCATAAAGGTGAAAAACCCCAATAACTTCCTCAGAGATAGATAGAGCAATGATACAACCAACCATAAGAGATAGACACAACCTAGCAGCAGATCCTCCTCCTCCATAAGTGCGCCACTCCTCCTTGAGTGTATGTGTGAGAAGTGAGTGAGTAAATAGAGTGCCTCCCGCACTCTATTTATACTTGACTTGACTTGCCTTTTTACCTAACTCATGTAGGCTCGAACTTAACCACATAATATAATGCTGACTGGGCCGACTCCCAATAGGGTGGTCTAATAACCCTTTGACCCACATGGTCGACCCCCAATAGGGTGGTCTAATAACCCTTCGACCCACATGACTTATACAGGGCCGACCCCAAACAAGGTGGTCTAATAACCCATCAAATATAAGTTACGACACTTACAATATAAATGACGACACTTCCGTATAGAGGAATAATAACATCTCTATAGGAATACAATATACATATATGTGAAATACATTCCGAAGTTACATATACATCAACATTCTATTGTGTGGTGAACACTTGATTTTATGGTTAATGGGAATAACAAAAGAGATTAACGGGATCTGAATTAAAGAGACAACTTCATTATAAATTAAAAATTTAACAAGCAACCAATTTGATGAAGAATGGTAGAATGGAGCTACAACAGTAAATATACAAATATTTGACAAACATCACACACAAGCTTATTTCGACATTTAATCCTAAGTAAGATTCACGTACAGAGTTAGCTACAATGGTGCATAAACCAAGTGTTTGATGGAAGTCCAGAACCACATTGTTCGGTAGTTTGAAAAATTATGGCCCATATTTGGTTGGCTCATATTATGGAGTTTGTATGTGTTTGCATGAGCATAGATCTAGTGGAAGTAAAGGGCACGAATTCACCTAGGAATTGATAACTTCATGTGAAGTTTGATAGCTGAAGATTTACATCAATTGGTAGCTGTAAGTGGGCTGATTCCCTTGCATTGGGTTTGCATTGTCTAGGTCAGTATTTTATGGATGAGGGTCGACCACAAGAATATTTTTTCTTTTGAGGGGGTCTCCTAGTACTGTTTCCTATGGCAGATGCAAACATCTCTCTATAAATAGTCTGAAAATCCCCACAATGGCTTCTTTAACAGAACTCCGAGACATTATTGGATTGCCTAGTAAAGACCCAACTGGAAAATTTTAGTTGAAATCATAGTTCTCTCCTCTAACCAAACTGACTCCCAATAAAAAACCAAGTTGTCCAAACAAAGAAGTCCATTCCATTAGCCCTAACATGATGGATGAATGGCATATTACCATCGAAGGCTTAAATCAGAAACTAATACAGGCCACCATAAGAAGAGATGTTGCACTGACAGAGGTTAGGCAATTAAGGTCATCCATGGAAGAAATGGAAAAACAAATGAACAAGTTGGAATTGTATTTCCAGGATCTAAAGTATGCATTGAACTAGGCTGAATGTGGTATTACAAGTTCCCAGGGGTCTAGTTTAAGTAACCATGGATTCACAATGAAATTCCATAACCACAAAGCTCTAACATATGAGGCAATGTTAGAACCCTTCCTCCAGATTGTGGGAGAATCAAGAGTTGCAGTGAGACAGTTGTGCAAGACTATTGAAACATTAATACAAGAAAAATGTGATGGTAAAGGAATGGAGAAGCTCAACTCCCTTTTGCAACCCTATGATGTTGATGTTTACTCAGAGAATCTCAAGAGTTGTTATGTATCACTTGTAAGCTCTCTTAAATCAGGACTTCTATGAGGATTTTGAGAGTTGTAACTTTAAGAAAAATGGTGCTCGAATGGTTCTTGACCCAAATAAGGCTTGTGCTGTGAACTTTGCATATTTCACCTCACTCAGAAATTTGGGGTGGGATGAAGTTCTTAGCAAAGGAACCAGATACTCTAGTGAAAGCTTCAGCGAGTTCTATGACCAAAAGATGATCCTAATCATGTACATGTTGAATTAATTCAGCACATAAATGAAATATAAACTCCCTTTCATAATTAACTAGATCAAGCATAAGAAATCCCAGTTGAAATCTCTATCCATAAATGGCATATAAACTCCCTTGAGAAATTAACTAGAGCAAGCATAAGAAATCCCAATTGAATTCTTTCTGCATATAAATGGCATCTAAACTCCCTTGATAAATTAACTAGAGCAAGCATAAGAAATCCAAAGAAATACAGTTCGATGGAAAAAATCAAACAGTTGTTTTCGAACATAAAAACATGCTTTTAGATGAGGTATGGTTGAAGCAAGACCAAACGTTAGAGCGAAATTGTATTGCAAGTATACCACATATAAATCATGATAACGCATGTAATAACACCCTTGATTACAGAATAGTGGTTAGAATGAGCTAGAAGCACAACCAAATAAGGAATCAATTATTTGTTTTAGAGGGTACATGAAATGAGGCTTGTGAGTCTAAGGACAATGTATGCAAGTTTTGTACAACTATTAAAGTAAATTATCATGTGCGTAATGTCAGACTAATGATGCTTTAAATGTAATTTAATAGTAGGATTTAGAGAAGTTTGGTCCTGTATGAGAGAATCCTCTAGCTTAGGGACTTCATACAAGTCAATAATTGGATTTCCCACTCGCCATACAATTGCCAAATCATAAAACAAAATATTCACTTCAAAATCACAGAAGACAGAATGATGTTCCCAAAATAAAATATCAAAGTAACAGCATTTATTGATAGAAGCGGCAGCAAGGGAATCAAGTAGATCTTTTATGCCCAAAAATGGATAGCTTCCTGAGTTCCAGTTGATAAACCAGCACACAAAATGCTGGATAATACTCGCTGGATTGAAAGGATATTCCAAAAAAATAGGCAAACATGAGAGCATCACAGAAATAGTAGAAATTAATAGATACCCATACAACAGCTAAGAACTATCAACAATATCTACCACAACACCCTCTAAAGGATATCGTGCAAAAAATGAGAGTATCAAAACTTCCAAACGAGATGCAAGTTTGTCAATGGATATGCGATGTAATCTGAAGAAAGAAAAACATTTATGTCAACAAAAAGGGAAAGCATGGTCAAAAAGAAAAATGCACACTGCACAGTCAACCTCTGACTAGCCATACTAAAATTAACCAAACAAGTAAACAAGATAGCTTGCCAATAAAGCTAGTGGCTAAAAAAAGTAGCCACCCCGAACATCAAAAGCATATAGTTTGATCAAACACAGACAACCAACTTATCCAAAACAGATGTATTCTAAATAGTAGAGGGATAAACAGAATGCATAATGAGAACCTACTAAAACAAGCACAAATTGCATATGACAATTTGAATTCTGCTTAATTGACACATTAATTCTCAGTTGCATGCTTGGTACTTCCAGCAAGGGGGGTTGTCACTCTTTATGGGTACCTGTACAAACATGGCGTTAAGAGGATGTAAATGAATGGACGGTTCCATATCAGTATACAAGAGATGCTCATCTGATATTTGTAGCATTTCTTAGTACAAAATCATAAACCAAAAATAAAATATAACTATTAATTCTCAGTTGCATGCTCGATACTTTCAGCAAGGGGGATTGTCACTCTTTATGGGTAGCTGTAGAAATCATGGATTTAATAGGATGTAAATGAATGGATTGTTCCATATCAATATACAAGTGATGCTCATCTGATATTTGTGGCATTTATTAGTACAAAATCATAAACCAAAAATAAAGTATATTAATAACATTTATTTTATTCTCACCTGCTTGTGTTTCAACTGACACCTTATATTCATCCAGATTTCAAGATGATCCAAATCTTGGCCAAGCTTAATTTTCTTTTACAACATTAATTTTAGTTACCTTACTAACTTCCTAGTTAAACATCTAGTCTAAAAATCAATACAATGGCAGCATAAAGAACTGAATCATTAAGTGTACGGTAATCTAAACTCTATTGGACCCTTACTGCCACCCTTCACGTTCAACCATACCAATCTCCAGGAGCTTGAAAAAAATCAGCACCTCCTGTAGATGCAAAATAACCACATGATATGACCTGATAATCTACTATGTACAATAAGCAAGATCCTGTGTGTAGATTGATTCACCACATGATCATACACAAACAATTGTACATCTCAGACAAGCAAACTTCAACAAACAGATCAATGGCTTCATAACAATTGACATACACTCCTACGTTATTATGGATTGGGATTCTCTGGCTTCTCATTCAAGTGGCCATCTGATGAAATATGGAATCCCTTAACCTTGTGTACCACATTATCAACACCCACTCTGACCTTGCCACTCAATCCACTGACACCATAATTTTCATTCTCTTCAGGATTCATATTCAAAGTCTACCATATTCTAATTGCTCCATCTTCAGATCCAGAGGAATATGATTCACCGCCAGGAGTAAAACGCACACAATGAACTAGGCCACGATGTCCCTTGTTACAATCTGCATGATAACACATAAACAAGGTTACACAAACCGTGGGTGCAATCGGAATCGGCTGAAGAATCAGATACGGGATTTGGCACTCATCCCAAATTAGGAATCGGGGATTCAGAGCCCTAACCCTAATTTTTTTTATAATATATCTTTATCCCTCCTCTTTACTAGTGTTATTCTTTAGGTCTGATTTTGGGATTTGAGAATTGATGCAGATAGCTTAATACAATGTATTTCTTACTTTGAAACTCAGCCAACAAAAGCATGTATAGCTTGGCTGTCTCAAATTCAAAACTAAACTTGACTCAGACTGATATACTATTTATAGCACATGATGAAATAATATGGATCTTCATTGAATTGAAGCTACACATATGGGAAGATCCTTCTCGTAGCAGGGTGCAATCCTCATAATAGGATTTCTTTCGAAAAAAATTGTCGGTTTGAGATCGAAGCTTGATGACACTGTTGGCATGATTGGGTACTCCTCTTGGAAAGGGAGATGATGGAAGCCCAATGTGTACCAAAGAACAATGTCTTTATTCTCAATAGGACAGTCCTTGACAGAGACAATATTATCACAAGTTTTATAACAATGTAACCTGGAAATTAAGTTCATGCTGCTCTAGGTACAGATTCACTGTGAAGTTTAGTATCAAACATTCTAGAAATGTTGGAAAAGGAATTCTTAGTCTGCAAGATCAATTTCAGAAAGTAATCAAATTATCATCTTAAGTGAATAAACTGATCTAGAGAACCTTTCATAGGATTGCATAAGCCCGCTCACCTATTCGACCAGACAACCAGAGTATCATCACCTTTGCTTTGCTAAACATATTGCCCACCTGCCCATTCCTCACTTATGTTATATGGAGTGACCCATATCTAATGAACACAAATTCTTTGTCACAATGTTGTCCACAATGAAATATTAAGAGTTACATGAGCCCCTATAATTTCAGTTTTAATTTTCAAAAAAACAAAAAGAGATGATCAATCCACTATGCACACTCCATGTTTTAGATATTGTGGATGGCCTCCTTATGTCTATGCATCCAGAATTTGTGACTAGTGTCATGTGAATGGATTGATTTTGGAAGGGCTTTAAACAGGAACAACACATAAAATGGGTATTAAGCAATTTTAGGAGCAAATTTCGCTGCACTAATATGCATCACAAAGAGACAAAAATTGAAGTAATCCAAATCCAAACCTGGTTGTTAGTGAAGGCCCCTCGAAGTTGGGGAGGATCATCACAATCAAGCAAGCTTGCAGGAGTGGCCCGAGGAACAAGTTCATATCCCACTAGATTTCCAATATTTATCTTCTTTGATGGATTGATCACATGAAACTCAGATGGCTGATAGAGGCTTAGCTTAATTTGGGCATCCTTCTCTATTTGGGATTTTTGTTTCTCTGCTTTCCAAGAAAAAATTCTTGGAGTTGGTCCATTCGTCACTGTTTGTTTGGCCATCTTGACCTGAACAAAGGAGTTGTCTATACCATCAATATCCATGTTCAGATAGAAAGTAATATAATGGTCATGGATGACACTAATTCTATTCTTGGCAAGTAAAGTTCCATGAAGTTCATCTGTGGAGCTGATTTGGTCAACATTCTCATATTTTGTACCTTTGACCATCAAAATCCCACTTAGTCCAACCTCTATGCAAAATAAATTGGTCAAATGCTCTTCCTTCTAAGTTCTAACCTACCTTTGAATAAAAAAAACTCCCTGAGTTGCTTCTTCACAGAAAGGCTTCAAAGTTTTCTACCTTAGCTCTGACAAGACCATCAGTCTGAAATTCCCAATCCACAATATAATCATAGTTTCCAACAGACGCTGCCATGCAGACTACTAAGGTTACCTTTGGTCTGGCTTCTTGAATCTGTGGCATGATAGATTTCATGAATTAGAGATATAAACAAAATGTCAATCCAATCAGAAGTGTCAAATGTTTTCCATTTCTACCTTACCTTTTCCATGCTTAATTTCTTATGGATATTGGAAACACAAATATGAACTACTAGACACAATGTATATAGAAATTTATAGTCTATATATACAGATTTATTACCACCTTATGTCTTAGTCTGTCCATGCAGATTTGGAACCACTTGCAACAATTCCTAACCGCGTGGTTCAACAAAAGTTGACTTATTTCTAGAAAAATAAGGACCTACACAAAACAAGGCCACATGTAGAGAAAGTTTAGACTTGAGTTGATGAACTTGGGGTTCTGATACATGCCCAGTGCTTCCTACATTTCCCACATTTTATCATTGCTCAAGGGTTACCAAGAAGATATGGAATATTCAAATGTTATGTATTGCAAACGTTGGAAACCTTGGGAATCCTCCAGCTTGCCTCTCAAACAGTTTGCTATGCACACTAAAACAACCTAATAAATAATATACTATGCCCTTAATTTTCAAGGAAGGATATCTACAAGTGGATGATAATAATAATTGATTACCTAATAAAAACCATGATTTTGCAAGTTGAAGGAAGAAGTTCATATTTAGCCTAGACATCAATTGAATCTTACAAAGAGAATTACATATTGGCCAGAACTTAGAAGTTATATCAAGCTTGAGGAGGTCCATAACTTCTAAGTTCTAGCCAATATGTAATTCTCTTTGTAAGATGCATACACAAGGTTTAACTCAATAAGTTTCTTCTTACTCAGAGTCTAGACAATCTAGAGAGTAGTGGTCTATTCAAATACTGTTTTCCTTGTTTCATTTCAAGGTTATTTCATTTGTGCATTCTGAAGTTGAGGGGAATAGATTTTTTTCATGATTTTTGGTTGGGTGGTAACATCTTTTGGCTTTATTCTATTGCTCACTCAGGAAGAATTGGAGGCTGAAATCAAGCAATTGCATAAGAGCCTTAATTTCAAAGCCACACCTATGCCTACCTTCTATCAGGAAGGAATGCCGCCAATGTCTGAGTCGAAAAAGGTGAAGAGAACTGGAAAGGAGCACTTGAAATTCCAAAAAATTCTACGGGTTGTTTTGGAATAAGTGGTTTTCACAATATAACATCTTATTTTTCTGTAACATAAATTTTTTTCACTGTAGCCGTTCCTTCTCAAGATGTATAGTTATGTTTCAAATGCCCCTGCTTGGAAAGGCTGTGCAAATTATAATCCTCTGAGATGAATACAGTCATTGACGTTGAAATCAGTTTTGGTTTCATGGTTTTGTGAATTGATAGTCTAATAAGTTTTTCAATTATTGTTGTAGATTCTAGTACCAAATATTGGAAGGAAGAGTACTAATTCGGGGGCAGATTCAGATAGTAGCTCTGCACGAACCCACAAGATTTCTGGGCTAGTGGTCAAGAATAGTGGTTTTACAGAGAAGCATATCAACTTCACAATGAAAAATGTGCCAGTTCCAGTGGATAGTATTAGCAACCCTCCTAAAAAGGAACAAAATGAGACAAGATCTACAAATATATCAACTGTAAAGCCCATAAAATCAAAGCATTCAAGTAATGCAAGTTGTAAAACAGAAGCCATAAACCCTGCTAGAGTTGAGAATGCTTCAACAAAACTTGTTTGTAATGGATTGGAAGTAATAGTATCTAATGTGATGGAAAATCCATCTAGAAATGGAGAAATTTGTGGGCAAAGTGCAGATATCTCTCATGACAAAATATCAGCATTTCATTATGATAGTCAAATGGATGATGGGCATCAGGATTTAATGAAAGACATGGTTACAGCTAACAGTGAAATTACTGAAGATAAGACTGAATCAGATACCATTGCTAATCAGGAAGAAAAGGTGGAGGTACAAAAGACTGACAATTCCAAAGAAAAGGTTTGGTTTAAGAACAAAGACAGTAGTGCCATGAGCTGTGGTCTTGTTTCTAGGGGTAAACCAAGACCACATCGACATGCTTCTACATCTAGCAGCAATCAAACGTGATCTACAAAATATTGTGATGCCATGAGAGAGTGGAAAGCATGAAGGTGAACAAAATACTTCTGTGAAACGGAATGTTAAAGGCAATCCAGGATTGTCTTGCTTAGTTGTAGATATAGTTGTATCCTAATAGATTGGTCAACCTATTATTATCAAGATGAGAGGCAATGTTTATTAGAATTGAGGTATATTTATAAACCATCAATGCATTATAACTTGAAGAGAACCTTGTTTTTAAACCTCTCTCATATGGTATTTCAGCCTATCATCTATGGAAGATGCCCGACACCTGAAGGCATGATGATGGTACCCATGATACTTCCAGATGGGTGTGTTGGATACGCATTGTTAGTCAATGTAGCTTGGTAGGTATGTTGGAGATACCTCAAATAAATGTGATATCTTTACCCTTGAAACATTCCTTTTAAAAAGGAAAATTTTCCATAAAAGTAACTGAAGTATGACTTTTAACTTCGTCTTGTAGCTCCTTTATGAGACCTCTATCTGCATATGGATTTTTTCATATTATGATGCTGCTGTGGATTCCCTAGCTGCTACTCGCACTTTAACCCATCACTTGCATTTTGCTAGATAATATTTTACTCTGTTTAGATAAATGTGATATCTTTACCCTTGAAACATTCCTTTTAAAAATGAAAAATTTGCCATAAAAGTAATTGAAAGTATGACTTCTAACTTCGTCTTGTACCTCCTTTATGAGACCTCTCTCTGCATATGGCCTCTTTCATATTATGATGCTACTATGGATGCTTTAGCTGCTACTCACACTTTAACCCGTCTGGTGAAGGTTGGTAAGTGTTCCACAAAGGAAAAGGTAATTACCAATTTGTTTGTGATGTTACCTCTAGAGTCTATGTGTGTTATATTTGATATTGAGGTAGATATTTTGTATTCATGAGCCTATAATTTGTTTCTGTCTTTGGTGAATTCTCCCAGGTCGTAAGCATTGTTGTTTTAACATGGAAAAACTTGCTTTTCAAAGGGGCATTTGCAAGTGAAATGGTGGATCTTGGGTTGCCACAAATTGTGCAAAACTTAAAATCACAAGCCTGGAGTGATGAGGTTGGAAATCAGTGTCTCTTTTGAGTGGCCATAAGCTTCATTATTTTAAAATTTCTTTTGGTGTTACAGATAGATAATTCTTTTGAGGATCTTGAAATGCTAATCATTTTATCCATTTATTCATACAGGATCTAGTAGAAGCATTGAATTCTTTGGAAGAAGGGTTGAAAGATAGCATTAAAAGGCTAAGTTATTTTGACAACTATAAACAGGAAGTTCTTCTAGGAAATCTTGATTGGTCCCCAATGCATAAAGATCCAACATTCTGGCGTGAAAACATCAATAAATTTGAAGATAATGACTTTCATGTATGTTCATGGTAGTTTTCTACACAAAACCGTTTTATAGTATACTTAGACACTATGTTGAGTGGGAAGCCCCTCCCACTCCTAATCTCTGTTAGCACTAATTTCCGCACTTGTAATGACGATCTAGACCTATGAAAGTTAGCAATGGAAATTAGTACAACTTATAGGAAAATTCACCCACATTGTCATCGATGAACCTCCTCTCCGTTTGGGTTGGTGCATGTAGATTAGGGGGGGTGTCCCTAATCTTTGAATACTGTTGTCCAACTTATAAATATGCAATATAAACCCATATAACATTAGAAAATAATGATCATTGGCTTGCAATTAAGCTACCAAAGGGATAAAAAAATAGTTAATGTTTTATTACAATGGAAATTCCTACATGTAACAATTTTAACGGTAAATGAATGGGAGAAAAGCGCTCTAAATGACAGTTAATCATCAAAATAAAGAGAAACGTTATTTTAAGATAGATTGGCACCTCTGCTTATTTTCTATTATTCATAACTTTGTATTTACATGCAGACTCCGACTTGGTGTGTCCAATGTTAATATCTCACTCCTTACATTTTCCTGTGGGCATCTTCTAACACTATTGGAGGGAATCTTTTCCATAAGCTGGCAAGCATTTTTCATCATGCCAGTGGGAATTTTTCTTTATGGTTGTGGGAATTTATTTAGTTGAAAATTTTATTCCCATATCAATCCATAAGGAATTCTATTTAAGGGTGCTAGCTCAATGGTAGAGCACCTGCCTTATAGGCAGAAGGTTGGTGGTTCAATTCCACCGTGCCCTATTTATATTCTGAAACCACTAAAAAGAGATCAATGACTAAAAAAATGACCAAAATTTACATACAAATGACCACGAGTACAACATGAGAGATAAGTGACAAAACAAATGACCAAAATATGCATATAAATGACCACTTTTGAGTTAGCGATCGTTGGTAGCAAATTAGCGGTCATTTATCACGTCACAAAAAATGTGGTCATAAATTTGGTCATTAATTGTGACAATTAATGACCAAATATATTACCAAATTAATGACCAAATATACTACCAAATATATGACCACAAGATAAGCTATAAATGACCAAGCTAAATATGACCACATTTTTGGCCGCGTGATAAATGGCCACAAATTTGCTACCAGTGGTCACCAACTCAAAAGTGGTCATTTATATGTAGATTTTGGTCGTTTTTTTGGTCACTTATCTCTCATTTTGTACTAGTAACAGTTGTGTGGAATGTGGCAATTCCCAAATCAGTTGGAAAGCAGAAAGGACTGATAAGTACTTCTATAGTGTTTTATAATTCAAGATTTATCTTATGGATTTATGCTAACATTATTTAGATTTGAAATAAGGAATGGATTATGTTTTGTTCATGTATAATGGCTTTGAAATCTAATCATGCATGTTTTTAAATTGATATAAATCTTATTTTTACAACATGTAATACTTGTCTAATTGATTCTATTTTTATAGTAGAACTATCATCAGTTCTTGGCATTTGGGTTTTAATAGCAATTCTTATATTTTTATATGCTTAGCATATTTATGTTCATAAGCTAAATTATTAATTATTATTATTTTTTCTTTAAAACCTATGAGTATGTAATATAACCAACTGATAGGAATCTTTAAAACAAAAAATCAAATATATACCTATATCATAGACTTTTCCCTCCTAGAGAGAAATCTCTCGTTAACCCAAAATAGGGAGAGGATTCCAAATTGGATCCCGAGACCAAGTCCCTAGACCCTGAATAGGCTAGATAATAGATATATATTAGATCACCTTTGAAAATTAAGTAAATATAAGATGTATTAAATAGTTATATATAAAACATAGTATATATATTACAAGACTTTGAAATCGAAATCTCCATAGTATCGCCTATGTAAAGAAATATAAACAAAACCATAATTAACATGCCATGCAAGTCAACGTCAAAAAATTCATAACTTAAACTAAAGACTAAGCATTACATACAATGATCATCATGCAAATCATGCCCATCATGAGCATAATCGCTCACGCTAGTTAAACCGTTCAAGTAACTGAAATTAAAATCTGTGTATATATTTCATAAATATATATCCTTACATAGTAGTCAAAATCTAAATCTAAAGGAAGGTCAAGCATTGAACTAGATGATGGAGCCTTACCTCGACGACTTCCATAGGCTAAGCATGTTTTTAACTAAAATGATAATCGTTTATCTTCTCTTATCAGTTAGTCAAACAAGTCTTAAATGTTTGCTTCTAGGAAATAGGATTTAGTGTCATGCACGCAACATTGAAAGTTTTCAAAAACATACTCTACTCATAAACAAATGGTTAATGATAGGGTCATGCTATTTAAAATCATATATGCATATTGTCATTAAAACCTCAGATCTACTTTGATAGTAGAGTCAAATGGCCAGATTTTCAAACTACTAATCAGTGTAAGCTCGTGGAGAAGTATGGGAAAGCTAAAATAACACTGCATCCACTAACGGTCTGAGGATCATGAAGATTTTGGCATGAAGAATTAATTACCAAGAATTTTGTTTATTTACTATAGGTGGTTACTAGCTCGCATATGCTTAGTGACACTCGTAGAAGGTTGTCTATCCTGTTTTGTTAGCATCTGATTTTATTTTGTAACTAATCCTCGAGAGGGATAGACCTAGCTGCATAGGTGTCAAGAATTTTGTAACAATTTCTGTTAGGATGATTCGGGCCTAAGGGCTGAAAGACATCTATATATAGATATGTAATCAGTATGCAAAGGGTTGAAACTTGTTGGAAATTTGGAGGCCCGTGTGTTATGTAATTTGAGATGTTCCTTTAATAAAATTGGCAGAGCCGAGCAAGCATTTTGAGCAAAGATTCTTGTGTTATTTGTCTTACAGTCTGTACTTCTTTTTCTCCATGTGAATGTTTCCTTGTTATCTACTTCATAATATTTTCTTTCATGTTTGGATAAGTGTATATTGAGGAAAAATTCATATTGTTATGCTCTGTTTCTTTGATTCCAAACATCCACAAACGAGTTTCTACTAAACTTAATGCAGAATTCATTTAATAATGCTTTGTATCGATGGAATGTTCTTATTTTCTTCCTTATCACCAGACAAACAACTCTTTGACTGTAAATGAGTAGCTACCCTACCTCTGTTATAGATTATTTGCAAGCATTGCCAATTTTCCTAATTCATATATCTGGCCTTAATAAACAAATATTGAGAGATCCCCCTCTGGAAAGACAGAAGCCATCTCTCTTTCCTAAAGTGGTTTTTTGGTTACCTAAAAGAGACCTCTCTACAACCTTAGGGTCGATTTGAGTGATAACATATTGGCGCCGTTGCTGGGGAACAAAATTCATATTGTCCCTGGGAGAAACGACAAAGAGTTTGAGTTTCATAGAGAGAAAGGATTTCTATGGGAAAACAGGGATCTCTGCATTTGAAGAAGGTTCTATATTTTCCCTGGCAACTCCACTCATCAGGATTTCCAATCAAAAGGGAATCCAATGGGGATATTGGAGACTCCACATTGATCCAAAGAATATTTCAGAAGATATCCTTGCTCCTAGAAAGATCCATATGAGAGGTAACCTTTTTCTAAAAATTTACTAAGTGTGTAGAACCCAGAAATTTTGCTTAGACATAGAAGTGGGAAAGAGAAATCTAGCACCTCTAATGCTGAAAGATCTGTGTCTAAAAAAGAGTTGTATGGTTTCCAGGAATTGGATTTAGAAATAAACATTGGGAAGTCTATATTAAGGTCGAAATCAGAATCATACCTAAAGAAAACAAAAGTGAATCAAAGTAGCTTTGAGTCATACTTGCTAGATCCGGTGTGGTGTAATTTGCAAAACCCTATGAAATTTGAAAAAAAAAACCTTTCTCTCTAACATCTCAGCCTCATAATACCAACCTTGTTAACAATCCTCTTCTAAACCCTACTACACCAAAACATCCACCTGTTGTACCACCAAATCCACCCAGACCAATGGCAGCTAGGTTTTTACCCTTGGCTTTGCCAACTGTTTTGCATGATCTCCCTCAAAATTGCTCAGAGAGAATTTCTTTAGATGATGGATATGGGGACATTTCAGCAAGACAACATGTGTATAGGTTTGAGGATTTTATTGACTTAGAAGAAGTAGACTATGATGATGCAAAGATGATTTTGTTTGTGATCCATTTTTTTCTCCCAAAACGTTGACTGAGTGCCCATACACACAGTCAGGAGATCTCGAATCCGCAATCCGCAACCCATAGTTGTAAGCCCACATGCTTCATTCCGCAACAGCGAATCCCATAACCCGCATCACGCAATTCGCAACCCGCAATTGCGGATTCGAGAATGCAGAATTACAAAACACGAAAATATTGAACTCGACGATCACGCAACCTACATCCCGAAATCTGCTACCCGCAATTGTTGATGCAGGATTATGGAAACCCAAAATACGAAAACATGCATTCGACGATCCCGCAACTCGCATCCCGAAATCCGCTACCCGCAATTGCGGATGCGGGATTGCAGAAACCCAAAATACGAAAAGATGCATTCAATGATCCCACAACCTGCAAACAGCTGATCCTGCAACTCGCATCCCACAATTGTGGATGCAGGATTGCATAAACCCAAAATAAGTATATTTTTTAGCTTGGTGATCCCGCAACCCACAACTTGCAATTGCGGAACCATGCGTGCGAAACCCTGCCTCTATAAGGGAATTTCATCAATTCTTCAAAGGGGCATAACTTCTTCCTCCGGCATCCAAATGGGGCAAGTTTGGTACCGTTGGAAAGCCCTTGGTGAGCTCTACCCAATGGTAGAATCCTCTGATTAGGTGAGGCATATCACCTCCTCAATTTCTTCTCTGAAGTTCTGTCTATATCCCCACTTAGACACTTCCAACCTTCAACTTGCCAAGACCTTCCTTTCCATCTGACCCACATAGGTTTCTGCAACCACTTATAGGGTTCTTCTCCTTCTCAAGGATCAGGTGTAAATATACATCACCTTCACAGGTTCGTTATGCATAAACATTCATCTTCAATAATGAAACACTATAATTCATTATAACATGTAAAATGCATTAAACAAATTTACTTAACACATCCACCATATCCAAGGATTACAAGGAATTAAAATCACGTAATGTAAGATACACATACAACAATGAACTCAACCTTTTACACAGGCTTGTTCATGACTTAATGAAAATCCCACTCATATACATACATTTCACAATTCCATAATTATACACAAGCATTCATCACAAAACAATGAAACACCATCAATGGTTATAACAGAATATTTATATTTCAATTCCGAATCAACTGGCTAAGTGAGAGCAACGTTCCACCCAACCTTAGATCTCTGTCCAACCTATACTGTTTCAGCTGAGAGATCACCCACGAGCTGGGCAGTGTATCCACTAAGGAGGTCTAATAGGTTGTCTCACAATCAAGGCTCCATTCACATGCTAAAGCAGTCTATAGTTGGGTTTATCAAGCATTCCAGGGCACCTATCCATGCTAATCCAACCTACATGGGTTTATCAAGAATTCAGAGACAAGAAGGAAGGCATTGCTAAGCCAATGAGCTCAACCACAGAGCTGCAGGCATCTCAACACTCAGTTGACCTGGAACCCACAATACCTACCACATCCAACACAAGGAAGACCTACTACACTATTACACAGTCTCTCAAGGCATCTTCCCTTCCAGTGCTATTTCAGGATGGGCATAGAAAGGTCCAGCCCCTCTCATCCGACCTGGCACCCACAATACCTACCACATCGAACACAAGGAAGATCCTATCACTGCTGCACAACCTCTCACGGTCTTTCCCTTCCAGTGCTATTCCAAGAATGGCATAGAAAGGTCCAGTCACTAGTTTTTTTGAGACTAAAGCCTTCACTTGGTTTATCAAGAAACCCAACTCTTTCCCCATAGTTCAACAACTGAATTCATTACCAGGCTTGGGGTTTCCTCACGGCCGTTCTGGCATACCACTTCGCAATCTCTTCTACCAATACCACTTTGTCCCTGTACTGGGGTTTACACACAGGGTGGTTACGGTTATCAACTCTCAAGATCTTTTCCTCGCATATGAATCATGATTACCCTCATATTTCCCTCTTCCCAGATTGGTTTGGTGCATATAGGAATTACAGGAATGGGTTCTCTACGAGGGTTGATGGTTTGTCAATGGCAAGTGTGTGTAGGGTGATTGAGTGCATGAGTGAGTAGTCCATAATGTTTGTATGAATCGATGAATCCCCCTACCGGATAGTCAAACAGGTTCAGCAAGTTCCCCTCGGTGATTGAGTGTCATTCTGCACAAGCGATCAAAGCCATGCCCTACCCTACGAAATTGTAGGTGTGCTCCTACTCCAATGACCTCAGCCATCAAGGTTCTCAACCACCCAATGTAGTTGCATTAATGTCAACAGAGAGTTCCAACATGTTAAATTTTGAGCATTAATTCACAATATTCTAGGATCTTTACTGAGAGAATAACATGCACACTATAGTAATGCATATCAATCATAACAAGCATGTCAATCATCACAAGAAGCAAAAGCATGAGAGACAAGAGACACAGAGTTTCCGTGGGGAAAACCCTAAGGTGAAAAACCCCACAACTTCCTCAGAGATAGAGAGAGCAATGGCTCAACCAAAGTACAACCAAAATACACAGAGATAGTCTCCTAGTACATATCAACATACATGATCTACCTGATCATACAACATATCCACCTGATACATATACAGATACATGGTCTAAGCATCCAACATGATGCATACATACATAAATGATCCAACTGATCATATCCAACATCCAACATGATGCATACATACATAAATGACCCAACTAATCATATCCAGCATCCAACATGATGCATACATACATAAATGATCCAACTGATCATATCCAGCATCCAACATGATGCGTACATACATAAATGATCCAACTGATCATACAGAGCAGAAACTAGAACATCATCATGATGCTCATAATCCAGCACTTAGATCCTCCGCCATGTGAAGGATCCCCCTTCCACCATGCTAGGAATGGCTACAGCAAATGTCTCCATCACTTCTTCCTCGAAGTGTCGTCGATCCGAAGAACACCAAGCCTCTCTCTGAAGTACTCGAACTTCACTCTGGCTAGTGGCTTCATCAACACATTTGCAATCTGCTCGTCTGTCGCAACATACAGGAGCTTTATTGCTCCCCTCTGCACCATATCCCTGATATAGTGATATTTGATCTCTATGTCTTTCGACCTGTCGTGGAATACCGGGTTCTCAGACAGCTTCACACAACTCTGGTTGTCACAGAAGATACCAGTAGCCTCTAATGGTAGATCAAATAACTCAGACAGTAACTTCCTCAGCCATACTGCCTCACAACTAGCCGAACAGGCTGCAACATACTCTGCCTCGGCTGTACTCAGTGCTATGCAGGACTACTTCCTGCTAAACCAAGAGATCACACCTGATCCCATACTAAAGCAGCACCCAGAAGTGCTCTTCCCATCTGTAGCATTGCCTGCCCAATCTGAATCAACATAACCCTGTAGGTTAAACTTTTGATTCACATCATACTTGAGCCCATAATCAATTGTACCCTTCAGGTACCTCAGAATATGCTTTACAGCAACCAGGTGAACACCTCTGGGATCCATCAGGAACTGGCTCCATGTGTTCACTGCAAAGAAAATATTTGGTCTTGTGTTCATCAGGTACATCAAGGACCCAATCATCTGACGATACAAAGTGACATCAACCGGCTCAGATGAAGCATCACATAGAAGCTTCAGGTTCAATGCCATAGGTGTGACCATGGCCTTGCAGTCCATCATCCCAAACCTCTTTAGGATCTCTACTGCATACTTCCCTTGTCCAAGGAAGATTCCATCCGCACTCTACCACACGTCCATGCCTAGAAAGTAGTGCATCATCCACAAGTTCTTCATCTCAAACGCAGCAGCAAGCTTCCACTGCGTGTTGCAATCAATCTATCATCTCTTGTTACAAACAGGTCATCCACATACAAAAGTAGTATCACTGGATTGCCTTCCTCAACCTTATAGTAAAGGTTGGAACCTGCTTTACTCTTGGTAAAGCCCAAACTAGATAGAAAGCTGTCTATCCTACCAAGTTCTGCACGTATATGACTCCCTGTCATGTGCCTCAGAACCAAGTGGCTGCTCCACATATACTTCTTCTTCAACTACACCATTCAAGAAAGCTGTCTTGAAATCCATCTGGTGTATCTTCCATTTCATCACTTTTATACTTCTCTATGCTGCCATCTACATCATGCTTGATCTTGTAGATCCTCTTGGAAGTCACTACAGACTCCCCTTCCGGTCTTGGTACTGCATCCCAAACATCATTCTTCATGATCGATGGATCATGGCATTCTTCCATCTCTTCATCCCAGATCCTGGGAACTTCAATATCTTCAATAGATATCTTTGTTGTTGGAACAAATGTTGTAGACCTTCTTTTGTAGGTGAGGTATACGGTCTTTCCTAAAAAACAAGTTAAATTGCATGATTAGAAACATCTCATAATTTTGAGAACAAATTCTTACACATAAAGAAATATGTCATACAGTCATGCAATTATCTTAGCCAATGCTTCAATACAACATTTATCCATGTTCCATAACTTTCTAGATGCCTTCCAATCTCTACCAGAACATTGTTAAGAGTTTGCATAGCTCCCAACATGTCAGCAAAGAGGTTTCATTCTAGATAAGTAGCAATGGAATGTTGTACAGTTCCATAGGCCTACTTACCCATCAAATGCATATTAGTAGTAAGCTGTTCACTAATGCAATCATTCTAATATGCATAATGCACATCCTAAATCTAGGAACATAAGCATATACATCATTGAACAATATTATTTAAACAAACAAATATGCAAGAAATGACAATTAAAATACTTATCTTTGTTTGTTTGTTGGGTGGACTCCCTCTGATTCTTTGCTTCCTTGCAGGAGCTGCTGGATTCCTAATCTGAAGTAGCTTCTTCTACACCTTTTTGTTGTGGAATGTAGAGAGATGGTCAACTCCCTCTGAATATCTGCATCCTTGCAGAAGCTGCTGAAGTCCTAATCTGAAGTAGCTTCTTCTACACCTTTCTATTGTGGAATGTAGAGAGATGGTCAACTCCCTCTGAATATCTGCATCCTTGCATAAACCACTGGAGTGTGCTCCCTCTTGATATTTTCTTTCTAGATTACCTATTCTTGAACTTATATTCATTTTCGATCCCTATGCATTCGTGTTAGTATCATAATTGTGTTATCCTCGAGGTCTCATATATAATCAAACATTCTTTAGGATAATCTTAATATTATCAAAACACAATAATCTCAAGCATGTATAGTCAGGATCATTTCAAACAAAAATAATAAGCATTCTTATGGTTAGTCATAAACATAATATACCTAAACCCGTGATTACTCAAACCTATGACTCTTCTGGTTAGTCATATCATCAATTAAGGTAAGAAACATAATATGCATAATCCCTAGATTACTCAAACTTGTAACTTCAAGAGTAATCATTATCAATCATACAAAAGTATACGATGTATATAACAAAAACATACCTGGTCATCATATTTGCTAGTTATGTCTAGCAATGTGTTCTTGTTCTCTTCAATGACCTGCATAACTCATTAGTTAACCTTTGCAAAAACAAATTATACATACCTCTATGTGATCCATGACTATGGATGAATCTTTGTCTTCATAGCATGTTCAGGTTGTCCCTTTAATTTGTATAATCCTCCCTCTTGCTCTCCAATCACTATTGCATCATCTATGGTCTTTCCCTTTGGCCACATTAGAACTTGGCTATCCACAAATGCAACCCTCATACCTTTTGCATCCAATGCGGATATGGAGAGTAGGTTCTTCTTGAGCCCAGGTACATAAACAACTTCTTTCATCTTCAAAGACTTTCCAGAATCTAGGTTGTAGGAGGCTGCCCCACTTCCTTTGATAGGGTATTGATAATCATCCCCAAGTTTCACCTTATGGGGTGATTCATGTTCAGATAGATTTACAAAAGATTCTTTAAAACTAGTCATGTGTTTGGAAGCCCCACTGTCAATAAGCCAATCATTACAACCATGAGAAATAGTACCTGTGAGAGCAGATATTAGAACATACTCTTCTTCGCTTGACGAGTCATCATATTCACTTTCTGCTCTAGCCTTCTTCTTGGGAGGTTCATCATCCTTGGCAGCATGAGCATGGTACCTTCTTTTGCTGCCCTTCTTCTTCTTATTGAAGTTGTTGTTGTCCTTCTTGTTCTTGGGACAATTTATAACAATATGTCCCTTTTCATTACAGGTGAAGCATATTCTCCTTTCTTTATGGTGATGTGAAGATTTCTTGAAGTGAGATGGCTTTCTCTTGGACTTCCCTTTCTTGGTGTGAGTTGTGAGAACTTGATCTTCATTCCCCATCTTTTCTTCTCGTGCCACAAGCCTTGCTTCTTCTTGTGAACATTCTTCCCGTAGTTTGTTGAAGGATACCAACTTCTTTCTTGCACAGATTCCTTGAATAAAGGAGTCCCATGACTTGGGTAGGCCATTCAGAGTGGTCATGACAACTTGACCATTCTCCACCATTTCATCTACTACTTCTAGTTGTTCCTTGATCTGGGAGACCCTATGTTGGCGGGAAAAACTACCCTATAGCAAGGAAACTAATGCTATCAACTTGGATGGGGTGACAGGTAAGTGTATTAATTGTATTGCAGAGATATTTGTGAAAAGAAATGAGTTATGGATCTTGAGAACATACCTTTTAACCGGTGTTCGATCCTAGCTTTCACTTGATCTTGCGCTCAGTCCTCAAAACCACCTTCTGTTTAGTAAACCTACAAAACAAACACCTTTCTCAACGCATCTTGGATAATATATAATGTTTGAAAGTAACAAAAGCAGTGTGAAACATTAGATATTGACCAAAACAAATCCAAATTAAGATATTATTTTAGAAAACACTTAAGTTGGAACAAGAAAGACACTTCAACCTTTATTGTCAAAATGCAAACTGATGTACAAGTATACCTGATCATGTGGCAGGCCCCTGCAGCTTGATTCTGGGCTCTTGCTCTTCTCTGGCTTGGATATCTTCAGCATCAACTCCTCCAATGCAAGCTTCTCTTCTAGATCTTTATGTCTCTAAGTTTCTCCATCTATCCATCTAACCTTTCTCTTTAATCTTCTCTATATTTATAGGATCAGAGAAGTATTTCAGGTCGAGATATGGTTATGGAGGAAGTTGGGGAAGTTGGGAAACTACCAGCAACTAATCCTCCTCGAGAAATTAATTATTTTTTAATCATCTTTTGAGATGTACGCTACTATTGTTCAGTGAAGTAGCGTTTAGGGTGCTACTATGGTGCTTGACAACTAGCACTCATCGAGTTTTAAATGTTGAGTGCTACTATGCTGAAAAGGAGTAGTGCTCATAAGGCTTTGAGCGCTACTATTATACACTGTAGTAGCATATAGGCGCTAGTCTATTTAAGTAGAGTAGCGCTCATATCTCAGGATGATATTTTTAAGGTTTTTTCCAGTAATGTTAGGAAATGGAGTAAGTCAAAGTATCATCTAAGGTCAACATGCTCCTCCATCCAAGTTGTCCTTTTGTGTGATCAACAGCTCAAGGTGATCACGGACAGAGAGGTGGAAGTTTGACCTATAACAGATGCCCCCTAATGTGTGAGGTCAGAGGAAAATTATGGCCGAAATACATTATAATCCAAAGCCTGAGGAGGAGCAAAGAACCGCAGAAAACAAGTCACAAGAACACCTGCGACAAAGATCAAGGTTAGCTAGCAATTACATCTTTGACATCATATAGATGTGCAGTGTGGTACAACATGATCTCCGATACATAACAAGGAGATGTATATAAAGCATGGCCACTTGGAATACAAGCGTGGATCCATGTCAAACTAAGAGATCATAGATATAACAACAAACTGGATCTATGTCCCATGGAGAGCCGAATATAAGTGAGGCTCAGTCTTGCGCAACTTAGGTGATAACAAAATGAGGTATTGTCATCCAAAATCCCAAGGTCTTCATCCGAAACAACTCTAGGTACAAACCCTAACCATGTGAATAGATGAGCTGATAGTCGAACATGAGGGGTATCGTTTGATTACCGGTCATTGATGTATACCATTAACAAATGCGAGGACTTCCATCGATAATGATGATGGGGTCCAAGGTACCAAGTACGATCCGCCAAATGTGAATAAATGGACTTGGAGTCGAATACTTGGGGATCCTGTCGAAGAAGAGACATTGATGTATTCTCATCATTCAACAGCGAGAAAAATTGCCACTGGTGACTGCAATATCCAAGGTACTAACCGAAACTCTAAACTTCATTCCCAGAGTAAAATGAGTTGATGTCGATGGGAAGAAGTTTGTTGGAAGGGAGGCCTTAAGGCATCCTCCATCATCCAACTCGATGAACGCTCAACTGGTAAGAGCTGATATAGAATAATATGTAACAAGACTGACACTAGGAAGGCCAACACATGAGGTCAAGGTAAACTGCAGAATGGCCGATACAGGGTATATCCTTGAACATTGAGTGCGACACAAGGTGACTCAGGCAGTTTCTGACATAATGGGGTAAATAATAATCCTGAAATGTAAGAGACATCATCAGACCCTCCATATGGTTGGAAGAATAACCAACCAAGGGAGTAAACAACTTGGAGGAAAGGTTCACCCTGAGGTCAAAAACTAAACCCAACTGACAAGATAGACTCAAGTAGGTGCTGTGTTCAAGGATAGAACTGACTGAACTGCCTTTGACAATGAAGATATGATACGTCTTTCCCATTCCTTATTCTTTTTAGATAAAAGAATACCTTTCTTGTTGTTTTAATGAGTCCAAGAAAGAATGAAAACTCAATAGATCCAACCATGTAAAAAGTTTAACGAGCCCATGAAAGGAAGACTCAGGACCTTCTTCATTATTTATAGAGTTCGAAGAAGAAATAGAAGATTACTCTATATTACTGATCTCTGGATTTTAATATCGAGCCGAGATCTGTTCTTGCTCACCGATGTTTTCAATTTTAAGGAGTCTGAAAAAATTAAACAATAACTCCATATATCTGCTCGTGGATTTTAGTATCGAGCCCAAGCAGATTAATGCTCTCCGTTGTTCTCCTGTTTATAGAGTCTGAAAAACTTAAACAATCCTCTTTTCACCTATCCGTGGATTTTATATCGAGCCCGGATTGGTCTGTGCTCGGCGGTGTTTTCTTGTTTATAGAGCCTGAAAACCCTAAAGAAAGGCTCCAAAAGGTCATTTTCCATGCAGTTAGTCTCCTCCCCCGAAAAAGTATAAAACAATGGAAGAAGAACTCTTCTAGCGTATACAGAAGTATACCTAGAGTATACCTTTTCCGTAGTTAATCCACCTAGGCCCAGAAAAGGGGTAATTCTATACCTGAGTGGATGAGCCTTCGATTACTTTAACGAGCTTGAAAAGGACAAGCTTGCTCGGCAATCTTGTTTAGGTTTAAATAGTCCAAACAAGGGCTTAAAATGACTTAAAGGTCAGCTTCTAGGATCATAGCTTCATACTCTACCAAAACTAAGTCTTCAACAAAATATTAGTTGATGCGGCAAAAAAAATCTTGAATGATATATGAATTTGAACTATTTAACTAGTCGACAAGGTCTAAGAGTTTTTGAACTCAGGAGATTGATCCTACAAAAATTAAAGGAAAATTGAGTTTGGATTAGTAATGCACCATATGTGTGTTCCAATTGATTAATTAGGTATTTTTGAAAAAAAATTGAAACTATAGAAAATTAAACAATGGTGGGTAAAAATCAAACTCCAATTCATATATATAATTTCATTTTTTTTAAATCAAATTCCAAATTGTTTTGTAGGGCAAAGATTGGGGCAACCTTTTGCAATTTTCAAATCTCCATGGCGATCAAACCAAGCATCCAAACGTCGTTCTTCTTCCACCAAGTAAGTTAGAATTCACCCTACTTGCATTTTCATGGTTTAGTTTTCATTTTTTGAGCAAAAAATTGCTTGCAACGTGATGCTCACAACCTTCATTGCGTGGGCACTACTGTGTAACAATAGCAGTAGCGTATAAACGCGATGAGCGCTACTGTGCTCAAGTAGAGTAGCACCCATACGTGACTGTGTAGTATACACAGTAGCGCTCACTCTTGAAAACCTATATACAAGTGCCAAGACTCAAAGAATTCTCATTTTTTGTGCAGGATGGTTCTTCAATGGAGGGAGAGGGAACATGAGGACATGGATAGGTTGGCCATGCAAGATCCAGCCACTCTCCACGCTCTCCGAAGATGTGGTTTATTGAAGTTTTACCGAACCATAAACATGAGGGCCTTAAACAAACTGTTTCGAAGACTTATTCAGTACTAGGATGTGGATACAATACTTTTGTCATCCGTGGGAAAACATTGGAGCTTACAATTGATGACATATATTTCATTACTGGTCTTTCACGGAGAGGAGATGTAATTAATCTGAAAGGGTCTTCTCATGTGGGTGTAAGATTTGTGCAAGAGTATGTGAATACGTATTGTATTGCTGGAGCAGAGAAATCGGCAAGCCAAGTCTTGATTTCAACCATTGAAGGCCTCCCTTTGAAAGTGTTAGTGAGCATGATCAACCGAGTGGTAGGTAGTGCCTCACAACACTTAGCTTCCAGGCAGTCTATGCATATTGGTGTACAATGCTTACACGGTCATGTCTATGACTGGTGTACTAGTTTACTGGTTTACTGATCTTCGGGTTTACTAGTTTACTGGTGTACTAGTTTACTAGTTTACTGGTCTTCGGGTTTGATTTCTATTTGATTGTATCCCAAAAAACCATCCATGAAAGAGAACATCTCATGTCCCGCACAAGCATCTATAATTTGATCGATAAATGGTGTGGGATAGTTGTCTTTCAGACAAGCTTTGTTCAAATCCCGGAAGTCAGTACAGACTCTAATAGTGCCTTACTTCTTATCAACCGGAACGAGGTTTGAAACCCATTCCGTCATGTCAATTGGATAAATGAAACCGGCTTTAAGCAATTTTTCAACCTCCACCTTGATGGCGACCGCTTTTCTAGGGTTCACGGGACGGAGCTTTTGTCTCACAAGTTTTGCGTTAGGATATGTCGTGATGACATGCTCCATGATGGCTAGGTCAATACCTGGCATCTCCTCATATGACCAGGGAAAAATGTCGCAGAATTATTTAAAAAGTTTTGTATATAGAGCGATCTCTTCTGGAGAACATTCTGCACCAATAAAAATGTTTTCCATGACCTCGGGTTTGGTGGAAATGTTGATTGGAATTGTTCTCGATATATTAGCCATATTTTCTTCAGCATAAATAGCTCTCGAAGTATAAGGAAAAGATGACAAATCAACCAATCCACTGGGTCTCACAGGGAATTCTCCTCTCTCAATCCTGTCTAGATCTGGAAGCATGTAGGACCTATGATGCATATGTTCCCATGGTTGGTCCAGGCCCATCATGACTTCTAAGATGGCTTCATCAGATGGCAAAACCGTATCTAAATAATCGAACGAGTGAGTGGAATTCAGTGACCATGCCGGAGCATAGTCTATATCTGACTCAACAGAGACTGGTGGAGTCATGATATGTTCCATTGTAGTGTGTTGTCTTTCTATATAGGCCACTTCTGCAATGGATAGAGGCACAAAAGGTTCTGACGTAGTAGGAAGGATCCAACGATCAGTTCTTAAACCAACCGTGAATGTTTCAGCAGCAGTACCCACATCAGAACGCATAAAAAGAACAGGGGAGGGGAGGTCGAAAGTGCCTATTAACGACCCATACAGCCCTGCTCCTAAACTCTCATTAACCGGGGTGGTTTGATAAACTAATGGAACCGTGGTTTCTGAATAAGTCTGGTTGTTTCTCTGAGTGAAAGAAAGTTGATCAATTGTAATGATCTTACCTTCAAATGGGAACATAACAACTCGAAAAACTGCCGATGCAATGGCTCGCATGGCATATGTCCAACTCCTGCCCAATAACATATTGTAATCAAGCGGAGCGTCCAGAACTTCTACTTCTACAGCAACTATCTTACCGGCCAATGTGACATCAAATGATGGCAAAAGCCCATGTGGACGGAAAGTTCTGCCATCAAATGCAGTAAGCAGTGTGTTAGAAGGGGCTAACTCGGGGGAGCCTAAAGCTTTCCAACAGGAAATTGACATTACGCAAGTTGACGCGCGTTCATCTACGACAGCTTGTCTGATGGTCATTGGACCATGAACGACTTCAATCTGAAGAGCAACGTGGTAGGGAAACCGGCATTTGACATCAGTCATATCAAATCGCGCAGACATGTTAGAGGATTCCATACTTCCAATAGCTGCCAAAAGTGCATTCCGTTGTAAAGGACAACTTTGCAAGACTTCCAAAGTAGACATGGCACAAGGGGTCTGAGCTAAATCTTCAACCACGTTGTAGTTAGAAGCGGCCCGAGTGTTGGGATTGTGCGATGCCCATTTCAAGACACCTTTCAGGATCTTGGGCATTGGGTCCACTTGTATGTGGAGTGGAGTGGAAGATTCTGGAATCTCTTTATCCTTTTTCTGTGCGTCCGGGGTATAGTTCCTGGCTCTCGTTTGTAAGAGTGCATCCGAATTAACCATGTTAATAAAAGTTTGATCAACTGTAGCATGTGTAGTGCCCCCAGTGTTGGAGGTGCCAGAAGTTGAGCTCTGCCCTTTAGGGAATGGATCTTTCAATACGGCAGGCTTCTTTTCTCTTAAGAGCTTCTGGGCTTCTTCAAGCAGAGGGCATTGGTGAGTAAGGTGGTTCTGCTTGCAAAGTTTACAAGGGAACTTTACCTTCTTTTTCTCTTTGTTACCCTCTTCGGCATTCTCTTTTTTGGGCTTTTGTTGGTTCCCCTCTCCTTTCTTGCCCTTCTTTTTGTTATTGAGCTGCCGAGGGCCCTTTTGATTGTTCTAAACCTGGTTGACAGGATCAAAAATAGAAGGAGAGGTTGTGATGGAAGAAACATCTGCAATCGATTGTTTGACAGATAAGGCATGAACCTGCTTAGTCAATGCTTCGAAAGTTGCAGAGTCAACTGAACCCACTATGCCGTCAACATGTGGTCCAGGTTTAGGTCTACTCAGATTGGTATTCGATCATGGTGCATCAGGTATAATCTCATACAATAACCCGGATTGTGCATAAACGAGATCTAACTGCTGGGTCCGTAGGATGGCTTCTTCCTCGTTAGATACTCCAGATGTAGCTACTTCCTTAGAAATATAAGGAAGGAGTGATTTCAAATACCACTCAAGAAGGAATTCTGGAGGTGTGTTGGCCTTAATGAGCCTCTTCCGTCTTCGCCACTCCTGAATGTGGTCAGATAAATGAGTGGCTTTATTTTGCCTAAATGTAGACAAAAGGTCTGTTCTGGCATCATACCGAACAGGAAGCTGGAAGTGATTGAAAAAGACAGTCACGAGATCCCCAAAACTAGAAAAAGTAGTTGCAGGTAACTCAATGTACCATTTGGCTGCAGCACCGATTAAAGTCCTTTGGAACAGTCTCAATCTAATGGAATCTTCATTTAATGAATTCGAGGAACACCATAAGTGGAAAGTAGTGACATGGTCACCAAGGTCTTCACTTGCTTTGCCTTCAAACTTTGGAATGTCCGAAGGTAACTTGGTAGGAACTGATGGCCATGTAGCATTATGATACACTGGATCGTTGGTCAGTTTGGAAAGATCTGGCAAATTTAAAGTTGCCAGAAATGGTAAACGAGGCCGGTAAGACGGTACTTGATAAGCTGGGGTCGAAAAAGGGGAACCACCCATAGTTTGACCCGTGAACTGCTGGTAGGGGTTGCCCCCAGTTGACTACTGGTAGGGGTTGCCGCCAACCATCTGTTGATAGGGGTTGCCCCCAGCCATATGCTGATAAGGGTTTCCACCTACCATCTGTTGATAGGGGTTGCCCCTAGCTACTTGTTGGTAGGGGTTGCCCCCTGCCATCTATTGTTGCACGAAAGAGTTATTGAAATTTCCCCACCCATATGAAAGTGGATTAGTGCTCTGTGGGTTCGTCCACTGTGGCTAGGTGTTAGCCCTACCATATTGCTGGTTAAAAATATTACCCCCTCCCCCTGAAAATAAGGAAAAAGGGGCATTACCTGCAGGCATATTACATTGATTCATGTTGGGACCTGCAAAGGTATTGAAACCAGTGGTAGATGATGTAGACGGTGTGGTCATGGTACTCATGACAGGCACGGTTGCAAAACCACTTGGCCCTATAGCAGGTGTGGAAATCCAAGTACTGGGTATCTAATATAATGGTTGAAAAGCAGGAGGTGGCGTTAAATTGGTTGTACTGCTAGGTCCAACAGTAGGTGTAGGGATAGATGCCATCGTTGTTGAACTTGGCATACCTAATGTACCAGTATTAAAACAGAAAGATGGAGTAGACATAGAGGTTGTCTGTGCCTGACTCGGTGTAGCAGTAAAAGAAGGATTTACCGTGTTAGTGTTCATACCTAAGGTGGGAGTTTGGGGAACTCCCTGTTCACCTCCTAGAGTAGACATCAGATGTCTGGGCAAGGAATTATATGCACTGTAATGGGGTTGCTGGAAACCAACAGGTGACAGAAGCGGAATTCTAGTATTGGTCAGAGGAGGATTGAAAGGAGTGCTAGACTCTGCAGAAGTAAGATCCTCAATCTCAACTGAACTAAAGTATCGCTGATCTGGGGTACCTGGTTGTGGTTCCTCATGAACCTCTATTTCAGGGTTTTCTATTGTTGTTTGTTGTTCTTCAGGAAACTCAACTTCAAATGGTAATTCCTTAGTAATTCCTATTTCAGGATTTTCTATTGTAAGAATTTCCTCAGGAAATTCTGTTTCAGGAATAGTTTCTAATGAAATACCAAGGTTTACCCGCTGTCGTCTAGCTGGCTGTAAAGGTTCTGTTCTAAGTGGTGGAAGGTTTTGAAACCTTCTCGATCTATGAAGTTCTTGATTCTCCGTGATTATATATATAAAATAACAGACTAGAACCTAGTGGCCACTACAACTAGGGGGCAAACAGCATGCCAACTAAAAATTCCTAAGTATGCAAACCAGGCAAACAAGGTGCCTTCCGGAGAAGAGTCTGGGATGATGAGGGCCCATAACATATCAACGAAGGAAGAAAGACAGTTACCCGAGGTCCACAATACAATGACTAAGGGTGCAAGCGCTGGAATCACCCAACCGCCCTCCCAAAGACCTACAAGGGGTTTCCTCCCATGTCTGTCTTAGGTACAACAGATATACCCTCTACTGTCACCTGTGTATGAACCTCAAGTCAGATACTAAGGATACCACAACACCAAAAACTCCTAGGGGAACAGTCACCGATCGAATCAGAAGGCGTGAGTAGGGTAACTGAGCCCGAAACTCGAAAGAGTCCCCAAACGCGATCCAATCCTGGCGTATGCTCGAAACAGAAAGTAGGAGGAGTATTCCCAACAATCTGATCTCGCAATGACCTACTGCATAGATCCCAGGAAAGCTTTGAGTGAAATGGATTTACCTGTGATAGTCGAACTACGATTTTTGCGTAATGTGTGATCTTGAGTGGTTTAAGGTGATTTAAACTCAAGATCCTAACCAAGACTAGTTGGTGTAGTGTATCCCTAAAAAAGAAAATTTGTTTCTATTTCATTTTATTAAAAAAAAAAATTTAGGGCTGTTATTACTCAAACGGTAGTGCTTTTGTGTGGCATGGTTGTAACAGGAAAACAAAAGTGCATAAATTCAAACTTTCTACAACAAAGCTCTTTTTATTTTTTCATTTACCTCTTTTCCAAACTGAAAAACTAAGTAAATCTACTTAAATCTCTTTTTGTTTTCTTTTTTGAAATTGTACAAAATAACCTATGCCATCTTGTAACAAAAAATAAGCCTTATTAAACTTAAACTACCAAATTTTTTGCTTTTTCTGTTATCATAAATGAAAAAGAACTATAAACATGGAAAGCAAAATAAGACTTGTGTGCAATGTGTAAGTATGGCTAAAAATGGTTCTTAAGCTTATAGCTGTCAAGGCACTAGCTCAAAAAAGACTTGACCTACAGGTTTTTTGCAAAGAAAAAGCCTCTAAACTCGGAAACAAAGTGGGAGAAAACAAAGGAGATAGATACAAGAGGAATGACCTAAAGCATCTAACCCTAGCAAGACCACTATGCCAAGCAAAAAGTAGACAAGAAATCTACCAACTACCCTACTAACACAAAGAACTGAGAAATGAATTAGCCTAAAGCACTTTAAATACAATTGAAATCAGAAAAAGACAATAAGTCCAAGAAGATTGGAAATCAACAAGTTCGAAGACACCCTAGAGGCCCTAAAATGGACCAAACCCTAAAACAAAGGATAGGATAGGTAAAGAGCAGACAAATGTTTCCACAAACAGCGGATACCAGAGTATGCAAGTTTGTAAACTAGCAACATACAGTTAGGGCCTGAAAAGCAGAAGTGCTCACCACAAAACACAACCTAGTCTTCCAAAAAGTTAAAAACAGTCCCAACGTTCCAAAGGTAAACAAGCGATCCAAAGATGGTAAAAAGACTCAAAGGAAGGTTCTATGACTTAAAAGAAAGTTAAAACCTCATACAACAGTCAAGGAGATCTAAAAGTAAAGTCAGAAGACCACCAAAAGGGCTAAAAACTCAAGCAGACAACTAACAGCAGGCTTCAGGAAATGTACCCTACTATGCAGTAGGGAAACTCGTGCCCTTATAGAGATGGGCACTACTGTATGTATAGCACAGTAGCGTATGGGCGCTACTGTATGTACAACAAAGTAGCGCTCATATCTTAAAAGTTTAAAAACTGACTTTGAAAAGATACAAAAATACTGATGGAAGCAGAGAAAAACAGGCAGGGGATACCTACAGGGTTTCTCAGCACATAAAAGGAGTCAAAACAGTTCTGGGAAGACAAACAAGAAAAAGTTTCCTAGAGCAAAAACACAATTTTCCCCAGCGGAGTCGCCAGTCTAGTGGCGGGCAAAACTACCCTATAGCAAGGAAACTAATGCTATCAACTTGGATGGGGTGACAGGTAAGTGTATTAATTGTATTGCAGAGATATTTGTGAAAAGAAATGAGTTATGGATCTTGAGAACATACCTTTTAACCAGTGTTCGATCCTAGCTTTCACTTGATCTTGCGCTCAGTCCTCAAAACCACCTTCTGTTTAGTAAACCTGCAAAACAAACACCTTTCTCAACGCATCTTGGATAACATATAATGTTTGAAAGTAACAAAAGCAGTGTGAAACATTAGATATTGACCAAAACAAATCCAAATTAAGATATTATTTTAGAAAACACTTAAGTTGGAATAAGAAAGACACTTCAACCTTTATTGTCAAAATGCAAACTGATGTACAAGTATACATGATCATGTGGCAGGCCCCTGCAGCTTGATTCTGGGCTCTTGCTCTTCTCTGGCTTGGATATCTTCAGCATCAACTCCTCCAATGCAAGCTTCTCTTCTAGATCTTTATGTCTCTAAGTCTCTCCATCTATCCATCTAACCTTTCTCTTTAATCTTCTCTGTATTTATAGGATCAGAGAAGTAGTTCAGGTCGAGATATGGTTATGGAGGAAGTTGGGGAAGTTGGGAAACTACCAGCAACTAATCCTCCTCGAGAAATTAATTATTTTTTAATCATCTTTTGAGATGTACGCTACTATTGTTCAATGAAGTAGCGTTTAGGGCACTACTATGGTGCTTGACAACTAGCGCTCATCGAGTTTTAAATGTTGAGCGCTACTATGCTGAAAAGGAGTAGCGCTCATAAGGCTTTGAGCGCTACTATTATACACTGGAGTAGTGTATAGGCGCTAGTCTATTTAAGTAGAGTAGCGCTCATATCTCAGGATGATATTTTTAAGGTTTTTTCTAGTAATGTCAGGAAATGGAGTAAGTCAAAGTATCATCTAAGGTCAACATGCTCCTCCATCCAAGTTGTCCTTTTGTGTGATCAACAACTCAAGGTGACCACGGACGGATAGGTGCAAGTTTGACCTATAACACCCTAGAAAAATAAGATTGAATGGATTCTCCATTCTGAAGTTTTACCCCTTTCAATTGGTTCTACAGATTCATCTTTGATTTATGTTCTTCCCTTCAAATAGCTTGGATAGTGAATCAAACATCTCTTTGGGTGTCTTCAGAGGTGACACATGGGGGATGAGATGGTCCATGATAGAATCAACAATGATTCTCTTTGCCTTGACCAAGATATTCTTATGCAATATCTTGGCCTCCTCATCCTCTGTGATAGGGATGTCTTCTTTTACATATGAGTCCAACACATTCTCTTCCAGGATTAACCCAATCCTATACTGCTATATCCGTGTCCGGATATACTCAATGATTATTCAAGCGAATAATCCTCCAATGGAAAATAACTCCATTTGATAATAATATATAATTGATGATGATAAAGATGATTAATAATTACAATGAGGCTCGCTTTTATAGGCTTGAGCGTGTATAGTGAAGGGTTACACCCTTTCACTTTAATAACTAATAACTTTAACTAACATACATATAATATTCATAGCATTGCCACTCTCTTAGAAAGGCTTTGTCCTCAAAGCCTTATAATTTTGTTGCATTGTTCTTTGCGATGCCATGGCTGATGAAACATGTCGATACGAACTGCTAAGTGTAGAGCATAACTTCTGATACATCGACGGATCAATGCATCCCAAATTGATTTGTTGTGGACTGATGGGATTTCCTACTGATATGTCGTCAGGAGATTTGATCACATTAGTACCATTATTTTTCGACATTTCCCAATTTTTCAAATATCGGTTTTTATGGTTGGGGTGTCGATAAGGAACTTTCGCGATGTCATTTTCGTTTACGAATGTCACCTTTAGATCATTGATCTGAGTTGGAAGTTGTATTTTCGTCTCTTGAGGATTTAAGTTTTTGTTCTGTATCTTTTCCAACTTGTTTTCTAACTGGCTATTATCATTTTGAAACTTCTTAATCAATTCGACTTGCGATTTTCTGTCATCTTCAGATGTCTTAAGTTGTTCCTTAAGATCTTCATTATGAATTCTGATACAACTATTTTCTTCCTGTTTGTCTAGAAGTTTCCCTTCAATGTCGTCCATAGGTTGTTCTATCTTTCGGCTATTTTTTAACTTCTTAATTTTTGTGACTAGTATCTTGTTATGATTTCTTAGTCTAAAAATTTCTTCAGCATTGTTAGATAATGCTTTATTACTCTTCGCGATCTCTGACTTATGTGTCTTTTTAGAGTCGTCATTTTGTTGTTGAAGAACTTTTATCTGTTGTCGACACTGGCCGACCTCTGATTCTTGGCTTTCTAATTCATGTCGTAACTGCATTAGTTCTTCATCTTTGTCACTAACGATTTTGTTCAAGCGTATTATTTCTGCTTCGTAATTATTTATTTCCTTCTTTATATCTTGATTTTTCAATCTCTGATTGAAATCACTTTCATCTTTTAATTCCTTGATTTGCGCACATAGTTTTTCTATGTGATTTTTCTGGTTGGACATTATTTGTTCATTGAACCGTTCTTGTATCTTATGTAGTTCAATCTATATTTATGATTGTCTATTAATGTCTCGTAATTCTTCATTGTCTTTTTGATAACGCTTTAACTTGGCTTCTAATTTCTCTCGCAAATCGGCTTCCATGGTGTCTGTCTTCTTCGACGGTGGAATGATCTTCTTTGATTTTGATTTTTCTGATGATAGCGCGTCTCGACTTCTTGATGATTGCTTTGAATTCTTCAAGATTTGTTCTTGACTTGATTTCTTTGATGATAAGTGTTCTTCGACTTTTTTGATAATAAGGAGTCTTGCTTGGACTTTTTCGATTTGGTCTTTGACTTCTTTTGACCAACGAGTCTTCCTTTGACTTCTTTGATGTTGTTTTTTCTTTGATTTTGTTCTTCTCTTATTAGGTTAAATAACCTTTTTTTTCCAAAAAATAATTACTATTTTTAATAATAATTATTATTATTTCATAATATTATTATTAATAATATTTTTATAAACTATATATATATAGTTCTTTTTTTTCAAATATTAAAAATATTAAACAAATATAATAATGTTTAATATTAAAAAATATAATGCTATGAATATTATATGTATGTTAGTTAAAGTTATTAGTTATTAAAGTGAAAGGGTGTAACCCTTCACTATACATGCTCAAGCCTATAAAAGCGAGCCTCATTGTAATTATTAATCATCTTTATCATCATCAATTATATATTATTATCAAATGGAGTTATTTTCCATTGGAGGATTATTCGCTTGAATAATCATTGAGTATATCCGGACACGGATATAGCATTGGTATCAGAGCCTCTCGGCCCTCCCTGATCTGGCCTTTGGCCACCCATTTTAGAGTTTCTCCGTGCACTTGGTCTTTGACCCGTCTTGGCTTTTGGCCATTTTTCAGATTTCAATTGAATGGAAGAAAATTCCCTGGCTGCTCCTCATATCTCCTTCTCATAGCACGTCATTCCTTTACTCACGCAACCAGTCATCCCACTCTCACAGCCCTCATCATCTCCCTCCAATACCCTCGCCCTTCTTATGCTTCATTCACGTCATCCCCACTG
The DNA here is from genome assembly GCA_027924585.1 of Larix kaempferi. Taxonomy (NCBI): domain Eukaryota; kingdom Viridiplantae; phylum Streptophyta; class Pinopsida; order Pinales; family Pinaceae; genus Larix; species Larix kaempferi. Next base: position 16,184,020 of record BSBM01000030.1, read on the forward strand.
CCGCGCTGCCTCCCCACCTTCCACCTACATATTTGCCTGCGCTCATCCCTTCTTCCCAACCATCCACACTTTTCTATTCCCACGACCACCCCTCCGCCACTGCGTCACTCCTCTTCACTCTTAGCCTCACCCAAACCGACCTCCACACAATCCAGCGTCCACCCACACCTCTACTCCATCCCTCGCCCTTCACTTACACCCTTTCACTTTAATAACTAATAACTTTAACTAACATACATATAATATTCATAGCATATACTTCCAAGCTCGGAAGTTATCAGCCCCTTCAAGCTTATCCTCAAGCTTGGTGTGGTGAGACATCTTAAAGAGTACTTCAAATGGAAATAGAAAAGATTTAGAGCTTACCACTTGATTTGTTGAAAACTGGATCTGGTCCCAGATTAGGGTTTATTAGAGAAACCCTAAAAATTCAAAATGTGAATTTCAACTTTCTGAAAGGATAGAAAGATGTGCCTTGATGAGTTGATCAGCCTGGTGTATTAAGAATTTAAGATATGCAAAGCTACACCCTTCAGAAATGCCTTTTTGTCTTCCTGAGTTCACTTAGGAGGACCTTGAATTAGGGTTTGAGTTTCCTGGAGATCTACCGAGCCAAAAATCTCGATCCAAATCTCTAAACTTCGATTTTGGCAAGGAGCTTCTAGCTATGTCTTTAGATTCCAGAAATTCCTATTTTTGTGGAAACCCTAATTTTTAGGGCCAAACCTGAAAATGCTCAGAATTGAATTCTGATTGGACAGATAGATTCGCATTGATGAGTAGAGTCAATCTACTATACTGCTTTTCCAAAATATATGGAGAGAAACCCAATAAACAAGAAACCCTTGGTTTTCGTCACTACACAATGTCTTCTTCTTAGGTTAGCTCTAATAGCATGTTAAATTTTGAGCATTAATTCACAATACTCTAGGATCTTTACTGAGAGAATAACATGTACAGTATAGTAATGCATATCAATCATAACAAGCATGTCAATCATCACAAGAAGCAAAATCATGAGAGACAAGAGACACAGAGTTTCAGTGGGGAAAACCCTAAGGTGAAAAAACCCACAACTTCCTCAGAGATAGAGAGAGCAATGGCTCAACCAAAGTACAACCAAAATACACAGAGATAGTCTCCTAGTAGCATATGATCCTCCTCCTCACTAGTGCACCACTTTCTGAGTGAAGGAAGAATGAGTTTCTGAGTGATCCAAATAGAGATCTCGTGATCTCTATTTATACTTGTTATGTTTTCCCAGTGACCTTATGGGGCCGAGTTGTCTAGCTAGGTACATCAACCATATATTACATAAAATAAGGACTGACCCCACACATGGTGGTCTAATAACCCATTGGGAAGTTCACACACTTGCGACACTTGTCAATACACATGACAACACTTCCGTATAGAGGAATGTCACATCTCTATAGGAGTACAATAATATATAAATGAAATACATTCTGAAGTTACATATACATCAACACAACAGGTTCTCATTCAGACATGTGGCAATATGGGCAACCAATCCCAAACACCCTCACCTCTCCCTAGTGGATACACATGGCCCCTTCTCATTGGTTGCCTCCTTAGCCAGCTTCTTGGTTATTTTATTCATTTAATAATAATTACATCATTTACATATCTTCATGGTTTAGTAGCCCATGAATAATCAGGATGTACAATTACTTGCCTAAGCAATAACCTTAAACATCCACTAGTGGGGACTTGGCCTTGAGCTCCACACTAGGGAAAATACACATACTGCATATAAACAGTATTTACATTAAAGCCAATAAACATCAAGGGAAAAATGGGGTATTACACTAAGAGATGATTTAAAGATCTACCAGCAGCATCTATCCCTACCTTTGAAGCTTTCCAAACATTTTTTTTAGATAGGTGGGAAGCAAAGAAGAGCCCTTTGCAAATGCTATCTCAGTATGACCATTTGAATAAAGGAAACTTTGAGTCTGTCCATGAGTTTTCTAGTAGATTTATTAAGATGTAAAACTCAATCCCAACTGATATTAAACCCTTAGTAGGTGCTACTAAACTTCATTATGCTGATGCTTTTGATGGATTTTTTTCATGTATGTTGAGGGAAAGGAAGTCACCTACCCTATCAGCTATGTTAAAATATTCCCTAGAGGTGGAAGCTAATATGATGGCTTCAGGGAAGTTGATGTAAAGTTTGAGATGATGATGAAGACAATGGAAAAATTGATGGACATGTTGGCCTTAGATAATAGACCACCTAATAGAGAGCAGCATGAAAATCAAATTAGAAATCAGAATTTTAGAATGCCATTTCCTCAAAGAAACCAAAGGAACCCTGAAGATCAGCAAATCAAACCACCATTCCCTAAAAATTTAGTTGATGAGGAAGGACAAGAAGATCTAATGGATAACTAGATTCACCATTTTGGTGACAGTGATTCTGAAATACACTTAACTAAAGAGGAGCATAATTTTTTCACTCGGGGAGATGGTAGTCATATTTCAGATCTAGATCCAGACCAATATCGAAGAGGATATCAGAATGCTATTGATGACTTTTAGAGAAAGCTGAAGCTGAGGAATCATGATGTGATGACAAATAAAGGAAAACCAAATCCTAACCAGCTTTCCAACACCCAGCAGGATTTAGAAATAACAAAGGGAAAGAGATCTTATGGTACAAAAAGACCAAGAAAACAAGGGGCAATAGCCTAAGGAAAGTAAACATTCAATGCCTGCTGATATAGATAAACCAATCTCATCATTCAATCTGAAATCAGAGTTATCCAAGGTTAAAATATATATCCCCTTTAATCAGTTGTTGAGAAACAATGAATATAGAGAAGAAATCACTAAGATGGTCAAGAACAAAGATGACTGTCAACCAAATACATTAGAAGTGACAGATGATGCTCCCACTATTGTCTTTGGACCCAAAATTGAAGATACAGATGATGAAGAAGTTCCCCCATTCTATCTAAGTTTGAATATCCATGATATGATTTTGCACAATGCAATGCTAGACTTCGGTGCATCTCATAATCTAATGCCAAAAGTAGTAGTGGAAAGTCTAGGACTGAAGGTTACGAGGCCTTATAAAGACTTATTTTCTTTTGATTCTAGAAAAATCAAGTGTCTGGGATTAATAAAAGATATGGTGGTATCTCTTGCATAGCTCCCAGCTAAAAGCATAGTGATGGATGTTGTAGTAGCTGATGTCCATGCAAAGTTTTGTATGTTGTTATCAAGATATTGGCAATCAAAGTTGAGGAACTATGCAAATGGATTTGTCATATTCCACTATAACCCTGTTTGGAAGCAGTAGAAGGTTATATAGAGAAAAGAGATTAGCCTATGTGGTCAATATTTAGGATAAGCCTCAAAATCACCCTATTTATGCTGTTGACACTGATTTGGGATCCTCTATATTTTTTAATGATGGGCCATGCACTGATCCCGAAGTCCCTATACATATTGAAGTTGTTAGCACCCAAATCGTACCTCTAGGTTGCAGATAGGCCAAAATGGGGTAACCACAAAACCACTTTAGATTGTATTACTAACCCTATACAATCAGAGAGGGATCTCTCTTAAACTTGAAAGACTGGAAATAATCAATGAGAAACACACAGCCTTCACACTCAAGATATTCATTCAAAGCACATTCAGAAGGTCAGATTTATCATAGGACAATAGTTTTTGAGGGTTTGGTAGGACAATCATGAGAGAAACATTGGGCAATGGAGTCAAAACACAACACAAAATCAAATAACAGTGTTGTAGCATGAAATATCATAACAGAGGAAAGATATCCATCCATTTACAGTCAAAAGGATGTCGTCAGGTGATAAAAGAGGAAGAAATGAACATTCCATCAGCATGGGTATCTAACAAGGATGAATCCTATGCTAACTTTACTAGAAATAATTGGTGGATGTCTGAAACAATAACCAGATCTTATAAAAATAATTATGCATTACCATACACTATTTTCAGACATGAAAAAGAGAAACATAATGGAAGTAAATAACAGGAAAACACATCCACATGAGAAGAAAAAAGAAACAGACTGTAAACTAGACAACACATGAATCTCAGTCGAAATCACCCTCAGACATTGCAATTCTATTAAAGATTATGTTTCAAAACAGAGCTTAGCTCTCCCAGGCCTCAGTCCATTGATTTTTCAACCCTTTGTTCTTCTATTACATAGATATTTATAGGCTCTCGGCCTCGAATTGACTATCAGAAAATGGTTAAAACTAAGCTGCCACCTACAGGCTCCAGTTCGCCACCCTTGACAATGCATTACAAAATGAAAAGGACTGCTAACGGGTCAGCCATAATTGATTCTACAGGTGTCATATGCAGAGCTACAAACCCTAGCAGTCTCAAAAAATGAGAAATATTACATATAATCTGGGTTCAAAACATACTAATATGATAGGCTACAGAAAAACTACGGAAACGGGCTGCTCCTTCACTTATGAGTCTTCAACTGGCCCTATTGGTTGAAGAAGTCTTCTATCCTCAGGGAATCTTCCACCTATGCCTCTTCTACTGGAAGAGGAGGTGTCGCTTCTTCAGTGGAGAGGATGAAGTCTTGTAGAATCTCTACAGCCTCGTGGGTGTCCTGCCCCTCTTCTCGGGCCACTTTCTTCTTCTTTCGTCGTCGCATCACCCTGTACACCTATCGAATTTCATACTCCTCAGGCTGGCTTGCAGAGCTCTCTTCTACGTGGTCAAAAACTACAAGAGGCCATGGAACGTTCTCTTCTTCCACCTCAAACCATGTCTGTTCTGGCATGAAAATGACCTTGGCTCCATGATCCTTCTCTATGATCAGGCTTCAATTGAAAGATACCTAAACTGCAGGACCTTTGCCACCTTTCTCATATAATGGTCGTGTCTCAGTGCATACCGAGACCCTGTTAATAACACTCCTAACAATGACGATAGCCATGCGTGAGTACCTTCGACATGATGGTCTGACTGTCTTTCCGAAGTGAGTAGGAATGATGACAGAGGCGTGAGCTGACGTGAAACATGCCTAACTAGGATTTCCAGATAGGTGGGAGGGGTATACGACGATGTTGAGGTGGCTCTAGTCTTATTGGCCATCATTCACCTACTGTAGAGATGCCACATGGCCTCCAACACTATGAACAAACCGACATCGTTGATCCTTAATCCTTAACCTCACCTCGACCATTGGATGGCACAGCATCCCTCTCATGTTCGTAGATTTTCAAACCAATGATCGTCTGCATAAGTAAGATATGCGAATTAAATCGCATTCATATATCTGAGCTCCATTATATCCATACTATCCGGAATTGCACCTTTCTAGCCAAAGTTCTCGAATATGAGAATTGTATTTCTCTGCACAAGTTAAAAATGCGAAGATCCTTTCAACCATCGATCTATGTCGCTGACCATTGATCAACTTTAACACACATGCTAGCCAACCCTCTGCCAGTGTTTTATAGCATCTCCAACTTTTTCTGCAATGGGAACCTGCATTTGTTGATCTTCTTTGCTCTTGATCCAAGCCATCCAAAGGCGCCATTATTCACTAAGGGCACGCTTCTTAGTGACTTAACCCTTTCCACATCATTAAAACCTTAGATCTTTGCCACTCCCTCTTTTATGGACCCAAAAAGATTGCATAGACCCTTGAGCTCCTAATATTTGTGACATGTTGGCTATGAGCAGATTTTTTCTTTCATTGTTCCTATTAATAGGCACCTTTCGATCTTCCAAAACCCCTCTAAACATTTAGCACAAATCTGGTGGTAACAACTGGCTCCTATTGGGGATGTTATCCTCCCTGTGAGGTAGCAAAGAACCCCATAGACCAGTTCCTTATCCATTGGGCCTTTCTCATCATAAAATACCAGCTTCCTGCAATCCCCCATCTAAGACTGAATTTGAAAAACAGGATTGAACTGTACCTACTGGAAACTGAACTGAAGACTGCGAAACCCTATTGCAACTGAAATGCTGAAAAAGGGCTCGGTGTTCCAAGCTTATTTATGTACAGACTTAACCTATCCTATGCTATTTGGAGGACTGCAACTTCATGTGATATGAAAGTGCCAATGCATCCAATCCATCAATTTATCCAGCAGGTTAGCTCTCATATCATGCGCACCTAAAATCAGAAGACAAAAGATCAATGGAACTGAGCCATGATGATAGGTGAACATCTTCTGGTAAAAACCAAAACAACCACCTCGGCTGAAGAAATTCTCCATGTACTCTGCTACTGGGTCATAAGAGGCATGATATCCTCGAAATATTTATGTCCTCCCTCTGACAGGACTAGGCTATTTCAGCTGCAAGTCCTTTGGCACTTTATCAGACTGCAACTCTGCTTGTAGCATAGCGAATTTCCTTTCAAAAGAGCAGTAAACCTGCTCATTCCCTTTGTCACTCTCATCCAGTATAGGGATTGAATATCCATGGTCAACTTCAAGTATAACATGCATCTCATGCCTGCTCAGATCCCTATACATTCTAACAAGAACGAAACATCCACCTTCATGTACTTCCTTCTGTTGAGACTACAACTCTACAACATGGGAGGCTGCCTCAAGACCTAGGTTACTCATAACTCCACTTCTTTGGTGTCTTAAAATCCCTTGATTAAAAACTTGAATCTGCTATGATGCTTCAAAAGAAACCTCACCCTGATTTTCAAAAGGATTGAAGTAAAGGACCCTCTTCTTGAAACCAGGATTCTAGGCGCGAAGGGCCTGAATAAAAATTATATTGACCATTCTGATCCTCCTCTAGCACATCCATTATCTGGTCAGCCTACTGAAAAGGGATATCAGGCCCAAGAAATTCTTCATGGATCTCCCAATCAACTTCCCTTCCATCCCAGGAAAAAACCTCTTTCTGTTGGAGACTCTCATTGGCCTCTTCCTTTTTGCTTTGTTGAGGGCCATGCTCCTCATGCAGGGTATTTAATATTTATTCGTTCATGGCTCTAAGAATTCTCCTTATTGTGGTGGATAATTTAGATTCGAGAAGCAGGGATTCCTCACCCTCATGCCTACTATTTCCTTGGCCTTCAATGATGAAATCAGAAGTTGTAATTTGACTCCTTTCCACGGCCGGCTCTCCTACATAGTGAAACTGACTATATGATGTTTCCTCCTTCTCCTCCACTTCCAGAAGGATCGTGACACCTTCATATTTGTACTCATCATATATGGGTGGACTAAACTCTTCTTCAGGACTCTGCATCATAGAACTCTTAACATGCTGAGTGCAATCCACATAAAATAAAACAGCACCATCTTCCTCCTGCACATGGCTCGGCTTCCCATCTCTTTGCTCACCATGAGAAAATAAAACAGGGTTTTCCTACTCATGCTCCCCCTCAGATTATACTCTCCCCTCCATCCTATTTTCATTGCCTTCCTCTAAGACCTTTCTAGACATCCTGAGATTTTCCTCCACCTCCAATGCATCAATGAACATATGATGCAATGTGGGATATTTTCTCTCCAACAGAAGGAAAGATAGCTCAGGAGGAAGGATAGAGGCATATTGCAGCTTAGCAGGATTTTCTAGGGGCCGAACCTCTTTTGTCATGTTATAATAAAAGCTTGCAAACCTTCTATTAAAACCATGCAGGGTTTCACCCTCTTGCTTTATCATGGAATAAAACTCAGAAAACACTTGGTCCAGATATCTTCTTTGACCCCAAAACTCCAGAAATACATTGGAAAACTCCTCCCACGTATGAACGGACTTGGGCTATAAGTGCTTAAACCACTTCCCAAAATTTCCTTGGAAGGATTGGGAAAAATCTCTCAGACAAACATCCTCATATTCTATTTCAAAAAGGTCTAGAAAATGTTCAAAACCTTGAAGATGTTTCTGAGCAATAAGACTTTTGAATTCTCAATCAAAAATAGGGAGGTATCTATGTTATTTGGGATGGTATTCATGAAGGACGAGGGGAAAATTTAAAGGGATACATCTCTGTTGAAGCCTGGAAGGTATAGGGGGATGTATAGGAAGAATGTCTTCGGCCTTGCCCTCATATCGTTTGCAAGATTGATCAAGGATATTATAAGGCTCAAAAGGAGGAATAGGATCAGGTCTAGGAATGAAAGAGGAACATACATTTGCAAGATCTAGCAAAGGATACAAAAAGGAAACTCTCTCTTGACTGAGAGCCCTTGTGCGAAGTAGAAATATTCTAATATAAACACATAAAGGAAAAAGGAAACCAAAGCAAAAGAACAAGACCTCTTTAAGAGAATTCATACTGTGATACCTGGATGTTTCCCCTTCCATGTCTAATGTAACTGAGTTCATACACAGTGGAGTTAGCATATGATCTTTAACATCTGAATTCTAGCATGGAGTCACCAATATTCCCCAGTGGAGCTGCCTTCATAATGAAAAGTCAATGAGTGGAGTCGCCAAGTGAAAGGTATACAACCTTCTCGGTGTCTGACTGTTGTGCACCATCAACATTCAGATCTGAACTTTGTCGTTCTCCCCAGGTACAATAATACTTTCGCTCCCCGACAACGACGCCAATTTGTTAGCACCCAAATCGTACCTCTAGGTTGTAGAGAGGCCAAAATGGGGTAACCACAAAACCACTTTAGATTGTATTACTAACCCAATACATTCAGAGAGGGATCTCTCTTAAACATGAAAGACTGAAAATAATCAATGGGAATCACACAGCCTTCACACTCAAGATATTCATTCAAAGCACATTCAGAAGGTCAGATTTTTGATAGGACAATAGTTTTTGAGGGTTTGGTATGACAATCATGAGAGAAACATTGGGAAATGGAATCAAAACACAACACAAAATTAAATAATAGTGCTGTAGCATGAAATATCAGAACAGAGGAAAGATATCCATCCATTTACAGTCAAAAGGATGCTGTCTAGTGATAAAAGAGGAAGAAATGAACATTCCATCAGCATGAGCATCTAAAAAGGATGAATCCTATCCTACCTTTAGTAGAAATAATTGGTGGATGTCTGAAACAATAACCAAAGCTTATAAAAAGAATTATGCATTACCATACACTATTTTCAGACATGAAAAAGATAAACATAATGGAAGTAAATAACAGGAAAACACATCCACATGAGAAGAAGAAAGAAACAGACTGTAAACTAGACAACACATGAATCTCAACTGAAATCAGCCTCAGACACTGCCATTCTATTAAAGATTATGTTTCAAAATAGAGCTTAGCACTCCCAGGCGTCACCCCATTGATTTTTCAACCCTTTGTTCTTCTATTACATAGATATTTGTAGGCTCTTGGCCTCGAATTGACTATCAGAAAATGGTTAAAAATATGCTGCCACCTACAGGGTCTAGTTTGCCACCCTTAAGAATGCAATACAAAATGAAAAGGACTGCTAGCGGGTAAGCCGTAATTGATTCTACAGGTGTCATATGCAGAGATATAGACCCTAGCAGTCTCAAAATTGAGAAATATTACATATAATCTGATTTCAAAACATACTAATATGACAGGATACATAAAAACTAGGGAAACGGGCTTCTCCTTCACTTCTGAGTCTTCAACTGGCCCTATTGGTCGAAGAATTCTTCTATCCTCAAGGAATCTTCCACCTGTGCCTCTTCTACTAGAGGAGGAGGTGTCGCTTCTTTAGTGCAGAGGATGAAGTCTTGTAGAATCTCTACAGCCTCGTGGGTGTCCTACTCCTCTTCTCAGGTCACTTCCTTCTTCTTTCGTTGTCGCATCTCCCTGTACACCTGTTGACTTTCATACTCCTTGGGATGGCTTACATAGCTCTCTTCCACGGGGTCAAAAAATACAGGAGGTGATGGAACGTGCTCTTCTTCCACCTCAGACCATGTCTGTTTTGGCATGAAAATGACCTAGGCTCTTTGATCCTTCTCCATGATCGAGCTTCAACTAAAAGACACCTGAACTGCAGCACCTTTGCCACCTTTCTCATATAATGGTCATGACTCAGCACATACCGGGACCCTGTTAATAATGCTCCTGATAGCAACGGCAGCCATGTGTGAGTACCTTCGATGTGATTGTCTGACTGTCTTTCCCAAGCGAGTAGGAATGATGACATAGGCGTGAGCTGACGTGAAACATTCCTAACCAGGCTTTTCGGATAGGTGGGAGGGGTATACGACAGCGCTGAGGTGGCTCTAGTCTTATTGGCCATCATTCACCTGCTGGAGAGATGCCACATGGACTCCAACACCACGAACAAACCAGCATCATAAATCCTTAATCCTTAACCTCACCTCGACCATTGGATGGCGCGACTTCCCTCTCATGTTCATAGATTTTCAGACTAATGATCATCTGCACAACTAAGATTTGCGAACTAAATTGCATCCGTAGATTTGATCTCCATTATATCCAGACTGTCCGGACTTGCACCTTCCTACCCAAAGTTCGCGAATATGATAATTGTATTTCTCTACGCAAGTTAAAAATGCAAACATCCTTTCAACCGTCGATCTACGCCACTGACCGTTGATCAAATTTAACACACCTGCTGGCTAGCCCTCTGCTAGTGTTTTATAGAGCCTCCAACATTTTTTGCAATGGGCACCCGCATCCGTTGATCTTCCTTGATCTTGATCCAAGACGTCCAAAGGTGCCATTATTCACCGAGGGCGCACTTCTTTGTCACTTAACCCTTTCGACATCATTAAAACCTTAGATATGTGCCATTCCATCTGTTCTGGACCTGAACCACTGCATAAACCCTTGAGCTCCTGATCTTTGGGACATGTGGGCTCTGAGAAGAGTTTTTCCTTGATTGTTCCTATGAATAGGCAGCTTTTGATCTTCCAAAACCCCTGTAAATATTTAGCAGAAAACTGGTGCTAACACAAGTTAAGGAGGATGAGGAGTTTGCAAGAAGACTAGAGGCCTTGGAGAAGAAATAGAATGAGGAAGGGTTATGGACCATGTATTTTGATGGGTCTCTAAGTAAGAATGGGGCTAGTGCAGGTGTTTAGATTATATCCCCAGGCAAAGAATTCAAATCTTTGTCTTATAAACTAACTTTGGAATGCACTAATAACGTAGTTGAGTATGAGGCTGTGTTGTTGGGTTTTCAAGCTTTGAAATATAGGGGAGCAAAGAGAATAGAAGTGTTCGGAGATTCAGAGCTTGTGGTAAAACAAGTGAATGACAGCTACCAGAAAAAACATCCCAGAATAAGGGCCTAGAGAAATGAAGTTTTGGACATGTTTGGAAATTATTTTACAGAGCATAAGATCAGGGTGTTACCCAAAATTGAGAATCAAGTAGCAGACTCTCTGACTACAACTATTGGGGGTTTCAAGACTCCCATTTACTCTTAGAAGAAATATAAAGTTAAAGTTGTGAACAAACCCTCTATACCAGACAACTCCAAGTACTAGCAAGTTTTTGATGATGATATGCAAATAAAAAGATTCTTGGAGCTGTCTGATGAATTTGTGAACACTCAAATCGATTCAGAGAATGAAAATTTGGAATGCTTCCAAGATGGTGAATCGACTGAAAGTGAAGAAGCTAGAAGCAAAGGTTGGTAGAATACGAAGGGAGGAAAGGATATAATTCAATTGAAGAGTAATTTTATCCCTAGAGGCTTGATTCCTCTCGAGAAGCTCTTTGATCAGAAACCCTAAAATGGAACCTGTTGGTGATGTTGTTGAAGAGTAGAATCTAGGGGTCGAAGAATAATCGTGAGTTGTAAGGCAATCCAAGAAGCTGCCTGCAAAGGAGAAAGAATAATACATCAATTTGCTGAAGAAATCTATGGATGTTTTTTCCTAGAGCTATGAAGACTTGAAAGAATATGATACTTCCATCATCCAGCACACCATTCCAATTAAGCCGAGGGAGAATCCTTTCAGACAGAACTTAAGAAGAGTAAACCCCAAGCTATTTCCTGTAATAGAAAAAGAGATCAAGAACCTGTTCAATGACAATATTATTGTGAATATGAGGTTTTCCAAATGGGTGGCTAACCTAGTCCATGTCAGAAAGAAAAATGGCGAAATAAGAATCTACATCGATTTCAGGAATCTCAATAGAGATTCTTTGAACGACAATTACCCACTACCAAAGATGGAGCACATTTTGCAAAGAGTGGAAGGGTCTGAAATAATTTATACAATTGATGGTTTCTCAGGTTATAACTAGATCAAAGTGCTCCCAGAGGATCAATAAAAGACTTCCTCTACTACACCCTGCGGAACATTCATGTATGCTAAAATTCCTTTTGGGATGATGAAAGCAGGAGCCACATTTGAACATGCTATGGACATTGGTTTTGGAGAGGAGAAGGAAAAATTTGTGGTTGTCTACATGGATGATATTACTATTTATTCCATATCTAATAGGGAACACATCAAGCATTTGGAGAGAGTCTTTATAAAATGAAGGAAATATGGCATCTCATTAAATCCAAAAAATTCCAATTTTGCACTTGAAGAAACGAAATTGCTGGGGCATATTATTTCAAAAGATGGTATGAAGATTGATTCAAAAAGAGTCAGTGCAATTTTGAAGATTGAAGAGCCTAGGAGCAAGAAAGAGGTGTAGTCCTTCATTCGACAGGTAGGCTTCCTGAGGAGATTCGTTCCTAGCTTTGTAGAGATAATGAGAAATATTACTAACATGATGAGAAAGGAAACCCAGATAAAATGGATAGAGAATGCTAGGGAATCATTCAAGGGTATTAAGAAGGCCATCACTGAAGCTCCAGTCCTGGCAAGTCCAGATTTTACTGAAGATTTTTTGGTTTTTTCTTATGCATCTGAGCATACTGTAGCTGGAGTCTTATGCAAAGGAATAACCAGAATGTTGAACAACCTATTGCATTTTTCAGCAGGGTATTGAGAGAAGGGGAGCTAAAGTATGACATCATGTATAAGAAGGAATATGCTTTGGTGAAGTCATTGAAATATTTCAAGGTATACATCCTCCATTCACACATTGTTTCCCGTGTTCTCAATAATGCAATAACAAGAATTCTTACCCAACCAGATCCAAAAGGGAAGAGGGCCAAATGGATTGTTGTATTATTGGAATATGATCTTGAGATCAAGCCTGCTAAGTTGATTAAGGGACAAGGGCTGACCAAAATGATCATAGAGGCTAATTGTGAATCATTGCAGGCTAATTTCTTGACCAACCATTCATATTAGTTGGACACAAGAATGCAAGTAATGCTTGAGTTTTCTATGTCTCCTTGGTACATTGATATTGTGTATATATTGCAGAATCTACAAGCTCCTGCAGGACTGATTAAAACAAGGGCTAGATCTGTAAATCTAAAGGATGCAAAGTTCTGCATCATGAAAAAATACTTATATTGGAAAGACCCTGGTGGTGTATTGTTAAATTTCTTATTGGAGAATGAAGCCCAGAAGACAATGAAATATTTTCATAAAGGACATTATGGAGGGCACCATTCCTGGAAGGTAATAGCAAACAAAATTCTGAGAGCTGGTTTTTATTGGCCTACTATGTTTTCTAATGTGTACAAAGAGACTACCACATGTAATCAGTGTCAGATCATTGATGGTAAGAGGAAATTGTTTTCACTTCCTCTTAACACAGTTTCAAGAGAGGCACCTTTCTAGCAGTGGGGGTTAGACTTCATTGGGGAAATCAACCCAAATTCTTTAGGCCAGCACAGGTGGATCCTGACAGCAACAGATTATTTCACAAAGTGGATTGAATCCATACCCACTAGAAGAGCAACTGATGCTGTGATCATATATTTTCTAGAGGATAATATTTTGGCGAGATTTGGATACCCCAGGAGAATTGTGATTCATAATGTAGTTTCTTTAAAATCCAAGAAGATGATAATTTTCTGTCACAAATACCACATAAACCTGAACCATTCTATTGCCTATTATCCACGAGGGAATGGATTGGTTGAATCCTCTAACAAAAGCCTAGTAAGGATAATTAAGAAGTTGTTGGAGGAGAAAAAGAGAGCTTTTCATACAAAGTTGAAGTATGCTTTGTGGGCAGACAGGATCAACACAAAAAGGGCATTTGGGATGTCACCATTCTAGTTGGTATATGGAGCTAAAGTTGGTTTTTCCACATGTTTAGTTGTAATAGTCATGAAGATGTTGCAGGGGCATGAGGATGAACCAAACCATATGTAGAGAAGGATAAATCAGATAATAGAATTAAATGAGATAAGAGACAAAGCCTATGATAGAGTGCAAATGCACTAAGAGAAAATGAAGAATACTTTTGACAGGAAGGTGAAAGAAGAGCAGTTCCAGATTGATGATTTGGTCTTGAAGTGGGATGCTCATAGAGAAGACAAGCATGGAAAGTTTGACCATATGTGGGTAGCTCCATACATCATTGCAGAAAATAGGGGTGTCAATTCTTTCATTCTGGAACATCAAGATGGGTCTCCACTGATAGGAGATCCAGTGAATGGTATATTTCTGAAGCACTACCTATCCTGAGGATGACAAGGCACCTTTGTACCATATTTTGTATATATTGCTTTACATTTGCATTACTGCATGTGGTGAACCAAAATATTTGAAGCCCAAAGTGAAGGCCCTAAAATATGGAAGGGTAGCCATTTCTTTGTTTTGATTTTTACATATAGAATAATAGGAATAATGGTTTGAAGTTTTGAAAAATAGCCCAATGGATCAGGCACTGGGTCTGCGGAGTTCTTTGCTACCTCACGAGGAGGATAACATCCCCAATTGGAGCCATTTGTTGACACCAGCTTTGTCTTGGACGAGTGGAAGGGTTAGGTCCCTCAAAACAGTGGAGAAGGCCTCGATTTTCAAATCTTAGGACCCAAGGGAGACCAAATGGGAGCTCTGGAGGTGTATCTGTAGTTTCTGAATGAAATAATCAAAGGCCCTAAGCTTTAACATTGTGAATGAGGGTGGAAATGTAAAAATCTGCTCAATGTTATATAGGGGCACAGTTGAAGGGTGTAGATTTGTGTCAAGAAAGATAAAACAGAAGCTAAACAACTTTGAGAAAGAAGAAGGGTGTTTTTTAAACATGGGCGGAGTAGGCTAGCCCCACTAGTACAAAATGAAAGATAAATGACCAAAAAAAAAACCAAAATCCACATATAAATGACCATTTTTGAGTTGGTGACCACTGGTAGCAAATATGTGGCCATATTTAGCTTGGTCATATTTAGATTGGTCATGTATAGCTTATATTGTGGCCATATATTTGGTCATAATTTAGTCATATATTTGGTCATAATTTAGTCATATATTTGGTCATTAATTGTCACAATTAATGACCACATTTTTTGTCACGTGATAAATGACTGTTGATTTGGTACCAGCGATCATCAACTCAAAAGTGGTAATTTATATGCATATTTTGGTAATTTTTTTGGTCACTTATCTCTCATGTTATACTGGTGATCGTTTATATGCAAAATTTGGTCATTTTTTTAGTCATTTATCTCTTTTTAGTGGTTTCAGAATATAATTAGGGCACGGAGGAATCGAACCACCAACCTCTTTCCTATAAGGCAGGTGCTCTACCATTGAGCTAGCACCCTTAAATAGAATTCCTTATGGATTGATATGAGAATAAAATTTCCAACAATTAACACCATCTTGCCAAATTCTGGAAAAGGGTCACATACCTAGTTAAGAAACAAAGATTACCCAATGGTCACCAAAAATGGTCATGTTAATGATAACCTTCTTTTGCCAAAATCTCTCAAAAATCAAGAATGCAATTGTATTGTCAAATTTTTCTCTAAGTGGTACCAAAATTTTCTCCAAGTGGTACCATCTCGCATCCACATGATAATCTTGGATTTGAAATTTACATGCAAAATAATATCAGAAAACAAATCTCTCTACCAATGGTAATCCTAAATCAAATATATCATTAGATGTGATACTAAAAATAAGAACATATCAAATAAGCCATTACCAATGGTGTCTCCCCATCACCAGTGTTAGAAAAGACATGCCCATATATTAGTAGAAGCCAATGAAGCTCCTCTAGAATACAAGTGGGATCAACTCCTACACCTCTTGTCTAAAATTATTGAACCAAATTATGAGGCAATGCAAATTGAGAAAATAAAGCAAAAATAAATATAAAACAAAATTAATAGAATAACGTTTCCTGAGATAGTTCAGGGTAAGGGAATGCAAAAAAAATCTAATATGAATAAATATATATAAAAATAACATCCCTCAAAAGAGGATTTCCCATAAAATAAATAGCACTAACGATCATACCATCTGAGGACATATATAATGAATAAATGCAAAAAATAATAAATGGAAAATGGAGAAAAATCAAATGCAAGAAAGAAAACATGTAATGCTACAAGGAAAGCAAATAAATGTAGCAATTAGGAACCTCACCAAGTAATTAATATGTAATTTGACCAAGCACATCAATGCAACCCCACAACTCTAGTGTTTTTGTCATGCAGTGCATGGGTAAAGACAATAATATAATGCCAAAAACCTTGTATCTATCATTTAAAAAGTTCTTTAGTTGCGCTATTATGGAGGATACATTCAGAAGAATATTACATTCTAGACTTGACAAACACCACTTACACTTGATTAACACCTACAGTGTGTGCTTACATAAAAGAATCATTGCTCACTCTGCCCATCCTGCACACATAAAGTCATTGTGTATCATGAATGAGTAGAGATCCGATTTACAGGCTTGGAGCATACTGGAGTAACCATCATGGCTCACTCTGCTCATCCTATACCCATCAAGACATTTTGTATCATGAATGAACATACCAAGCCTTTGTCCAAGTTAGATGTGAGTAGAGATCTGATTTACTAGCTTGGAGCATATTGGAGTAAGCATCGTGCTGGTTTTTTAAGTACTGAGTTGGGTATCTGAGCATCGTGAATCTTTATCCTTGTTCTTCAATAATTTATGGTAAGTTCTTGGTCCTCCATGTAGCTATAATATGAAGTTGTAAAGCTTCAAGTAACTGCAACTTTCCTGGGAATTTCTCCCAAGGCTTCAACAACCAAATGAAAGACCATGTTTTGCATTTAGATGTAGGAGTTCAGTGCTGTTACAATACCTTAAATCGCACAAATATAACACCTTATGAAATGTATCAAACGAAGGTCAAAGTTATCTCAAATTTTGATGAGGAACTCAGCTACGTGAGAACACATCCCCAGATCTCACAAGGAGAAAAATGTGGGCATCTCAGTAGCAATACCTAGGTAATAGTACCTGGGTATTGGGGACATCAACTATGGAGACCAAAAAAGAAAAAATGAGCAACACTTCTTTTACTTAACCCTAAAGTTAAGTGCTCTTAGGGACACATATACCTCATAAATAAAGCCCAGTAATCATTTTTTTCCATCATGGAGCTAAGAAAATGCACTTTGTTTATAATTTTGGAGGGAATACAAAACAGGAACGAGTTAAAATCCACTTCGAGATACCAATTTGGATCTGGAAATCCTTATTTGCAGCAGTGGGCATTGTTTTCCAGTTGTGGGCAGTGATTTTTTTTGTGGGTTCCTTCTTGCTGTGAACAACCATTCTACAGAGTGGACACCATTTTCATGCTGGGGACATCAATGTTACATTGTGTAACCACTATTTTGTAGCTGTGGGCATCAATTTTCATTTGTGAGTAGTGATTTTCTTCTGTGGGTGCCATCTTCTTGCTATGTACAGAGGTTTTATGCAGCGAGCACCATTTTCTCGATAAGCACATCCATTTCAACCTTCATAATTTTTCAATGTCAAACTTCAATGGGCATTGTTTTCCAGTTGTGGGAAGTGATTTTTTTTGTGGGTGCCTTCTTGCTATGAATAGCCATTCTACAGAGTGGACACCATTTTCATGCTGGGGACATCAATGTTACATTGTGTAACCACCATTTTGTAGCTGTGGACATCAATTTTCAGTTGTGAGTAGTGATTTTCTTTTGTGTGTTCCATCTTTTTGCTATGTACAGAGGTTTTATGCAGTGAGCACCATTTTCTCGATAAGAACATCCATTTCAACCTTCATAAATTTTCAATGTCAAACTTCAGAATGGCAACTGTATTAATTGTTGTGGTAATTAATACAGATATAGAAGCATATGTGTTATTACAAACTATTGAGTACAAAATTGTACAAATGTGTGGTGTGTATGCTACAGTAAGAAGAGAACAACAATCAAAAGCTATTTTGTGGTATAAACCCTTAAATTTGCCAAGAATTTTGAAGCTCTGATGTCGAATGAATGAAACAACCTCTGTTTATGTGGTTGACAGAAGGTATTTCTCCAAATATATAAGAATATATATTGAATAAGAAATAATTGATGAGAATTGATAAGATGAGATGATTATAGTAAGCCTCGTGATAGTGTAGTTATATGCATTAACTGGTCACCGGGTAAGAGGTGTGTCCTTTCACTTTTCATTTAGCATAATTAATATTATTATTTATTGTTATTATTATTCTGATATTTATATTCAGATAAAGTTTCTCCTTTTTTAACAAGCCCTTGAAATGGCTGGTAGTCGATTCGAACAGTGAACCGAGACAATGAAGTCGTGAAACTTTTTTATAGCATTATAGACTACTCACAATTCTTTCTTCATGGAAGGAAAATTCATAGCAGTCTTGTCCCATAATCCTGATGAGTAGATGCATATTTCTATTTTCTTGCTCTTGGGATTTTTTTTGCGTGAAGATGGCACCCCATTCTTCATTATTGGCATCTGTATAGATGTATTTGGGCCAATCTTCTTGAACTAGACTAAGAACAGGGAGATTTCTTACTTTGTCTTCGATATGGCACACTTCCATAGTACAATCTGTAGACCAGGGTCCTGTTGCTTCTCTTAGTTGCTGGTTTAGCAATTTCCTATCTAGAGCACAATTCTCATAAAACCTTGATATATAATTTAAACAACCAAGAAACCTTTGAAGTTGTTTCTTGTATGTTATTTCATTTGTAAATTTATCAATGAATTCAAGAGAATGATAAGAAATAATGGCTTTTCCTAGAGTTATGGTATAGCCAAGAAATTTCACCTTTGTCTGAAATAACTCCATCTTCTTTTTTGACAAAGCTTTTCCCTTCTGAAATGTTCTATCTCTTAAAAATTTGAGATTCTTGCAGTGCTGAGGGAAATCATCAGAAAAAACTAAGACATCATCAATGTAGATGCTTGTAAAATCATACATACCTTTATAGATTTCATCCATGATTCTCTGGTATGCAGAAGGAGCATTCATGAGCCTAAAGGGCACGACATTCCATTCATAATGTCCTCCTGGTACTATGAAACTTGTTTTAAAATTGTCTTCTTCTATTATGGCTACTTGCCACAAACTAGATTTCATATTGAACTTTGAATAAATCTTGGCTTTGGCGATCTTTGCAAGCAAAGAAGATGTCTTAGGTATGGGGTATGCATCATACCTTAGAGTTTTGTTCAGAGGGGTATAGTTCAAAACTAATCTTGGCACACCTCTAACAATTTCAGAATACTTGTTGACATAAAATCCAAAACAAGCCCAAGGACTGTCAGACTTTCTGATAATCTTCTGATCGAGCAATCTCTGGACCTCTTCTTTGCAATTCTTGGTCTCAGTAGCATTCATGGCGATTTCTCTACTGTGGTTTGGTGTTCCTTTGAAATATTCTTTAAATGGAAGGCTGACCTCATCATGATGTCTATCCCATAAAGAATTGGGATGATCTGAGTAGCATTTTTCAAAACTATCTGCAATGATTTTCATTTTTTCTTTGATTCTTGGTTGCAGTAGTTGATCTTCTATTCGCTTGGAAATTGCTGCTTCTTTAAGTTCGCCAAGCCTTTCTTGCATTCCTGCTATCCTGTGTCTGGGATTAGTAGGGACATTTGAAACAAAAGGAAGGAATAATTTCTTCTGATCAAAGGTACAAAAAAAACCAATCTTACCATCCCTTTTTTCAACTCCATAAGGAAACACTGCTACTAAAAATGGTGAACCCATATACATAGCACAATACAATTTATCATGAAGGATTGCAGTAACAACCAACTCATCATTCTTTTTCGGGTAAATCTGAGCTTCTATTTCATAAGGCATTGCAGTTATTCCACCTGCAGAGCCTGTGGCTGCAAGAGAGCTCATTCTCCTTTCATGAAGAGGAGCAATGGATGGGAGAATGACATTCATCCTTGCTCCTGTATCTACCATAAATTTGAGCATAGAGGTCTTTGAACCAATATTTACCTACATCAACATAATATGGGCTAGTGAGGAAAAGTATAAAGCATTACATGATAAGAATGTTTTGGCTTCTGGTGGATCTTCTGAACCAGTCTCGTTTGGTTTATCTTTCTTGATTTCTTCTAGAATGGGAGTCCATTTTGGAGCCTTATATGTTTCAGCTTTCTTCTTTTCAGGAGATTGGAATGTGAAAGATGGCCCTATATGGCTGATCCAATTAGTTTTTACATATGAAGTAGATCCAGTGGGCACATGATGTTTCTGTTCTAGGGAAAACAGACTCAACTTCATATCTGCAACATCTTTCTTCAAAAGATTTATTTCTCTCTATATGTCAGGAAATGTTGTAGGTGTTGTTACTCCATCAATGGATTAATTCTGGAATGAAGGAATGAGATTTACCTTTTGATCCTTCTTCTTCTGTTCTTTAGCCTCAGACTTACAAAGATCTGCAATTTGTGTTTTATACATTTCTCGAATTGCAGGATGTTTTGCTTTTAACATATGAGATGTTAGCAGGGCTATCATGTCTTCATCACTAGTGTTCTTTTTTGGCACTGTTGGTACAAAATTAATCATTTTGAACTGGTTCTGAGAGATACATTCATTTAGGTCTGAACAGGAACAATCAGAATCTGAGTTAGAGTCTTCACTTGAGCTTGCATTTGAACTTTCATTTTCTGAATCTCCAATTTCAAGATTGTTCAGTGCATCTGCTAATTCTTCTTATGGGATATCCAAGGCATTGATTTTCGTTCTTTATTCTTATACCAGATCTTATCATTCTTTTTTCCTTTGTTCTTCGGATCTGGGCAGTTAGGAGCTATGTGTCCTTCATTGCAGTGATAGCTGGTAAGCTTCTTTTTGGCATGCATGCCTTTGGAATTAAAAGGATGAGTATGCTGATAGGATTTGTATGGCTTCTTTTTTGAATGAGCAGAATTCTTTATCTGCTAAATCCTGAGCTTCTACTCCCCTGAAAATATTACCAGAGGATTTTTCATGCTTATGCTTATGCTTCTTATGAGGCTTGGGGTTCTGCAAATGAAATTGAGAACACAACTCATTATAGTTGTGTTTAGGAAAGGGAGTAGTTGCTCTTTTGGCCAAACTAATCTGTTGGCATGATACTGCAATTTCAGCCAACACACCTTGACGGATCACACCCCATGGATATTTATTATTGGGTGATCTGAATCCTGATTAGGAAATCTGGTAAGCATTTTTTAGGAAAACCAACTAGGAAGTGAACTGATAAAAATGAGCTTCCATTTATCATCATTGGGATCATCATTTTGAAACATGCATTCTAAAAACTCATTGAAATGATCTTGAAACTTTATCATATTAGAAAGCTTCGGTTTTGATAAAAGAATTGAATGGACTTGTTTTGAAGCAGTAGAGTATCCTACAAACGCTTCAAGAATGTAATGGACAATGCATCCAATCATATTATTTTCATGCTGGCCATTGCTATTGACATAGGGCGTACCATCTTCATTCATATATACCATCTGTGACCATTCATGCAGGGTATTTGGATTCTTAGCAGTGAGTGAATTCAACCAACTGTTAAGAATTCCTATGAATCCTAAAATAATCTTATAAAAAGCATTCATAGGATTTGAATCATGGGCCATACAGGTATTATAGGAAACTAGCATGTTATTTATCATATATTTGATTTCTGTTTCAGAGAGATTATTCAAATTCTAGGAATACACTAAATTGGCATTCCATTCTTTATTCCACTCATTTTTTATTCATTTTTAAAATCTGGAGCTGGTTTCCATTCTGATTTTATGTTCAGCGACTCATGGAAACTATGAACTTCATCAAAAGAATGAGATGAGGAGATATGAAATTCTTCATCATCAGGGAGAGTATCTCTAAGGGCATTTAGGCCCAACTGCTGAAGTTTCTTATTTAAATCTTCATATGATTCTTCTTTTATGACTTCAGACATTTTTAATTTTTTTGAGGGTCCAGGTGGACAGGTCTGAATGTTTGCCTTATAGAAGGTTGCAGGGCCATACTCTGGAGCATGGACTTTGGATGTGTCTGAAGGAGGGTGAAAGGAACAATAGGGAACTGGAACTCAAAGGCAGTAGGTTTCGAAGGGAAACCAAATGCGGGGATTTGAGGTTCAGTGAAAGAGGAAGAAGGGTATGATACATCTCATTGTATATTTACATCAGTGAGATGAAAATGGTTTGGAAATGACGTGGTTGGAGAATGGGGTCTTTGTTGGTTTAACTGTTGAAAGGAAGATGAAGAAGGTGAAGTTTTAACAGTTTGTGCAACAAGCTTGACTAAAACAGATTTGGTCAACTGCTGTTCTTCTTTAATCTTCTATAGTGTATCCTCATGGTTTGAGGCAATGCTCACAAAGTGGGCATTTATTTTAGACATAGAATTTCCAACGCTGTCTATTCCCCTTACTTGTTCAACATCATTTGACTGACAAGTATATAAAATTTGTGTCAGATTTTTATGAAAGTTATCTAGCTTTGTTTCTATGGCCATAATGTTTTTCCCATTTCTGTTGTCCTTATTATTCAAATGATTTGAAATTTTGTTCAAATCTAGGTTTGTCCAATTTGTAGCAGCTACACTATGCCTGTTAGTAAGTTCTACTCCATCTGCTTGCATAGGGCAAAGATTAAACTTGTTGCCCGATTCATCTCTGATGACTAGATTTGTCCATGGAGGAATATCTAGTTTTGTTTCTTCTATAGAGTCATCAACCTTTTCCCATTTGTGTTTCTTTCTAGGGGTTTTATCTGTGGCTAGAGGTTCAGTGACGAAAGAACCAGACATCATGTTAAAACTATTGCCAATGTATATTTTGTTTGGAATGGACATCATCTTCTGATATTTATAAGAGATTGGAGTGGTTATGAGCTGCAGAGGTAAGTCTTCATTGTTATAAAACCACTCATGAAACTAAATCCAACAATTCTGTTGAAATATTGTAACTTAAAAGAATATTATATTTGTACTTTATTATTCCGGAGATGTTTCATTCCTCTGTGAATACCTTATTGTATATCTGGAGATGTTTATTCCTCCGTCGGAATGTGGTAACTTGGGTTATTAGACTTCCCTAGTGGGGCTCGGCCCTATATGTGTTATGTGGGTCAAAGGGTTATTAGACCACCCTAGAGGGGTCGTCCCAGTCAGTTGTGATCGGGTGTTTAACCCAGTGGTTAAGTTGGGGCCGACCTAGTTAATGTAAAAGACAAGTCGGAGATGTGTATAAATAGAGGAGGTGTGTTCCTCATTTAACACACATTGCACTCACTTGTGAATAGCGCATAAGTGAGAGAGAGATATGCTATGGAGGAGAAGGAGCTCATGGTTGTGGTTTACATATTTTTATTTCTTGGTCATCTATATTGAGGAAGCTTTGTTGGGTTTTCTTCCCCATGAGGGTTTCTCAGGATAAATCTGTGTCTCTTATGTTTATGTTGTGCTTGTTGTTCTTTCAGTGATCCTGTATATGATATTGTTGTGAAATGGAATGTAATGCTGATATTTTATGTCTTATCATACTAAATATTAACATGGTATCAGAGCTAACCTGAAGGAAGGCAATGTATGGCACTTACGACACTTCCTTCACTTGCGACAATTTGAAGGTTAGGGTTTTGTATAGAAAACACCAGTCATCGTGGCACTTTCTCTATAAATCCATTTTGGCGCAGGTTCTAGATTTGAAACCTTAACAGGTCGTAGATACAATCCCCATGTACCTTGTGTCCAAAGGACACCCTCATATTCATTGTACTTTGTGAGTTATGATCAATACAAGTTAGGGTTTCTGCCTCTTCCAGATCTCAGTCATAATCAGGTCTCCTAGGAAAAAAGGTCATAACGTGGGCTAGGAAGCTCCAAATAAAATTTCATAAAAAGTAACAAGTAATGCACAGACGTTACTATCTCAGGTAACTTTTT
Organism: Larix kaempferi; assembly: GCA_027924585.1. Lineage (NCBI taxonomy): Eukaryota > Viridiplantae > Streptophyta > Pinopsida > Pinales > Pinaceae > Larix > Larix kaempferi. The sequence continues at coordinate 16,208,230 of BSBM01000030.1, forward strand.
CATAGGCCGAAGTGTAACTAGTGACACGTGGCTTGCCGTACAAGTTTGCTCTCCTGTTTTATCCCATAAACAGGTAACGTTGCGACACTTTTCATAACTCTCTCTCAGAGAATCCAATTGAGATCAGACCTATGGGGTTGGAAAGAGGACAGGCCAGGCTACCTCAGGAAGAAGTTTCAGACCCTGTGGATTTGTAATTTCAGAGTTACACCAGAAACAATAAGGTGCATATTTCTATCAAAACAGATTTGGATTTTGAGCACCTTCATTCTTGAATCATCACTGCTATGGAAAATTAAGGTTTCGGAGAAAGTTGGAATTTTTAGAAGTGGAGTCCACGGCTGAATGATACTCATCAAAATCGAAATTTAGAGACCAAGATCGAATTTTTTGGTTGGGTAGAAGACCGGGCTTGATCAAACCCCAGTTCTGGATTTTGGTCGGAAAGGTGGAAAATTAGGGCTTCTGCAAAAGTTGGAATTTTTGAAGTCTGTGACCACGGCTGGAAGCACCTTAGAAAAATAAGAGTTTAGAGATTTGGATCAAAATTTTGATTGGATAGAAGGGTGGGATTCATTAAACCCTAGTTCGGGATCCTTTCCAGAAGATCCAGAAGTTTCAAAGGCAATTTTGAGGGGTCAAATTTTGGAAATTTCAAAATTGAAGTATGCTAGTTTGATCAGCTCAGCAAGGCACATCTTTCCATCCATTCAGAAGTGTGAAAGTCAATGTTTGAATTTTTAGGGTTTCTCTGACAAACCCTAATCGAGCTCCAGATCCAGTTTCAGGGGGAGATGAGGCTAAGGCCTTACATAAGAAGACTACAAGAAAGCTTGATAGGTATGACTTAAGAAGATACAGGTATGTTTTGAAATCTGATTCTTGATTAAGTTCATAATATGGTTGTCTTCATATTATTTAGGTTAGTACAATCTTTATTAATGTAAAAGTATGAATGCATGTGAATGATAGAAGACATTCTTTGATCAAGGTTATATGATTGTACTAATGCACCTGTGGTGTTGTATGAGGATGATGTTGTCTACTAACAAAAGACAGGTATGTCAAGAAAGACAAATCAAGTTCTATGACCATGATGACATAAAGAAAAAGACTTATCCATAGTCTTTATAAGCTCTACTTACGAGGTATGTATGATTTATCTCTACTATGCTTAACTTATGAGGTATGCAGGTTACTAGCACAAGGTCTCTAAATCATTGAAGAGAATAAAGATATTGTTTGGGTATAACTAAGCATGTATCTAATCCAGGTATGTTTTCCTATGAAAAGTTAGAATCCTACTTTGTGATCGGATCATAGTATACCCATGTATTGAATGATCATGACCATACATATTCAAGATTACTTAGAATCATAATGTTGTGATAATATTGAGTTCACACTAATGAATGTATGATTATGTATGAGATCATGATGATGACACTAGTGCACACTTAAGCATGCATAGTGGTCAAGGATGGATAGAAGCTCATGACATGGAAGGGAAGTAGAGACCAAGAGGGAAGCAACCTCACAAGACATAAAAAGATAAGTATTTGAATTGTTATTTGAATTACTGAATAGTCTATGATATTGGTCAAGATAGTTGCATAACTATGTAAATCATATATGTATGCATAGTAGGCTATGATGTCAACATGATTTGATGATTATGAAGTATTACTAATCATATACTTAATTTTGATTTGTAGGAAATATCATGAAGAATGATGAACACTGAACAAGGGATCGATGTTCAACAAGAAGATTTACAAATCAAACATACTATAAAAGGCTCGTGGCAATAAGGTTCTCTTAAAAAAAAAGAAAAAGAAAGAGGATCATGATGAGATGTTTGCTCCAAATTGATAGATAAAGACCATTCTCTTAATGGTGTAATTGAAGAAGAAGTGTGAATCAAGCTCTGTATGGGTACTCAGGATCGATAGTCATTTGATGAGCTTAATGATCACCATCGATAATGTGGATCTCAACCTTTGCTACAAGGTTGAAGATGGTTTCTATATACATATGACATGGATGAAAGAAGGAACTCACCACAGAGTTCGAATGATATTGAGGCTCATATCATTAGACCCATCTGACAAGAGATGGCACGGATAGATATGCAGAAGATCACTCAATGCAGAGTGTGAATGATGTTCAGTCACAGAGGGAGAATTGACAGCTTCTTGACAAAGCTTGGGCTTTACTAGAAGTAAAGCTGATCCTAACCTTTACCTTAAGGTTATGGATGATGAACCTGTCATACTATTATTGTATGAGGATGATCTCTTTCTGACAGGGAATGTGAAACAGATCATGGAAAGAAAGAAGAAGATGGCTATAGAATTTGAGATGAAAGATCTCAGATTGATGCATTACTTCCTAGGTCTGGAAGTATGGCAAGGCCCTGAAGGAATCTTTCTCAACCTGGGAAAGTATGCTATGGAAATCTTGAGAAGATTTGATATGTTGGAATGTACAACCATGGCCACTCTCATGGGTTCTGACTTGAAGCTGTTAGCTAATGACTCTTCAGAGTTAGTGGATGTAACTCTGTACAGACAGATTATTGGGTCATTGATGTATCTGACGAATACAAGGCCAGATATATGCTTTGTTGTGAACACCTTGAGTCAGTATCTAGTGGAACCTAGGTGTGTTCACCTAATAGCTGCAAAGCATGTGATAAGGTACTTGAAGGGTACGATAGACTTTGGTCTATATTATTTTGGAGATCATGACTTCAGATTGTATGGCTACACAGATGCTGATTAGGCAGGAAGTGTATTAGACAGGAAGAGCACATCGGGTGGACGTTATTGTCTAGGATCTGCCATGATCTCGTGGTTTAGCAGGAAGCAGTCTAGTGTGGCTCTCAGCACAGCTGAAGCGGAATATATAGCTGCTTGCTCTGCTAGTTGTGAAGTGGTATGGCTTCGGAATTTGTTATCAGGATTGTTTGAATTAGAGATGGACCTCCCTGTGATCCTGTGTGACAACCAGAGTTGTATCAAGATGAAAGAGAATCCAGTATTCCATAATAAGTCAAAGCACATAGAGATCCAATATTTCTATATACAGGATATGGTGCAGAAAGGAGATATCAAGCTCGAGTATATGAGCACTGACGAATAAGTTGCTGATGTGTTGACCAAACCTCTAAAGTTTGAGTATTTCTGAGACAAGCTTGGTGTATTTCAAAAGGACCCTCCTCGAAAGGGGGAGTGATATGTTCGATAATGATATTTGGATATTGGTATCGATATGGATACCTGTGTGGATACTTGTATTGGTGTGGATACTTATATTGATGATGTGGATACTTGTATTGGTGTGGATACTTGTATTGATGATGTGGATACTTGTATTGGTGTGGATACTTGTATTGATGATGTGGATACTTGTATTCATATGGATACTTGTATTCGTATGGATACTTGTATTGATGATGTGGATACTTGTATTGGTGTGGATACTTGTATTTATGATGTGGATACTTGTATTGGTATGGATACGTGTATTGATGATGTGGATACTTGTATTGGTGTGGATACTTGTATTGATGATTTGGATACTGTATCGATGATGAGGATATTTGTATTGATGATGAGGCTACTTGTTCTGACGATGAGGTTAGTATATGGTACCTAGTTGATATGATAGGACTGTATCATCCCTGAACGCCTAGTTCAAAATTTACGTGATGGGGATTGCATCATCCCAGAACCACTAGTTCAAAATGTACGTGATGGGGATTGCATCATCCAAAAACCACTAGTTCAAAATGGATGAGAGAGTAAGAGGATTGTATCATCCGTGGACTTCAGTCCTAAAGTGATCCGTAGATAGATGTCTCCGAGAGTAAGAGGATTGTATCATCCATGGAATTCAGTCCTAAAGTGCTCTGCAGACAGATGTCTTTGAGAGTAAGAGGATTGTATCATCCGTGGACTTCAGTCCTAAAGTGATCTGCAGACAGATGTCTCTGAGCGTAAGAGGATTGTATCATCCCTAGACTTCAGTCCTAAATTGATCCACGGACAGATGTCTCTGAGAGTACGGGGATTGTATCATCCTTAGACTTCAGTCCTAAAGTGAGCCATAGACAAATGTCTCCGAGAGTGAGGGGATTGTATCATCCTTGGACTTCAGTCCTAAACTGAGCTGCAGACAGATGTCTCCAAGAGTGAGGGGATTGTATCATCCTTGGACTTCATTCCTAAAGTGAGCTGTAGATAGATGTCTCTGAGAGTGAGGGGATTGTATCATCCTTGGACTTCAGTCCTAAACTAAGCCGCAGACAGATGTCTCCAAGAGTGAGGGGATTGTATCATCCTTTGACTTCAGTCCTAAACTGAGCCGTAGAAAGATGTCTTCGAGAGTGAGGGGATTATATCATCCTTGGACTTTAGTCCTAAACTGAGCCGCAGACAGATGTCTCCGAGAGTGAGGGGATTGTATAATCCTTGGACTTCAGTCCTAAACTGAGCGACAGACAAATGTCTTTGAGAGTGAGGGGATTGTATCATCCTTGGACTTCAGTCCTAAACTGAGCCGCAGACAGATGTCTCTGAGAGTGAGGGGATTGTATCATCCTTGGACTTCAGTGCTAAACTAAGCTGTAGACAGATGTCTCTGAGAGTGAGGGGATTGTATCATCCCCAGACTTTGGTCCTTGAATTGATCCGTAGACATATGTCTCTGAGAAGTGGTCCTTAGAGTTTGTCTAAGTTGACGAGTGGACTACATCATCCGTAGACATGATATGGTGTCTTAAATAGATCATGTGTGTTGCAGGGTATGCTGCCATTGTGCTGTTGATCAAGAGGATCCAGTTGATGCTATGACAATGCTACTGATCGTAATGGTCTAGATGATGATGCTGCTGATCGTGATGGTCTAGATGACGATGCTACTGATTGTGATGATCTAAATGATGATGCTACTAATCGTGATGGTCTAGATGACGATGCTGCTGATCGTGTGATGATGATGCTGATGATTGTGTGATGACAATGCTAATGATCGTGTGATGATGATGTTGATGATCGTGAGGATCCAAATGTTGATGATGATGTTGCTGTATTTGTTCAAGTGCTGCAGAAGATGAAGACTCAGTACTAAAGATGTTGATGTTCCAGTATTGAAGATGTTCTAGTAATTGCTTGAGTTACTGATGATATTGAGAAAGCTTCCAATGATTTATATATGTATCATGTATGATGTTGATGACTCCTTGCTCCTGCAAATGTTTTTATAATATCCTTCTAGATAAGGGGGAGTGTTGAAATATTGTAACTTCAAAGAATATTATATTTGTACTTTATTATTCCGGAGATGTTTCATTCCTCTGTGAAGACCTTATTGTATATCCGGAGATGTTTATTCCTCCGTTGGAATGCGGTAACTTGGGTTATTAGACTTCCCTAGTGGGGGTCGTCTCTGTATGTGTTATGTGGGTCAAAGGGTTATTAGACCATCCTAGAGGGGTCGCCCAGTAAGTTGTAATGGGGTGTTTAACCCAGTGGTTAAGTTGGGGCCGACCTAGTTAATGTAAAAGACTAGTCAGAGATGTGTATAAATATAGGAGGTGTGTTCCTCATTTAACACACATTGCACTCACTTGTGAATAGCGCATAAGTGAGAGAGAGATCTGTTGTGGAGGAGAAGTAGCTCATGGTTGTCATCTTTGTATTTTTTGGTCATCTATATTGAGGAAGCTTTGCTAGGTTTTCTTCCCCATGAGGGTTTCCCAGGATAAATTTGTGTCTCTTGTGTTTATGTTGTGCTTGTTGTTCTTTAAGTGATCATGTATATGCTATTGTTTTGAAATGGAATGTAATGCTGATATTTTCTGTCTTAGCATATTAAATATTAACAAGTTCTTGGTTTCCATGAATTCTTTCCATCCTCTCTTATGGTCAAGTAGAGACTGAGGATGTTCTTTTGCAAATTTCTGGTACATGTCTGATTTTGGATGAGACCAGAGATCCCAATTTATCATTTTCTTCCACGAAATATCTTTTGGATCATATGGTGATGTACCTTGGCATAGTCTGAGGAATCTTAGAATGTGTTCATGAGATGGTTTTACAATTTTTTCAGGAAGAGAGAGCCTTTTATAATGCTCTAGGATTTGCTCATCTCATGTGGATCCTAAGCCTTTTTTCTTGGAAGAGAACTTTTTGCATTTTGATATGCTGCTTAGGATTTGATTTAAATTCTTTTTTCCTTCTACAATAGTTAACATGTTGAAGCTTGGAGGCCTATTGCAAGCCTCGTGATAGTGTAGTTATATGCATTGACTGGTCACTAGGTAAGAGGTGTGTCCTTTCACTTTTCATTTAGCATAATTAATATTATTATTTATTGTTATTATTATTATTATATTAATATTTATGTTTGTTACACTGATTTTTGAACTTTCATGTATCCAAAGGTCTACTACTGGTTTTGGAGATACATAATACATTTGGAGGAAGAACAAATCAATTTTAAACATTTTATATGACTATTTGTATAGATATGGAAAATGTCCACACATGTTCAAATAGTGTCATCTATCACAGACACAAATAAGAATAAAATTGCCAACCTCTTCGAATTATTGCCATCTCTCATCATTGGAACCAAATTTTTCTTCGAGTGGTACCAAGTCTATTCTTTATGTCCAGATCCATGCCCAGAAGTAAGTTTTGAGGCTAGTTTATGAATGTTGTTTGGGAAAATGGCTTCATAACACACCCAGATTTGAAATTTGAGGTTATTAGGTGTCAAATATGTACCCAAACTGTCTAAGAATGCTCAGCAGATGTAGAATATAGCCCATATCACCTTATATATTTCCAAGAACTAAAAAATCCTCACATAAAACTCATTTTAAACTACCCACAACTCTATTGACAAGTGCTTGAGTCATTGGCATTGTTTGTTGAGTATGAATCTAGTTCTCCGTAAATTGAAGTTTTAGAGAGCCATCTGCATGTTTTCTATTCAAACAATATATCAATAGCAGCAATCCCAATTTAGAATTCATTTTGATTTCCTCACTACGTAATAACCACAACAAGTCACACAAATGCCCTATTCAGTGGTGATTCTTGCTTTGTGAACAATAGAATACAATTTTCCGAGCTCGGGAATCAACTTAGAGTTGTGTTAATTAAGTGTTGGGATCCTGCATGCACGTCACATTCACAGAAACAGAGGATGTCATCAAGTGCAAGTACAATCATCAATATTGAAACAGAGGATGCCATCAAGAGAGTGACTCAAATTGAGGGGAGCCAATGGCATTAACATACTCCTCATTGAAAGATAAGTGGAATAAGCTCCTTTAATATCAAAGTCCTGAGATCTCTTGGAAGAAGAAGTTAGTGATATTGCCCTAGTAACGAGCTCTAGATTAGAGGAAGGGAGGGACTGCTAACACACTATCTCAACCATTAAATATTACAATGCAGGACTACAAAAGACCTCAAAAACCTTACAAAGAAAGAACTTTTGTATCATACAATCCTATCCATCATGTAGACTTACCCTAATTTGATGGTCATAACTCAGAATTACTTGAGCATCTCTACAATCATAATGAGCTACAGTTGGGAGGAAATTTCCAGTATGGTCTCTCTGATACAACTAAAAATACATTATAAAACACTACATGAAATTTCCAGTATGGTATCTCTCTCAATAAGGTGCAACATAATCCTTCACTAAAAGTTCTAGAGTTACACCAAAGAGTTAATCTAACCTCCACTTCAGGATCTTCTAGGTGAGAAACCAGCTTTCTTCCTGCAACCTTGAATTATTCTTCATCAACAACCACCTACAAATTGAAAGTTCAAAAACATGGAGAAAAACATGAATAGAAATGCTGAGAAATAAACTTGTCTCTTTCATCCAACAATTCAGGCAACCACATTCCTAAAGCAAAAAAAATGTACAGGAAAGGCATATTCCAGAAGCATTGCAACTCATAGATATTAAAAATAGTGTTATAGATTGTCGATGATAACCCAAAGTGGTATGTTTTACATGATCCTAAATGCATCTACAACATACCTAAATCAAGTTGTAAGTTGGTTTCTAATGTGGAAGAATTCGAGTGACACGCAGGTCGAGGATTATTTTGAAGATTCAATGAGCATTTCCAGGCAGAGGATTTCGAGTAGTTTTAGATTCTTTGTGATAGTTTAAGGTTTATTTTCATTTTTAGAATGATGATAGATTTGGTTTCCTAAAGAGCTGGTAACATAATGAAGATGTAATTGCTATATATTTTATCAAGTTGTAATGTAAAAGGGTTCTAGGGGTTTGGATCCTGGGGTGTTTTGATGTTTTAGAGATGTATCTTTCTATCAACCAGATATATGCATATATTTCATAATTGAAGTATCTTGGTAAATTTGTGTCCAAATTTGTCTTCTTATGTATTTCCATAACATTTTCTTCCGCTTAAATGAGATGTTTCCTAATGAAGTGTTCATTGGTAGCTTGTGTTTATGGATTCTCGATCAGTGAAGTATTGACTATGATTTCCCAGATTGCACCATGTTTCATCTATGAGTTCTCTAATCATGGCTAGAAAGTATTTCTAATTAATGGATCTTCTTCTATGTGAATATGATGATTTGAACAGTATGTGGGGATTAATGCATCAACCAATTTTTTTATCATTTTAAGGTTCAAATTTAGTGATCAAGAGATATTGGTAGAGGAGGCAGTCGATCTAGTTAGGTTATTACAAGTGGGGGTTGCCACCCAAGTTATTGATGTTAAGGACATGGATGCAAGTGATGCAGTCATATTTTGTAGTGCTACTATAGATTTAGTGAAAAGTAAGGTTGAGGAACAATAGGTGACAAATTATGCGCTAGAGAAAATCATTGAAGAACAAAGGATTGAACTCAATGATTTCAAGATTTGGTCATTATATGTTGTGCCAGAGTCTTCTAGACCACATGATAATACCGAAAAGAAGAATAATGATAAAAATCATGGAAAATATGAACTTGCTAAATCTGTACTGTGGAGTATAAAGGGGCCATTGTTGAGAATCGGGAAGGAAGACAAAAATTGCTGAATATGGCATGGGACACAATTGTCCAAGTTAATAGGATTTCGAACAAATTTGTGCATATCAAGAATAACATTACCCGAGGAAAATAAGATAATAAGTTATTTGAGGTTCAATATATATCTTGCAGACATTGTCCCTGAAAATGAGAGGGGTGTCAAAGACCTTTCAAATTTTTAACTCATTGAAGCTACAAAGGCCTGGGAACACAGTTTTAGGACACTCAATGAGCTTGTTGAAGAGTGGAAGAAGATGGATAGAGACAAAGCCTAGTTACATAAGGATCTAAATCATCAGGTTAGAGCATTCCAGTTCCTTCTTATTTTTTTTTATGGGACTCTAACAAATGAGAAACAATTTTGGGAAATGGTTGGAAAGTTGAAAGATGAATTTGCTAAGCAATTCAACAGCATGTCAGATATCTTTGCTGATGATATAAAGCAATGGCATATTATGGCATAATTTAATAACCTTAAATTAAAAGAAGCTTTGAAAACCCAAAGAAAAGTGTTGGTTATAAACTTATAATTGATGAGAACCTACAGGAAATAATGGCCAAGTGTAAACTTATAGTGGAACCCTTCAAGACAAGAATAAAAAAGGTCATGGGCTCCCTCATTGTGCCACATCAACGGGAAGCTCCACCCCCACCATACAGTTGATTAAGTTGTGCCTATGATCATTTTTGGGAACTTTTTGAAGACTGTGTCACCTTCATAGGCATGTCCCATAATAGGAATCTTGAAGGAAGCAGACCTCCTCAGACTCAAGGCCCAACTCAAGGACAAATAGGAGTGCACAAGTGTAAGATAAGGATTTTGAAACTTAGTTCTATTCATCCTTCATCTTGCGTGAATGTTATTCCTCCAAATTCTTCTATTGTCCTTTTATTTTTACTTTCATTTCAAGGCCTTCGGGTCTTTAATGTTCTTCAGGGTATGATTAGTGCCTCTGGCCTTCATTTTAATTAGTTTCCCCTTGTCATTTTATATCTATCTTGTTCCCTCATGGAGCTGAATGCTAGAGATTTTCATCATTAAGGTATTCAAGGATTTTGTTGTTTCCTTTCGCATTCTCGTACTATCTCTGTCATTTGCTACACTCCAGGTATTTATGTCATCTTATACATTCCATTGTTCCATATATTTAAGATGTCTTCATGTTATATTTATATTATGCCATTATATTTGGCTCCTTTGTTTTAAGGAGGATGCACATAGGTTTTCAAAGTCTATGAACGACATTTTAAATGCTTTATGGGCTTGATAAAATTTGGATTTTTCTCTTATCCATGAGTTTTATTTGAGATCTGTTGTTGATGTGTATTTTATTTTATTCCATGACTTATATCTTCTACTTTCCCCTATTGAAATCATATCTCTGAATGCTTAAAGGATGAATGGTAATGGTTCAGGACAATTTATGAGAAGTTAGGAGCCCTACCCACCCACCATTGGGAGATAAAGAGTTTTTTTTACTTTCATTAATTACGAATCTAAACATGCATATTTCATTTGAATTGTTTCTTGCTTTTCTCTTGTATTTTACAATGGAGCATCACTGTTGTATATTTTTTTGAATGGCCATTCAGCTCATGACAGGTTATATATGTAATCATCATTCTAGTTTTATGTATTTCATTACTGTTTATTTCATGAGCTGTGGTAATGCACAACCTTTGTGGAGTTTAAATGAAATGGGTTTGATCATGTATATGGGAGAACCCTTAAGTCTTAAGGTGTTTTTAGGCCAACAAGTCTTGCGGATCTTAAATTACGTTGTTCTCAATTGTGTTGGAATATTCTCCCCATCATTTTTGTATTTTGCATGCTTGCATGCTGCATGCATCCAATCATCATCATGGTGGTCTCCCCAGCACCTAGAGCTTGTTGCTAGCTCTTATTTACCTGCATGCATTCTGCATGAATCCAGTCATCTGCATGCATCCAGTCATCATCATGGTGGACCTCCAAGCTCCTAGAGCTTGGTTCTAGCTCTCTGCAGCCTGTCTACAGCCCCCAGGGGGCCTCCTACCTACCAAAGGAACCCTTCCTCATGCCAAGTGCGCCTCTCTCACCTACCATAGCCAATTACGTGCCTTTCTCACCTACTAGTCAGTTATCACTCAGTCTTTCCTTGATTTAAGGCTAGATTGACTCCCCATTGACTGTTTCACTCCAATGGACCTCCAGTGAGACTAGTATGCCCATTCTGACTCTAGTTAGATCATCATGTGCCATTCACTAAGCCTACTTCACTCAGTTTGTGCCTACCTCACTTAGTTAGACTCCTCATGCGCCCTCCACTGAGCCTCCTTCATTCAGTTAGTGCCTACTTCACTTAGTTAGACTCAGTTGACTGACTATTACCAATGATGACTGATACATTGACTGGATGATGACTCCACTATCATCCAAGCCACACTCTAAGTTAGGAATTGGAATGCCCTACTTGGACTATTTGAATCCTATATTATGCTCCTTACTATTCTATTGTACTCATTCACTTACATTCTTATTCATTGTATAATACTAAGATATTGTTCTATTCTATTGTGTTTATGAGTGATCATTGATTGTCTCCTTCTCTTCTTCTTTGCAACATATTTGTGAGTTTGATTGTGAGTTGCTACAACTGCCAGATACGTGCATATTCCTACAAATTGTGAACTGCAAAGGTCCAAAATAGATTTGCATCTGATATGTATCTCGGATGTGAGAATGTCATGAGTTGTAATCTTAATACCTAGATATGAAATGAATGTGGGCTTGTCAAGATATATTAAATGGTGTTGAAATTCTAATACATCTCATATTTCATAGACACCTTTAGGATTGATTTTGTTCTAATCTCTTGGGCTGTCATCTTTTCATAATTCCCATTGATCTAATAATAGAATAAACCCTGACAACACAATTAAGTAATTGTGATCATTAACTATTTTTGTTGTTCATAAATATTTTGGTTCTATTGTCTTCATTTCATGAAATTGTGTTTCAACTCTTAGTTTCTATGGGTCTTGGCAGTTGTCTTGAACTTGTGACATTTTAAGAGGATGAGAATTTAAAGGGAACCACCCTCCAAAGGAATGAAGGATGATACATCAAATCCACTAGACACACTCAGGGGTCTCTGTTGCAGAATTTATTATGCTTAGGACTGGGGTATTCTACAATCCGAGTAAACTTGACTCTATCCTGCTCAGAATCTTGTAAACATGTACCAAGACTGCAAAGAAAAAATGTAGAATCACTTCATCCTAAAGGAATTGGTTTAGATGAGAATGAGGAAGATGAAATCAATGTTGATTCCTTTTGACATGTGCCAAGACTGCAAAGAAACGGATCACTTCATCTTGAAAACATTGGTTTAGAAGAGAATGAGGGGGATGAAATTTCAGCTGCTTCTGAAGAGTTATTTGGATGAGAAATTTAGTCAAACACTTTATTCGCAGATCCTAAACACCCCTGTAACATTTCCAATAAGGTCTGTTCCTGGGTTGAACTAATTTTTAATGCTAAGTTTTAGTTTGTGATTTTTGACAACAATTGGCATTCAAAACAAAATTGGTCTTAGTCTATTCACTTCAACAATTGCATTCAGTGACTTACAATCAGATTAAAAATAAATTTCAGGCTTGTAAAAATCTCCAACAGTGATAAAGTATTGAAGGCAAGTAACATTAATTTTATAAGGCTATATCAGCAATCTTAATATATGTCTCACAGTGGTGGAATTGGTAGCTATATCTATTATCAACACTTACAACTACAAATATATACCAGACTATTGCTTAAACTTATGACCTGAAAATTGCATGAGTAGGCAGTCCTCTTGTGATGGTAAACTCCCCCTTCTTGGCCATGATCTCGCTGGATGGGTTACTGTAGGTGATAGACATCATTCCCCACTTCTTGATGGCTATAGCGACCCCTCTCTTTTTTCCCAAACATTGATCTGGATGAATGGGTCACTATAGGTGATAGTCATCATTCCCACTTATTTATGGATGTAGCGGCCCCTCTTTTTTTCCCAAACGTTGCATTTCACCATGTCAAATGGACAGACCTGGACGCTGACGCAAAAGAGGTTGGTTCTTCAACTAATAACTAGCAAGAAGCTTAAAGAAGGCCTCCACCAATCCAACTCTTAGGAAAGGATGGAAATGTGTCCAACAAGATGGAAATGGTTTGGTTCTCCCTCATGTCGGCCTCATAAAATGTTGGAATAATCAGCTAAATAGAGACACCTCTATGGCTGAGTGTGCCCCTCCACAATTGTCTTTAAGTTGTAACGTCCCCTCTGCAAATTGTGAATAGGCCCCCTCTACTAGGGCCTTGTTGTTCTTTGCAACCACAACTAAGTATTACCTTTCCCCACTACACTTTCTACAACAATCACAACTAGAAACACAAGTGAACCCTTTTCCAACAGCCACTAACTCAGATATGGAAATTTGTGCTTTGTATTTTTAGTCATAGCATGTGGAACGCCTTCTCCATAGCAGTGAACAGTGATTAGATCAAGAAAATCAATTTATGGGATTGTTCTTCACAACAAGTGCGTCCCTCCTCAACCAGTCAATAAGCTCTTCCAGACTCCAAGAAACTGTAGCAAATTAGTACCTCAACAAGAGCAATGAAGATTTAATGCAAAAATCTGAAGAGAACAAATCATATGATCAAAAAACTGAGAAAATTTGACTTAAAACCCTAAAACACCTTGCATCGAATATTATAGATGAAAAGCTTACCTATATTGTTCTCACAAACCGTTTTGAATATAAATTTTACCTCCTTCTCGTGCAATGGATTGGGTGATAACAATTCCTTTATCAGAGCATGATTCCTTACATAGAGTATCACCGCCTTTTTGGGTTTTTGACATTTTTCTGAAACAAAGTTTAAAATATTCAACCAGAACTTGAATAATTACTATATCGTAGCATGATTCCTTACATAGATTATCTTCGCCTTTGAGGGTTTTTGACATTTTCTGAAAGAACTTGAATATGAATTTCTTAGGAAAACCAATGACCCTCCATCTTACTGAGAAATTGCTTTGAGCTCAGTTGTTGAGTTCATGTACCCTGGATGTTATTGATATGCCAAAATTTTTGTCGACAGAACTGTAAGACAACGGTTTGGGATAACCCCTTTTTGTATACACCAATACAATAATCCCACCAACTCCAATAAGGGATTTGTCACCAGGCATGAATATACTGCTTACGCGTAAGATCATTTGTTGGCTATGGAACAACCCTGGTCCAAATTCCTTGTTGAGATCATAGACCTAAAAGAACACAATGATACATTTTCTTTATAAGTAATGGAAGCAATCAACACTAAGTGTTAATTAAACTTTTTAAAAATCCAGACGAAATTCATAACCCTGTTACCGGAAAATCAAAGTTGAATCTCCAATACATGGGCAAGGTGTAGGGAAAGTGTGGTAAGCCAAGTGAACTAACGCCGAGTGGGAACCTCTCAGGTATAATATCATAAATTTCCTTCAGAATTATAGTGTATAGTCACAGAAACAATGGTCGACAGAGCCGACGAGGGAAGACCCTCTCCTGGGCTGAAGAAGCTAAGAAAATGATTAGGAAACCCTAGAAAGCTTGAAAGTAACCCCAATACGATACTTGAATCGACTTAATTGCACTGATAGTAAGGAAATAACCTGGCAATTCACCATTGAAAACCTCCATCTTTTGGTATTGCCGTAAGTGTTTGCTAGTTGGAGTCCAATACTTCATCTAATAACCTAGCATAAGCTCCAAATTCCTTACTTTAAGACTTTAAAACCCTTAAAAAAAATATCATTGGTCATAGACGTTCAAGTATCTGGTTGTTGGGAATTTGACACTTGGTCCACCTGTTAAGAAAACATGGAAAGGAGTATTAGGATTCGACATAAAATGGGGTCCAAAATAATAATGAAATACAAGGATTGAATTCCAAGTGGAAACCTCTAAACAATAGACAAGGTAAAGCCAATAAATTCACCTTATACTCATTGTCAAGAAAAGGAACCTTGGTCAAGATCGAGTTATCACGTGTGACTCAATCTATAGAAGGAAAAATGTTGTTAGTCAATCACTAAGTAAGCAATATAACTTTACCAAGCCCAAATCTCCTCTTGGATTGACAGACCATGACATGAAAATAATACATATGTAAGAGAAACCAATGTAGTAAATTACCCAAAAAGGGAAACTAACAAAGGACAATTGTTGATATAAATAGACCATTTCTTATATAGTTCTAGGACAATTATCAGATGGGTGCCTATCTAATGCACCCACGACTTTCATGTGTATGATGAACAACCTTTTCAGTAAGTATCTAGATAAGTTTACCGGTATTTATCATTGATATACTCATATATTCCAAAAACAAAGAGGAACATGATGAACATTTAAGAATAGTTCTGCAAAATTTATGTGAACAACAGCTATATGCCAAGTTCAACCAATGTGATTTTTATAAGGAACTGATACAGTAGTTAGGCCATATCATTTCAAAAAAGGGTATCATTGTGGACCGTGAAAATATTAAAGCTCTATTCTCCTTTTCTTTTTTTACTATGATATAACCTAAAACAACGGATCATCGTATTTCCCTGGCAATCTTCTTCCATGTATAAAGGTGATCCTAATGGCCTTTTTCATTAATTAGTTTTGCATTTAATTTAATTTTAAATGTAGTTATTAATGTAAGTGGTGCAAATCTGCGTATAAGGTCGTTAATGTAAGCGGTGCAAATATGCTTTATGCATTAATGTTGAGTTGTGACACATGAGGAGGTCTACAATTTACTAAATTCTAACACTGCAGATCTGAATCCATCTACAGTGTTAGAATTTAGTAAATTGTGCAAATTCATTGTCAAAATTGTAATTTTCCATTGTCGGAGTGACACAACTAAAAATGACCAAATAAATGACCAATTGTTATGTGGTCATTTTTAGCTTAGTTCTTATCCCGTGACCAAATTGGTCATTTATCTTGGTCATTTCTAGTTTCATTCGTATTCCATGACCAAATTGGTCATTTATCTTGGTCATTTTTAGTTAGCTCACTTAAAATTTCTCATTTTTGGTCATTTATCCCTTGAAGAAACTATGGTGACCAAATTTTTTTGGTCACCTGGTCACTTATCTCACATTTTGTACTAGTGCCCGCATGCAAGTTAGAAGCCAAATCAACGGAAGGAAGAATAGATCTATGGCTAGCAAGTACTTCGCTAATTTGACATGCGTGGGGAAATGAGCTTTTCTGATTTGTGAAGTTTTGGTAGGGACCGCGTATCGCAATGGTGCAAATCCAACAGAGATGATATCTACGATGGAGATTAAGTTCACAATTTGAACATGCACGGGTTAATTACATTTCCCAAATCGACGAACCTCGGTAGGAGCCGCATCTTTGGATGGTTGAGATGTAGAGCGGATCCAGATCAATGGCCATTGTTGGAGGCCAGATCAAAGATGCAAGGAAGGTGGTATCTGAATGTTTGAAAGCCATGAAGGATTTTGGAGTTAAAGGGTGGAGGAGATCTATGGCTCAGGATCGATCGAACAGATGGAGGGCTTAGAGAATCTGTTCACTGCGGTAACTGCAAGGGTGATAAGAGGGAAGAAATAATATGAAAATATAGTTGCACGAGGATCTGAGTATCATTTGTCCGGTGCAATTGGAAACAACAGATGACTGTGCAGAAGTAGACAATTCAGCCAGGAGCTCAGACCAGCTGTCAGGGACCAGGTAGGCCTCCTGTATTCATACTAAACTATTTAAATGGCTGAATTGAGTGAGATAGAACCCCCAGGATCTGAGCACCAGAGGATTGGTGATTTCTTTGAGGATAAAGACACCAAGGTTTACGACACAGTGATGATAAAAAAATCCATTGAGACAGTTGAATAGAGGATGAAGATAATTAGGGAGGGGAATGTTGATGTCCATAAGGTTTACCAGATGTTTGTCAATTCAATTGCAATCAACCAAACCCCAAATTGTCCCAAGTTTCTCGGCTGGTGCGCCACCAATTACTCCTCCTCTGAGAGGGTGATTACGAACACCATCAACTCTAATATCCTATGCCAAATCAATCCCCTCACTTTTAGAAAGACCCTATCCATCCCGAACGAGTTCTGTCAAAAGGCCAAATAATCCAGAGAAGAAGCCCTAATTCAATATTTCAGACAAGCTGTAATGTCCCTAAAAGTGTAAAAATTTTAAAAAAATTCTGTATGGCTTATCCTCATCTACTTCAGTAGATGTTTTTGTAAATTAACTTCAGTACCGGGAAAATACATTGAAGACATATCGATACAATGAAAATGCATGGTTTATACTTCTGCTCATGATTCACTATTTGATTTATTATTTGTGGTTGGTTTTACTTAATGGTTTCATGTAAGCGATGCAATGAAATGATGTCCTACTAAATAATATTGAGTTAATGGATAATATTTCAGTTTGGTCGATCAGCCTAGTACATGTTGAAACTCTAAGGGTCTTTACATCAACATCATGATTTATAAGTTTGTTTCTTAAATGTCAAACTATGTGTATACTTCAGACTAGGAAAATGGAATAGTTTTGATATATAAGTCACTGTATTTTTATACATCTTTTCATGAGCTTGAGGGGATGGTCCTAGTAGTATTGGCCAGGCTTACTTAGCATTCATGCTAAAGCCTACTTCATCTTTGTTTTGTAGTTGTTTTTAAAGGATCACCTAATATTTACTTCCTAGGTTTTTATATCCATGTATAAGTTTATTTTGATGTCTTAAGTCAAAAATTTAAAATGTAAAACATGAAAAAGGGCATGGAGCTCTCAACTATATGAAGTGGGTAACAAAATAAAAACATTAGTGGATTTTTGTAGGGCATTAAAGGTGTCCAATGCCAACCATTCGAATTGGAGGCCAACTGGATGGAGGTAAGGGAAAAAAAACCTTAGGTTTTGGATGTATTACTACAATAACGCATTTGTTGTTTGAAGGGGAAAGAGGAGCAAGCCTCTTCAGGTCTTGGAGGCACCCATGGTAGGGCTCGACCTGATCTCAACCAAATTGCATGGGCCTTCACGAGGTAACCTCGGTTCCATTGAACTCGTTTTAGCCTTTTATTTCTACCATCATTTTCTTGTTGCACGTTGTAACTTAATCGTTTTTGGGTTTCAAATTGGCAGGGCTTACGGTGGTGCAGTTTCGAGCTTGACATGAGGGGTATTCACAGCTATGGCAACCATGGGTAAGTCTTGTCCTCTATTTTCCATTTTCTCCCTTCAAGTGATAGATTGACTACTGATTGTTTGATATGTAAATAAAATTCTTAGGAAATGGTTTAAAACTAGAGTTCAATGTAATACTAAGTTTGAAAACAAAAGTCGTGGCTAGACCTTGTGGCATACTCTGTAATGTATATGATATTTATTGAGTTGTCGCCTGTATGGTGTTTTGGAAAAGAGGAAGCTTGAATTTGGATCCTGTGCAATTTGAATGATGGTCTAATCCCATGGAAAACTTCTATTAATATGAAGGTTCTCGTTTGACCTCGGTAAATTTTGTGGGTATATTTTAAATACTTCTGCAAGCTTATATTTGGACTTTGCGTGTTATTTAATACTAAGTCTGGAAGCGTTGGGTTTAAGAAATCTCTGTGTGGGTTTATATGCTTTGCTTTTCCAGAATCTATGTGGCTTTGGTAAGCCCCAGGGGTTTGTTATTTCGTTGTTGGTATTCTTATGGAGGGTCGACCTTTTGGATCCTGGGCGTGAGTCTTCTATCTATAAAAGATAGTAGTCTATGTGTTTCCTATTTAGCTTACCCAATTTAACCATGTGTTTATCTAGAAGCAGAACTGCTTATCTGAGGGATGGAAATGTTGTTTATTTGTATAATGAAGGGCAAGCTCTAACTGGTTGCGTATGGTGATTTCATTTCTGTTTAATGATTTCAAGTTTGGGTTATATCTATCGTATTCCTAGTTGGAAAATAATTTCAGCTTCTGTATAAAATAATGGCACTGCGCTTGGCTATTTCTTTTGAGATTGAATCCTTACTGTGTGAAATTGTTAATTGGCTGTGAGGGAATGAGCCTGAATTAAATTCTTGTTTTAATAATTCTTATGTGGACTTTTATGACAAATCCCTAGCGTTAAAATTGCATTGGTTTGTCTTTCGTTTATGGTTTAGTGTATATGACGAGTAGGTACTGATCTATGCTGTAGCGTTATCTATGTATGTAATTCGTGGAGTTTTTTAGGGGTGTTGTGCAAAGGACTCGATCCCGAGTCTTTGGATTTTATTTAATAGATTTTAAATTCTGGAAAGTGCTCTTTAAAAAACATTAGCCTGTCTAAAGCGACTTAAGGGAATGTATGTTGTGTTTTGACTTTTATATATGATGTTCTTTAGCTATGGTTTTAATTTTTAATGCTGCGTTGATTTTCTATTTAAGTTTTAAGCAGAAATCAGGCCTTACGAAATCTATGCTAGAGATTGGAATTTAATGTTTATTTAAAATAAAATATTTGGTATAACATAAATTTTAGCTATGAATAAAATTCTAAGCTAGGAAACAAGTCAAGCGAATTGATCCCCTTACAGGAGATGATTCTGTTGTAATAATACATTTAGATTCATTTATGCAAACTTTATTGTTTTAGTTTAACTAGGGTTTAAAATATTTCACCAGAAATTTAACTTTTGATAGATTGACCTGGGGAGCCAATGCAAGATGCCCTTGCTCCCAATGCTTGGGGTTTAACCAGAAAGAAAAATTACAGTAAAATGAAATGAACTTCTAAACTTTAAAATTATAACATATATAAAGAAAAACATAGAAATAATTCATACTTGGATTTGAAGCTATGATTCCCTCCTTGCACAGACCTGCACACTTCAACCACTAATTAAAGAAAAAAAGTATGCTTATCTGACCTGTAGGATGGTAATCGAATGACTTTGGAACTACCACGTTCCTCCCAACCTTGACCCTGAACCGTTCTTGGTTCACTAATGGATCCCCCGAGCTGGTTCCAACATGCAAAGGAAACTTAGAGCACCTAGGGAAGATAGCTGTAAAATGATCCAATCCTGAAATAATCTATATTTCAGTTTTGTGGGAAAATCTCTCTTGCTTACCATAGAGAAATGATAACAAGGTATATAATAATGATCCTCCCTTTCTTTGGGATTTGACCTTCTTTATATAGGTGATCTTTTGGAATATAGTTGTTGAGTTAATAATAATATTTTTAATATTAACTCAAGTTTTAATTTAAATTTGAATTATAATATATGTAAAGGATATATTAATTAATCTCTCACTCCTAGTTTATCTAGGAATTTTAACTTGTTCCTCTATGATTTTTTTTTTAAGAAACATTTATATTTTTTTTACTTTGTTACAACTATGTGTTTCTACTAATTAGATCACAATCTTTTATTTATATATAATATAAATAAATATCTTATGCATACTATTTATATATAAGTGAGACTTCTTTTCTAAACAATCATTCTGATTATTTAATTAATTAAATAGCATAATAACTCTTGGATATATATTTAATACAAGGTCCAATCTTTGGACAAGGTCTTTTTGGTAGGTTTGGATAGTCAACTAGGTTAGGTAACTCTAGGTCCCTTTTGCATGTTGGATTCCCTCGTTTACCATGGTAGTTTCCGCAGTCCTTGATGAGAGATAGAAATGATTCATTTAACCAATTTAAATAATTGTCATGACTAGTAGTTCTATTCAGAGTCTTCTCGACTCAACACTCTTAAGATGAAGTAACCCCGAGTGCTCTTTAGAGCTTTGGCTCAACACTCTCGCATTTGCGTTACGCTAGTGCAATTCCAGAGCATCCCGCTCAACACTAGTACTAGAATGTGTTTGTGAAGTACATCTAGAAATAAAAATGGCCTTGGATCCGGTACTTATTATCAAGATTGGAGTGCTCCAGGGCTTATGCCCAACACTCTATGTACATCGGGGCTTACGCCTAGTTCTATCTATATCGGGGCTTATGCCGAGTACATAGGTCATCAATGTGTTCCAGAGTCCATGCTCAACACATATAAAAGTCAATCATGCATATCATAACTCTGCACAGTATGTAACAAAAGATCATCTCAGTATAATAGGGTCTTGTACTCAATCTCATAATAAATCATAAATCAAATACATAGGGGCTTTCTTCCGAGTATATGACAATAACCTGTATCAGTCAGGGTCCATGCCCAAATATATATACCTATAAAAATGAATCATGTGCATTGGGGCTTACACCTAATATACCAAAATAAATCATATGTGTTGGGGCTTAAGTCCAATATATAACATCAATATAGTCAACCAAAACTCGAGATATTACACAAGCCCCAGTTGACCTTAAGCGAAGTTTTTTCCATGCTATCCTGCAGCCAAATGTCTCCTTCAGGAACCAATATTTCCCTGTTGAATCTACCCCATTTACGGAAGAGTCCAAATGTGCATTATCATGTTAGCCCAGTTCCTAGGTCTAGATACAGATATGTACATCAACGAGCCTTTAATAAGCCTTCTTTTTGTCATGAGCACATGTCCTCTTGAATTTGATGGTCCCAGTTAGTCCATCCAGTGTGCTTGTATTAGGTTTGATGAGGCCCTAGCTGAGAAAATCCATTCTCAGCTAGTGGAATTCCCCACAACTAGAAGCTTTAGGTTCCAGTCATACTTGCTGAGAATGTTCCTGTCCTTTAATGAGGAGAACTTACAGATGCCTAAGATGATGCTCACTAAAGAGACACTCAAAGATTATGCTCAGTTCATGAACAACATCATGTCTGAAGTCTACAATGTTATCTTTCAAAGGAATCTTCCTAGGTTGTTAACAAAAATGAAATAGATGTTGCAGCCTTCTCCAGAAAAGAAGATAGGTGACTGGCTCCTCTCGGAACACAGCACAACATTCATAGTTTATGGGTTTTCCCATGCACCTTATATGCTGCCAGCTTTTCTAACCACCACACTATTTACATTCAAATTTATTAAGCAAAAGCTGAAGGTGGAAGTTGAACATTTCCTTGATGGCAAGAAGGCCTCAGATATCACCTTTCCATGGGCTATAGGCCCATTCACTATTAAAAACAAGACTGCTCTTCCAACCACTGAAGAGAATATGAGAGATATGGGGTTCAGAACAAAGGCAACCATCAAGTATGACCCCCACCACATCATCTTAGACAGAAGAAAAGAAAGCAACATAAAAGCTTTTATACATTTTGAACTTGTAGGGATGACTGAGACTACCAATTTGCTAGAATACCCTAGCAAGAGTCAGATGGATATAGATGCACCTGATGACTCCATCTCTCTGGCACCAAAGGCTACATTGCCACAAAATGGCTCCTCTAGTTTGGCCCTAGCAGTTGAAACAATTATACCCTCTGCCAGTGGCCCTGGGGAATCCAGCAAGGTGGAAAAGATTGATGTCATGGACATAGATAATGACACAGAAAGAGTTCCCAAAAGGAAGAAAATAGAAAAACCTGAGCAGCATTTGGTGACAGTGACAATAGGTCAAACCAAAAAGAAGCAAGTGAGGTTCCAGATACCTGTCTTTGAGGTCAAAGAGTATATATTTAGCCAAACATCCACTAAACTTGTTGCTCCCAACAAGAGTAGAGCTGAGATACTGGATGAGTATAAAGAGAGCACAGAAGTAGCCTCAGAGGAGTCCAAACTATTTGCAGAAGTGAGGAAAATTTCCAAAAAAGAGGTGTCTTTAATGGATAGCATAAGCCATGCCTAGTACACCCTGACCTTGGCCCTGGCCAAAAAAAACAAAGCAACTGAGCTAAGGGTGAACCTGGAGGATATTCTTGTTCCTGATATGATTAACTTGCAGAAGGAAATTGGGAAGATTATATATGCCAAACTGCAAAAGGATGCACTAGAGCTATCTAAAGTACAAGTGAGTAAGAACAAGGTTCAAAATCAGCTCAGGCAGGAGAGAGTAGAGAACAAGGCCCATAAGGTACAAATTAAGAAGCTGCAGAATGCATTATTGGCTATTGAAATCCAGGAAGAAAACAAAGCTAGCTTACAAAAACTGATGGATGAGAAAGATAACACCATTCAGTCATTAAAAAAGAAACTAAAAATCCCGTCCACCTAGCTAGTGGAAGCCTCTGAATTGGAAGGGCTGGAGTAGAAGACACAAAAGTTGCAAGAGGAACTGACAGAATGCAAATCTAAATTGCTGAAGTTTGAAGAGAAGGAAAAGCTATGGCTGAGTGATATCGCTCTTATGGTGGGGAGTGAAAAGAGCTGGAAAGATAAGTCTAACGAGTTAGAAGAAAAATTGTAGGAGAAGGACAAAGAATTGGAAAGCATGGCCACCCCTTCTTCCATTGAAGCTGGAGATTTCTCCATTGTGCAAGCCCTGGCACAGACAAGTCTAAGATACTTAGAAGTTGAAAGGTTAAAGAAGCCAAACACAAATCTGAAAACCATGATGTCAAAGGTAGAGCAGGAAAAGGAGGCTTGGGAAACCAAGTACCAGGAGATGCAGGCCAAAAATGATGAGTTGGTGAAGCAAGCCATAGGTCAGACCTCCCTGCAGGAAGCAAAGAAAGTCATTTGGGATGATACTATTGTAGAGGAAGAAAATATAAGGCCGTATCTTGATTTCATTCTGGACAAAGAGGGTATAATCAAGTCAGCCAAGCAAAGTGTGGTAGCAACAAATGAAAAATTGAATAAAAATCCTATGGACCATGCTGAAAACACCATAGAATTCTGGAATGGCTTGACTAAATATGCAGTAAAGTTAGCAGGTATAAAAGATAGAGTGTCCACTATCATTTGGGCCAAGAAAGTGATACATAAGCATCAGCAGGTGAGTGCTATTCAAGCTGGAATTCATGTTATGACACAGCATGTGAAGCTTTTCAGAGATATGGTTGATCCTTTATTCAAGAGGGGACTTCCTCTCTTTTGGGAGGAAGATGGAACCATGAGGACACAGAAAGAATATTAGGGAAAGTTATGGGAATGTAGGTTGGATCATGAAGGCTTTGCTGACATGGATCATCCTCTAATAGGAAAAACAATGGTGGAAAAGCTTGTAGTGCCCCTAGACTACTGTAGACATTGAGGGCACCTACTGAGTGACCCAACTGTTTGAAACATTAATAAAATAATCCTTAGATTTTATTTTGAGTATATTTATGATTACGATTGATTGTAAATCAATGAAATAATGATATATGTGTATTGGGGTATTTATTGTGAATGAACGATTTCATGTTGTTTAACGATTAACTTTGATATAAAAACTGTACATGTGAATGATGTTTAACGACTAGCTGTATGCTTGATTTTTGAGATGAGAATGAAGAAACTAGATATTGACAAGATGAATTTCTTATTAGATGAATGAGTAATATTATGAGTAAAATATAAATGCTTAACGAAGTAGAAGATTGATGAATGAAATTATGATTATTGAGGACAGTATTGCTAATATATGTTTGTGAGAAATGTGTGTAGCGACAGGTGAAATGGTTCACTAACAGACACACAAAGCAATATGAAGGGTCGTAGAGTACAGATAAATCACACATGGGGAGAGCGACGATGATGTCGAATTCCAACGAAATAACTCGCAGAGTAAAGAATCATTGATCCGCTTACTGAGGGGAAGCATGAGGTCGTGCGATTTGGACCACGACGGGGCTGGTCATGTACTGGTTGGGGAGCGTGCAATGAGAACGGACTAACTCCTCAACGCCATTAGTCCCTAATAGCATGTAGACGGAGGATAGAAGGTAACGGCTCTTAAAATCCCTACATGAAGTTCCTGCAAGTCAAGATAAAAGGATGGCGGTAGAAGGGCCCAACGGTGTGGTACCTTGCCGAGAATGGAAAGAATGGACACAGGGACCCTACGGTGTGGTACCTTGCCTAGAAATGGAAACGATGGATGACTGGAGCCGACGGAGTGGTGCCATGTCAGGGAAAATAATTAAGGAACGGGGAGGCCCAGCTGTGCAGCACTGGGATCCTAGTAAAAATGATTGTTAACTTAATGGCCTAAAAACGTATAAATTGCACCTAGAGCATTTACTTAGGAAAATGCATTTTTAGTACTTTTAAACATTAGAAATTATTATTTATGCATTTGAACATAAAAGAATATTTTTGCATTTAAAATATTAGAAATTATTATTTATGCATTTGCACATAAAAGAATATTTCGGCATTTAAAATATTAGAAATGGTTATTTATGCATTTGCACATGAAAGAATATTTTTTTGAGTATTTAAAAATATTAAAAATATGTATTTAGGAGTAAAATGGAATCCTAGGCATGGACACCTAGTCAATTCCATCTACACCACAAATCTAGGAGTTAAGCGAAATATTTTGGGGACAAATATGAGTAAACTTATAAATGTTGGTGCATCTCCTAGAGAAACATACACATGGATGGGTGAGTTTTATTAATTTATAAATTTAATAAAATGAATATTTGTGCATGAAGCGACATGTGTTGCATGGAATTTTCCTTTATAAGGAAAGCATTAGGAATGGGTAAAGGATCGAGATCCTGGATGGCCATCGTAATTTTGGATTAGTTTATGACTTGCTGTTATTGAATGTTTGGCTCGAAATTTTGGTGGGGGTAATCCCAAGCTGAGTTTCTTGATTATTGTGTGTGAGTACTACGGCCCGATTAGCTCGGGGGTTCGGGAGGAAGGAGAGTACTCCCGGAAAGGTTGGGAGGCTAACCGAGGTGTCCGTCGGTGACTCGTGGAGATCGACGGGGAGATCGGGTTGTGACTTCTCCGATTTTCAATGAGGACCGTTTAAGCGCCGCCCGAGATCCTTCATTTTCAGTTCGTGATCTCGGTTCCACATTCACTATTTTACATTTTATTTACCCTGCTGATAGCTTGATGCTCAGATCGAGATCGAGCTTAAAACTCCGTCATTATTACCGCCAGGCTGTGGAAGGAGTTCGCTGGAGAGAATCGAGATAACGCCCTCCGCTATGTAGACTGGTAACTTAAGTTACGGAGTGCTGTGGAGCTGACTTATTGCTTTAAATATTAGTTTTAAAACTCTTTAGTTAAAATAATTACCGCTCTCTTATCATATTTCAGTTTCAATAAATTATTCATTTACTTGCGGTTTCTTATCTCTTAGGTTTTGTATTATATAAGTTTTGTTGGCCCTTGTCGATAAATTTCTAGTTAATTATTTTGCTGTGTTATTGTTCTGGGAATAGTTATATTTTGTCAATGAAGTAATTCATCAGGAAATGAATGTCTTATGAAACGTTTTAGTATAAATCTGAACAATACGGCTCATGTGAACTTTTTGCACTCTTGAACCCGTATATCTCCTTGTTAGTTATATTAAGAAGTAGATCATTTAATACCGCACCTTCACACCGCCTCTTAAGTGGCAATCAAACGAATGATCTTCATATGTTGTAACTTTTAGGAATTATATATATTTTAACCTATATTGAATGTTCAGTAATATAAATTATACTCTGTTGATATGTTAAGTGGATCCATAGGGTCTTTATCATATTTTCTTAAAATGATAATGTGACACTGTTTTTATGTTTAGAAGGAAAAGCACTTAAGTTCTTAAAGAAACGATAATGACAGTGTGGTACCACTTATGTTTTAAATGAATTAAATTTAAGATGATGGGTAAAATGGTAATAATATATGTTTCAATTGTGTAAGTTTAAAAAGAAACAAAAGAAAAGATAAAGTGGTATTATTTAGGGTTTTAAATAAGTTGGGTTTTGGATTAATGATAAAGTAGAATTATTATATTTGAAGGACTTAAGTTTACGAAAAAAAAAGGATAATGTAATATCAAATTACAAGTCCCATTATATTTTCTATTTTATAGTGGAGATAGGAAACAAATGAGGTATGGAAGTCTATAGATAGTGGGAAGCACTTTTTGGAAATAAAATGTAGCCTGATTTAAATGTTGTTTATGATTTTATACTATGCTTAAGGAATGATAACAACTAATGAAAGGAGGTTGCAAAAAATTAAATGCCATATATTCCTTGATGTGATGACTTGTATTAAAAGAAGGTTAATGCTTTAAAAAAAAAAAAAATTGCTTAACCCCGAGGGCCCTACAAAGCAAACCAAGGAATTTGAGCTAGTTTGGGTCTTTAGGGAAGCTTGTGCTCAATTTAGGAGCTGTTCTTATCAGGATCACATAGAGCTTCGAGTATTGTTTAAAGAGGTGGCCATGCCAAAGTTTCCAGCTGCTGATCAGTGGAAGCTCGTGGAGAAGTATGGGAAAGCTAAACTAACGCTGCATCCATTAAAGGTCTGAGGATCATGAAGATTTTGGCATGAATAATTAATTACCAAGAATTTTGTTTATTTACTATAGGTGGTTACTAGCTGGAAGATGCTTAGTGACACTCGTAGAAGGTTGTCTAGCCTATTTTGTCAGCATCTGATTTTTTGTTGTAACTAATCCTCGAGAGGGATAGACCTAGCTACATAAGTGTCAAGAATTTTGTAAGAGTTTCTGTTAGGATGATTCGGGCCTGAGGGATGAAAGAAATCTATATATACATATGTAATCGAGATGCAAATGGTTGAAAAATGTTGGAACTTTGGAGGCCCATGTGTTTATGTAATTTGAGATGTTTCTTTAATAAAATTGGTAGAGCCGAGCAAGCATTTTGAGTAGAGATTCTTGTGTTATTTGTCTTACAGTCTGTACTTCTTTTTCTCCATGTGAATGTTTCCTTTTTATCTACTTCATAATGTTTTCTTTCATGTTTGGATAAGTGTATATTGAGGCAGAATTCATATTGTTATGGTCAGTTTCTTTGATTCCAAACATCCACAAATGAGTTTCTACTAAAGTTAATGCAGAATTCATTTAATAATGCTCTGTATTGATGGACTGTTCTTATTTTCTTCCTTATCACCAGACAAATAGCTCTTTGACTGTAAATGAGTAGCTACCCTGCCTCTGTTATAGATTATTGGCAAAGCATTGCCAATTTACCTTAATAAGTGTTTTTGACTCCATTGTCCAATGTATATTCATCTTGTTTCAACCAAACAACGAGTTTAATCCTAATTCATATATCTAGCCTTGATAAAAATATATTGAGAGATCCCTCTCTGGAAAGGCAGAAGCCATCTCTCTTTCCTGAAGTGGTTCCATGGTTACCTCAAAGAGACCGCTCTACAAACTTGGGGTCAGTTTAAGCAATAACACACAATGTTTTGCATGCATCCTAACTTAAGAAATATGTTTATGATACTAAACATGTAATTGATTGGTCATTTTTATAGGTAGAACCATAAGGGTAATTTGTGTCGAAACCACTTCATATACTAGACAAGAGAGAGGTACATCTCACGAAGCAAACCATTGTCTAGCTAAAAGTGCAATGTAAGCATTTTGGGCCTGAACATGCCACATGGGAAAATGAAACTGTTAGTACCCAAAACGACCCTGAAGGTTGTGGGATAAGGACACTATAGGGTAACCATAGAACCATTTGATATTGTATTTATGATCTAATACAATCAGAGAGGAATATCTCACTATTTACAAAGCCATCTAACTTGAAATATTCAATCAATAACATTCAGAGGATTAGATTTCTGATGGGACAATTTGTTTATAAAAGTTTTGGTAAGACAATCATGAAGGAGACCATTGGGCAATGCAATCAATGATTGGGTTTGAATTAGGTTGCTAGAGGTAGGGTCTGCTCATCGATTGAACCAAGGTCTCTAGTCTACATAGTACCAAGGCCATGCAACTATGCACAACTCATGCCCGATATTGCAGTTATATTGAATTCCAGAACATGGATGAAAGATTTCATATTTGGGGCATTTGCAGGATGGTATTTTGGGGTTGGAGAATGCTCCAATTCACGTAGCAGCAGTTGAAGGAAGCCATTCCAAAGAACAACTTTGGTGCATATTTCGAACAATCACACTTGCATTCCTTTTGATTTCTGGAGTTGGAGCCCTTATTGAAGATCGGGGGATTAGTAAAGGTCCTAGGATGGATGAGGAGGTGCAACCAAGCATAGAGTCAAACACTGAATTCAGTAATGTTAAGGGTGTAGATGAGGCCAAGGCAGAATTAGAGGGAATTGCTCATTATTTACGAAGTCCAAAGCGATTTCCAAGGCTTAGTGGCAAGTTGCCAAAAGGAGTTTTGTTTGTAGGGCCACTTGGAAAAAGGAAATCTATGGTGGCTAGGACCGTTGCTGGTGGAGCTGGATGGTTTTAAGAAAAATGAAATAATAATAGCTATTGCTGCTACAAATTTCCCAGAGTCATTAGATAAAGCCTCAGTTAGTCCTGGTCGCTTTGATCGTCATGTCGTAGCACCCAAACCTGATGTTGAAGGTTGTAGGAAGATTCTAGATTCTCACATGTCAAAGGTATTAAAGGCAGATGATGTAGAATTGATGATTATTACTCAAGGAAACTCCAGGATTTTCAGGAACTGATCTGGAAAATTTGGTGAAGGTTTCTGCTCTTAGAGAAGTAATGGGTGGAAGAGTTGCGGCAAAGCATGTTTGTTTTCAATGGAAAGAACTGTTTCAGTGCAGTTTAAGTTCACTTGCAGAGTTAGAAAGGGTTATAGGCCGCAGGTAGCAAGTCAGTTGCAGGTTTCAGTTCGAAGTTGGGAGCAGCCCAATGGATCGGGCATTGGGTCTGCGAGGGTTCTTTGCTACCTCACAGAGAGGATAGCATCCCCAATTGGAGCCAGTTGTTAGCACCATTTTTGGGCTAAGCTTGAGCCCACCACCAAGGGCTTCACATGTCAAAGTTATACACCTTCCATATCAACCTTCAAATCAAGTTAATAAGAAACAAATTTCCAAAGTTCGATGGAATTTTGTATGAAGGCCATGTTTATTTTTAATGAAAATTATTGTTTTAGTCATTTGTTCCAACTAGCTGTATCCACCAAAATGGGATGAATTTTGGGAAAATGGGAGAGGTTTTTCTCCATCATGGGCCAATCTACAATAACCTTTCTCAGTTTTTACACAGGTTTCACGTTTCGGGAGAATCGAAGAGATATTTACAGGGCATTCTTCCATAAATTCAATTTGCTTCTTGAGTCATCAACTTCCAAAGTAGATTCCGATGAGCTGGAGGAGAAGATGGGGAAATGAAGACATGGGTTTTTTCAGGTACATGCCCAATTAAAAAAACCTCTCTCAAAATTTACACAACTATCATCATTTGGGATATACAGTCGCGGATTCAGATCCTAGTTTTCAACAGTCTGCATCTAAAAATGAAGAGCTCAGTTGCAACAAACTTCGTGAAAGCAGGAAATCTGTTGGCCATGTGTCATCAAGTTTGTAATCACTTATGTTTCTAGATGCTAGGTTAGAAGAATTCGAATTTGAGAGATGAGACAACCTCTCCTATATAATCATTTGTAATAGGCAGAGCTGGGGGCTCATTTTTCATTTGGGGGATTCTCAAGAGCAGAGAGACTCTTCATTGTATATGATTTCCATTATCAGTATGTGAATAAAGTTGTAGAGATGGAATGGTATGATGTTTTCCATGGCTAAGATTCTTGTGCCATCAGTTTATTTAGTAAGTAATTGTCACCTACCTAAATTTTGAGAACATTTATTTTATTTGCTAAATACTTTATGTTAAACTTTAATTACAAAGTTTTGTAATTATGACCAAATATGGTCAAAGATGACTATAATGACTTATTATTATTATTTAATAAATTAAAATAGGAGACAAACACCCGAGGAAGCTGTTAAATGAGTGTTCACTGACCCACTAGGAGGAATGGAAGCTGTTAGAAGGCATGGGACAGATGGTAGCATTTGCACTACACCACTAGCTTTTGGTTATGGGACAACAACCCCTAAATTTGTGGCATTATCCCCCAGGTGGGTGGAAGAGAGTAATCAGCTCATTAATGACCAGTTAACCACTAAAAGGCCTAGGCAGCCTACATAAGGAAATTCAAATTGGGCAACCAGCCCCTTACAATATTTTTCTGTAGAAATATTTCCTCAAGTGTATCAGGTGATCAGTGAGAGATTCGAATAGGGAGGATATGTGAGAGTGCAATTGTGAGTCTACTAATTATTCTAAGGAGGAAACTAGAGGTGCTAGTGCAGGTCTCTTTGACTGTTGAATCTTCATGACTGATACTCTACACTGCTACTAAAATTTGAAGGACCTAAAGCTTCTACATACTCTTCCTCCTAGTGGTTCAGTGAACAGGCTCGGGGGTCCTAAGGCAGGCACATTGGCTATTTTCAGGAGCAGGTTGGGAGGAACAATCTCCTTGGGTGATTTGTTGTCCTGTAATTTATCAGGTTCTACATTTCTGTTATTATTTTCAGTCAAGTAAGTTTTGCATTATTCAGTAGGAAAATAGTTAAAAGCATACAGAAGAATTTATTTTTCTTTCTGACCTAAAATGTTTTCTAAATGAAAATGATATAATAGATAGAATGATTGATAAAATGACTTCTCTGCATTTTTCTCCATGCTAGTTTCTGTATGGTACTCTAGTACAGGAAGTGAAATCAAAATCAGATAACTGATGGGAAGAATGCCAAGTGAATAGATAGATTGATACTGTAGTGTTCTTCTAAAGTCTAACATCTACATGTTTAAACTCAAAATGCAAAGTATCATATCAGAAATAATTGTAGCAAAAATATTCTCTACTAAATTCTGAAAGTAAACATTTTGTTATTAAGTAGTTTTTTTTTTCATTGTCAACAGCTACTTTTTGAAAACCTATGCTATGTCTTCTATTCATTTACATTTCCATACTTTCATTTATTGAATTATTTTGTCATTTCAAATCAGACTTATTCTTCACAGGAAAATTATTAAAAATACTGTGCTATTATTTCCGAAAAAGAAGTACTGTATTTTTATCCTTTTATTTCAAAGCTTCAAACTGAAGACATGAAGTCTTGGCTCTCGACCTCATTCTAATAAAAGATTAAAATCTATATTCGAATGCTAGATATCCATTGAAAACCCTTAGCCTTTAGAAAATACTTTTATAATCCAAAGTATAAACTATTTAGTTGGATGATAACTATTATTCTCTTTTCTTCATTCTTTTCTATGCATAAATGCAGTTCCACATTCCCATTCTTATCTCAGTATCATTAATCTTTTCGTAGACAAGAAGACAACCAACGAATGAAAA
Source organism: Larix kaempferi (assembly GCA_027924585.1). Taxonomy (NCBI): domain Eukaryota; kingdom Viridiplantae; phylum Streptophyta; class Pinopsida; order Pinales; family Pinaceae; genus Larix; species Larix kaempferi. The sequence continues at coordinate 16,240,587 of BSBM01000030.1, forward strand.
CATTCGACCTTAAACAGTTGCTATTTTTTTAGAAAATGATGGATATTTTACGCAGTTTTCATTTGAAAGATTTATATTTTTGCCCAGTCAAACACCTAAAATCGCACAGCACATCTATTTATTTTCACATAGTCATTCATTAACAACCTTACACTTTTGTTCAAGACAGTTGTTCATTCATCATCGACGAAGTAGGGTTTAAACATTACACTTTAAACATTGAAATTGAATACTGTAGGACTCCTTTAAAAATGACGAGGGTTTATCTCTATCAAGTACATCCTCAACAAGGTATTTCCAACCAAAATTTACAGGAATAAGTTGCATCAACTATGCTAACTAAGAACCTTACCAGTAGGATTCCCATAGTGTTTCCAAAAGTTACATATTGGACAAAAACCATGCCAGGAAAACAAACTTCCAAAACCCTCTCAAAACATTCAATCGTAGACCACAACCAAATCTAGGAGAACCAACGAGGTAAGGTTACCACCGACGCTTACCGGTGGTTAAGTATAGCTCCTCCATCAAGTTCCTGGTAAGTAACCTCTCGTTGAAAACAACCTGATAGGTAAACACGTGAATGGTTAAACAGGGATTAAGAAATGTCGATTTATGTATAAAAGAAAAACTAGGGTTTTAAGAAAAATACATTACTTGCGTTTACGAAAGACCCTGTTGCCTTTTGGAACGATGAAGTTATCCATCCACCATTTGAAGGAGAAAGACCCAGTTCTGGGAACAATAAGTTAACTACTGCTTAACAATTGAAACCGTTTCCATTACTTCACTAAAACCCTGAACAAATACTCTTTCAACCTATGCAGCATTTCAGCTTAAGACTCAATCTACCAATGATCAGCTACTGTAGCTTCCATCAAAGTTTCGACATTACAATTAAAACAAACAATTGCAGGTTACAGGTTCATAGGTCACAAGTTCAATTCTGGAAAACCTCATCTTTCAAACCCTAGAACTCCTCAGCCGGTCGGCCTCACACTAAACCACTATCATCAAAATGAATGCCCAGAATGTGTTTCAACTCCATGTAGAATACACTTAGGGTTCTCTACGATCTCAATAACCCATAGATCAACGATGGAGGTTGCTACCGGTGGGACACGTTGGAAATTGGACAGACACAGCTTTAATGACACATTTAATTTCCCAACTACAACATTGCCAACTCAGTAAACTTTAGTGCAAGAAGCTTGTTACAACTCGACAATGGTGAACTCCTTCACCTGTTGGTTTATCCACAAAGGCAATCACTTATTGTACCATTAATACAGTAGCCAGAAGACCTAATATCAAAACCAATGATTTTATAATGCTAGCAACTCGTACACCAAGCTTTTAATACTCCATCATATTGTCTGCCAAGCATTAGAAACTTAGGTTATTACGTTCATATTTCTACCTTACCAAAGTTAATAACCAACATTACGGATACACTCATAATGTAACATTCTATCCATTGAGTTTTTATAGGTCGCATTTGATACCTAGAGTTTAGATAGAATTCATTCTTGCACATAGTAATAATGGTTCATAATTCTTAGCACTTTATTGTTTTGTAGATTAAAAAGGGTCACCCCTATAGTTTTATATTTTGTCACTTTAGAACTATCATAAAATGCATTGGTTAGATAATAGTAAGTATTACCTTATCAAATTGGATCCCGAGACCAAGTCCCTAAACCCTGAATAGGTTAGATATTAGATATATATTAGATCACCTTTGAAAATTAAGTAAATATAACATGTATTAAATAGTTATATATAAAACATAGTATATATATTAGAAGACTTTGAAATCTAAATATCCATAGTATCGCCTATGTAAAGAAATATAAACAAAACCATAATTAACATGCCATGCAAGTCAACGTCAAAACCTTCATAAATGAAACTAAAGAATCAGCGTTACATACAATGATCATCATGCAAATGATGCCCATAATGAGCAAAATCGCTCATGATAGTTAAACCATTCCAATAACTGAAGTTAAAATATGTGTATATATTTCATAAATATATATCCTTACACATTAGTCAAAATCTAAATCTACAGAAAGTTCAAGCATCAAACTAGATGATGGAGCCTTACCTCAATGACTTACATAGGTTGAGCATGTTTTTAACTAAAATGATAATTATTTATCTTCTCTTATCAGTTAGTCAAACAAGTCTTAAACGCCCGCTACTAGGAAATAGGATTTAGTGTCATACACGCAAAACTGAATGTTTTCAAAAACATACTCTACTCATAAACAAATGGTTAATGCTAGGGTCACGCTATTTAAAATCATATATGCATATTGTCATTAAAACCTTAGATCTACTTTGATAGCAGAGTCAGTATTTGTAATGAAAAACAACTCTTGAGGGATCAATTCCCATAAGCAGAGTGAAGAGAAGAAAATGTAGCATGTTCATAACACATAAGAATTTCTTTTCAGGGATGAATTCCCCTAGAGGTCAAATCGAAGAGAGGGAATGAAAAATGATATAGTACTAGGTAAATACAATGCTTGCATGGGATTGAATCCCATTAAGAAATACCACCACGACTATATGTTTATGGACAATCTGTATGACCGGACTCAAAGAGATATCCCTAGTCTAAATGGTTTAGATCTAGAACAAATGGGTACATAATACTAGTATCTTTCCTATATCATTTGAAATGCAAGATGTATAAAGATATGGCTTACCTCAAATTTTCAATTCCTTTCTCCTCGTTTCTCCAAGCTCCAAGTCTTCAGATATTCAGCTGCAAAACCATACAAAGCATGTGGAAACAAACAAGTGGTAAAAGCACATGGATATGAATTGATCTAGATTAACAAACAAGGAAGAAAATCCTAAGTATAATTAACATAATAACATTTATGGAAAGTACTTGTATTAAATGTAATGATAGGAAGTACAAAGGGAGAGATGTTACGACCCAAGACTTGACATCATAACCTCCTTCCAACAATCCTAGCCTCCAAGATTGAATGCTTGCCTCCTAAAGGATGAAAAGGATCACCTAGAAATTTCACCAACATAAGAGTACACTGTCGTTCCTCTATTAACAAGGGAGAGAGGGTTCATACATATAGGGATAAATGGATAGGATAGGTTGAGTATTTAGGGGAGATGCTTAAGGGATCATCCCACTAGGTTAGGGGATAGAGTGCCACCTTTCCAAGTATCTAGGGATAATCCTCCACATCACCAACCTTCAAGAAGTCGCTCGAACCATCCTTTTATCCAATTTAACCAACTCTAATGCACCTTGCATGAAGGAAACATGCGTCAGAAGTAGATCAGTGCACCTTGTACAAAGGCAGACTACGTCACCAACACACTCTGCTAAGGTGCAGAGTGCGTGACCTTGAGTTCGACGCTCCTTGCTAAAAGGAAGGGTGTGTCAAGGTGACCACAAAATGTTAAAAGGAAAGGAAAACAGCCTTTCTCCAAAAATTTTAGCCAAGGTACTTTAGGGATTAAGGAATGGAGATAACACATGACTCATAATGACGAAATTTTTGTGTAATAGAATGCCCCCGAAAGCAAGAAGCTGGTAAAATGGAACAGGTGAAATGCTTTGTAATATGAAAGGTTGAGGCAAGGACCATTGGCTGTAAGAGACTTCTGCACTACAAATAACTCTGAGATATATGTCTCACATGACTCATAACATGGCTTCCAACCAATACAACGTAGATCCATGATAGTAGAGATTGACTGAACACAATCATGGCTACTAGACACAAGCATAGATCCATGATGATATGATAACAAATCCATCACCATTAGAAAAGTGGATCCGTGTAATATGACTCAAAAATCATCGTCGCAACCTAGGTAAGATACATGAGTTAACCCAGGGTCTTCAAACCGAACCCACAATAATATGAATATAACCATGTAATTACAATGTTTTGAAGTTGAACATGGTAGAAACCACTTGATTACCGATTAACAAGCACGATGGAAATCACAATTGATGTTGATGATTCCCAAGGTATCATAGTGCATACCATCGAATGTGAATCAGTGAGTTGATTTCGAACACTCGATGGAATCTTTCAATCAAGAGTCAATGATGTGAACTCATGTTGAATGCGAGGTAACCTTCCATTAAGGAATGCAGGCCCAAGGTACTCGATTGGTTTTTAGATTCCATCCTTGGATGATGTGTTGAAGTTGACAAGGATGAACCCGTCGAAGGAGGGCCATGATGTATCCCCCATCATTGACATGAGACACAATCAAAGATGTTTTGGATCAAATCAAATTGTAGATCAATGTTTGAGACTAACTCACGAAATACCAACATGATTGAAGGTAGAATGACTGCAGATAGTGAATCGATGAACATACCTCTCTTAAAAATGGGCATGGCATGACTTGGAAGAATTGACACAACAATAATGATACCAAACCCTAATGAAAATTATGGTGGAAGCATTCTCTCAATGACCCAAAGGAGTAGGAAGACTCATGGAATCAGTGGGGCTCGAAGACAAATAGATTACCCAAGAATTTCAATGCATATGCAGATGAGATCCATGTTCAAGAGTGACTAAGTAATGCCATAATTACAATGAAACACAAATTCTTTCCTTATCCCCATCATGATTGATGAGTACCTCTTTTTTTAAATGAGCTTGAGGAGGGTAAAAAATGCTCGGTATAGCTCATCCTTCGGACGAGTCCAATCCTAATTTTTTTATGAACCTGATATAGGAGGGGTTCATCCCAAAATGGGCCCTTCAATGTCAGATTTTAATGAGTCCAAAGAAGGTAAACTCAGTGTCATTTCATGTTTAGAGAGTCTGAAAAGAACTAAATAAGACTCCAAAAGGTTCTTTTTCATAAAATTTAGTCTCCTCACCCGAAAAAGGATAAAACAATGTGAGAGAGAACTCTTCCAGTTATGATTAACTCAAGTGCTCATTTTTTGTAAATAGTACCTCCTAGTCCGTAAAAGGGGTAAACTATCACCAGAAAGATGATCATTCAAATACTTTCACAAGCATGGAGGAATCATTTTCAATTGGCGATCTTTTCATATGTAGGGGGTCTGAAAAGATCTTAAAGAGGAAATCCAAGGGATTCCTTTTTCTTGGAAGTTTTACAAGGCCAAAAAAGTGATAAAATATAACTCTGTGACTTATTCTCATTGTTTCATGAGCACGAGAAAGTACAAAAAGTAAGCTTGATGTTATTGATACTTAATATTGACGAGCATGATGAAAACATAACAAACACTCGAAGAGTCATTCACAACACCTATGATAGTTGCCGAAAATTCAGAACACAACTTTACTTGACCTGCAAACTCAAAAAATCAAATTAGAATCGATAAGTAGGTGTTCAGGTGTAAAATATTACCAAGTATAGAAAAAAAGACCCATAAAAGAAAATTTTAAAAAGGAATATTCCATTTTTTTATATAAAAGTCAAATAGTAAGAAATAGCTACCAATGATTTTTTTTACCAAGTTGGGAATAGTAGAAATTGTTGATGAAATTTTCATTGATGCCAACATGGACATGCAGTGGCCCAACATGTTGTCATTGATTCCACCAAGTCCCACTTGAAATTCCTTGGACCCCTTACAGAGTGGGTTTGTGCCTTGAATCACCTTGTACCGAGTTGACAAGGTGACTATACCCACAAGGTTGGATCTTGAAGCCACCACCTTGTTGAAGATGTTAAAGACCATGTTGATGGTGCTGAAGACCATGGAGATGATGCTGAAGCCTTTGTGGATGATGGATAATCCCTAGATGGGTTGATGAAGCATTAATGACCCATTATGTGGTCATTCATGCTCTGATGGTGTCATGGTACCCTAGGAGAAGGTCTGGAAACCCCATAGGAGGTAGCATGATGGATCTTGGCCCTTGGAGGTAACCTTGTGTGGCTGAGGTGGTTGAAGAAGCCCATGAATCCTCTTGCATGGTGAAGAATTCCTTGGACCCACAATTGATGGCTTAAAGGTCATTGTATTCTTGATGAACATGATGTAGGTTGATGGGGTCTTAGAACCCTCGGAGATTGTCCTTGGGCATGAGAAAGCCTTGGCACCCACTTATATGGTGGCATGATATCACTTGGACACTTGGTTGATTGTGGATGATGGCATGGCACCTTGATGATGGGGTTCTTGGTCATACATGTCATAATGATGGTTAACTTGATGACGATGTGGTGGACACACTTGAATGGCGCACATGCCTTGATATTGAGTTCAAATGCATATTATCATATCATTGTATACATGATAATATAGTGAAGTGAACAATAATGAAGATGCACATGTATACAATGATATGGATCCATGCTTAAGCAACAGATGTTGATGACCTGCTTTACCAGCAGTGATTGATGATTGATGAGCAGATATTGACCAGCTTGATCAACAGCGTATTGAGCAGAACTTGATGACTACACAGTGTTGCAGCAGTGAAGAGTTATAGAAGATTGACCTGCACTAATTGACCAACAGGTTGATTTCCAAACAGTGATGAGCAAAAGTTGACCAGTCGAGATCAATGTGCAGAGGCACATGAGCAGAGATTGATACAAGTAGAATATTGCACTTGAGGATTGGAATACTAAACCCTTTCTTAGTTGGAGCTAAGAAAACCAGGCTGGGTCCTATTACAAGAGTTGATGTTATTTTCACAAGTTGGTGTTGATTGTAATCGAGAATATTGTAGTCTTCCATGTATAATAAATAAATGTCAAAATTACATATATTCTTGTGTCTCTCTTGCTGTGATGATTGCACTTATGACTCATGATTGATTTAACTAATAAATATGATTATGTGATTAATGCTAGATATACTCTAGTTGATTAAAAGAAGGTAAAAAGTTTATAAATGCTCTCACACTGGTTCACTGTCCCTCTCAGTGTGGCCATTGTGTCCAACAATTGGTATCATAGCAGGCCTTCGTCACAAGCCTTGCAAGCTTGAAGGAGATCTGTGGACACACAATGGAGACAAAAGCAGATTCATTAAGAAATGATGTTCCTATACTTGATGTGACAAACTATTTCTGTTGGAGGAGCAAGATCAAGGCATATTTGAATAAGTTTGGTGTTTGGGAGATTGTGATCAATCCACTCACTCCATCAAATAAGGAGGGCAAGGCCATTGTACAAAAGGAAGAAAAGAAGGATAATACTAAAGCTTTGAAGTTCCTCATGGATGGAATTCCCACATCAATGAAAGAAAGTGTAGGAGAGTACACTTCAGCTAAAGACCTTTGGTTGAAATTAGAAAGCTAGTATCAAAAGGGAAGACCAAACACTAAAAAGACAGATCAGGAATCAGAAGACAAGCCTTCGGAAGAGGTTAATCAAGAAGAAGAAAAGAAACAAGTGGACTCCAGTAAATGTATGGATTCTTTTGATGGTAATGATAGCATGTGTGATTAAATTGAGAAGGTTCTTGCATAAGCTGATGAAGATCTATCAAAGTGTGATGAACTTGCAATAATTAATTAATGTAAATACACGAGATATCAGAAATAATAGAACATAATCACTTTTATATTGATCATGGGCCACTTCGAGGGGGAAACATCCTTTGAGCAAGCTCAATATAATTAACTTCACTGTGCCTTCAATGACCTCAACACACACTTATATACTAAGTCTATGCCCAATACTATGAGTCAAAACCATGGGACATATAATACTACGGGACGACTTACAAAGCATATGTGTCCAATACTATGGGTCAATACTATGGGCTAATATAAAATACAGATCAACAAATACTACGGGACGATTTACAAAGCATATGCGTCTAACAAAAATATACTAACATAGTAAAGAGAAGGGTTGACATAGGTTCCTAACATCCCCTCTCCCTTAGAAAAAGTTTTTTCCTCAAAGCTTTGGTTGGAGAAATTGTTGCAAAATCTGAAGGAGTGGTTCCCTGGTAGCATCCTCGGGTTGCATTTCAGGCCACTGATGCCTTTGGAGTGTCAAGGAGGATTGCTTGGAAGGCTGTAGATGAAGAAGAACCCTGTTAGTTGCGTGGAAAATGCGCTCAGAACGATGTTGATCGGCTTGTTGTTTCAGGCGAATTCTGGCCATGTGAAGATTGTCCTGCAAAATGAGAAGAATCTGATCGCAGTTTCGAAGAACTGAGTCAATTTCTAGAACTGGGGAGCTGCTAAGGGTGTATGGAAGAAGAACTGGTGGTGTTTTTCCATAGACTTCTTCATATGGTGTCCTTTGAGATGTGGTATTGTACCACCAGAGCGCTGCTAGGAAATCCATAGAAATAGTTGGCCAAAGCTGTGTAGGGATGGGCAAGGGTTTGAGCAATCCTAAAAGGAGTGTCGTTTCCCCCTTGTTGACTTGGAAAGTATCATTGTCAGCCACCATCTGTTGAATTGTCATTTTTAGTCCCCGCCAAAAGAAGTTACATTGTTCTCAGTCATACATTTTGCAGAACCCAGAGTGCCCTGTTGATGAAGAAGCATGGAGTTCATAGAAGAGATAGCCCTGTTGAACATATTGCAACCAATTTGGAACAAGCAGAGAAAGAGCTGTAAGAGAAACGGGGTCATCAATTGTGCGAGAAGGAGCATCTTCCACCATATTGTCCTTACCCTTCTTGTAAGTGATCACATAGGGATAACCCATGAGTTGGATAACCCATTTCAGGTGTGTTGGGGAGGAGACCCATTGTTCCAGAAATTTTTCCAGACTCGAGAGATAAGTCTTGATGCAGAAATAATTCCCTAATAGGTCTGGCTGCCACTTCTGTACTGCATGCAAAATAGCCATCATTTCCTGCTGAGAGGTAGATGTGGCTAAATTCTTACCGGAAATGTCTCTTGAAGGCAGCAAACGCATTAGTTCAACAAAGATACCTGCATATCTATCCAAGGAAGTAGTGGAGACTGTTGATGGGTGCATCTGAATGGAATTGAGCTGAGCGATGACACCATGTGAATTCTTCTTAAGGATTTTTTCTAGGCGATGTGAACTGATGATGTAGAGAGACCCTGGTTGTAAGCCCATAAATTTGTGTTGTGCCCCATTGACTTTAAACTGCATCTAAAGTTCAGCAAAATCCCATAATATGGGGCCAAGTGTGCGTAGCCATTGAATGCCCAAAACCACATCACATCTGCCTAAGGACAAGGCAAACATGTCAGAGCGTAGGTTATAATCTTCCATAGAGATACGCACATTGTGACACTTCCCCTTGCAAGGTAAGGTGCCACCATTGGCAACCATGACTTCAAAGTTGGAGCAAGGATGGACAAAACAATCAGCCTGTTTGGCAATCCGAGGGTCAATGAAGTTATGAGTGCTACCATAATCAATGAGTATGGTAAGAGGGAGTTTCTTGAAGTATCCCCTGACCCGCATTATTTGTGGTGTGGTGACGCCAGTTACAACATGGAGAGAGATCTCGGGTGGTTCGTCCTGAGATGGGGTGTCAACAGGCGGGTGTTGAATGTCGACCTGATCATCTACTGTATCTGTAGCTTCTTCACTAAGTTCTAAGGGAGGCGGAGAATCCACATCTAAGAGATAGAGCTTTTGTTGAACACATCTATGTCCCCGAGTGAATTTCTCATCACAATTATAGCAAATCCCTTTTTCTTAGCGTGCCTGCATTTCTATTTCAGACAAATGCTTGATAGGAGTTGGTTGAGGAGCAGGCGTGATGGGAGGTCGTTGGGAACCCATATTTCTAAAGGAAACAAAGGTGGGTTCGGAGCATTGTTGAGTTGTGATCTTGTCCTCGGCCAGCTTAGCCAACCCTAGGACTTCCATCATTGTGTTGGGACAAAACATTTTGACCTCTGAGCGGATTTCATCCTTGAGACCACTGATAAAACAACTCCTGTAGAATTCATCAGACAATCCTTCTGTGTGATTGGCCAATTTCTCAAATTCTGTCTGATACTCTCTCACTGTGCCAATTTGGTGAAGTTTAGTGAGTGCTCCTGTGAAATCATCAAAAACACTAGGACCAAATCGTGGCAAAATGAGTTGGCAAAAATCTGTCCAGTTTGGCTCGGGATGAGCTTTGATGTACCAACGGTACCATTGAAGGGCTTCCTGTTCCAAATGAAAGGATGCAAGTGGAACTTTCTGGGTATCAGAAGTATTATGTAGACTGAAATATTGTTCTGCTCGATATATCCATCCAATCGAATCAGTACCATTGAAGTAAGGAAAATCAAGCTTTGGCCCACGAAAATTGCTGGAAGAAGAGAACCCGGTGGCTGCAAAAGATTCTGGTTGTCTGGTATTGTTCATGGCTGAATGCTGAAGATGGAGGCTGAGAAATTTTTCATCCAGATCTTGGAGTTTGGTTTGGATGGCTGCAAGTGCTTCCTCCATGGTGTGTGCTCCTGCACGGGTGACAACCATAACCAGTTTTTTTTTTTTTTTTTTTTTGGTGGAATGGGTAGAAAAACACAAACAAAAGCTGATTTAGTAAAGGGAAATTTGGATTGGGGAAACAATCTGATTGGTAATTGGGGTTTGACTAGATTTTGGACAGTGTCGAAAGGATAAGAAAGCAAAAAGGGGGATTTCAGAAGCAGGGTGATAGAATGAGAAAATTTGACAGAGAGGGACAAAGAAGCAGAATTCAGAAAGGAACTCTGTGGTAAAATTTGAAGGTGATTGGGTGAAATCTGAGGAAGTTATGGCAAACCCTAAAAATAGACAAATGTGGGATTTCGGGCTTTGGGAAGGGGAATTGGGGATAGGGTCCTCAGGAATGAAAGATGCAGAATGGGATGACAGGGGTTCCCTGAAAATTTCAAGGGAAACAGAGTGAAAACAAGTGAGATATGGAGAAAAAAACTGAATCTTATACTCTTTTTTTCTTTTCTTTTCTTTTTTTCTTTTTTTTTTCTTCAGAATTGGATCGGCAACAGCGGCGCAACAGTGTGGAAGGGATCGAAAACGGCTGGATCTGAAATGGCGACTGGATCTGGAACGACTTTTAGAATAGATCTGAAATGGCTGGATCTGGAGCGGAAGTGATCGGCAATAGTTCAACTGAAAATAGATATGGACCCCAGGTATGTACAGCTTCCTAACAGTTCAGGTGTTTCACTCGGCCACCAATGTTGTCTGACAACTTGCGTATTGGGGCAGTACCCCTCACTCCATGGCTCAGGTAAAACTGATAACCGCTTTGCCACAAACGACAGCTCTTGGTTTACCTCACGGGTGGGAACTAGTCAATCAGATAGGGGTCGTTGCCCTTTTCGCTTGCAGGTCCTCTCAATGGGCCAGCTACTTTGGGCCTGCGGTACTCCTCACAATGAGTTTTAGGGCTTATGCCCAAGTACTTCCCCCAATTAATCGGATAGGGATTATTCCCAAATTCGAAGCTGCAACAGATGCGAAAAAAAAAATTGGCAGAAATTCCACCCAACGAGCCCAAGAAAGTGCTCTGATACCAGATGTGATGAACCTGCAATAATTAATTAATGCAAATACACGAGATATCAGAAATAATAGAACAGAATCACTTTTATATTGATCACGGGCCACTTCTAGGGGGCAACCTCCTTTGAGAAAGCTCAATACAATTAACTTCACCGTGCCTTCAATGACCTCAACACACACTTATATACTAAGTCTATGCCCAATACTATGAGTCAAAACCATTGGACATATAATACTACGGGACGACTTACAAAGCATATGTGTCCAATACTATGGGTCAATACTATGGGCTAATATAAACTACGGATCAACAAATACTACAGGATGACTCACAAAGCATATGCGTCCAACAACAATATACTAACACAGTAAAGAGAAGGGTTGACATAGGTTCCTAACACAAAGGCTGCACAAGAGATACATCTCACTTTGATAAATATTGATCTTAGAGCAAATTGGGTCTTGAACACTGTAAATATGAACCATAGTGAATTCGCAAGGTTCAAAAGTAGAATCTTGGAGTCTTTGAATGAATATTAGCAGAAGACCATGACAATGAGAGTATTGCTTGTGAATCTCAAACACAAGGATAAAGAGTTGCGGGATCAGTTGGAAGAAAAGGATGCTAAAGTTGAACAACTAAATATTAATTTGATCAGTCAAAAGGGAGAACAACAAGAGCTTGGTAGAAACTCAGAAGAGATTAAAGAAACTAGAAAGGCCAATCTTGATTTGAAGACTCAGTTAGGGGAAGCCAAGAGGATAGAAGAAATCTTGAAGAATCGGTTGGAATAAAAGGAGAAGACAATCAAAAAGTTCAAGATGGAGGTAGTTGATCTTAGGAAGAAAGGTGAAAATGATGATTCCTTTGTCAAGTTCAAGGATAGTTTAGTTGTCCTAGATAAGATCTTGGATTTCCAAAGATATCCATATGACAAGACTGGTCTTGGTTGTATAAGGGAGAAAAATCTGAAGATAGCACCCGGTCTACGAAGACTCCAGAAGTAGGTCCATTAGCGTCCAAAGATGCTCCCCATGCACCTGCACATGACAACAAGGACTTTGGAAGTTCAAAATTGCAACAAGGAGTTAGTTCTATTCCTCAAAGCAAGCTCAGAAAGGAAACAACTCCAAGATGGAACCAAAGTACTAGGTATGAAAATGGATTTAATGGTTATTGTTATTTTTGTTCTAACTTTGGTCACAAGGCTATGGATTGTAGACTATACAGAAGAATAAGTGTCGAGATCCCCAATGATAAAGTTAGATGTTGGACATGTAACCAAGCTAGACATATTGTTGCTACTTGCCACATATTGAGATGCTACACCTGTAGTGGGTTTGGTCACAAAGCCTAAGAATGTGCAAGTCAAAGAAGTCAACCAAGGAGGAGTCCTTCATACACATCAGCAAGAAGAACCAGTGAACCTTGGAAGAAGACCAATGCAGAAAAATTTGAAGATCAGAAGACAAATGCCTACAGTTAGGGACACTGTCACACATGGAGACATGAATTTGATAAAGGAAGTGTTGGAAGTTCCAACAGCTCAGTCAATGCTGGACATGAAACCATGTTGGTCACATTGCTTCATATTGTCGTACGATGAGGTGTTATGGTTGTAGTGGCTTTGGGAACAAAGCTCAAGATTGCTGGAGTACACAGAAAAACCCCATGAGAAGTTTCCTATAAAACTTATCAAGGAAAGACAATACATATGAAGGAACAAATGCCGAAAGGACAAATTCCAAGAAGCAAGTATGGATGAAGAAGACCGAGTAGTTACATATAGGAGAAAATGATCAGTGCAGGGAGGATGGTTTCCATATGGCAAGCCAAGCTTAAGGTCTCTGAAAAACCTTAGCAGACCTTGATTTCATGAGGCTGAAGGATGAACTCAAAGGAGAAAGGATGAATACTCCAAGCATACAGACAGGTCATAGGATTGTGCATATTATCAGGGGGAGCAGTGATCAGTGATTTCACATGTAGATATGTGGACACTCTTTCCCATTGATGGCAAAGGGGGAGAGTTGAAGAAAAAAGGGGAGCATGCTCATAGGGGGAGCATGAGTTGTTGTCATAAGTGACAAAGGGGGATATTGTTGATGAAATTGTCATTGATGCCAACATGGACTTGCAGTGCCCCCACAGGTTGTCATTGATGCCACCAAGTCCCACTTTAGTGCCTTGGACCCATTACAGAGTGGGTTTGTTCCTTGAAGCACCTTGTACCTAGTTGACAAGGTCCTTGTACCCAAAAGGTTGGATCTTGAAGCCACCACCTTGTTGAATATGTTGAAGACCTTGCTGATGGTGTTGAAGACCCTGCTGATGGTGTTGAAGACCCTGGAGATGATGCTTAATCCTTTGTGCATGATGGAGAAGACCTGGATGGGTTGAAGAAGCATTAATGACCCATTATGTGGTCATTCATGCTCTAATGGTGTCATGGTGCCCTAGGAAAAGATATGAAAACCCCACATGAGGTAGGATGATGGATCTTGGACCTTGGAGGTCCCCTTGTGTGGTTGAAGAATCCCATGAAGCCTCTTGCATAGTGAGGAAGTCCTTGGACCCACAATTGATGGTTTAAAGGTCCTTGTACTCTTGATGAACATGATGTAGTTGGATGGGGTCTATAACCCTTGGATATGGTCCTAGGGCATGACAAATCCTTGGCACCCACTTATATGGTGGCATGATAGCACTTGGACACTTGGTTGACTATCGATGATGACATGGCACCTTGATGATGGGGTGCTTGGTCATACATGTCATGATGATGGTTTCCTTGATGACGATGTGGTGGACACACATGCATGGCACACATGCATTGATCTTGATGCCAAATGAATACCCTTGGCTAAGGGTCCTCGATCCTTGATGAAGCCCTTGAGGCTTGTGGTAAATTTGATAAAGTATGGTCAACAACACCCTAATGTTGAACATTTTGTGGTGACTTAAGTTATTTGTGGTAAAGGAGACCCTTGCTTATGCTTATGGAGGACACTCTTGCTTATGGTAAGAAGGTTGTAAACAAAATAAAATAAAAGCAAAGGAATGTGTGACAAAACACAAAATAAAAACATAAAAATAAAATACACACCTTCAAGTAGGTTCCAAAATCAATTTAAAAATAAATTACAAATTTAAATTCAAAATAATTTTTTTTTGACAAGTGTCCATGAAAAATTCATAAAAATGTGTATAAATAAAACATAAACGCTTTCATTTAGAGTGTGCAATTTTAGATGAAGGATAATTGCTCTAAATTTCAGGTAGGACAACAGTCCAATGAGGCAGCGAAGGAGTAGTGACTGCAATTTTTTACAGACTCGAATTTATAGGGAGGGAATTTTTGTTTTGGTTTGATTTGTTTTCTTGCCAGCATTTGCAGTAGTAGATCCAAGGCTTTTTCATGGTGAATTTTGTAGTATATTTTTAGCTCCTGACTGAGGCTATTGAGTATGGGAAGCTCGATCCCCTAGGAGGTGTACTTAATTGTACAACATAAGGAGTGTTCCCTAATTATCAGTGGAGATTTGCAGTAGTGTACAACCACTTTTCCTTAGCAGTCTAAACAGTCCTATTTTTGCATAAGCTGAGGGTAAACCATAGTCCGATTTTGCTTGAACACAAGTGCATAGGTTAAAGGACAGGCTAGCATAAAATCAACCCAAGGTTCACAAAAAGTCTGAACTTGATTGAAGTTTTACAAAATTGTTCACAAACAGTCCAAAATTGATTGGAGTTTTCCACAGAGATCTTTTGGTCAAAAAGTCTGAATTCTCAACAGAAGTATTCCTCTGGACAATCAAATTTATTTTGGTATTGGATAATGGTCAGTTAGGTGGAAGCTTGGTACACAAAGTTTTACATGGACTCCTGAGTCTGAATCTTGATGTTCAACAGTTCACTGCTTCCCTTATTCATTTGCTTGGACAGACCCAACAACAACAAGGATGACATTCTCTTGATGATGAACACCTTGATGAAGATCATAAAGATATGATGATGATGAAGCAGTAAAAGGTGGATTATGAAAGAAAAAACAAAGTACACAAATGGTGAAGAGGCTAATGTTTGACAGACCCAGATGAAGATGATGATGATAATACCGTAAAGTGAATAGTAATGAAGATGCACATGTATACAGTGATATGGTTCCATGCTTGACCAGCAGATGTTGATGACCATCTTGACCAACAATGATTGATGATTGATGAGCACAGATTGACCACCTTGATCAACAACATATTAAGGAGACCTTGATGACTATGCATTGTTGCAGTAGTGAAAAGTTATAGATGATTGACCTGCAGTGATTAACCAGCAGGTTGATGTCCAAACAGTGATGAACAAAAGTTGACCAGTCCAGATCGATGTGCAGAGGCGCATGAGGAAAGATTTATGCAAGTAGAATCTTGCACTCGATGATTGGACTCCTCAACCCTTTCTTAGTTGGCGCTAAGAAAAAAAGGCTGGGTCCTGTTACAAGAATTGGTTCTCTTTTCATGAGTTGGTGCTGATTGTAATCAAGAAGATTGTAGTTTTCTGTGTACAATAAATAAATATCAAAATTACATATATTCTTGTGTATCTCTTGATGTGATGATTGCACTTATGACTCATGATTGATTTAAATGATGAATATGATTATTTGATTAATGCTTGATATACTCTGGTTGATTAAAAGAAGGTAAAATTTTTATAATTTCTCTCACACTGATTCACCCCCCCTCTCAGTGTGGCCATTGTGTCCAACATTTGGTAGTAGAGAAGGACTTCATCACAAGCCTTTCAATCTTGAAGGAGATATGTGGACACACAACGGAGACAAAAGTAGAGTCATCAAGCAATGATGTTGCTATACTTGATGTGATAGACTATTTCAGTTGGAGGAGCAAGATGAAGGCATATCTAACTAATTTTGGTGTTTGGGAGATTGTGATCAATCCACCCACTCCATCAATTAACAAGGGCAAGTTTACTCCACAAAATGAAGCAAAGAAGGATAATACTACATCCTTGAAGTTCCTCATGGATGGAATTCCCACCTTAGTGAAATAAAGTGAAGGAGAGTACACTTCAGCTAAAGACCTTTGGTTCAAATTGGAAAGCGAGTATCAAAAGGGAAGACCAGACACTGAAAAGACAGATCAGGAATCAGAAGACAAGACTTCGGAAGAGGTCAATCAAGAAGAATAAAATCAAGAAGTGGAATCTAGTAAAGGTATGGATTCTTTTGATTGTAATTATAGCATGTTTGATGAAATTGATAAGGTTCTTGCAGAAGATTATGAAGTTCTATCAAAGGATGCATGGGAGATACATCTCACTTTGATAAATATCGATCTCAGAGAAAATTGTATCTTGAGCACTGTAAATCTGAACCATAGTGAATTCACAAGATTCAAAAGGATAATCTTGGAGTCTTTGAATGAATATCAGCATAAGAACATGACAATGAGTGTATTGCTTGTGAATCTCAAACACAAGGATAAAGATTTGCAGGATCACTTGGAAGACAAGGATGCTGAAGTTCAATGACTAAATATTAATTTGATTATTCAAAATGAATAATAAGAAGAGCTTGGTAAAGTTTTAGAATAGCTTGAAGAAACTAGAAAGGCCAATCTTGATTTAAAGACTCAGCTGGAGGAATCCAAGAGGATAGAATAAATCTTGAAGAATCAGTTGGAAGAAAAGGAGCAGACAATCCAAAAGATGGATATGGAGGTATTTGGTCTCAAGAAGAAAGGTGAAAAGGCTAATGCCTTTGTCAAGTTCAAGGACAGTTCAATTGTCCTAGATAATATCTTGTATTTCCAAAGATCTCCATGTGACAAGACTGGTCTTGGTTACAAGAAGAAGGGAGAAAAATATGAAGATAGCTCTTGGTCTCTCCAGACTCCAGAAGCAGGTCCATCAACATCCAAAGCTACTCCCAATGCACCTTCACATGACAACCAGGACTTTGGAAGTTCAAAATTGCAACAAGGAGTTAGGTCTATTCCTCAAATCACGATAAGAAAAGAAACAACTCCAAGATGGAACCAAAGTCCCGAGTATGAAATGGATTTAATGGTTGCTTTTACTTTTGTTCTAACTGTGGTCATATGGATATGGATTGTAGAGTATATGAAAGAAGAAGTGTCGGAATCCCCAATGATAAAGTTAGATGCTCGAAATGTAACCAAGCTGGACATATTGCTTCTACTTGCTGCACATAGAGATGCTACACCTGTAGTGGGTTTGGTAACAAAGCCCAAGAATGTGCAAGTCAAAGAAGTCAACCAAGGGGGAGCCCTTCATACAAATTAGGAAGAAGAACCAGTGAACCTTGGAAGAATACCAATGCAGAAATATTTGAAGATCAGAAGACAAAGGCCTACTGTCCGAGACACTCTCAGGCATGGAGACATGAAGTTGATCAAAGAAGTGTTGGAAGTTTAAATAGCTCAATCAGGTGCTGGACATGAAACCATGTTGGTCACATTGATGCATATTGTCGTACGATGAGGTGCTATGGTTGCAGTGGCTTTGGGCACAAAGCTCAAGATTGTTGGAGTACACATAAAAAACCCATGAGAAGTTTCCTATACTTCTTATCAAGGAAAGACGATACATATGAAGGAACAAATGTTGAAAGGACAAATGCCAAGAAGCAAGTACGGATGAATAAGACCGAGCAGTTATAGATAGGAGAGATTGATCATTGCATGGAGGATGGCTGCCATATGGCAAGCCCATATTAAGGTCTCTCAAAGAAATTAGCACACCTTGAGTTCATGAGGTTGGAGGATGAAATCAAAGGAGAAAGGATGAATACTCCAAGATTACAAATAGTTCCTAGGATCGTTCATATTGACAAGGGGAGAAGTGATCAGTGAGTTCAGATGTAGATATGTGGACACCCTTTTCCATTGATGCCAAAGGGGGAGAGATGAAGACAAAAGGGGAGCATGCTCATAGGAGGAGCATGATTTGTTGCCATCAATGACAAAGGGGGAGATTGTTAATGAAATTGTCATTCATGCCAATATGGACTTGTAGTGGCCCCACTAGTTTTCATTGATGCAGCCAAGTCCCACATGCAGTGCCTTGGTCCCCTTATAGAGTGGGATTGTGCCTTGAAGCACCTTGTACCTAGTTTACAAGGTCCCTGTACCCACATGGTTGTATCTTGAAGCCACCACCTTGTTGAAGATGTTGAAGACCCTGCTGATGGTGCTTCCCTCAAGATGATGCTAAATCCTTTATGGACAGTGGAGAAGCCTTGGATGGGTTGAAGAAGCATTAATGACCCATTCTATGGTCATTTATTCTCTGATGGTATCATGGTACCCTAGGAGAAGTTATGGAAACCACACAGGAGGTAGCATGATGTATCTTGGCCCTTGGAGGTCCCCTTGTGTGGTTGAGATGGTTTAAGAAGCCCATGAAGCCTCTTGCATGGTGAAGAAGTCCTTTGACCCACAATTGATGGTTTAAAGGTCCTTCTACTCTTTATGAACATGATGTAGGTTGATGGGGTCTTAGAACCGTTGGAGATGGTCCTAGGGCATGAGAAATCCTTGGCACCCACTTATATGGTGGCATGATAGCACTTGGACACTTGATTGATTGTGGATGATGACATGGCACCTTGATGACGATGCGGTGGAGACACTTTCACGGCGCACATGCCTTGATATTGAGGTCAAATGCATACCCTTGGCTAAGGGTCCTTGGTCCTTGATGAAGCCCTTGAGGCTTGTGGTAAATTTGATAAAGTATGGAAACAACACCCTAATGTTGAACATTTTGTGGTGACATAAGTTATTTGTGGTAAAGGACACCCTTGCTTATGGTTATGGAGGACACTCTTGCTTTTGGTAAGAAGCTTGTAAAACAAAATAAAATAAAATCAAAGGAATGTGTGACAAAACAAAAAATAAAAACATAAAAATAAAATACAAACCTCGAAATTAGCTCCAAAATCAATTCAAAAATAAATTACAAATTCAACTTCGAAATAATTTTTTTTGGCAAGTCAGATCCATAAAAAATCCATAAAAATGTGTATAAATAAATCATAAATGCTTTCATTTGGAGTGTGCAATTCCAAATGAAGGATAAATCCTCTGAATTTCGGGTAGGGAAACAATCCACTAAGGCAGCGAAGGAGCAATGATTGCAATTTTTTATAGACCGAAATTTATAGAGAGGGATTTTTTTTTTTGGTTTCATTTGTTTTCTTGCCACCATTTGCAGCAGCAGATCCAAGGCTTTTTCGTCATGAATTTTGTAGCACACTTTGAGCTCGTGACTGAGGCTATTGACTGTGGGAAGCTCACTTCCCTAGGAGGTGCAATTAATTGTGTATTAGAAGGACTGTGCCCTAATTCTCAGTGGAGGTTTGGAGCAGTGTACAATCGCCTTTATTCAGTAGTCTAAACAATCCTATTTTTGTAGCAGCTGAGGGTAAACCATAGTCCAAGTTTGCTTGAAAACAAGTGCATAGATTAATGGACAAGCTACCACACAATCAGCCTTAGGTTCACAAGCAATGTGAACTTGATTGAATTTTTACATAGTTGTTAACAAATAGTCTGAACTTGATTGGAGCTTTCCACAGAGATCTTTTGGTGAAAAGGTCTGAATTCTGAATGGAAGTATTCCTTAGGACAATCCATTTTCATTTGGTATTGGATAATGATCAGTTAGGTGGCAGCTTGGTACACAAATTTTGACATGGAATGTTGAGTCTGAAGCTTGCTATTCAATAGTTCACTGTTTCCCTTATTCATTTGCTTGGAGACCCAGCAGCAAGAAGGATGACATTCTCTTGATGATGAACACCTTGATGAAGATCATAAAGATATGATGATGATGAAGCAATAAAAGATGGATTATGAAACAAAAAACAAAGTACACAAATAGTGAAGAGACTAATGTTTGACAGACCCAGATGAAGATGATGATGATAATATAGTGAAGTGAACAGTAATGCAGATGGACATGTATACAGTGATATGGATCCAT
The DNA here is from genome assembly GCA_027924585.1 of Larix kaempferi. Lineage (NCBI taxonomy): Eukaryota > Viridiplantae > Streptophyta > Pinopsida > Pinales > Pinaceae > Larix > Larix kaempferi. Next base: position 16,261,069 of record BSBM01000030.1, read on the forward strand.
GCTTGACTAGCTTGACCAACAGTGATTGATGATTGATGAGCAGAGATTGACCATCTTGATCAGCAATGTATTGAATAGACGTTGATGACTACGCAGTGTTGCAGCGGTGAAGAGTTATAGAAGATTGAATTGCAGTGATTGACCAATAGGTTGATGTCCAAATAGTGATGAGAAGAAGTTGACGATCCCAAATGGATGTGCAGAGGAACATGAGTAGAGATTGATGCAAGTAGAGTCTTGCGCTTGAGGATTGGACTCCTCAACCCTTTCTTAGTTTGAGCTAAGAAAACCAGGCTGGGTCTTGTTACAAGATTTGGTGCTCTTTTCATCAAGGGGTGCTTATTGTAATCGAGAAGATTGTAGTCTTCCATGTACAATAAATAAAGATCAAAATTACATATATTCTTGTGTCTCTCTTGATGTGATGATTACACTTATGAATCATGATTGATTTAAGTGATTAATATGATTATGTCATTAATGCTTGATATACTCTGGTTGATTAAAAGAAGGTAAAAGGTTTATAATTTCTCTCACACTGTTTCACCCCCCTCTTAGTGTGGCCATTGTGTCCAACAAAAATCACCCTTTGGAGATTGATCTTCAAGCGTCGATTGTGGTAGCTACGGTCAGCTATTTTCGACATCATCAGTGTCAGGTAGGACTAAACTCTGTCTTGCATCTTTCTAGTTGATTATTTTTTCATTTCATGGTTAATTATTAGAGCTTTTTTAATTGTAAAAGAGGGGATTGCATGCGCCCTAGGCGATGCGCTTTCCCCTTGCGGGATGTGGGTCGAGAGCTCTCTGATGCACTTCCCATATGGAAAAAGAGCATCGTCGGTGCTATCCAGGGTGCGTAAGGAAAATCCCACGAGAAAAATTTAAAAATAGGGCCAAAAGGGCCCAACACAATGTTTTGGAAAGGTACTAATGCTTGTTTAATTGTAGTTTGGAGAGTTTTTTACTCACATCATGGTCCAATGGAAGGAAAGGGAACACAAAATGGAAGATTCCAATGCGAAAAATGACCCAAATTACATGAATGCATTGAAACCATGTGGCTTGTTAAAGTTCTTTCACGTACTACGCATGAGGGCCAAAGTTCTGTTACTAGACCACTTGATCAAGTTGTGGGACCCTGATCAAAAGAAATTCCAAGTTGGTGTCCACACTTTGACCATAGATGTGGAAGACATCTACTTTCTAATGGGGTTGTCCAGGCGGGGTGCCCTAGTTTCATTATCAGGGCCACGAGGTAGTGACTAGTCCACAAATAGCTTGGTAGCTCAATGGTGTACTCGAGGGACACAAATGCTTGCTAGGAAGATTCCCATCAAGAATGTGCGAGATAGACCACTACGGATAGTTTTTTTCACCATAGAGAGGGTGGTGGGGAGAAGGGATCCTCATTAGGCGACCAAGGCCCATATGATCTACACCATAGATTGTATGGATCCTATAGTGTTTAAATGGTGCGAGGGGATCCTCGCAAGCCTAAAGTAACAACTCACCAAGTGTCGCAAGGGTGAGAAAAAGCAGTTCAGGTCTGGATCTTCCGTAGTCTCATTCTTCCTGGAACATGTTCCACTGTTACGGCCTCATGTGGAGATAAACGATCTCGATCCACGAAATCCTCACATGGTTAGGTGGTATGAGGTCATGGACATCCATGGAGGCAAGGGACCATCATCAGCTATTGTCCTTCTTTAGGTGGCTACGCAGGCAGCTCCTCATGGTTGAGGACTATCCATATACAGGTATCGATTTCAGGGGTGATCGAGACTTGGTCATTCATGAGGGAGAGCAGTGGGGGAACCTAGGTAAGAATGAAAAATCTGTTGTGTTTATTCATTTTATATTTTTCTTATGTTTTATGGTAGTACTGATGGTTCATACTTGTTTTGGTGCAGATGTTGGTCCATCTCGACCTGCAGGATCTTCTCCCATCAAGAGGAGAGGATCAATACGTGACATCGCGGCTACTCAGCGGGATCTAGCAGAGGAGTTAGATGAGATGGAGGAGAACCTACATAGACTTACGGTGGACATCCCAAATATATCCATTGACGATCTTCCTCGCGAGTACCAGCGCTGCACAGCTGGAGTGATATGGCGTTTTGGTCCGTTTCTACATAGAGTATCCAAAGCCATCATCTGTTCCCATGAGTGTCCTAGGGAGTAGCTCATGTGTGATGTATATGTACTGAAATCCATGGGATTCAAACATTTGTAGTCAGGACTTACTGAAAGCTCATGTGCTTCAGATTTTGTACCAGTACCACATTTTTGTATTATACCGACATGATGATCTATATATATATACAAAATATTATTCACGGCTTTATATACTGTGTTTCATTGATGATTTTGGGATCTTGTCCATTTTTAGATTACACTATAAATAATTTACATGTTATGTCATTTTCACATCTTTTGAGTAAAATGTTTTATGAATGTGCAATGTACCAATCCAATATGAAATTGGCCATGGAGTCAACAACAGTGTTCATGTCTCTCGGAATATGCAGGTATTGAATGACTCAAAGGACCTCTCCAAGAGACGTACTCGTCAAAATAGACGGAGTAACGTGGGGTTGCAGACAGCGTATACATGGTTAATATGAGAGACCACTAATTGTGAGTCAAGGTGGACAATAATGTGGTCCATACCCAAGAAAAGAGTGTCGGTCAACAATCCAATCACCGTGTTCAACTTACGAGAATGAGGTACATATGGAGTTATTTTTAAGCTCTTTTTTGACTCCTTAAAATTGTAAATATTGTCATGTAGGCTTGTCTCTTTCAATTTAAAATGTTTTGAAAGAACATCCATTGGGTATATGTTTACCCCTTTTCTGGGCTGCATGGGTTAATTACGAGAAAGGAATAATCTAGTCAAATTTGGCTAGAAGAGTTCTCCATCATATCATTATATTTTTTTCGGACGTTGGGGACTAAATCTATGAAAAAACACACCTTGGAGTCTTCTTTAATTTTTTCAAACTCCCTAAATATGACAACACTAGCGAGTATTAACTACCCGGCCTAAAAATAATCCACAGGATAGTATCTTACAAAGTATTATTTTATCTTTTCTTCAAGCTCGTTAAAAAATGAAGAACGATTCGAGTTTACTTCTTGGTGCTCATTAAAACTTTACAATGAAGATATTATCGATCATACTTCTATCTCTTGTTCGAGCTCATTAAAAATTGAAATAGAAAAAAGGGGGGAGCGGTGGAGAAATCCATTGTCTTTTTCATTCAAAAGGTATCATATTGTACATCACCCTTGAACATGTTACTTGTTTGTGTCTTTGTCTTATAGTTGGTTTATAGCCTTGCTTCAGAACCATACCATTTTCTTCAATCACAGTACTTCTCTGATTAGTTACTCTTCCAATCTGTATGGAGAGTATTTCGATGCCTCCTATGTCATTGCAGTATGATCGATATGGTGCTTGAGTCTATGATGGCTAGTCATATAGTTTTCATGCTATATGATCATGGGAATGTGAACCTCAGCTGGCTATTCTGAAGTAATGTTGACATTGTCTGTCGGTCATCCCTATGTGAGCATGTTGTACTTGGTGGTCATACTTCTTTATCACATCTCTCAATATTTGTTTCATGTCGATTGATGGGGGATACATTAACACCGTCCTTTGACGGATTCCTTCCTATCGATAGCAACTCATCATCTTGGAAGTCACTCTAGAAACCTTTGTAACTTAGGGCTTCGAGTGATCAATGGCATGTCTTTCTTGCATTCAAGAAGGGGTAAATATCATTGAATCCTAATAGAGTAATTCTACGAATGTTCGTCATCAGCTCATCTATTCACACTCGCTAGAATGTAATATGTGTCTTGGGATCCATTATCATCATTGGTGGACTCCCTTGCTTTTGTTAACTATAGCATCATTAGCTCGTAATCACACAGATTCTCACATGTTCGACCTCAACACATATATTCACAAGTTGTAGAATCACACCATCCGGGTTTAGACAAAGACGTCGGCTTTAGGGATTTCTTTCCCATCAATTTGCGTTGGAGTTATATGAGGAGTCACAATATTGTATGAGGACCATGTGCACACTCTCATTGGTGTTATTTGTCTTCCTCATATGTATATTGTATATCGCGACATAGATCCACACTGTATTGGTCGGTGGTTATGATCTCATTGTTTCACATAGATCCACACTATATTGGTTAGAGTCTATGTTATTTGTCATGGCATGGATCCAATTTTTTATTTCTTGTGGCCTTGGGTCTCACAAATCATTCATTGGTATGGAGTATATTTTATTAGTGGCCATATTTTGTCCCACTTTTACCGAGCATGGGTATGCCCACCTTGTGTATAATATATACATACCCGGTTGATGTTTTGTAGGTTCTCTACAGTTTCTTGTATCTCTGACATTTACCTTGACTTGTTTTTAAAAAGTCTTTCAGCCATCATCTTCTCTTCTGACCTCACACTTTAGGGGACATCTGTTATACTCTTATTTTCCACCTTGGGTTTATTGGAGATCCCACTTTATTGCCTAGTTGAGACACTTACCTTGTACCTTTCTCTCACCTCATTTTGCCTCTTTTTTGTATACTATCATTAATCCACCTATACCTCCACCTCCACCCAACCATCCAAAGTTTAAATAACCATTAATTAATAGTAAAAAATAAACAAAAATAAATCCTTGATCATGATGAGTTATTGATGTAGCATAACTAAGTATCCTAAATTATGGATTGTGAGAAAAATCATTAATTCAACTCCACCTCCACCTCCACCTAAGCCCATCCGTCCAAAATTTTAAATAACCAACTCATTATTTAAGCTCCATCCATCTAAAGAAATTTGTAAATAACCATTAATTAATATTAAAAAACCAAAAAACAACCTTAATCATTATGAGTTATTTTTTAGGTGGATCCAATAAATAAGTATCTTAAATAACTTAAATAATTGATTGTGAGAAATATCATTAATTCAACTCCACCTCCATGCATCCAAAGTTTTAAATAATCAACTTATTAATTAACCTCCATCCACCCCACTAAAATTTTAAATCACCTTTAATTGCACATAAGAGGGTAGGGGTGGATGTGTAACTCCTTCCGTGCTCCTCCTAGAACTGTCCTTTTTAAAATATAATAAAAAAATAAAGCATATATATATAACTAAACAAATTAGATAAATTAAAACAAAAAGCATGACACTACACATTTGAAAAATGTCCATATTGCAAATTTTGAAGAAGGGTTTACACCTCATAGAAATTTGATCCCTCTCCCTTTCCGTAGATCCCCTTTTAAATGGATCTATGCTGGTAAATATTAAAACCCCCAAAAGAACCAACCATAATCAAGATGAGTTATTTCTTGAGTGGATGGCATAAATAAGTATTGTAGGTCACCCAACCCATTTGTTGTTTGCTCTGTTGCTGCTGCTGCTATCTTCAGTGATGGATACTCACGAACCACTATGGGAATTTTTTTTTCCAAATCCAGCTACCATCACCGGGGAAAACCTTTCTCTTGAACATGAAAACATGCAGTCGCCTCCTAGTCGCCTCATAATACCAGCCGGTTTCAGTCCCAGCATCTTGTTGGACTCTCCAGATGTTTCTAATGTGCAGTTGGACTTCCACTGGTTCTAATATGCAAGTCGACTGTCCCGCTCTTTCTAATGTACAGGTACGTTGGTTTGTTCAGTGTTTTGTTTGTTTGGGAAGTAAAGTTAGTTGTTCATTGTTTTCTCTAGGTTTATATGATGGGTTTAGTGTATATTTGAATAAAAAGATTTAGTTTAATTAGGAAATAAAACTTTAGTTTAGATGTCTGAAGAGGTTTATGTAGTACTTCACTATGCAAAAGATTGTGATTTCTTTTAAACCGTCTAAGTAATTGGGCTGAATGAGAGGCTTTCCAACCTAATAAGATTGCGGGGATTTCATTCACACCTCAATAGCTCCCTGTTCAGCTAGTTAGCTAATATATCTATTATTATTAATTTTGACAAAGTCCAAACAGACCTTCATACAACTATATAAAGTCTCTTAAGCCTTCTTCATAATACTTAGTCTTTATTTCTCTTATGTTTCTGAGTTATTTCCTCATTATTCAATTCTGATTTTAGTCTTTTAGTTATTATTTTGTTCTTTTTCCGAGTTATTTCCTCATTATTCACTTCTGATTTTAGTCTTTCAATTATTATTTTGAGAAGTGAATCTCTTCGTTAATCCTCACCATCCTTATTATAGATGAAATGGTACCACAGCAATTTACTCCAAGGCCAAATGACCGACTCATTTTTGTTTACTTGTTCACTCTTAGTCAGCCTTGAATTGCTTTGGCTCGCTAACCCTAGTCAATCATTTTTCAGATGTCGTCCATCAATGCGGTGTCAATGTTCAACAACGCACCGTTTTCAGTAACCAGGCTCCATGTCTGGCTCACCCACCATTCTCTTTTCGTGCCCTGAGATCTCTAGATCTCGATCTAACCATCACCGACACCCTGTCCTAGCTCTTCACTGGCTTCCCCTCTCATCGTTCTCTCTCTGCCCTAGGCCGCACATGGTAAAGATGCCAAAATATGTGATTTCAAAGAGCTTAAATTTTTTTTGTTTGATGCTGCCTTATCTGCTGAAAAGGATATGGTTCATTGTTCCTACTGCTTCGATTCATATGTCAGAAAATTATATGATTTAAATGTCTGCTTCATTGTTTCTACTGCTTCAATTCCTATGTCATGTAATAGAGACTGTTTTGATGCATAATCTGAAAATAGTAATGGAGCTAATATCTATATAGGAGATAATAGATCATATCAAATCAAAGGTCATGAAGATATATGTAGGAAAAACAAATTCATAATATAATGTATGTGTAGAAAATTCATAATATATGTATGTGTAGAATTTAATTTCAGCTTCCACGGTTGTAGGAAAAGAAAATTGAATTTGTTAGGTCACAATGCTTTGAAAAATATATGATCATTACAATGTTGTAGCAGTAGGAATAAGAGTTGGAGGACTATATACTGGATATAAGGGAAGGGACATTAGATCTTGGCATCGATCTGGATGTCACTAAAAGAATTATGGCATAAAAGGTTCCGACACATTAATCATAACGATTTCGTTACTTCAAAAGAAGGAAAACGGAAAGTGAATTCCAATTCTTAAGTATGAACCTCCTAAATGTGAAGGATGTGCATTACAGGGAAGAATTTCTCACACATACTGAGCTTTAAAAACCAAATACTATTGATTTAATACAAAGAGATGTATGTGGTCCTAGTCTCTCTTGGTGGAGCATACTTGGATTAATTTTACGAGGCATAAAAGTGGTGTTTTTGAGTATTTTAAAAAAATTAAGAATTTGGGAAAAAAAAACCAGGAGCACGGCATTCTGGTTGGAAGAACAGTGATGAAGAGTGCTAGAGCAAAGGCATCCAGAGGTCTCGTCTAAGCTGGGGTGTGCCCGTGGGAGGCCGTTGCCTTGTAAGCATATGCCCAGGCTGAATGAAGCTCGTTGTATGAAAATGAAAAGGAGCCGTGAAATAGGGTTAGGGTTACTGTGTGAGTTGGCTGAAGCAGAAGCGGTTCATGGGATGAACATAGATCTGGTGCCTTCTCTGAGGATGAAGATTCCATGTGTGGCTTAGGGCAGAGAGAACGATGAGAGGGGAAGCCAGTGAAGAGCTAGGACAGGGTGTCGGTGATGGTTAGATCGATATCTAGAGATCTCAGGGCACGAAAAGAGAATGGTAGGTGAGCCAGACATGGAGCCTGGTTACTGAAAACGGTGCGTTGTTGAACATTGACACCGCATTGATGGACGACATCTGAAAAATGATTGACTAGGGTTAGCGAGCCAAAGCAATTCGGGGCTGACTAAGAGTGAACAAGTAAACAAAAATGAGCGGGTCATTTGGCCTTGGAGAAAATTGCCGTGGTACCATTTCATCTATAATAAGGATGGTGAGGATTAACGAAGAGATTCACTTCTCAAAATAATAACTGAAAGACTAAAATCAGAATTGAATAATGAAGAAATAACTCGAAAAAAGAACAAAATAATAACTAAAAGACTAAAATCAGAATTGAATAATGAGGAAATAACTCAGAAACATAAGAGAAATGAAAGACTAAGTATTATGAAGAAGGCTTAAGAGACTTTATATAGTTATATGAAGGTCTGTTTGGACTATGTCAAAATTATTAATAATAGATATATTAGCTAACTAGCTCAACAGGGACCTATTGAGGTGTGAATGAAATCCCCGCAATCTTATTGGGTTGGATAGCCTCTCATTTAGCCCAATTACTTAGACGGTTTAAAAGAAATCACAATCTTTTGCATAGTGAAGTACTACATAAACCTCTTCAGACATCTCATCTAAAGTTTTATTTCCTAATTAAACTAAATCTTTTTATTCAAATGTACACTAAACCCATCATATAAACCTAGAGAAAACAATGAACAACTAACTTTACTTCCCAAACAAACCAACCTACTTGTACATTAGAAAGAGCGGGACAGTCGACTTGCATATTAGAACCAGTGGAAGAGTCCAACTGCACATTAGAAACATCTGGAGAGTCCAACAAGATGCTGGGACCGAAACCGGCTGGTATTATGAGGCGACTAGGAGGCGACTGCATGTTTTCATGTTCAAGAGAAAGGTTTTCCGCGGTGATGGTAGCTGGATTTGGAAAAAAAAATTCCCATAGTGGTTCGTGAGTATCCATCACTAAAGATAGCAGCAGCAGCAACAGAGCAAACAACAAATGGGTTGGGTGACCTACAATACTTATTTATGCATCCACTCAAGAAATAACTCATCTTGATTATGGTTGGTTCTTTTGGGGGTTTTAATATTTATCAGCATAGATCCATCTAAAAGGGGATCTACCTAAAGGGAGGGATCAAATCTCTATGAGGTGTAAACCCTTCCACAAAATTTACAATATGGGCATTTTTCAAGTGTGTAGTGTAATGTTTTTAGTTTTAAATTATCTAATTTGTGTAGTTATATATATATGCTTTATTTTTTTATTATATTTTAAAAAGGACAGTTCTAGGAGGAACACGGAAGGAGTTACACATCCACCCCAATCCTCTTATGTGTAATTAAAAGTGATTTAAAATTTTAGTGGGGTGGATGAAGGTTAATTAATAAGTTGGTTATTTAAAACATTGGATGCGTGGAGGTGGAGGTGGAGTCGAAATAATGATATTTCTCACAATCAATTAGTTAAGTTATTTAAGATACTTATTTATTGGATCCACCTAAAAGATAACTCATAATGATTAAGGTTGTTTTTTTGGTTTTTTAATATTAATTAATGGTTATTTACAAATTTAGTTAGATGGATGGAACTTAAATAATAAGTTGGTTATTTAAAATTTTGGACGGATGGGCTTGTGGAGGTGGAGGTGGAGTTGAATTAATGATTTTTCTCACAATCCATAATTTAAGATACTTAGTTATGCTACATCAATAACTCATCATGATCAAAGATTTATTTTTGTTTATTTTTTACTATTAATTAATGGTTATTTAAAAATTTAGTTAGATAGATGGTGGTAAAATAATGAGCTAGTTATTTAAAACTTTGGATGGTTGGGTGGAGGTGGAGGTATAGGTGGATTAATGATAGTATACAAAAAAGAGGCAAACTGAGGTGAGAGAAAGGTACAAGGTAAGTGTCTCAACTAGGCAATAAAGTGGGATCTCCAATAAGCCCAAGGTCGAAAATAAGAGTATAACAGATGTCCCCTAAAGTGTGAGGTCAGAAGAGAAGATGATGGCTGAAAGACTTTATAAAAACAAGTCAAGGTAAATGTCATAGATACAAGAAACTACAGAGAACCTACAAAACATCAACCGGGTATGTATATATTATCCACAAGGTGGGCATACCCATGCTCGGTAAAAGTGGGACAAAATATGGCCACTAATAAAATATACTCCATACCAATGAATGATTTGTGAGACCCAAGGCCACAAGAAATAAAAAATTGGATCCATGTCATGACAAATAACATAGACTCTAACCAATATAGTGTTGATCTATGTGAAACAATGAGATCATAGCCACCGACCAATACAGTGTGGATCTATGTCGCAATATACAATATACATGTGAGGAAAACAAATAAAACCAATGAGAGTGTGCACATGGTCCTCATACAATATTGTGACTCCTCATATAACTCCAACGCAAATTGATGGGAAAGAAACCCCTAAAGTCGACGTCTTTGTCTAAACCCGGATGGTGTGATTCTACAACATGTGAATATATGTGCTGATGTTGAACATGTGAGAATCTGTGTGATTACGAGCTAATGATGCTATAGCTAACAAAAGCAAGGGAGTCCACCAATGATGATAATGGATCCCAAGACACATATTACATTCTAGCAAGTGTTAATAGATGAGTTGATGACGAACATTTGTAGAATCACTCTATTAGGATTCAATGATGTTTACCCCTTCTTCAATGCAAGAAAGACATGCCATTGATGACTCGAAGCCCTAAGTTACAAAGGTTTCTAGAGTCACTTCCAAAATGATGAGTTGGTGTCGATAGGAAGGAATCCGTCAAAGGACGGTGTTAATGTATCCCCCATTAATCGACATGAAACAGATATTGAGAGATGTGATAAAGATGTATGACCACCAAGTACAACATGCTCACATAGGGATGACTGACACACAAGGTCAACATGACTTCAGAATAGTCGGCTGAGGTTGACATTCCCATGAGCATATAGCATGGAAACTATGTGACTAGCCATCATAGACTCAAGCACCATATAGATCATACTACAATGACATAGGAGGCATCAAAACACTCTCCATACTGATTGGAAGAGTAACTAATCACAGAAGTACTGTGATTCAAGAAAATGGTATGGTTCTGAAGCAAGGCTATAAACCAACTAGAAGACAAAGACACAAACAAGTAACATGTTCAATGGTGATGTACAATATGATGCCTTTTGAATGAAAAAGACAATGGATTTCTCCACCCCTCTCCCCTTTTTTCTATTTTTCTAATTACCTTTTTCAATTTTTAATGAGCTCGAAGAAGTAAACTCGGATAGTTCTTCATTTTTTAATGAGCTTGAGGAAAAGATAAAATAATGCTTTGTAAGATACTATCGTGTGGATTATTTTTAAGCCGTGGTAGTTAATACTCGCTAGTGTTTTCATATTTAGGGAGTTTGAAAAAATTAAAGAAGACTCCAAGGTGTGCTTTTTCATAGATTTAGTCTACAACATCCAAAAAAAATATAATGATATGATGAAGAACTCTTCTAGCCAAATTTGACTAGATTATTCCTTTCTCATAATTAATCCATGCAGCCCGGAAAAGGGGTAAACATATACCCAATGGATGTTCTTTCAAAACATTTTAATGTGTGAAAGAGACAAGCCTACATGACAATATTTACAATTTTAAGGAGTCAGAAAAGAGCTTAAAAATAACTCCATATGCACCTCATTCTCGTAAGTTTAACGCGGTGATTGGATTGTTGACCGATGCTCTTTCCTTGGGTATGAACCACATTATTGTCCACCTTGACTCACAATTAGTGGTCTCTCATCTTAACTGTGTATAAGCTATCTGTAACCCCACGTTACTCCGTCTATTTTGACGAGTACGTCTCTTGGAGAGGTCCTTTGAGTCCATTCAATACCTGCATATTCAGAGAGACATGAACATTGTTGTTGACTCCATGGCCAATTTCATATTGGATTGGTACATTCCACATTCATAAAACATTTTACTGAAAAGATGTGAAAATGACATAACATGTAAATTATTTATAGTGTAAGCTAAAAATGGATAAGATCCCAAAATCATCAATGAAACATAGTATATAAAGTCGTGAATAATATTTTGTATATATATATATATATCATGATGTCAGTATAATACAAAAATGTGGTACTGGTACAAAATATGAAGCACATAAGCTTTCAGTAAGTCCTGACTACAAAAGTTTGAATCCCATGGATTTCAGTACATATACATCACACATGAGCTACTCCCTAGGACACTCATGGGAACAGATGATGGCTTTGGATACTCTACGTAGAAAAGGACAAAAATGCCCTATCACTCCAGCTGTACGGCACTGGTACTCGCAAGGAAGATCATCGATGGATATATCTAGGATGTCCACCATAAGTCTATGTAGGTTCTCCTCCAGCTCATCTAACTCCTCTGCTAGATCCCACTGAGCAACCACGATGTCATGTATTGATTCTCTCCTCTCGATGGGAGAAGATCCTGCAGGTCGAGATGGACCAACATCTGCACCAAAACAAGTATGAACCATCAGTACTACCCAAAAACATAAAAAAACTATAAAATGAATAAACACAGCAGATTTTTCATTCTTACCTAGGTTGCCCCACTATTCTCCCTCATGAATGACCAAGTCTTGGTCACCCCTTAAATCGATACCTGTATATGGATAGTCCTCAACCATGAGGAGATTCCCGCGTAGCCACCTAAAGAAGGTGAGACCATAGCTGATGATGGTCCCCCGCCTCCATGGATGTCCATGACCTCATACCACCTAACCATGTGAGGATTTCGCGGATCGAGATCCCCAACCTGTAAGGGAGGATTTGTTACTTTCAGGGTTTAAGAGCTGAGCCGATGCTGTGGAATGTATTACAGTTTTTGTTTGGTATTTTGAAGAGGTTCAGACATCACGCTGGTTGCACGTGAGTGTTTCGTTATAATGCAAGATCTCTTCATGAAGGTATTATCTCGTTTCAGAAAGTTATTGTTTGTCTGTAATTTTTTCTTTCAACAGTGTATTGTAGCTTTTAACCACCGCATGCATTTGTTGGAAGGTACCTCTCGTCTACGAGCTTGTTTGGTTTTTGAAGCTTGTAATATCCCAAATTTTTGGACTAACTATTTTGGTTGTTATATTGGGCCATGGCCCCAACACCTATGTTTTATTTGGAGTATTGGGCATGAGCCCTAGCACCTATGATTTATTATTTTATATATATATTGACATATCAGGCATGGACCCTGACTAACTGCTTTATTTGACTGTATACTCGACGAAAAGGCCCCGATGTTGTAATGATGTTCTTCAGCTTTGATATGGGTACAAACCATAATATACTGAGATGATCTTTTATTACTTACTGTGCAGAGCTATGATTTTACATGATTTGACTTATGAGTGTGTTGAGCGTGGACTCAGAAGCACACATATAACCTATGTACTGGGAAAAAGCCCCGATGTACCTAGAAGAATGTTTATGTACTGGGAGTAAGCGTTGAGGTACATTGAGTGTTGGGCCTAAGCCCTGAAAGCACTGCAAGCTTGATAAATGAATACCGGATTCGAGGCAACTTAAATATTCTAGATGTGCCTCACAACCACATTCTAGCACTAGTGTTGAGCAGAGGCTCTAGAATTTCACTAGCGTAATGCCCATGTGAGAGTGTTGAGTTAAAAGGCTCTGAAGAGCACTCAGGGTTACTCGATCTTAAAGTGTTGAGTCGAAAGGACTCTGAATAACACTTTTACTTTCATCACACTTATTTTATTTTTATTAAATGATTCATCTTTTATCTATCATCAAGTACTGCGGGAACTACCATGTTAAACAAGGGAATCCGACATGCAAAGAGAGAGAGAGTAGAGGTGCCTATCCAATTTTACCGAGACCATCCAAAGAATTGGACCTTGTCCTTAAAAGATAAAAGGAGTATCATGTGAAGATATATAATTTAATAAAAGATAATTACCAGTAGTCTTCTATGACTAACATGTATAAAGGCCTCAAGGATAATGTTATTATTAAGAGTAGTAATAATAATGTTGTCATTATTTAATTATGAAATATATTTATTATAGATGGCTTATGCATTATGTAAATATTACTAAAGATGTGTTAATAGTTAAGTGAAATATTATTATTATTATTGTTATAATTATTGTTATTATAATTATTATTGAGAGCTTAAATCAAAATCACTTATAGTTAAACAATTGGAAAAGTTCTAGTTCAAAAGGACTAGATATTTATTAAATAATATCTTTTAAATATTAATTATTTAATTTAAAGAAACTAATTATTTCAACAGTCCTAATTAAAAGACTCCCCTACATAAAGAAGGCAGATCCCAAGTTTGAGGGCATCTATCTTTTTCATCATCTTCCTCTGATGGAAAGTAAAGGAAAGACTTCTGCTCCAAGAAACTGAACCAGCAGAACCCTAGGTCCTTATCTCTTTTGCATGTTGGAATCTAGCTCGGGGGGATCCATACAGAACTAGGAACGGTTGTAGGATCATGGTTGGGAGGAACACAGTAGCCCCAAAGTTATCGAGCTAAGGAAATCACCCTAACAAGTTAGCTAAATACAACAGGTTCTACATTAATTATTTTTTAGTGTGCAGGTTTCTACAGGAAGTAATCAAGTGCCAAGCAGCCAGGCTTCTATAGGAAGGGATCGAGTGCTCAAGCAACCAGGTATGTAGTAATAATTGTTCCATTTTCCAGTTGTAATAAACCTAGGCCTTTAAAATTTGAATTGATACTGCAGCATTGTTCTCAATACCAATATTATCAAACTTGGAGGTTCTTCCCAGAACCTAGTGGAGGGTCTAGCAGGTCTAGTCAAGCTAGCATGTGCTAGACAACACCCCAGGAGCAAACTTAGAGTTACTATATTATTTTAAATACTTATGTTTTTTTGTCTGAATTGTATTACTAATTTGTAGTACAGGGATCCCTTATGTTATCTTTAAATCATTTATTGTCATTCTCTCTATGCTTGAAAAACATTAAATAGAAATGATAACAGTTGCAAAGCATAGATCACATATCCTAGTCACACTACACATCAAATAGTTGAAGAGACCACAACAATATTCTTTATTTCTTTCTATTCTTTAAATCTAGGTATACTTCCATATTTTAAGACATCTCTACGATTCTACGAACAGCCAATTCTACAAAGAGACAAACGCAACAGCCATTTCAAGGAGAGATGAATTGTAAATATGGACTCATGCATTCCATCCCTTTTTCTTAACAACCCACTTTTTTAAACTTTTGAACCACAATGTTTATCATTCCAAAGATCAATAGCCCACAGTGCACATAGCTATTTCACCTATCGTTTTTCTTTAAACGTATCAACCTACTGGTCAAGAGATCAAACCCCACCCATGATGTTACTTTTGCCCCTGCTATCAAAATAAATCCTACAGTGTAGTATTAACCGCGACCCATATCTTTCCCCAAAAGAAAAACATTTAGTAGCTAGGGTTACAAGCAATTCCAGAAACACTGTAGTAAGAAAAGAACCAAAACTCATCGTGTAAATCATTCAGGAACTAAACATGGAAACATTAACAGTACCCATGAATTATTGAAAGTTGTAGCGAAATACAGTAGAAATTTCAAGGGTTACTACTTCTCAACACAACAGATATAGGCTCATAAAACTTACACTTAAACATTAAAACCCTGACAGACTCAAGGGTCGAATCCCACAATCAAAAGATAGGCATCTCCTACTATTCGATTTAAAAGGGCCAGGTTAGGTATTGAACCCCAAGAGCATTTAAAAGGCCCAGGTCCCATTCAACAATCTAGACAAGAGACAGGAGTATAAACTGACATCAACGTTTGAACCAAATCTTTCTATACAGAGGAGCAAAACATTTATCTTCTCGCTAGAAGTACTATCAGCATTTATTTTTAGACACATACAAATTCTTACATAAGACCCAGGGAACCGATGCATTCACACATTTATTGAGTCTCATATCAAAACGCAACAGTCTATTCCACATTACCAATAGTAAAACGAGACCCACAAATAAATACAGAAGAGTGTATTTTATTCTAATAAAAACCCATATTTACATTGGCATGCATATATCAAACACAACCGAGACCAACTCACAAAAATCCACAGCAACATAGAAACCTTCAGAATCTTCACCCATCGAAACAGTATTACAACGAGCACTTGAAACACCTGGTCATGCCAAAGGAGATCACCTTGGAGACTTCAAAACTTGAGTGAGCCAGAGGCATCACGAGTCTCCCCAATACAAATTTATCAAAACCTTCTCCAAATCACCAAGACAAATAGGTGTGAAGGGTTGAAAGAATCCCAGGACTTACAAGTCCAAATGCTTTGTACAGTTTGTAATGTTTCCCTTCTGATCCACGCAAAGAGTCACCCATACCTGTCAGTGAATGAAAGCGAAACGAAGTTAGGGTCTGGGCAGTTCAAAAGAAATTATAAGTAACGATAAGGAATTTTAAGTGTTAAACCAGGGATGCAATTACCTGTAGGATAAACTTCTACCTCGCCTTCGTGTTTTCCCAACCCTACCCTGGCCATGAGCGTAGCTCAGGCCAAGCGCAACCACCTCACAAATAGATCTAAAACCCTCGCAGCCAAAAGACCAAGTGAAACCATGACTTGTCCACTTTTGTGTAACCCTTGCTAAGGCCTTAGTCCAGCAGGCCAAAGGCCATGTGACTACCATGTGCAACATTATTACATCTAACTACCACAATAGGACCCTTTTGCGAAATTTAAAAAACTATATGGTGTGGTCGCGTAGGTCAAACACTCTTGGTTTATTAATACAAAAACAAAGATCTCAACCCCTTCATTTGGCACAAAGGGTGGTTCCACATTTGGTGTTTTGTTACATGGAGGAGTTGCCAACCATATGGCCACCAAAGGACACCTGCATGGAAAATGACAAATAATTATGCATTAGCGAAACGCTAAGTAAGTCCATAGGTTCCACCCATTCACACCTTACCTCTCAATGACTCCGCCAGAAGTGCTCAGAACAACCCCAAGGTTTCAAGGTGATACAACTTCCCTCATTAGGATCATCATGCCTGAGAATTGACAAGTAAACAATTGACATTTTAAACATACATAAATATTATATAGGATGAAAAGAGGCTGCTAGTATTATTTCATCACTGAACTTCACACAAGTATACTCATCATAAGTAATTCCACAACAAAAGCAAAATCGATAGAAATTACCTTGCTAGGAATTTTTCCCGAACTCCTAAATATCGAATGCAAGTACCAATAATTTTCATAGTGGTGAAGTTAATTTATAAATATATAATCTGTGATAGGAAAACTAGCAATAAGAAGACATTTTTTTATTTTTCTATTTTTAGGGTTATTACAAAGCTAAACTGTTAATAATGCTCAACCAACCAATAAGCTTTGGTAGTTTTCCCCCTGTAGGTTACTCTTGGACACTGTTGGCTGATAAGCTAGAGTTTGGAGATTTGGCCATCATGATCCTGTCTTTTGTTATGAAAGATGAAAGTATGGAAGATGTGATCTTGGCCTATTTTGATGTTGCCTTGCAGTGTTTCGTTGTAGAGTTGTTTGTTGAAATTGTAACTTCTGTTGAAGGGTTTAACCCTCAGTCATTTTAAATGAATGCAAATGTTCTAGTACAAGTTTGTAATGTTACTGTTACTCGTCATTTTTAAGAGCAAATCTCCACGACACATGTTAACTTATTTAAATGCTCACTTTATGAATATTTTGTATTGTTAATGGCTAAATGTCTCATGCTGAAAGTTGTACACCCTGAACTCATTCTTTTGTTGAAGAATTACCTTGACCGGTTCGAGAATAGAACTAAGTGTTGATACTCAGTCTCGTTTCTCTAAGGTTTTGTTTGAATGATTCCCTAACCCTTAATAGTTGATTATTTTGTTGTTGATGTCGAAATGCTTCCTTCGTTTAAGTGGATTTTGTAATGGGGAATGGAAACGTAACTGTATTTAACAAATGTTTAAATCTAAGCATTGAAAATAACATTTAGAAAGGATTGAGTCTTAAGCTGTGTGATTGGTTAAGGACTCGTTCGATATTATGGTTATTTTGATTTTCTTAGGTTTTTGAATGTAACCTAGAGCTGAGAAAAGAATTTTTGAATGGTTGAGCTTTGTCTTGTAACCTCTTTGTGACTTTTTAAGTTTGGGCATTTAAGATATGTAACTAGGGTTCTGTCAAAGGAACACTCGTTCTATAGTAGAGTTGTTTGTTTAAATAAAGAGCTATAATAACAACGATAAGATACATGTGAATAGTTTTTCTTACATAGTAGGTTTATTTGATAGTTGCTTTCAAGGACATGTATGTTAGTAACTGTTTTGATACCAAATGAAAATACTATGAACTGCTTGAAGTCTAAGTAGAGGATTCAAATGGATAGGTGAAACAATAAGATGCTATAATATCTTTTGCATAAATAGAAACATGGAAAAACTAAAACCCTATTTAAATAGGTGGATATATTGCTATGTTTATTTTACAGATGTCTAAAATTTCATAATTGTCGATGAAAGATTAGATTGCAGTTTGAATATTAGAATATATGAAAAGAATAATAGGAAAGTGTAAGGTATTAATCAACTGTAAGAAAACATTCAACCTACAATGAATCCCTAGGTTTTGTGCAGGATAGAAGATATTTACTTCAATTGCTAAAGAAATAATACAATGTCTGCAAAATTTGAACGATGTTATGTTTTTCTGAGACTGTTCGTAAGATAATTAAAATTGCAAAATATATCAGATAAGGGATATTTCAAGAAAGACATAACAATTTCAGTCTATTCAATTTCTGCATATTCATCCATCTAGTTTTAATTTTTTCCTTCCCTGTACTAGAGTACGGTACACAAACAGTACGTGAAAAAATAAGAGAAAGATATTTCATTCTATCATTTCATATTTTCGATTCAACAGTATACAAAATCATAAACAAATCATAAATTCAAACTTTTACTTCTACATTATCAATATTTAACTAAAGTATACTAACTCAACATCTACAGAATTAAATGATAATTACTTAGGAAATGAAATAACAAGTAGAACCTGCAACTGTAGATAGCGTGGACAAACACCCAAGGAGGCCTGTTCTTCCCAACCTTCTCCAAAAGAAGCAGCCAATGTCACTTGCTCCTTAGGACACCCAAGCCTGTTTACTGAACCACTAGGTAGAAGACTCTTTGTAGAAGCAAGGCACTCAGGTTGTATAACCAGCAATCAATGGAGACTTACCACACCCCTCAATCTCTGCACTCAGTAGTAAAACTCTTCAATCAGCAATAAAATCTCTGCACTCAGCAGTAACAAGGAAGACTTACACCATGATCAAAAACCTAGTCTTCTCCTCATCGAATATCTTGTGTGCATACAACAAAACCACAAGGTAAGTTTCCTCGTCAGGAAAAGTGTTGAAACTCAGTCCAAATTCGATGGCTCTTAAAAAGATGCCTAGGTATTTTTGGTGGTGAGTTTTCAATAAATGAGCCTCAAGCTCCAGTCCCATCTTTCAGGGCACTATGACCACAATTCAAGGGAGTTGTCCCATACCAACAATTAGTTACTTGCCTCATGATGTTGCCACTTGTCCATTGGATTCTACCCCGGATTCCATTCCACCTAGTGGATTAGTAAATACTCTTTCAACAGTTCTCGTTGGGTGAGCGTCTCCTATTTTATTTATTTAAATAATAATATTGTGCAATTACAGTCATACTTGGACACTTGTCCAAATACAAAACCTTACAATAAAAATTAAGATAATGTCTTCTTCAACATAAAATGTTTTCAGCAAACGGTTATGTTGCACAACTACTTTACAAAACGTGGCAGTGCGTTGAAGTCAACCATGGCTTGAATTCATTAATGTTAATATTATTAATGGATTGAAGTCATCCTTGGATTAAGTTCAAGCATGGATTGAAGTCATCCTTGGATTAAGTTCAAGCATGGATTGAAGCAAACTATGGATTGAATTCAACCATTAATTGAAGTCATTAATTTTAATATTATTAATGGATTGAAGTCAACCATTAGGATGAAGTCAACCTTTGATTAAATTTGCTTCTGGCATGAAGTCAACCATGGTTCAAAGTCAACCTTCAAAAGATCAAGTTTGCCTTATGAAAATTAAGTTTTCCTTCAACTCAAGGTTGAATTCAATCCATGGGTTGAAGTCAATGTTCATTACAATTTAATTATGGTTTGAAGAAAACCTTGAATTGATGTCAACCTTAGATTGAATTCAATTATGGATTGGAGTCGAACTTGGATTTAATTCAACCTTAAGTTGAAGTTGACCTTTCTTAAAAGTCAACTATGGATTGAAGTCGACCTTGGATTGAATTCAACCTTGGGTTGAAGTTGACCTTGCTTAAAAGTCAACTATGGATTGCAGTAAACCTTGGATTTAATTCAACAATGAATCAAAACCAACCATGGATTAATGTCAAACTTGGATTGAATTCGACCTTCAATTGAATTCAAATATGGATTGAAGTCAACCTCTCTTTTAATCCAAATATGGATTGAAGTGAAATATGTGTTTAAGTCAACCTTTGATTTAAGGAAACCTTGCTTAAAAGTCAACTATGGATTGAATTTAGCCTTGCTTAAATTCTAGCTATGGATTGAAGTCAACATTACTTATAATTCAACTGTGGATTGAATTCAACCATGTTTCAAAGTCAATCAACCATTTTTGAAAATGTGGTTTTGGATTCAAGACAACCATAGTGAACAATGGTTCACCAAAGTCAACCAAATGTAACGATGGGCAACAATTCCAACCATAGTCTACCATGGGAAACCATAGTCGACCATATTGCATTAGTCAACCATAGTTAACCGTCGTTAATCATGGTCAATGAAAGTCAACCATATTAAGCCAAATACAACCATAGTAAAAGATGGTCAACCATAGTCAACCACGGCCAACTAAAGCTAACCATAGTCAACCATTGCCACCAAAGATAACCATAGTTAACCATGGTCAACTAATGTCAACCATAGTTGATCATGTTTTTAACCATGGTCAACCAAATTCAACCATTGAAGACCATAGCCAACCATGGTAGACCATGGTCAACCATGGTAAATGATAATCAACCATTATCAACCATAGTCATAGTCAACCATATGGTTGACCACGATTTCCTTTGGTTGACTGTGTTTGACCATGGTTGGTTAATAATAATAACAACAACAATAATAATAATAATAATAATAATTTGGTCAACCATAGTGAACAATGGTTTACAAAAGTCAACCAAATTCAACTATGGTCAACCATGGCCAACCATAGTCACCATGGGAAGCCATAGTGAATTAGTCAACCATAGTTAACTGTCATTAACCATAGTCAACCAATGTCAACCATACTCAACCAAAGACAACTAGAGTCAACCATGGGAAACCATGGCCAACTAAAGCTAACCATAGTCAACCATGGTCAACCCTGTCCAACAAAAGGTAACCATAGGCAAGCATGATCAACCATAGCCAATGATGGTTAACAAAAGTCAACCATTGTTAAGCATGGCCAACCAAAGTCAAGTATGGTAAACCATAATTAACCTTACTTATAATTCTTGATATGAATTAAGAATCATTAATTATATTTAATTCTTAATATGAATTAAATAATAAGAATAAAATTTATTTATATCATATTATAATCACAACTATATTGTAAATTTATATTTATTAATATAAATTTAATTATATAGTTATGACAATATTCATATTCATATGAATATTAATGATTAATGACAATAATAAATATGAATATAAATTATTAATAAAAATTAATTAGTAAATATGACTAAAATGTTTATATGTTTGATCATGTTTATTAATATTAACATTAATGATATGATAAATTTAATATTAGTCTTAATTATAAACATAACTATTTTCATATTAATACTTAATTGATTAATTAAATGTAATTTTTAATATAAATTAAATAATAAGAATGAAATTTAATTATATCATATTATAATCACAACTATATTGTAAATTTATATTAATTAATATAAATTTAATTATATAGTTATGACAATATTCATATTCATATGAATATTAATGATTAATGATTAATGAAAATAATAAATATGAATATGAATTATTAATAAAAATTAATTGGTAAATATGAATAAAATGTTAATATCAAAGTTGACTTTAAAGTTAATGTTAACATAAATATTTATTTCTATATAGCAAAGTTAATATGAATAAAATGTTATTTCTATTTATATATAAATAGTAATAAAATATTATAACAAATTTAACATGAATAAAATGTTAATAGAAAAGTTGACGTTAAAATTAATGTTAACATAAATATTTATTTCTATATTAATATTAATATCATTATTAATTTGATGCTAATGTTCACATTCAATCATTATCATGGCCAACTAAAGCTAACTATAGTCAACCATTGTCAACCATGGTCAACCATAGCCAACCATGACTAACAAAAGTCAACAATTGTTAAGCATGGCCAACCAAAGTCAACTATGGTTAAAGGTAGTCAACCATCATCAATCATATAGTTCACCAATGTTGGTTAATAATAACGATATGATTTTAAATTCAACCCTTGTGTCACCCATAATCAAGTTACCAAATAAATTATAGTAAACCATATGATATTAATATAAACCAAAGCAATCCAAATTGAACCATGGTCGACAATAGTCAACCATCATCAACCATAGTAAATCAGTTAACCATAGACAAAACTTAAACAAGGTCAACCAATAGTCAAATATGACAAAACAAAGTCACCCTTAGCCAACCATGTCCGATCGTAGTCAACCATAGTTAAACAAAGTCAACAATATTCAACCATGGTTAGCCACAGTTAATCAAAGTCAATTATGGCCAACCAAAGTCAATCGTAATCGAACAAGGTCAAGCATGGCCATCCATAATCAAACAAAGTCAACCATAGTTAAACAATGTACACCTGAGTCAACAAATGAAGACAAGCATGGTCAACCAAAGTCAACTATGGTCAACCATAGTCAACCATATTTACTTTATTTTTTATGTCATAATCAACCATAGTAAGAAATGATGGTTGACCATGGTTGAACCATGGCCATGATTAACCATGGTTGGTCATGGTTAACCATAGTTCAACTATGGCCAATCATGGTCAACCAAAATAAACCATGGGAAAAAAAAAATCGACCATAACCATAAATGTTGACTTTGGTTGGGTTGAATTGACCATTATTTTTCTTTACTTACATTTATGTAATTAATTTTAATAACAATTATTTTTTTCTTGATTTATATTTAATATTAATTATTTCAATTATTTTTACTATCACTTATTTTATTTTTAATTTACATTTAAATCTATTATTTTATGTTTTTTTTTTTAATAACCATTATTTTACTTTACATTAATGTCAATTAATTATTTTATACTAAATTTACCTTGAATATCAATTATTTTACTTATCTTTATCTTGTTTACATTTATTTAATTTATTTTTTATTTTTATTCAATGCGTTTTACTATTTTATTTTTTATTTTCCTTTTATTTGTTTAATTTTTTTTTTCACTTGTATTGATTTATTGATTTTTTATTTTAATTATATTTCTTTTATTTTACTTTATTTCTTTTATTAATTTAATTAATTTAATTTAATTTAATTTAATTTATATTAATTTAATTTATGTATATTTCTTTATTTTACTTTATTTTTTATTCTATTGAATTGAATTGAATTTATTTTTTATTTTTTAATTTAATTTACTTTCTTATTTTTATTTTTTTTACCATTATTTAATTTTTTACTTTGTTTACTTTACTTTATTTTTATTTAATTTAATTTAGTTAATTTATTATATTTTTAATTTACTGTTATTTTACTTTATTTTCAAAAGATCAATGCCAATATGGTAATCAAACACCCCATTGCCATCTTTATTTCAAATTACTTTTTTTTTAATTTACTTTAGTTTATTTTAATATTTTTTATTTTTTTAAAGTCAATATGCATTTATTTTCAATTTTATTTCGAAATAACAATTTTATTAAACTTTTAATTTCCTTATTTCTTTGTGGGTCGGTTGTCTACTAGAAACAACCACATTTTTAAATGCGGTTGATATTCATCGATCGACGAATATCAACCACTTTTAAATGTGTTGTCATGGTTTATATACGTCGATCGACGAATATCAACCACATTTAAAAATGTGGTTGTTGCTAGTGATATGTAGATACTAATTTCCGTTCATGGAATACTATAGACAAATTATATTAATTCAAATTTTCACACTGTTGCCTTATAATAAAAATATATGTTCATTGATTATCTAACATTCACTTGCACATTAATGCATAAAAGAAAATTTTCCAAAAAAAAATACTACTTCTAAATAAGGGGTCGGATACTTATCTTGGAAAAAAATAGTTGATAGACTCATTCCTCCCTACCATAGTATTAGGATAGCCAATATTTATTGCCCTAATCCACCCTTGAGCCACTACTTCCCCACAAGGAAATAACACACCACGAAAAAAGTCTCTGTAATATAATACTTCTGTGGAAATCACATTAGGTACTTTTCTCACACCACACAACATCCTATGTTTTCCCCTTGGTGTTATTTTATAATGTTTTCCTAGGAGTTATGCCACAATATCCCACTACATTCTTTAGATTCCACCTCCTCATTTGGTAGATCTTGGTGAATATGACTATTGGGAACAACATGTTTCTCATCCATGTGTTTAATTCCTGCTTCCAATTGTTAATCCTTTGTGGAGCATTAATCCCTCTTCAACATGTGTATCATTTGTCTCCTTCTTTATTAAATAAAATCAAATATTTTTTTTAATTTTCTCCACAATGTTGACCCCATAGTCAGAAATAATAATAACAAACGTAATTCAAATATTTCTAGGGGATGTCGCAGCATATACCAAAAATAAATAAATAAACCAAACCTTTTGGATCTAGCAAGTTATAAAATGGTTATAGATTTGTTATCCATTGAATTTTTAAATAAAGGCTTTGTCAAAGTATTCCAACACTTAATATATTTTCAAGATATATACCCAACACCATCATCACCCTAAATTTCCTTTGCTTCACTATTTTCAGCCTTGTTTCCTCTTATGTATACACCTAGAGTTTATAAAACCTCTTCTCCTTTCTAAGGGTTTCAATATCTCTTATGTCACAATCTTGGCGAGTAGGTTCCTCAACAACACATCTCCCACAACGAGCTTCATAAGACTCATTAATTTTGGGCTTGGAAAGGAGTCATGACGAGCCCACCTTGTAATATCCCTATAAGATTTATAAATGTATAATGTAAATTATTTATGAGGCCCTCGTGAGGAGCTCAAGGCCAAGGCCCCACCAGTGGACCTTAAAACTATTATTATGTCCATAAGTGTCATTTAGACAATGACAACTAGGAGCAGTATGTATAATAAACAGTGGAACATCCAAGGGTTACAAACACCGGAGAAAGGGTGAAATATCCTAACTAATACCTTAGGTAGTAATATCATTATCTTAAGTTAGATATCGACTATTCACCACGTACCAAAACATTAACTCTCACAAGCCTACCTTCGGCATGAAAATAAACCTATTGTCCTAAAGGACCAACTAAGAGCACAAAAATATCAGAATTCGATAAAGAGTATAGGAAATGTACTCTTAAAAAACATTTCTAAAGTATAAGAAGATATGATCTTCCTTTTATACAACTTGATACCCACCCGGGTAAGGTAGAAGATATATTTATTCCTTACATAACTATATATTACCTTGAATAAATTAATTATGGATAGTTATATATTTTAGATATGATTTGGATACTTTTAAAGAATCCTATGAGCAACGGCTAAACTACAAAGATAGAATTGTATGTAAATATCTATTTAAAATACATTTAACGAAGAGAGTAGCTAGGGTTTTCGTACTCCACTTTTTCCTTAAATTAAGGGGCGATGTCTCCATCATGAGAAGTGCTCAGTAAAAGAGACACTCCGCCAAACTACCACACATTAAATATTATATTGTTGGTTGTTGAGGGCGGACTCTTCGTGGATAGCAGCATGTGCATGTATAGTGACAGCTGGGAAAACAAAGCTCCTCGGTAGCTCTGCACTCCGAGTTAAGTTGATTGGGGAGAGTTATATGGAAGGAGATCCGATCTCTGACAGGGAGAGGGGGCTACGTTTTTAGGTTTCTATTAATTCGGTAGAAGTAGCTGCTCGAGGGGGGGTTTGCTCCGGGGGTATTTTAATGGTCTTGAAAAGAGATATTGGGAGGGGGAATTGATGAAGAGCCTCGGCATTGATCCAACAAATCTCAGCGGGATTGCAACTTCCTCACGGCTCACGAATTGCAAACCAAGTTTTCTGGTTAGGATTCGACTTAAAACATAAGATGGGATAGGTGGACTGCGACGGGGAAGAATGGACGGTAGTCATTCGCTTGGCAGGAATACTATGGGAATACTGCTATCCCTTGCTGAATTCGATCTCCAATGCTCAGCGCATTGTTACTGTAAGACATGCGAACCCTTGCCTCTCGCATCGTATTGGTAAGACATGCAAAACTCTACATCTTCTTTCATAGAGTTTTTATCATTTCATTTTAAAAGATCACCGGGTGGATAGATATCTCTGCGTTGACAGGGTTATTCTTTCTTTTAGAAGGTATTGGTTGTTTGAGTCATCAAGTCTAGGGTTTGATCGATCTATGCGATCTCTGAATTGTTGTTCTTTTTTTTTTTTTTTAACACCTTAATGATTGGTAACCGTAGCTAAAATCTTGGGATCATTATCATGATCTCTGCAGTAGTAATCCTCTATTCATTGCTTGAAGCTTTACAATCTTAATCCTGTGTTCATCGCATATTTAAACCTGGAATCTACAGTCATCTCAGAAATATTGTGTACTCAAGTGTTGGATCGAGGTTGTATTCCTATAGAGCATGTGATCCAGAGTCTTATACCATGATTAGATTTCCTGGGAGTAGGATGTTTCAATAGAGATTTAGATCTAGTAGTATTATGGGTTTCGGTGGTAGTTGGTTTCTGCTGACAGTACTTGATTATTTCGGTTAACGCCGGAGCCTTGCATTTGATGAAAACGGCTCTCCCTATAATTTTTATGAAGGAGATATTTTATAAAATATCCATCGGGTAGATTAGTTTTACCTACTGTGCTTGATACGGTAGAGGGAAGGTTTACTTGGTGCATTCGATTGATGCAGATAATAACTGTCTTGGCGTAATAACTAATCCAATGGATGCATACCATGGTTATTTGCCACGGGAATACTGACATGAGTTGAGAACCTGAGTGTAGTTACTAAAGAAAACGCAGGCGTACACACCCTAGATCTTGATTGTTTCTCTGTTAAGAGTGAGAGGTATTTAATGGTATTCTTACATTCCCCATTTTTTAATACATATTTCTTTTTAAAAAACAGATCTTTGTTAGTGGTATCCAATGTTTTAAGTTGCAACAAATCTCTGAACATTTACTATTTATGTTGAGAATTGAAAGGAAAACGTAGATCTTTGTTAGTGGTATCGGTTTGCCCGGAAACGCCATTGAGGTTAAACGGTAGTACCTCCCAGTACATATACTATTTTATGCTTCCATAAAAACCATTGTGAATTCTAGTTATAGTTTTGGTGCTTACTAAACCGAGTCGATTTCCATGGAATTAGATAGTTTATTCTTTTACATCATCGGATTTTGTCTCCGTGATCAGGGTGAGCAAAACCTAAGAAATCGGTGCTGGCATCTCGATGGATAATTGTTTTTCCTTTTGTTTAGCGTCGGATTGATTGGTTGAATACTTTACCACCTGCTAGATCTATACCACATGGTGTTCTAGAGAACCTTCAATACCTTCAGTAGATCGAGGATATCGATCTGTAAAGTTTTGCTTATATGTTTTAGTTAGTTAATGCATTTATAATGATGTCATTTACTTCTCCGATCGATAAAGTTACCCCATGCATCCATAAGATGCGATCCAGTTTGACTACTAGCGATATAAGATCATTATCTATCTTTTTCTGTTCCAGAGATCTAATTGGAAATGTGATATTGTATAAAGGCTAGTATGGTGGCTTTTTCTACTCAGATAAAACATAATTAGTATACCTTTAGAACATAGCTAATATAGGTATTATCATATGTGAACTATGGGAAATAATGGCAAGGCTTCTCATTTTGAATGTTAGAAGATGCTCTCCATGAGAGAGATTTCCAGGTAATGGAAGGTAAATAATGCAACGGCTGAGTTGCAGGATGTAATTATTATTTTGATGAAATAATATATTGCGACGGGTGTTGTGGACGTAGCCCAAGTTTTGGGGTGAACCACGTTTATATATGGTGTATGATGGTTGGTGTATTGTGTCATGTGATTTATTGTTAAAATGTATGGATGGGTTATTATGTTGTTCCATGTGGAGAAGATCTTATAAGTGTATGGTCCCCTGAATCTATAGTTCCTAGTCTTTGTCTTATAGTAAAAACTCTGGGGATTCGATGCATTTTGCATGATGGAATTGCTTATATTCATATCGTGGGGGTTGAAGGCATTAAATGATCTACATTTGTAATCTATGTGGTTTTCGATGATCTCTTGTGTGACTTTATAGTTCTAGTACATTTGTGTTCGCATCACTACTTAGTGTGGATAAAGATGATAAGGAAGGTGAAATGCTAATCATTTAATTAAATAAGTACTAAAGCGATATGATAAGGAGTAGATGATCAATATGAAAAGAGTTCTCAAAGTTTCCCTTAAGGTACTGAATCGACACATGGGTATGTTATGTTATTATGTTTCCTTCTTTGATAATAGCCAGTATCAAGAAAATGTATTATAAATAATTGAGGTCTTTTATGTTTTTAAAGTATGATTTGGTTAAATGGCTAGAGGACCAAAAATTTTATTTTCTCAAAATAACACTAACATATTCATGGAGATGTTACACACCTGGACAAGAAACCTGAGTTAGGAGGACCACAAGGAAGTTGGTAGTATGTTGGAGGAAGGCATGGGATTGGAACCCACATTGAGTGGCACCATGCTCGAGCACTTGAGTAGGCAGTAAGACTAGGAAACAAGGTGGAAGGCTTTGACAAGGCATACGGGCACATCAACAACATGACTTGGGACCTCAAAGGATGGACCATGACCAATGTGGATACAAGTGAGCGCTAGTAAAAGTTCATTCATGGGTAGAGTGCGTCAATCCGACAATGAAGTGGGAACTCACCCAAGAAACACAAAAGAAAAATGAAGTAAGCATGGTAGAAGTGGGCTTGCACTAGTATGTGGACCAAAAGCTAAACAGGTGGTCACCACATGATGTCGGTTTGGCACAAGGTGGGCATGCAACCACAAGGGAGGAGGCCTTGGGCACACCCATGGACTTGCTGAGCAAGTATAGGTAGATGTAACATCCTTGATTTTGAACCCATTATAATAAAGTCTTAAGGACTTAAAATAACTCGTTAATTTGATGTTGAGTCAAGGACTCTTGAGCATGAAGACTATTTGAAATTTTTTATGTTGATTTGATGTTGAGTCAAGAGTGTTAGAAAAACATGATCGCATATCAATAACAATAAACAAGATGCAAATATGAAACACATAAAACACAGTACAAGAGAGACACCAATATAACATGGTTCACCCAATATGGGCTATGTCCACAAAAATTGCCATTCCTTATTATCATACCATCCAACAAATAAAGCGATACAACCTGAAGCACATCCGTTGCAACTTCCTCTCCACTCTCTCATAGTCTCTCTCACACAATCAGAGATCTTTACAATGCTACAATACATTACACAGTCGTATTATAATGTCTTTCTTTTAAAGGGGAATTACCATGGGAAAATAATATGGGACGCCCAATACCATGGGCTTGTAAATCACCCATTATCGACCAAGTCATGACTATGAAATTATGACATTTTACCAGGCATTTTTTCCAAAATTTTCACTATGGAGGAACTGCCTCCACGACTATTTTGTGGGACAAATCTGCCCCAAACCCCCCTGTCATGGGCTGGGATCCAGACATGGCTGAAACATGACTTATCATTAAGGAAAATTAGGCTCCACAACCAACAATATCACACTTGGAGACTGGTCACAACAACTCCACTGCTGATGCACTTGTTGGACTATGCTCTGAACCTTGGATATGGAAAATTTCTCATCTTCAGCTTCATGCTTGAAGGTCAACTTAAACCGAACAGGAACTTGGTTTCTCTCTAGTTACTACCTTTGCCAACATGTCTGTAGGATTCTGGATAGTGTGTATCTTTTCCAGCTTCAAAAAATCATCTTCCATCATAAACCATATGAAATGGTACTTGAGTTGTATATGTTTAGTATTAGAATGGAAGGTTGAGTTCTTTTCAAGATGAATGGAACTCTGGATGTCACTATACAACATGTTATTCTCCTGTTGCTTACCCAATTCCTCCATGAACCTCTATAACCAAATCATCTCATTACTATCCTTTGTAGCAACAACATACTCTACTTCCATTGTTGAAAGTGCAACAACCTTTTGTAGTTTTGAAATCCAACTTATTGTTGTTCCAACTACAGTAAATACATACCATGTAGTTCTCCTCCTGCTATCTTTATCATATGCCATATATACATCCACATATCCTTGTAGAATACTGTCTCAACCTCCAAAACATAATGCATGAGTGGAAGTACCTCTCAAATACTTGAGAATCCACTCTATTGCCTTCCAATATTCTTTACCTGGATTGTTCATATACATTCTCAGAATTCCCACTATGTGTGCAATATATGGTCTTGTGCACACCATGGCATACATCAAGCTACCAACTACTAATAAATAGGGAACCCTAGACATGTAATCTATCTCTTCCTGTGTCTTGGAACACATATCCTTACTTAGTTTGAAATGGTTGGCCAAAGGTGTACTAACTGATTTTTCATTCTGCATTCTAACCCTCTCCAACACCTTTTGTATGTACTCACCCTGATGCAATGTAAATTTGTGATTTTTCTTGTCTCTCGTTATTCTCATACCAAGCATTTTCTTTGCAGCACCCAAATCCTTCATCACAAATGAATTAGAAAAATTCCACTTGAGCACATTTATATCATGCATGTTAGACCCTGTAACAAGCATGTCATCCACATACAATAACAAGATAATATATCTTTCATTATCTAGCCTCTTGAAATAAACACAATGGTCAGAATGACAGCTACTATAACCTTGCTTTGTCATAAACCTGTCAAATTTCAAATACCATTGCCTTGGAGCTTGCTTCAGGCCATACAAACTCTTCTTCAACCTACATACCAAATTCTTCTTCCCTTTGACCTCATATCCCTGTGGCTACTGCATATAAATCTCTTCCTCCAAATCCCCATGGAGAAAGGTTGTTTTTACATCTAACTGTTCAATATGCAAATCTTCTACAACAACTAGACTTAAAATAGCTCTAATTGAAGTCATTTTAACAACAAGAGAAAATATTTCATAAAAATCTATACATTTATTTTGTGCAAACCCTTTTACAACAACTCTGGCCTTGTACCACTTCTTTCCTCCCTCTTCTTCCTTCAACCTGTAAACCCATTTACTCTGCAATGCTCTTTTACCTGCGGGAAATTCAGCCAAATCCCAAGTCTGGTTCCTTACCAATTAGTCCATCTCCTCATTCATGCCTTGATCCCACTTCTTTCTAGTTTCCACCTACACTGCTTCTTCATAACATTATGGTTCACCAGAATCAGTCATCAATAAATAATACCATGAAGGAGAGAATCGTTCAGGGGGACTACTTAACCTGGTAGATATTCTAACAATTGCAGGAGTTTGAGGTACCTACTGATGTTCTTGATTTTCCATCATCTTTGGAGCTTCATTTTCTTTGATTTCATCAAGCACTGTGTACTCTTTGTTTTCATTTTCTTGTTTCTTTCCCTTCAACTGATCTTTGTAGATGACCTTTTCATTGAATACCACATCTATAATCCCAATCTTTTTTGTTTTCACAATCCCATAAGCGATAACAAAATCATCAATCCCGTATCCAATAAAGGTTCATTTCTTGGATTTAGCCTCAAGCTTTGTTCTATTTTATTTATCAATATGCACAAATGCTTCACAACCAAAAGTTCTCATAAAATAGTAGTTTAACTTTTTACCTATCCATGCCTCCTTTGGAATACCACCATCCAAAGCATTTGAATGCCCTTTGTTTAGTAAGTAAATAGTAGTATCCACATCTTCCCAAAATTGTAAGCGAAACCATTCATGCAATCTCATACATCTTGCACACTCCATGATTGTTTTGTTCATTCCTTTTGACACACCATTTTCATGTGGTGTTCTTAGGACTATCTTCTCTCTACGAATGTAACATACCCTTTTTGCTGAAAAACATTTTATGTTGGAAACATTATGTTAACTTTTATTGTAAAGTTTTATATTGGATAAGTGTCCAAGGATGACTGTAATTGCACAATATTTTATTAATTAATAAATTAAATAGGAGACAAACACCTAAGGGGACTGTTGAAAGAGTGCTTACTGACCCACTAGGTGGAATGGAATATGGGGTAGAAGGCAATGGACAAGTGGCAGCATCATGATGCAACTAACTAGCTGTTGGTATGGGACAACTCCCTTGAAATGTGGTCATAGTGCCCTAGAAGGTGGCACTGGAGCTTGAGGCTCATTTATTCAAAACTGACCACTAAAGACCTAGGCAATCTATATAAGAGCCATCAAATTATGAATTGAGTTTCATCACTTTTCCTGACGAGGAAATTTACCTTGGGGTTTTGTTGTGCTTGCACCCAAGAGATTTGATGAGGGGATATGCTGAGTTTTTTATCATGGTGTAAGTCTTCCTATTATACTACTAAGTGAAGAAGTTACATTGTTGAGTGCAGAAGACATAATTTTGAGTGCATAAGTTACACTGCTGAGTGCAGAAGTTATTTTACTAAGTGCCTTGCTTCTATACAGATTCCATCTACTTAGTGGTTCAGTAAGTAGGCTCGGGGGTCCAAAGGAAGCAAGTAGTTTTGGCTGCTTCTTCTAGACAAGGTTGGGAGGAACAAGCCTCCTTGGGTTTTTGTCGGCTCTATCTTCATTTGAGGTTCTATTTGTCTTTTCTAATTCTAAGTAGTTAAAGTTTCTATTTGCAATTTTTGATTTACTGTTTTCAAAGATATTATTAAACAAATGTATTTACTTTAGTTTCTGATATAATTAGGATTCTGTATAGTAATGATTATGTAAGCTGAATTGAAATAAATATTTCTCTGTATTTTTCCCCATGCAAATAGTTATGCATCATACTCTAGTACAGAGAAGAGTTTAAGGTAGATAAATTGATAGACAGATTGCCAAATGAATGGGAAAATCAATACTGTTGTATTTAAATAGTTTTTCCTACCATTAATATTTTGTATTTAAAAATATAATTCTATGTCTTTCTTTAATCATTCTTTTAATCAATTAAATGTTTAAGTTTACTGTATATTTATTTCACAAATTTTATTTGAAATTTACATGCTGCCAAAAGGAACATCAATTTGGTATTGTTCATATCACTCAAATAAATCTTTCATATCTCTAAGCTTGTACAAATAAAATAATCTAGGGTTTGATTCTTTCCATGTTTTATTTTCTACATCTTTGCAAAAAGGTTTTCTGTTACAATTATCCTTTTTGTTTTAAATCTACATTGATACTGTTAAAGGTGTTTATCCTTTTCGGAAATATCAGAACAAATTATCTATATTCAGGACTGAATCTATCTATCATTTCAAACACAGGTATATGGAATCAATTTCAGTATGAACTCAGATCCTCAAACATAGATTCGATCTGTTCTCAACAGACTGTTTCAATCACACCCCAAATATTGTATTACGTATTTCAAATCTTTATCAAATACTACTTAAAACAGAGAACGACCTTTTTCTTTTTAAGACATCTATTCCCTGACATAGGTGGTACGAAACCCTTATTATTTATTTATTTAATACAATATGTACACATTGCAAAC
Organism: Larix kaempferi; assembly: GCA_027924585.1. Taxonomy (NCBI): domain Eukaryota; kingdom Viridiplantae; phylum Streptophyta; class Pinopsida; order Pinales; family Pinaceae; genus Larix; species Larix kaempferi. The sequence continues at coordinate 16,295,102 of BSBM01000030.1, forward strand.
CCTATTCAAAGAAAACATCAAATTTACTAATCCTTACAGGATTTAACCGTGGGTATCAAACCCTTGTAAAATGAAACAGTAGTAGAAATGTGACTATAGCAAACTCAAATAATCAAGATTATTTTCATACATCACATATCCAAGAATTGATATTATCAACCATTATCGTTTTCATTTGAAACTAAGCCGTAGATGACCTCACAGAAATAGAAAGCCATAATTTCTTTTACAGTCACATTATTGGGTCAAAGCCCCAATACATCATTTAGTTTCTTTAAAACTTAAAAAAAACATTTCATAAAACGACAAAGGTATAAACCCTGTAAGATAGGTACATTACGATAGTATGAACAGCACAACGGTTTCAAACCTTGTATCTAACACTTCTCATTTCATAAAACATATGAGGGTTTAACCCTTCCAAAGAAACTCTACAGCGAAACACTGTGAGGACTATCATCAAGTAGGCCGCAGATCTCTATACACTGCTACTACCACGAGACTTAGCAACGAAGGCCTTACTCTCAGCCCAGAATCAAAGGAGTTGCTAAACATCAACTACAACCAATAGTGGCTAAGAGGGAGAACCACCGAGTCTTACAATTTTAACACAGTAACCCTCAAATTCAATAAGAAGACGTGCAGAGGAAGAATACCTACCCAAAAGAGGAAACAGACCTGCTAGAAGAGAAACGTCGGTTAAATAATACACTTTGGATTCGAGAAGGCATTTCTGTGCAAATAATAGAAATAAGTTTTCAAACTATTTACCTTCGGAGTTTCCCATCTGTAGAAGAGTTGTCGTAGCTATCAAAAGAAGAAACCAGGACCATCTCTTCCTAAAACAAACACAACAAGACCATGTGCATTCTAATATCTACCTCGCATAGAGAAGAAAGAACCAACCGTCGGTCCAAGACCACTACTATGAATGCTAAAACCCATTAACCTATTAGCTATTACAGTCAGGTTCGGCTCTAAGGCTCAGTTGCTCAACCACCAGGTCCTGATATCGATTCCTGGAGGTGTCCTCAACTTACCAGAAACCCTACAAGCACGCAGCCTGTCGGCTTGCCTCAAACCCCACTCTTGCACATTGAATGACAATTACAATGAAGTATTACCAAAGGAGTGTTAGGGTTTCGTCAACCTCGAGGAGCTATCTCGTGAGAATCTCCACGTAGATGCGATGTAGACTTTCCATCCAACCCTCCTTAAATGCACTTTATGAATCCAAGATTATCGCCGTACTTAGAATCCCTGCTACAGGATCATGCATCGGGATTTACATATCTACATTATCCTAAGTTTCCCTTTGTTCAAACCTTGAAGTATTAACATGTATAACCTGTCATCATGAAAGACTTAGAGTTAGGCCTGATATTATATCACCATGAGACTATCCTCATAACGTTTTATGATAAGCTTGGTTTCAAAACATATTGTCATTGTAATTATATATTAATCACTTCTCATTTCATGACTATAAGTTATATAGTGGAATATATATATATATGTATACACATAAGACTAAAGTATTATGCCATGCGTTATGTGAATTCACTTTTAATAAACCCTAAGCATGGTGTAAGGATTTCTCCAAAATCATTGTAAAATTGAAATGCATTATTACTCTAGACATCATATTATCCATAGATAGACTTTAGCACAAATACCTTGAACTATTAGTTGTATCAAAATGACTACTATGTTATCCACTATATTTCATAGGACTAAAAGACCAGGATAGAGATACTTTAAATGCCTTAAACCGAGGCATTGTTCCTTTCACCTTGAAAATTACAGAAAGCATCATAATCCCGTAACTAATGCTTGATATTTAAATATGAAGTACATACTTTGTGTCTAGTAAATTCTGGAAATATAGACTCGCAAGAATAACATATTGATTACATAAATGAAGAGCAACAATTTTAGATCTGTAACATCCCAAAAAAATCACAAAAATTTAAAATTTTTCGACAGGACAATTAATGCCTATTTAATGTGTGCGGAAAAGAACAATGCATAAAAGGTTATCTTGTTGTAGTAAGTACCATTCTAATTTATAGTATAAGATTTGCAACTAGATGATTCACGTTTATGTCTTGATGTTATTCATACTTAGCTGTACTATTGCAAACTTCTATTGTTGTTGTTATGATTTATGAATCAACTATTTTTGACTAATGTGATGTTGTTGATTAATGAAAGGGTCCTACGGATGCCCCGAGGCTTACTTAGCATTCATGCTAAAGCATGTGAATTCGTACTTGTGGCAGTTTACAGGTAAGGATTTAAAGTTGCGACAAGTGACCAAACAGTTTTTCAGTAATCTCCTTTGTAAATATTTGAAGAGATAAAACTTTGGACATTCTACCGGGTAAGAAACTTGGTTCGAGACTAAAATCGTTTAAGATAAAGATATCTGAATATGATTGTTGATGCAAACAGTGCATATTAATTTTTGTAAATTATAAGCTTGTATTTGACTCAAGAGAAGGTCTGTATCGATTGTGTCTCAGTTTTATACTCAAAATTATATATGGTTTTCATTTAAGTTTCGTGTTGAGCCGTACATGATTGTCTATCTTTTTCCTCCATGGCAATTTGTAGAAATTCTATGTATGAATGATTTAATAACTTTCCTAGGAACTATACTCTACAATAATGATGATAAATTGAATTATTGACATGACTTCCATTTACACGATACATTAGAATGTATGTGTGTGCATTTCCTTAGATTATATCTATAATCCATTTACAATGGGTATTGAAATATTATCACACTATTAGAAATATATAACTTTATGTTATGGGTGTTGTGTGCATTAGTGTGATCCTATGCGATACTATGCAAACCTAATGAATATATCTATCAAACGTTTAACATGTATTGACAGGGTGGTGCATCATGACCTTACTAAATACAATGTCTATGGTAATTAATAATATGATGTGAACGTTAACATGCCACAGGTTGGCAGATATAAACGATGCATATGCACTGAATGCATACAACTGTCGAGTTAATGGAGTTCCACTGTGGATGGCATAGTGAACTTTGGGAACGTGATAGTTTCGTGGTGTAACAATTATGTGTTAAGTTGTAATTTAACAATAGTTCAAGTGTTGCCGAGCTGGCTCCTTCGTGGCTGTGGCAATGATAGCTCATTTAAAGTGGTAGGTTGCTTGTTGTTTCGTGAAACTAACCGGTGATCTCCACCGTTGATATGGTAGGGTTTTGATGGATGAGGGTTAATCCCTACCTCCACTATGTTCAAAGTGTTTACTGTAATTTTGGCATTTGGTAGTAGTGGCTCTGTGTCTCGCCGATAGGTTGAGAGTTTTTAGGGTTCTTGTTTTGCATTCCAGAGGCATTATGCCTGCGTTTTGAACCCGTGACATATGGAAGTTTTAAGAGCCGAGTCTGTTGTTATGAGAACTCGTCATGGTTAACAATGTAGAGTCTGGATCAAGGATGATTCGAAGCGATGACTTGTGTGGTGATTCGAAGTGATGACTTGTGTGGTTTTTCCTTCCCTTTGAGTAGGGTTTGAGTGGGTCTTAAAGCTACAGCATTGTTTTAATTTTTGAAAAGAGAGACCAAGTCAGCCTTGATTGATACACGTCTCGGCATTGTTTTAGCTATTTAAAGGTTGTTAGCCTGGTGGGGTTTCCCTCTTTCTCGACATTCGACAGTGCGGGTTACAGTTCTAGTTGCAGTTGCTATTGTTTGGCGTTTTTATCTCTATGCCCAACATTTTTAAGGTAATGTGTTTCGAACCCTTTTCCTGTAGATTTTCAAAAATCATTCATTAACACAGTGGTTGCATTCATTTCTTTAAAAGAGGAATGTATTTTTGACCACATCTTTTTAGTTGTTGCAGGTGCAGAGGTTCGTGACTTCTCCAATTCGGGTGATGAAGTTTGGCAATAGCTACACCAACCGGTAAGCCTCGGAGGTTGCCTTGTAACTTTGGTTATATGAGGATGATGGTTGACATGTGTGTTGTTTTGTGTATTCATTTTTAACTCAGAGAGTTTGTAATCCGTTGAGATAGGGTTTGTAAATTGTAAAAGAAATGGGGAGGATAATACCTCGACCCACAGGGAAAAGCCATGTTGAATGTTAAATGTAATTGTCGTGGAGAAGAGTTCTTATTCTCAGACTTAATGTAGAGATGCAACTTGTTCTCAATATGGTTCTACATTTATGCTTGATGAAATAAAGTTATAGTTATGAAAATGAAATGGGAACTTCTTGATATCGTTTCTTCTGTAGATAATAACTATAAAAATGTAATAGTTGTAGTGAGGGTTTCTCCAAACTTGGATATCGTAAATCCTATGTGTTTCAAAGAATGATGGTAGATGTTTGATATAAATGGGAAGGTCTCGGCATGTGTGTAGTTTGTCTGTTTTATAAACATGATGTTGCGTTTTTCATTCTAAAAGTTCGAGGGTTAGGGTTTGATTTGTATGAAATGTATGGCTTGATTTTGGTCATCGATATGATACCAAGACTTCGACTATGTCGAATTATGGAAATGAATAAAGTTGTATTCTATGTTTAGCTTTATGGCAATTGTCACATGGTTTGTCTTGAGTTGAAATGGTTGAATAATAATGACTATTGCCGAGAGTTGGTAACACTATTTATGGTTATAAAAATGAATTTATAAATGTTTGATGAAATGTGCAATAGATGGAAAATTTGGAACAATTCTAGAATGTTGTAGAATGTTTGTTTGGAAGGGTATTACCCTTCGTCAATGACTAGAATGATGATTGTAATTTGATTCTGTTAATAGAATAAAGACATGATATGCTAGCTCTGTGCTATGAGGGTTGTAAATGGATTGTTAGGGTTTAGGGATTTTCTACTGTATGTTTGGAAAAAATTACAGAACTTAAAATAGACTTTGTTTACTTGTCTATCTTGTATAATCAGTAGTGAAAATAACAGTAGACTATAGTAAACTTTTGAGAAGAAAATTATGGAATTATAAACCCTGATTAGTTCTGTAAAATGAGGTTATGCATTTTTCTTTAATGTATGTATCATAAATGATTTCAATAATGGATACAAATCACAGTAATAATCTTAAGATAGTAAACTTACTATTTGATAAATATAAAATAAAGAACAGTATTGTAAGGAAAATACAGTAAATAATACTAATTACTAACAATAGGTAAATTAACAGAATATGCAGAATGGTACTTCCATCATCTTGGCAAATTGCCTATCATATCTATCTACCTTAATTTGTCTATGTACTAGAGTATGATACAATTCCTATAGCATGGGAAAAAATGCAGAGAATATTTATTTCATTCATCATTTCTATTCATAATTTTAACTTGGTTCAGAAAACTAAAAGTAGGGGTATTTAAACCAGAAATACTTGCAAACAAATAGATTTAACTACTTTAATAACAGAGAAACAAATAGATCCTGTAGATGAAGATAAGGCCGACAAACAACCAAGGAGGCCTGTTCCTCCCAACCTATTCCAGAAGAAGCAGCTCAACTACTGGATTCTTGTGAACCCCCGAGCCTGATTACTGAACCACTAAGTAGATGGAATCTATGTAGAATCAGGGCACTCAAAAATGCCTTCAGCACTCAGCATCAAACTCGTGAAATAAAATTCCTTCAGCACTCAACATCAACATCCTGAACTCAATAAGAGTTTGGCAGACTCACAACATGATCAACAACATAGCATATCCCCTCATCAAATCTCTTGGGTGCAAACAAAGCAAAAACCCCAGGGTAAATTTCCTCATCAGGTAAAGTGATGAACCTCTGTTCATAATTTGATGGCTATTATATAGAATTCCTAGGTCTTTAGTGGTCAGTTTGGAATAAATGAGCCTCAACCTCTAGTCCCATCTTTCAGGGCACTATGACCACATTTCAAGGGAGTTGTCCCATACCAATAGCTATTTAGTTGCATCATGATGCTACCACTTGTCCATTGCCTTCTACCCCAGATTCCATTCCACCTAGTGGATTAGTAACCACTTTTTCAACAGTCCTCTTAGATGTTTGTCTCCTATTTTATTTATTTAATAACAATATATTGTGCAAATTACAGTCATCCTTGGACACCTATCCAACATAAATCTTTACAATAAAAGTTATCATAATGTTTTCTAACACAAAATGTTTTCCAACAAAAAGAGTATGTTACATACAAAGGGATAGCGAGGGGAAAAGAAGGAAGCTTCCTTTTGCAGATGGGTAGTTTCAGTTATTTTCATCTTGGGGTATCTCAGTCATAGGGGGTTACAGCAATAAGGGATGGCTTCCTCGACAGAGAGCCGAGCCCCTTTTAAAAAGTTGTTTTCTTTCTACTGTATGTTTTTGGGTAGGGAAAAGTAACGCTTGAGGGGAGTCTAGGGTGAAAGTGGGTAGCACGGAGCTAAGGGAATAAAATTGCATACAGAAATCGGAGGAGAAGAATGGATATCATTTTTTCAGCCACAATGCCATGGAAGTTTTATGGTGTGTTTTATTTCCTTTTCTTTTTGTGCAGATCCAGATGTGAGTATTTCTTATGGTATCTTTGTGTGAATGTTTTTCTCAGTTGTCATTCTTGTTTCAATGCCAACACAAGGACACGAAGCCCTCTGTCCTTTCAATCTCATGCATCGGAAGTGATATGAATTTACTGTATTAGTGCAGCATATTAAAATCTGGATATATAGATTCGGATAGATGGATCGTAGAATTTTAATGATAGTTTGAAGGATTGTTTTAAGCGCCAAAGTATTATATTTATGTATACTTCCTTGTAATGTAAACTCTCTCAGTTGAGGAAAGGAGAGGAACGGTGGCCAGCCTGATCCTTAAACTCAAGATAGGTAGTTTTTCGATCTATTCTTAGCATCAATAGAAATAGGGTTCCTCGTGAAGATTGAGATCGTATTTTCTTTCTGATATGTTCTTAGTGTTGATAGGGCTACTACTTCTTCATGCTCAACCTACTCTTAGCATCGATATTTATGCTTTTTTTGCTTCTGCATTGGTGCGGAACCAAGTTGGGATTATTCTCAGTTTTACCAGAGATGCGTCATCTCTATGGTTGTATTTTTTTTATGATTGTTTCACTATATACTAGCCCCTAAAATATGTGACCGAGGTTGGAAAGAAACACCTCGATGAGGTCGTCCTCCCCCCCCCCCCAAGAATTCCTGCACTCAGGATTTTGGTGTGACGGCTTGGAGAGGTTTGGCACATGATTTATTGTTTAGAGTTTGCTTACAAAAATTCATAATCACTGCATTTGCACTGTTACCAATTGTCTTTGGAGGGGACAGTGTGGAATTGATTCTAAGTTTTATGTTTTTTTTTTACTCGGCCCCCTGCGATTGGGGAAGACTTAGACTTACGTTTAAAAGATTAACTCTGTTACTAGATGTTTGGCTACCTGCGACTCGGTTGTATGAATTTTAGTTAGCTATATTTAAACAAATGCGTGAAGGTAGAGAAACGGTCTCTCCATATGTCCTTATTCTATTTATTTGTAAGTGTCAGTATTTATATAGAATTAAGTTCTCGGTAAATGCGTGAAGGTAAGAGAGAAGGTCTCTCTATATTCTTTATTTTATTTACTTGTAAATACTAGTATTCATCTAGACTTATGTTCTCAGCAAGGGCGTGAATTCCAGAGAGAAGATCTTTGTGTCCTATTTTTTATTATATTAGGGTAACTGCTATATTTTCTCTCTGGTGAGTTCGTGATTTCCATCTCTATATTTTTTGTATATGTCGATACCAAAACCTGAGTTGAGATCTTTGTAATGGTTACTCTAATGCCACAGTTAAGATCTTATGATGATGCTAGTAGGGATACTAGTGTAGATATGTATGTTTATAGTAAAACCGAGATAGAGTTGGTAATAGAGTATCTCTGTACTAAAAATTTATAATTAGCATTAAAAACCTTGGAGAAGATTTGGCTGATGGTTATGTACTAGGTCTTTGTTGGATCCATGTAAATTGTTGATTGTGTTAGCATCGAATGTCTTGAGAGAAATACCTCTTTAAGAGGGTATTGAGAATTGTGGGAATTACAACCACTAAATGTAACCTTCTATTTGATTAATAGAACTAAGCATTCTCTTCTTGTGGATGTAGCCCAGGGGTATGGGCAAACCACATATATCTTAACTAGCTCTTATGTGTTATTTTATTGGTGTTATTTGTGTATCAATGTTTTTATGTTGTGGTGAATGAATGCCTTGATATTTCTTTAACATTCTTACTGTTCTTGTGATTACCATTTAGGCTCATTGATGTTTATTACAATTGGGAAAAACTTCAGAAAAGTACCCATGGTAAGTGTATTATTATTCGATTATAAACTAATGCGTTGGAGGTTCATTGATCATATTTCGTTATGAGCATGCTGAAAACCATTTTAGCAGCATTAAAAGTAATGAACAGTCGCCATGCATACAACTGCTCCAGTTAGGGTAAATGAAGTTGTATAACTCTTATATTATGATGGATGTTGTATAAATGTGGGTAGTATTCACTAATGCCTCTACCTAACTAAGCAGGGTACATAAAGTTACTAGTTGTAGATGAAGGTAAATGTTTATGTACATTTAATAACCCTTTCCTAATAACTCGTCCTTATCACACATGAAGATTCTTGAGAAGTTGTTATATGTTATGAAAAATATTGACTTGTCAAAGAAACAAAAATATATATATATATATATATATATATATATCTAATCGGGTTTTATGTTTGGGGATGTGATATATGGTATTAGAACAAGATTTTCAACACTCGGGCCTATAGGGGCTCAGCATAAGATAAGAAAATTTCATGGCGAGGATCACTCAACTATAACTCAACAATAACTAGTGAGATTAAGACTGTAAGTATACAAGCCATACTTTCATTTTGTTTTAGTGTCATGTACTAGGTTACATGTTGAGAAATGAAAAGTTGGACTATGATCTTTACTTATAAAAAGAATATATAAATATATATATATATGTTCTTGACATTTTCTATAGATAAATATATATATGAAAATGTTCAACAAAAAGCTTATGATGATGCAAGCTGGAGGATCTGTCATGCTTATATTTGTATCTTGTTATTGTCAATTGAGTTATATCTATGATACTCTTTCAAAGGGGATAGGTTTGGTCATGCTTCACTGACTGAATAGAAATGCACTGTATATAGGTACATGGTTAAAATGTATTTTGAAATATGAGCAAATGTCTGAGCCATAAAAGAATAAACATGATTTGGTTAGAGCTTATTTATTTTATATATATATAAATTATAATGAGTTCATACTTATTAATTTCACTCAACTTCGAGTGTAAAATAATGTGTAATGAATTCTTAAGGATTTTTCTTTCCAATTATATCCTCACATTATGCAAGGTTACGATATGAAGTGATTCTGTTTTGCGAATGAAACGAGAGCATTATTAAACATAAGGAAAATGACTATACCTTAAAGATTTCGTATATATCACTAGATCTGGTAAGCCTAAGTATTACTTAAGAAGAAGGGTATAGTGGTGCTAGAAGTGAAAAGTCATAGTAGTAACTTATGTATTGAAGTCCAGTAATTACCATGATGGTACAAGTGGAATCCAAACATGCTAAATTAGGCTTGGATATTCTCTTGGAAAAAAAAAATTAAATATTGGAAATATAACCTGATTTAGAATTAGTATATTCAACATTTAATGGATATGTTAATCCTTATATTTTGACATGAATCTCAGTTACGAGTCCGAATGAGGACTTATTCTTTTTAAATTATATAAGGCTTGTTTAAGTTAAGATTTTGAAGTATATAGTTGTGTTCCAAATGATAGATAATTATAGTGAAGCATATATTTGGAAGTCGTGAAGTATTCTATTTTTGTAATGTTTTTACAAAAAAACCAAACTCCCTAAGTTGTTTTTATAGTAGTGAGTTTAGATGACTAGGTCTTAACTAAGAGTACTGATTAAGTATCTGATTATGTGGATGTTAATTAGAAAATAGATTGCTACTGCTTAAAGTAAACTTGAAGAGGCAATTCACCTATAAACGATGTTGTAGTAAATGAAAGTAATTGGGTTCATCATGATCTTATTAAGACTAGCATGTTAAGTTGATCCGTGGATGTTTTAAGAAAATAGTTTCTTCGTTGAAAGAAATATATATATATATATATATATATATATATATATATATAATATACTGATTTATGATAACTATACAAGGATGGATGAGGAAAGAGTGATTAGATGCTATTAACATTTGAATAGATTGATGTCGTATATTTTGTAAGTGCTAACATTGCAGGAGTTTACCATGATTGTGATCAATGTCACAATCAAAATGGAAGGTGGATTATAATCCACTCATATGGATATTTGAGTTGAACCACTCAACAGTAAACGATAGTTTACTTTTTACATTACGAGATTTTATGATTTATGGATTTATGGTGGATTATGTTATTTATGTACTGACGTTGCAGGATAGACCAGAATTATGACTAACGTCATGATCAAGTGGAACATTAATCACAAATCCATTACATAAATAAGTTGAGCTAAACTGCTCAAGCACGAGTAATGATTTATTTTCTCATCTTATTATAGTGAGGATTACATGATTGTATGAACCTATTGGATGATATGTTGTGATTAACAAATTTGCAATAAATAATAAATATAATGATATGATCATGGGTTTTGGTAGATCGTTAATATCTATGGGACTTGTTGAAATTCCATATTATGCATAATATGTGTCATTGAAAGGAAGGGATTTGCTGGGTGAGCACAATGGTGTTAGGAAAATGATTGTTGCAGGAGCACAATGGTGTTAGGAAAATGATTGTTGCAAGAGCACAATGGTGTTAGGAAAATGATTGATGTATGACCACATTGGTGTTAGGCAATTGAAGTGGCAATGGAAAGACCTAGACACAAAGTTTGACATCTGGAAGACAGGACACTGTTTGATGTCTTGAGGAGAAAATTTTTTACTAGCAATCAAAAGGGAGAGTAACCTCAAAATTTAGCCCATAAGTCCACATGGAAAATTGGTAATAGAACTCGAGAGAGAGTTCTATGTTCAGTAGACGATTGTCGAAATTTTGAAACTCACGGAGAGTTGTTGATCAACAAAAAGTATTGTTGAAAGTGTTTTATCTTTAGGATGTAACAAAGAAACTTATGTTACAAACATACAAGGAACTAGGCTGAAGACTGCTTAATATGTGAATATTATGAATGCAAATAGTACTGAAATAATCACAAACGAATGAACGGCGAATTGAAGTTATTTGTGAGAAAAATGCTACTGACGTAAGAATGAAGGTAATGTTTACTGCAAGCTAAAGACTAGCTAAAGTGTCCAGTTATTGGAGACAAAAGGATGTCCTCCAAAAGATAAGTAAGAATATCATTTTACCGAAGAAATCTTTTCATTTATATGAAAAATGATTATGTGTGGCAAAAAGGGCCTTGTTGCATACATTCTCATTGAATTAAAAATAATGATATGCTTTACATGAACACTTTAAGAGCTTGTATGAGTTGTGTAAGTTGTAGTTTAATGACATCACAGGTAGAAAAATGAAGAAAACTTGAAGATGATCAAGGACATCAAAAGGAAGATGCCAAAGAAAAAGACATGTGACAGATGTGAAAGGTCGAAGGAAATGAAAGGCTAAAGCCAAGAAGTATGCACACCGAGGACGGTGTTATCTTTAAGGGGGAAAGGATGTAACATCCTTCTTCTACTCCTAGTTTTGTAATGTAAATTGTAACTATGTAAAGTGCTACAAAACTTGAAGATGATCAAGGACATCAAAAGGAAGATGCCAAAGAAAAAGACATGTGACAGATGTGAAAGGTCGAAGGAAATGAAAGGCTAAAGCCAAGAAGTATGCACACCGAGGATGGTGTTATCTTTAAGGGGGAAAGGATGTAACATCCTTCTTCTACTCCTAGTTTTGTAATGTAAATTGTAACTATGTAAAGTGCTACTGGTGAGGAGCTCAAGGGCAAGGCCCCACCAGTAAGCCTATTGGTTTTGTTATTTATACTCAAAAATATTAAGTGGTTGATTATAGACCTAGGGAATGAAGTCTAGACATGACTAGACGACATGACAGTGAATCCATTAAAGGAGAGAGGTGGATTGGTTAGAAAGCCATGAAGATCTAAGATGTAGATGACGTATGTCATCTTGGTGTCAGTGCACACTTAAAATAAAGTAACCACTTACTAGATCTTAGATGTCATCTTAAGAACCTAGCAGAGTAACTAGTTAGTACAAACTAGTAGTAAACCGCTAATACCTACTCACTAACGAAAAGGTATTTATCACCTAGATAATCTTAAGTGAGATTAAGGGTTTTTGCTTATCTCAAGAAAGACACCTAAGGAATACCCTAAATATGCTTACATACTCTTATCTCCAACAAGACTACGAGAGGAAGGGGTTAAAACTTGAGGGTCTTTCCTTGAGTAAAAGGTTTACATTCTCTTCATATATTAAAGTTATATAGGTATATATATATATTCAAAACAAGATTTGAATAAAATCATTCGCTATATTGATGTTAGCCAAACCAAGGGGCTTATAAAAATAACCTTATATTTTTATATACTATATATATATAGATAAGTAAGAGAAACGTGTTAAGATAACTAAAAGGATATTTATCTAAGGAAAATACTATATTAAATACCACAAGGATGGTTACCAAGAACATATTGGAAACATTGTATTTTATCATCCACGATTTTGTTAAAATCCTTACCCTTTGTTTGGGACCCTGTCTCCACACGATCGAAGGACACTTCCTTGTGTTTCCACTTGGCGTGTAGCATACCCTTTAAGCTGGAAAACATTTTGTGTTAAGAAACAATATGATAACTTTTATTGCAAAGTTTATGTTGGACAGGTGTCCAAGGATGACTGTAATTTGCACAATATATTATTATTTAATAAATAAAATAGGAGACAAACACCTAAGAGGACTGTTGAAAGAGTGCTTACTGATCCACTAGGTGGAATGGAATCTCGGATAGAAGGCAATGGACAAGTGGCAGCATCATGATGCAACTAACTAGTTGTTGGTATGGGACAAATCCATTGAAATGTGGTCATAGTGCCCTGAAAGATGGGACTTGAGCTTGAGGCTCATTTATTCCAAACTGACCACTAAAATACCTAGGCAGTATATATAATAGCCATCAAATATTGAACTGTGGTACATCACTTTTCCTGACGAGGAAATTTACCTTGGGGTTTTGCTGTGTTTGCACCCAAGAGATTTGATGAGGGGATATGATGTTGCTCATCATGTTGTGAGTCTGCCAAACTCTTATTGAGTTCAGTAGGTTGATGTTGAGTGGAGAAGGGATTTTATTTCAGGAGGTTGATACCGAGTGGAGAAGGTATTTTTGAGTGCCTTGCTTCTACACAGATTCCACCAACTTACTGGATCAGTAATCAGGATCAGGGGTTGATTAGAAGTCAGCAGTTGAGCTGCTTCTTCTAAAGCAGGTTGGGAGGAATAGGCCTCCTTGGGTGTTTGTCATCCTATCGTCTTTTACAAGTTCTATTGTCTTATCTACTTAATTTTCAAGTTCTGTTATCTATTTTTATGTATTTTAAAGTTATGTTATCTACTAGTTTTTACTGTTCAAGTTTTATTTCAGTTTTCTAAATGATTTAATAATTCTGTATGAATCGAAATGATTGAATAAAATAGTCTATGCAATTTTCCCCATCCAAATAGGTACAGCATCGTACTCTAGTAGAGAGACAGATTAAATAGAATAGATCAAGATAGGCAAATAGCCAAGTGAATGAGAATATTAAATTATTATAAACTTCTCAAAGTTTCTACTTTCTCTTTAATTCCTGCATATACATTACAGTACCCTCATTATTATTTATTTTATTAGCTAATTGTTTTTCCTAATTTACATATATGTTTCTTTAATTATAAATATCTCTATTTTCAAAAGAATTCGAGTTCTGTACTAACAGTAAATATTTTACCTATATTTAGTAGTTATAATGCTTATGTTTACATTAGGAAATTTATAGATTTACAGTAGAGTAATATCCCTTCTTTAGATAACAACAATTTCCAATTATTGCATGTATATTTCATACATTGTTTTATACCATACAAATCAAGGCATTTGTCATTCCTGCCAAAACCCTAACAGAGTTATCATTCACTAGCCTATAGTAAACATTTCCATTTCGACAACAGGTTTAACTTTATTTCTCTTTGCATATAAAAGCATTACCATGTAAATAGGATCAAGACGTAATCTCAACATTTCACAGTAGAAGACCTGGGTAATATTATCGGTTTGGACAACATTCTGGTGTTCATTTCTTTTTACAATAGACAAATCCTTTCAAACAGAAGTATCAAGATAGGCAAGCTTGACTGCCATTATCATAACAAGACCAAAGATAAGAAACGTTTACACCATAAACATGCCTGTAGATCGATTAGTTAAGATTGAGTTAACAAAACGACTGTAGGATATTTCAAAAACAAATGCTAAACCCTAGGTTTGAGAACATTTTCCTATTTCTTTAAAGATGTAGAAACATTATTATATTTAAACGAAGTGCTTACAGGACGTAAGCCTCATCAAAAATTTCATCTATCCTTTGTTCCTATAAAACAAATAGTCGTATCATTGTTTCACAAAACATTCACCCATCGATTTATAACCAAGATAAACATATAGGTTTCCAAAACATTGTACATTCTCATATCATCGGCGAGTTACAGATCATGCTTGCAGGCCAAGCCCAAAATCGACAAGAAGACACAACTACAGCAATGTGGGTTATAAAACATTCTTCTCAGATTTCAAACTTGACAGAGCCCGAAACTTAACCTATAGGATTTACATTTCACAATTCAAACACGGTTGTTTCCTTATGGGTCAAGGAATATCCTCCCCGTACTTTTCAATAGTATGCAAACCCTATCTCTAAAAATTACAAAACTCTCAAAGATAAAAACAAAAACACACAGACATCACACTAGTCAGCCATCTTCTTCATCTACACAGGGTCTCAAGACAAATGCCGAGGCTTACTAGTTGGTATAGCTATTCCAACCTTCAATGCCAGATTTGAGGAGCCATTGGAAAGTTACACCTGCAATAACATTACAAAGTGGTTAAAACAATATCTAGATAAAAAGACTGCAGTATCCAAATTATTAATAACTTATAGCACTTTGTATGAATATTACAGTGGAGGAAACCGATTACATTACCTTTCAAAATGCTAGCCGTAGTAGCAACGAACGCCAAGCCTTTTGCAACTGCAACAAAACCCTACCTCGATGAATGTTGGAGTAACCGGAGTCAACGTCAAAACCATCAACTCTCAACAGTGTCAAGACCTCGAACAACCATAATGAAGGGTTGGTCTCACATCCAAATTGAATTTCAAGAACCACAACAGGTCAGATGATCGAACCTCATCATGGTTACAAACCCAACTGATAACTTAACAAACAACTACTGCACGAAGAACTGAGAGCTCGGCTCTATAAATTTATGAGGTTATGAGTTCAAAACTCAGAAACTACGCTTCTATAGGTAGAATAATGAGGCTAAAATTTCTCAGCCTCTCGGTCGCGCAGAGCCTCCACTACCAAAAGACTTGAACACAATAAACTCATAAAAAATGCAGCAAAGATAGGTTAAACCATTGCATTGAAACCCTCGACAGATCGATGGTGTAGATCACCAGATGGAGTCAGGAAATCCCAAGACATCTACACTATTAAATGTTACATCATTACCATTGCCACGATGAGCCACGAAGGAGCTGTGGTTGAGCCAACTCATCAACAAGTGAAAACGCATGTCTACACTTCAACACTTTAATGGCTATAATCACATGGTAGCATATGATCGAGCACACTAAGCAGTGCCACATCGGAACTACATTACCTTGGCAGTTGTGTGCATTCAATGCCCAGGTTACATTTACAGCTGCTAACTTGTAATGCATATCAACGTTCACATCACAATAATCATTACATTGGATTTTGTACATAGTTGGATAGATAGCTCCATAGTTCTTATAGCAACGTATGATCACATAGTGGCACATATTTTCAATAACATATAGTTTGTATAGATTTCACCCATCGCATGATATTACAAAGTTTGCATATAACTCATATCAATTGCATAATAGTCAATAAGATTCCTAGGGTAGGATATAAAATAGGGTATCACAATGCACACCTACCACATAGTTAGCATATAAATTATATTGTGCATATAGTATCACACAAATGCATAAGTGCCACATAGTGGCATCATAGTGCACACAACACACATACCATATGGGGTATGTAATACATAGTTGAGCTTTGACTATATCTCATATTACATCGCTTTATAAGTCATATAAATCAATCAAAGAAACATACATTCTGTGAATGGTGACACATTCAACTAAATGGTATAATGAAAGTCGTAATGACGAATTCGGCCACTATCACCATAAAAAGATATAATTCCTAGAAATATTATTAAACAAAAATACATATTATTTCTATAGTATACCATGAAGAAAGATAGACAATTATGTACTGTTCAACTAGAAATCAAAAGGAAATTTCTTATAAATCTGAGTATAGAGCTGATATACAATCTTTCTAGACCTTCTTATGATTTAATTTCAAGCTTACAGTTTACAAAGATTCTCACCGGAAGAATGTCCACAGTTTTATGTCTTCAATTAATGACAAAAGAGATTCACAGTAAAACTGTTTATTTACTTATCGAAACCTCAAACCCTTACCTGTAAACTGTCACAACTACAAATCACATGCTTTAGCACGAATGCTAAGTAAGCCTCGGGGCGTCCGAAGGACCCCTTCATCAATCAAACAAAATTACATTAGTCAAACAGTTGTTCAAACATTTATAAATAACAACAGTAGAATTTGTAGTAGCACAACTAAATTTGGAATACATCAAGACACAAGCTGAAATCTATTCGTCGCAAATTGTTACTTAATAAACTAGCATGGCAATTTATACAGCAAGATAACATTTCATGCATTAATTCTATTTTAGCATTCATTAAATAAGCAGTAAATGTCACGTAGGAAAATTTTAAATTTTTGTGATTTTTCCGAGATGTTACATGTGGTATCAGAGCGCAAGTTCAAACTCTAAGCCTGAATGAGGCTCATGAGCGCAAACAGAAAAATAAATCAGAAAGTTTATGTTGCTAACTTTTATATTTTAATTTTATTTTTTTGCACAGAATAGATTGGCCTTTAATTGAAGGTATGGAAATACCAGAGGAATCAACAAAGGATAGATCTCCTTGTAATGAACATTTTAATCCTAATAATTCTGAAGGAATCTATGTTGAATTAAATCACCAATCTTCTGAAATTTTACGCACTGTACAGGATTTAAAATCTGAGTTAAAAGCTGTTAAAGAAGAAAATGAATGGATCCTAAAGGCACAGGAAGAGTTACAACAGAATTTAGAAGAAAACTGTCATAGCAATGAAAGAGGCAGAAAGTCAGAATTAAGGGTTGATTCTGAAATAATGTCCCACCAACATAAGCATAAGAAAACAAGAAATGATAAAAGGAGCAGTTACTCATCCTTTAAATCTGATTCAAGTAATGAAGACATAAATTACGACAGTAGTAACACTGAATGCTACTCTAAAAAGAGAAAACATAAGCATCATTAACAGATTACTGGTGAATTTAAAAAGATTAAGCCACCTACTTTTAATGGCGAAAGTGAAAAAGGTGAGACAGTAGAAGCTTGGTTGTCTGGATTGAAAAAGTAATTTAATATTTACGACTACTCTTCTCAACTGAAAGCCAAGATGGCTATTTACAATTTGACCGGGAAGGCAGATATCTGGTGGCAGGATCTTAAAAGAATCAAGAGCATAAAAGAAAAAGAAGTAACTTGGACTATGTTTAAAAGTTTGTTTAAAAAGAAGTTTTTGTTGGAACAATACTTTGAAGATAAATCGAAGGAGTTTTACGATTTAAAGTTGGGTACAATGAACATGAAAGAACTATGCAGCAAGTTCCTTAGCTTGTTGAGGTACGTACCCTACATGGTTGAGGAAAAGCCTAAAGTGCAAAGGTTCCTCAGTTGTTTACTATTTAATATAAAAGATCGTATTGAGAATGATAATCCTTCCACTTTGGAAGAAGCCATGAGGAAGGAAAATTTTTGTTTTGACCAAAACAAAAAAAGAGAAGGAACAACTGGCTAGAAGAACAGTAAGACTAATCAGTCTGACTATAAAAAGAAGAATTTTAATCAGAATGCTAGAGGTTTTAAGAAAAATTTTAATAACAGAAATTTTCCTAATAATTACTTGAATAATGCAACTCAGAACTCTACTGCTGCAAGAAATGTACATAATAATCACAACAATAATAATAATAACAATAACAACAGGTACGCTGAGCAGAAATGACCCATAAAGTGCTATGAATGTGGTGGACCACACAAGAGAGCAGATTGCCCACGCAACAAGAGGACAACCAACAACATACATACTATTCAAGCAGAACCTATAGTTGGAGATATCGCAAGAGAAATGTCGAGGATAAATGCAGCATTGGAGAACCATCAAGCAGACCATCAAACATCCATGGTCAAATTGAAGGTATGATACAAAACAAGTCTATTTCTATTTTAATAGATCCTGGTGCAAATTTAAGTTATATTTCACCTACTTTAGTAAACCGTTGGAAGCTAAAAACAGAGAAATTTAATGACGCATGGTTAGTTTAGCTTGCAACAGGAACTAAAAGAAAGGTTACAGATTATGTTAAGAATTGTCATGTATTTTTAAGTCAGCTGAAAATGCAAATTAATCTGAATGTTTTACCCTTAGGTTCATATGATCTGCTAATTGGCATGGATTGGCTTGAACAGCATAGAGTTATATTGAATTGTTATGATAAATCCTTCACTTGTATAAATAATGAAGGTAATTCAGAAATGGTAAAAGGAATTCATAGGCAGATTTCAGTAAGGTAGATTTCTGCCTTACAAGTGAAGAGAGCTGCTAGAAAAGGTTGTAAATTGTTTGCTATTAATGTTGTTAAAGATGAGAATAATCTAAAGAAGACAAGTTAAAACTAGAGGATATTCCCATCTTTAGGGACTTTTCTGATGTATTGCCAGAAGAAATTCCAGGATTACCTCCAAAAAGAGAACTTGACTTCACCATTGAATTAGTACCCGGTGCGGTACCAAACTCAAAGCCCCCTATAGGAATAATATTATGGAGTTAAACGAGTTAAAATATCAACTGAAAGAATTAATAGATAAAAATTACATAAGGCCCAGTGTGTCCCCTTAGGGAGCACCAGTAATATTTGTTAAAAAGAAGAATGGTACCATGCGTTTGTGCATTGACTACTGTTAGCTTAATAAAATGACAATTAAGAACTGGTATCCCTTAGTCCACATAGATGATCTATTTGATCAAGTACACGGAGCAGAGATATTCACAAAAATTGATCTAAGGTCGGGCTATCATCGAGTCCGGATAAAAGACGAGGACATATTCAAAACTGCATTCAAAACGCGTTATGGACACTACGAGTTCATAGTTTTGCCTTTTGGGCTAACTAACGCACCGGCAGTGTTCATGTATTCAATGAACAACGTTTTGCATAAATATTTGGATAAGTTCGTAGTGGTATTCATTGATGATATCCTGATTTACTCAAAAACTAAAGAAGAGCATGACGAACATTTAAAAATCATTTTACAAGTACTTAGAGATCATTAGCTTTATGGTAAGTTCAATATTTGGGTCATATAATTCCAAAAGATGGTATTATGTTGATCCTGATAAGATAAAAGAAATAAATTAATGGCCTGTCCCTAAAGATGTAACCGATGTATGGTCATTCATGGGAATAATGGGGTATTATAGAAATTTTATTGAAGGGTTCTCTAGAATTGCCCCCATCTCTTCTTTGCAGAAGAAAGGAAAGAAATTCATATGGCATCAAAACTGTCAAGACAGCTTTAATAAGTTAAAAGAATTGTTAACCACTACACCCATCTTAAAAATTGCAGATCCTAATCAGGATTTCATCGTATGCACGGATGCATGCAATGAAGGAGTTGGAGGGGTCTTAAGTCAAGAAGGTCATGCAATTGCTTTTGAGTCAAGAAAGTTAAAAATACATGAAAATAATTATGTAACGTATGATCTTGAGTTGGCAGTTGATGCAGGAGCATCAGTACCTAGGAAGGTTAGTCGAGATTGATCAACCGAGGAGAGTCGACCAGCGGGAGTGCCGATGACCACTGGTGTGGGAAGCAGGTTGACTTGTTGAAGTCAGCAAGTCGAGCAGAAGTAGTCAGGGTGCAGTCGACTGAAGGATCAGCAGATGTCACGAGGTCGAGGATCGACAGGGAATGGTCGACAGATGATGAGCGATGTAAGAGGTAGGGTAGTCAACAAGTGGTCGAGCTATGACATGACAAGATTTGGAGAAGCCAAATATATTGGGAAAGGAGCAAACCAACGGGGCAGTCGAGATGGGACTGTATTGCTGTTGCAGGGTCGAAAGGACAGAAATTCAATGAACTATACTTAGTAGCTATTCAGTGTTGCTGAGGAAGTTATGATAGTTATTGCAAGTTGGTGAAGGACATGACAGAGGATGTCATGGACGGAGGTTGTATAGCACATCTAGAAGCTGATAGTGCAGATTCACAGGATTTGGACAGGATCGACGAATGGAGGGAACACATGTCTCGGGATTGTAATAATCTTGGAAACAGCACCCGCAGAGTAGAAGAGGAGAAAAGACCTTCATTCTGAGGATGGCAAGAAGTGAGCCGAGAGCAGAGGAAGTACAGCAAGCACAGAGCCGAGAGAGTTGTGAAGAGTCACACAGGCCGAGTGCAGAGTGTTGAGATCGAACCATAGATCATAGTTCTGAAGGTGAACCAGCAGAGGGTGAGGTCGACACACAGGGAGAACACACCATAGTTACTTCTAAGTTGTAATGGCTGAGGCCGATTGTTGTTAGTTATTTGCTTACAATTATCTTATATTGTAACCGATTTCATAGAAGTAATATAAGCCAATCTAGGCATCTTGTTCTACACCTTGTTTGTGTGAGAATTGTGGTTTGTGTCGTGTGTATTATTAATCAAGAACCTTATTTCCGTAGGGCGACTTGCGTCAGTTGGTATCAAAGCTTAGAGGTGAGTCCAGTTGGAGAAGAGAAGACCATACCAACCTGACTTTCATCAGTTGGTATCAGAGCTCGGAGGTGAGTCCGGTTGGAGAAGAGAAGACCATACCAACCTGACTTGCGTCAGTTGGTATCAGATCCCGGAGGCAAGTCTGGTTGGAGAAGAGAAGACCATACCAACCTGACTTGCGTCAGTGTTGAAGGTCTGAGGATTTTCAGCAAAAGTTGAAGATGGATCATAGAGGCGTTAATGTCCGAGGACGAAGAGCACGTGGTGCAACAGCCATCACAGTGGATCGTGAGATGTTCGACGGATGTGTCTGAATGATGTGAACTTTGAAAAATGAAGTCGCAGTGATCAAAGAAAACCAGAGGCATGGTTTCTTTCCTGAAGCACTAGACAACAGCGACGAGGAAGTCGAGGAAGTGGAAGCTTGAGAAGCCGCAGTAGAAGAACGAGAGGAAAAAATCATCAAGCTTCTGATAGAGATGAGAGTTTGGGCAAAGATAGATGTGCGTATGTACTTGGGAATCCTGGACCCAAAAGACTTGATCGACTAGTTCAGAGAGATGGAGAAATATTTTGACATAGAGAAGATCGAGAATACTAAACGGGTTAAGACTACGTGTCTAAGGTTGAAGGGTCATGCCTCATTGTGGTGGGACAATGTACAGGATGACAGACTCAAGAAAGGAAAGGAGAAAATCAAATCTTGGGACAGGATGGTTTCCAAGTTGAAGGAGAAGTTCTTGCCAAGCAACTATGCAATTTCCTTGTTTCGGAAGTTACAAAAATTTTGATAATAAGAGATGACCATGAAAGAGTACACGGAGGAGTTCTACCGATTGTTGATTCGGTTAGGACAGACTGATGAAGGAGAAGAAGCTGTCACCAAGTATGTAAACGGCCTGAAGTATGCTGTTCAGGATGAACTCAGCATGTCGAGATTCAGAGCAGTCGGTGAATCCTATCAGCTATCTCTGAAGGTGGAAGAGAAACTATCGAGAAATTCCACAGCGACCAGAGGCAGGATGACTAGTTGGGGTGGAAAGACTGTCTCCATGAAAGGTCAAGGTAGTGGCTACAAAAAAGAAGGTGTCGAAGATAGTCGATGCACAAAAGGGACATCGACGAAAGAAAGAGCGCAAGAGAATTGACATGATGGTCATGAGAACTGTGGGTGAGGTGCGTATAGTCGAAGTGGTCCATCCGACAAGAAAGGAGTTAAAAGACCATCTATAATCTATTACAAATGTCGAGGGATGGGCCATAAGGCATATGAATGCCCAGAAAACCTACATGCTGCAGAAGAGTCGAAACCCAGACGTCAAAAGGATGAGCAAGTCGACGAGAGGGAAGAGTCGGCATAGTGGAAGTGAGAAAAAGAAGAACCGGAATCTGACGGTCTAGAGAGCTTTGATTCAGGAAGATCAACGCAACCCGATGGAACCAGCACAACGTAAGGCAATCTTTCGAACAAAGGTGCAGATCGGAGAATGGCGTTGCAAGACCATAGTTGATGGTGGAAACACAGAGGATCTTGTGTCAATAGAATTCATCGACAAGATTGGGTTGAAATGTCGAGAACACCCACACCCTCACAAGATCTCATGGTTGCAGAAAGGACACCATGTTAAGGTGACCAAACAGTGCCTAATCAACTTCAGAGTTGAAGGATTGGAGGACAGCGTACTGTGTGATGTAGTTCCCATGGATGCATGCCATCTATTGTTGGGAAGACCATGGCAATATGATCGAAAAATGATCTATGATGGTTGAGATAACATAGTTAAAGTGTGGAAGAATGGCGTGAAAAAGACTCTTAAGCCAAGGTGGGGAGATCCAGCCGACAGTAAGGACGGTGAGAGCAATCTTTGGGAAAAGTGTGTGTTGATGAGCACCGCTAAGGAATTCCTCGCAAAGGAGGAAAAACAGTCGGGATGTTATGCAATCATTCCAAAAGGACCATATGTCGAAGGAATGACTGACATGGAGAGCATTCCGGTCGAAGTCGAGGAGTTGCTCAAAGAGTTTCAGGACATAATGGCTGAAGAGAAACCGACGAGATTGCTACCGACAAGGAGCATATCCCATCAGCTCGACTCGATTTTAGGGTCGAGTCTGCCAAACAAAGCGCCATATAGGATGAGTCCAGTAGAGGGACAAAAGCTCAACCGATAGGTCCAAGAGTTGTTGGACAGGGGATTGATTCGAGAAAGCTTGAGCCCGTGTGCAGTACCAGCAGTATTGACACCAAAAAAAGGTAGAGAATGAAGGATGTGTATTGACTCCAGAGCCATCAACAAAATCACGATCAAGTATAGATTTCTATTGCCAAGGATGGATGACTTGATCGATTTCCTAAGTGGAGCGACATATTTCACGAAGTTAGACTTGAAGAGTGGATATCACTAGATCAGAGTCAGAGAAGGAGACGAATGGAAGACAACATTCAAAACAAGAGAAGGGTTATATGAGTGGTTAGTCATGCCATTCGGATTGACTAATGCACCCAGTACATTCATGAGATTGATGAATGAGGTACTGAAACCATTCTTGGGAATTTTTTTGTAGTCTATCTAGACGACATTTTGATTTTCAGTCGAACCAAGTCAGAACACTTGGAGCACGTTCGACAAGTATTGCAGAAATTGCAGGAAGAGAAGCTGATGATTAACTTGCAAAAATGTTTCTTCATGAAGAAGGAATTAGTGTACTTGGGATTTGTAATTTCAAGTAAGGGGTTGGAGATGGACCTAGAGAAGGTGAAGGAAATAGTAAATTGGCCGGAACTGACAAGTACGACTGTAGTGAGAAGTTTCCATGGACTTGCTAGTTTCTACCAGAAGTTCATTCGGGGATTTAGTCGGATTTGTGCACCATTGACAGAATGCATGAGAAAGGGCGAGTTCAAGTGGACGGATAAGGCCCAGGAAGCTTTTGACAAATTGAAGGAAAAGGTCACTGAGAGCCCAGTGTTGGCGCTCCCAGACTTTGACAAATTTTTCCAGGTCGATTGTGATGCGAGTGGAACAGCAATTGGGGCAGTGTTGAGCCAGGAAGGACGACCAATTGCATACTTCAGTGAAAAACTGAGTGGAGCAAAGCATAAATATTCGGTCTATGACCAAGAATTCTATGCTATCATACAAGCATTGAATAAATGGAGGCATTATTTGTTGCCATAGGAATTTTTTTTATACATCAATCATCAAGCGCTAAGGTATCTGAATACTCAGTCAAAGTTGGATCAGAGACACATGAAGTGGGTGGAGTTACTCTAGAGATATACGTTCGTGTTGCAACATAGGTCGGGCAAGTCAAAAAAAGTTGCCAACGCGTTGAGCAGGAGAGTTGCATTATTGAGCACGATAACTGTTCAGGCATCAGGAATAGAGTCAATAAAGACGGAGTATGAAGCCGACGAATATTTTGCGAAGGCATGGAAGGCATGTCATGAGCCTTGGAGCACTGACAGGACTCCATATTTGAGTTATCTCATTCAAGAAGGTTACCTATTGAGAGGAAGTCAGTTGTGTATTCCCAGAGGATCAGTGAGAGAGAACCTAATCCGAGAATTTCATAATGGAGGGTTAGCAGGACACTTTGGGATCGACAGGACCAAAGCGCTGATTGATGAAAAGTATTTCTGGCCAAGGATGTCGACAGATGTCAGAAAATGGGTTCGACAATGTCAATTTTGCTAGTTGGCAAAGGGGAAGAGCTAGAACACAGGGTTGTATACACCATTGCCAGTACCATAAAACCCGTGGGAGCATCTTAGCATGGATTTTGTGTTAGGATTTCCAAGGACGCAGCAGGGGAACGACTCAATATTTGTTGTAGTCGACAGATTTTCGAAGATGGCACATTTCATACCATGTAAGAAGATAAGTGATGCCACAGGAATCGTTGTACTATTCTTTAAGTAAATAGTCAGGTTGCATGGGTTGCCAAAGAGTATCACGTCGGATAGGGATATGAAATTCATGGGGCATTTATGGAGGACCCTACAGAAAAAACTCGACACGAAGTTAGAGTTTAGTTCGGCATATCATCCACAGATAGATGGACAAACCGAGGTTGTAAGCATAAGTTTGGGAAATATTCTGAGGTGTTTAGCAGCCGATAGACCCAAGTAGTGGGAGAATGTGTTAGCATAGGCGGAGTTTGCATAAAACAATTCTGTGAATCGATCAACAGGACTGAGCCCATTCCAGATTGTTCAAGGGAGGAGTCCACATGTCATGGCAAATCTGGTCAAATTTCCGACAAAAACCAGGAAGAGCGCAGATGCAGAATCATTCGTAGAGCATATGCATGAAGTTCATGAGAATGTCCAAAAACGAATTGAGAAGAGTAACGCGGCCTACAATTTGAGAGACGACCGGAGAAAGAGACTACTGTCATTCCAAGAAGGGGACTTAGTCTATGCATATTTGTGGAAGGAACAATTTTCGACAGGAACATACAACAAGTTGAAGCTGAAGAAGATAGGACCATGCAGGATTCTAAAGAAGATCTCAGGCAATGCCTATATGTTAGAGTTGCCAGAAGACTTGAAAATTTCAGCAACATTCAATGTCTCAGACCTGTATAAATTTCAAGAAGGGTCGAGTAGTAGTAAGGTTAAAGAAACAAGTATCGACTGGACATAACAGATTCCAGACCGACATAAAGAAGGGATCGCAGAAGTAATCGATGAGCATGAAGTGGGGCATACTCGTAGATCGTGCATGAAGGAATACTTGGTGCGATGGACAAATGATGAGTTGCAGGAGGCAACGTAGATTTCAGAAGAATAGTTCAGGAGATTGGCGGAGCAGTCAGATTCTTTTTCACCTGGGGAGACTGATGAAGTAGCATCGGGACCTAGGCAAATCAGTCGAGATTGATCAATCAAGGAGATCCAACCAGCGAGAGTGCCGATGACCACTGGTGCGGGAAGCAGGTTGACTTGTCGAAGTCAGCAAGTCGAGCAGAAGCAGTCGGGGTGCGGTCGACTGAAGGATCAGCAGATGTCGTGAGGTTGAGGATCGACAGGGAATGGTCGATAGATGATGAGTGATGTAAGAGGTAGGGTAGTCAATAAGTGGTTGAGCTATGACACGACAGGGTCTGGAGAAGCCAAATATATTGGGAAAGGAGCAAACTGACGGGGCAGTCCAGATGGGACTGTATTTCTATTGCAGGGTCAAAAGGACAGAAAGTCAATGAACTGTACTTAGTAGCTGTATGGGGTTGTTGAGGAAGTTATGACAATTATTGTGAGCTGGTGAAGGACATGACATAGGACATCATGGATGGAGGCTGTACAGGACATCTAGAAGCTGATAGTGCAGACTCGTAGGATTTGAATAGGATCGACGAATGGAGGGAACGTGTGTCTCGGGATTGTAATAATCTTGGAAACAGCACTCGCAGAGTAGAATAGGAGAAAAGACCTTCATTCTGAGGACGACGAGAAGAGAGCCGAGAGGAGAGAAAGCAGAGCAAGCGCAGAGCCAAGAGAGTTGTGAAGAGTCACACAGGCTGAGTGCAGAGTGTTGAGATCGAACCATAGCTAGTTTCGAAGGTGAACCAGGAGAGGGTGAGATTGACACACAGGGAGAACACACCATAGTTACTTCTAAGTTGTAACGGCTGAGGCCGATTGTAGTTATTTATTTGCTTACAGTTATCTTATATTGTAACCGATTTCAGAGAAGTAATATAAGCCAATCCAGGCATCTTGTTCTACACCTTGTTTGTGTGAGCATTGTGGTTTGTGTCGTGTGTATTGTTATGCAAGAACCTTATTTCCGTAGGGAGACTTGCATTAGCAGTTGTTATACATGCTTTAAAAATGTGGCGCCATCACTTGATTGGAAGAAAATTCATCTTAATTACTGATAATAAGGGCTTAAAGTATCTTTTGGATCAAACAAATCTTAACGCAAGGCAAGCTAGGTGGTTAGCTTTCCTTAGCGAGTACGATTTTGAGATCCATCACATTAATGGAAAGAAAAATAAGGTTGTTGATGCATTGAGTAGAAATGCTAGATTGAGTTTTGTGGCAGCAATCGGTACTTTTAAAACTGATTTGGAAAATCAGATCGAAGAAGGAATTAAGCAAGACAAAAATTACCAAAAATTACATGATAAAGTGGCTAAAAATTCATTTGAAAATGTAATAACAGATTACAATATTAATGAAAAAGGATTCTTAACTTACAAAAACAGAATTTATGTGCCTAATTTTTCAAAGGTTAAGTTGTTGATTTTAGATGAAGTTCACAAGATTCTTTATTCAGGGCATCCTGGTTATCAAAAAATGATAACTATGTTAAGAAAAGAGTACTTTTGGCCCAACATGAAGAGTGAAGTTGCTGAATATAAAGCTAGATGTTTTGATTGTCAGACTATTAAAGCTGAACATGAACATCCAGCTGGGCTATTGCAGCCCTTAACAATTCCAGAATGGAAATGGGAAATCATAAGCATTGCCTTTATTACAGGTTTGCCTAAAAATCAAAATCAAAATGACTCAATTATGGTTGTTGTTGATAAACTTAGCAAAGCTGCTCATTTTATTCTTGTTAAAACTACTTTCAAGGCTTCTATCATTGCAAATATTTTCATGAACCAAATTTTTCGCTTGCATGGAATTCCAAAGGTAATTAGTTCAGACCGAGACTCTATGTTCACTGATAACTTTTGGACAACACTGTTTAAAGGATTAAATACTAAGTTAAATTCCAGCACTTCTTTCCACCCACAAATTGATGGTCAAACAGAAAGAGTAAATTAGATTTTGGAAGATATGTTAAGATTATATGTTAAAGACCAACCATCTAAATGGGAAGACTACTTGCACTTAGTAGAATTTTCCTACAATAATAATTATTAAGCATCTGCTAAGCTAAGTCCATTTGAAATTCTGTATGGAAGAAAATGTTGTACTCCAATTTCGTGGGATAATCCTATAGACAGATTGATGTTAGGATCAGATTTATTGAAAGAAATGGAGCTAACCATGAAACAGGTTCAAGGTAACTTAAAAGTTGCCGAAGATTGGCAGAAAAGCTATGCTGATTTAAAACGCACAGAAAGATAATTTCAGGTCGGAGACCATGTTTTCAGAAAGGTAAAGCCCAAGAAAAGTTCTTTGAAGCTTAGGAGTTGTGCTAAATTAGCACCAAGTTATAGTGGACCATTCGAAATCCTATCAAGGATAGGAGCTGTTGCATATCAATTGGCATTACCATAAAATTTTAAAATCCACAATGTTTTTCACATTTCTATTTTAAAAGAAGTATGTGCACGATGCTACTCATGTGCTAAATTGGAATGACATATAGGTGGAACCCAAAGGATATTTTGAGGTGGAACCGGACTGTATTCTAGACCGGAGGGAAATTATGCTTCAGAATCGCACAATAGGGCAGGTAAAGGTGCAATGGAAGCACCTTAGCCCTGATGAAGCTACTTGGGAGCCGGAAAGCAATATGTGGGCAGCATATCCAGTTCTGTTGCATGAGGAACTTGATGATGAATAAGCAACATCGAGGACGATGTTGAGCTTAAGAGGGGGTGTTTGTAACATACCCTTTAAGTTGGAAAACATTTTGTGTTGAGAAAAATTATGATAACTTTTATTGTAAAGTTTATGTTGGACAGATGTCCAAGGATGACTGTAATTTGCACAATATATTATTATTTAATAAATAAAATAGGAGACAAACACCTAAGAAGACTATTGAAAGAGTGGTTACTGATCCACTGGGTGGAATGGAATCTGGGGTAGAAGGCAATGGACAAATGGCAACATCATGATGCAACTAACTAGCTGTTGGTATGGGACAACTCCCTTGAAATGTGGTCATAGTGCCCCGAAAGATGGGACTAGAGCTTGAGGCATATTTATTCCAAACTGACCACTAAAAGACCTAGGCAGTCTATCTAATAGCCATCAAATATTGAACTGGGGTTCATCACTTTTCCTGACGAGGAAATTTACCTTGGGGTTTTGCTGTGTTTGCACCCAAGAGATTTGATGAGGGGATATGTTGCTGTTGATCTTGTTGTGAGTCTGCAAAACTCTTATTGAGTTCAGGAGGTTGATGCTGAGTGGAGAAGGCATTTTATTTCAAGAGTTTGATACCGAGTGGAGAAGGTATTTTTGAGTGCCTTGCTTCTACAAAGATTCCTCCCACTTACTAGATTAGTAATCAGGCTCGGGGGTTCATTAGAAGTTAGCAGTTGAGCTGCTTCTTCTGAAGTAGGTTGGGAGGAATAGGCCTCCTTGGGTGTTTGTCAACCTATTGTCTTTTACAGGTTCTATTGTCTTATCTACTTAATTTTCAAGTTTTTCGTATATCTATTTCTGTGTATTTTAAAGTTATGTTATCTACTAGTTTTTACTGTTTAAGTTTTATTTCAGTTTTCTGAATGATTTAATAATTCTGTATGAATCGAAATGATTGAATAAAATAAACTCTGCATTTTTCCCCATACAAATAGGTACAACATCGTACTCTAGTACAGAGACAGATTAAATAGAGTAGATCAAGATAGGAAAATAGCCAAGTGAATGAGAATATTAAATTATTATAAATTTCTCAAAGTTTCTACTTTTTGTTTAATTCCCGCAGATACATTACAGTACCCTCATTATTATTTATTTTATTAGCTAACTGTTTTTCCTAATTTACATATATGTTTCTTTAATTATAAATATCTCTATTTTCAAAAGAATTCGAGTTCTATACTAACAGTAAATATTTTACCTATATTCAGTAGTTATAATGCTTATGTTTATATTAGTAAATTTATAGATTTACAGTAGAGTAATATTCCTTCTTTAGATAACAACAATTTCCAATTATTGCATGTATATTTCATACATTGTTTTATACTATAAAAATCAAGGCATTTGTCATTCCTCCCAAAACCCTAATAGAGTTATCATTCACTAGCCTATAGTAAACATTTCCATTTCCATAACAGGTTTAACTTTATTTCTCTTTACATATAAAAGCATTACCATGTAAACATGATCAAGACGCATTCTCAACATTTCACAGTAGAAGACCTGGGTAATATTATCGGTTTGGACAACATTCTGGTGTTCATTTCTTTTTACAATAGACAAATCCTTTCAAACAGAAGTATCAAGACAGGCAAGCTTGACTGCCATTATCATAACAAGACCAAAGACAAGAAACGTTTACACCATAAACATGCCTGTAGATCGATTAGTTAATATTGAGTTAACAAAACGACTGTAGGAGATTTCCAAAACAAATGCTAAACCCTAGCTTTGAGAACACATTCCTATTTCTTTAAAGATGTAGCAACATTATTATATTTAAACAAAGTGCTTACAGGCCATAAGCCTCATCAACAATTTCATCTATCCTTTGTTCCTATAAAACAAATAGTCGTATCATTGTTTCACAAAACATTCACCCCTCGATTTATAACCAAGATAAACATAGAGGTTTCCAAAACATTGTACGTTCTCATATCATCGACGAGTTACAGATCATGTTTGCAGGCCAAGCCCAAAATCGATGAAAAGACAAAACTACAGCAACATGGGTTATAAAACATTCTTCTCAGATTTCAAACTTGACAGAGCCTGAAACTTAACCTACAGGATTTACATTTCACAATTCAAACACGGCTGTTGCCTTATGGGTTGAGGCATATCCTCCCCATACTTTTAAATAGTATGCAAACCCTATCTCTACAAATTACAAAACTCTCAGAGATAAAAACAAAAACACACAGACATCACACCAGTCGGCCATCTTCTTCATCTACACAGGGTCTCAAGACAAATGCCGAGGCTTACTATTTGGTATAGCTATTCCAACCTTCAACGCCAGATTCGAGGAGCCATTGCAAAGTTACACCTACAATAATATTACAAAGTGGTTAAAACAATATCTAGATAAAAAGACTTCAGTATCAAATGTTTTAATAACTTATACCACTTTGTATGAATATTACAGTGGAGGAAATCGATTACATTACCTTTCAAAATGCTATCCGTAGTAGCAACGAATGCCAAGTGTTTTGCAACTACAACAAAACCCTACCTCGATGAATGTTGGAGTAACTAGAGTCAACATCAAAACCATCAACTCTCAACAGTGTCAAGACCTGGAACAACCATAATGAAGGGTTGGTCTCACATCCAAATCGAATTTCAAGAACCACAATAGGTCAGACGATCAAACCTCATCAAGGTTACAAACCCAACTGATAACTTAACAAATAACTACTGCACGAAGAACTGAGAGATCAGTTCTATAAATTTATGAGGTTATCAGTTCAAAACTCAGAAACTACGCTACTATAGGTAGAACAATGAGGCTAAAATTTCTCAGCCTGTCGGCTGCATAGAGCCTCCACTACCAAAAGACTTGAACACAATAAACTCATCAAAAACGCAGCAAATATAGGTTAAACCATTGCATTGAAACCCTCGACAGATCGACGGTGTAGATCACCGGATGGAGTCACGAAATCCCAAGACATCTACCCTATTAAATGTTACATCATTACAATTGCCACGATGAGCCATGATGGAGCCATGGTGGAGCCAGCTCATCAACAAGTGAAAATGCATGTCTACACTTCAACACTTTAATGGCTATAAACACGTGGTAGCATATGATCGAGCACAGTAAGCAGTGCCACATCGAAACTACATTACCTTGGCAGTTGTGTGCATTCAATGCCTAGGTTACGTTTACGGCTACTAACCTGTAATGCATATCAATGTTCACATCACAATAATCATTACATTGCATTTGCATATGATATGGTCGAAAGATTACACCTTGTCACAACATGTTTTGTACATAGTTGGATAGATAGCTCCATAGTTCTGATAGCAACGTATGATCACATAGTTGCACATATTCCACATAACATATAGTTTGTATAGATTTCACCCATCGCATGATATTACAAAGTTTGCAAAGAACTCATATCAATTGCATAATAGTTAATAAGATTCCTAGGGTAGGATATAAAATAGGGTATCACAATGCACACCTACTGCATAGTTAGCATATAAATTATATTTTGCATATAGTATCACACAAATGCATAAGTGCCACATAGGGGCATCATAGTGCACACAACACACATACCATATGGGATATGTAATACATAGTTGAGCTTTGATTATATCTCATATTGCATCGCTTTATAAGTCATATAAATCAATCAAAGAAACATACATTCTGTGTATGGTGACACATTCAACTGAACGGTATAATGAAAGTCGTAATGATGAATTCAGCCACTATGACGATAAAAAGATATAATTCCTCGAAATATTATTAAACAAAATACATAGAATTTCTATAGTATGCCATGAAGAAAGATAGACAGTTATGTACTGTTCAACTAGAAATCAAAAGGAAATTGCTTATAAATGTAAGTATAGAGCTAAGATACAATCTTTCTAGACCTTCTTATGATTTAATTTCAAGCTTACAGTTTGCAAATATTCTCATTGGAATAATGTCCACAGTTTTATCTCTTCAATTAATGACAAAAGACATTCCTAGTAAAACTGTTTATTTACTTATCGAAACCTCAGGGCGTCCGAAGGACCCCTTCATAAATCAAACAAAAGTACATTAGTCAAATAGTTGTTCAAACATTTATAAGTAACAATAGTAGAATTGGTAGCAGCACAACTAAATTTGGAATACATCAAGACACAAGCTGAAATCTGTTCGTCGCAAATTCTTACTTAATAAACCACCATGGCAATTCATACAGCAAGATAACATTTCATGCATTAATTCTATTTCCGCATTCATTAAATAAGTAGTAAATGTCATGTAGGAAAATTTTAAATTTTTGTGATTTTCCCGGGATGTTACATGTAGTATCAGAGCGCAAGTTCAAACTCTAGGCCTGAATGAGGCTCATGACTACAAACAGAAAATTAAATCAGAAATTTTATGTTACTAACTTTTGTATTTTTATTTTATTTTTTTGCACAGAACAGATTGACCTTTAATTGCAGGTATGGAAATACCAGAGGAATCAGAAGAGGACAGATCTCCTCATAATGAACGTTTTAATCCTAATAATTCTGAAGGAATCTATGTTGAATTAAATCACCAACCTTTTGAAATTTTACGCATTGTACAAGATTTAAAATATGAGTTAAAAGTTGTTAAAGAAGGAAATGAACGGATCCTAAAGGCATAGGAAGAGTTACAACAGAATTTAAAAGGAAACTGTCATAGTGATGAAAGAGGCAGAAAGTCAGAATTAAGGGCTGATTCTGAAATAATGTCCCACCAACATAAGCATAAGAAAACAAGAAATGATAAAAGGAATAGTTACTCAACCCTTAAATCTGATTCAAGTAATGAAGACAAATTATGACAGCAGTAACACTGAATGCTGCTCTAAAAAGAGAAAACATAAGCATCATGAACAGATTACCGGTGAATTTAAAAAGATTAAGCCACCTACTTTTAATGGCAAAAGTGAAAAAGGTGAGACAACAGAAGCTTGGTTGTGTGGAATGAAAAAGTACTTTAATATTTACAACTACTCTTCTCAACTAAAAGCCAAGATGGCTATTTACAATATGACCGGGAAGGCAGATATCTGGTGGCAAGATCTTAAAAGAATCAAGAGCATAAAAGAAAAAGAAGTAACTTGGACTATGTTTAAAAGTTTGTTTAAAAAGAATTTTTTGTCGGAACAGTACTTTGAAGATAAATCAAAGGAGTTTTACGATTTAAAGTTGGGTACAATGAACATGAAAGAACTGTGTAGCAAGTTCCTTAGCTTGTTGAGGTACATACCCTATATGGTTGAGGAAAATCCTACAATGCAAAGGTTCCTCAGTTGTTTACCGTTTAATATAAAATATCATATTGAGTATGATAATCCTTCCACTTTGGAAGAAGCCATGAGGAAGGAAAAATTTTGTTTTGACCAAAACAGAAAAAGAGAAGGAACAATTGGCTAGAAGAACAATAAGACTAATCAGTATGACTATAAAAAGAAGAATTTTAATTAGAATGCTGGAGGTTTTAAGAAAAATTTTAATAACATAAATTTTCCTAATAATTACCGGAATAATGCAACTCAGAACTCTACTACTGCAAGAAATGTACCTAATCATCACATCAATAATAATAATAACAATAACAACAGGTACGCTGAGCAGAAAGGACCCATAAAGTGCTATGAATGTGGTGGACCACACAAGAGAGCAGAATTCCCACGCAACAAGAGGATAGCCAACAACATACATACTATGCAAGCAGAACTTACAGTTGGAGATATCGCAAGAGAAATGCCAAGGATAAATACAACATTGGAGAAATGTCAAGCAGACCATCAAACATCCATGGTTGAAATTGAAGGTATGATACAAAATGAGTCTATTTCTATTTTAATAGATCCTACTGCAAATTTAAGTTATATTTCACCTACTTTAGTAAATTGTTACAAGTTAAAAATAGAGAAATTTAATAATGCATTGTTAGTTCAGCTTGCAGTAGGAACTAAAAGAAAGGTTACAGATTATGTTAAGAATTGTGAAGTATTTTTAAGTTAGCTGAAAACGCAAATTAATCTGAATGTTTTACCCTTAGGTTCATATGATCTATTAATTGGCATGGATTGGCCTGAACAACATAGAGTTATATTGAATTGTTATGATAAATCCTTTACTTGTATAAATAATGAAGGTAATTTAGAAACAGTAAAAGGAATTCATAGGCAAATTTCAGTAAGGCAGATTTCTGCATGACAAGTGAAGAGAGCTACTAGAAAAGGTTGTAAATTGTTTGTTGTTAATGTTGTTAATGACGAGCATACATCTAAAGAAGACAAGTTAAAACTGGAGGATATTCTCATCCTTAGGGACTTTTCTAATGTATTCCCGGAAGAAATTCCAGGATTACCTCCAAAAAGAGAACTTGACTTCACCATTGAGTTAGTACCCGGTGTGGTACCAAACTCAAAGGCCCCCTATAGGATGAATATTCTGGAGTTAAACGAGTTAAAATCTCAGCTAAAAGAATTAATAGATAAAAATTACATAAGGCACAGTGTGTCCCCTTGGGGAGCGCCAGTAATATTTGTTAAAAAGATGGACGGTACCATGCGTTTGTGCATTGACTACTGTCAGCTTAATAAAATGACAATTAAGAACCGGTATCCCTTACCCCGCATAAATGATCTATTTGATCAAGTACGCGGAGCAGAGATATTCACAAAAATTTATCTAAGGTCAGGTTATCATTAAGTCCAGATAAAAGACAAAGACATATTCAAAACTACATTTAGAACATGTTAGGGACACTACGAGTTCGTAGTTATGCTGTTTGGGCTAACTAACGCACCGACATTGTTCATGTGTTTAATGAACAACATTCTACATAAATATTTGGATAAGTTCGTAGTGGTATTCATTGATGATATCCTGATTTACTCAAAAACTAAAGAGGAGCATGACGAACATTTAAAAGTCATTTTACAAGTACTTAGAGATCATCAACATTACGCTAAGTTCAGTATTTGGGTCATATAATTTCAAAAAATGGTATTTCTGTTGATCCTCATAAGATAAAAGCAATAAATGAATTGCCTGTCCCTAAATATGTAATCAATGTACGGTCATTCATGGGAATAACAGGGTATTATAGAAAGTTTATTGAAGGGTTCTCTAGAATTGCTAACCCCATCACTTCTTTGCAGAAGAAAGGGAAGAAATTCATATGGGATCAAAAGTGTCAAGACAGCTTTAATAAGTTAAAAGAATTGTTAACCACTGCACCCATCTTAAAAATTGTAGATCCTAATAAGGATTTTGTCGTATGTACGGATGCATGCAACGAAGGACTTGGAGGGGTCTTAACTCAAGAAGGTCATGCAATTGCTTTTGAGTCAAGGAAGTTAAAAATACATGAAAAGAATTATGCAATGTATGATCTTGAGTTGGTAGCCGTGATACATGCTTTAAAAATGTGGCACCATCACTTCATCGGAAGAAAATTCATCTTAATGACTGGTAATAAGGGCTTAAAGTATCTTTTGGATCAAACAAATCTTAACGCAAGGCAAGCTAGGTGGTTAGCTTTTCTTAGCGAGTACGATTTTGAGATCCATCACACTAATGGAAAGGAAAATAAGGTTGCTGATGCATTGAGCTAAAATGCTAGATTGAGTTTTGTAGCAGCAATCAGTATTTTTAAAATTGATCTGGAAAATCAGATTGAAGAAGGAATTAAGCAAGATGAAAATTACCAAAAATTACATGATAAAGTGGCTGAAAATTCATCTAAAAATGTTATAAAAGATTACAACATTAATGAAAAAGGCTTCTTAACTTACAAAAATAGAATTTATGTGCCTAATTTTTCAAAGGTTAAGTTGTTGATTTTAGATGAAGTTCACAAGAGTCCTTATTCAAGCCATCCTGGTTATCAGAAAATGATAACTATGTTAAGAAAGGAGTACTTTTGGCCCAACATGAAGAGTGAAGTTGCTGAATATATAGCTAGATGTTTTGACTGTCAGACTATTTAAGCTGAACATCAACATCCAGCTGGGCTATTGCAGCCCTTACCAATTCCAGAATGGAAATGGGAAATCATAAGCATTGACTTTATTACAGGTTTACCTAAAAATCAGAAGCAAAATGACTCAATTATGGTTGTTGTTGATAAACTTAACAAAGCTGCTCATTTTATTCCTGTTAAAACTAATTTCAAGGCTTCTAACATTGCAGATATTTTCATGAACCAAATTTTTCGCTTGCATGGAATTCCAAAGGTAATTATTTCAGACCGAGACTTTAAGTTCACTAGTAACGTTTGGACAACACTATTTAATCAGGTTGGGAGGAACAAGACTCCTTGGGTGTTTGTCGGCCTATCATCTTTTACTGGTTCTATTGTCTTATCTACTTAATTTTCAAGTTCTGTTATCTATTTCTGTGTATTTTAAAGTTCTGTTATCTACTACCTTTTATGTTTAAGTTTTATTTCAGTTTTTTGAATGATTTAATAATTATGTATGAATCGAAATGATTGAATAAAATAGTCTCTGGATTTTTCCCCATGCAAATAGGTATAGCATTGTACTCTAGTACAGAGACAGATTAAATATAATAGATCAAGATAGGCAAATAGCCAAGTGAATGAGAATATTAAATTATTATAAATTTCTCAAAGTTTCTACTTTTTGTTTAATTCCTACATATACATTACAGTACCCTCATTATTATTTATTTTATTAGCTAACTGTTTTTCCTAATTTACATATATGTTTCTTTAATTATAAATATCTCTATTTTCAAAAGAATTCGAGTTCTATACTAATAGTAAATATTTTACCTATATTCAGTAGTTATAATGCTTATGTTTATATTAGTAAATTTATAGATTTACAGTAGAGTAATATTCCTTCTTTAGATAACAACAATTTCCAATTATTGCATGTATATTTCATACATTGTTTTATACTATAAAAATCAAGGCATTGTCATTCCTGCCAAAACCCTAACAGAGTTATCATTCACTAGCCTATAGTAAACATTTCCATTTCCACAATAGGTTTAACTTTATTTCTCTTTACATATAAAATCATTACCATGTAAATAGGATCAAGACGTAATCTCAACATTTCATAGAAGAAGACCTAGGTAATATTATCGGTTTGGACAACATT
Source organism: Larix kaempferi (assembly GCA_027924585.1). NCBI lineage: Eukaryota > Viridiplantae > Streptophyta > Pinopsida > Pinales > Pinaceae > Larix > Larix kaempferi. The sequence goes on from BSBM01000030.1 coordinate 16,333,112, forward strand.
CTGGTGTTCATTTATTTTTACAATAGACAAATCCTTTCAAAGAGAAGTATCAAGAAAAGCAAGCTTGACTGCCATTATCATAACAAGACCAAAGACAATCTAAACGTTTACACCATAAACATGCCTGTAAATCAATTAGTTAAGATTGAGTTAACAAAACGACTGTAGGAGATTTCCAAAACAAATGCTAAACCTTAGCTTTGAGAACACTTTCCTATTTCTTTAAAGATGTAGCAACATTATTATATTTAAACGAAGTGCTTACAGGCCGTAAGCCTCATCAAAAATTTCATCTATCCTTTGTTCCTATAAAACAAATAGTCGTATCATTGTTTCACAAAACATTCACCTATTGATTTATAACCAAGATAAACATAGAGGTTTCCAAAACATTGTACATTCTCATATCATTGACGACTTACAGATTGTGTTTGCAGGCCAAGCCCAAAATTGACGAAAAGACACAACTAGAGCAACATGGGTTATAAAACATTCTTCTAAGATTTCAAACTTGACAAAGCCCAAAACTTAACCTACAGGATTTACATTTCACAATTCAAACATGGCTATTGCCTTATGGGTTGAGGCATATCCTCCCCATACTTTTAAACAGTATGCAAACCCTATCTCTACAAATTACAAAACTCTCGGAGATAAAAACAAAAACACACAGACATCACACCAATCGGCCATCTTCTTCATCTACACAGGGTCTCAAGATAAATGACGAGGCTTACCAGTTGGTATAGCTATTCCAACCTTCAACACCAAATTCGAGGAGCCATTGCAAATTTACACCTGCAATAACATTACAAAGTGGTTAAAACAATATCTAGATCAAAAGACTTCAGTATCGAAATTTTTAATAACTGATAGCACTTTTTATGAATATTACAGTGGAGGAAATCGATTACATTACCTTTAAAAATGCTAGCCGTAGTAGCAACGAATGCCAAGTCTTTTGCAACTGCAATGAAACCCTAACTCGATGAATGTTGGAGTAACCGGATTCAACATCAAAACCATCAACTCTCAACAGTGTCAAGACCTGGAACAACCATAATGAAGGGTTGGTCTCACATCCAAATCAAATTTCAAGAACCACAATAGGTCAAATGATCGAACCTCATCAAGGTTACAAACCCAACTGATAACTTAACAAATAACTACTTCATGAAGAAATGAGAGCTCGGCTCTATAAATTTATGAGGTTATGAGTTCAAAACTCAGAAACTACGCTTCTATAGGCAGAAGAACGAGGCTAAAATTTCTCATCTTTTCGGCCGCGCAGAGCCTCCACTACCAAAAGACTTGAACACAATAAACTCATCAAAAACATAGCAAAGATAGGTTAAACCATTGCATTGAAACCCTCGATAGATCTACGGTGTAGATCACCGGATGGAGTCACGAAATCCCGAGACATCTACCCTATTAAATGTTACATCATTACAATTGCCACGATGAGCCACGATGGAGCCATGGTGGAGCCAGCTCATCAACAAGTGAAAACGCATGTCTACACTTCAACACTTTAATGGCTATAATCATGTGGTAGCATATGATCAAGCACACTAAGCAGTGCCACATCGGAACTCCATTACCTTGGCAGTTGTGTGCATTCAGTGCCCAGGTTATGTTTACAGCTGCCAACCTGTAATGCATATCATCGTTCACATCACAATAATCATTACATTGTATTTGCATATGATATGGTCGAAAGATTACACCTTGTCACAACATGTTTTGTACATAGTTGGATAGATAGCTCCATAGTTCTTATAACAACGTATGATAACATAGTTGCACATATTCCACATAACATATAGTTTGTATAGATTTCACTCATCGCATGATATTACAAAGTTTGCATATAACTCATATCAATTGCAAAATAGTCAATAAGATTGCTAGGGTAGGATATAAAATAGGGTATCACAATGCACACCTACCGCATAGTTAAAATATAAATTATATTGTGCATATAGTATCACACAAATGCATAAGTGCCACATAGGGGCATCATAGTGCACACAACACACATACCATATGGGATATGTAATACATAGTTGAGCTTTGATTATATCTCATATTACATCGCTTTATAAGTCATATAAATCAATCAAAGAAACATACATTTTGTGTATGGTGACACATTCAACTGAACGGTATAATGAAAGTCATAATGACAAATTCAGCCACTATCACCATAAAAAGATATAATTCCTCAAAATATTATTAAACAAAAATACATAGAATTTCTATAGTATGCCATGAAGAAAGATAGACAGTTATGTACTATTCAACTAGAAATCAAAAGGAAATTTCTTATAAATCTGAGTATAGAGCTAAGATACAATCTTTCTAGACCTTCTTATGATTTAATTTCAAGCTTACAATTTACAAAGATTCTCACCGGAAGAATGTCCACAGTTTTATCTCTTCAATTAATGACAAAAGAGATTCACAGTAAAACTGTTTATTTACTTGTCGAAACCTCAAACCCTTACCTGTAAACTATCACAAGTACAAATCACATGCTTTAGCACGAATGCTAAGTAAGCCTCAGGGCGTCCGAAGGACCCCTTCATCAATCAAACAAAAGTAGATTAGTCAAACAGTTGTTCAAACATTTATAAATAAACAACAACATAATTGGTAGTAGCACAACTAAATTTGGAATACATCAAGACACAAGCTAAAATATGTTCATCCCAAATTCTTACTTAATAAACCAGCATGGCAATTCATACAACAAGATAACATTTCATGCATTAATTCTATTTACGCATTCATTAAATAAGCAGTAAATGTCACGTAGGAAAATTTTAAATTTTTGTGATTTTTCCGGGGTGTTACATGGCGTAACGTGGGAATGAGTGTAAGCTTACTTGGAAGGAGCCAAGCCCAACCGTTAACCATGCAGACTCTATCATTTTCGCCACATAGCAATATCATGTATCCATCTATCCATCACAATCTCCAAAGGGATCTCCTCGACGAGGCGAGTTTTCCAAAGTTTAGAAGGGGGAACCGCTAGATTTTTGGGGCTACAAAGGGATAGAGAAGGGAAAATAAGGGAGCTTCCTTTTGGGGATGGGTAGTTTCAGTTATTTTCATCTTAGGGTATCTCAGTTATAGGGGGTTACAACAATAAGGGATGGCCTCCTCAACAGAGAGTCGAGCCCTTTTTAAAAAGTGGTTTTCTTTCAGCTGTATGTTTTTGGGTAGGGAAAAGCAACACTTGATGGGAGTCTGGGATGAAAGTGGGTAGCGCGGAACTAAGGGAATAACCTTGCATACAAAAATCAGAGGAGAAGAATGGATATCGTTTTTGCAGCCACAATGCCAGGGAAGTTTTGTGAGTATTTCTTATGGTATCTTTGCATGAACATTTTTCTCAGTTGTCATTCTTGTTTCAATGCCAACACAAGGACATGAAGCCCTTTGTCCTTTCAATCTCATGCACCCGAAGTGATATGAGTTTACTGTATTAGTGCAGCATATAAAAATCTAGATATAGAGATTCAGATAGATGGATCGTAGAATTTTAATGATAGTTTGAAGGATTGTTTTAAGCACCAAAGCATTATATTTATGTATACTTCCTTGTTATGTAAACTCTCTCAGTTGAGGAAAGGAGAGGAATGACGGCCATCCTGATCCTTAAACTCAAGATAGGTAGTTTTTCGATCTATTCTTAGCATCAACAGAAATAGGGTTCCTTGTGAAGATTGAGATTGTATTTTCTTTCTAATATGTTCTTAGCATTGACAGGGCTACTACTTCTTCATGCTAAACCTACTCTTAGCATCGATAGTTATGCTTTTTCTGCTTCTACATTGGTGCAGAACCGAGTTGGGATTATTCAATTCGACCTACTCTCAGTTTTACCAGAGATGCATCATCTCTATGGTTGTATTTTTTTTAATGATTGTTTCACTATATACTAGCCCCTAAAATACATGACCGAGGTTGGAAAGAAACACCTCGATGAGGTCGCCCTGCCTCCCCCCCCCCTGAAGAATTCATGCACTCAGTATTTTGGCATGACGGCTTGGAGAGGTTTGGCAGAGGAGTTATTTTTTAGAGTTTGCTTACCAAACTTCATAATCACTGCATTTGCACTCTTACCAATTGTCCTTGGAGGGGACAGCGTGGAATTGATTCTGAGTTTTATGTTTGTGTTTTATTCAACCCCCTACTATTGGGGAAGACTTAGACTTAAGTTTAAAATATTAACTCTGTTAATAGATGTTTGGTTGCCTGCGACTCGGTTGTATTAATTTTAGTTAGCTATATTTAAAGAAATGCGTGAAGGTAAAGAGAGGGTCTCTCTATATGTCCTTATTCTATTTATTTGTAAGTGTCAGTATTTATATAGAATTAAGTTCTCGGTAAATGCGTGAAGGTGGAAGAGAAGGTCTCTCTGTATTCTTTATTTTATTTACTTGTAAATACTAGTATTCATCTAGAATTAAGTTCTCAGTAAGGGCGTGAATTCCAGAGAGAATATCTTTGTGTCCTATTTTTTATTATATTAGGGTAACTGCTGTATTTTCTCTATGGTGAGTTCGTGATTGCCATCTCTGCATTTTGCGTATATGTCGATACCAAAACCTGAGTTGAGATCTCTGTAATGGTTACTCTAATGCCAGAGTTAAGATCTTATGATGATGCTAGTAGGGATACTAGCGTAGATATGTATTTTTATAGTACAACCAAGATAGATTTGGTAATAGAGTATCTCTGTACTGAAAATTTATAATTATCTTTAAAAACCTTGGATAAGATTTGGTTGATGGTTATGTACTAGGTCTTTGTTAGATCCATGTAAATTGTTGATTGTGTTAGGATTGAATGTCTTGAGAGAAATACCTCTTTAATAGGGTATTGAGAATTGTGGGAATTACAACCACTGAATGTAACGTTCTATTTGATTAATAGAACTAAGCATTCTCTTCTTATGGACGTAGCCCACGGGTATGGGCGAATATATCTTGACTAGCTCTTATGTGTTATTTTATTGGTGTTATTTGTGTATCAATGTTTTATGTTGCGGCAAATGAATGCCTTGATATTTATTTAACATTCTTACTGTTCTTTTGATTACCATTTAGGCTCATTGATGTTTATTACAAATGGGAAAAACTTTAGGAAAGTATCCATGGTAAGTGTATTATTATTCGATTATAAACTAATGCGTTGGAGGTTCATTGATCATATTTAGTTATGAGCATGCTAAAAACCATTTTAGCAGCATTAAAAGTAATGAACAGTCGCCATGCATACAACTTCTCCAGTTAGGTTAAATGAAGTTGTATACCTATTATATTATGATGGATGTTGTATAAATGTGGGTAGTATTCACTAATGCCTCTAACAAACTAAGAAGGGCACATAAAGTTACTAGTTGTAGATGAAGGTAAATGTTTATGTACGTTGAATAAACCTTTCTTAATAACTCGTCCTTATCACACATGAAGATTCTTGAGAAGTTGTTATATGTTATGAAAAATATTGACTTGTCAAAGAAACAAATATATATATATATATATATATATATATATAACCAGGTTTTATGTTTGGGGATGTTACAAGAATCATTACTTGATTTAGAGAAAAGTTCATAAATAACAAAGTTGTAACAATAGCCTTTTGACTTAAACACTATAATAATATTACATTATGAGATGTAAATAGATGGCATAAGATCCTAGCACTAAAACATTTAATAGATAGTATAATCTCCTCAAGTAGGATGTGTTTACTTAAACGTTGTTTCGATGCTTATTTTGTACAAACACTTACGTAGTTAAATAACATAAAAGTTGAGAGTAGAGTTTGATACGATTTAGTTATATAGTTGAAGCAATGATCAAAGTAGATCTCACCCTGAGAAGCTTCACAAGTTATTCTAATTCTATTTTAAAAACATGAAAGCTATTTGACGAGATTGAGGATCTTCATAGTTTCACTTTCAAATTATTATTACTCTCTTACCTGTAATATGCATCAAGAATGTTCAAATGCTTTAGCAATTAGCTAAGTAAGCCTCGGCGTGCCCATAGGACCCCTTCATCATCAAAAGAAGAAAGAAAACAGTTAGCGCATGTAAAAACAATAGCAAGTAACTATATACAACATCGACAACATTGCGTAAGTAAAACAACTCACTTGCATAATCATTACAACAAATTATTTTAGCATGTCATTTAAATAAACAATTAAGCATTTATTATATTTCCACACAGTTAGAATAAGCAATAAATATTACGTTGAATTTTTTAAAAAATTTGTGAATTTTCGAGATGTTACATGTGGTATCAGAGCGTGATTTCAAACTCTAGGCCTGAAATAGGCTCACGCGCGCAAAACAAAAAACAAAAATAGAAAACTTAGTTACTGACTTTTATTTAATTTTGTTTCTATACAGAACAATTTGACATTTAATTTGCAGGTATGGATATACCGAAAGAATCAACAGAGGACAGATCTCCTCATAATGGATGTAACAATAACGAAGAGGAAAATATTAATGAAAGAATCTACATAGAACTCAATAATCAATCATCTGAATTATTACGTACTGTTAGGGATTTAAAATATGAAATAAAAAGTGTTAAGGAAGAAAATGAAAGGAATTTAAGATCATAAGAGGAATTAAATCAGATTTTGTTGGAAAAGTACCATCAATATGAAAAAGATAAGAGAACAGAAGTAAAAACTGAATCTGGAACAATGTCCTACGAACATAGAGATAAGAAAGCTAAATATATAAAATTGAAAGTAACTCTTCTTCTTCTGATGATGATGATGACATTTATCGTAGAAAATATGATTCTGATCAAGACAGCAGTGACAGTGACTATGGTGTTAAGAAAAGACGTAAAAATTATGAACAAATTTCAGGAGAGTTTAAAAAGATAAAACCTCCAACTTTTAATGGTGAAAATGAAAAGGGAGAGGCAGCTGAAGAATGGTTGTCTGGAATGAAGAAGTACTTTCAGATTTATAACTACTCATCTCAATTAAAAGCTAAGATGGCCATATACAATCTGACCGAAAGGGCAGACATTTGGTGGCAAGATGTTAAAAGAGTTAAAAATCTTAAGGACAAAGACATAAAATGGAGTACGTTTAAGAACATGTTTAAGAAAAAGTTTTTATCCAAACCATACTACGAAGATAAGTCAAAAGAATTTTATGATTTAAAGATGGGTTCAATGACCATGAAAGAGTTATGCAGCAAATTTTGCAGCTTGTTAAGGTATGTACCTTACCTAGCTGAAGAAAATCCTAAGATACAAAGGTTTCTAAGTTGTTTACCCTTCCACATAAATGACAGAATTGACGACGATAACCCTTCAACTCTTGAAGAATCCACGAGGAACACTAATTTCTGTTTTGAACAAAACAAGAGAAGAGAAGGTGTATCGAGTTGGAGAAGTAATAAGTCCAATAATTTTGAGCATAAAAAGAAAATTTTTAATGAGAATTATAGAATTTTTAAGAAAAATTTTAATAACATAAATTTTCCAAGTAATAATAATTACACGGGTAATGCACCATAAAATTTTACTACGGCAAGGAATGTGCCTAATAATAATAACAACAATAATAATAACAACACCAGAAATGCTGAATAGAGAGCGCCTTTGAAGTGTTATGACTGTGGTGGACTCCATACTAGAGCTCAATTCCCATGCAACAGAAAGAAAGTCAACAGCATTCACACCATACAAGCGGAGCTAACAGTTGGCCATGTAGCAAGAGAAATGCCCAGGATAAATGCAGTGGTGGAAAATCGTCAAGTAGATCATCAAATGTCTATGGTCGAAATCGAAGGTATAATACAAAAAAAATCTATTTCAATTCTAATAGATCCAGGTGCAATTTTGAGTTCTATCTCACCCGATTTAGTGAAAAGTTGCAAGTTAAAGGTAGAAAAATTTGATAATTCATGGTTAGATTAGCTAGCAACAAGCACTAAAACAAAGGTTACAGAATTTGTCAAAAGTTGTGATGTACGTATGAGTCAGCTGAAAATGCAATTTAATTTGAATGTTTTGCCATTAGGGTCATATGATTTTTTAATTAGCATGGATTGGCTTGAACAACATAGATTAGTACTTAATTTTTATGAAAAGTCTTTTACTTGTTTGAATAGTGAAAGTAATACTGAAACGGTAAAAGGAATTCCTAGGAAAACATCTGTAAGACAAATTTCTGCTTTGCAAGTAAAGAGAGCTGTAAAATGTTTGCTGTGAATATTATTAATGATGAATGTTCATCTAAAAAAGATAAGATAAAACTGGAAGACATACCTATTCATAGGGACTTTTCTGATGTATTTCCGGAAGAAATTCCAGGACTACCTCCGAAAAAGGAACTTGATTTCACCATTGAGTTAGTACCGGGTGCGGTACAAAACTTAAAGGATCCATATAGAATGAATATTCTGGAGTTAAATTAATTAAAATCTCAGCTAAAAGAATTAATATAAAGAACTACATAAGGCCTAGTGTGTCTCATTGGGGAGCACCAGTTATCTTTGTTAAAAAGAAGGATGGTACCATGTGACTCTGCATAGATTACCGTCAACTTAATAAAATGACAATTAAAAATCAATATCCCTTGCCCCGCATTGATGATCTATTCGATCAGTTATGCGGAGCAAAGATATTCACTAAAATTGATTTAAGGTTTGGATATCATCAAGTTAGAAGAAAGGATGAAGACATTTTCAAAACTGCTTTCAGAACTCGTTATGGGCACTACGAGTTCGTAGTTATGCCTTTTGGGTTAACTAATGCACCCGAATTGTTCATGTGCTTAATGAATAATGTTCTGCATATGTACTTAGATAAGTTTGTAATCGTGTTTATTGATGATATTCTAATCTATTCAAAAACTAAAGAAGAGCACGATGAACATTGAAGAATAATTCTACAAGAGAACATCAGCTTTATGTTAAGTTTAGTAAATGTGACTTTTATAAAGATAAAATACAGTACTTAGGTCACATAATCTCTAAAGACGAAATTTCTGTCAACCCAGATAAAATAAGAGCAATTAACGAGTGGACTTTCCCTAAATACATAACTGACATATAATCATTTATGGTAATAATAGGTTAATACAAAAAGTTTATTGAAGGGTTCCCTGGAATTTCGAATCCCATAACTTCTTTGTAGAAGAAGGGAAAGAAATTCGTCTGGGATAAAAAATGCGAAGAAAGTTTTAAGAAGTTAAAATAGTTATTAACAACATCACCTATATTAAAAATTGTTGATCCTAACAAAGACTTTGTTGTATGCACTGATGCGTGCAATGATGGACTTGGTGGGGTCTTAACTCAAGAAGGTCATGCTATTGCTTTTGAGTCCAGAAAGTTAAAAATCCACGAAAAGAATTACGCAACTTACGATCTAGAGCTGGCAGTCATGATACATGCACTGAAAATGTGGCGTCATTACTTGATTGGAAGAAAATTCACATTAATGATAGATAATAAAGGCTTAAAATACTTATTGGATCAAACAAATATTAACGCAAGGCAAACTAGATGGATAGCTTTCCTTAGCGAGTACAATTTTGAGATCCAACACATCAAGGGTAAAGAAAAGAAAGTTGCTGATGCCTTGAGCATAAATTCCAAATTAAGTTTTGTGGAAACAATCAGCATGTTTAAGACAGATCTAGAAAATCAGATCGAAGAAGGAATTAAGCAAGATAAAAATTTCAAAAATTGCATGATAAAGTTGCTGAAAATTTATCTGAAAATTTAATATCAGATTATAGCATTAATGAAAAGGGCTTAATGACTTCTAAAAATAGAATTTATGTACCTAATGTGTCAAAGGTTAAACTGCTGATTTTGGATGAAGTTCACAAAAGTTCTTATTCGGGACACCCTCGTTATCAGAAAATGATAACTATGTTAAGGAAGGATTATTTTTGGCCCAACATGAAGAATGAAGTGGCTGAGTACATAGCTAGGTGTTTTGAATGTGAGACCATTAAGGCTGAACATCAACACCCATTTGGCCTATTGCATCCATTGCCAATTCTGGAATGGAAATGGGAAATTATAAGTATTGATTTTATTACAAGTTTACCTAAGAATCAGAAACATAATGACTCAATAATGGTGGTTGTCGATAAACTTAGTAAATATGCTCATTTTATTCCTGTTAAGACTACATTCAGAGCTGCTAACATTGAAGATGTGTTTATGAAGCAAATCTTCTGCTTACAAGGAATTCCAAAGGTAATTATTTCTGATCAAGACTCCAAGTTTACTGAAAATTTCTTGACAGCATTGTTTAAGGGTTTAAATACTAAATTAAATTTCAGTACTTCTTTCCATCCATAAAATGACGGACAGAATGAAAGGGTTAATCGGATTTTAGAAGACATGTTAAGAATGTATGTTAAAGATCAACCAACTAAGTGGGAAGACTATTTGCATTTAGCTAAATTTGCATACAATAATCATTACCAAGCATGTACTAGACTTAGTCCATTTGAGATTTTATATAGAATAAAATACTGTACTCTCGACATGAGGGAAATTATGCTCCAGAATCATACCATAGGGCAGGTAAAGGTGCAATGGAAGCACCATAGCCCTGATGAAGCTTCTTGGGAATTGGAAAGTAACATGCGGGCAGCATATCCACTTCTGTTCCAGGGAGGCTCTGACGAAGAATAAGCAACATCAAAGACAATGTTGAGCTTAAGTGGGGGTGTTTGTAACATACCCCTTTGCTAAAAATATTTTATGTTTGAAGAAGACATTATATTAACTTTTATTGTAAAGTTTATATTTGGACAAGTGTCCAAGGGTGATTGTAATTGCACAATATTATTATTTAAATAAATAAAATAGGAGACACTCACCAATGGAGAACTGTTGAAAAAGTGTTTACTGACCCACTAGGTGGAATGGAATGTGGGGTAGAAGGAAATGGACAAGTGGTAGCATCATGAGGCAAGTAACTAGCTATTGGTATGGGACAACTCCCTTGAATTGTGGTCATAGTGCCTTGAAATATGAGATTGGAGCTTGAGGCTCATTTATTGAAAAATGACCACCAAAGAGACCTAGGCATCTTTTTAAGAGCCATCAAATTTGGATTGAGGTTCAACACTTTTCATGACAAGAAAAATTACCTTGTGGTTCTGCTGTATGCACACAAGAGATTCGATGAGGGAAAGGCTAGGTTTTTGATCATGGTGTAAGTCTTCCTTGTTACTGTTGAGTGCAGAGTTTTTACTGCTGATTGCAAATTTTTACTGCTGAACGCAGAGATTGAGGTGTGTGGAAAGTCTCCAGTGATTGTTGGTTATACAACGTGAGTGCCTTTCTTCTACACACAGTCTTCTACCTAGTGGTTCAGTAAATAGGCTCAGGGATCCTAAGGAGCAAGTGACATTGGTTGCTTCTTCTGGAGAAGGTTGGGAGGAACAAGCATCCTTGGGTGTTTGTCCACCCTATCTACAGTTGTAGATTCTACTTGTTATTTCATTTCCTAAGTAATTATCATTTAATTATGTAGATGTTGAGTTAGTATCCTTTAGTTAAATATTGGTAATGCAAAAGTATAAGTTCGAATTTTTTATTTGTTTATGATTCTGTATATTGTTGAATTGAAAATATGAAATGATAGAATGAAATATCTTCCATGTATGTTTCCACATACTGTTTGTGTACCATACTCTAGTACAGGGAAGGGAAAAATTAAAAATAGATGGATGAATATGCAAAAATTGAATAGACTCAAATTGTTATGTCTTTCTTGAAATATCCCTTATCTGATATATTCTTCAATTTAAATTATCTTACGAAGAGTCTCAGAAAAACATAACATCATTCAAATTTTGCAGACAATGTATTATTTCTTTAGCAATCGAAGTAAATATATTCTATCTTGCACAAAACCTAGGGATTTGTTGTAGGTTGAATGTTTCTTTATAGTTGATTAATACCTTACACTTTCCTATTATTCTTTTCATATACTCGGGTATTCAAAATGCAATCTAATCTTTCATCAACAATTATGAAATTTTAGACATCTATAAAATAAACATAGCAATATCTCCACCTTTACAACAACAGATTTAAATAGGGTTTTAGTTTTTCCCTGTTTCTATTTATGCAAAAGATATTATAGCATCTTATTGTTTCACCTATCCATTTGAATCATCTACTTAGACTTCAAGCAGTTCGTAGTATTTTCATTTGGTATCAAAACAATTACTAACATACATGTCCTTGAAAGCAACTATCAAATAAACCTACTATGTAAGCAAAACTATTCACGTGTATCTTATCGTTGTTATTATAGCTCTTGATTAAACAAACACCTTTGCTATAGAACGAGCATTCCTTTGACAGAACCCTAGTTACGTATCTTAAATGCCCAAACTTAACAAGTGAGAAAGAGGTTACAAGACAAAGCTCAACTATTCAAAAATTCTTTCCTTAGCTCTAGGTTACATTCAAAAACCTAAGAAAATCAAAATTGTAACATCCCTCAAATTCAACCCTATTGTTAAATTCTTTTGTAAATGTATTTATGAATTTTGTAAATGGCCATGGTGAGGAGCTCAAGGCCAAGGCCCCACCAGTGGATCTCGAGTGAATGTTATGTTTATGAGTCTTAGTTTAAAGCCTAGAAGATTAAGAATGGTAAAGTTGACTAAACAAAAAGTAACCAAACACACGCATAAGAAAAGATAATGTGTTGGTTGACCACAGCATGACTTATCATATTGAATTATGATAGGTGGGACACCGGTTTGTCCTAGTAGGACTATTATTCACCTTAAATATCTAACTAAAGATACTATGGCTTAGGTTATTATAATCCTATTTTAAAAAAAAAAAGTTTATATATATACATTTATATAGCTAAGGTCATTATTTGAATATGTTAAAATGTGTGTGAGACTTATAGAGTTATTAAATATAAAGTTATGATAGACTATCTAAGAGATATTATATGAAATCGTGTATATATATATATAAAGTATCATACAAGGGTTACTAAGAATAATATGTGAATGGAGTCGATTTAATATATATGAATATATGTGGAGATAGGCATATATAGGTACCAAGAAGACACAGAATTTGGCGTATTTATACTTATATGAATATTTAGTAAGCAAAGGTTATAAGTAATTGTATATGTGCTACAGGAGTAATAACACATATAAATGAAAGTTTAATCTAATTTCATCTTTTAAGAGTAGTCATTAGTATATTTTAATCATAATAAATACTATAGGGAATGAATATTAGTTATAAATTACTAAGTATACTCCATTTAAGTTATATGGCTTAAATAATTTTATTCCTAAAGATCGGCCTCTCTATAGAGAACCAAAACCCATCTCGTTTACATTTAAATCAAGTTTGGCGTCAGCGGATCTTTCATTAAATCTTGTCGGCCTCTCTCTCCACTAAGGAGACAAGCCATCAGCGATTTCGCTTTAGTAAGGCTAACTCACCTAAGTTCTGCCATATGTATTTTATAATGAGGCACGTATAGGGTGATATTCGTTGGAGAGAGTGGAAAGGTAACTCCAGGGTGGTTGTAGTTTTACCTTCCTCATGGGAATGAAACGCCAACAGCGAAAAAAAAAAAAAAATCCCATTCTATGAGAACGCCAGTTGGCACATCGGATGCAAGAACCCAACGGACCTTTCGAAGACGGGTATTATAAAGTGGCATGCAGCTACACGTGGTGAGGGCATAGACTGTAGTAGAAGGCGAGGTAGATATTGGGGCAGATTTAGTGGAGAACTGTCTCCTGAAAGAAGTAACACGATTTTACTTAGTCGGCCGCTTTTGAACTAAGTGGAAATCCGGCTCTCTGGAAACTGCTAATTGCGCGCATTTGTTTAATTACAGGCGGGAGTTTTGTGTATAAAAATATGGGAGTGGAAGAAGTCAAGAAAGGGGGGAGAGAAAGGAGAGAAAGGGAAAAAGGAGAAGGGCAATAGCCTTGGGGAATTTGATGCTGAGTATTATGCTCAAATAATGGCTCGTAGTGAGCTGCGAGCTGATAATGGGGGAGCAAGGAAAAAGACCAGCTCAGCAGGACGGTGATGCATACATATGAGTTCGATCTCTTCCTTGTTAGGGTCTCCAATAGAGTGATCCGGGTCACCTCCAGTTGTGGAGCAACTCTATTTCTTCCAGAGTAGCAGTGTAAGAACTATCGTTGCATTTGCTGGATCGTCGATCGAGTAAAGAAGGAGATATCTGTGAGAAGGAACAATCTCTGCCAAAAGATTTGAAAGAAATGAAGGGGTTAACGTCCAACTTAATTTGACCTATGCGAATTAAAGATAGCGCCGAGATAACTAATCTCTGAAGAACAGAGTTACCATAGGAGTGGACAAATGTTTTGGAAAGGATCATTGTATTGTAGAACTTTGAAAGTTGATCAGTGCATGAGCGCGGAAAAAGACTTATCTGCGAGTTCACCCTCCTCCCGCTCTGATCCAGCTGTCTCTGCGAGGGATTGAACAGAAAGATCCTTATACCTGGTCAGATAGAGTATGATCTCAGCATGCAATAATAAGACTAAGCTACAGGCTCAGGATCCTTGAAGCGAGCAAAACGGGACGAAGATGCCTAGATGATCTACCTATTGGGAGGTTGGATAGCAATGCTCCTGTACCTACTTATATTACTGTTGGAGAGATGGCAGAGTTATATCGGAATATGATTCTCAGGACATACTGTTAATATCTGTTAGAAATTTTATTTTGCGCCATGATAAAAGGTTAGTATATATTTTGGCAAATGTCTAGGTTGTGTATAGTTAGGAAAACATAGATGTAATGTGTGAAAAATCGATCTCATGGGAGTCGATTTAGTTATGTTATTCGGGTATGTTACATTTCTGCTGCAATTTATTTTTACATTGGGTTAACACTCTATCAAAGATATGTGTGTGAATGCAGCCAGTTCGGCTTACTACCATTAGTAGTTTTAGTCTTAATATATATATGTTATAAAAACCCAGAAATTGCAACGATTTCGTTGTACAGAGATAGTGGGTTTTCTAGATTAAGAGCTTGTGTTATATATATATATATATATATATATATTATATGAAATATCTGTTGAGGTTCTACATAGGCCATTGTTGCCATGATTTTCGATTTGAGTTAGTTAAGACTTTCAATTTTATAACTTAATTATAAATCTATTCATTGGTCTTTCAACTGTGAATGGAATGGATTTTCCATTTAACACAAGTCATAAGTAAAAATATTTTTATACCATCTAATTGGGTATATTTAGTCCCTAAGTATGTATATGTATTATATAAAGAAAGATAGACCTCTAATAAGATCTTGGCAAATTAATTTTTAGGAGCTAGGTATTATCCAGCATATCATATATATGTATGAATACAATCAAGAATAGAAACGGGACTCTGTACCGTGTATTCTAAATCTATTTTAAAATCCAATAAATTATATGCACATCTTTTTCTTTAGGTTAGATGCTAGATCAAATTACCTTACTTGGTACATACGTATATTCTTAGTGTTTAGTAATATGATCTCTCGGTTTGAGACCAAAATGTTTAAAGTATATTATTAAAATAGAGTTATAGTAAAGCAAATACCCCATTAGCCTTTATAATACTTATATCTTAGAAGTTTTAATACTAAGTAATTTAAAATAATAAGATATGAACACTTTATCAGTTATATCTTAGTGATTGAGATGCTTTCTAGGATAGGATAGGGGTTTGTGAAAAGATTTGAAGCTCTTTTAGTTAAGCAAACATATTTTAGAGAAAGACAAATATAAGGATTTTTAGTGGAATAACTTATGGGTAAGAGATAAGGAAAAAGAAGTTACATTAGCTTGTTCCATTACCATAAACAGGTTTTTTTGTAAGTATTTTATATATATGTGTGGGTGTGCATAAGTAAATATAAATGTCATATAAAGAATGTAGTTATATATGAAAAGTATAATTTATTATGAGATTTAAATATGCTAGTTCATTTATATTATAAGAATATAGTGGGTTTATGAAAAGCTCTATGTGATAGAAGCTTGACGGAAGGAAAAGGAATATTGTCATAACAACCATGTTGCTCATTGTAATCATGTTACTTTTTGCCTAATAATATATGATGCACACACCTTTGTGGACTAGCCCGTGTACGGGTGAACCATGTTATCCTTGGTCTCCTGTGTTTGCTTATGGTGTTCCTCAATATGTCGATATGTATGAGTATTTGTTTCTTTCTTAAATTGTTTATGATTACCTTGATGTATACGATTCATATAGAAGGTTAGTTGTTTATATGATTTATAATGCTAATATGTTTCCCTTATGATTATGATTATGTTTTTATCATTTAGGTTTATCTCTTGGTACGATTAACCTCATAAACGATGTACATACTTCTTAAAAGTGAATTAAGTGCGTTTTTATGACGAATAAATGAATTGTTTAAATGAAGTATGGGGCCTAAATATAGTTTTCTTTGGTCTCTTGGTCTATATCCTCAAGAAGGAAAAAGATTTAGTAAAAATGCAACTATTGTTATTTTTGAAGGTTGTATTTTGAGCACACATGTGAGGAGTCAGTTGTTGATTTGAACAGAAGGAACCATGTGCTGATTTTAGAAGAGTTATGTATGTTAAAGACATAGTGAAGATTTTTTTTGGGTTTCCGCAAGAAGTAAGAAATAATTGGCAATTCAAGTTAAGAATTGGATTACAGTTGAAAATAAAATCTTATTTGTGTAAATATGACAGGCGATAGTACTTATCGCACATAAAATACATTTAAAGGATCTTTTTCATTGACTATCAAGAAGACACTTATAACAGGAATAAAAGTCGCAAAGTTTTTATTATTATTTGTAAGCAGTATTTAAAGAAAGTAAACCTATACTTTATATTTCCGCATAGAAATTATTGGTATTTAGACCACTCAAGAAAGTTTTAATTTTTGGTGAAAATTGGGTTTGTGACAAAAATAACCATAATATCGAACGAGTCCTTAACCAATCACACAGCCTTGCACAGCCTAAGCCTCAATCCTTTCTAAATGTTATTTTCAGTGCTTAGATTTAAACATTTGATAAATACACGTACGTTTCCATTCCCCATTACAAAATCCCCTTAAACGAAGGAAGCATTTCGACATCAACGGAAAAATAATCAACTATTAATGGTTAGACCATCATTCAAACAAAACCTTAGAGAAACTAGACTGAGTATCAACACTTACTTCTATTTCTCGAACCGGTCAAGGTAATTCTTCAACAAAAGAACGAGTTCAGGGTTTACAAGTTTCAGCACGAGAAATTTAGCCATTAACGGTACAAAATATTCATAAACTAAGCATTTAAATAAGTTAACATAGGTCCTCGAGCTTTGCTCTTAAGAACGACGAGTAACAATAACATTAAAAACTTGTACTAGAACATTTTCATTCCTTTAAAACGACTGAGGGTTAAACCCTTCAACAGAAGTTACAATTTCAACAAACAACTCTACAACGAAACTCTACAAGGCAACATCAAAATAGGCCGAGATCACATCTTCCATACTTTCATCTTTCAGAACACAAGACAGGATCATGACAGCCAAATCTCCAAACTCCAACTTATCAGCCAACACCAAAACAATGGCCACTAGTCTCCAAGAGTAACCTACAGGGGGAAAACCACTGAGGCTTACCGGTTGGTTGAGCATTATCGCCAGTTTAGCTTCAAAAATCAAACAAGCTCATAGATGAGAGGTACCTTCCAACAAATGCATGCCATGATTAAAAGTTGCAATACATTGTTGAAAACAAAATTACAGGAAAACAATAACTTTTTGAAACGAGATAATAACTTCATGAAGACATCTTGGATTATAACCAAACACTCTTGCAACCGGCGTGATGTCTGAACCTATTCAAAATACCAAACAAAAACTGCAATACATTCCACAGCATGGGATCGGCTCTTAAACCGCGAAAGTAATAAACCCTCCCTTACAGCCGGTCGAGGTATCGAATCCGAGGAAGGAATCCTCAAAACCCAGCTTCAAACTCTAAAGAAGTGCAGGCCGGTGGCCTCACTACACTCCACCATTTGCAAAATGAATGCCAAGTTCACTACCCTCGATGAGGTAAGGCTGAGTGATGTTAGGGTCTCAATTCTACTGAGAACTACCACGTGAATACAGCCACATTGGATGCCAATGAGTATTCCACTAGCAGCACCTTTATTACACTTTAATGTGCAATCTACCACCAGTACATCAACATGTCAACGAACCACACCACATGTATATCATTCGAGCCATCCTTTGATCTTGCATTATAGTTTGGGTTACCACTTAGCAAACCCCATCATACCATTTCCCAAGCGTAATACTATTGCACGATGACCAAGCCTAAAGTCTCGATCCTCATTAAGGAGAAATGCAACGTTAGAATATAATGGTGACATATTATTATCAATACATGTATTTCATAACAAAGTTATCAACCTTGCACTTAGGGTATTACGTAGATTTTTATCAAAACCCTTGTATATTGTATTAAGACATAAAAAAATCACTTAGCGCAACCAAATCATAAGTTAATGATACATTGTGCCAAGTGGAGATATTATTTATAATATCAACCTATAGGAAATGCAAATAGCATTCATATTAATGGAAATTACCATCACTAGTTTAGCCATTGTATAGTTTAGTAAATTGCTTAGAATGTAATCAAACTAAGGTTTAAATATGAGATACAAATAACTACAATGAGGTTGTTTGAACTTAGGATATGATCCTATAAATACTTGATACTTAGTATAAATCCTTGGGTATGATTTGAAATACTGCACTTTGATTTCTATGCCTTAGGCACTATTTCAACATTGGTACAAACTATATAAGAAGTGCATATAATAACTAGTTTATAACTATAGGTACTACCAAAATATCCTAAGCATTTAAAGAAGAACCATTACTTGATTTAGAGAAAAGTTCATAAAGAACAAAGTTGTAACAATATCCTTTTGACATAAACACTATAATAATATTACATTATGAGATGTAAATAGATGGCATAAGATCCTAGCACTAAAACATTTAATACATAGTATAATCTCCTCAAGTAGGATGTGTTTACTTAAAAGCTGTTTCGATGCTCATTTTGTACAAGCATTTATGTAGTTAAATAACATAAAAGTTGAGAGTAGAGTTTGATACGATTTAGTTATATAGTTGAAGCAATGATCAAAGCAAATCTCACCCTAAAAAGCTTCACAAGTTATTATAATTCTCTTTTAAAAACTTGAAAGCTATTTGACGAGATTGAGGATCTCTGTAGTTTCACTTTCAAATTATTATTACTCTCTTACCTGTCATCTGCATCAAGAACGTTCAAATGCTTTAGCGATTAGCTAAGTAAGCCTCAGGGTGCCCATAGGACCCCTTCATCATCAAAAGAAGAAAGCAAACAGTTAACGCATGTAAAACAAATAGCAAGTAACTATATAGAACATCGACAACATTGCATAAGTAAAACAACTCACTTGCATAATCATTACAACAAATTATTTCAGCATGTCATTTAAATAAACAATTAAGCATTTATTATATTTTCGCACACTTAGAATAAGCAATAAATATTACGTTGAAGTTTTTTTAAATTTTGTGAATTTTCAAGATGTTACAGGTTGACCGACTATAAATAATGGTTGATTTCAATCCATAGTTAACTATTAAGCAAGGTTGACATCAGTCCATATTTTACTTTTAATTAACGTTTACTTCAAACCATATTTGACTTAAATCCACAGTTGACTTTTAAGCAAGGTTGACTTTAATCCAATGTTGACTTCAATCCAAGCATGAATTCAATCCAAGGTAGACTTCAATTCACGGTGGACTTAAATCTATGGTTGACTACAATTCATAATTGACTTCAATCCATAGTTGACATGAATCGAAGGTTGACTTGAATTGAAGGATGACTTCAATCTAAATTAACATCAATCTAAGGTTGAATTCAAACCATAGTTGAATTCAAACCATAATTGACTTTTAATCAATGTTGACTTCAATCCAAGATTATCTTCAATCCATGGTTGATTTCAACCCATGGATTGAATTCAACCTTGTATTCATGTCAACCTTGGATTGAAGTCCCCCATGGATTGAAGTCGCCTATGGATTGAAGTCAACGTTGTATTGAACTCAAGCTTGGATTGAAGTCTACTTAGATTGTAGTCTAGCTTGGCTTGAATTTAACCTTGGATTGAATTCAACCTTGACTTAAAGTTAAATATGGTTTGAATGTAGACTTTGAACCATCTTTTACTTTAATCCATAACCACATTTTTAAAAGTGGTTGATTGAATTTGAACTATGGATGACTTCAATCCCTAGCTCACTTTTAATCAAGGTTTTTTTCAATCCATAGTTGAATTATAATTAAAGTTGACTTCAATCAAAGGTCGAATTCAATCCGAGGTCGACTTCAATCTAAGGTTGAATCCAGTCCATAGTTGACTTCAATCTATAGATGACCTTTAAGCAGGGTTGACTTGAGTCTAAGGTTGACTTGAAGCCATGGTTGACTTCAGTCCATAATAGACTTCAATCCAAGATTCACTTTAATCCAATGTTGACTTTAATCCATAGTTGAATTTTAAGCAAGGTTGACTTACAACCAAGACTGACTTAAGTCAATGGTCGACTTTAATCCATTGTTGACTTCAATTCATGTTCAACATCAATCCAGAGTTGACTTCAACCCAAGGTTAAACTTCAAACCATAGTTAACTTTTAATCAAGGTTGACTTCATTCCAAGGTTCACCTTAATCCATTGGCAACTTCAATTCAAGGTTGAATCAAAGGTTGACTTGAACCTATTAATCATATTTATATTGATGGCTTCAATCAATTAATAATATTAATATTAATGACTTAAATCCATGGTTGACTTCAATCCATAGTTAACCTTAATCTATGATTGACTTCAATCCAACGTTGACTTTGAACCATGGTTGACTTAAATCCAAAACCACATTCTGAAAAGTGGTTGATTGACTTTGAAGCATAGTTGACTTTTAAGTGAGGTTGACTTCAATCCATAATTGACTTTTAAGGAAGGTTGATGTTGAACCATGGTTGACTTTGAATCCATGGCGGACTTTGAACCATAGTTTCCTTCAATCCATAGTTAAATTTTAAGAAAGGTTGAATTTGGTTAACTAAGGTTAAGTCATGGTTGACTATTTTTTACCATGGTCGAGCATGATTAACCATGGTCAAATGTAGTGGGCCATGTAACTATGTTAACCGTGTTTGACTATGTTTGACCATGACACCTAAATTATGCTTAAATTTCTATTAAAATAAATAATGTGGCAAATCTATTTAGTATCGACCATGACACCTAGAATATGCTTAAACTTGTATTAAAAATAAATAATGTAAGAAATCTTTTTAGTATAAATAAATTTATTAATAATTACATCAATTACCTTTTTACAAACTCATCATAGATTAATTTAATTATTTCTAAGACAACATGTTATAAAATGGTAATTAATAGTTTCATTCTAATTGATCATAATATAAAATAATGATAACTTTTTTAAAAATTGATAAAGTTCTCAATTTATTTTGTTGTATTTTTCTTCATAATTTTTTAGTTGCAACTTCAAACATTACAACTATATATCAAACATATAGAAAAAAAAAATTATTTAAATTAAATGAAATAAAAAATAGTTCACAAAATACAATTACTTTATAAATTCATGTCATATATTTTATAATATGTTGATTAAAATTGATTTTCATATATATATATATATTAAAAATTAATTAAAATTTTAATAATGTTATGTAAATTTTATTTTAAAATATTTTTATATTTCTCTTTAGTATTTTTAAAATTCAAATAAAATTTAATTTAATTATTATAAAACATTGAAAAATAAATAAATAAGTGATGAGAATCCATAGAACTACCCCATACAACCTTATAATTTTGTAAAGCTAAATATATTTTTACCTTGATTGAAAATTAATCTAAAAGTTATTTAAGATTTAAATAACTATTTAAATAAAGTGACCCTATTTAAATAACCCGACCGTTTTTGTGACTGCCAACTTAGTTTTATATTCTTTCAAAATGGAAGGAATTGTTGTTGTTTTTTAATTATATTACAGATACTATTAGTTTATTGAATACATTTTTAATTATAATTATGAATGTTTCATTTATGTAATTTTATTTAATTAATTTAAAAATATTCTATTAAAATGGTAATAATATATATTTTTATAATAATTTTTTTATTTTATCTCAATTTTAATTTATATATTTGATTTATCATATATAACATATATAAAGATAATAGTTGGATTTCAGTTTTCCTTGAATAATTTGTTATACATTTGAATTTATTAACTTGTATAACATATCAAAAATAATAGTTAAATTTCATTGACTATATAACTTTTGATAATATTATTATATTTGATATTTGATAATCTTATTAAATAAAACACCCAATCTCTAACTGGTTTTTGTTCTTAGCCTAGGCTTTAAGATCTATAAAAGAAAACAAACTGCACAAAATTCCATACCCGCTAACTGAAAACATAACTTTGTAACAATAGCTGATACCAAATATTCTTTGTGTCCATAATAAAATGCATAAAGAATTTAGGATTCCATTGTATTTGTGTTATATTAAATTTTGATGGAATATATTAATAATAATCAATGGTTGATTGCTTTGGATGGAAGTGGCTCCGCCTCCAATGGTGTTTGCGCCGCCAGAAAACTGAAGACCATTGTAGAGGACTGAGCTTGCCGAGCATCTCATCACCAGCAAAACGCCAAGAGTGTGGGGTCGGCGACTAAATCTGCGAAAATAAGAAGTGCAGAAAAAATCTGTCACAAGGGCTTAACTCGTCATTTATTTGATTAGGTTTAATATAATGGCTTTGATCACATATGGGTGCGCCATCTTTTTTACAACTTCAATGCTTGAGAATACACTCCCAAAAATTTAATCTTTCTTTAAGAATGACAAAGCTCTAACCAACACCGACGAAGTCCGGATAACGGTTTAAGATGTTGTCTATCCTAATTTAATCTTTCTGTATGTGCTCTGTGAATTGTTCCTATGCTCCGTCCTTTCTCTGTGACCTTCCACAACAAAGGTTAACCTAATATCCCTCTGTATGTGCTCTGTGACCTTCCTCTGCTCCGTCCTTTCTCTGTGACCTGCCGTAGAGTTTGTTTTTCTCAGTGAAGTTAATATCTGCTCGTGCACAAACTTGAATGCAGCCGATGGTATTCCATAAAACCTCACGGCAAATTAATGGTTCTTTAATATAATATTTTTAATTGTATTTGATCATCTTCATCGTCCATAGAGTTTGTTTTTCTCAGTGAAGTTAAGATCTTCTCATGTACAAACTTGAATGCAGCCTATCGTATTCCATAAAACCACAAGGCAAATTAATGGTTCTTTAATATAATGTTTTTAATTGTATTTGATATTTAAAAAAATGAAGGTAAAGATAAAATTAGTCAGTTTCTGCTGTTGGAGCTCGTACTCCAAACCCTAATTTATATGGTGTTCGGGCAAAATATCGTCGCAAGGTGAAAACACTCAAGGCCAGAGAAAGGGTGGAACGGTTCCTGATTGCGTCTGATACTAACTTGGACAGGGTTGAAATGCTTGCTGAAAGGGCTCTGGTTGGACGCTTTGAGTTCACCTCGGGGACAAAGGAGGAGATTGTCGAATGGGTGAAGAAATATTCGGTTCCTGTAACTGTATAGCTCCCTGTATCAATCTTTTAATGAACCACTGGATATTATTTACCTTCTCGAAGCAGGAATTCTTGGAGCAGATCCTGGCTGGGGTTTGGCTGTTTAAAGAAGGTTCTTTGGTGCTCAAGAGATGGAATATTACCTTTGACCCCCTCCGTGAAAGACAGGGTATCAGGCATTTCACAACAAGAAAAGCCATCTTTTAGCACCACAAGTTAGCACCACTTATAGTTTGTGGTGCTAATGTGGTGGTATTGGCACCACTTACATTTATGTGGTGTTAAAGTGGTGTTATTAGCACCATTTATATTTTGTGGTGTTAAAGTGGTGGTTTTAGCACCACTTATATTTTGTGGTGTTAATATGGTGTTATATTAGTTTTACCTTTATGAGAAATGTCATGTTGGCAAGTACCATAAAGTGGTGCTAAGCTATTATTTTCCACATGGACATGTACACGTAGGATTTAATTATGTGGATTTGCACCAAAACAAATTCACAAATAATTATTTTGAAAATAACTCAATTCAATATTTATTTATTTATTCATATCAATTAAAATAAATGATCAAAAAATAATTTTTGAGTTTTTGCACCATACTTACAAAAAGTTGAAATATTAAGCAAATAAATTCAAGTGATTCATTTATGAAGTTTACACCACAAGTACAACAAGTTCAAAAAACATATTTGGAAAATAGCTCAATTCATTTATTCATTTTTTATATTATTTAAACATATAAATACAATTAACAAATAAATAAAAACAACTATTTTTAATTTATTACTATTATAAATTAGTAATAAAATTATTTGAAATTAAATTTGATTATTCCTTTGAGATATTTTTATCTTAAATTTTTTTGATGGAAATTAGTATTGTTATTAGGTGTTAATACAAGACATGGGTCTTAGATCCATCTATATGATCAATGGAGAAAACCCCTAGCTAAGGTCCTAAAAGAAGCTTTTAGGAATCTAGGACCAAGAAAGACACCACAAAGGTCTCCACACATATTCCTAAGATTATTCTTAGCCTCTAAGTGTGGGCATTCACACTATTATAATTTTTTAATCACTAGGGATAGGTCCAATGGCCCTCAACATTGTTGAACAAACAATCATAGGCCTTAGCCTAAAGGAATCCTAAGCATAAATAAATGTCATGTTGTCAAGTATCATATAGTGGGGCTAAGCTCATATTTGTCACATGGACATATACAAAAATGATTTAATTATGATGATTTGCACCATAAACACAACAATATCACAAATAATTATTTTTTAATAACTTAATTCAATTTTTTTCTTTCAAATAAATGCCCATGATTAATTTATGAGTTTTTAAACCACAATCACAACAAATTCAATTATTTGCTTTTATCACTATTTAAACCAACAAGCTCACATGATTCATTTATGAGGTGTTGCACCACAAACACAACAAGTTCACAAATAATTATTTTCTAAATAGCTCAAGTCGAGTATTCATTTTTTAATATTATTCAAGCAAACAAATACCCATGATTCTTAAATTTGACAAATAATTAAATACAAACATTTTTTATTTATTACTATTATAAAATATTAATAAATCTTGAGCTCTAAATGATTCTTCCATCCATCTAAGGGTAAGAAGATTTCCTCTACTAAAGACACATGGCCTCTGAGGGTATCATTCTCCTATGATTGATTATGTAATTGCCATTAGGTGGTTTTGAGTAGTATCTACATGTCTCGGGGCCTTGGGAATGATGTTATAGGGAAAACAACCATGCCTTTTTCCTTAAAGAAACAATTGGGGAATCTAGAGTGATGAACAATGCCTAGAGCACCATGCATGACCTTGCATGGATATCCATGCCACTATGTATCCATTTCTTGTATCCTTGAAGACTTGGACATGGTCAAGGGAGGAGACTTGAATCTATATCCATAAAGGAATCTTATAGCCATCCAAGTCTAATAAGATCTCCTCAACCAACCACACATGACCTCTTGAGGGTATCATTGTCATATGATTGAGGATATTAACACCATTATGTGATTTTGAGAAGTATGTAGGTGTCTTAGAACCTCAGGAATGATGCTATAGAGAATAATACCATGCCTTTGGCGCTAAATAGACAACTAAGGAATCTAGAGCCCTAAACAATGCCTCAAAGCACCATGCATGCCTTTGCAAAGGTATCCATTAAGCTTTGTATCTAGGTGTTATGTTCTTGAGGTCTTGGGCATGGTCAGTGGAAGAAATTTGAACCTTGGGCCTTATAGAAATATTTTATCCATCCAAGGATAAGAAGGTTTCCTCCACCAGCCAAACATGGCCTCCTAAAGGTATCATTGGCCTATGATTAAGGATGACAATTCCAGTAGGCGGGTTTGAAAATATGTATGTGTCTCAATTCCTTGGGAATGACATTCTAGGGGAAATACCATTCATTTATCCTTAAAGACCATTAAGGCATCCCAAACCATGAACAACGCCTTAAAGCACCATGTGTGACTTTGCAAGGGTATCCATGGCAATATGTATCCAAGTCTTGGGGACTTGGGGGATTGGAAATGGTCATGGGAGGAGGCATGAAGCTCAAGCTCTAATGGAATCTTCTAGCCATCTAGAGATAAGAAGGTTCTATCCACCAACAACACATCGCCTTTCAAGGGTCATTGGCCTATGATTGAGGATGTTAGTGACATTAGGGTGTTTTTAGGAATATGTACATGTCTCAGGGTGTTGGGAATGGATTTCAAGGGAGGAATAACATACTTTTATCCCTAACGAAATAATTGAGGATTCCACAGCCATGAACAATGCCTCGAAGAACCACACATGACTTTGTAGGGATATCCATGGTATTATGTATCTAGGTATTGTGGCATTAGGGAATTCAACGTGGTCAATGAAAGAGACTTAAAAATAGGGCCCTAAAGGAATCTTCCAGCCATCTGTGTCAAAGAAGGATGCCTGCACCAACCACAAAGGGTCTCTTGAGGGTATCATTGATCTATGATTAGTTATTTTAACACCAATAGTTGGTTTTTAGCGTTAGACACATGTCTCGGGGCCTTGGGAATGACACTCTATAGAAGAGGACCATGCCTTTGGCCCTAAAGAAACCATTTAGGCATACAAAGCCATAAATAATGCCAGAAATCACCACACATGGCTTCAATAGGTATCCATGGCACTATGCATCCAGGTCATTAGGACTTGGGGCATTGAACATGGTCAAGGGATGGGACCTAAACCTCAGTCTCTAAAGAAATATTCTATCCATCGAAGGATAAGAAGGATACCTCAACCAACCACACATAGCCTCTTAAAGGAAGCATTGGATTATGATTGGGGATCTTAGTACAATTATATATTTTGAGTAATATCTACTTGTTTCAAGGACTTGGGAATGATATTCTAAGGAAGAAGACTATGTGTTTGGCCCTAAATTAATTCTTATGGAATTTAGAGCCATGAACAATGTGTCAAGGAATCATGCATAACTTCGTAGGGGTATCCATGGCACTATGTATCTAGGTTTTTTTTCCTTTGGGCATTGGACATGGTCAGTAGAGGACACTTGATCCTCAATCCCTAAATGAATATTTTAGCCATCTAAGGTTAAGGAGATGGTCTCCACCAACCACACATGGCCTTGGGAATGGAATTCTAGGGGAAAAACCATGTCTTTATCCCTAAAGAAACCATTGAATCATCCAGAGCCATGAACAATGGCTTAATGCACCATGCACGACTTCATAGGGGTATCCATATCTTGGGGATTTGGGGGCTTGGAAATGATCGTGGGAGGAGATCTACAACTTTGGAACTAAAGGAATCTTCTAGCCATCAAGGGATAAGAAGGTTTCCTTCACTCACACATGGAATCTTGAGATTACCATTAGCTTATGATTGAGAATGCTCATGCTATTAGGTATTTTTTAGTATTATATACATGTCTCTAGGCCTTGAGAATGATATTATAGGGAATCAGACCATGCCTTTAGCCATCAATAAATTGTTGAGGTATCCAAAGCCATCAACAATTCCTTGAAGTGCCACATATGGCTTCAAAGGGTATCCATGGTGCTATGCATCTAGGTCTTATTTCCTTGATTCCTTCAACATGAATAATGGAGGATATCTAAACCTAGGTCCATAAAGGAAGCTTCTATCTATCCATGGTTATTAAGGTTGCCCCTACCAACAACACATGGCCTCCTAAGGGTATCATTGACCTATGATTGTGGATGACATTGACATTAGGTGGTTTTGAGAAATATGCACATGTCTCAAGGCCTTGGGAATACAATTATATGGAAGAATACCATGCCTTTAATCCTTAAGAAACCATTTAGGAATCCAAATCCATTAATAATTCCACAAAGCACCACACATCACTTCGTAACGTATCCATGGCACTATGTATCGAAGTATTTGGGACTTAGGGCCTTGGCTATGGTCAAGGGAGGTGACTTGAACCTTGGATCCTAAAGGAATCTTATATCAATCTAGGGCTAAGAACATTCCCTCCACCATCCACACATGGTTTCTTGAGGGTATCATTGGCTTTTCAGTGAGGTTGATAGTGTCATTAGGTGGTTTTGAGTAGTATTTATGTGTCTAGGGGTCTTGAGAATAATGCTATAAAGAATAAGACCATTTTTTTGAATTGAATAAATTGGTGTGGTATCCATAGCTATGAAAAATAACTCAAGGATACATGCATAGCTTCATAGGGGTTCCCATGGAACTATGTATCTAGGTTTCTAGTCATGGGGCCTTAGATGTGGTCAGTGGAGGAAACATAATCCTTGGGCCCTAAAGGAATCTTCTATCCATCCAAGGCTAAGTAGGTTGCCTCCACCAACCACACATGATCTCCTAAGTGTATCACTGGCCTATTATTTGGGATGTTGGTTCCATTAGGTTGTTTTGACCAGGAAGTAGGTGTCTTATAGTGTTGTGAATTGTGTTCCAAGGAACAATACCATGCCTTTATCCCTAAATAAATCATTGAGGCATCCAAATCCAAGAACACTACCTCAAAGCACCATGCATGACTTTGTAGGGGTATCTATAGCACTATATATCTTGATCGTGTGGCCTTAGGGCCTTGGACATGGTTAGTGGAGGAAACCTAAGCCTCGGGATCTAAAGGAATCTTCTAGTCATCTAGGGATAAGTAGGTTTCCTCCTGGAACAACACATGGCCTACTGAGGGTGTCATTGGCCTATGATTGAGGATGTTGGTGCCATTAGGTGGTTTTGAGCATTATGTAGATTCCCTGGGGCCTTGGGAATGACATTTTTGGGAAGAAGATCATAAATTTGGCCCGAAAGAAACCATATAGGCTTCCAAATCCATGGGAAATGCCTCAAAGCATTATACATTACTTCGCATGGGTGTCCATAGTGTTATGTTTATAGTTCTTGTGGTCTTGGGGCTTTGTACATGGTCAATGGAGGAGACATGAACTTTGAATATAAAGGAATATTATAGCCATCTAGGGCTAAGTGTAACATACCTCAAGGTTTCCCTTGGGAAAGTGGGGTGAAAGAATACATGTTTCTTTGAGTTATATTTTTGATGAATAAAATTGAAAACTTTGGTAATGTTTGATCTGCGTGAAGTCCATAGTAATTAAAACCATCTTAATCGCTTGACCATAGCATAATGAACAGTAAAACATTAGAGAGACACATATACATGGTTCACCCACTCCTTGGGCTACGTCCACAAAACCGGCGTATCTTATTTTATTACTCAAAATAGAGGATTACAATAATAACCACAGAGATCCTATACCTGGATCTCAACGATACATGAGGTCGCACATAATTAGAACCCGACAGAATCATATGTAAAGATACTCGACAACCTATAATGTGATAGCCAACTTCGGCAATATTTATATATCTGACAACATATAAAGTAAAACTCGATATCCAAAAACAATATTTACAACTTAGGAAAAGAAAAAATAATTCTTTCAAGATCGAGTGATGGGGCCTTGGCCTTAAGCTCCTCATCAGGTCCATTTAAACAGTTACAATTACATTTACCAAACTAGTAATAATAGTAATAGGGGTCAAATTTGAGGGATGTTACACTAAGAAGCTTTCATCCACCAACAAACCCCCCCTAAGAAACCAAAGCCTCATTCCATAAATGAAGGCTCTAGTCATCTATGTCCAAGAACAATGACCTTAAATACCATAACTGACCTCTTGATGGATTCAATTGCATTTGAGTGGTGATATGGATTCCATTAGCACTTGTTGAGCTATGGGTATTGATCTTGAGTACCTTGACATGGTTGGAGTGGGAAACTTGGGCCTTAATGTGAAAATGTTTCTCCCATAGAATGTGTATGGCCCTTTTACAATACCTAGGGAAGAGACAATACACTCAACACTTGATAGTATGGTCATCCATAAAGAAAAACACTTAGCATAGAGGGTCCAAAAACACCAAAAAATAAATAAGCTTGAAAATATTTTAATCGAGAAACACTCTATTAAAGCCCAACAACTTTGAGATGGAAACCATGGAAATCACATGTGCAAACTTACACAACAAAATGATATATGCTTTTTCTTTTATTCATTTTATTTTTTCGCTTTATCTCTTACTACTCCAAATTATGGCCATAACTTTAGTGTGATCCACCTATGTGTGCAGGGGGAATGTAATGATACGCTTTTTATTTTTATTCATTTTCTTTTTGTCACTTAGTCTCTTACCACCCCAAATTATGGCCATAACTTTAGTGTAATGCACTTATGTGTGCAAGGGGAATGTAATGCAAGCCCTGCACAATTAACCACTATGTATGAATAATCCATAACAACTTTAAGATTTAAATTGTGGTAATGGGTGAAAAATTCTAATCCCAAAACAACTTTAAAAATTAAATTGTGGTAAGGGTGAAAAATTATTCATTTATGAGAAGTAGATCTAACAATTTTGACTTTAATATTTTATGTTTTTTTTCTTAAATTTATTTATTATCTTTCAAAAATTACATAATAGTTCTCAAATTTTCTATATATATAATTTTTTTCAAACAATTATATTTAAGAAAAAAATTTACACCAAAAAATTACAAGCTCAACTTTTACCTTCATATTCTAACCTTATATAAGTTATTTAAAATTTAACTTGATATTACAAAATTTAAAAAATAGTTTAACTTTAGAAATGATATAATATTTTCATTCAATTTTTCATATATATATTATATTTTTTTTCAAATAAAAATATTTAGAAGTTTTTTTATAAACAAAAAATATGAGCTCAAATTTTATCTTATTTAAAATTCAACTTAATAATATTACAAAATTTAAAAAATCATATCAATTCTAAAAATCAAATTTGATCTTATTTAAAATTTAACTTAATATTACAAAATTTAAAGAATCATATAATTTTAAAATGATACAATAGTTTTATTTTTCACTCAAAAAAAAATGAATATTCTATCATTTTTTAAAGACAAGGTACATTTAAAAATTCATAAATTTTATATAAAAGTTAATTAAAATTTAACTTTAAAGTATAAAATTAAAAAATTTATATTAATTTTAGAAATGATATAATAATTCTAATTTTTTCATTATTTAAAAACAAATTATTATTAGAAAAATTACAATGAAAAGAATATTAAAAATTACATAAAAATAAAATTAAAAATTACATTCGAGGAATTATAACCATTGCAATTGCCATTATAATTCATATTTAAACTTAAAGGCTAGTGCTATATAACTATAGATATATAACTTCTCTTGAAAAAAAAAACTATGGATATCTCACTTGGATGAACACAAATCTATTTCGACTAACGGTCAAAATGCAAAGTGATCTGCAAATCTCAACAACCACTATTATTATCAATAGCTCAATAAATTGCATTGAGTTGGCGTGATGGACAACCGAATGAACAGCCAGTCAGGTGGGAGGTGTCTCCTAAAAAATTGAACCGCATTTAAGATTTCAGTTGGCGTGAGCCGAATGGAAAGTCACTCAGGGCGCGGGTGAATCTAAAAATTTCCCTCCAAAGCAATGCATTTTCCTTTCCCTCCAAAGCTATGCATTTTCCCCCAATTTACTCGTACATGTGGGCTATGCATTTTTCCCCAATTTACTCTTGAATGCTGAATGCTGCCTTGTTAAGTGTTGGTTACTCCATTTTACCCAGTTTACTTAATCCTGGATGCTTGGATGCTTGCTTGTTGAGGTTGGTTACTCCATTTTTCCCCAATTTACGTGCATGCAGCTTGCTTTGTTGGTCTGTTATGTGCTTTCTCAACCGGCCTGATCCAATATATTGAAGAATATACTGTGTTTTTGAAAAACATCCACTAGGACGAATACAGTGAAGATCTGATTTGGAAAGGAGCTTTGCATTGGCCGTAGTTTAGGCAAATTAAGAAATGAAGATTTTGTTTCCTTGTCACACCTATAGGAACTTTGCAAGGAAGATTTTTATTTTTGATTAGTAAAAGTGGATGACCATATTCGCTGTGGTTTCTATTTATGCATATTAAGCAGTCCCCAATAAGAAAATAGCAATTTACAGTGCCTATAGGAAATCTGGAAAGAAGATTTTTATTTTTGATTAGTAAAAATGGATAACCATATTGGCTGTGGTTTCTATTTCTGCATATTACGATCTTGTAGCCTATTTATTTGGGAATCTAGACACCTGCTGCTGGGATATATCCTTTATGCACTCGACCAATACACCTGCCTTGACCAATACACCTGTCTCGACCCATACACCTATGGTACCAGTTATTATAAAAGGGTTTTTAATACGTATATGATAGTACCTTTACCAGTTCTATCAAAAGAAACAAAGGCGCGTCTCCTCAGAGTCGACATCGTTAATTACAGATTAATTAGAAAAGCTGTTATAATCTTTTAATCTCTAAAACTTACTTCTTTAGAGGGTTGGCTATTCCCCGGGAGGGCTTTTACCCGCCTGGAAAGCAAGCTAAGTAAGTCCCCATAAAACTACGAAAATAAGAGAAGGAGAAAGCTAAGTCGCTTGGTCCAAGGAGTAATTGATCTATCTTCGCATCTCTTGACCATAAGGTCCTGCTACAAAGTAAGTAAGGTGGCCGATTCCCATATAAAATAGAAACGTTTAAAAGCGGGACTGTGATGGGGATACACAAAAATATCACATTTGAAGTAAATATATTGTGCTATGTTTTACTTTGCTAACTCATCTAATGAACACAAAGTAGGAACGTTCAGAGTTCCTTGCCGAACAAACCTTCTGTAGTTACCGGCATGATACGAGTTATTATATATGTAATTCTGCGGTTCTTTCTTTAGCAAGAGTCAGTGCATCCTTAATCAATTTATAAGTTAGTCGTTGTCGATCACTGCACTTTGTTCGGTTTCGCATTCTTTTCTTAAATAAGAGGGCTTAATTCATAAGTAAAAAAGGCAGGGAGATAAGAGACGACCCGGGAGCAAATAAAAAGTATAGTGCCAGTAATACTAAAAGAAATCAGCGAATGCTTCTTCAGCTAATGCTGCGAATTCACCTTAAATGGTTACGGCCAGCATGAAATAAGACCTACCTTTAGTTAGTTAAGTCATACCAAGGCCTAAGCCAGTTTTTAGCCGGTCATGTATTTATTAAGCCAGTGTTTTATCCAGTCATGCCCGAACCCCTGCCCTCAGTAGAAGGTATTTCTTTCTATTTCTTTTTAGTTTTCACTGGATCTCGTGAATGCCAATAACTAGAGGAAAAAGAAAGAAGTCTAAAGTATAATTACATCTATAATACATGACCAGAAGCATTGTCGAAGGACCCACTGGACCAAACTTACTTTATTTCCTTACAATTGTCAAGCCAAGTAGCTTTTTATACTTTCTTTGTAATAAATTTCCCTGTTGCCGTCGCTAACTCATCCAGCCCCACTACTTCCTAACTTAGTTAGATCAATAAGGCCAAGGAACAAAATGCTATAAGGAAAGGCTAGTTACAAGTGTAAATATTATTGTTCTGTTGTCACCTTATTTGATAAACTCCTTGGTGACCTCTGCTAAGATAAAGTTCTTCTGATTGTCGTTGTCAACAATGAAATATAGCAAAGTATCCTTCACCCACATCCATGAGTGGAAGAGGCACTCACCTTCCTCGAGCTCCTTTGGTTCCTCTAGCTAGGCCTTTGCAGTAGCGATGGTAACACTAGGTTCTACATTTATGATCCATTTTCCCTTATCCAACTCAAAATAATAATACAAGCTAGAATAAAAAGCCAAATAGAATAAATAAAAAGCCCACTTGGATCCCAAAATGAGATAGCCTCTGCCAGCTGATGTCATGATGTGTAGATACTCTCGAGCTTAATAGCTCTCTCTATACGTAGTCTCTGAATCTCTCTAACCGTGGCATTGGGTCCTGCTATCTAAATTCTATGTAGGATGCAAATTGATAGCTAACCATGTAGGGACTTCCCTCTAAAGTATCTCTAGTCTCAATGGAAATATAGGTGGAACCTTTACTGTTTCTATAATACTCTTCACAGTCTCCTCCTCCGATCTATCCTCTTCCTAACCACATGCAGCCTCACTATTGGTAAGCTTGTTGCCACCCTCAATGTAAACAGTCATCAAACCGATGTCCTATGTAATTTGCTCAGTAAACCAGCCCAAAGAGACTTCTAGTCTTGTATCCTCGCGATCACTCTTGGTCTCATTTCTATCAGCCATACTATAAACCATAAGAAAGACCCCTCTCACTCGCACCCATCTTTTGTCTCTTGTTCTGTTGGGTTCGGGTACTTTTCTTTTTCTCTATTTCTGGGAGACAGATCAGCACCTCCGTGGTACCATTTTCTCTATTGGAATACCGCGCGGAAGAACCATGCTTTCGGGAAGGCTGACGCACTCATATACTCCGTTTTAAAGGTATTGCCTACATATCTATCTCTTTACGTTCAGCATCGCTCTTCACCTTATTAAAGAAGCGGGACCTAACTATTATGCAAGATTGATTCCGGGGAGGAGAAAGGCACAGGCTAGCAACTAACTATTGAACCCAACAAAAAGATGAGTTGTAGGGCCTATCCATCAGAGTGGGCTTTATTTTCCCAACTGGGACTGCTATCCAGGGTGGGCTTTCCAAATAAGCTTTGTACAAACATGCTATTTCAGCGGAGTGGGATAATAATCCGTCTCCTCGCGGGATAAAAGGAGGTGAATTTGTTCTAACGCTAAAACCATAATGTGTGGGATAGATACTATTGCAGGTTCAGAACCTAAAGAAGGTTAGAAGTGAGATGTTTTTATTAGCTAGTACCATGGAGATGGGCGGAAGCTGCAGAGCAAAAGCTGCAGAGAAGATGGGGATGAAACGAGGGTGGTTCCTCAGTACACATATGCCCCATGCTGGTCCGATGATGGAGATGAAACAATATTACGCATGGTGGGGAAATAGTTAACTTGCCTATATTTCATTCTAATTATCATTCGTATCCTACATTATTATTATAACTGCCTGTATCCTACTTTTAGGTAGGGGGATAGGTGGAAACAGCTCCATTGCACATCTAGGTGAGGGAATAGCTTACTCAGTATCCCTTGCCAAGCCTTCTCATGGTTAGATATAAATGCCACTCTATTCTATATCACTGTTACTCACAAGCTCATTTAGAAACCTCTTTTATTGGGAACCCTCACTCCATGGGTCGGCGGTCGATGGAGGCACTTTCGTTTAAAGGATCTGGTTTTGTCGGTTCTTTGCATTCTGGCTATCGTTCAGTTCCCAATTAATCTTATTCTCCTAGGGCTGCCCCTTTCTCGATTCAATAGATAGTTCTAATAGTGCATGCAGATAGTTCCGGGGAAGGATGTGAAAAAAGGATATTTACTCCCGATCGTACTATCCATTCGAGGGTTTAGCTCCTGTGAGTGAGCAATGAATAATGCCTGTTCTTGTTCTCCGTTCTCAGTAAGCTGCTCCTAGGGATTAAGAAGGGTATACCATTTTTTACCTTTTTTGTGCCACCTTGCTATAGTTCCGATAGTGAGTTCTCCAATCTTGCCTTTATGCTTGGGGTTCCCTCAGAGAGCGAGGAAATTAATCCCCTTGTTGTTCTTAATAACTTCTGATTGGCCTAGTGAGAAGAATTGAAGTGTTGATGGTAAAGTACCGATAGGCTCCGTTGCAACTGATAAATGAGATCGATTCGATGGAAATATATTCAATGTATTACCTAAGGTAGCAGCAGTTTATTCTGTCGATTGACCAGCCCTCTCTGATTCTGTTGGGCCAGTTAAAGCACTACCAACACCAGTACCAGCACCAAAGCCAGCAGTTTACCCTGTGCCCACAGATTAAGCAGTACACTTTGCACCAGCAGTTCCAGGATCATTCCCATCATAAGTTTTTTCCAACATAATTCCCAGTCCCAGTAGAAGCATTTTGATCATTCAAAGCACCAGTTTCACCAGCATTTCAATCAGCAGTAGAAGGAGCAGCACTCCCAGGATCCTTTCCAGCAACATCATAATTATTCCTCCCAGCAGCAATCCCATCAGCAAAAGTATTCCCAGCAATCCCAGCGTAGTAGACAATGGTGGATTCTCTTAGCCCAGTTAGTGTAAACGTATCAATGCTAAATGTAGGATGTGAGATTCTGGCTTTCACGAGACTAGCACTATGAAGATCCAAGTGTACCAGTTAGGAGTAGGCCCGGTGAAGAAGATACGAGAGGACCAGGCGAATCCGTTGGGCTGGTCTAAAATGCGAATTAAAGTGTAAACGTATCGATGCCAAATATAGGTAGTTAGGTGCAGACGTAGAGATGGAAACATCGTATAGGAACAATTAGATATGAAAACTATGTATGTATGCCGACTCTTTCCAGCAAGGGCTTAACTATATTAACATTCTCATGAATCTCAATCCTTTAACGAATATTTTTTTCCCAGTGAATGCCTGGAACTTTGGTTCTTATTTCGGTACCTCCTGTTTGACCTCCTTCACAGTTGCATATATATTAAAACCAAAAGGTTAGAACGACCCTTGATAGAAAATTAAGCTGAGTGAACTCTCTTCCCGTGAGGTAGAAGAATGTATAGTTACCTTAGAAGCAACAGAACCATCCTCTGGAATATTACCTGTGTCTGAGCCAAATACAAGCTTCCCTGATGGACGGCCCTGTGAAGCACCTGAAGAAGAACTGGGCCTTAATGTTTTATTGTTTGTAAGATGTGATGCTGTCTCTGAACTTCCAGATGAAGTCAATGGTTTCCCATCCAGACGCCTTCCAACTCCAGTAAAGGGACTAAATTTCGGTTCTGCGACATCTTTTGATTCCTCGGAATTTTGTGAAACACCAGTGCTAGTTCAGTAAAAACGTTCAATTTGTGTAGAATTCCAGTTTGTCTTCACTTCAATTTTCACTAAAGGTTTCTAATGGAAGGCAGAGAATGAAAGGAAACAAAGGGCAAACCAACACAGACCTTGAGATACTATTGTACTTGCAGAAGGAGCAGGCTTGGTTGGTGCTCCTTCTGGTTCTTTGTAATCACGAGGAGGAGCAAAATCCACCTTACAATCTGTCTCAATGATAGTTATGGCAGAAGCAGGTTTTGCCTCAGATATGTCTGTGTAGTATTTTTTGTTGTTATAAGCTACCATGATGGTATCACCTGTCGTCAAGCAGGTGAAGTTTCTCATAGTATTCTCCAACCTACAATAATTGAAAATAAAATTAACTGTACTTCTCTACCAAGAATCACAACATGCATGTGCCTTAATTCACAGATTTAAATTTGCCAAATATCATCATTTTACATGCAGAATTTACATATCTACAAATCTATACGCTGCAATTAAACATAATGAACCAAAATCCTTGTATGGGGTTGCCGTTTGACATTTATTTTAAGCACTCACACTGCTTTAGGATTAGATATGTCAAGAAAATCCTTTGTATGGGGCTGCAGTTTAATATATGTCCCTTTTGGAAGAGTGGCATTTTTCACTTTCAGTGTATCACCATCTTTTAAAACCATATTTTCCATCATCTGAAAAAATAAAAGAACATAATAAGTTTCAGGGAACTAATAGATAGTATCAAATCCTGAGACAAATAAACCTGACAGTTCTCACAAATTTTCCAACATGCCCTCAGCAATAAACTCAAATACTCCACAGTGTGATGTACGCTGCGTTACTGGATAATGAAGCTCAAAAAGCATTGGATAATCTATGTGTAGAGATGCTGCAAATCCATTAAACAAAGATAATGAGATTTACTTCAGGACAAGAGAATGTAGTATGTACCAACCAGGATAGAATGCAAACCAGAAAGGTTTAACAAAGTAGTATAAATGGCCACTATACTTTGTTTGTGTAGCATTAAGGTAAAATGACCAACAATACTGAATATGACAATTTCTTTGTAAAGAATTATTAAACATACGATCAACCCTAAACGTATTCTACAGTACTGTTCTCTGCAATGTTATTTGATAAAGAAAATGTGAGGTACAAAGCTATCAGGTTATAGAACCAACAGTAAAACAAGAATTAAGCATTTAGTCACCCAGACGATCAAGAACTGACGTAGGCATTATAACTGGCAATTAACAGAAAGAACAATCAGATTATTTCATGGAATCAAATTCAACTGTCTACAAGGAAAAATACTAAAAGCTGTAGTAAAAACTAGGGAATCGTGGAATCATCTTAGTTGGCTCCCTTGACCATCTTTATTTTTGAGCAAGATTTTTCTCTCCTTTGGAAGGTTGACAAAGACAATGGAAAATGATGTTCTTCATAATCCAAAACTTACCTCCATGGTTTTCCTTGAAACTCCCTCGTCCTCCATAGGACCCATACCAGGATTGAGCCCAGCACAGATTCTAGTGGAAAAATAATTGTCTTGTTAACTGTAAAAGAAGAGAAAACTCCCATTAGAGTTTCCTATTGCTGCTAGTATATCTTCTGTCCAAAAATGAAAGGGCAGATTAAGAAGCCTTAACCCAAACTGTGAATATTCTATATTCCTTACAAATTCCAATTAATATTTAAGGTTCTATGTAGTCTAATTTTTTTGTAGGTAATTTTAGTTTTTGTTATTTATTGCACTATTTTCTTTACTTGAAATCCTTTGAGACTACATATTTATATTTTTCATTGCACTAGATCAATATGAGTAAACTTCTTTGTTGAATTTTTTAGGTTCCAATGTCAGACATGAACAATCCTGAATATGGCACATATGAATGGTGGCAAATGGATGTTTTTTGCTCATGCAATCGTTGCTATGGTAGAAGACGTCAAAAACGACATGTTGAGAGTAACCATTTAAAGATAAATGGTCCTATGGAAGGATTTTTGGAGGGTGGTGAAGAAATGAATATAGAAATGCCCACTAGAATTCAAAATAATGATGAAACTATTGGAAGCAACAATAGTTTACCCAATGTGGTTGGTGAAGGAAGGATTGATCATAATCCCAACAATGAGAGTATACAAGATGATTGTATGGAAAATGATGGTTCTAATGATGACCACCGGGATGGACAAGAACAAATAAATATCGAACCCAATGCAAGAGAGATTCTAAATTCAATTAATCTAGACACTAATGGAGAACCTCATGATAACAACATTCTACATATGGCAAGGACACCACTTTACCTAGGTGCACGATGCTCTATATTGCAAGCTGTGTTATCCCTTCTTAACTTAAAAGTTGTCCATGGATGGACAAACAATAGTTTCACTGACCTTCTACAGTAAGTGTGTTTTTTGTTGAAAGGAAATTTCAAGTTTATTCTCAATAAATATTTCTAGAACTTTAATGCCACTCTAAACTTTATCTTATCATTGTTGATGGCATTGTTATAGGTTGTTATCAGGCATGCACCTTCCAATTAATAACAAATTGCCTAAATCAAAATATGAGATCATGTCATTAACAAAGGATTTAGGCATGGATGTTGCCAAGTCTTATGATGCATGTCCCAATGACTGCATGCTATATTATGGAGATGGAAAGGATTCCTTAGATCAGTGCCCAGAATGTGGTGAGCAGAGGTACCATACAAGTGCATCATCAAAAAAGGTAGGACGGAAGGTACTTCGCCATATACCTTTAGCCCCACAATTTGAGAGGTTATTTGGATGCAAGGGAATGTCAGAGCTCATGGATTATCATGTGAGGGGAAGGAGCACAGATAGTGTTATGAGGATGCCAGCTGATGGAGTTGTATGGCGTAAGATTGAGGAGAAGTGGCCAATTTTCAAAGATGAACCGAGAAATGCAAGAATATCATTAGCATTGGATGGTGTGAATCCTTATGGAAATCAATCAACACAATGGTCTACATGTCCAGTAATTGCTATCAACAACAACATACCCCCATGGTTGTCAACAAAAAAGGAACATGCTATGTTGACATTGATCATACCAGGTTATACTTTATGGAAATGCATAGTATTGAGTCCATATGGTAATGGAGAGTAATTAATGATGCAAATGACAAATTGAAGTTAATTTTTTTACAGGTCCAAATCAACCTAAATGCATGGACACATACTTCGAACCTCTAATAGATGAGTTATTGATGCTTTGGCAAGGAATGCATATGAAGGACGTATCGCGTCCTATTGGTTCAAGGATATTTCAATTTCATGCAATGCTTCTCTTCACAATTCATGATGCCCCTGGTCTATCAATGTGTTGTGGTGAGTTATAGTTGGTGTTAATCACCTCATGTTGTATTTATTGATTTTATTTATTTCATAATAACACCTTAAATTATTACTGATCTTGCATATAAAAATAAAAGGCCTTCAGACTAAGGGATCTTATGGATGCCCAACATGTGGGCCTTGCACCTCATCTAGAAGATCACGACATTTGGGAAAGACAATATATGATGAGTATAGAATGTTTCTAAAGATTAATCACCCATATCGTGTACGAGATAAGGATGAATTTGGTGGGAAGGAGTGCCTTATCAGAGCACCTTTGAAGATGAATCCCAAGAGATGGATGCATGCATATAGAAACACAAATGGTAATTCTCATGTCTATAGTTGAAATGTTATAAAATAACATCTCAAAATAATTGATTTGGTAAATTTATTATGATTTTTTTTTGTGATAGGATCCCTTCCTCCAGGAATGACTCGAAAGACAATATTTTCACAGTTGCCATACTATGAAGACCTACCTATTGTTCACATGTTTGACACAATGCATATAGGGAAGAATGTATCTTCTTGCTTATATAATATGTTATTTGAGAAGAGTTCAATACATGGGAGACAACTAAATAAGCTACAAGTGAGGATGGACCTCAAAGAGGTAGGAAGAATGCCTCATCTTTGGCCAGATGATGATGGTAATTTTGTAGATGATCCATGGTCTCTCACAAAGGAGGGTAAAGGGCAAATGATTAAATCCATAAAATCATTAAGATTCCCAACAGGTTTTGGAGTGAATTTTAAGAAGGCATTCACAAAAGGAAATGAACTTACTGGAATGAAGACCCATGATTGGCATAATTTCCTTAGGGTACGTATGTGCACACTCATTGAAGTTATTTATATTATATGTTATCTGCCTTTAATTTAATTTTTTATTTCATGTGTTATTAATCAACTTGAACATTCTATATGCAGTACCTATTACCCGCCTGCCTTCCAAATAATATGGATGACAACATTAGGAGGACAATCTACAAGCTGAGTAAATTTTTTAGGTATAATGCATGGCCGATATAAGAAAAAGTGTATCTTCATGTATAATGCAATACAATAGGAAGTTGGTCATCTAAAATATTTTCTTCATTTACACAAATGTGGGTTTATATTAGTTATTTATATTTTAGGTGGGTCACTTCAACAGAGATACACAACAAAGACCTAAAGATGTGGAAGAAAGAAGTCCCCATTCTAATGTGTGACATGCAAAAATATTTCCCAACAAGTTTCTTCAATGCACAAGAACACTACATTGTGCATCTATTACATGAAATAGAGATGTGTGGACCAGTTCAAACAAGAACAATGTTTCCCGTTGAGCGTTATTTAAAGGTTTTGAAAAAGTTTGTAAAGCAAAAGGCTCGTCCTGAAGGTTCCATGCTTCAAGGGTACATGTTGTTCAAATCAACAGTTTATCTCACCGAATTGTGCAAAGAATTAAATATTGAAGGGCCACAACTATGGGACTCAAAACAAAGTGAAAAAGTTGAAGGGCATGTATTCACAGGACGAGCAAAAACTAGGAAAATTAAAGGTGATTAAACTCATATCCATATATGGTACAAGTGTCTAAATTTTTATTATGATGGTATTTAATGTGTTTTATGTTTGTGATTGTAGATGCTACTGAAATGGAGGCTTTATTACTATATGTTGCAAGAAACAATGAGCACACAAATGTTTGGAGGGAGGACTATCAAAGG
Source organism: Larix kaempferi (assembly GCA_027924585.1). Taxonomy (NCBI): domain Eukaryota; kingdom Viridiplantae; phylum Streptophyta; class Pinopsida; order Pinales; family Pinaceae; genus Larix; species Larix kaempferi. The sequence continues at coordinate 16,375,424 of BSBM01000030.1, forward strand.
CATCGTGATGCCGAGCAGAGACGTTGTTTGTCATATGTATCTCGGGGTGGTCATAATTCATCGGCATACTCAACAATAATGAAAAAATTTGAAAAGGATTGGCCACCAGCTATTAGTTTAAAATATTTCAGGGATAGAGTAGCAAGGGCATGCAGAGATAATGATGAAAGGGTTACTACATATGCATTGGACATTCTAAAGGGGCCAGAAGAGAATAAGGTGACACATTACAAGGGGATGTGGTACAAGGGTCGTCATTACCGTGTTCAAAAGGTAGATGAAAATCGACAAACATTTGACTGTGGCATTGCTGCATATTTTACAGTAGATTGCCAGTCACATGTTCATGATGGAAACTTAAAAACAGACACCTTGCGATACTATGGATTAGTTGAAGATATCTTAGAGCTTAACTTCAGATCTTTCAAGGTGGTTCTATTTAATGCTAAGTGGTTTAGAAATATTGTGGTTGGAAATCATCCAACAACATATATGCATGAGAATGGATTTTTCCTCATCAACCATACTAGGTTTGAGCAAACAGATGAACCATATGTTTTCCCTGACCAGTGTGAGCAGATATTTTTATGCCGCCATCCTACAGAATGCTCAAAGTCATTTGTTATTGAGTATAATCCTAGATCAATAAGATCCTTTCAACATTTACATGAAGAACAACCTATCCTGGAGCAAATGTCATCGGATGATAGCTCAGATTATGAGGTTAATGGACAAGAGACATGATTGGACCTTACAATGTATATTCAACTTATTTTGATGATTAATGAGAAATTTTATGAATATTTCTATTTGAAAAAAATGTCCATTGGTTTTGAATTAGGGTTGTTTTTTCATTTAAATCTATTGCATGGATATGTCTAGGAAACTCATTGAGAGTTCTTCTAACATCCAAAAGTTGCAAAACATTTTTTTTTAATTTGTCTTCTAAAAATAATCTAGAGAATTGATTAGGTTCAAAATCTTGTACATTTTCATTTTAAGATATGTATTTAGCATATAAGATACAATTTTTCATATTTCATAATTAATATTTTAAAAGCACATAAATTAGGAAACAATTCTCATATTTAATTATGATGAAATGTTTATTAATTGAAATATAAAAATATAATAAAATCATTTCATGATTTTAATGTCTCATATTCATTTAGGAAGAAGACACTTGGAAAAAAATTTCTATAAACTTATAAATGATGCCATTTCAAAATTACTAAATGTTAGATGTATTATCATATATTGATTCACAAAACATTTTTTATTTTTATTATATGTAGAAAGCTTAATGGTTCTAATAAGTATTTTAGTTCATTTGCATAATTTTTGTTTTATAATACTTTTACTCTATTTCATATAGTTAGATTATTGTTGGTTTCATACTAGTGCAATGAAGTGTATAATACTAGTTCTGACATTTGGGAATTGTGTTAACATTGAATTAGGTCTCTTGCTTCAATATGAGAACAAAAAAACAAGCAATGTGTACTATTCGTACAAAGAGTGTAAATGATGTTATGAGAAACACGCCTTCTATAGGAACAGATATTACTGAAATACCTTTGAATGGAAGTAGTTTATCTACAACACCATCTTCACATTCAAATTTTATACATGATGTATACATACCGGTAGTAACTGATCCTTGCTATAATGTGGAGCGAACATTAGATACTGGATTTGAAATGGATAAGTTACGATTGTATAAAGAGTGGTTGACTAGGGATGATGTCAACCCATTCATAAGAGATGCAATTCAAATAGCATACAACACAACCATATTTGACAGAGATAATGCAGCAGATACAGAAATAGTTGTTGATGATATGCCAAGGTAAATCATCATTTATTTTCTACTTATTAATTTTAGGTTTGTAATTACATATAATATCAACATAATAATATATTCTACCTTGTTTCTTAGGAGTAATACCATTGTTCCAGAAGAAGGCACCAATGTTGATGGAGTGCAAAATCAATCTCCTCCCGTAGATGAACCAGTTATAGAATCTATTGGTGCATCTCTTGCACATCCTTTGAAACATACAAGTGAATATGTTAGAGCAGAGGCAACCAATGGTATGCCATTTACAATCACTTTAAATGAAAAAGGGCAAGTGTTAAATGATGAAGCTGGGAGAACATGGAGAGACATACTTCATCGCGAATCATTGAGATTATTTGGTCCTACAATTACTAGAGATTTTCGTCATCAAGGTAAAACATGAATATTATATATTTTTTCATAGAATGCATGCTTAATTTAGGTAGTATAAATTTATATACTTTACTAAATAGTTCATGTTTCATATTCAAAAATTTATATATTCTACTCATTGTTGCATTCCCTATACTTCATATACAACATTTCATGTTATTACTATGATACTAGAAACCTTAAAATATCTCATATAGATTAAAATTTTTATATTTATTTTGCAGACAAATCCAAGAAGGATGAGTTAGTATCTCATATGCATAAAGTTTCTGCAATTGTACCTCCCAAGCAAATTCTCCACAGTGTTGCTGAATATATGAAAAATACTAGAAATGCTTTGAGAGGGGAATTGGTTAAAAACAAAAATATAGTCAAACCACATTTCATAGGAGAAGTAGAGTGGAAAAAAATATTGGAACAAGTGGATATTAAAAAAAAAGAGGAAATGTGGAACCTTGGTTGGAAAGGACAAATATGCACATACCGTGCAAGCCTCTAGGTTGGCCACACGCCATCGTTTGGGGAAAGGTGGCATGTTGTCTGCAGAGGCAAAATTTGTAAGTTTAATACACTACTATGCTTCTCAAGTAAACTTTATTTTTCTTATAAACATCTTTTCTAACTATTTTGTTATTTTTTAAAAATTGTAGTTGCAGGTATTCAATACTAAAATGTCTGAAGATGATAAAGATTTTGCTTCATGCTATGGTATATCTTCTCTCATCCATCAAAAGGTTAAAGAAGGGTTTCATCCTATCACTAGTTATGGGGTAATTTTCCACCTACAAATTCTTTGTTCTAAATAAATGTTCATGATATGAAACATATATATGTAAATGAAAGTTTCAATGAGTACAATTTGTAGGTATGTTCATCTTATCTTGTATGCTTCTTAGGTAATTGTTTCAGAGGATGAAAGAGAAGAGGAAAATGAATTTTGACTCATGCTTCAACCTTATCATATGCTGACATGTTGAATCTACATGGCTTCAAAGGTTAGTTCACTTCAATTATTTTTGCAATCAATAGCATATTTTAGTTATGAAATGTCACTAAATGCATAACCTTTTTATTGTTTTTGCAATTCAGTTAAAGCTATTGTTTGTGTTTTTTTCTCCATCATTTTTTGTATTTTTATTGTTTACAAAGAGAAGTCATCATGTTTATAATTTTCTTTTACCATTTTGGCCATGCAGGTGATGGCAAGTTCCCTGGAAAAATCAAGGATGAACAATATTAGCAACTCTTCAAATGAATTATTAATTTTCTCTCTTTCATTTTTCTGTAAAAACAAATTTCAAAAACATAGTCTTCCATTATATTAATATTATGAAAATTATTGTTTTATGATTATCAATTATAATTTTTTTGGAATGGCATTATAGTTTTTATTATGTTTTTTCATTGTATTGAATTATTGATTTTTTAAATGATGGATTAAACCAGATAAACTATAATGAGATGTCTTAATAAACATATTTTATCCTTGTTTATATATATATGATGCAAACAATACAAATCACATATATTATAATTTTTCTTTAAAAACAAATTTCAAAACACAGTCTTCCATTATATTAATATTATGAGAATAATTGTTTTATAATTATAAATTATAAATTTTGCTGAAATAGCTTTATGGTTTTCATTATGTCTATTTAATGTATTGAATTATTGTGTTTTAGATGATAGATTAAAATTAAATAAACCAAATAATATATATATATATAAACAAGAGCTTATGGTGTAAAAAAATATAAATCACACACGTGCGTGTGTGATTTATATTTTTTTCACCCTTTATTATTTTATGGTGCTTTGCACCATATATATATATATATATATATATTAATTATGCGTTTTATTTTTTTTGTATCATTTATTATTTTATGGTGCTTTGCACCATATATATATATATATATATATTAATCATGCGTTTTATTTTTTTTGCACCATTTATTATTTTATGGTGCTTTGCACCACTTGTTATTTTATGGTGCTTTACACCATATACAAGTTTGAGTATAATAATAATAATTTTTGTGTTTCGCACCAAAAGGTATTAATCCATGTTGGATTGGTTTTGGTGTTTTGCACCACAAAATTTCAATCCACGTCATATTGGCTTTTGGTGGTTTGCACCATACACCATGTTATGCCACATATTCATTTAACACCAAAATTAACTTTTTTACAAACACCATTTTTGCACCATAAATTTTAGCACCACTTGCGTATCCCCACATTATCACCACTTTTGCACCACTATTTGAAAATTGAGGATTTCCCAAATCCTTTACAAATAGTGGTGCTAATGTGAGGCTAAAATGCCCTTTTTCTTGTAGTGTTTGTGGATAATGATTCCGGGGCTGCCCATCGAGCTATGGAGGGAAGACATTATTACAGACTTGCTAATACTGTGGGGAGGTTTATAAGATTTGACAAGAAAACCCTGTTTGGTAAGGACCGAAGATACGCGAAAGTGATGGTAGAACTTTACATTAGTCTGGGGCTTCTGGCTGATGTAGAAATTGTTTGGGGGAATCGAACGTCGAAACAACGCCTAGATTACTTCCGAATTCTTTTCAGATGCTTCCATTGCCATACTGTTGGGCATGTTCAGGCTCATTGTCGAGTTTTGATGGGTCGAATTGATAGGGTTTCGTTTGATACTATGCAAACTTTCTCGACTCCAATTCATGAGGATTTGGCTCCAACTCCCACAGGAATGGTAAGTCAAAACCCCTACCTGAATTGGCTTACACTGTTGTTTCAAATGAAGATTTAGCTTTTATTGCAAATTGGGAAAGGGATTTAGATAGGAACATTTCTTTAGGTGAAGTTGTTTTGAGACAGAGTAACATCTGTTCCCATGTTGGGGTGAGGGGATTGGGAGGGCTGGGGAACTTTCCTCGGTGGCTCGGAACCTAGATAGGGATCTTGCTATGGTTGAGCTAGGGTCTGAATCAAAAAAATTTGTTGACCTGGAGTCGAATTCCTCTGCTGCGGTAGGTTTTGATTCCTTTAGGGTTCCTTACCCTAGTCGTAACCCTACTTTGTACTGTCACCAAGAATCGGTGTTGGATACTAATGTTTTGGTTGGGGAGGATAAGGACATTGTGTCTTCTAGTGGACCTGAGGTTAGGGTTTCAAAGGACTACTCTCCATTACCTGTGTTTTCAAAGAACCCCCCTTTGAACTTAGAAGCATTGCATTTTAGCTCTATAAAGTTTCAAAATGTGACCATTCGCAAAAAAAGAAAGGGGAAGAACGGGGCTGTTAAGGAGAGTACTGTTGAGGATTATCTTATTGTGGCAGATAGATTAAAAGCTGAAGGGAAAGATCTTTTATCAGATTCAGGTCTTAGAGCAGAGAAACCCTTGTGTAATGGTTCGTGATGTCTATCCTCTCTGTCAATGTTCATGGGTTGGGTAAGGCTTCTCGGGCGAGGGCCTTAACCAACCTCTTCCAAGCTACTAGCCCGGGTATTGTATTATTTCAAGAGACTATGTGTTCGAGTTTTGATGCGATTTCAAAAATTGGTGGGTTTTTGCCTTAAGGGGAGGTGTCGGCTATTTGTTCGAATGGTATTTCAGGTGGTTTAGCTGTTGCATGGAATCCTAATCTCTCTTCTTTCAAAGTCTACAAAACGCCATGGGGAATTTTGATGACGGGTTTATATTTGGGCTTGAACTTAGATTTGACTATTTTTAACTGTTATGCACCTTATAATGACAGGCAGGGATTTTGGGATTCCCTGGAAGGTTCAAGAATTCTTAATGTTGATAATCTCATTTTTGCAGGTGACTTAAATTTTACTAAGTCATCTTCAGAAATTTGGGGCCATAAAGCAAGATTGGATCCCATGGCAGACTATTTCATCTCTTTCCCTGAAAATAATGATCTTCTTGATGTGGCCCCTGTTAAGTTGTGTCCATCCTGGAAAAACGAAAGAAGTGGCTGTGATGGTATCCATAAGCGGCTTGACCGTTTCTTGGTTAAGGAAACTTTGATCTCCCAATTTCAGAGTTACCGTACTTGGGTGCATGAAACAAAATTCTCATATCATTGGCCTGTTGTTTTTCAATTTGAGGATCTTGGTGCAAAGCAAAATCGACCTTTCAAATTTGACAGTTCTTGGCTTGGTTAGGAGGAGTTTTGCACTATGGTGAAAAACTTTTGGACCTCTGAGAATGTTGAAGGTTCTGATCCTGTGGACTTCTTTTGCAAAAAAATGAAAAGACTTAAATTTGCTGTCAGTAAATGGATAAAGGAGAAAAAAGCGGCAGAAAAGGAGGAATTGGTTCAATTAGAATTGGATATTCAGAGGTTACATGTAGATAATGTATCGGGTGTCCTGGATATGGAAGGATTTGAAGCTGCTAAAAAATTTGAGAAAAAGAAGGAGGAGATTCTGCTCCAAGAGGAAAAGGAGTGGAGATTAAAGAGTAGAGCCTTATGGGTTCAACTTGGAGATAAAAACTCAAAGTTTTTTCATTCTTTTGCATCTGCCAGGAGAAATATGAATATGATTTGGGAACTGAAGGATGAATTGGGAAACATTATCTCTGGTGAGGTCTCATTAAAGTCTGAAGCTATTAAGTTTTTTAGCAATATTTATAAGGATGAAAGAAATGGAGTAGTTTTGGACGAGATCAGAGTTGCTAGACTTTTTCCTAGATTTTTTGATGATCATGAAGCAGATGAGTTGGGGAAAATGGTTACATTGGATGAAATTGAACATACTCTGAAAATTTTTAAAAAGGAAAAAAGTCTGGGGCCCGATGGGTGGCCGGTTGAAGTTTATATCCATTTTTTTGACTTATTGGGTAAGGATTTGCTCAATATGGTTGAACACAGTAGAGTGTTTGGTTTTTCTTTTGGTGCCCTGAATTCTACATTTGTAACCCTGATTCCCAAGTGTGATAAGTCATCATCATTTGGTGAATTCCGACCAATTGCACTTTGTAATTTAGCATACAAGCTTATTACACAGATCATAGCACAGAGGATCAAGGTTGCTTTATCTGAGCATATTACTGCTGAGCAATTTAGATACATGATACCATTGGTGTTTCTCAAGAACTTTTACACTCTATAAAGACTAGGAAGCAAGAAGCACTGCTATTAAAAATGGATCTGGAGAAGGCATATGATCGGGTAAACTGGGTTTTTTTAAGACTTGTGATGATTCAGATTGGGATCCCTCGTCTGGTTATAAATTGGATAATGGGCTGTGTCACCATGGAAAATATTGTTGTGTTGATAAATGGTACACCTTCTGAATTTTTTCAATGTACCACGGGGCTGCGTCAGGGCTGCCCATTATCTCCTCTTTTGTTCATTTTAGTGATTGATGCTTTCAGCAGGGTCTTGCATATTGCAAAAGAGGAGGGTTTCATCAGACGTATTGAAGTGGGCCATGGATGTGTTCTCACACATTTGATTTTTGTTGATGATATTTTATTGGCACGCATTGCAACTGTTGAAGAATGGATGGTTTTCAGAAATATTATCAAAGCATTCTGCAATGTTACTGGCATGAAGGTGAGTTCTACTAAATCAAACTTTTTGCAATTTAATGTGTGTCCAACAAGAAGGTTAGAAATTGGGAGAATTTTTCCTTACAAGTGTTGTGATTTAGAGGATGGATTTAAGTATCTTGGGTTTTATTTAAATCCGAATAAGTATCAATTAAATGATTGGAAATGGCTTATACGAAAGGTGGAGGCTCGTGTATCCCATTGGACTTACAAGTTCCTCTCGATTGGGGGAAATCTTATACTTGTAAAAGCAGTATTAACAGGTATACCTGTTTATTGGATGTCTCTCCTGGAAGTCCCAGTGTCAATATTGAATGCTTTTAGGAAATTGTTATTCAATTTCTTGTGGACTGGAAGTGTTGAACGTGCAAAGTTGACCACGACAGGTTGGGAGGTTCTCTCTAGACCTGAAAGGTTCGGTGGTTAGGGTATCATAGATCTCAAAGTATTCAATACAACCCTGAGGTTAAAGAGCATGTGTTGTGGATTATTCGGATGCAGTCTATGGTCAAGAGTTATTCAAATTAAGTATATAAAGAAAACGGTGTTTTCTTGGTTATGGAAACCAAAGAACCTGGGTGGGTTCATTTCTCCTATGTGGAGAGGTATGCTTAAGGTATTTGGCTGGATTGCTGATGACATTAAATGGCAGGTGGGGACCGGTGAACAGATTAAAGTGGGGAAGGACCCTATCTTGGGTTTGGAGGACTCTTATAAAATTTCTGAGAGACTGTTGGGATACTTAAATTTTTATGGTTTAACTACTTTGAGCAAAGTAAGAAATGGAGCTTGTTTTACTGGTGAAGGTAAATATTAGCTCAGCTCTAAAGATCTGGGGCTTCATGGCTTCGATGCTTTTGAATGGGATAGTTATGTTCATAACTTATGTGCTGCGGGAGTTCAACTTAATGCTACAGATGATAAAATTGTCTGGACAAGTGATGAGAAATCTGGCACGGTGACAACAAAAGCAACTTATTTTAGAATTCTTCAAAACAAATTTATATTCCCGCAGAACTGGTGGTATAAAAAAAATTGGAAATGAGATTTTCCTTTAAAAATCAAGTGCTTCCTTTGGCAGGCACTACAGGGAACACTAAAAACTTGGGACATTCTGTTAAGATGTGGCTGGATTGGCCCCAACTGGTGCATCCTCTGCAAACAAGACTTGGAATCTGTCAGTCATCTTTTTGTTGATTGTCATTTTGGGAAGGAAATATGGAAAATTGTTTGTGCAGATTTACATATAAATGATGTTTGGGATGTTGGTGAGTTTGGTTCATGTTTACTTAATTGGTACAGGAATGCAAAGTCTCATTTCCTACTACCAATCTTTATGGCATGGGTTATATGGTATGCTAGAAATTGTGCTAGTTTCCAAGGTAGAGTTCTTGAGGTTACGACGTGTGGGGTAACTGTTCTGAAGATGGCACATATCTATAATAATGAAAAGATAAAGCTTGGTACTGATCGGATCAGTCTATTCTCCTTCACGGTTAATCAGTCGGTTCTTTTTTTTGATGGGGCAGCTCAGCATGGCTTGTGTGCATCAATGGTGTGATTTATTTAAACAAAGACCACTATTTTATACTTTGCCTTAATTGTGGAACAGGGACAAACATGAAGGCAGAATTGTTGGCTTTGTGGTGTGTACTGAAGACTACAAATATCTTTGGACTTGTGAACTTAATGGTTTATGGGGACTCCCAGGTTACAATTAAGTGGGCTACCGGGGAATACAGCCTACATGCACTCGCTCTTCAACATTGGTGCTTGTGCACTAGGGTGGAGATTGACAAATGTGGGAAGATCACTTTTGAACATATTTATAGAGACCACAATGATTTAGCAGACAAGTTATCTAAGCAAGCCTTTGATGGAATCAAAGGACATCTTATTTGGGAGGAATGGTATGAGCAAAATGTTCTGGAAAATGGGGTCCATTACTTTTTTGGGGATTATTGAGAATGAATAGTCTTATTTTGATGGATGAAAGTTAAATCACTGAACTAGTTTCTGGATCCTTTGTTATTTTGTACGAGCCTGCGTGCTTTGGTTATGATGGAAAGTCTTGAGAATATGAGACTTGTTATATCTTTGTACTATTTGATTCTGAGAATAGCAATAGTACATTTTTTTTTCCTCTGAAAAAAAGATAAAATTACTTTATCTTTAAATTTTATTTATGATGTAAAATAAAAGATAAAGATAAATTAGTTTCTCTTTAAATTACTTTTTCTTTAAATTGAATTTATGATGAAAAATGTGAAAGAAATTTATTATTTTAAATACAAAAAAGTTATCTTCAATTTAAATCATTTCTAAAAATATTTAATCCTAAATATTAATAGGCAAGTTAAAAAAGAAATTTATGAATGCTACATTCAATTGACATTGAACTTAATGTGAGTTTATCATCAAAATACACCTTTGAAGGTTAGAGACATAAATAAACAAAAGAATATGTAAAATGAGCTATGGCCCTTCAATCTTTATTGATAAACGGAAGATCAACTAATGTGATACAAACCAAAAAGCAATGTGTATTTAAACACTTATGAAAACCCTAAAAAGTCTAACCTAGCTTTTGCATGCATGCAAAGCATGCTGTTGTATTTATTAACTGAACTTCTAAATAGGAACTCAATTAAAAGCTAAAGCTAAAGCTAAGCTAACTTAAGTAATTACTATTTCTAACAACATTCACTAATACTCTTTAAGTTTATCATCAAAGTAAGCATTCACTAATACTCTTTAGAGAAATTGAGATTTGTAAACCCTAAATAAAATGATGACATATCACTTTGCAATTGTGAATTAGCTTTGCACTCTCTACAGAAATTGAGATTTGTAAACCTTAAATAAAATGATGGAAAATGACTATGTAATTGTGATCATTTGAAAGTATTCATTGTTTGTGTGGCATGAATATTCATAGTGTATTTGGTAATTTCCTTACTCTCTTTCATTTTCAATTATGTTGCTTTTATGTATCCTAGTTTGTTGTATGGAAACCGAAACCTCTAGACTCCGTTTTTCCATTTTCGTTTTGAATAAGTCTTTGCTTCACCTTAATCTATAATTAATTTTACATGTATCAATTCCTTAATTCCTTAATGAAACGAACCTTAATTCCTTAAACCAGAATGAAAAGAACCTTAATTCCTCGAGTGCATGTATCAATAATCTATCACATGATATTAAATAATCTAGTATAGGTGAGCATGGATGAGAAACGTTTTCATAGCCCTGAAAACCTATTTGCAAATCTCACACCACCATCTGCACTGTATAATCATTATTAATTATATAGAAATCCTTACAAGCAGAAATCCAGAATTTCCAAGTCATAATGTAATATATTGTGTAGGGTAGGTTGTGTTTATTATCAAGAAACAAGGAGACTATGGGCAAGGGTTTGCGTGAGGCAAGATTAGAACAGATACAGATCAAATGGGAGTAAGCTTATTGCAAACAAGGGGAGAGGGATGAGAGTGTGTAATTAATTGTGAGAGGAAACGAATATGGTTTAGCTGGAAAGTGTGTAGAATAATTTAACAAAAACAACGTGCAGTGCAAAAGCTAAATCGATGAGAAAGGAACAATGGATAATGGAGCTAACCGTTATAATACAGTGGAGCAATCCAAAGTGGAGCTGGATGAGCATTAGCAGTGTGTTTCTTTCCAAGAAATGTTGTACAGTAAAATAATAAAACCACCAAGTTTTACAAATCCAAGCTAATTAATGTTAATTTCTCAAACAGAAGGACAATACCAAAACTCCAGGATTAATTTAAACCTGAGACCTAAAATCTTGAAAAACCCAGATATGGCCGATATGGTTGATATACACCGCCATCACCATGGAGCCATCGCCCTCACCATAGAGCCGTCACCATGGAGCCATCTCCCTCACCATGTTATAACAACATTTCAGAATGATAATTACACAACACAGGGAGTAGAATCTGTAATAGAAAGCACCAGATCATCAAGCAAAACCGTTGGTTACGAAATGGAGAGAAGGATGAGATTGAGATTGGCTACCAAGAACTGGCCCTCGTTATGGAGGGGAGGAGGAGCACCAACATCACAAGGTCTACACTGTTTCCGACCAAATTGAATGTACCCGTAGGACTGATTTCTCTCCCCCACAGTGTGGCAACAGTTTGATTAGCAAAAGCAAAAGAAAATCATAACCTTTTGATTAGCAAAAGACTCTTGGTTAACCTATGAGTCCACCCCAAATCCGCGTAGTTCGATGGATGTGCTCCACTAAGAATATACCTAGTCACTACATCCTAGCCTTTAATTACTGATTAAAAAGTTGCAATAGCCTCCCACTATAATTCTCATTGTAGTTCCTATGAACAAAATAGATTTGGGAAATTTAATTATTAAAGATTTATTTATTTCCTTCATTCATTTGAGACGGAAAGAAGTTTACACTTTAAACCCAATTGTTCTATTCTATGAATACTGTGTATCTTTAATATATACACTAAAAATTTAGCTCACTCCTAGATTTAAACCATAGATTTTTTTTATAGATTTTTTTTTTAATCTTTCTAAAGAATCAAATAGTAAATAAGAAACCACAGTCTAGAGGCATGCATAATAAGTATTGTTTATTTTTATTATTATTTATCTAACAACTGTAAGATATAGGTGCATGTTAATAGTTAAAAATAAAGTAAAACTGTTCGAACCCACATAATGTTGAAAACAATGATTTACAGAGCCAGAGGGATAGGTCTTATGGGTTGGGTTATCAAGGTATTTTTTCTTTAAAACCTAGATATTATGAAAATATGCACAAATAGAATAACAGAGTCACTAAACCCTACACATCGATTTTGATTAAATCATTCAATACTTTTTTTTGACATAAATTTTAATAGGACTGTATGAACACCCTACCTATCTCTTATCATCATCAAGAGAAAACTAATTATGCATACCTTATATGCATTAAAGGGGAAAAATAAAAACCACGCATATGAATTCCTTATTCTAGAGAAAAGTCGGGTACACAAATAGTCTTATTTTCCTTCTTAACAGTTCTAGACAAGGAACAAAATTGGATAATATTAGTTTTATACAGAGCAGGGAAGGGTGAGAGGTTTCCCTCCAGTCCTTTTTTTCACAAAATGTTTTGAGAAAATAAAGGGTATCAATAATGTTTATAAAAAACAACCATTGAGGCTACATCAAAGAAAACAAATGATAGGGCCGAACCCTATTGTTGTCTTTAACACCATAAAGCACCATTCGAGTGACTTGTACCAATAACTAATGTCATTGAGGCATATGAATGAACAATAATTACAATTAGAAAATATTAGATCATTAAATATTAATTATGTAATTAACAATAATAGGCTAATAGATACTATGTACAGTTAAAGCAGGAATAGGTTGGTAAACATTAATTACAACTAATAAAAATAGGCAATAAATATTAATTCAATCTAAGATTAGATAATTCTAGGATGCAGAAGTAAAATAATGGAGTATGAAATCACTCACAAAATTATTACAAGTAACCTAGGTTTTCAATGAATACACTAAGCTTAATCATTAAACCAGTAAAAGTCTAACTTGAGCTATAACTCATAATCAGAGCATTGAAATTAAGGAACAAAAATCTACTTGAATAACATAAATAAGCCTTTCAAATTGTAACAATACTTCACACTAGCCGTGCATAATTGGATAATATAATTCAGTAAGGCTCATATTAGATTCCCATTTTGGAGAAACTTTACTACTACCTCACTAGATAGAACTACTAGACTTGGACAAGATATTGCTTTCCACTTGAACTTCAACTATAGGGGAGATGTATTATACTCTTTTATACTTAGTCTCTTGTTGTTTTTACACATACATGTAAATGGAAATGAGTGCGACAAAATCTAGAAACCTGTGAATTATATTGATGTAATGTTGAATTGAAATCTAGGATATCTTGCATTCAAGTTGATAGTAAACACATCTGTATGAAAGGAAGTGATTCATGTACTAAAATATTAAGGATAGTAATGAAATGAGTAAATTATAGAATTTAAATTAGAGCATCTAACTCAATTCTTAATAAAACTTATTGTTTCTTTCATGTAAATATTACTAGCACCCATTAATAGGATAGGTGTAACACAAGTGGTATTTCTAGGATCCACATGAAATTTTCACAATAATTTCAAATTTACACACACACACATATGCACGTATTTAATTTCCACAAACAAGAGGCTAACATCTCGTCAATTGGGTCTAGATCAAGTAGTTGCAAAATAGATCTTTATCCTCCCCACCTAGTTTTTATTCTCATGTATGCAACATGGCAAGTTCATAGATGAGTATATTATTGTAATGATGTCAATCCCTATTCTTTACTTGGCCTCATTCCTTTAAGAACCTAGAATTTAGCTTGGGTACAATACTCTAAATGAGGGGAAGTCTCTTAAGGTTTTTCCTATGATAATTACTTTAGAAAAAAAAGGGTAGCTAATATTAAAATACATCTAGGCCTTCTCAACATTGAGAAATTTTTCGTCAATTAACAAAACTAGTGTATTTTGTGGTGGTTCAATAAACAACATTTTGCATTTGAAACCATGAATTCCCATAAGGGTATTTTGTCAAACAATTAGCTTTCTACCTATGTTTTTCACCCAAATTTTACAATTCTACCAACTCTGAAACCTTGAAAGTTTTACCCCAACTACATTCTATGTTTGTCAAATTATTCAAACAATACCAAATCTTTTAATTAGAGCCCTAAATTAACAAATTAGAGGGATCAACACTGTTTTCCCTAAATTTTACTCATGCATTATGTCAAAGTGACGGAGTCAAACACTTCACCTGCATCCTAAAATTATTCATATGGAATTCAATGCCATACCCAACTCTATAACTTATTGTTTTGATACCACTTTGCATGATCAAGACCTACAAGATGCTAAATTTTAAAACATAAATTTTAGATCTAATACCCAAATTTGAATTATACAGTTTGTTATAGCATTTCAATAGTGGAAGACACATCTACAATAGGGAAATCACTTATTTTTTACACCCCAACAATGTATGCAATTTCAATAGTGGAAGACACTAATACAATAGGAAATCACTTATTTTTTACTCCCAACCATGTATGCAATTTACCATGAATTACTTCACAATTATGGCACTTAATTCATGCAAGCATATGTACAGAGATTTAATTTAAATAATTATAGAATAGAAATATAAATCATGTAATTTCATATAGATTGAAAGTACTTATTTTTATGAGAGAATCTTATAATTATCTCCAAATGAAGGATGTCCCTTCTAGTTATTATTTTTATCACAGAGACTGTCCCTAACTTGGGATATCATCCCATAAGGGTGAATTTTCAATCGCTCTTATGAGCTCACAAATAAAACAAAACCTAGATTGCAATCTCGCTACATCTTTGTCAATCATCAACACTCTTCTTCTCATCATAAAAGACACCTGGGTTGGGATCTCATTCTTTGGGTGCCTTCTATCCTTAAAGCTATATCCCAATTCTCTTATGGTGCCCCAACATAAGTTGGAGATAATGTAGCTGCCGGTACTCTAAGGAATCTTAGTTATAGTCTAAGTTCTCTCTCACAATGCCACATAACCATTACGATAAATTTCTTAGTATAATTAGCATCAACAAGTATAAAGGTTTAATTTTCCCCTCTTTCCACCCCTCTATCATCTACCAGCATGAAGGATCCTAAGAATTCCCCACCTCTATCATCTACCAACATGAAGGATCCTAAAAAATTATATATCAATGTTTAGAACTTTCCATGTGGCTATCATGAGGATCCCACTTTCCCCCCTTCAATGGGAAACAATAAATAAAGGTTAATTAAGCCACTCTCATAGACATGGTTTTAGGGACCTTAAGATAAATTCACTTTCTAAGGATTACAGTGTAAATATTTTGTTTTAATTTACACCTGAATAAATTTGATCCCTATCAATGCTTAACAGATTTTGTTTTAATATTGGAACTATACAAGTTTTATTCTTTTTATTTTATGAGTCCACATGAATTTTTTTAATTATGTTTAGAGAATTTTTTTGCTTACTTTTTGATAAGTTTTGAGCATACATTACCTTACTTTACGAAACCACTCCAATTTTCTCATGACATGGTCCAATTGGGAGGGTCTTTAATAGTCATTATAGATATATTTCAAATTTTATTTTAACATTAGTAAACACCAATTTCATTCTATTGCTAGAATTTTAAACATAACTTGATTCAAATATTGAACCTCCTTCAAATAAGTTCAAATAAGTCATGCCTATATCCTTGGGAAACCCTTCAGTGAAAGTTTGGAAAAACATAAAAAGAAAAATTTTAACTTTAAGGTTATCAATGGATAAAATTTGTAAGAAGAATAATCATCGTTTAATGAGTGCTTTCTTCCCTCCCTCTAACAATGCTTCATGATTCACACCCCAATCAAGGTTATGAAGCAAAACTCCCATTATATTTAAAGGTTTCTTTGGAAACGAGGCAAACAATTAAGAATAAACATTGTGAATCAAAGATATCAAGCTCATCTCTTATCCCTTATGCTCCTACTACATCGAGCATCTATAAGAAAATATGGAAGAGTGATAGAATTCACAAGTCAATAATTTTTTCTAGGTAATTATCTACAACAAAAGTCTTGTGAGGGATAAATAGACCTTTCCTAGCTAATTATCCATAACAATCATTCCTCCCAACCACTCAAGCTACATCTAATGAAAAAATATTATATAAAAAATATTATATTAATATTAAAAATTATAATCACTTTTAATACAAAATTTGCAATATGAATAATACTAATAAACATTATGAATGGGCTCGTAAATATTGATAAGTATTCATGCATTATAAATATTAATAAACAATATTATAAATAATGTTAATAAGCATTTATAAAATAATATGAATAATTAATATAAATATTGATAAGAATTCATAAATATTAATAACGAATTATGCATTTTTAAATATTAATAAGCATTCACAATATGAACCAAAGACACATGTGGCATAGTCTGTTACAAAAGGAGAGAGCATTGCGTAAAAAAAATCATCAAAAATTGAACTAGAGCCACATGTGCCATAGTCTGTTACAAAAGGAGAGGGCATTGTGTAAAAAAAATCATCAAAATTTAAGCTAAGGAAAAAGTAGTAGAAACGAGAAGAATCATAAAAAATTAAGCTAAGGAAAAAGTAGTAGAAATGAGAAGAATATGTTCTATATGCAAAAGAAGCTATCCATGAATCTGAGATACAGGGAGGCATGATTGTCTGGATAGAATTTGTAGTGAGTTTATGTTATGATTAGCCACGTCTAAAATTATAAGCATCCATAAAATATACACAAGAATTAGAATAAGAACGATGTACTCCTTGATTAGTATACACATAACAATAATTATAATGTGCAAGTTGATTTATATAAAAATGTTCCTCAAAAATATTTTGATTAGTAATACAACATGATCATGAGAATAAAGCAATATTTGGATTAAGAATACAACATGATTGTAATGTCCCAAAAAAATTAGTAAAATTGAAAAATTTTCCCGTTAATGCAAATAAAACTATTTAAGAAGTGATGACTTGTAAATTAACTTCACCGCTAATAAACATGTCCGGTACTTGCTTATGATTTCTAATGTCGGTATGTCAATACTAGAGTTTTTAATAAAACAAACTTTGTGCTTACTGTAATGGAAGAACCATGTGCGTAATTTAAAAAGTTTCTTGTTACCTCAGGTGATGTGGAATCCTTGTTGATGAAAGTGAAGGCCTATGGTGGCATTGATGGTTTGAAACAAAGGGGAAGGAGTACCCCCAGCATAGCTGCCGAGAGTTAAGGGTAGCCTTGGAAGGTTCTGGTCTTACTTAGCAGTTTTGCTAATGTATCTATTCCTTGTTTACGTGCAGGTACCGCTATGGAGAACTCTTCCTTTGTTAATTCTATCACCATGTAATAGCACGTTAAGTAATTGAAGTGTGGAGCACTAAAAATGAGAATGGCCTAAGTGTACATGGCCATGGATATTGCCTATGTTGTAATGCTATGATACTATGGTATAGTTACTATGGAAATTTCACTAGCAATCTCCCAAATTCGTTGATTTAAATTCTATGACATTATAATATGTGCTTGGGTGGTCCTTTGATTCGCATTAATGGTGAGTTGGTGGATAAAAGTTGTTCCCCATGATACATGCATGCTGAGTCCAGCTTGCATGTAGGGTTTCGAGATATTGGGGTTTAGTATTGGCAATGCCATTATGCGTTTTCATTTTACCTGGTTCCTTCATGCGTTGCGTTTTCTTGGGTGAGAGATTCATGCCTGACCTGAGCTATGCTCATGGTCAAGGCACCAAGAAGCTATGGGAAAGAATGGAGAAAAAAAACCCTCTATCCAAATACTCAGGTGATGTTTCTCTCACAATTCCATTTCTCTTTTTCTACTTCAATGTTGAACTTATGGTTGATTATAATTCTCAGGGTTTAATCAGGCCATGGTTTTGATTGATAGGTGAGGAGTGGCGAGCACTTCTACATGGCTTGTTGTAGGTAGCGAGGCCTTGCGACTTAATGGGTAAGTCCAGACTCTTGCCATCATGCTCTTCCCTCTCGTAGTCATGGAAGCGGTACTATATGGTTGTTTTTAGAAGGCTTCATGGAGCCCTTGGCTCACTAGCTTATTTGAAGTCTGTAGGTCGCCATTTGGATGGACCTTGAAATTACATGTATGTACTGTTTTAGAAGGAATGATGCCATGGTTTGGGCCCTTGGTCTTTATGGAAGTTCTAAACTTTGTTTAAAAGGAATATAGACTTTGGTGGTATAGACCTGGGGTTTGAACAGCTGTATCACTATCTGTGTTTTCTATTTGGAATTGAACTTGTATTTAACCCTATGAAGGGGATGTATAAATTTTTACGTTTTTAAGTTATTGCTGCTCCACTCTATGGTTTTCTCGATTTTATGTCTTCGTGTTTAAAATGTAAAAGAGTAAAGCCCTACTTGTTTGAAAAGAATGATAAATAGGCCCTAAATCTTCGTAATGTTTTTGGGGTTGCCAACAATGAATGATTGAGTGGAGGGAATACATAACCCTACAATGGTTTTATCTATAAGTCTGAGAAGCCTTGGTTCTTACTTTTGCATTTTTTGGTTATTTGAAGTAGGTAGAGAGACAAAAGGATCTTAAATGAAAACTGGTAGGAATCGATCCCTATACCATCGTTTGTGAATAACGTTTGTCTGTATAATGAGATGGTGGTGGGAATCGATCCCTGTACCATCGTTTGTGAATTTCTCTATATATTACCATGTATAGTTTGTTTGATGAATATGGTGTAACCCTTCTGCATTTTAATTAAGAGTCATGACCCTAGCTATTATTTTGATTAACCCTCGAGAGGGTATGGGTTGCTGTGCAATCGCTAAACTTGTGGTGTCTAGTAAGATAGCACAACTTTTTTGTGGGGTTTGATCTCCTGACCCGTGGAATGTGATGTTTACGATTTTGAATGCTATGGACTGTTTTGATTTATGAAATGAAAATCGTTGGGTTCCCTTTCCATAGTTTAGGTTGCAATAATGAAAATGCTTGATACTAAGTTTATAAATCATAATGTCTGGAAGATGCATTTGATTCCTTGTGATGAGTTGACTGTGTTGAATGCTGTACATGCCCTCGCTACTTGGTATTTTTAATTTGAAGTCTCTATTCATTTTCCTGAAAGGGTTAGTAGTTTCGAAACATGATCTCAACTAGATTTGTGATATATTGATGTTGTAAATTTGAAAGAGGACCTTAGTAGAGATAATTATAAAAAGTAACGCAAACAAAATTATTATCCTAGCTATACACAGATTATGGAAAACATAAAAATCAATCACTGTTTCAGAATGGATATATATATATATAAATTTAAAGCATGCCACTCTGAATGGAGCGATCTAGGTGTATCTAAATATTAAGAGCAGATCGCTAGGTTATGATTTTCCTAAGATGTGTAGCACACAAACCTGCTAGACATTCTACTGATCCTAGCTTCTAAGTTAACATAATGCTAGCTTACAAAAAATGCCCTCTGTTGGTTCCTATCAAAAAGTTTATATTTAAATGATTTTAGGATGAAAGAAAAACAAGGCCAAATGATGTTGGGGCAGCATCCTATGTTGCTTATCTAACCATCTATTATAACTGGAAACGGAAGATTCACATTTCATACCTAATTACTTTGTAGCTTGCTCCCTTCCTGAAGTAACCTGCACACTCAAACAATAATTAGTGTAGAGCCCTCTGAGCTTAGCTGACCTGTTAAAATGACTTTGGGGCTACGACATTCCTCCCAGCCTTGACCCTTGAACCGTTCTGGTTGTATATGGATCCCCCCGAGCTTGGTTCCAACATGCAATGAGAGGTAGAGGCCCTAGATCCACTACTTCTAAGTAAGGTTGCTTCAGCTTCTTGGAGCAGAGTACTTTTCTTGGATTACCATAATAGAATGATAAGGACCAAGAAGGATGGATGATCCCCAAACTTGGGATCTGCCCTCTTTAAGTAGGGAAGTATTTTAATTAGGACTATTGAAACAATCAGTTTCTTTAAATTTGATAATTAATAATTAAAAGATATTATTTAATTAAATATCTAGTCTTCTTGAACTAGGACTTTTCCAACTGTTTTATTATAAGTGATTTTGATTTTATGCTCTTAATAGTAATTGTAATAACAACAATTATACTAATAATTATTCTAATATTTCATACATTTCACTTAACTATTAATACACCATTTATAATATTAAATAATGCATAAATCATATATACTAATTATATTCCATAATTAAATAATAACACCATTATTATTAAAGCTCTTAATAATAATAGCCTGAAGGCTTTTATACATGTTAGTCATAAAAGACTACTGGTAATTATCTTTTATTTAGTTATGTGTCATCACATGACACTCTTTTCTCTTTAACTTTTAGGGACACGGTACACTTCTTTTGATGGTCTTGGTCAGCTTGGTTTGGTACCTCTAGTCTCTCTCCTCGCATGTCAGATTTCCTCGTTTAACATGGTAGTTCTTGCAGTAGGTGATGATGGACAAAAAGATGAATCATTTAAGCAAGTTAAACAAATGTGATAAAAGTGCTCTTCAAAGTCTTTCCGACTTAATACTTTGAAACTCCGTAACCCTGAGTGCTTTTCAGAACCTTTTAACTCAACACTCTCACATGGGTGTTACTCTAGTGCAATTCTAGAGTCCCTACTCAACACTAGTGCTATAATGTGGTTGTGAGGCACATCTAGAAGATTTAAGTTGCCTCGGATCAGGTATTCATTTATCAAGCTTGGAGTGCTCCACGACTTATTCCCAACACTCAATGTACATCGGGGCTTACTCCCAGTACATAATATTTCCTCTAGGTACATCGAGGCTTTTGCCCAATACGTAGGTAATCCGTGTGTTCCTGAGTCCACGCTCAACACACCATATAAGTCAATCATGTCATTCATATCACTGCACAGTATGTAAGAAAATATCATCTCAGTATATTAGGGTTTTGTACCCACATCATATGGTAAAAACATGAATCAAAACATTGGGGCTTCCTTGCCCAGTATATAATCAAGTAATGAAATTCAATCAGGGTCCATGCGCAATATGTCAGTCTACAAAAGAATAAATCATATGCACTAGGGCTCATGCCCAATATAACATCATAAAATAGTTAGTCCAAAATTCAGGATATTACATCCCTCCCCACTTCTAACAACATTGTCCCGGTGTTTCTAGGGTCTAGGAATGAGGTCATGAAACAAGGTGGGGTATGCTTCTTTCATGGTGGCCTCATTCTCTTATGTAGCCTCATCTGGTCCAAAGTGCCTCCATTGCACTTTCAGCTGAGTAATGGTCCTCCTCCTAAGCTGGACCTCTCTCTTGTACATAATGTGGAGTGGTTCTAGCATGAACTCCCCTTCGGGCTCCACCTGTAATAAGGACCAGTCAATAACATGCTTAGTATCGTATACATATTTCTTTAATAGTGAAGCATGAAAAACATTATGAATTTTTATATGCGCTGGTAAGGCTAACTCATAAGCTACGGGGCCCTTCTTGGCCAGTATTTCAAAAGGTCCACAAAATCTTGGGGTTAGCTTCCCACAATGTCCTAAGCTCAATGAGCTTCATTTTTCTTTTATATTTAGAAACACATGTGCACCGACTTGGTAGTCTTTGTCTTTTCTTTTCTTGTCCGCATAACTCTTTTGGCGGTCTTGTGCTTCTTTCAGGTTTAGTTGTACCTTGGAAACTAGCTGTTCGAAGTCCTTTAGTAGGTCGGTCCCTAACATAAGTCTGTCTACAGAACTATCCCAAGTTAGGGGTGTCCGACATTTCCTACCGTAGAGTATCTCGAAAGGACTCATTTTGGCCGAAGTTTGGTAGCCGTTGTTGTATGCAAACTATGTGAGGTGTAAATAATATTCCCACTTAGTGGGGTTGTTCATGACGTACATTCTCAGCATGTCCTCGAGAATTTGGTTTACTCATTCTCTTTGTCTGTCAGTCTGGGGATGGTACATGGTACTGAATTGTAACTCAGTCTCCAAACCGGAGAACAATGCTCTCCAGAAATTACTAGTGAACTTCATGTCTTGATCGGAAATGATTGCTTTGGATATTCCATGCAATCGAAGGATCTCTTTTAAGAATATTTCCGTTATGTGAATTTCTTTGTAGGTATATTTCACCAGTATAAAGTGGGCTGCTTTAGACAGCTTGTCTACCACTACAAAGATGGAGTCGTTTAGTTTCTTACTCTTGGGTAAGCCTCTAATGAAGTCCATACTTATTACCTCCCATTTCCATTCTGGAATGGGTAAAGGTTGAAGTAATCCCAGGGGGTGTTGGTGTTCTGCTTTGACCAATTGGCATTCCTCACGTTTTGCAATGAACATTGCAATGTTAGCTTTCAGTTTAGGCCAAAAGTAATGTTTCTTTACAGCTGATATCATATTTTGATACCCAAGGTGCCCTGAATAGGGTTTCTGGTGGAATTCGGTGAGAATGTTTGATCTAATGTCTCCACTCTCTGGGACGTAAAGTCGGTGTTTAGACCACAGTAGTCCCGTTTCATCTATCTTATTTTTTTGTGTTGTTGGAAAAGTCTGTCTTCCTGGATCTTTACGAGGATTTCTTTATAATAACAGTCACTCTTACATGCCGTTCGAATTCTGTGGTATAAGTCTGAGTCGGTTTGTCTTACCGTGACCTCGTAAAGCACATGTGCTCGATGGCTCAAGGCATCCGCAATCTTGTTTTCCTTGCCTTTTATGTGCTTTAGTTCGAAATGGTATTCACTAAGGAAGGATAATGACCTGGCATGCCTGGCATTTAGGTCGGGTTGGTCAAAAAGGTATTTCAAGCTCATGTTATCAGTCATTAGCAGGAATTTATTTCCCATGAGATAATGTCACCACATCTTCAAAGCATGGATGATGGCAGCTAGTTCGATGTCATGAGTAGGGTAGTTCTGCTCATGTTCTTTTAGTTTCCTTGATTCATAGCATATGGTGAAATTGTCTTGCATAAGGACTCCCTCGGTTCCTTCCTTGCTTGCATCCGTGCAAATGACAAAGTCCCCATTGGGATCCGCAATACGCAGAATCGGTGCACTAATCAATAGTTGCTTCAGCTTTTGAAATCTTTCCTTGCACTTATCCATCCAGATAAACTTGTTTTCCTTTTTCTACAAGGCAGTCATGGGACATGCAATCCGTGAAAAGTTCTCAATGAACTTTCGGTAGTAGACGGCTAATCCTAAGAACGATCTTATATCGAATACGCAAGTAGGTGTGGGCCACTCTTCGATAGCTTTGACTTTTTTGGGGTCGACGGCTATTCCCTTTTTGGAAATGATATGTCCTAAGTATTGGATGTGGGGTTTGTAGAAATCGGACTTACTAAACTTGGCGTACAACTGGTGTTCCCTTAGTATCCATGAAATAATTCGGAGGTGATCCTCATGTTCTATTTCATTTTTGGAGTAGATCAGAATGTCGTCAATAAAGACTAGAATGAATTTATTGAGGTATTTACTAAAGATACTATTCATCATGCATATAAAGTTGCCCGGTGTGTTTGTTAACCCAAAGGGCATCACTACGAACTCGTAGTGGCCATAACGGGTTCAAAATGTGGTTTTATTGATATCCTCATCACGGATCCTCATCTGATGGTATCCGAATCGTAAGTTGATCTTCGAGAAGATCTTTGCCCCTCTGACTTGGTCAAACAAGTCGTCTATCCTAGGAAGTGGGTATCGGTTCTTAATGGTCATCTTATTGAGTTGGCGGTAATCAATGCACATACGCATCGTCCCGTCTTTCTTCTCGACGAAGAGTATCGGTGCGCCCCAAGGGGACACACTCGGTTGAATGTATCATTTGTCTATTAACTCTTATAACGGAAGCTTGACCTCCACCCATTCTGGTGTGCTCATGCGGTACAGGGCTTTAGAAGCTGGTACTGACCCGGGTATTAACTCGATGGAAAAGTCTAAGTCTCATTTTGGGGGTAATCCCTGTACTTCCTTGGGGAATACATCCTTGAATTCCATGAGGACTGAGAAGTCCCCGATCTTTTGTTCCCTATCAGTCTCTATGTTTTGGATATTGACGGCAAAGATTTTGCAACCTTTTCTGATACATTTCTTTGCTTGTAGGGCGGAGATCTGTCATAGCAACACTTTCTTAGGGATACCCTGAATCGTCTTTTGATTATCTTGGTCATCCCTGCAGAGTAAGGATTTGTTTAAGCAGTCTAGTAGGACATGGTGTTCTTCTGACCAGTCCATGCCTATAAGTACGACGTACGACCCTAGGGGTAGAATGTTTAATTCTAACCTAGTTTGGAAACCGTTTAAGTCTATCTCACAAGTCCTAACTAACTCAGACACTTTGCCTTTGGTACCGGTGGCTAGTTGTACCAGCCATGGTTTCTCGTGAGGTTCTCGGTTCAATTCACACATGTCTACTAAAATAGGGTAGATATAACTTTAGCAAGCGCCGGGATCTATTAAAACTGAAACTATAGTGTTAGAGATCTTACCCTCTAATTCCACCATGGTGGCTTGGTGATTTGCCTATCGACCGTCGAGAGCAGCATAAATCCTTGGTGTCTTTGCCATGTCTCCTACAGTAGCTTCTGTTTGGATGTTGTGTAAAACTCCATCCGTTTTGCTGGGGTAGTCTCTGTAGTAGTGGGGCCTTTGGCATTTCCAGCAAGAAACAGTTGGTGGGCCAACTTTGGTCCCTTTATTGAATGATGGCATGTTGGCAGGTGGTGGGGGTGCACTTGGTCATGCTTGGGGTCGGTTGAAGCCTCTATTGGGAGGGAAATTGTTGTTATGTTTTCAATAAGGTGGAGGTCTAAAATCCAGTCTACGGTTGTCTGAGAAGGTTCTGAACCTATCTCTATTTTTTTTGATGTTGTCACTCCTTGGATATCCATGTTCATAACACACCCTTTCTTTATGTAAGGTTATATCAAGGGTTTTGGGCATGTCAAACTCTATCTTTTCCCTAAAGTTTAGTGGCAGCCATCCCAAGAACTACTGAATCTTTACCTTCTCATCTTTAGTATAAGGTACATAGTGTAGCAAGTCTAAGAATCGGTTTATGGATGCCATAGTCAGGGAGCCCCTTTTCAACTCATGGAATTCTTTTATTTTCTTGTCAAAGAATCTTTCAGACATATACTTGTCCTGGAATATTCTGCTGAAAGTATCCCAGGTTATGTCCCTCAGTTCTTGTCCTTTGGTGTGTTTCAAATCCCACCACCATCTGGCAGCTTTACCGTTTAGGTTGTATATGGCTACTCGGGCTTGCATTTCACTAGAGTAATTGTGAACTTTGAAGTATTTATTCATCCCTAGCAGCCACTCCTCAACCTTTTCCCCTGAGTTAATTTCTCCGTCATATGTTGGGGCTTTTATCTTTCAGAATTCCCCTTGCATACTATCGTCACTTTTTCTCCTTTTCTTGCAAGGAGGTGGTGACCCTTTATCGCTGGAAGAGCTCTTACAGTCTTCTTCTATTGATTTAGGTATGTGTTCTCCCTGTTCTTCTCCTCTAGGGCCCGCAGTCCCTTTTGTGTGATTATTTTCCTTTTTAAAAGTGTTGAGTGAGAGTGTGGGTTGTTCGTGAGGTTTTTCCTTTGTTAAAGTCTGAAGCAATGCTTCATTTATGGCTTGTTGCTCTCTTCTTTTTTGCATGTTTTCGTCTTGAAAACTTTGGAAATCGGCCTGTAGATTCTGCATGGATTTCATTAAATCCGAGTTGAGTTCCACCACGATTTCTTGCTCTTGTGGTAGAGAGTTCAGATTCCCATGTATGCTGCTGCCCCCTTCTGCATTCATTTTCAGACAATGACTGTACCTGAAATGTTATATAAGTATAAAGAGAAAAAAATCATGTTCATTTTCACATAAAAATAAAAATAAAAATAAAAATAAAAATGTATGTTTCTATTTACTATGTATTTGTAGCAGATGTTTGTAGTGAGCCCAATAGGTCACTTAGTTTTGTAACTGGGCTCTGATACTACTTGTAACGTCCCAAAAAAATTAGTAAAATTTAAAAAATTTCCTGTTAATGTAAATAAAACTATTTAAGAAGTGATGACTTGTAAATTAACTTCAGCGATGATAAACATGCCAGGTAGTTGCTTATGACTTCTAATGTCGGTATGTCAGTACTAGAGTTTTTAATAAAACAAACTTGCTGCTTACTGTAATGGAAGAACCATGTGCGTAATTTAAAAAGTCTCTTGTTACCTCAGGTGATGTGGAATCCTTGTTGATGAAAGTGAAGGCCTATGGTAGCATTGATGGTTTGAAACAAAGGGGAAGGAGTACCCCTGGCATAGCTGCCGAGAGGTAAGGGTAGCCTTGGAAGGTTCTGGTCTTACTTAGCAATTTTGCTAATGTATCTATTCCTTGTTTACATGTAGGTACTGCTATAGAGAACTCTTCCTTTGTTAATTCTATCACCATGTAATATCATGTTAAGTAATTGAAGTGTGGAGCACTAAAAATGAGAATGGCCTAAGTGTACATGGCCATGGATATTGGCTATGTTGTAATGGTATGATACTATGGTATAGTTACTATGGAAATTTCACTAGCAATCTCCCAAATTCGTTGATTTAAATCCTATGACCTTATAGTATGTGCTTGGGTGGTCCTTTGATTCGCATTAATGGTGAGTTGGTGGCTAAAAGTGGTTCCCCATGATACATGCATGCTGAATCCAGCTAGCGTGTAGGGTTTCAAGTTATTGGGGTTTAGTATTGGCAATGTCATTATGCATTTTCATTTTACCTGGTTCCTTCCTGCATTGCGTTTTCTTGGGTGAGAGATTCGTGCCTCACCTGAACTATGCTCATGGTCAAGGCACCAAGAAGCTATGGGAAAGAATGAGAAAAACAACCCTCTATCCAAATACTCAGGTGATGTTTCTCTCACAATGCTATTTCTCTTTTTCTACTTCAATGTTGAACTGATGGTTGATTATAATTCTCGTGTTTAATCAGGGCATGGGTTTTATTGACAGGTGAGGAGTGGAGAGCACTTCTGCGTGGCTTGCTGTAGGTAGCCAGGCCTTGCGACTTCATGGGTAATTCCAGACTCTTGCCATCATGCTCTTCCCTCTTGCAATCATGGAAGGGGTACTGTATGGTTGTTTTTAGAAGGATTCATGGAGCCCTTGGCTCGCTAGCTTATTTGAAGTCTGTAGGTCGCCATTTGGCTGGACCTTGAAACTACATGTATGTACTGTTTTAGAAGGAACGATGCCATCATTTCGACCAATGATCTTTATAGAAGTTCAAAACTTTGTTTAAGATGATGATAGACTCTGGTGGTATAGACATGGGGTTTTGAACAGTCGTATCACTATCTTCATTTTCTATTTGTAATTGAACTTCTATTTAACCCTATGAAGGGGATGTATAAATTTCTACATTTTTAAGTTATTGCTGCTCCACTCTGTGGTTTTCTCAATTCAATGTCTTCGTGTTTAAAATGTAAAAGAGTAAAGCCCTGCTTGTTTGGAAAGAATGATAAATAGGCCCTAAATCTTCGTAATGTGTTTGGGGTTGCCAACAATGAATGATTGAGTGGAGGGAATACGTAACCCTACAGTTGTTTTATCTATAAGTCTGAGAAGCCTTGGTTCTTACTTTTGCGTTTTCTGGTTATATGAAGTAGCTAGAAAGACAAAAGGATCTTAAATGAAAAGTGGTGGGAATTGATCCATGTACCATCGTTTGTGAATAACGCTTGTCTGTATAATGAGATGGTGGTGGGAATCGATCCCTGTACCATCGTTTCTGAATTTCTTTGTATATTACTGTGTATAGTTTGTTTGATGAATATGGTGTAACCCTTCTCCGTTTTAATTAAGAGTCGTGACCCTAGCTACTATTTTGATTGACCCTCAAGAGGGTATGGGTTGTTGTGCAATAGCTAAACTTGTGGTGTCTAGTAAGATAACAGAGATTTTTTGTGGGGTTTGATCTCCTGACCCGTGGAATGTGATGTTTATGGTTTTGAATGTTGTGGACTGTTTTGATTTTTGAAATGAAAATCGTTGGGTTCCCTTTCCATAGTTTAGGTTGCAAGAATGAAAATGCTTGATACTAAGTTTATAAATCATAATGTCTGGAAGATGCGTTTGATTCCTTGTGATGAGTTGACTGTGTTGAATGTTTTACATCTCTTCGCTACTTGATATTTTTAATTTGAAGTCTGTATTCTTTTCCTGAAGGGTTAGTAGTTTCGAAACATGATGTCAACTAGATTTGTGATATATTGATGTTATAAATTTGAAAGAGGACCTTAGTAGATATAATTATAAAAAGTAACGTGAACATAATTCTTATCCTAGCTATACATAGATTATGGAAAACATAAAAAGCAATCACTGTTTCAGAATGGATATATATATATAAATTTAAAGGGTGCTACTCTGAATGGAGCGATCTAGGTGTATCTAAATATTAAGAGCATATCTCTAAGTTATGAGTTTGCTAGGATGTCTAGCACAGGAACCTGCTAGACATTCTACTGATCCTAGCTTCTAAGTTAACGTAATCCTAGCTTACAAACAATGCTCTCTGTTGGTTCCTATCAAAAAGTTTATATTTAAATGATTTTAGGATGAAAGAAAAACAAGGCCAAATGATGCTGGGGCAGCATCCTATGTTGCTTACCTAACCATCTATTATAACTGGAAATGGAAGATTCACATTTCATACCTCATTACTTTGTAGCTTGCTCCCTTCTTGAAGTAACCTGCACACTCAAACAATAAGTAGTGTAGAACCCTCTCAGCTCAGCTGACATGTGAAAATGACTTTGGGGATACCACGTTCCTCCCAACCTTGACCCTTGAACCATTCTGGTTCTATCTGATCCCCCCGAGCTTGGTTCCAACATGCAATGAGAGGTAGAGGCCCTAGATCCACTGCTGGTTCAGTTATGAGAATTTCTAAGTAAGGTTGTTTCAGCTTCTTGGAGCAGAGTACTTTTCTTGGATTACCATAATAGAATGATAAGGACCAAGAATGATGGATGATCCGTAAACTTGAGATCTACCCCCTTTAGGTAGGAAAGTCCTTTAATTAGGACTGTTGAAACAATCAGTTTCTTTAAATTAGATAATTAATAATTGAAAGATCTTATTTAATTAAATATATAGTCTTCCTTAACTAGGATTTTTCCAACTGTTTTATTTTAAGTGATTTTGATTTTATGCTCTTAATAGTGATAGTAATAACAATAATTGTAATTACAACAATTATACTAATATTAAATACATTTCACTTAACTATTAATACACCATCTATAATATTAAATAATGCATAAATCATATATACCAATTATATTCCATCAATAAATAATAACACCATTATTATTAAAGCTTTTAATAATAATAGCCTCGAGGCCTTTATACATGTTAGTCATAAAAGACTACTGGTAATTATCTTTTATTTAGTTATGTGTCATCACATGACACTCTTTTCTCTTTAACTTTTAGGGACACGGTCCACTTCTTTGGATGGTCTTGGTCATCTTGGTTAGGTACCTCTAGTCTCTCTCTTTGCATGTCGGATTCCCTCGTTTAACATGGTAGTTCCCGCAATAGGTGATGATGGATAAAAAGATGAATCGTTTAAGCAAGTTAAATAAATGTGATAAAAGTGTTGTTCAGAATATTTCCGACTCAACACTTTGAAACTCTGTAACCCCAAGTGCTCTTCAGAGCCTTTTAACTCAACACTCTCACATGGGCGTTACTCTAGTGCAATTCCAGAGTCCGTGCTCAACACTAGTGCTAGAATGTGGTTGTGAGGCACATCTAGAATATTTAAGTTGCCTCCGATCCCATATTCGTTTATCAAGCTTGGAGTGCTCCAGGGCTTATGCCCAACACTCAATGTACATCAGGGCTTACTCCGAGTACATAATATTTCCTCTCGGTACATCGAGGCTTTTGCCCATAGGTAATCCGTGGTCCACTCAACACACCATATAAGTCAATTATGTCATTCACATCACTGCACAGTATGTAAGAAAAGATCATCTTAGTATATTAGAGTTTTGTACCCACATCATATGGTAAAAATATGAATCAAAACATTGGGGCTTCTTTGCCTAGTATATAATCAAGTAATGAAATTCGGTAAGGTCCATGCCTAATATGTCAGTCTACAAAAGAATAAATCATATACACTAGGGCTCATGCCCAATAATCAAAATAAATCCTATGTGCTGGGCCCTGGCCCAATATAACATCATAAAATAATCTAACATCATAAAATAGTCAATCCAAAATTCCAGATATTACAATGATGAAGAATGATAAGAATACAATGAAGACAAAAGCTTCTATTGAATATTTACAATAAAATGAAAAGTTTGAAGATCGCAATAAGATGAACGCAACTATATTCTATCTTGATACGATCAACTTTAAATACAGGCTGGGGCAAGGATTTTCCCACCAGCTAATTTAAATGTACGCGGGGCATAAAAGAATGCCCGCAGGCCTCCAACAATCCGCGCCTGCGGGCATTCTAGCTAGCTAACTATCCACAACAAAATTCTTACAGCAGAGGATCTGTGAGGGATAAACAGACCATCTTGACATGTTTTGTGCAGATCAGGCATGAAGCCTGGCGTCAGATATTTTTATTTTGCAAATGCAATTTTACGACGCAAGTGTCGCAATTTGTGTTTCAAGAACTTCTTTCTAAATAGAATGCTTCCAAGAACGGGACAAACATGTTTTCTAAGAGGAATAAAACGTAAAGGTTCAATTAATAACAAGCCAATCGTCAAGAGAGCTTGGATTTATCTACCTAAATATATATGTTAGAAAGCCTGGCTAGCAAAGAACCAAGGAACTGAAAGGCCATCAAGCGTAGATGTTATATTTTAAGGAGAGGGATTGGTTAGCAAATATCCTCCGGGTAGGATCATCTTTTTCTTACTCGACGAGAATAAAGTTGTCTCACAAACATTGGCAAATAAGGAAGACCAAGGAGACCAAGGATCAATTTAAATAATGGTCCATCACAACACAATTAGCACACAATATCTTTTGATGCAGCAATCAAATGAAATCTACAGGTAGAATGTAGGGGGATCAATTTTTATGTTGGAGAAAGTCTAGAACAAAGTTTCACATAGGAATTACGTACATCATTCAAGAAGCATAATCACATAGCTAAGAAAAGGCTTATTTTCTTTTAAAAGGAAATATGGTTCTAATGTCTTTAAACATAAAAATTTTGATTATCCTCCAGTATTCCTCTATCTTCATCCAATTCATGAGTAACCATCTTCCAAATGATGATAAGGTCAGTATTCATCTATCTTCATCCAATTCATGAGTAACCATCTTCCAAATGATAATAAGGTCAGCAAAATCAAGAAAGAACATGGGTTTGAGGGAAATACAATTCCTACATGTCTTGAGGAATGTGAACAAGGAAGTTCATTGAAACGAAAATCTTTCCTTTAGGTTGGAAAAAGGTTTACCAAAAATATGTGGGGTGTAATTTTCTCACATCCCTTTGCTTTATTGTTAATTGCATGGAAATCAAAAATAAAGAAGAGAACACATATAATTAGGAGTAATGGTGTCTCTCGGAGTAGGAACGAAAAATTTAGTCAAGCTTTGTCTCTGCATATGCTAGAGTTCTTTGAACTAACAAAATTTGAAACATGGAGTTCTAGTTCACATATATATTATATGCAATTGGAATCTTGGGTTACGAAACCATGGAATGGGTTGATGATAGTTGGGCATGCAATTAGGATTTTGGGTTATGAAACCATGGAATGGGTTGATGATAGTTGGGCTGAAGATGAATTTCTTTTGTATTTATAACAATTTTACATAAGCCTTCATAAGCTTCTCTAGTCAATTGTTCTTATTGTGGTTGACATTTTTCTTTGAGTTCAGTTTTGAGAATATTGATATCCATGAGGGCTTCATATCTTCTCTGATATGTTTATTTTTTTCCTACTCTCTATATAGAACTGATGAAGAATCCAAGTCCATTGGTTCTCTCAAGCTATTTGAATGATATTTGAGTTCATTCAATCTATCATTGCTAGTGGTTTTGATTTCATACTGGTATGTTATTCTTATTGATATTTGGCTCATATTAATCATTTTAGTTGTGTTTGCTTACAATTTTGGGAGTATGCTTCAGGCTTGATGGCCATGCCGTCTTGAATCCCTATATTTTATCAGCCTACTCTTTGTTTGGAATTGCCTAGGAACTTTGCTCTATTCGTTCTCTTTTCAATTATTTAAGTATTCAACTTAGTGACTTTGTCTTTTTTAGTGGTTTTAATTTAAATTTTAGATTATTTTAGGCATGTTCCTCATCCATATTATACTTTTTCATTATCTTTGTTCAGGGTTTTGACATTGTTATTTAAAGGAAAAAATATTTACATAAAGACCTTTAGACACCTCTCATTTGTCGTAGACTAATAGGCCAAGCCCACCCTATAAAAGGGGTAGAAAATTGTTATGATTGAACAATTTTACATGTGGTTCCTTTTGAGATTTGGGTTATCATTTAATGTTTACTATTATTATGGACAATGATAGTCATCACTCCTCTTATGGAATAACATTCAAGAAATATGTAGGCTTATTAGATGCTATGAGAAGTTTATATATGGGAACATGACTTTCATAATATCTATGAGTTTTAATGTTCATGAATTCAAGAACCAAAGGGTTTCTCATAATTAAATTATGATGTACAATGTGGTTCAACATAAGAGACAAATGCATTTTTTAAAGGAATAATGTGATATTAAAATCCATGGTCATTTTAGCAAGGGTTCTCTCTCCCTAGCCTCCAATTTGAATATCTCTAGACATGGACAAGCATGAACATGTCTTCTCTTATTTTTTACATGTTAAACAAAAATCCTAAATAATACAACTTAGCCTTCAATACATTTTTCGATGGTCATGATTACATTTCAACCCATCCTACTAACATTTTGTATAATTTTAGTGTAATCCTACAACTTCATAAGATTGATACTTAGAATTTTTTTTACCATAATTACATATATATAATGGAACTTTATTAGTTAAATGACATTAACTATACTAACATAAAATTTGTAAAAGTTCCATGACATGATTTTATAATTTGGTTTCAAAAATTATCATATCTAGTAAACTCAAGAATATATCATGTCAAGATAAAATATCTTACAAATATCTTAAGTTTACTAGATAGTAAAATGCCTTTCAATAATTGAGTTTACTATCTATTAATCAATTCACTATAGATGCATATAACATATATATGTCCATAACTACACAATAAATAAGTTAATATCCACTACTTCAAATGTTATTTAAAAACTACATTAAAAGAAATTAATGTTTATTGATATTAATATTTCATTGAAGTATATAAGAAATTTCCATTCAAGAAAACATAAATATTCTCCTCATTCTTTGATTGTTGCATGAAGTAGATGCAATACCCACACATAAAAACATCTACATAATAAATTAATAAAATACTTAAAATTCAAGATATCTCTGTTTTGCTTTGCCCAACAAAGAATTGAAAGCAAACTACAAGCATTTCACTATTAAACATATACTTTCTCAAAGATCATAAATCCATATAACTAACTTGAAATGAGGTTATCATCCCCTTGAAAGAAAATTACAAGTCTTTCACTATTAAACCCACCACAACATTTTCAAACACCACAAGGCCTTTTCAACTAACTTGATATCGATTCAAAGATAATAATGCCATGCAACTAACTTGAAATGATTTTATCATCTCCTTGAACATAGTATAATTTTGCTACTACCTTTTTTAGCACAAAAAAACTAGTTATTGATATTGATTGAAATCAACAAAATATTTTCATTGCCCTTCCTTCATAACAAAATATATTGGTCTTGAAATAGTACAGTCATCTAAATGTTAAACTTTAGCTCAAAGAATTGTCCTTCAAAGCAGAAATAGTAAAGTTACTAAAAACCAAAGTGGAAGATTTGTACCCATCCCCATGTCACTATCCATGAGACAACAAAACACTAGTTATAAGAGAAAGAAAACAGATCCCTCTAAGGATAAAACAACTTTATCGATTTGGGGGATCATGATTATGTTTTCCTTTATATTTTGTAATAATTGATGTTGAGTCATTGAGACTTTTTTCTATAGATTTCTTCACTAAGCAACCTTCAGCCTTGCATTTATAATATTTCCTGCAAGTCAAAAAATATTTTAATGATTACAAAGAAAGCATTGTAAAAATAAAATTAATACAAATAACTAAATAATAAATTGAAAAAAGAAATTATTGATACAATTTTGTTTCAATTTATAATAAAAATTTCTTAAATAATTCAAGTTTTTTATTATATTTATTATTATGTCCAATAATAAAAATAACATGAAATATAAGGCATATATTTTACATGTCATCTTGACTTATTGGCAAATCCATAACTAAAATTAAAATTACAAGATAAAATATCAAGCTCAAGAATAAAAAGTCTACAATGTCTAGGAAGCCCGAATCCCATGATGCTAGGCATCTTTTCACATTTTAAAAACAATTATCTAACAAATATTTTACAATTAAATCTATATTTTATAATTCATATGTTAATCAGAATTATTTTAAAATATCAATAATATATTATTATTCTATATTTATAATTATTTAAAATACAAAATTTTAAAATATTAATAATATATTATTAGTATATATTTATAATTATTTAAAATACAAAATTTCAGAATGATTTTAAATTTATCAATATTTTGAAATCTTCAATCTTAACTAATTAAAACATAAAAAATAAAAATATATATTATTTTTATTTGATTAATAATAAAAATATAACATATGATATTTAAAATTTATAACATATACATACCTCATTTTAGGGTTTGTCTTTGTAACATAACTTCCATACATAATCCATCCATATCCATCATGAGGGAAATCAGCTTCACAAACTGTTTTTATAACCTGTACTTCCAATATCTTATGTATAATCCTGTAATTTCAAAACCACATCATGGATAATATACATGAATAATGTAATTTCAAAATCACACCTATGTTTTATAATGAACAAATGTATAACAAAGAATATACCTGGGCGTTGAGCAGCCGACTTCTCCAAATGATGTCGGGATTCTCTCTCGAACATTTGACAATAGTTGATTGGATTTAGGGTTTTCCCTTTGTAGTGATGTTGCACCTGAACAATTCAATTCAAGAGTAATTATTTCAATAAGGCGTTTTATAAGGTTTATTTTTCATATATTTCAAACTTATCATGAGTTATATTATTTATATTATTAGGATTTTTAAAATAAAATAAAATTATATAATTTTTATTTAAATTGTATTTTTTATTTCTTTTAAATATCTTAAATATCTATTTAATCTAGATTATATAATCTCTTATAATTTTAACAAGTTTTTTGAATTTTTTTTGAAATTTTAAATAAAAATAATAACAATAAACATAACCAAAAGATATGTACTTTTATATTTACCTGTATTATGAAAACCTTTATCCACTTTCCCTTTATCAAAACCTTGAAGGAAACCATCAACTCCAAATGTTGTAGGAACATGTTGAGATTTAGGATGATTATGAACATCTCTGTAATCCTTAATGCTTGTTATCCGACCATTAGGAAGGCATACCATCCTCTTCTTCATTTCACAACTTGAATTTTTACAATTATAATCATGACAAATATTTTCTCCTTAAACCTTCATTTTTCCATACTTCTTCGAGTAATATCTATCATCATAGAATCTCTCTCCCAATAATGAAGGAATGTCCTCACAACCTTTATACCCTGAATCATTCATAAGACTTGATGGCTCATCAATCAAACATGGTGTTACTGTTAAAGTATCATTCTTAGGACTTGATGGATGATCAAACATGGTGTTACTGTTAAAGTATCATTCTTAGGAGTGGATGGCCGTTCAAACAAATATGATGTTAAAGTATCACTTGTGGATGATTCTCCCTTCTCAATGCAGACTCTATATGTCTATCACACAAATTTTAAGTAATTGAATGTCAAAAATAAATAAATGAATAGAAAATTCAATGCAAAGATTGGAATTTCATAAAAATATATTCTTAAAAAATAAGTCCTGTAAATATTTGAATGCAAGGTGTTACATGGTCAGTAATGTGACATCTCATCATAATAATTAATTATTAGTATAAAGTTTTAAAAAAACTTAATCTACCAATACTGATATACTCAAAACTAGAACAAACCAAAATTAATTTGCAGCTGCCCAATAGAACAAAACAAAAAATCATTGAACAATCCTATACTTCAACTACATATATATCATATTTATAATATGGCTAAAAAATTATGAGAAAAAACCTTTTTTATATTTAGGCCACTAAATGAGAAGATACAACATCATATATAAACCAGGACAGAATATAACATTGAAATAAGAATAAACAAATTTACCTTTAGAGTTCTTTAATAGACATAACTTATTTTGATGGTCTTTGAAAAGCTTGTAATCATTTCTAGTTCTATTCTTTAAAAGACTAATTGAATAAACAATGACAAAAAAAACAAACTACCTCTAACTCCCAGCTACCCATAAATATGAAGTGATGTAGATATCTTATTCAATTTATAACAAGGGATGAATTGCATGAAACATACAATCTCTTTATATTTTACACGTATGTGCAGCTACGTGGAATATATATTGAACTATTAGCAAGAGATGAATTGCATGAAACATATAGTCTCTTTACATTTTACACCTATGTGCAGCTACGTGAAATAATCAAGAAATGATTCAAATTGTTGAAAATAAGTTAGAAATGAATAATTAAGAAATTGTTGTTAACTTATGATTTGTAATCTGATTGCAATCTCCTAAGTTCAGCCTTAAATCCTATTTATTAAAAATCAGTTTGGGTTCAAGGTTTGCAATTAAATTTGTAAATGATTTTCACGTAATGCAAGTGCGTTTTGTGTGACACAATTGTTCTCATTCTCAGTTTGTGAGTATTGCTATACTCTGGGTTTCTCTGTTTTGGTATCAGAGCAAGGAAGAGGGCGTCACTGTTGAAAGAAAGGGGGCGCTGCTAAGAAGGAGGGCGCTTGAATACCTCCTGCTGCTATGTGCATTATTGTTGATTAGGATGTCTGGTTTTGTGGACCTGCGGACTGAATGAATTCTGATTTGTCTTTGTAAGACTGCATTAATCTGCTGTATGCTGTGTGGAGAAACGAATGTGCTGACTCTTGGTGCGTTCTGTCAATTGCTGGTCGCTAACAAGCTGAGTGCTGGGAACCTGACTAAAGAAAGGTCGGCGCAGAGGTGAAATATCAGGAAGATATTTGCATTTTTTTATTGATTTGAAGTTGAGATGGCCAATCCATTAGCAGATTCGTATTCAAATGAGTCCACTAAGCTAGATAGATCAAATTATGCAAATTGGAAATTTAAGATGCAGACTTTGATGGAGGAAATCAATGTCGGGTTAATGCGTCTTCAGTAGTTATGAAGAGAAGCTAGAAGCCGCTACAGCTACAACAACATCCATTCAGGATTCGGAGTGACCTGAGACAACAGCAAAAGTATTGTTGAGAATGTCCATGAACGTCAATATCATTCCACATCATCAATTCAGGATTGGGAGCCAGACAAGACTGAAGTAAATGGTGAAACATCAAACACAAACTGATTGCTATATTTAAAAAGTAAATTGCTCTCAATGAGAATAAACGAAATTAAACCATTAGCGATTTTCGTTTTACAAAAGCATGGTGATATTGGCGAGAAGATTTCCAATACTGATTTAGTTATAGTTACATTGAATGGCATGGTGGGTGGATGATTATCAAATGTTTATCATTGGTTAAGCAACTAGAGAAAACCCATCTACATTTAATCAATGGCGAGGAATTCTATTGCAAGAAGAAGAGCGAAGGAAGATTCCTAACAGGTCTCAAAGCTCAGATTTGGCATTGGTATGGAAAGGAAAACAACCATTCAAAGCAAAGCCATGGGAAAGAACCACAAGGTAATGCATATGTCAAATCATTGGAAGCTATGACACCACCGAGAAGAAATTCTAATGTAAAGCGGAATAATGGATGTTTTTATTGTGGTAAGCCTCGTTAAAAATTGTTGAAAGCAAAAGTTTGATGAACCTAAACATAAGAAGCACTTTTTTGTAGATAAATATTCCACATCTTTGTAGACAAAGATGCCAAAGTATGCCATTTGAAAGTGCTTAAGTTGTTTGTGTCTAATGCTGCCTTATCTACTGAAATTGATATGATGTAAATGCAGGGTTCATTATTTCTAATGCTTCAATTCATATGTCATGTAATACAGATGGCTTTGATACATAATATGAAAATAGTAATGGAGTTATTATCTGTCTATGTCTGATGCTACTTTATCTGCTAAAAATGATATGATGTAAATACTTGGTTTAATGTTTCTATTACTTCAATTCATGTCATGTAATAGAGACTGCTTTGATACATAATATGAAAATAGTAATGGAGCTACTATGTATCTATGATATAATAGATCATATCAAATCAAAGGTCATGGAAATATATGTGTGATTATGCTAATGTTTAGGTAAAACAAATTCATCATGTAATGTATGTGTCGGGAATGAAGAAGAATTTAATTTCAGTTTCCACCTTTACCAATCAAAATTTAAAAATTGAATTTGTTAAGTCATAATGCTGCAGCAGCAGGAATAAGAATTAGAGGACTATATAGTAGATGTAACTAGGAAGGGACATTAAATCTTGTCATCGAACTCCATGTCACTACAAGAAAATCATGGTATAAACGGTATATTCACATTAATATTAATAATAATGATTTGGTATTACTTTAAAAAGAAGGAAATGGGAAAGCGACTTCCAATTCTTTAAGTATGAACCTGCTAAATGTGGAGGATGTGCATTAGGTAAATAGCATAGAGAAGAATTTCTCACACATAAGGAGCATTAAATAACAAATATTATTGATTTAATACAAAGAGATGTATGTGGTCCTATGCAAACAATAGTCTCTTGGTGCAACATATTATTTAGTATCATATATACTCTAATTAATTTTATGAGGCACAAAAGTTGTGTTTTGAGTATTTAAAAAAAATTAAGAACATGAAAAAAAAAAACAAACAACCAAGATAACGACATTCCTGGCTGGAAGAGCATTGATGAAGAGCGTTAGAGCAAAGGCATCCGCTAGGATTCACATCCAAAGAATATGGTCCATAGGCCTCGTCTAAGCCGAGTTGTGTGGCTGCCGCTGCTGATGAAGTCGCTTAAATGAAAGGAGCGGTTAATTAGGGTTAGGGTTACTGTGTGAGTTGGCTGAAGCAAGAGAGAAGGTTAATTAGGGTTAGGGTTACTGTGTGAGTTGGCTGAAGCAAGAGAGAAGCGGCTCATTGGATGAACAGAGATATGGTGCCTTCTAGAGGATGAAGATTCTATGTGCGGCCAAGGGCAGAGAAAGAATGATGAGAGACGGCCAGGGTACAGAAAGAGGGGGGAGCTAGTGAAGAGCTAGGAGACCGCATGGATGACAACATCTGAAAAATGATTGACTACTAGTGAACAACTAAACAAAAATGAGTCCGTCATTTTGCCTTGGAGCGAACTGCTCTCATACCATTTCATGAGGCGAGGATTAAAAAAGAGGGTCACTTTTCAAAAGATAAGAAAAATGAAAGACTATGTATATTATGAATAAGTAAATAACTCAGAAAGATGAGAAAAATGAAAGACTATGTATTATGGATAAGTAATATGAAGAAGGTTTAAGAGACTTTATATAGTTATATGAAAGTCTACTTGGACTTTGTTAAATTTTTCTATTTAGGTGTGAATGAAATCCCCACAATCTTATTGGGTTGGACAGCCTCTCATTCAGCCCAATTACTTAGACGGTTTAAAGCAACCACAATCTTTCTCATAGTGGAGTATTAAGGAAACCTCTTCACACAGCTAAACCAAAGTTTTAATTCCAAATAAAACGATATCTTTTTATTCAAATATACTCTAAACCCATCATATAAACCTAGAGAAAACAATGAACAACTAACCTTACTTACCAAACAAACCAACAAAACACAGAACAAACCAACGTACCTGTACATAGGGGACTTGAACATTAGAAAGAGCGGGACAGTCGACCTGCACATTAGAAACATCGGGGGAGTCCAGCAAGGTGGTGGGACTCAAACCGGCTGGTATTTCATATTGGATTGTACTCAGTTGCGGAATAGATCCGCCATTTGTCTGGTGGATTGGTTCCAGAGAGATGTTTCCCCCTCTCACAATCCAAGCCACACCGTATAAAGGTTTTGGAAAATTATTTTTCCATTCTGGTTCGTGAGTATCATATCCATAGTTATCCACCACAACTTTACCTTTAGAGTTCTTCATTTCACAACTTGAGTTTTTACAATTGTAATAATGACAAATATTTTCTCCTTGAACCTTCCTTTTGCCATACGTCTTCCAATAATATCCATCATCATAAAATTCCTCTCTGAATAGTGAAGGAATGTCCTCACAAAATTTATACCATGAATCATTCATAGGATTTGATGGCTGATCAATCAAACATGGCGTTACTGTTAAAGTATCATTCTTACAACTTGATGGCTGATCAATCAAACATGGTGTTACTGTTAAAGTATCATTCTTAATTGATGGCTGATCAATCAAACATGGTGTTACTGTTAAAGTATGATTCTTAAGAGTTGATGGCGGTTCACACAAATACGATGTTAAAGTATCACTTGTAGATGATTCTGCCTCCTCAGTGCACAATCTACATGTCTATCACACAAATTTTAAGTAATTGAATGTCAAAAAAAGTAAATGAATAGAAAATTCAATGCAAAGATGGAAATTTCATAAAAATCTATTTTTGAAACAAATTTTAAGTAATTAAATGTCAAACAAATAAATGAATAGAATATTCAATGCAAAGATTGAGAATTCATAAAAATCTATTCTTGAAAAATAAGTCCAAAGAATGCAATTTCATAAAAATCTATTCTTGAAAAATAAGTCCCTTAAATATTTGAATGGAAGGTGCTACATGGTAAGTAACAAAGGTGACATCTCATCATAATAATTAATTATCAGTATAAAATTATGATTACATGCAGTAAGTAAATTTGTAATTATATATATATGTAGAGCTGCAAATTTTGATTTGTTCTAGTTTTGAGTATATCAATGTTTGTAGATTTAGCTTTTTTACAGTGTAATACATGTCAAGGTTATAGTGATAATAAACATATACTTTAAGAATCCAGTCCATTAATTAATTCATATATATATATATATGTATATATATGGATAAAGTATATATTCAAGTCTATTATTATTATAACCTTCAGCTATACTATAATGTAAAAATTTTAAAAACTAAATCTACAAACAATGATATACTCAAAAGTAAAACAAATCAAAATTAATTTGCAGCTGCCCAAACTTAGAACAAACCAAAAAATCATTAAATAGTCCTATCCCCTAAACTACATATAAATATGATTTATGATATGTCTAAAAAAAATATTATCTGAAAATACCTTTTTTATATTTATGCCACTAGATGAGAAGATACATCATATATAAA
Organism: Larix kaempferi; assembly: GCA_027924585.1. NCBI lineage: Eukaryota > Viridiplantae > Streptophyta > Pinopsida > Pinales > Pinaceae > Larix > Larix kaempferi. The sequence goes on from BSBM01000030.1 coordinate 16,417,569, forward strand.
AAAGTACAGATACAACATCACACATAAACCAGTACAGAATATAGCATTGAAATAAGAATAAACAAATTTACTTTTAGGGTTTTTCAATACACATAACTTATTTCAAGATATTGATAGTCTTTTGAAAACTTGTAATCCTTTCTTGTTCCATTCTTAAAAAAACTAAGAGAATAAACAATGATAAAAAAATCAAACTACCTCTACACCCAACTACCCATAAATACGAAGTGAAGATTATGTAGATATTTTATTCAATTTATAAACAGAGATGAATTGCATGGAAAATATAGTCTTTTTACATTTTACACCTATGTGTAGCTACGTGGAATAATCAAGAAATGAATCAAACTGTTGAAAATAATTTAGAAATGAATAATTAAGAAATTGTTGTTAACTGATGATTTGTAATCTGACAGCAATCTTCTAAGTTCAGCCTTAAATCCTATTTGTTAGGAATCAGTTTGGGTTCAAGGCTTGTTATAAATTTGTAAGTGATTTTCAGGTAATGCAAGTAAGTTTTGTGTGACACAATTGGTCTCATTCTCAGTTCTTGAGTATTGTTGTGCTGTGGATTTCTCTGTTTTGGTATCAGAGCAAGGAAGAGGGCGTGACTGTTGAGAGAAAGGAGGCGCTGCTGACAAGGAGGGCGCTTCACTACCTACTGCTGTTGTGTGAATTATTGTTGATTCTAATGTCAGGTGGTGTGAACTACGCGATCTGGACCTGAGGACTGAATCGACGTGAATTCTGATGCTGTATGGAAGTCTGCACGTGATCTCTTCCTGCGCAGAAACGAATGTGCTGACTCCTGGTGCGTTCTGTCAATTGCTGGTCGCTAACAAGCTGAGTGCTGGGAACCTGACTAAGAAAGGTCAGCGCAGAGGTGAATTTTCAGGAATTGGTATTTGCATCTTTTATTGATTTGAAGTTGAGATGGTCAATCCTTTAGCAGATTCGTATTTACATTTGGTAACCAGAGATTCTTGGAAGCGTAGAAATCAAACAAGTAAAATGAAGTAATAGTCATTTTAGACTTGCATTTGGTAACCGGAGATTCTTGGAAGCACTAGCTGTTTGAGACTAATGCTTTGACATTCATTTTAGTTTTTTCAAGTCCACTCATTTACAGTTTACTTCAATCACTACCACTTGATCATTTGATATATTGAGTGTTAAGAGAACTAGAAATTAGGTGTTACTAACCTAGATCTATTTCATACTCACCTAGATCTATTTTAATTCTTGATTAGTAAACCATCAATATATCCAAAAAAATGCCAATTCATGTAACTCATTGTTAATACTATTGGTTAATTAAAAACAACACTGAATAATGTTAGACAGAATTATGAAAGGAAACAACCATAAATAGTGTCAAACAGAATTGCAAAGAGATTCCTTTCTTCTAATAGTTAATATGATTTAGTTTTTAATGGTTTTTTCTATGTAATCTAGCTATTTCATGTGGATTTTTTTAGAGTTACCATATGTACATAGGCTTACAATTTGATAGATAATTCTGATTTGATGCAGCCTACCCATCCCGTATTGGTGTTGCTATCAGAGAGGCAGTCCTCCATGACGAAAGGATAGGGGTGACCAGATCTACATTTGTTTAGTGTTAGAAGGCACAAATAGTTTCGATGTGTACTTTTTACATTTATCAAAACCTGTGGATTGACGATGTTATATGTAGTTGTTAGCAATAACCTTGAATTTTGGGCTTTTTGATGTTCTTCTCTTTTGAAGCAGGGCATTCTGTTGTTTTAGTAGAGGTCAAGCATTAGATATATTAATATATGAGCAAGGACTACTTTGAATTTTACATCATTTTGTATTAAATGCAGTTGGGTGACATGTTTGTGAACCATACAAGCAAGCCAGTTTAATGTACATTGTATTGTTATTTCATTATAAAAAAAAATTAACCAGTTTAATGTACATTGTATTGTTATTTCATTTTAGAAAATAATTTATTTTAAATAGATTTGATAAGACAGAAAGATAGTTATAAGTTGATATGTATTTATTATAAACATCATTAACAAATTAGATATTTTTTTTTATAAAATACTTCTTATATTTATAAAAACATATTTACAGTGATACTCACAAAAAGTTTTGAATCCATGTCTCCATATTTAAATAAGCTCACCGAGCTACCTGTTATTAAACTACACTCTGTATTCTTGAGATCTGTGTATGATGTTGCCTTAACTTAAGAAATGAAAAAGAGGTGTACTCACAAAAATTATGATAGCATCACCATGCTTAAAAATCAACATATCTCCTTGTAATAAAGCATCTTGTCAGGCTTTCAACTGAACAACTAATTGGCGGTTAACTTAAGAATATAATAGCATGCCATTGCCATATAATTATTTGGCACATACTTTGGTTTTTTGTTCCAGTTGTGGCAACATACAATTCTTTGGCACATACTTTGGTTGTTTGTTCCATTTGTGGAAACAAACATCACAAAGAAGTTATAGGCATTTCAACATATCTTCTTATATATAGGTACCTTGTAGTGAAGCATTTGTCAGCCTTCCAACTTATAATGGGAAGTTAACTTATGAACATGCCACAAAAACGATAAAATTCATAGTGACAAAGTGGTTAAATTCACCACTCTTTTGGACTTCACTCTAGCAAAGCTATGGCCGTTAGGTTCTCTATCCTCCTAGCCTTGACAGTAGTAAATATGCAAGGCTCTATCAGCTATTGGGATTTCAAGTCTTGGCTCTATCAGCTATTTATTTTTTGTGAGAAAAATATGAGGAGATTTCCATGGCTTTTGCATATAGAATTTCTTCAATGGAATCTTTAATTGATAGTATTATTTTGTTGAAGCAAGAACAATTTTAAACAACAAATTATGGGTATGCCGAAGCAATATAGCATTCTTTTATTGCACCCCGAGGTACAATGCTAGTTTTTAAAAAAATAGACATGTCCGTCGCTATAGAAACGACAAGCGCTAGCAAGTTTCGACAAACTTGCTATATTAGTGACGGAAATTTTCATCACTAGTATAGCAAGTTGGTCGAAACTTGTCGAGGCTTGTCATTTCTATAGCGATGGACATATTTTTTTAAAGCCCTTTCAGGTAATAATTTAGCTTCCTCTACATATGAGAAGGAAATGATGGCTATTTTGCATGCAGTACAGAAGTGGCGACCATACCTATTATGGAATCATTTCTGCATCAAGACTAATCACCAGAGTCTGAAATATTTCTTGGAACAACCTGTCTCCTCCCCAGCACAACAGAAATGGGTTAGAAAACTCATGGGTTATGACTATGAGATCACTTACAAGAACGGTAAGGACTATCTTGTGGCAGATGCTCTTTCTCGCACATTTGATTCCCACGGTTCCCTTTCAGCTATTTCTATGCCTATTCAGAACTGGTTGCAATCTATTCAATAGGGTTATGTTAATGACTCTTCCTTATCTCAAATCATCCAACGCTTGACCAACAACCCTTCTGTTGCACCACATTGCTCTTGGGATGGTGCTTCCCTGAGATACAAGGGTCGTCTAGTGCTTCCCCAGAGCACATATCTTCAACAGGCTGTCTTCTATGAAATCCATGCTTCTCCATCGGCAGGGCACTCTGGGTTCCTCAAAACGTATGAACGAGCACGGCGTAACTTCTTTTGGCAAGGAATGAAAAGGACAATTCAACAGATGGTGGCTAAATGTGATACCTGCCAACGCAATAAGGGTGAAACGACACTCCTTCTAGGATTGCTCGAACCCTTGCCCATACCTACACGGATTTGGACAGATATTTCTATGGATTTCATCGAAGGGCTCCCTAAATATGGTGGGAAGACAGTGATTCTCATTGTGGTTGATCGCCTCTCCAAATATAGTCATTTTTGTGCTCTCGGCCACCCCTATACAGCCTCCTCAGTCGCTCAAATTTTTCTGGACCAGATCTTTCATCTTCATGGCATCCCTTCTTCCATTGTCTCAGATCATGATGCGACTTTCACAAGTCATTTTTGAACAAAACTATTTCGCCACACTGGCACCAAATTGAAGATGAATTCATGGTATCACCCACAAACAGATAGTCAGATTGAAATTATCAATAAATGCTTGGAAACTTATCTCCGTTGCTTCACCTCTGAACAACAACATCAGTGGGAAAAGTGGCTCCCTCTCGCTGAATGGTGGCACAATACCTCTTACCACACTGCCTCTAAAATGACCCCATATGAATCAGTCTATGGTCAGGAACCTCCAGTTCTTCTTCCATACACCCCCAACAGTTCACCAGTTCAGGGAGTTGACACGGTCCTTCGAAACCGTGATTAGATTCTTCGCATTTTGCGGGACAGTCTTCACATGGCAAGAAATCGCATGAAGCAACAAGCTGATCAGCACCATTCTAAGCGCACTTTTCAAGCAGGCGATATGGTTTTTCTTCGTCTCCACCCGTACAAGCAATCCTCCTTGAAACTCAAAGGGCATCATAAGCTCGCTCCAAAGTTCTATGGGCCATATCGGATTCTTCAGAAGATTGGGTCCGTTGCTTGTAAATTGGAACTTCCTCCTTCTTCCCGCATTCATCTAGTATTTCATGTCTCTTGTCTGAAGAAAGTTCTTGGCACCAACATCAGTGGACGAACTATTTTACCCGAACTGGATAATGAAGGATCCATCATTTTGGATCCAAAGGTCGTCCTCAATCGATGCACTCGTCAGCTTCGCTCTTGCTCTATCACAGAGGTCTTAATTCAGTGGCACAGCATGCAACCAGAGGATGCTACATGGGAACCACTCCTTTAGATTCAACAACAATTTCCACATCTAAAGCTTTGAGGACAAATATCTTTTTAAGGGGGAGGGGATGCTAGGAACCCATGTCTTTAGTTTGTTAGTATATTGTTGTTGGACGCATATGCTTTGTAAGTCATCCCGTAGTATTTGTTGATCCATAGTTTGTGTTATTGTTGTTGGTGCATATGCTTTGTAGTCGCCCGTAGTATTGTTGATCCATAGTTTGTAGTGGCCCATGGTTTTGACCCATAGTATTGGCTCCTAGACTTAGTCTATAAGTGTGTGTGAGGCCTATGAAGTCACCGTGAAGTTATTTGTATTGAGCTTGCTCAAAGGAGGTTGCCCCCTCGAAGTGGCCTACAATCAATAAAAGTGATTATGAGTTTTTTTATTCCTGCTATTTCGCATATTCTCATTAATTAATTGTTGCAAGTTCTTCACATTATCTCGCCACACTGCTCTTCCTGCCCACTGCCTACATTGAAACTTAAATTTCAAACTCTCTGTGTTTGCGAGTTTGGAGCTCTATTTTCTCTGAGGACAGAGGTTTGCTTTTGTTGAGGTGGAACTGAGAAGAGTGTTGGGTGGGTAGAGTAGTAAGATTGGTTTGAAGAATCGACTGCTAGTTTTTCAATTGGCAAGTATTTATATTATTCAAACCATAAATCTAAATCTGTAACAGAGCATGCTTATTCAGCCTCCGGGCTAAAAATCCATATCTTCCATGGTTGTCAAAATTCAATGCAATGACAGTTTGAAGCTCACAGTAATTTAAAGTCGCTGAACATTTTAGATTCTTCAAATTTCCAGAATTTATTTCCTTCAATTCCAAGTAGTTATCTTTTTACAGTCCATGAATATGAATTCACAACATTATATTTGCAAAATCGGACGTTACTCATTAATGTCGATTCCCGCTAGCTTGCATACGTTTTCTGTCTGGTGATGTAGCGTATTATTTTCATATATTCCATATTGTTTTCTACAAATCCTCTTGCATTTGGCTAGGTTTGTTGGAAAAATATAACAACAAATGAACTCGTAAAATTGAAACATTTTTTTCTTTTTAATATCATTTTGCAGTTAATATTCACTATACTATATTGATCTATGTAAATGTTAATACTTTATTTGAAATATTTGAAATTGATCATTTATGTGTTAATTTATATAATATTGATTACATTTCTTTTAATATAAATATATATAATTTAAGTATTTAATTTAATTGAATAAAATCAAGCAATCAAATAGCTTTAAACAATATTAAGGTATAATTGTTTGCCAATACAGTATCTTGGCTAGAAAAGTCCCATGTATTGCGTAGTTGGAAGCGGTGTATGACTCAAATTGTTGGATGCAATGAGAACACATGTGAGTCTTGCATACGATACCAAGGAATTTAGTTTCAGAGATAAAGCTAATAAAAATGTTCTTAAAATTTAAGCAAGATACCGTGTTGGAAAATGAATTTAACAGTGACAACAATGCAGATATTGATGCCATTAGTTGGAAAGATTCTGACTGCGATTAACCAAACAGAAACATTCTTTCATACTTTTGGGCCGAGACTGCGGTGAATGATATAGTAGCTTCTACTTCACCAAGTGTAGCACAGATCAATTCTAGAATAATCAAAGCCACGTGGCACAATCTGAACATTCCACGTGTCACCCTGGAGACTAGATTTTGACATTTGAATGAAAAAATTTATAGACGTTTTGCTACAAAGAGTTTGCCGTCAAGTCAAAATTTTGTCAATGAAAGCGAGGTCGCTCTATCGTAAGGTTGTTCCATTTCTGCGTGTTGGAAGTAGATGCTGAGGAGAAAGAGCATCCGCTCCTTCCTCCAGGGATGAATTTTTCGGAGTGGCTAAAGTAGATATCGGCACTCTAAACACATATTTCATAGGAACATTGCTTCGCACATTTTGTTGGAGAGTGGAAATATCCAAAGAGAAAGATCGGCCGCTCTTTCTCCAAGTTCTATTTTTAGAATTCCCTCATAAAAGAAGGGGCGGACGATCCTTCTTCTTCCCAATATTCTTTTCGTTATAGCTTGAGACTGCAAGAAGGGTCAATCGATCCTTCTTCGTCTTCACCATTCTGGATATCGTTCAATTTCTAGATAAAGGTTTTGAAAATTATCTACCAAACGAAGGGGCGCCTGATCCTTCTTCTCGAAAAACAGAAGTTGGGGAAAACAATTTTATATGTTATAACTTAGCCGTGCTCAGTATTATTCTGGTGTTCACCATTTTAGATATAGATGAATTGATGTACTAGCCTTCATAGGTTGAATAATTTTACAATTCCCTCATAAATGAACGTGCGGCCGACCCTTCTTCTACCCAGTATTGTATTCATAATAGTTCTAGACTGCAAGAAGGGTTGGTCAATCCTTCTTTCTTTTGCCATTCTGGATATAGGTGAATTGCTGGATATAGTTGTTCACAATTATCTCCTAAATGAAGGGGTGGTCGATCCTTCTCTTCGGAAAATGGAAGCTGGGACAAACATTTTTATATGTTAGAACTTAGATGATGTCCGAGTCCCTATTATTTACAGCGGAAGTTGGAAGCCGAGAATTTTCGACATAGCCTTCGTAGATTAAATATATTTAAATTTATTTCGTAAATGAAGTGTCGGCCGACTCTTGTTGTGCTCAGTATTCTTCCCTTGTTCACAATTTTGGAAATACATGTATTGATGGCCTAGCATTCGTAGGTTGAAGATTTTTAATATTCTATCGTAAATGAACGGGCGGGAGACGCTTCTTCTACCCAGAATTATTTTCGTAATATTTCTAGAATGTAAGAAGGGTCGTTCAATCCTTCTTGTGTTCACTTCTTCAACAAGAAGGGGTGGCCGATCCTACCATTCGGAAAATTGGAAGTCCGGACAGCCATTTTTTATATATTATAATCTATGATATATCTTTGTTTAAAATAAATATGATTGTTAATGTGCTCCTATTATTTTATATTTCATAAAACGCTTCTGAACTGGATTTTGGTTATGAACAATGTGTGCTGTTATTTTATATTTCAGATATTGTTTATGAAATGGATTTTGGTACTCAACAATGGGTGGACCTACTTTTGAATGGATTGAAAGTTATTGAAGGAATCTCGTTTCCAAAAAGAAAAATTTTGCATAATATCAGCATTAATGACAGATGTATCATTGTAAGTTACCAAGTCTTTGAATGCAAGTCTTCCATTGCCCTATCGATCAAAAGGTGCAGATACATTGTCAGAGATTGTTGGTGGTTATATTCAGTGGCATGTATCTGAGATCGTTAACCAAATTAGGTCCTCTCTTCGCGAGAACGAGGTGAATGATATACCAGCTTCTTCTTTGATGAGTGTAGCACATATCATAACAACTGAGAATGAGGTAAATGATATACCAGCTTCTACTTCGACGAGTGTAGCACATATCACAACAACTGAGAATAAATATTCTTTTATTATCAGAAAAGTTAAGTTGTTACATAAGTGTTCAGAAAGAAAGGATTTCATTTCCGTAGGTTTTGTAACAAATGTGGGTGAGACTGATTTTGTTGGGGGAACATTTTTGGGTGACTTCTCCTTTGGTATTCTGGTCGATGAAGTGGTGTTTTCTTGTATGGCATGTTGTCCAGGGGTGAATCTTTTGTTGTATGTCCGATTAAAAGAATCATCGATTTTAATACATAAACATTGCTTTATGTTCCAAGCGCTTTCAACAATAATCAATCTAAATCTGCTAGTTAATTTGATACATCAATGTTCTTTAAAGCCACAGTTTGTTGCTCGGGGATTAGTGTCAACTATTTTTAAGGGAGAAATTGTACAATTCAAAGTACTAGATGCTGGTGAGTTTGGTATTTTAGTTCATAAAGTCTTCCGCAATTGCAAGGATTGTGGTGTATTTGAAGGCTCTGTTATAAGATGGCCTGCAAACACTTTGCTTGACCTCGATAATGTTCCTTTGGATGTTATACATTTGGAATGTTTTTGAACAATGTCCTTTACAGATGGTCCTTCCAAGTACTCCCCATTGTGAATATACACATGTTAAAGGTAATCGAACAAGGCCATACAATTCTGTAAATGAGGTAGCACATATCATAACAACTGAGAATGAGGTGAACGATATACCAGCTTCTACTTCAACGAGTGTAGCACATATCACAACAAATGAGAATAAATATTCTTTTATTATGAGAAAATTTAAGTTGTTACATAACTGTTCAGAAAGAAAGGATTGCATTTCCATAGGTTTTGTAACAAATGTGAGTGAGACTAATTTTGTTGGGGGGACATTTTTGGGTGACATCTCCTTTGGTATTCTGGTCGATGAAGTGTTGTTTTCTTGTATGGCATGTTGTCCAAGGGTGAGCAGTGGATATACCATCTTCTTCTGAAATTTCTGAATGAAATTCAAGATCGGTAACTTACAGGCCTGCAATAAATCAGGGTGCACACCTTTCAAACATTGGCACCGAACATTGTTGCTCAAAGTTTTGTATATCAAAAATTCCACTTCGATCAATAGTTGAATGTGCTAAGAAATTTGATAGTTGAATGTTATAAATTCTATGGGATCAAATGCTCCTGTGGCCAAAGAAGGAGATGACAGAAAAAGAAGCTTGTTTACAATGAGATTAGACACAATAGATGTCTGTCAAAATGCATGGTATAAATGCCATCAGATAAAAAAGAGCACTTTGGGTAAGGCGATTGGTGATATTTATCAGGAATCAGATGCTAGTACTGTCATATTGGAACCGTCATGTTAAACTGTCACATTTTTTTCCAAAACTTATTTTTGATGGGCACTTTATTCTGTAAACCGTCATTAATTTTTGTGGGTCACTCTTAACAGAATTTAGATTTACATTTTACAGCTAACCTTTCTAATTTCTTTAATTTTTTTTCCATGATCATTAATTTGTTTGATAAGTTAACATAAATAACTTGGCATTAAAATAGAAAATTCCAAATTGTTAACTTGACACGTAACCATTGGACCTTTCTAAGCATATCATACCTGGAAATAAATGTACACATTGAAAATATTTTCAGCCATGACCATTTGCTATATAGTTAAAAAAATTATTTTCTATGTAAATGTGAAATTTTAATCAATTTTAAAATATATATTAATAAAAAATTTACTATGGACAGGTAATTATTTTATCTGCTGAAGGGCAAAATTTAAACCAAACCGTTTTTGGACGGGGAATATATATACTTAAAAAATGCTTAGATAGACAACAACAATGGGTTGTTGGTGCAGAAGAAAACATGAAAATCGATGTAAATAGGATCATATGGGCATGGTCACCAAGAAGGGCCTTGCAGTAGAAAAAATTAGAATAAACGAGAAGGGCTTTGCAGCAGTCAAGGCACAACGAGAAAATATGGGGAATATTGTTCAGAGTGGTGGATGTTCTCAAGGGTTGATAGTAGACAAAATTGGTTTCTAAATTTCTCTATGTGGCAGTTTTAAGCAACAAAATTGTTGTGTTTCTAAATTTCCACTTGGTCAACAAAAAGTTGTATTTTCTCATTTTCATTAAAGTTTTATAAAAGGAAAGATACAACTTATAGCCATTGGGATTGATAATGGATGGTTATTTGTTACAAAATTGTATTTGTGATAAGTGTCATAATTTGCGCACTAACTGTCGTTAAGTGTTGTAATTGTGCTTAAGAATAATTGGCCTTTAGAAGTGGTTTATCTACTGCACTTAAAATCAAGTAATTATCCTCAAAGTAACTACCTAAATACTAAAATATGATTCGCTATACTCAAACTGCCAAATTCAGTGGTGCTTATAGGAAAAAATATTCTATACGAGCCAATATTCTATGCGAGCCAACTATATTTCTAATACTGAATGTGCCAAATCAAAATGCCACGTGTCACAATATGATCGTTCTGCGTGTCACTCTGGGATATTAGATATCAACATTTAAAAAACAAAATTTATAGACGTTTTGCTTCAAAGACTATGCTGACTAGTGGAAGTATTCTCAGAGAAAGAGCGACCGCTCTTTCCCAAAGGTGTTCTATTGTGACGATTCCCTCGTAAATGAAGGGTCTGCCGACCCTTCTTATTCCAAATATTCTTTTCATAATAGTTTGATACTGCAAGAAGGGTCGTTCGATCCTTCTTGTGTTCTCTATTATGGATATAGCGGAATTGTTGGATAAAGGTTTTCACAATTAACTACGAAAAGAAGGGGCAGCCGATCCTTCTTGTCAGAAAATGGAAGTCGGGAGAAACCATTTTTTATAGGTTAAAACTTCCAAGGTGTTCTATTTTTAAAACTGCCTCATAATTGAAAGGTCAGCCGACCCTTCTTGTCGAAAAATGGAAGTCAGGAGAAACCATTTTTTATAGGTTAAAACTTCCAAGGTGTTCTATTTTTAAAATTGCCTCGTAATTGAAAGGTCGGCCGACCCTTCATATTCCCAATATTATTTTCATAATAGTTTGACACTGTAAGAAGGGTCGCTCGACCCTTCTTATTCCAAAAATTCTTTTCATAATAATTCGCCACTATAAAAAAGGTCGGTCGATCCTTCTTGTGTATTCCATTATGGATATAACTAAATTGCTGGATAAATGTTTTCACAATTCACTATGAAAAGAAGGGGCGGCCAATCCTTCTTGTCGGAAAACAGAAGTCGGGACAAATGATTTTTATATGCTATAACTTAGTCGATTGACTGGCTATTCGAAAAACAGAAGTTGGGACAAACGATTTTTATATGTTATAACTTAGCTGATTACGGAATCTTGGTTTTCGGTTTTGATATATTTTCTTTCCGCAACCTGCAACCCGCAATTGTGGATTGAAAATTACCGAAAGAATGTATATATTTATGAAATAAAACCCCGTAACCCTTCTTTTCCTTCTGGCATGTTTACGTTTTAACCATCGATTTGTCTTGATCCTGCGGATGAGATTACACTAGGTGATTAAAATCAAGTTTAGCTTGCCCGTTTAGCTTGTCAGTGTTACCACTAGCGTTGTCCTGGATGAAATTGGGAGGCTCAATTTCTAAAAAGAATGGAGAAAGCCTACGTGGTCTGAGCAAAATAGAATCATCTGGGTAGGTATTGACGGCCTCAAGGGTGAACTGATCAAATCCCAAGCCCGAAAATTTGCAAGGAGATTAAATTGCTGAGGTCCACCTACAGTTACATATCTGTGCAAATAAACGGTCTAGATCGGCAGTGGTGAATATCTACAGTCATGAGCACGCTTCGCGCAAAAAGAGTGAGGTGTTCTAGATGGAGGCGGGAGGTTTATCCCACAAGCATCTTAAGTAGCAGATCAACGGCCAATGGAGCAGATCGATGGTCAGGAACTACTTCTCTGATACGACATGCGTGGAACAAACAAAATTTCAGATCCACGAACTTTTGGTAGAGGCCCACGGGTTTGGACGGCGCAAATCTGAGGAGGCCGAGATCTATGGACGAGGTTTTGTTCACGGATCTAACTTGCACGAAACATCAATGCAAGCCAAATCTGTGAAGTTGGTAAAATTTGCAGCATTTGACGGCCAGGATTCGAGGTGACATGTGGTGGGATTTGAGGCCACCAGGGATCAGGAAAATGGATGGCCAGGGAAGCTTCCACGCCGCAGGAGATGCAGGGGTGATAGAAAAGGATAAATAATATAAAAAACTCGCCTGCACGGAGAGTCGGATTCCTATTTTGCATCTGAAAGCGACTGGAGCAAGCTGTGAAGAAATAGACAGGTCAACCAGGGGCCCATAGAAACACTGTTTACAGACAGAGATGTAGAGGTCTATGACACTATGATGATCGATGATCCCATGGAAACTGTAAAAAACAAGCTGAAACTAGTTAGGGAGCGAGGTATAGACGTGCACCAGGTCCACCAGTCATATTTCCATCTGTTTACAGTCGGCCAAACCCCTGCTTTTCCTGAATTTGTTAAATGGTGCACCTCTAACTACTCTTCTACTGAGAGAGAAATCATGGATGCTTCCAATTCCAATATCCTTTGCGAAATCGACACCCAAACCCTTAGAAAATCCCTGTCAATCCCAAAAGAGTTTTTCCAGAAAGCTATAGGGTATACCGAGGAAGCCCTAATCCGATTTTTTAGACAATCCCCTGTTGAAGTAAAACAGAATTTCTACAGGTCCTGTCTGAATCCTACTGTCCAAATACAAGAGTAGGATTTCACAGCTGAATCCAGACTATTCACGGAAGAATCCAGAGGTGTTATCGCCATGATGAGCCAATTCCTAGGTCTAGACTCTGATATGTATGTCACAGAACCTCTAATAAGTTTGCTTTTTGTCCTAGGAACCTACCCCCTGGAATCATATGAACCAAGCCAGTCTACCCAATGAGCATGCCTCAGGTTTGATGAAGTTTTGGTTGAAAGTATACACTCCCAGCTAAAGAATTTCCAGGAAACAAGGATTTTCAGATTTCATTCCTACTTACTAAAAATGTTCCTGGCATTCAATGAGGAAAACTTGCAAATGTCTAAGGTACTACTTACTCGGGATATGTACACTGATTACACCAAGTTCCATGATAAGCTCATGTCTGAGGTTTATTAGGTCATTTTCCAAAAGAAGTTGCCTAGAGTATTACCAGAAATACAGGAGTTACTACAACTTTCTCCTGAGAAGAGGGTCGGAGATTGGTTCCTTTCAGAGCATGGTACAATCATCAGAGTTTATGGGTTTGCTTATGCACCCTACGTGCTACCAGTTTTCCTGACCCCCAAAATGTTTGCATTAGAATTCATCAAACAAAAATTGAAGGCAGAAGTTGAGCACTTTCTAGATCATAGAAAGGGCTCTGATATTGTGTTTCCATGGACTGTAGGTCCATTCTTAATCAAAAACAAAGGAGCTCTTACATCCATCGAATGCAAGATAAAGGAGATGGGTTTCAAAACAGAAGCACCCTTAAACTATGATCCCCACCACATCATTTCCAACAGGAGGAAGGAAAGCAACAGGAAGGCTTTTGTGCATTTTGAAATTCTAGGCATGGCAGAAGCTGCACATTTACTGGAATGTCCTAGTAGGAGCCAGATGGAAATAGACACACCTGAGAGCTCCTCCCTGCTGACACAAGGGAACACACCCACAGTGCATGGCTCTTCTAGCCTAGTCCTATCAGTGTCAGCAGCCATGCCTATGGCCATCAACTTAATAAACTCCATCAAGGAAGCTGACAGTGTCCCTATGGACACAGAAGGGGAAGCTGAGAGAGCCCCAAAGAGGTAGAAAACTGACGAATATAAGCAGCAGCTAGTACCAGTGGGGACTTGTAAAGTAAAAAAGAAACAAGTGGATAAGCTACCAGCATTTGAGATCAAAGAGTATGTGTTTAACCCAGCAGCCACTCATCCTGCTGCCTTAAGAAAGACTAGAGATGAGTTGATAGATGAATACAAGGTGGACTCATAAGCAGCCTCAGAGGATTCCAAGTTATATACTGAACTAAGGCAAATTTCAAGCAAAGAAATGTCTCTAGTGACTAGCAGGAGCCTCACTAAGAACACCCTAAGTTTGGCCTTGGCCACCAAGATCAAGGCCACTGAGCTAAGGATGAATTTAGAAGACATCCCTGTCCCAGTTGTAATAAACTTGCACAAAGAAACTGGGGATGTTATTTATACTAAACTGTTGAGGACAGCTTTGAAGCTATCAAAGGTACAGTTTAGTAAGAGTAAGGTTGCCAGCCAGCTCAAGCAGGAAAAGATGGAAAACAAATCTCATAAGGAAAAGATCAAGAAATTGCAGGGTGACATAGTGGCCACTGAGGGCCAGCCTGATAAAATAGCCATTATTCAAAACCTACTCAACGAAAAAGACAACATCATCCAATTTCTAAAAAAGGGGTTGAAAATCCCCTCTACCCAGTTAGTAGCAGTCTTTGAGCTAACAAAACTGGAGGAAAAGAAGGAGAAGTTGCAGACTGACTTGACAGACTGTAGGGCCAAGCTATTGAAGCTTGAAGCGAAGGAAAAACAATGGCAAATAGATATAGCCACTATGGTGGCAAGTGAGAAAATATCAAAGGCCAAAGTGGAAGAGCTTGAGAAGAGACTATAGCAGAAAGAGCAAGAAGTAGAAAGCATGGCCACACTATCCATAGAGGCTAGTGATTTCTCCCTGGTAGGGGCTATAGCCAAAGCTAGTCTGGAAGACATGGAAATAACAAGATTAAAAAAGCAGAATGTGAATCTGAAAACCCTGAAGGGTAATGCAGAAAGAGAAAAGGAGGCTTGGGAATCCAAGAACCAGGAGTTGCAATGTAAATATGATGAGTTAGCAAGACAATCTAGAGGTCAGGCAGGTCATCTGGGATGGCATTATTGAAGAAGCAGGAAAATTGAGGCCCTTCCTCAATTTTGTCTTGGACAAGGAAACAATGATCAAATTAGCCAAGAGTAGTGTGACAGCATAAAATGAGAAATTGAACAAAAAACTTGTAGAGTGTACTGAGAATGCCATCAAATTCCTGAACGGCTTATCTGAGGAATAGGTCAAGACAACTGGTGTAACAGATAGGGTTTTCATCATCATTGGAGCCAAAAAAGTGATGCACAAGCACCAGCAGGTAAAGGCTATTCAAGCTAAAATAGATGTCATGGCACAGCAGATCAAGTATTTCAAGGACATGTTTGACCCTTTGTTCAAGAAAGGGTTACCTCTCTTTTGGGAGGAGGATGGAACAATGCTCATAGAAGAAGAATATAAGAAGAAATTGGCAGGATGTAAAGTGCATTTCAACGATTTTGCAGGTGTGGATCAGTTGCTATCAGGGAAGACAGTGGTGGAGAAAATGGAAAAGGATTTTGAGTTAAGCATGATGTTCAAGGAGGCTAGTGCACATCTGCGAAGCTACTCTTATAGGGACCACACTAAGATCTGAGTCTTAATGAAGGAGTTGGCCACCTCAGATCTGCCAGCTGCCAAGCTATGGAAGCTCATTGAGAAATATGGGAAGGGAAAGCTGATATTGAACCGCTGAAGATTCGTTGATTGTGGGATAGCAGCATGGAGGAAATATTCGCTAAAGCATTTTGTTTATTTTGTTAGAGTCTGTTGTCTTTCGGTAAAAATGCTCAGTAATTTTGTAAAAGGCAATTGAGCCAGTTTTACCAGCATTGTCATTTTGTTGTAACTAATTCCAGAGGGTGGCGAACCTGTTTGAATAGGTGTCACCTACATTGTAACAACTTCCTGTTGAGGCAGCTCGAGCCGGAAGGCTCTGAGCATCTATGTAAGCAATGTAATAGAAGGAGAAAGGGTTGGAAACTTTTGTTGGACTCGTGAATTCCCTGTGTTATTAAGCACTCTGAGATATATTTTAATAAAATCTGGCTAGGCCGAGCAAGGTTTTCTATTAGATATTCTTGTTTTATTCGTCTTACAGTCTGTTTACTTCTTCTCTTCTGTGAATTTTTCTCTCGCTGTTTAATTCATACTGTTATGCTTTTTCATGCTTTGATAAGTGTTGTATTGGGACAGAAGTCATAAATATTATTCTCTGTTGCTTTCATTTCAAGCATCCACTACCATTTTCTTCTAAAGTCGGTATAGAATTCATTATCATAAGCTCTATATTGATGGGTTGTTCATATATTCTTCTTTAATCACCAAACAAAAACTCTTTGACTGTGAGCGGGTGGCTATCCTGGCTCTGATTAGTTTTCTTTGCAAAGCACTGTCATGTTTAATCATATCCTGCCTCCTACCTCTGATTAGTTTGATCTACAGTTTGGATTTGTCTTTACTCATGATCTATGTGTGTTTTATGATCTAAGTGTTTCCTGCAAATGATTAACATAAATTAATAAATTCATGTTAATTTTTGAATTAGCATTCCAGCTACAGGGTAATCTTGCATGTGCCTAATCCTTAAAACTACTATGAGTGAATTTTCATTTCCTGATTGTGTTGTGGTTAAACCCGCATTAGTAACTTCACTATACTCAATGTGCCAAATCAAATAAAAAATAGTAACCTCCCTATACTCAGTGTGCCAAATCAAATATGCCATGTGTCATAATATGATCATTCCATGTGTCACCCTAGGAATATACTAGATATCAACATTTTAACAACAAAATTTATAGACGTTTTTCTTTAAAGACTTTGCTGGCAAGTGGAAATATTCTCAAAGAAAGAGTGGCTACTCTTTCTCCAAGATGTCCTACTATTACAATTCCCTCCTAAATGAAAGGTCGGTCGACCCTTCTTATTCCAAATATTATTTTCATAATAGTTCGACACTCCAAGAAGGGTCGATCGATCCTTATTGTATTATCCATTATGGCTATAGCTGAATTCCTTATTGTATTATCCATTATAGTGGCATATCACTTGGCCTCCGGTTCCAATGGTGGTTCAATAAATCACTACTGGCTCATGAAGAATATGTTGGGGAAGATTCTAGACAAAAGTCTAGCTAATCTCGACGCCACCTTTTCTTGGAGCCAGCACGTGATTGTAAGTCAAAGCCCGGTCCAGGCCGACTCTACTAACAAAGGCGATGGCGGCCCTTCTTGTGTCTCTATGGCCCTACTACACTCAATGTTCCAAATCAAATATGCCATGTCGCACAATATGATTGTTCCACATGTCACCATAGGATACTAGATATCAACATTTTACCAACAAAATTTATAGACATTTTGCTTTAAAGACTTTGCTGGAAAATGGAAATATTCTCAAAGAAAGAGCGGTGGCTCTTTCTCCAATGTGTTCTATTGTTACAATTCCCTCCTAATTGAAGGGTCGGCCGACCCTTCATATTCCCCACATTATTTTCATAATAGTTCGACACTGCAAGAAGGGTCGGTCGACCCTTCTTATTACCAATATTCTTTTCATAATATTTTGACACTACAAGAAGGGTCGATCAATCCTTCTTGTGTTCTCCATTATGGATATAGCTGAATTGTTGGATAAGCGTTTTCACCATTAAGTACAAAAATAAGGGGCGGCCGATCCTTCATGTCGAAAAACGGGTTTCGGGACAAACCATTTTTATATCTTATAACTTAGCCGATTGACTTGTTATTCTAACAATGACTTGAATATTTTAGACATTCATTTTTTCACATTAAAATTTGAGAACATTTATGAAATAAAACCCTGCAACCTTTATTTTCCTTCCTGCATGTTTAAGTTTTAACCATCGATTTGTCTCGATCCCGCGGATGAGATTACACTAGGTTATTTAAATGAAGTTTAGTTTGTCTATTTTTTTACTATTTTTTTGAAGTTGCGGGAAGCTTTAAGTTTTTCCACCAAGTCGTTTTCATCCTGCAATCCTGCTTATTGCTTATTGTGGGAAGACTTTGTAAATAGATTTTGAACTTTTCATTTCACAACCCTTAATTGCGGATTGCGGAAAAGTGGTTCAAGTAATAAGGTGTGTTGTGTGGCCTCGCAACCCGCAACCCGCAATTGTGGATTGCGAAAGATTATTTGAATTATAAAAGGTTGTTTGTGCTCCTGCATCCCGTAACCGGCATTTGCGGATTGCGGATTGTGGGAACCTTTTTATTGTTAGTTTCCTAGGTTGCGATCCCGCAACCCTCAACCCGCAATTGCGGATTGCGGATTGGGGGAACAATGTACATAGTTCCAAAATAAAACTCCCGCAACTTGACCCTACATCCCGCAACATTTAATCTCATTCGTTGATTCGTTTTCATCCTACGGTCTAGATTTGGCCCATCGAAAAGCAATAAATATGTGATTTTCCCTATTTTTCCTTGTCATTTTTACTTTCGGAAATTACCTTCCTGCTTGAATTTTACTGCAAAGTTTTTACTGTGTATGTTACCCATTACTTTCAACTGAAACAGGTTGGTTTTGCTCATTCCTCTTATTCAATAATCTACTGTTTCGAGATTTTGAATTGTTTTTTTATATTTGTTCATTCGTTTATCAGAAACCCTCCAGTTTCAAACATGTCGAGCAATACACATTGTAAAACTGCTCAGAAGGATTTACTGAACAAAGACCCAAATTTTGGTATTTTCTCGGACACTAGTAATAAAATCACTGAAACCTATCAGCTAGATTGGTCTAGAATCTATTCAATTTTCGATAATGATGACCTATCAGACATTCAGAATGACCAGCTGGCGTATGAGAAAATTAGGGATTCCCAGCTTCATGCCATTGATTCCAGACCCGCTATCTTGCCTTAAACTGATGCGGTTAAATGGATTGTGGACCACGCTAACCCTAAAGACCGATCCTTTAATGACAGTGTAGAGCCACAATTGGCTACCTTCCTCCCTAAGGATTTCATCAAAGCTTATGCTCTTAAATGGTCTATGCAACCCCTTAACGCTGAGTTCATGGAATCTTCTAAGACCAGGTACAATTTCAACAAAATGTTGAAGTCATGGATGAATAAACCTGACAGTTTCATCCGTAAGGTTGATAACTTGTACCCGGTTTCCTAGTTTAGAGAACCTTATTCCCTATTGGCTACCATGTTATGCAGACTCTATGGTCTCCCAAACTGTTCTGTATTTAAAGCTGAGTGGGATCCTGTAGCCCATCATGTTCTAACGACTGTTGAGTCATTCCCTTGGGTGTCAACCTTGTCTTTTGAACTCAAAACAGCCATTCAACCATATCAGAAGGCACTGGCTGTGAAGAAGCCACATTTCTTCTTTTCAGCTTTTGTCGTTGATATATTTTGTCCAGAATTCCAATATTCCAACATGGGATGGAATTGCACTCCATCAGATCCTCCTGTCCATATTTATCATTCAGCATTATGAGAGAACAATTATATTCCTTTCATATATGACATTTGTGATCACTTCTTTGGAAGTATTTACTTCAAAATCTTCAGAGAACAGGCTCCTGCTTTCTCAGTTGATGCCAGAACCTTCATTGCCACAATCGGTGACTGGTATGTGTGTGAATCCTTCTCATATGTCAGAGTTTGGGGAGGCAATACTGTTCATCTGCTACCCAGGATAGTTCCTGATAGATTGGTCATTGAAGAGGTTTCCTATCAAACTGTTACCAATGGTGTGTATTTAAAGCTAAGTGGTCCTAAGAGGAAGGCGTGGCCTAAGTTCCCCTTGAACCTTGGGCCATTGGCCATCCCAAATTCAACTTGGGCTATAGTGTTGGGTGACAAAATTGCTGCTTTAAAATTGGGTTCTATGACCAAAAGAAGACATGATCCTAAAGGTGTTCTAAATGCCCATTTCAAGCACAACCATGTGAGGGGAGGATTTGTTCATGAAGAACTTCCTAATGACTCCATCTATCAGGGATTAAATACCTTTGATGAAGTCTTGGCAAGGGCTAAGAGTAAAGATGAACAGAACCATATAATGCAGTATCAACATGACCTTAAGACTATGGTTTTAAGCTGCAGAGCAATGGAACTAAACCTCATTGAGAAAGCAAGAAAGGATAGAGAGGAGAAAGAAGGTCAGAAAGCACCTACTCCACTAATGCTGACCTGCAATAAAGGGGATAAAGGAAAAGGTCTCGTGGAATATGTTCAAGAGGTAAAGACTGTTGAACAATTGAAGGTATTGATGCAAGCATCATAGCAATAAAAGCAGAAGTTAGCTCAGATGACTTCGATGCTAAACACTCAAGTAGTTGCAGCTCCTAAGATTACTGTTGATATTCAAGTGACTGTTGCAGTTACTCAAACTGTCACCAAGCCAGCCAAAAGGCAGAAAACTCAGACTTCTGCATCTCAAATATTCCCTACCTTCAATATTAGTGACAGTGATGTTGAAGATGAGGTACATTCTTTTGTGCCTGTGATTGAGGAAGTAACTGAAACTTCACAAAGAATTACATATTTATTGAATGCTATTGAAGTGGACGATTCTGTCCCAGACCCTCAGTTTCTTGAAACTACCCCTGCTGCTAACACCACAACCTCAGCACTTCTACTTCCATCTATTCAAATTCTTTCAACTTTGTCATCTGGGGTAGCACCTCCATTCCCCATATCCCATCTTTTCCATACTCTAACTACCATCACTGCTCCATTCCCAACCATCTTCATTCCACTTCCTATTTTTCCATCTACTATTGTAGAGATCTAGTCTTTGACTGTCCTTCTGCAATCACCTCCATTCATTTTATCACCACCAGCTACTAATGAGCAAACTGCAGTACCTCCTTCTTCATTACCAGCTGATGATATCCAAATTCCACTTTTTGAAGCCTTCACTTCAATTCCATCCCCAACTTCTGTACCAGCAGTTATTCAAAATATCCCTTCCACCCCAACTACTTCCCAAATAACTATGTCTATACCTGCTCCTTCTACTACTCAGACATCTTCATTGGTTTCAATAGTAAATGTGACTTCATCATTTACTGAATTGGTAGCTGAGCTTGAAGAAGACATTGTAGTCCCTCTTGGAGATTACTTCTATAGCAAAGCTTCCAAGTCAGTGGTAAGAAAAAGTAAGAAGAGAAGCAGGGATCAAGGTGGATTGGAGGCACCTACTCCTAATCAAATAATTTGGAGCAAGTAGTCTGATGACATACAGCAAGAAGCATTGGATGATGCTGCAGCCATGGGTGCTTTTGCAGGTGCAAACTATGATTTAGTGACAACACTGAATAGGGAGATTGATTTAAATAAAGAAGAGCTAAAGAAGCTTGAAGAGAAATTGGCCAAAACCAATGAGGAACATGAATCTTATGTTACTCATCTCAAGAAGGTATTTGAAGATATGTTTGAAGATCTGCAGTTGAAAAATACCTCTCTCCAAGTTAAATTACATGATGCATAAGTTGTAAATGTTGTCAATACACAAAGGATAGTTGTGCTAGAAAAACAATGTGAGGCTGCAACTGCAAGTGCATCCTCCTCTGCATTCTCTAGGTTTTCCCAGCTGGAGTTTAAGGATTTGGCCATTCAGGTCGATGATGAACACTATAAGCTGCTAGTTGATTTGTTTCACACCTTGAATGATATCCATGAGACTCACATTGTTTTTGGGAAGATGTCTGTTACTCTTGATCAGCAGGTAGCCAAAAGATAGCAGGCCTTTAAGGCCAATGAAGATATTGTGGAATGGCAGAGGTCCATTAAGGAGAGACCTGAGAATATTCCTACTCTCACTAGTTTCCAACTAAAGAAAATCAGAACTGCGTTGCGCACTTGGCATGATCTAATTGATAAGGTTGGAGATACTATCCAGAAAGCACAAGGTGTTTGCGGAAGGAGATGGTACATTATGGATAGCATCATGGAGAAGTTGCAGTTCCCTACCATGGACCTCATTGAAAGCGCTTGTCCATTGAAGTTGATGCTAGAACAGGTTGAACGTCGATGCGAGGAAGCTAAAGAGAAGATCCAGCACCTCGAGCATATCAAGATTGATGACGTGGATCAGTTATTCAGGCAAGATGTTTCCATTTAGGGAATGATCCACATTTTTATTGGTATTTGGCATAATTTTGCTAAAAATGAGTTGAAACTTTTACATGTGATGCCCAGCTAGGGCTTGAGTCAGTCAATTATCCAAATATAGATGAATTGTTAGAAATTGCAGCCAAGTGGCAAGATTTTCTTGGCCGTTAGCCTAGTTCGATTTTTTAAATCCCTGTGTTTTGGGGAATTTATCCTTTGTAAAAAAATTGTAATTATTATTTAAAGGGTAAATCTCTCGTAGGCTAGGGATCATGATGGAATTTGGAGGATAAAATCAGCAGAAGAGACTGGGCATACTCTGGTTAATGCGGGGCTTGTAATTTCTTGCAAACTTTCAATAATACAGTTATGTTATTCTCTTGCATACTGTTTTGTCTATTAATCAAATTTCTTTGATCAATATTGATTTTCACTTTCAGGTTGTTTATCAATATTGTTTAATCTTTTGCAATCTATAATTACATTGATCTACAGTTTTGATTTTTCTCTGCTTATGATCTGTGTATCCTTAATGTTTTAAAATAATTTATTCAATTAAAACTTTTAGCTATTTCTACAAATGGTTTTTACAGAAAATTATAATTGATGTTAATTTTTCAATTGACATATCAATTACAGGTCAATCTTGAATGCACTTGAACCCTTAATTTGCCATCAGTTAACTTTAATTGGTTGATAGTAATTTGAGCAGATAAGTAATTAATCTCCTTTACAGTGTTCATGAATGTTGATTTTCACTTCAAATTCTTTATGAACACTGTTTAATTTTTGCAATTAATAATCCATACATTGATCTACAGTTTGGATTTGTCTTTACTAATGATCTGTGTGTCTTTTATGTTTTAAGTGAATTTATTTAATTAAAACATTTATCTATTTCTGCAAATGATTAACATAAATTAATAAATTCATGTTAATTTTTCAATTAGCATTTCCAACTACAGGGTAATCTTGCATGTGCCTAATCCTTAAAACTACTATCAGTGAATTTTCATTTCCTGATTGTTTTGTGGTTAAACCAACATTAGTAACCTCGCTATACTCAATGTGCCAAATCAAATATGCCACGTGTCTCAATAAGATCGTTCCACGTGTCACCCTAGGTAGCAAATATCAACATTTTAACAACAAAATTTATACAATTGTTGCTTTAAAGACTTTGCTGGCAAGTAGAAATATTCTCAGAGAAAGAGCGGTCGCTCTTTCTCCAAGGTTTTCTATGGTTACAATTCCCCCCTAAATGAAGGGTCAGCCGACCTTTCTTATTCGCAATATTCGTTTCATAATAGTTTGACACTGCAAGAAGGGTCGATCGATCCTTCTTGCATTCTCCATTATGGCTATAGCTGAATTGTTGGATAAAGGTTTTCACAATTAACTATGAAAAGAAGAGGCGGCCAATCCTTCTTGTCGTAAAACGGAAGTTGGACAACCATTTTTATAACTTTTCACCTTACATTTTGAACATTTACAAATGCAAATTTCAATTTTCAAATAAAAAATTGAATTTTCTGATTTGAAATCCACACATTTCAAATCAGAAATTGCATTTTTTAATTTTAAATTCACAGTTTCCAAATGAAAATTGTCATTTTTTTATTTGAAATTCACCCTTTTCAAATCAAATTTGCATTTTTTATTTGAAATTCACAGTTTTCAAATCAAAATTTGCATTTTTTGATTTGAAATTCACACTTTCTAAATTGAAATTCATAGTTTTATAACAAAAAACTACAATTTTAAGGTTCATAGGTAGTCAAAAAATACACTATTTGAATTGAAAAACACACTTTTCAAAGACAATATTGCCACTTTCAAAACCTGTTTTTGCACTTTAGAAAAGTTGATATTGACACTTTCAAAGGCTAAAGTTGCTCAACGTTTTAGATTGTCCTTGTCAGTCGCTGAACGTCGACGGCATCTTTTATTCAAACAGATGTAGGCTCGTTTGAAGGGACGGTAGTGGAGTTGTCGCATATAATACTCTGCAGCTCAATGCTTAGCTTTCGCCATCTACACCTCTATCAACCATCATGACAATACTATCAACCATCATGACAGTACTATTCGGACATATGCAGGCTGGTTTGAAGGGACGGTGGTGGAGGATGACACGGAGCAGGGGTCAGCCAGACGCCCTGTAACATCATGCCTCCAATAAATTACACCCTCAATCATTATGTTGATGTCGGTTTACACAATTCATTTCTATCATTGCTTCCTTACGCATAACTGCCTCTGTGCTGAAGGCAATAATTTTGGTTGTACCGCGTTGCCAAGCAAGTACTGCAAATTGATTTTCAATTGTACGAGATGGCCTTTTAAATCGATTTTGAGTCATTCAATCTCTAGAAATCCATTAATGGAAATCCTCTCGTATGTGTGGGCTTCTGTGAAAATATCTGGGAGTCAAGTCGGCTCTCCACCCTGCTTTCCATAGAAATTCCTATAAATATTTTCAATGGAGTAGGCGACCTCCATTCGAGAGACCTGCAATTTAAAGCTTGGCT
This sequence comes from Larix kaempferi, assembly GCA_027924585.1. Classification (NCBI taxonomy): domain Eukaryota; kingdom Viridiplantae; phylum Streptophyta; class Pinopsida; order Pinales; family Pinaceae; genus Larix; species Larix kaempferi. The sequence goes on from BSBM01000030.1 coordinate 16,442,337, forward strand.
GAACTTCTGGGTGGATTTCTAGTGGTTCAATTTTTTTAATTGGTATATCATGGCTTCCCGTATGAGGGCATGTAGACACAGGGGATCCAACAGGGGTGTAGGGTCTTCATGACCTAGGGGGGAATTTGCTCTCAGGGAGAAGGCTCGTCTCAATAGCACACCATGGGGATGGAAGAGTCTGCCTCACAGACCTTCAATTAGGAGGCTCAGTATCTAGAAGAGATGCCTGCTCCGATAGAGGCGCAGATAGAACACCGCGAATTATCCCTTCTCCGGGAATACGAAGCCCACTTGGGCCAGAAATTAATCTCCAACCTCTATTGGGTGGTGAGGATCTTGCTCACTCGTGAAATTCAAGCGAGGAACCAGCTGGCTCACAGCCTCCGTGAAGCCCTCCAAATTATAAAAGGCGGCCAACAAACTCATTCGGTCGGTGTTCGCTTGCTCAAGTCTGCTCTAAAAGATTACATGGATACCTCAAGGGACTTCCCTCATGAAGAACCAGTTTCCCCAAGGGGGGAGCACCCTGCTCCCTGATTGGTCTTCCCAGTCTACATTCATGCCGGTCTTGGTGGTTAGCGTCCGGCTCGCTGGTGGCTCGCTAGCTCACTTTTTTTTCTATGTATTTTTCCATGTCTTTGGAATTTCAGTCTCGGTGCAGACTCCGGATGTTAGCGTGGTTTTTTTATGGGGGCTGCTCGGTCAATATTCAATTGTTAGAATTGGTCAATATGGACCATTGAATAGCATATAAATAGAAGTGAACTGTAAGCCTAAGGGTAGATTAGAAGAGAGAGAGATAGTGGAGAAATCCTCTTTTTGGTTTAATTTGGATCCGCAGCATTATGTTTTGACTGTTCCTATGACGGGTTTACCATAGAGTTTAATGAATGCATGAAGATGTCTGATTATTGTTCTAATTCTGTCTATGTCTCTGTCTCTATGTGGTGGTGAATGTTGCATTATGTCTATTATGTTGTGGATTGAATGATAATGGTTCATGCGATTAAGTAGAATGGATATGTTGTTGTGAATGTTTACTTTATGTTGAATCTGCGAATTGCTTACATAATATGTGAATGATTAGTAAATAGTATGCTGTCAAGTTGATGATATCTGGTTAACTTTCTGCGATAAGAGATATGTGGGTAAAGCATATTCTCAACGCCACTGCGGAAACTTGGTTCCTGCAACACCCTCCGTAGGTGTTGCTGGTAAGGGTAACTCCTTTCCGGGATGGTGTATAAGGGATTGTTGGTGCCTGTTGACGACAGTGAGAACCCCTGTCGAGAAGAGTTGAGTCAACACAGGTTTTATCTGCAGTTAACCTGGTTGTATGCTCCTCAGTTTGATCTACTCTAGCTTTTTGACCATACTCAATATGGCACGAGCTGCTGAGCGCTTGTCTGTAATTGTATTCAGTAATTGTGTCTTCCATTTTGATTCTTTCCAACTTGTTGGATGCACCAACATTTTTTTTTAAATAGAAACATTTTACTTTTTCTTTTTTCTTTTTTTAAATCGAAACATTTTAGTTTTTAAAGAGAAACATTCTTTCCTTTTTGTTTTTTTAAATAGAAACATTTTACTTTTTATTGCAATGGTGTAGACACAAAATCAGTGACAATTATATTCAACACTGATTCCATGTATAATTTCAAAAACAAGCAACACATGCATGCATTCCCAGACACACCATAAAGCTAATTAAAATTTAAGCGGGATACTATGTTGGAAAAGGACATTCCCAGACGACAATGCAGATAGTGATGCCATTAGTTGGAATGATTCTGACTGCGATTAACCAAACAGAAACATTCTTTCTTTTTGTTTTTTTTTTAAATAGAAACAATATACTTTTGGGTCTTCTCAAAGTTCCAAATCAAATATGCCATGTGTCACAGTATGATTGTTCCACATGTCACCCTAGGATACCAGATATAAATATTTTAACAACAAAATTTATATAGTTTTTGCTTTAAAGACTTTGCTGGCAAGTGGAAATATTCTCAGAGAAAGAGCGACCGCTCTTTCTCCAAGGTTTTCTATTGTTACAATTCCCTCCTAAATGAAGGGTCGGCCGACCCTTCTTATTCCCAATATTCGTTTCATAATAGTTCAACACTGCAAGAAGGGTTGGCTGATCCTTCTTGTATTCTCCATTATGGCTATAGCTGAATTGTTGGATAAATCTTTTCACAATTATCTACGAAAGAAGAGGCGATCGATCCTTCTTGTCGGAAAATGGAAGTCGGGACAAACAGTTTTTATATGTTATAACTTTTCACCTTAAAACTTTAAACATTTAGAATTGGAAATTGCAATTTACAAATAAAAAATTCCCCGTATTATTTTCATAATATTTTGACACTGCAAAAAGGGTCGGTCAACCCTTCTTATTACCAATATTCTTTTCATAATATTTCGACACTGTAAGAAAGGTCAGTCGATCCTTCTTGTGTTCTCCATTATGGATATAGTTGAATTGTTGGATAAAGGTTTTCACAGTTAACTATGAAAAGAAGGGGCAGTCGATCCTTCTTGTCGAAAAATGGAAGTTGGGACAAACTATTTTTATATGTTCGACCGACCCTAGCTATTCCCAGTATTGTTTTCACAATAGTTGAACACTGCAAGAAGGGTTAGTCGATCCTTCTTGTGTTCTCCATTAATATTGGGCATTGGTCATAAATGAATCCAATATCAATTTTAGCATAAAATTGGTGAATAATTAGATGCGGTAAACTAGAGCATAAACATATGAATTCTGATTTAATATTACTTTCATCCAAGCATGAAGAATAACACTATGGAAAATATCTACTGGAAATAACAACTAACAGAGAAAGGAAGGAAATTTACAGACACACATAATTTACTGCAAATAACAATTAACAAAGAAAGGAAGGAAATTTACAGACTGTCATTGCGGGAAATAAAAATTAACAGAGAAAGGAAGGAAATTTACAGACTGTCATTAATGAATAGTTTTTCATCAGTTGTACAATTATATTTAACACATTCCATGTATAATTTCAAAAACAAGCAACTCATGCATGACTTCCCATACACACTATAATGCTAATTACAATTTAACATTGATTGACACGATGGTTTGACATGTTCTCTGAAGTGGTCGAACGGAGGACCTAGTCGGGTGGATGACCTAAGATCCTCCAACATCTCCCCCACAAACAATCTATTTCTTCATCCCGAAGAAATCAGAAAATAACTGGAGTTGAATGAACAGAACGTTGCTGACTATGAAAGCACGGTCCTTCTACCTTCTACTTGGCGCAGTAAGAAGAATTTGACAGAATGGTCTAGTACTAAAACAACATTCGACGACTACTACAACTGTTGATGACCGCATGTGACGACGGCTCCATCCCATCCTTACATCCATCTATCGCAGATCTATCTCACCGGTCACATTGTCAGGTCGAATTATTGCCCGTCATCACATGTATTGTTCCATAGTTGCATATTCTTGTTGGATTTTAGTGATTATAAGTTTTGCGGGCGAATTCATATCCTCTGTTAGAAAATGATGGCTCCATTCCGTCCATATATCCATCAATGGCAGACCTACCAATCTCTTCCGGTCATGTTGTCAGATGCCTAACATTCCAAGATCAGCATTTCTATGTACAAATGATGGTTCTTAACAGAGATGAAATGGGTTGCTTCACAACTACGTTAAGCTTTTCGTTGAATTATTTCACGTAGTTGAGTATAAGTTTTTCCCACGAACCTTACGTCTCCATCCCCTCCTCGTTGCATACCCGGGAACATAATGACAAATCCATGCATACCCAGGAACATAATGACAAATCCAGTTATTGAAAGAAGAGTGACGGACGAAAACGTGATTGGTTCCAAGGAACATAATGACAAATCCATGTATTGGGACTTGGCTCGAAATGCCCATATATCAACTACGGGCAATAAAATAAATGAAAATTTTAATGTAGTTGTGAAGCAACCCATTGCATCTTTGTTAGGAACCATCATTTGTACACAAAACTGCTCACCTTGGAATGTTAGGCATCTGACAACATGACCGGAAGAGATTGGTAGGTCTGCCATTGATGGATATATGGACGAAATGGAGCTGTCATTTTCTAACAGAGGACATGAATTCACCTGCAAAACTTATAATCACTAACATCCAGCAAGAATATGCAACTATGAAACAATAATGACAAATACAGGCAATAATTAAACGAAATGCTCCATCATTCGCGGGAAAAAGTTATAATCGACTACGGCAATAATTAAATGAAAAGGTTCACGGGAAAAACTTATAATCAACTACAGGCAATAATTAAACGAAAAGGTTCACGGTAAAAACTCTTATATCATGAGGAGAACTGGGGAGCGATCGTAAGACTCAAGCATTTCTCATAAAACAACAGAGGAAGTAGAAGAAAATTCCATGGCTTCCCAGACGATTTCAGTTTGTTGTGATATGGGGCGTGGTTAGCCTATATATAGTGAGTGGCCACTGTGTTGATGGATTAAAAATATTTTGTTGGATTAATCGTACACGTATCACTCTAATTGATTCCTTGAAAATCCAAAATTACTTCCCAATTACTTCCCATGATTGTTTTTAAGAAACAAAATTGTTTATGTGAATCAAGTATACCATATATTAACCCTGGATGCGGGCGTCACCATTATACAAGGGGCCATGTGTCAAACATGAGGAGGGCACGTGGGGGAGGAGCCTCGACCCAGGTGCACATAACATGGCACGCGTTCCCCATGCAATATACCACCTCCCTTGCTTCCACTTTCTTTCCCTCACATGTACGGCTTTATGGCTCCTTCTCAATTCTTCGCTCGCAAGTCCCTTCACCGGCTAGCTGGCAGCAACTCTGGTACCTCGGCCCTCTACGCATTCAAAGCCACCCTGACCTTGGGGCAGCTCCATGTCTACTGGGGAGATGCCCCATTCTCTTTTCTCTATCTACTATGGAGCTTCCCCATTCTCTTTGCTCTGTCTACTAGGGAGTTGCCCCATTCTCGAGGAATAATGGGGCAACTCAACTATTATCAGTTTAAAACTAATTTGGAGTGTATCAGTTTTAAACTTCGTTAAGGAACTTCTAATCAACAACTCAACCATAAATTCCTTACACCATCTTCATCTCCAACTACTTCTCATTTCTCCACAAACTACAAGCTATACTTCTCATTTCGACCCCGGTCATATAACATCCTCATTGCTGGTTCAGAAAATGCAGGAGCTTAAAACAGTCCCCAAACGTTAAATGGTACCATTAATTTCCTTAATATTTGTTTAAACAATCTTTAAACAAATTTTAAAAATCAAATATGCCACGTGTCACAATATAAGCGTTCCACGTGCAAAATTTATAGAAGTTTTGCTTTAAAGACTTTGCTGGCAAGTAGAAATATTCTCAGAGAAAGAGCGGCCGCTCTTTCTCCAAGTTTTTCTATTGTTACAATTCCCTCCTAAATGAAGGGTCGACCGACCCTTCTTATTCCTAATATTCTTTTCATAATAGTTCGACACTGCAAGAAGGGTCGGTCGATCCTTCTTGTATTATCCATTATGGCTATAGTTGAATTGATGGATAAATGTTTTGACAATTAACTACGAAAAGAAGGGGTGGCCGATCCTTCTTGTCGTAAAATGGAAGTCGGGACAAACCATTTTTATATGATATAACTTCCGAGGTGTTATATTTTTATAATTCCCTTGTAATTGAAGGGTCAGTCGACCCTTCTTATTCCCCATATTATTTTCATAATAGTTCAACACTGCAAGAAGGGTCGGTCGACCCTTCTTATTATCAATATTCTTTTCATAATATTTCAACACTGCAAGAAGGGTTGGCCGATCGTTCTTGTGTTCTCCATTATGGATATAGCTGAATTCTTGGATAAAGGTTTTCACAATTAACTATGAAAAGAAGGGGCAGCTGATCCTTCTTGTCGAAAAACAGAAGTCGGGGCAAACTATTTTTATATGTTATAAATTCCAAGTTGTTCTAGTTTAACAATTCCCTCGAAATTGAAGGGTCGACCGACCCTTCTTATTCCCAATATGATTTTCATAATAGCTCGACACTACAAGAAGGATCGGTCGATCCTTCTTGTGTTCTCCATTATGGATATAGCTGAAATGCTGGATAAATGTTTTCACAATTAACTACAAAAAGAAGGGACGGATGATCCTTCTTGTCGGAAAAAAGAAGTCGGGACAAACCATTTTTATATGGTATAGCTTAGAGGATTGACTTTTTATTGTAACAATGACTGGATATTTTAAACATTGAATGTTTCACATTAAAATTTTGAACATTTACACATGAAAATTGCAATTTTCAAATAAAAAATTGCAGTTTTTTAATTTGAAATTCACACTTTTCAAATCCGAAATTGCATTTTTTATTTTAAATTCACACTTTTCAAATCAAAATTGGCATTTTTTGATTTGAAATTCACACTTTTCAAATCAAATTTTGCATTTTTATATTTTAAATTTACACTTTTCAAATCAAAATTTGCATTTTTTTTATTTGAAATTCACTTATTTTGAATTGAAATTCATAGTTTCATAACAAAAAAAGTGCAATTTTAAGGTTCATAAGTAGTCAAAAAATACACTATTCGAATATAAAAACACACTTTTCCAATCCAATATTGCCACTTTCAGAACCCGTTTTTGCACTTTAGAAAGGTTGATATTGACACTTTCAAAGTCTAAATTCACACTTTCTTAGTCCAAAATTTTCCTAATTTGTCCAAATTTAATGAAATCGGTGTTTACTCGGTGAGAGCTCCGTAGGTCATGGGTAGTGTGCATCCCTAGAGTTATTCCGACAGGCCCACACATTGGATAAAAGGAAAGGGGTTTGGCCCTGCAGGGCATGTTTGTGCTCCGCAAGACATTGTTTCACGCCCAAATGAAAAATGTGCTACTCAATCCATAGCTAATTGTATTTATTAAAACTTCAAATGCAGATGAATGAATAACAAGGGTTTTCTAGTTTAGAAGCAACTAACCTTGGTCATTATGATCCTCCCCTGCTTGCAGCTGAATGAAAAATTCCCTACTCACTCTCTACTCGCGCCCAAATCAAAAATGCGATACTCAATCTCAGTCTTGGCTGTATTGGTCCTGTAGCTGGTCACATTAACGCGGTCTATATCTTTCTCACATAATTAAATATTCGATATGCTAGTGTCGTTCTGGTCTTTGTATCGATTTCTGCTCTAGTCTGGCCAATGTTTCCATACGACAACACTTTTTGTGTTACCTCATCCTCGCCTACCTTTAAGCGATTCCTCCACTGAGATAAAATCCCTAGATTGATCCCAAGTATGCAAAGTGGATTATCTCTGTGTTAAACCTCATATTATGCTTCAACGATCTCGAGGAGCGCCCGAAAAACCCACGATTACAACCCTTAACATGCAGAAATAGTACATGAAAATGTTGAGTGCAAAAATCCCCTAACTCATGGAATTATTTACAATTTATAGACTCAAATGGGATTATCCTTGACCTTCTTATATATTCCCTAGTGGATTTTGATATTGTGTTACTTAATAAATGATAAGAAATACATTTAATGTACCCATTTGGTGAACTTTAGAATATTTAAAATAGAAAATTAATATGACACTTGTGTTCCACTTTTTGTCTTTCTCAGTTGTTTCAAATTCCCCTTTTAGACTTTTCATGAAGTATATTAAACATAAATTTCACATTTAATACGTAATGGTAAGATGATCCCTTAATTTGTATGTGCATGTGAATTGTTTCCCCACATTACCATATAATCCTGAACCATACTTATTTCATAATAATTTGCACCATATAAGATCCTTAGTCAAATCAATCCCCCTGGTTGTTAATGCTATGGTCTTATTTTGTATTGAAATTTCTATACTATTTGGTATATAATCTATGAAAATTATAACCGATAGGTCGTAGCTCTCATTGATACCTTTCCAATGGTATAAAAATGATTGAAATAGAGCCCCAAGTCAATAATTATGGCTAAATTATAGAAATGACATTTCACTACGTCGTCTTCGTCGCACTTTGGAGCGTTAAGCATCATCGAAAACCGATGAATTTAGAGTTATCACCCATCATCGGTGGCAAATTAGTTTCTTTGCAAGTGATATTTGGATTTTGCATAAGCTTCACTTGCGCATTTACTCTTCTAGGAAAACATGCAATGACTTCTTCAAAATGACCATCTTTCCAAGCATTCTTTCCAACGAATATATACATTTATTGAAAATGTGGAAAGCTAAATTAATTATTTTAAAGCATGGGTAAGTTGTGCCTAATTTGAAAAGATCCCAAAAGTTGTCTAGTCATTTTAAACACAAAAAAGGGGAAGTTTGAATAATATTTTATTTGTTTTTATTATTGTGTTGTTTTTTTATTTTTTTGTTTTTTTAAATTTTGTTTCCCTTTAAATAAATATATTTTAAGAATTTTGTAACCTTAAAGATCCAAAATTTTAACTTTCTAACTAGTGCGAGGATAGATCAATGGATTGATGTTTAGGATGAAAAAAATCTACAGAGACTCAGATTATGTCATCTTCACATTAAATTCCATTTAATCAACTTGCATTCTCTTTCATTGATGATTCAAAAATTGTTGCACAACTTGCTTCTTTAGTGAAAGGGATATTCTAATAGATAGTGGATATTTAGAAATTATTGAACACTTAGACAACATCCGCGTGATAAGATCAGTTTTCATGAAGGGGCCTAACCTTTGAAATGACATGGATTGACAGTTGGCTTGTTCGGGAAATCATCAGTGGAATTTTGGCACTTCCGAGAATTGTATTTTAATGATGATGATGATGACGATGATGATGATATTGACGATGTTGATGATGACGATGATGAGGATGATGATGATATTGACGATGTTGATGATGATGATGACTAAGATGATGATTATGATCATGGTGATGATGATGATGATGGTGATGATGATGATGAAGATGATGATCATGATGAAGATGATGAGGATGATGATCATGATGACGATGATGACGATGACGTTAACGATGATGATGATATTGACGATGTTGTTGATGATGATGATGATGATGATGATGATGATTAAGATGATGATGATGATGATGATGATGATGATGATTAAGATGATGATGATGATCATGGTGATGATGATGATGATGGTGATGATGAGGATGATGAAGATGATGATGATGATGATGATGATGATAAAGACGATGATGATGATGGTGATGATGAAGATGATGATCATGATGAAGGTGATGATCATGCTGAAGATGATGAGGATGATGATGACAATGACAATGATGACGATGACGATGACGATGATATTGACGATGTTGATGATGATGATTAAGATGATGATGATGATGATAATTGTGATTACGATGATTATGATGATGATGATGATTATCATGATTAAGATGATTATGATGATGATGATTATCATGATTAAGATGATTATGATGATGATGATGATGATGATTATGATGGTGATGTTTGAGTCTTGATAATTGTGCATTTCCTTACTAAGCTTCTCTCTGTTTCGAGAATAATTTAATATTCCACTACTACATTTTTGGCCTTTAGGGGGGTTGTCTTCCGCCCCCAAAAGTGACCTACAGGGGGGGTTTTGGCTTTGGGGGCGGTTTTGCCAAAACCGCCCCTAAAGGCACCAATGTTAAAAAAATTTCAATTTAAGGGCAATTTTTTATGAGATTGGAACCGCCTCCAAAAGTGACTTTTGGGGGCGGTTTGTGACCCCCCTCGTAGAGGTCTATGGAGGCGGTTTTAAACCCCCCTCGTAGACCCCTTCATAGAGACCTATGGGGCGGTTTTGAACCCCCTTCATAGATACCTATGAGGGCGATTGTGAACCCCCCTCATAATCCCCCTCATACAAACCTACAGGGGTAGTTTGGAACCCCCCTCGTAGTGGACTATAGGGGCGGTTTCAAACCCCCCTCGTAGAGGCCTATAGGGGCAGTTGTGAACCCCCCTCGTATAGTCCTATAGGGGCGGTTTGGAACCCCCCTTGTAGAGGCCTATAGGGGAAGTTTAGAACCCCCCTCGTAGAGGCTTATAGGGGCATTTTTGAACCCCCCTCGTAGAGGCCTATAGAGGCAGTTTGAAACCCCCCTCGTAGAGGCCTATAGGGGTGGTTTGGAACCCCCCTCATAGAGACCTACAGAGGTGGTTTGAAACCCACTCTATATCCATAATAAATCATAATAAAATATATCTTATTTAAAATACCAATATTGCAATATCAATAGGGCATGGAGGAATCAAACCACCAACCTCCTGCTTGTAAGGCAGGCGCTCTTCCATTGAGCTAGAACCCTTTCAGACTTGGGGAGAGGAGAATATGAACACCAATATTGCATCATTTGTAATTCTAAGAAAAAACAATAATATTCAAAGGAAACCATGCTTAAAATCCAATTTATTTTTCATAACACATTGATAAGCACAAAAATCTACCATAATAAGCCTAGAGCTTCTTCTAACTTTTGGAACTGTTTGAAGAGACCCCAAAGATGTCTAACCACAAAAATCTACATAAGTAATTTCACATAGGATCTATATTGGTAAAGAAACTGGGATTTAAGTCCCTCGTTTACAGATAATTAACATTGATCATATACTAGATCCACAAGGTATACTTCAAAAGTGTTAAACACCATAACCATAAAAGCATTACAAGATTATACTAATCCAATGAAAATGAAAGGAAATGCAAGAAATCATAAAATTGTTAATGAACTCACCTTCATTCAGTACTTATACTGGGGTAAAGATGGATCTAAACTAGTTGTTTTTTACTAGTAGTTGTATTTGAACTCTCCATACAGTGCAATATGATTCAATAAAAAGTTCTAAGAAGGTAGCCATGAACTTCATGATTCCTGTCTATCAAATCCAAATGTCCTCGAAAGCTGCAGATGCCCTAAATTCAAATACGTCTATGAACACGCAATAGCAATTTTGTTTAATTAACTATATGAAATGCTATTAATCCTATTATGTTTGGGAAATTGCAAAGATATATATAAGTAAATTTATTTTTATAATTTTAAACTGTACACACACACACACACACACACACATATATATATAAAGCCGACTTAACCCAGTGGGTTAGATCAATTAGTTTGAAAGAACTGTTTCAAGGAAGACTTTGTTGTGAGGTCTCAAGTTCTGAGGTCCGAGTCTAGTTGAGTCCTATTAGGTTACAAGCTGCTATTGTGGTTGGTTGAGTTTCCCTCCATCTAGATATTCTAGGAGCTGGGGGTGGGGACTGGGGAGATCCATGAGGTTTTCCTTGCAAAATAAATATATATTAAGCTGAATTATGCCACATCATTGTCATATTACATTACCCATATCCCCATCTGGGATGTAATATGCACCCATAACTACAAAAATGTTTTATAAATTATTCCCAACTATGCTCCAAGAAGCATAAGAGTTGTAGAACTGACTCTTCCTGTTAATATATAATATACCCATTCTCTTGTCTACCTTTGGTACATATAGATATCACATAACTTGTTGCAATACAAGGATTTGTACCTATCCCATAATAGATTGATCTTAGTGATTGGGTGTATAGTTTTTATGGCATTAATAATTATATTGTTTTTCTCCTAGTATTTTTCATTTCTGCACCAGCTCAGATGCAAGTTAGATACTTCTACATTTAAAGGGATTCAAACCAAACAATCATTTTTGTATTGGAAATAATTTTCAATATTTCCATAAATGAGTAAAGTTTAAAGCCCAAGGTGTTAGTTCAACCAATTGTTGTCACATCGTTGGGCATTTGGCTAGTTTGGTGCTGGCAGGTAACCAGTTCAAATCCACACAGTTGAGAAACACTAGTCTAGGCCAACAAGTTTACTAGGTATGCCATCCATGAATGTGAGTAAGTATCCCTTGGTATTCCCGCAAGGTTTTCCCTGGAAAACAAGAAGTTATCTTTAAAGAAATTGTCATAGGAGACATTCTCATACCACCTTTTATTCATATAAATGAAAAAGTATGTTTCTAAAATATGTTTCTAGTCATCTCGCATTCCTAAGATATGGGTAATGTCTCCCAACTGTAAAGAATACCTATTAAAACATTCAAAATACGTAGTGTCATCATTGAAGTGACTGAACATTCCCCACTATAATGTGAAGAATGCAGGGGGCATCACTCTAACCCCCAGGGACACATTGACAGGGAATACATATTTAGTGCAACAAGAATGCTAATAATGAAGGAATGCAATTTACCACATGAATGGTCATGACCTGAATCCTCTCTTGACCTACTCTTAAAATCAACGAACCGGAATTCAAAAATTTTAAAGAATTCTTTTGGTTGTCTGCATGGGCATGATAAAAATCCTATTTTGAAGAATTCCTGGTTGGGATTTAAATAAAATATATGCATAATAATCTCAGATACGATATTGGATCTAAACAATTGATGTAATTACAAATAAAAATTTATGAATGCATACTTGTAAAATGAGCAATTGGTTGTCAATTTTAACCATAAGGAGTCAATCCCAAATTCTATGATCCAAACCTTAACCCTTCAACCCCCACCATAAGGGGAGGAAGCATGGGATGGGCCCAAAATCCATCTTTCCAATGACCAATGCCATGGTCTTGTTAGGGGTCAACAACATTAAAGCAACGATCAATTTGGTTCAATAGTAACTTTAGGTTGCAATTTCCTTGTTTCCCTAAGAACTCACTTTGACTACTTGTTCCCATATCCATCCTCATTATTGACTTGAGAGGCATTTTGACCTTGGGAGTGAAAAAAAATTATCTACAGCAATAGGGTGTCATGTTTGACCATAAGGGGGAAATCCTGAATTCTATGATCCAAACCATGACAAGAGACACTTAGTTAAGAGGTTAATATACTTTGCAAGTTGTTTAATAAATACCAAAATTGCATGGGAAGGAAAGGGCAACAGAACTGAGCAAACTACACAAATAAACATGTTGAACCCATAGGATAAAAACCAATAATGTGTTTCAACAATGGTTTCACAGTGAGATACTTCTTGAAATGAAAGCTTAAAAATCCTTTTGTCAAGCTTCAAGTGCTCAAACAATATCCCTATGGCTTCTAGACGTCCTTAACCTAGCAGGGCTTAATAATGGCCTTACAAGGAACTCAACCAAAGAAATACCCGAGAAGATAAGTAGCATGGACATATGTACCCATGCCTATACAAATGAACTAAGAACATACTGGAGTACCCTCTCATACCTCACCTTGGACTGCAACACCTTCACGTACTCTACTATATTGTGGTGAATTTGGAGACATACCCCAATTCCAGGTACATCAATGTTGCTTTTAGCATAAAAAGAGTTTTTTAATAGTTAAGAGACCTCAATAGGCTACTCTTAGGGTGATCCTAGTATGAAACCCTATAAAAACCAAGTGTTGCCCCCCTTTTATACCTTGAAACCCTTATTTCATCCTCACTTTTGCATTTTCAGTTTGGCTATGTGCACTTGGAAAAAACCATGGAGAAGAGAGATGCTCACTTTTTCATTTTCAGCTTGGCTATGTGCAGTTGGAAAAAAACCATGGAGGAGAGATAAAGTTCAAAAATGCATGAGCGTATGAGCTAGATTTTTAATTGAAGGTGTATGTTTAGGCAACCTTTCCTTGGAAGGATAGGCAAGGAACCCAAAGGCTTAGGGCAATTTGTCATGCTCTTTTGCATGTGTTCCAGCCAAGTAAACTAAAACAAGGCCCAAGGAAAATTGAAATAAAGACTCCATTCTAACCAAGGATTGAACACACTAGTCCCACACTCCATTTCTTCAACCAAAAACCATAAAAAGTTTCCTTTTCTTTTTTGTTTACGGGTGAAAACTAAATCTAGAAAAGCCTAAAAGTATTTCAAATTTTCACCAAAATCAATCCAAGGTAAAATTTATCTTGTTCTATCATATTTTAGGCTTGATCATTCTAAGTTTTATTTTTTGTTTTGTTTCATTTATTTACTACGGAGAAACGAAGATAAAACAACCCTAATTAATCTTCAATTCCATATCTAGCTCAAGGGTTTCATGCTAGCATAGATCCTTAAAATTTATGGGTTATAAATCTGAATTTTCTTGTTGATTTTAGTGGTTAAATTGGCTAATTCTGCAATTTCATTCATCCTGTAAATTATTACAGCAAATTACTTTCATTTCTGGAAATTTTCTTAGCCATCTAGCATCTAGAAATTTTAGGTTGTGTTGCTTTAAAATCTGCTATAAATTTCTTACCAAGTTCAGAAATTTTTCCTAGTCTCTTGCTTTATTTTACTACTGCAAAGTTGCAAACACATTGAGACAGCAAGCTAAAAAATCTGGAAAATTTTGAGTTCACTACTTCATTTTATAAGAGTAAATATTTCATAATAGAAAGTAAACTTTAAGTGTTCTATTTGGTTAATGTTGGTTTTATAATCTGTCATTTCATTAAGAACATTGGCTAAATAAGTTCACTTCTAAATTCTTGAATTTTCATTTGGTTTAACAAATTACATGTCTAATTCAACATGCCTAATGGCTAAGTGTATCTTTTAAATTATGGAATTTCTATTGTGCATTTACTTATCTTGTAGATTTTTCTATTGTATATATTGTATATTTTTTTTATGATAGAGTATATTCATGTAAGAAATTCATCTCAGCCCTTAGCATCACATTTTGAGAGATGGAGATGGTGTGGTTAGTTTGTAAAAGGAGTAGATCATATGCATTAATTCTTGTGTAATGAACATATGACTATGGGCAGATATTTGGAAATTCGATTCATGGTAGGAACTTTTTATGTGGAAACTGTAAAGGCCTCACCATAGGTCTATTTTTGACATAAGACAAAACAACAACATCAATTCACCAGTCATCAAATTATGGTGACACAAATTTCTGGGCAAATTCAGTGGATGAATTTTTGCACTAATGCCAACAAAGTATGGACAATTTGGAGTTGATTGTTGGTCAAAACAAGAAGTTTGAAATAAAGGTGTGATAGATTAGCAAATGACAACTCTGAATTTAATGTGGCATCGTTTGAAAATGGGTATATAACATATTTGAAACATTCTATAGGTTATATTAACAATATGTCAGGCCTATCCCATGGTATACTCAAGCTTATGGACTCCTTCTATGAGAAGAATACCTTAGGTTCCTTAGGCAGATCATTATAATGCAAAGAGAGCATATTTCAATGGCTTATTTACATGCTTTAAGCATTGTGATGTGTTTCACCTCATAAACTTCATGTTCATGGTTCAAACACTGGTATGTATTTCCTTAGATAACATTATTACCATGCAACATCAAAGTTGAGAATGTTGATGAGTGGGAACCAGTTTTGAAACTCACCTCAGCTAGGGTACATTTTTTCATAGAATGGTTTGATGTGTATGTGACAAAAGGGACTATTTTTTATGCAAGTAAAATGAGAAGACCCTAAAACCATTCATTAAAGAAAAGAAAAAGCCTAAAATTTTCTAATGTATATAGCCAAAATTACCTCCTAAACAATTAATAAAAACAACTAGATTCCCAGGATAACAAACTTAAAAATTTTACTCATTTACCCAAACTCCTTCCTAAATGTCAAGTTGAAACCCAAAACAAGAGAATAATAACTAAAAAAATTAAACTTTGAAGTGTTCCACAAATATCATATTCTACCCAGAAATGCCCTATAAAATGTCACCTATAAATAAGGTAACAGGTTTCTGAATACCATTTCACTAATATCTACTTCCCTATGTTAAAAAAAATGTGTCTTTTCAGCAAACATTATATTTCAACTTGTCAAGTCTTCAAGGATATATTTATTATGGATCCAACCTCTAGTGTCTACTCTTCTATTTTTGCAAAGTTGTTAATGTGAGAAGGACTCTTGCTGGAGACATCCCCACAAAATATTTTGTTTAACCTGTATTTTTCCAGCAATGGGGTACTATATAACAGCATGAACACAAGCTTGATACAGCAGGTTCAAGTGTAGGCCAGCAATGTAGCTCACTTGGTGAGTGATGAGGCCTGGGCTTTTCAGAAAGTGCAGGGTGGGGTTCAATTCCCCTGCACTCTACCGCATGAAAAAAAAAAGGTTCAAGTGTGTCTATAATTTCAACTTAATATAATTGTGTATTAATGTCCACTAATGGGGAAAGATGGTCAATGGGACTGCACATAGTGAAAATATAAGAATAAGAATGTACATTGGAAGTGCCTAAAGCATCTCCAAAAAAAATAGAAACATAATGATACCAAGAGATAAAATAAAGCAAGCTCTACAGCAATTACAATCAAGAACAAGATAGCGTAAATGGGTAACGACAAAATTTTGAAGGAGAGCATGAAGAGAGAAGCCTTAGAGAAATGGTAGCCAATAAAAATAGGTTAAGTACAATGTCTCTCAAGGGCTCTCCTAAATTTGATGTGATTTGTGATTGCAACAATTTGGGGACTCTAAATTCTATGCTATCTAAGAAATCTTATCATAGAAATTTGGCCATAAGGCTCTTTCTTAATGCATTATGAACCATATAGAGGATGGAACAAATGAATCTTGTAAAGGGACAAGGTGAAATATCTTTGATCCAAGTGAATCTCTAAATAAGCAATCATAGATATCATAATAATCAACATAGATCCATCTTAAACCTAGATCTATCAAGAACCGAGAAGGATCCAATTCCTTGACGTGTAAATTTTTTTTATTTTAAATTTTTTACACATTCAAAAAAATTGAGTGTTTGTTATATTAAGTTTAAGAAGAAATCAATATAATTTAATTTTTCTAAGCCAGCATCATTTACATTTTTATTTCTTTTTTTATGGAAATGGCATGTTACATAACGTTATGCAAAGTTACGCGTTACAACATCTCCCTCATACTGGGCTCTAAAACACCTAGATACTCTTGGTGCAATTATATACAAATCTTATGAATAAAAAGGTTGTTGGCAATGTGGATTACAGTGCAAGTCACAAAACGTAACAGCTTCAATCATGGAACAACATCTCATTGAGAAAATTTATGAAGAAACTTTCAATTTCTAAAATTTCAATATTAATAGAAGAAGAGACCTGTGGGTTATTGCTAATGGCACAGACTGGAGAAAGGCTAGCTAGGATATAGGGGCTAAAATAAGGCAACAAGGCTATTGTTACAATATTTTTGAGCCTTAAAATGAAAAATATCAACCACTCCATTCACAGTATGCCTGAGTTTGATAATGAAGCAGGGGATGTTTTGAGAAATGTGTTTGATACCAGAAATATAGCAAAAAATTATATCTATACCATAAATTATTCAACCTGAAGATGAAAAGAGACAATGTAATGAACCACATTTAGAATGACCGATCATTTGTTGATCAACTAGACACAATTGGATGTAAAATATCTGAGGAAGACGTCGTCATGAACTTGCTTAGTAACTATCTTGCTTGGAAGTTAGATTTGAACTCTCAGAATGATAGTTTCACTCAACTACTTCAAGGAGAAACAAGACAAAGATTCAATAGAGACTATTTTGTTTCTCAGAAAAGATGGAAATAATGATTTTTTCTAATATTTGGGGCAAGGTCCACTTTGTCATCCCTAGTACTATCCCCTCAAGTTTTAGTCTCTCCAACTTCATCCAAAAATCATCTCCATACCTCATTCAAACATGGATATACTATCAAGTAGAATGTAACCACCGCACATATCAAGTGTCATCCTTTTTCATCGCTGGCTCTTGAATCCAATCTCCCTGATTTTTGCAAGAATCATTGGATTTCAAATTGAAAACAAGAACGAATTGATCACTTGATATCTGAATATCTATTTTATCAAACAAGGAAATTAGGACTGACCCAATTGAATAGGAAGTGATGATCCCAGGTGATATTAGAGCACATATTGAGTTAGATAAGACCTCAAGGGCAGCTGCTGGCTATCAAACAGTTATAGGATAGGATACAAATTCCATGAAAACATGCCTAGAATATCACCTAGAGAAAATTCCATGGCCATGGAAGCATCTTCTTCAATCCTGAATATAAATTGGGAAATTCCAAACAAGGAAGATGAGTATCATATCTGCTGACAATTAAGGACGATAACATATTATGCAAGATTTTTAAGTATCCATAATCACGATTTGACACTTACTGTCAGTACTAAAACTTACTTATCAAAATTTCATCAGAATTGCTCAAACTTATTCAAAGCCTCCAAATTTTTCATCAACTTGTCAAATTCCCTATTACCAAAATGTATTCAGTGATTCTTTGTCATTATGATCTAAAACTTTCCTTTGCTCAATTTTTTCCACTGGCAAAGTTTGGCATCATAATTTTTAATTATTATTATTATTTTAAGAAAGGATCTTTGATTTTTTTTTAAATAATAGGTTTATTAAAAAGGAAAAACTATATATATTATTTTATAACCTAGTTTATGCATATTCCCATTTGCCTTTTACCCATAAGTTTTTCTTTTTATGTTTCGTGGCTATATATATTATTTTATGATCTAGTTTATGCATATTTCCATTTGGTTTTTACCAATAAGTTTTACTTTTTAAAACTTATTCAAAATTTCGTCAAAATTGCTCAAACTTATTCCAAGCCTCCAAATTTTTCATCAACTTGTCAAATTTCCTATTACCAAAATGTATTCACTAATTCTTTGCCATTATGATCTAAAACTTCCTTTGCTCAATTTTTTCCACTAGCAGAGTTTGGCATCATCATTTTTAATTATTATTATTATTTTAAGAAAGTATCTTTGATTTTTTTTTAAATAATAGGTTTATTAAAAAGGCAAAACTATATATATTATTTTATAACCTAGTTTATGCATATTCCCATTTGCCTTTTACCCATAAGTTTTTCTTTTTATGTTTCGTGGCTATATATATTATTTTATGACCTAGTTTATGCATATTCCCATTTGGTTTTTACCAATAAGTTTTACTTTTTATGTTTAGTGGTTATTCAATAAGTTTTTATTTTATTTTTCGTGGCTATATATATTATTTTATGACCTAATTTATGCTTGCTTTTTACCCCTAAGTTTTTCTTTTTCTGTTTCATGGTTATTCAAAAAGAATAAAGTATTTGGTAAAATTACGGGTCTTTGTCCCATTTTCAAGTCTTACGCCAACATCAAACCAATTTATATTCATTGCCGTAGTTCGTAAGGTTGAGTGCCAAAGTGTCGACGAAGCCAAGGAAGAGCCTACGGGTCACATTACTTCAATTGCCGTAGTTCATAAGATTGAGTGCCCAAGTGTCGACGAAGCCAAGGAAGAGCCTACATGTCACATTACTTTACCCAACGCATCACATGGAAATAATTTTCATTATAAAGTAAAATATTTATTTTTACTTTGTACATATGGGATAGATATGTCACAGATATGCCAAGCACTGACGCCACCAATCATAACACCTGCGACTTCAAGTCATAGTCGAAATGTCATCTAGTTCCATGAAAAAGCGTGTCATAAGCTGATCATTCAAGTGTCATGTAAAAAACATGCAAGTGCGCCAACTGCTTTGTCCTAAAGCTCTCTCAAATCTCGATCTTAAGTGCCAGGGAAGATACTATTATATTTAAGGAAGAAGCTTCAAGTTCAAAGCAAACACATCCAGGTTGTGTTCAACTGAAGAGAGCATCACATCCAAGTCTTGGGATATTAACAGCTGTGAGTTCCTCGCCAACCTTGTTAAGGGAACCTTTGGTTAGATCACTCTTTGCAAAAGCAGATAGCGTGAAGCTCTTGAATCCTTTGATTTCACCAGCATCTGCTCAGTAATATGTCTAGCTTCTTTATGAGACCTAACTCTGCATATGACTTATTTCATATCATGAAGCTGTCATGGATGCCCGAGCCGCTACTTGCAATTTAATAAATTTGGTGGATATTGTTAAGTGTTCCAAAAAGTTCAAGGTCATAAGGATTTCTATTTTAACACAGAAAAACTTTATTTTCAAAGGGACATTTGGAAGTAAGATGGTGGATCTTGGGCTGCTACAACTTGTGCAAAATTCACAATCATAAGCCTGAAGTGATGAGCATCTAGTAGAAGCATGGAATTTTACTTGGAAGTCGACCAATTTGGGTCAAAATGAAAATTCCTTATTTATGGAAAGTAGGCAAAACTATTCATGCTTGTGAGTTGGGTATTTCTATTCAAAATTCTCTTATTTCACTATCTACAGTCGCAGGGCATGTCCATAATGGAGATAGTAAGGGTATTGTTATATGAGTTCTAAATTTTATTAGGATTTTCTCATTGGCTTAACGCAACATCAATGAATTTTGTTTTTCCATGGGCATATACTATGCTACAGCAATTGCTTTGACCTCAAACCATTGTTGAAAATTCAAATGAAGCCTAGCACAAATTGTCAGTTATAAAGAGCCTTCATCACAGTGATTATTTGCAGTAAAGAATTATTTTTAGTTGAATTCTACAAGGTTGCATCCAGAGTCAAAATCTATACAGAGTTTAAGTATTCAAAGGCACCATATTGCAATTCAGATTCAATTTTTGAGCCTGTTTTAAACTTGTTCTCATTATAGTGGAGAGTGTTGTGTCAATGTTCATTCTAAAAAGCAAGGCAATGTCAAGTTCAAATGTGATGGTTCTTTATATGATTATGTGATGAGATATTCTTATATGCTGTACTTTATATCCTTTTCCAAAAAAGATCAGATCAAAGGAAACCTCAAGTTAATCGAGAAGTCGAGGAAATCAAGACCAAATTTGAAAATTTTAATGCTTGTATTTTTTATTCATTGGTGGCTTCACAAAGATCTTATTCAAAGGGATAGTTGGAGAATAGGGCACCTAGAAACAAAGTCGAAGTCTTCTCTAATTTATATCTTCAAGGAAATTAGGCAGTTCCGGATAATTATAGGTCACCCTATCAAGCAAAGAAATCATTGGTCAATCATCAAGCCATTAAAGAGGGATAAAGGGCACATTCAGGATTCTAGAAGATTAATGATAGGTGGAGGAATTTTAAAATACAAAGGTCACAGAAATCAGTGCTCAGTATCCAATTTCAGTATTTCCAGGTAGTACACTCAACAACTGTGGATTATTCAGATTTGAAAGTATTTGATATTTTCAGTTCCTCATTTTTTGTAAGCCATTAAAGAGGGATAAAGGGCAGATTCAGGATTCTAGAAGATTAATGATAGGTGGAGGAATTTTAAAAGAAAAAGGTCACAGAAATCAGTGCTCAATATCCAATTTCAGTATTTCCAGGTAGTACACTCAACAACTGTGGATTATTCAGATTTGAAAGTATTTGATATTTTCAGTTCCTCATTTTTTGTAATAAATCAGAGATTTTTTTCCAACATTTACACCAGCAAACAAACAACCACGTTAACTGCTGGATATCATATCACTATATATTATTATTGTTCTCAAGTATTGTATTAGCTCTCTTCAGTTGTTAAACTTGAAAATGTTAGACTTTGCATAAACAACCCTTCTTAGGAATTCACAGATCGTCTATGTTCTTAAAGTCTCAAAAATCTGCTAAAGTACCTCATATACAAATTTGTACAATATCTGAAATTGTAATAAAAACTAAAAAGTGAGCAACCTCATTAATTCTTACTATTTATTTTTAATTTCATGTTTTTCATGTCACGTTTAGTCTAGAACTTCCTTCACTAAACAGACAAAGTACAGGAGAAGCAAAAGGAGAAACACTACACTTCATGAAGCCTTTGACCAAGAAATTCTCAATCTGGCATTTAATCTCCTCATTCTATGTGATGGAGTTCGGTACAAAGGTTCATTGGGAAGAGAATCCCCTGGAATCAAATCAATAGAGTGATTGATAGGTCTATCTGGAGGAAATGAAGAAGGTGTTTGAAAAACATCTGAGGATTTTTGTAGAAGCTGGGTAGCGTCTGCATGAGTAGTGGGTACAATTTGATTGTTAAGGAGTGCATCAATATGTGGGTGGAGAAAGATATTGATTCAGCTGCATTATTTATTGCTTTACATGCTTGTTGACAAGTACCAAATTCAATTTTATTGTGGAGGATGATGTACTACGAATTAGATACTTGTTATCTTTCGAGAGATGCTTCATGTTCTTTGATGGAACATGCCAAGGGGAGAATCACAGAAGCAGTTTGGGAGGTTACTATATCTGGATGAAAGTCATTACTTCAAATTTAAAGCCTGATTGGACAATGGTTCAAATAATTATGTAGTTATGGTTCTTAGATATTTGATGGTGGTGGATGTTTAGAAAGGACTTAACATATTGCAAACATTTGGTGATTCTATGTTAGTGATAAAGTGGATAAAATTGCATCGATTGATCCATAATATTGGATTAAATTCTTTGGCCATCTAAATCAAGGAAAATATTGCTCATTTCGAGATGATTTCATTTACAGGAAACTGAATGTGGCAACTGATACTCTATCCAAGCAACAATTACTTCTAAACCCAATGTATTTGCTGATAGAAGAACTGATTGATGGGATATCAACATAATATAGGATTTCTATATGATTATTCTTTTTTGTAATTCCTGTAGTTATAGTTTTTTATACAGATTATGAAGTATGTATTTTTAAACTCCTTTTTATTATTTCAAGATGACTGTAAATATGTAAGTTGAAACTTGTTGGGGCACTTAGTATATGATATTTCTAATAGGAAAATTCCTACAGTCAGAAGAAAACCATCTTTCCAGGAAAAAAATGGAGAGATATTCAAAGGTGCACAAAAATAGGATCTCTTGTCATGAAACTTTGCTAAGGTGGAAATTGAATAGAATACTAACTAAATCACAAAGGTGCAAGAGGAGGATGCATTTATGTTGATGTAATATTTAATTACAATGTTGTCACAGAGTAGGATGTGGTTATTTTCAAGACAATCTCTTCTCTATTGGGAATACAGTCTTATTGAAAAGGAATACAAGTTCTAAGTATTCTCTTGCAGAAAGTGGATTCAACATCTATTATGCCCCTTCCATTGAAATTCCAACAGAGAAAGTGTTCCTTAATCAAAAGGTGGTCGCCCAGAGTTCTATTATGCCCCTTCCATTGAAATTCCAACAAAGAAAGTGTTCCTTAATCAAAAGGTGATCGCCCAGAGTTTGAGAAAGGGAAGTTGAGATCTAGAGAGGGCATTTTATCTCGAGATCTAGAAAAAATTGATCACCTTACTATTTATTTAGGGTCCATAAATACATAATTGATTCGACCAACAGAGAGAGGGGGAGTATCCGAACCTTGAAATGCGTCATGGGGAAGAAGTGGTTTTAGTTGTGCTCTACCTACCAGATTCGAACCAATAAGACTGGAGTAGCCCTCTTGGTTCCCAAATCCCTTGCTTAAAAAATAATGCATAACCCTGATACAAAATCATAAGAATTTATTAGTGAACCAATGGATCTCCACCCAATGGAGGGTTTTCCCCTGGTTCCCATCCCCTATAACTTCATATACAAAATAACTAGTAAAAGGGGTATGAGAGACTGAAATGGGCATACCTTCTGGAAAAAATGAATCCTGATCCTTCTTCAACTATGCTTCCTGTAGATTTTCCAACTCCTCTTTTCTTTTCTGGAGGGGGAATTTTCCTGAGCTCGTTACTTGGCTAAAGTCCTTGAAACCTTTTCCCACCTCCTCTGGATTTTCCAACTCCTCTTTTATTTTCTGGAGGGGGAATTTTCCTGATCTCGTTACTTGGATAAAGTCCTTGAAACTGTTTCCCGCCTGTGTTAACCTTATTAAATCAACCCCGCCATCAATTTTGATTCGATTTACTCATTTTTAGGTATATTTTAATATTTTCGTTTTTCTCTTTTATTAAATTTTTTGAATTATTTTAATTTATTTCATTTCCTTTTTTATTATTTCGCATTCTTAGAATTAGTCATTTTTCTTTAATTTATTTTGGACTCTAATAAATTATTTCCAATTCTTCAAATTATTATACTTTATTCTATTACCTTATTTATTAATTTAAATATTTTTATATTATTTTCCGTTAAAACTAATATTTAATTTATTATTCAAACATACTAACAATGATATGATTGCACATCAACCTATAAAGCTACCTATCTCTTATAATCTTCATTGTTGTTCAATACTATCCCCTCATGATGTGTGGAGTGGCCACTCGAAACATTCGGAATTTTTTGCTTTGTGAACACAATTTAGTTCAGAATATTTCAAGAGTATTTTTGACTAAATTTCCTAGGAGCTCTAAGGATTAATTGGGAGCTTCAATAGGATTTCATTTTGAAACTGCTTGTTGGGTCAAATCTCGCTTTGTTACTAGATCTTTAGAATGACCCTTCATTGCATATGTTTTCCTCTCCTTATCAAACAATCCTACTAACACATCCTCTTCCAACATTTTTTTTAATAAATGGTTTTGGACACTCTTTGGATACATGCCTTTGAATGTGGCATTGAACACATATTAAAGGCACATTGTAGTAGTCTAGGGCCTATGTATGCATTCTGTGAGCTGACTAAATAACCACACTCTCCACCATACCCTCTTTCATATCAATTTCCATAAGAAACTTGGCCATGGTCCTAAAAACATTGGATTTAAAGGAAGGGTCCAGTGTTGTGATTTTTCCCAGTAGATTACCCAACATTCCCGAACAATTTTATGTGCAAAACTTCAAAGGAAGCCCAAGCACCTTCACCCAAATTAGAAGTTTCAAAATTTATACCCTAGGGTCAAAACATGTGTGCCAAGGTTTCAAGGACATTAATAACAAACCCCAAATTCCATTGGTTAAGTCCATCGGTGACCTCACTTTGGTGGAAAATATTCCATTTATTCATCATTGTGTTATTCTTCTTTCCTTTCTTCCTCTTTCTTCTACGTGTTCTCTTTCATCAATGGACTAGTTCACCACACAAGAATGGTCTTTCTTGGGATCATCCTCTCCTACAATCACTTGCAAATTTTACATGGTCAATTATTGTTTCATTTCTCAATATATGGATCTATCCTTTATTTCTATTTTTGTTCTCCCTTGGTTGTGTCCTACTGGTCCATTATGATTTTTGTTCTAATTGGGAGGAAGATAGGTGGTTTTTGTTGGGTGAGATTTACAATATATCCTTATGAAGGCTACTAAATTTTTAAAAGATGGACACTACGAGATATTGTCTGGGGACTTATCGATGGTGGATGATGGGTGGCCCTAAATTCTAGTGAGAAATTTATTGAAGGTTGTGGAAACTATGTCCTTTGCATTTTTGTGATTTCCCCTACCAACATTTTTACTAACTCAATAACCCCTCTTTGGACTTCTTATGATATTCAAGTTTTTTTATGATATCAAAGTTTATATTTGGGACTTCCTAAGAATTGGAATTTTTTGGGCCTATTTTAAACCCCCCCCAAATGTCCAATTCTCAGGACTTTTAGGGGGGATTTTAAAAAATGCCCCCAAAGGCCTAAAAAAACTTTTGGAGGCATTTCTGGCAAGACTGCCACATGCCAAAACTGCCTCTAAAAGGGATATTTGTTGTAGTGACTAGGTGCCAATACATGCCAGGTGCCAAGTGCCAGTGCATGCCAAGTGCCAAATATTCCTCTATTACTTCTCTCCTAGTTGCCAATAATTGATATCAAATAACTCTAATTGTAAACCATGCCAAGGCATACCGGGGCATCCCAACGCATGCTAAGAATTGTCAGGTGCCACCACGTTCCAAGATACAACGTGTGCAAAGGAGTTCTAGGGCATGCTATGGAGTGGTAGGGCATACGAGGGAGTGCGAAGGTGTTCTAGAGATTGCCAATGCATGTTGGGGAGTGTTAAGGAGTGCTAGGGAAACACAAATGAGCACCAGGTCAAAATGCAGGGAAATGAATGAATAAGAGTGTGTGACAAGAAGCGTTAGTGAGTTCCAGGTGTGCGAAGATGTAAACTGTGTTGCTTAGTTGTTTTACGGCCACGGTTGGATGTGAGCCTTTTCTCGGTTATTTGTTAAGTGGGACAAGTTGATATTGGACATGAGTAGCCTAAGACGAGTTATGGGAATTTCTTAGGTGAACAAGGTATAGTGGTATGGTTGTAGTAGGTGCAACTTGTCAAGGAAAAACTTTGTCGGGTTGCCAAGTCGTGAAAAAAGTAAGGCTAGCTTCCAGGGCGTGAAAGCTACGGAGTGCCAGGGAATGTTATGGCATGCTAGCATGTGCCAGATAGTACCAAGACATGTCAGGCATGCCAAGATGTTCCAAGTGGTAACACATGCCAAGATGTGCCATGTGCCAAGGTATGTGAAGGAAAAAATATGTCAGGGAAACACAAGGCAACACTAGGTCAAAATGCATGGAAATGAATGAATAAGAGGGTTTGTCAGAGAGTGTCAACGAGTTCCAGGCATGCCAGGGAGGGAGTGAAAAGGCATGCTAGGCAACACCAAGGCATGTTAGGGAATGCTAGTTGGGAATCTCAGGAAGTGCCATTGTGTGCTAGGGAGTTCTAGTGCATGCTAACATGTGTTATTTAGTGCCAAGGCATGCCAATGCATGTCAGGCATGTTAATACATGCCATGTGATAAGGAATCCCAAGATGTGCCAGGTGCGAGGGTGTGCCAACGTGTGTCAAGGAGTCTTAGGGGAAAAAAATGGAGCACTAAGTTAAAATTCAAGGAAATGAACATATAAGAGGGTTAATAAGTCAAGACTTTACCTTCTCAAGAGGGGCATGCTAAGCACACCAACACTAGTGTCAATACGTGCCAAGGGACAAGTGCTAGCATGTGTCAAGTGACAAATATTCCTCTATTACTTCTTTCCTAATTTCCAATAATTGATTTCAAATAAACTTAACCTTAAACCATCCCAAGGCATGCCAACACATGCCAAGGCATACTAGGGCATCCCAACGCATGCCAAAAATTGTTAGGTTCCACCATGTGCTAAGAATCAATGTGTGCAAAGGAGATCTAGGGAATTCTATGGAGTGGTAGGGCATGCCAAGGAGTGCAAAGGTGTGCCAAATACCATCAATGCATGGTGGGGAGTATTAGGGAGTGTCAGGGAAGCACAAGGGAGTAGCATGTCAAAATGCATGGAAATGAACGAATAAGAGTGTGTGACAAGGAGTGTCAACAAGTTCCAATAGGTGTTCCAACGACTGAGTGTGTTAGGAGAAGTTTAAAATAGGACTTGCAGGAGGCTATCACGTGGTTGCAATAGGGGGTTGGATAGAGCAGTTTGAAACAAAGGGAGACTTTGGGTTGGGTGCAACACTGTTTTTCCAAGAATTTCATTGGGTTCCCAAGTCATGAAAAAAGTAAGGCTATTTGTGAGGTCATGACAGCTAGGGAGTGCTAGGGTGTTGAATGCTAACACATGCTAGATAATTCCAAAGGATGTTAGGCATGCCAATATATGCCAAGTGATAAGGCATACCAAGATGTGCTAGGTTCCAGGGTGTAACAACTCATGTCAAGGAGTGTTAGGGAGTGCCACAGAAACACAACAGAGCACCAGGTCAAAATGCAAGGAAATGGATGAATACGAGTGTGTGATAGGGGTGTCAATGAGTTCCACATGTTCCAAGGAGGGAGTGACAAGGCATGCTAGCGAGTGTTAGGGCTTGTCAGGGAGTTCTAGGGAGTTCCTAAGCATGCTAGGGAATGTAGGGAATGCTAACATGTTCTAGATAGTTCCAAGGCATGCCAATGCATGCCAAGCATACCAAGACATGCCAGGTGTTATGGCATGCCAAGATGTAAACTATGTTTCTTAGTTGTTTTGCAGCCATGGTTGGACATGATCCTTGTTTTGGTAACTTGTTAAGTGGGACGAGTTGAGCTTGGACATGAGTATCCTAAGACGATTTATATGCAGTTCTTAGGTGAACAAGGCATAGTCTAGTTGTAGTAGCCAAAACTTGGCCAAGCTGTTGTAGCCGAGGTAGGACTTGGTTGGGTTCCCATATGTAGGACTACAATAGATAAACATCATTTTGATGGAAATTATTATGTTTATAAAAATGGAAGGCATTTACTTGTTAACATAAGTGAGGAAGAAACTAATAAAATTATAGCATCTAATGAACAAATAATGGATAGTGTCCCATGTAGTGAAGTTGTCAAAAACCCCAACCTTGACATCATTTATGACAAAGTAAGTGAGATTAATTTTGAGCCAATTGTCAAGTGACAAGTAAAATAAGTAGGAGACAGACTTATAAGCTTCAGACTGTCAAGAAATCCTGAAGCTAAATTGCTAAAAAATACTGAATGTAAAAGTAATGGAAGCAATAAGTGATATTCATAAATGTCACACTTAACCCCCAAAAATAAGTGATATTGCACCTAACACCATTCACACACTAACTTATTTAGAAATTGATTGACTCTAACCTCTATGACCTTAGACACATAATGACAAAGACTCCATAACGGTAGTCTTAAACCACTATGTTTTGTCAAAAACTATAGAGACGGTCACATAGCGTCATAAAAAACTCGTTAGAATGATCAATGGTGACAAACATTTTTCTACAGTCACCAAAAGTAACCAAAAAGAGTATTGGTGAGGGCCAATAAAAGATCCTCACTAGAAGTGTCACCAAAGAGAGAATTAGCAACAAGTCGTTAACAACACTCACCAAAAGTGTCACTGAAAAGGGATTTGGCAACTAACCTTAAAGCACCATCTCAAAAGGCACTTATATGACGATGTTTTAAGGACCGTCATCATATGCGACATTGGTGACAACCCTTAAAGGTCTGTCACAAGCATGACCCTCACCAATGACCCTTTTTCCTATAGTGCAACCTCTTAATGGCGTCAACATCCTGACTCGAGCATCATATATATTGTTGAGAGGTCAGGTGTGATGCTTTAAGGAATTTTTTATGGTCTTATATGCCTAAAATATTTCTTTATAGCTTACAGCTTGAATTTTCTCCCCCAACCATATTTAGGGCCCCAATAGCCATACCTAGTGCTCAAAAACCCCTAGTGGCACACATATCATCAATGTAAGCTAGATATATCATCAAGAGGTCATGTCTAATGCTTCCAGGTGTTGATTCATATCCTTATGTGCCTATATTAATCTTCCCTTATCACCTAAGGTATGAGTTTCCTCCACCAATCATGTCTACAGCCCTACAACCCATACCTGGTGCTAAAACCTCATAATGGCATTGATACCCCCACTTGTAGCCAGAGGATAACCTCTAGAGGTCATGTGTGGTGATTTGATGTATCATGTTTATCCCTAGATTCTTAGAAGATTTGTTTACGAGTTAGGGCTTCAATTTCTTCTCTTAACCATGTTGAGGCCTAGAGACCTGTTAACACCTAAAAAGTGCTCACTAGCTCATTTCCTTATTCACATGATCCATTTGTCCACTTTTTCCACCATCTGAGCCTCTAAAGCTAACAAAAGGTCACCAAAAGACCTTAATACACCCCTTTTCCCACTCAAAAAGATTATTTTTCCTAAAAAAGCATAAAAAACCCTCAAAAAGGGTCCAAAATTCTCAAAAATATTAAAAAGGGAATAAAAATATTAATTTTATTCAAAAAAGGAAAAAGGAGGGAAAAGTACCTAAACCATGTTAGTCAATACCATTGGTTTCCACAAAACCACAATGGTATTCCCCACCACCAAAACCTATAAAAAGGTGGTAGGGGCTCCTCATTTCACATCCATCCATCTTCCTATCCTCATGCTGCCAAAATCTCCCTTGAGCTTTTGGCCATTGTAGCAACCTTGGAGAAAGGACCCTTTGGAGTTTGGAGCTGCTCACCCTTGGAGCTTCTCAACTATCTTCATCACTTGAAGGTATTATTATTACAAGCACTTGCTTGCCCCCATTTTCAATACAAAGTTATTTTTTATATTTATTGTTCTTGTTTTTTAATTAAAAAATGCACATGCTAGTTTAGTTTAGATTTAGATTTAGTTTATTGTTTTTGCTTAATATTGAAACTGCTGCTACTAGTTAGCAGGTGCCCATTGCACTAAGCTTGGTTGCAAAACCAAGCCAACAGTTTTTGGCGACTCCGCTGCTTGAATCTTTAGATCTCAAAATTTTATTTTTGCTTTAGATCTTAATTTTTGGTAGTATTAGTTAGTTTAATTCATAGATCTGCCACCCTAGACAGCAGATCCATTGCTGTTCTAGATCTTGGCCCATTTTATTGCCACTAATAGCCCGAAATCGTCATTTTCGGGTTCGTTTTTCGGCGTCGGCGTACGGATTTCGCCTCGCGGCTTTTTTCCTGACAGTCGCACGGCTTATCGCGACTGCGCAGCTCTTTTCCGTGTGGTTCACCGCGGCTTCGCGGCCAATTAGCGCGCTGCACATCGCGGCTTCGCGGACATTTTCCGCGCTGCACATCGCGACTGTGTGACGAAATCCCGCGCTACACAGCGTGGCTTCACGGCTGAAACTTGCGCTGCCCATCGCGACTGTGCGACAGAAACCCGCGCGGTCCATCGCGGCTGTCCTGTCAGAACCCGCGATGCCAATTTTTTCCATTCGGCCAATCCGTTTAAAAAATTAATTTTTTACTGTATTTTCTGCCCACATAGCACATTTTACAGTACTAAAATTCCAGCATTGTTTACAGCCATAGAAAAATTTTACTATTTAGAATGCACCTTTGAAAAAGTCTTTTTAAAAATTTTCAGAAATTGAAAGAAGGATTTATTTGCATTTTATCTAGATTAAAATTTTGATGTTTACTTCTTTGATATTTTGCCCATAGCAATTTTTTTTTAAAAAGAAATCCATTTATTTCTTAAAGAAGTCATATTATTTGCTTTCCTATTTCAAAAGATCCTTTGTTTTTTGAATAGTCTTTGCAAAGCATTTAAATTCCATTTATTGAAGAAGTCATATTATTTGCTTTACTATTTCAAAAGATCCTTTGTTTTTTGAATATTTTCTGCAAAGCATTTACTTTTTCAATTTCAGTTTAAAATACCACACGTGCACCCACTCAAACACATAATTTAAACTAAGCCTTAAAACTTACCCTAACTTCAACCCACTTTTAACCCCACTTGGGGAACATTAAAAGAACTTTGTAGCTAGGTAGTATTGAGGGGATAGGTGTTCCAATAACACCCCTCAGTTATTACATTTGAGACATAGTTGTTGTCCATTAGGGAACCAAAATCTCCTAGTATTTGTTGGCACAGTCATAACCAGTTTATCGGAAGGCCTCTCCCCTAGGAGGGTTGAAGTCACGAGGATGGTTCCGGAAGTCTGAGTGGAATACCGAAATCCATTCAGTAACCGAAGGCTACCATTCGCAGTTCTCGAGATATCCCTGTATGGGGGTATTGCGGTAAAAGGACCAAACGACAGATTTACCTTTTCTAGACGTGTCATGAACGGAGTATCCTAGTTGCCATTCTTTAGGATTGATTACCCGGTGTCCCTCCCGGTAGGGGGATATCTAGCCGTTGATTCAACACTCAATATTGTCTGACTTGGATTTCATCACCTTGCAGAGAATATCGTTTGTTGATTCACAATACTTTTAGTTAGGTGTTTGCATGATACAATCCACCTTTGGTCTAGCAGCACCTCTTTTTTCTAGAAGTTGTTTGCATGTTGGTACTTTGACCATTTTTTGCATCCCTCCACTTATTATAGCACAACTGCTATAATAAGTGCATTTTTTAGGTTGATTTTTTGGCCCGAGAGCCTTCATTTTCACTCCCCTTCTTGCACCCTTGGTTGCATTAGGGTTTTGAGTTTTTTATACATTACCATTTTACACAGAAGATTTTTTCACAAAAAACTTTTTCTCACCATTGAGAATTTTAGACGCTCTCGTCGTCTTCAGGGCGAACTCCCAGAGTTCAGTCTACTTGGCTCTCCATGTCACCGACGCCGAGCCTTATCCCTTGACTCGACACATCGTTGGTCGAACAGACAGTCATCTGATTCTGACGCGCCTCACTTCACATTAGATTTTGAGGCAGAATCCGAAAACCCTACCGAGTTATTACCAACCAACCTCATGGCTGGGACACAATTCGACCCACTTTTTACCAGCACCATAGGTGATACATCCACAGACCCTTCTACTGCGGTGCCATCCATGGCAACAACCACCCCCCTGGGTATGCCTAATATGGGGGACACTCCATTTTTAGGGATGTCCAACACAGGACCACCTCCTATTACGGGTACGTCGAACATAGGGGTCACACCCCCTCTCATTTCCACAACCCATATCCTAGGAATCCCTACTACTATTCCTAACCCGGGTGTAACCCATGTTGCACTTGGAAGCGCTGGCCCATACCAGACCACAACTATTGGAGAACACATACCTTCAATACCTAGCATACCTTTAGGCGCTACTGGACCCCTACATCATACCACCATGACTAGTCATGTCCCAGTCACTACGCCACATTCATCTGCTAGCTTACCATGCATGGCGATTCTGAACTTACCAGACTTAGCTAGGTTAACCAATGATCCTATCCGACGCGACCCTGCGTGGCCTCACATGCCCACCAAACTCCCCTCCGACATCCCTAAGTTTGAGGGCAAGCCAGGTGAGGACCCCCAGAACCATATCATGTCCTTCCATCTATGGTGTTCCTCCAACTCCATAGTGGACGACTCTGTCTGCCTCCGTCTGTTACAGCGCACCTTCACTGGCTCTGCAGCCAAGTGGTATATCGAGCAACCCCATGGGACCCATGCCACCTTTACCTCCCTTGCCTCGACCTTCCTACAGTTCTTTCAGTTACCCATCCGCTATGACGCGGGAGTCGAAATCCTATTGTCTTGCAGACAGAACACGGCCACCCACATCACTGACCACATTCATGAGTGGCGTCGACGCCGAAGCCTCTGCAAAATCAAGTTAGACGACCGCATCTTCTTAGATTGGTTCCTAAAGTCCCTTCTCCCTCTCATTGCCAAGGATGTGGCATCCGAACGACCCCAGTCTGAAGAAGAGGCCATCCTCAAAGCCCAACAGTTTGACCTCATTTACGCCCAGTCGGGTTATCTGTATACCATTATACCAGACGCCCCTCGGGGCGAGTCATCCCAACACGATGCGTTGGGGGCATCCCATGCCGCTGATGGCATCATTGGTCGTATGGCCTCGCATCCCCAACCCTTTTCCATTGCACATCCTAGCCATGGTCCCGACATTTCGCGGGCTACATCTCAATCTAGAGCAACCAGTTCATATGCTCCCATGGCACATCACCACCATACCCATGGACCCTCATGTCCACCTCAGTGCTTTGGTCATACACCACCTGCATACCCCCCCCAGCCGCACCTCAACCAATGTATTACCTGCAGCAAGCTGCGACAGCTAGCCCAACACCTCCAATAGCTCAGGGTTACCAACAACCCCAGCAGGTAACTGGAACACCTCCATCCCTGCCAGCTTATTATGCACCGCAACCTGCTCCCGCACCTGCGGTAAACCAAAATCCTCCCACTGCTCAAGGACAAGTGTACACACAACAAAACCAGCCCCAGCACCAAAACAACCAGCGCAACCAAGGCGGGAAACAAAACCGTGGAAGAGGACATAACCGTGGAAACAACCAACAACAACATCAAGGTCCTCCACCTCCCAATCCTCCGTGAAATAACAACGCTGCTCCTCCCAACCAGAATCCGGATCGTAATCCCAGGCAGCCCAAAAACAATAACCTCAGAACAAACCATCCTTGTTCTATTTGCGGGGTATATGGCCATTAAACACATGCTTGCCCACATTTGGAGCGGGCTCGGCAACTCTGGACTGACGATGCCCATCGTCAAGGACAAGCGGCTCCTCAGCCGCCACCCAACCCTCCACCACCTCAACATCAACCTTTGGTGCTGCAAAACCCATTTCCAACCCAAGGCCTAGTGAACACTCAGCCGTTAGCTCCCCCTCAGGGCAACGCGCCACCATAACAAATCACTTATGCCGCTCCTGATAAACCCATGTTCTATTCAGATACTCACCACTTGTTGATGATGTCATCCACAGATGCCAACCTCCAAACCCACCGGAACCAATATGGCTCCACCCCTGAAGCCCCCCCCGCCGACAAGAACACTAACGTCCATCCCACAGATCAGACGTTACGTATACCTCCGGCTCCACTCGAGGGCGCTTCTAAAGCACCTCGCTTCCCACTTCGTCGCATCAACAATAATCCCAATGCTCGTGCTGCGTCGAATTACAACATTGTAGATGACTTAGCCCAGTCTCCTGCAGCCATGTCTGCCTTAGAAGTCTTAAAAAACTGTCCTTCACAGTGGAAGACTTTGCTCTCTGCCATTGGCACTATTGACCCCAATGATTCACAACTGATGGCATTCGATTCAGACCAATCCGAACCACGCTTGCCTTCCACTTTAGCATTCCAAGTTTCCATTTCAGTTCGGAATCTTGTCATCCATCGGTGCATTATCGATGAAGGGGCCTCTACATGCATTATGTCCACATTCGTTTGGAAAAAGTTGGGATCTCCTACTCTCCAGCAGTCCACCACTGCATTGTGAGCCTATGATGGTCGTTCGGCTCAACCCCAAGGTCTCTTAGCTAATGTCCCCGTCCAGCTGGCGGGTAAAACCGTGCTCATTGACATTGAGGTCATCAATGCACAACTCGATTATAACCTCTTACTTGGTCGCAGCTACATGTATTCCATGCGGGCGGTTGCCTCATCCATTTTCCGTACTATGATGTTCCCCCATGAGGGATGCATGGTCAAGGTCGACCAACTCACCTATTACAATCCCAAGGCCCTCGCCGCACCTGAAAATGTTCTCCCCATGGTTGAACAACCTGTTTGTGGTGCAACTACCTCGTTTGTTTCCTCCGTCGGGCCCAGACTTTACTCCGACGCACCGATGACTTCTACATTCCAATCTATTCCACCACCGTCACCGGAGACACACATCGCTAACCTCTGTACTCTTTCCCACAATACACAAACACCCACCAATCAGCCACCCTTGTTCCCTAAACCACCATTGGTCCCTAGTCACATCGGTGTTACACCCATCCACACAATCCCCTTTCTATTTCCTCCCTCAGGTGTAGTAAGCGCTCCGGTTATGGCTACCCTTAGTCTCCCCGGGTTAACATTGGGATTACCCGTGTGGTATATTTCTCCTCCCATTCCCCCGCTGACACCAAATGTCATCCTGCAATCGGTGCAACCCATTGTCACTTCTACCCAACCACCTCCCGGTATCACTACTCCTTCGTCATCTACAAATCCCCCTCCTCTCATCAGGCCCACTGGGGGCAGAGGCCCACAACCATACACTGCGGTACCCCCACCCAAGGCAGTTAAACCTCCCCCCGTATTCCGTGCTCCTCCAAAATGCTCGTTGTGTGATGAATTAGGCCATCCTACCCATCAGTGTCCACAGTTACCTGCATTACAGGAACACATGCAAATGCTTGACGACGACCCCAACATCCCGGTTGTCAAAATCAACTCAAACCCCATGCCTCATGACAAATCACTGTGTACCAACCACCCTTGTGCGATATGCGGTATTTACAGCCACTACTCACATCACTGTCCTGACATCCTAGATTACAGAGCAGCTCTCTACGAGATGAACAATGGACCTTGAGACAGCACCCCCCACAATTGAGGAGATCTTCCCTCCCTAATCATCCTCATCCGGAGAGATTAACACCATTTATATGATCTCTTCGACTACCCAAACCTCGTCAAATGACTGTACCACTCACAGCTTCCGCAATAATGAAGAGATTCTCGAGGCTCTTGCTGCTCCTGATGCCTCTCAGGAAAATAACATGGCCAATATTTATCCCATCATCCACATCGACATCTCTGACCCATCTGATGACCTTCATACCATTACGTTAGGAGCCTCCCACACTGAGCATCAAATTGGAGAATACAAAAAACTGTTCCAAGAATTCACTGATGTCTTTACTTGGTCAGATACCGAAATGCCTGGCCTTGACCCCGCCATTTATACAATCTCCACTGGATACCCTTCTGTCCGGTCGGCCCCTTCCATTGATCCCGTTCGCACACATGATCCACTCTGCTACGTCGGTTTCGCTGATGGTGCAAGTCGTTGGTCCCCCAATCTGGCCTCCGCAGCTTGGGTAATATATTCCCCTTCACATGAGTTGATCCACATCGATGGAGTGTGTTTAGGTGCTGCCACCAACAACCAAGCTGAATACGACGCCGTGACCGGTCTCTTGGCCGCAGCTCTCCAATTGAGCATACGTCACCTTAACGTTTTCCTGGACTCACAACTCCTTGTTTCCCAGCTCAACAATGATTACCACGTACGCAATCCCTGCCTTTTCAAAAAATTCCTGCGCACTAAACAAATGGTTAAACAGTTTGAATCAATTTCATTTACACACGTCCCACGGAACCTCAATAGTGTAGCAGACCATATGGCCAACAACATTCTAGACTGGCACACTAATCACATCATACCATAAACAAATAATGCATCCACGTGCATAACATGTGCCTCCACGGGCATATACCAAAACAAAATGTGCATCCACGTGCATAACATGTGCCTCCACGGGAATAAACAAAAAATCAAAATTTTGCATCCACGTGCATAACATGTGCCTCCACGGGCATACAGAAAATCAAACATGCCTCCACGGGCGAACGAAAAGACAACAAGTGCATCCATGTGCATACATGACTATATACCAACATCAAATATATATATATATACATCACCGTATAAGTCAATACATGTCAGAGGTGCCCTCAGCACCCAATATACAAAAACTACATCAGCCGTACAAAAAGGTGCTTCCCCATATGCTCATCAGCATTTGGGGGCAAGTACATATCATCTAGTCATCAAGGTCCCTGGGCTCCTCTGGCGCCTCCTCCGCTGGTCTCGCCGGATCATGCCGAGCCCGAACTCGCCTCTCCGCCGGCCCCGCTGGATCATCCCGTAAACAAATCCTACCCTCCGCCGGCCCTGCCTGATCCCACCGATCCCTATCCCTCAGCTCGGCCGCCATTACTGCCGCTCTCAATAACAACGAGCACCACTCACGAGGCACCTCGAAACATCGCTCGATGATGTCCCGATCCAGATCTCTCCACCCATCCTCTGAGAATCCTGCTACAATCATACCCAGCGTCTCTCAGACACCATCAACATCATCATCTCGAGGGCCAACCCCTCGGCCGCGAGCCCCAAATCCTCGACCAGGTGGAGGCAGTACCGCTGCGCGAGGGGGGGCAACCACCATCGCCCGTCCCCTGCGAGCCACATAATCAGCCGGTGGTACAGGACCAATATCTGCACAATGCAAGTAAACCATCATATACATATCTAACTATAATCATAGCCAATAAATCTACAAACACATGATATAGTAGAGAACAAAACGTACCATCTAAACCCCAGGCCTGTCCCTGGGCTCGTGGCATCTCAGGAGCTCCTCGATAATCCATACCAGCGTATGGATAGTCCTCAATCACCAGGGGCATCTGCTCCCACTGCTCATATACCTCCTGCGAGAAGAACCCCCGAACACCACCACCTCCGCGAGGCATCATCTGCCCCCACCGCACCATGCGCGGCTCACTAACCAAACCATCACGAATGGGCACCCGTGGTCGCAAAGTCGGTACCCGCTCAAAGAAAAAAGAACACAGAAAGGAGGCATAACAGAACTCTCCCCCCTCCCGGCTGGCCTTGTCCAGATCTCTCCGGACACCAGCTAAGAACATATGAGCCCATGCAAAATAAGTCCCCCTCAACACCGAATCCACCATCATCGTTTGTCCCCCTGACAAACGATGTGGGGCTGCGGCACCCAGCACCTGCAGCACACATGCCCCAACAGCCCTCATGTCCCACTCTCGCAGAGATCTCAGACTCAGCGCGCTGTTCTGCAAAATAGACCCAGGGACACAGAAAGTCTCCAGGAGATCCTCCATGTCAACACCTGCCGGGATCCTCGGCAGAAGATCCCCCACCTCCCCTAAGCGAGGCAACCCAGTAAGAAAATAAACATTTGTGAGGGTGATCTCCAACCTCTCACCTCCAACAACAAAAGCACCCTCTGCAGGTACCCACCAGCTCACCAACTTGTTCAGTAACGATCTTACTGAATGCAGTGGTGGAATCTGAGCGAACTTCAAGAGCCCACTTACCGCCAGGACCTGTCGGACCCCCTGATCAGTCCGAATACTCTCCATCAGATCCTCGTCTATCTCCCGCTCTCGCCATGAAGTCAATGGTCTCCTCAACATCCTGCCAAAAAACAGAAGAAATTTTTAGCACCAGGGAAAAATTTTAAAAAAAAACACCATCGCGGCTTTTCCACCAAAATCCACGATGATCATCGCGGCTTCCATACAAAAACCCGCGATGATCATCGCGGGTATTTTCCAGACAGTCGCGATGAACATCGCGACTGTCTCTCCAGAACTCGCGATGAACATCGCGGTTTTCAACCTGACAGTCGCGATGAACATCACGACTGTCAGCCTCAAACCCGCGATGTCCATCGCGGCAAAGGAGCCGAAACCCGCGATATTCCACGTTGGAAGGCCAACATGGAATTTTGCGGCCTTCGGGGGCCCGGCGCTAACCAAAAAAGACATAATTGAAAAGGCTAAGGCAATTAGGGTTACCTGAAACTCGCGGAATCGAAAACCAACGGTGAAATCTCCCGGAAATCAAGAAAGATCTCTGACTGCTCTACCAAACTCGCACGTAACAATGACACGTCATATGGGCCCCACGCCCTATTTATAGAAATTCCACCATTTTTCAAACAACCATTCCGGTTTCATACGACGCCAGTTTCTCAAACCGTTGGTACCATTAGAATCAGCATAGCGAGAACTTCATGATAGTTCTTTCCTATTCCTGTTTTCATCATGTCCATTTTTTGACCATTTTTTGGACCCCATCGTCGCCTCGGTTTGCATGCCACATCGGCTGTCGTCCATTTTTGACATGCCTTATATCGTCGGATTCAGTTTTCCGCGCTCGTGATGATGCTTGAGATCATTTCTCGCTCTCATGCCTAGATTTTTCGAGCATTTTTTCCCAGGACCCCTCGTTGCCTCGGTTTGCGTGCCACATCGGTCGTCGTCCATTTTTTATGAACCTTATATCGTCGGATTCAGTTTTCCGCGCTCGTGATGGTGCTTGAGATCATTTCTCGCTCTCACGCCCAGATTTTTTGGGCATTTTTTCCATGCCCCCTCGTCGCCTCGGTTTGCGTGCCACATCGGCCGTCGTCCGTTGTTGACAAGCCTTATATCATCGGATTCAGTTTTTCACGCTCGTGATGATGCTAGAGATCATTTCTCGCTCTCACGCCCATATTTTTTGGGCACTTTTTCAAAATGCCCACCCATCACCTCGGTTTGCGTGCCACATTGGCCGTTGCCCCTTTTTGACAATCTTTATGTCACCGGATCCAGTATCCCGCACACATGATGATGCTTGAGACCTTTTTTCTCGCTACCATCAATCCCTTTTTGTTCGGTATAATTTTACCCCTTTTTCGGGCCGAGCAATCCCTTTTACGAAAAAGGCACTTAGGGAGTTTCTGTTAAGCTCTTTTATGACTCCTAAAACAATGAAAAGATCGTCGAGCAACCTTGCTTCCTTTCATGCTCGCTAAACGTATCTGAAAGAGCGTCTACCTGGTATAAGTTTACCCCTTTTCCGGACCTTGTAGACTAATTACAAAAAAGGTATACTCTAGTCACATCGGCTAGAAGACTTCTCCATTTTGCATCACTTTATGTTTTTTCGGGCCTTGGAGACTAACTTATGAAAAAGAACACCAATGGAGTCCACTTACCGCTTTCAAACTCTCTAAACATGAAAGCGACCATGAGCAATCACCATCCTGGGCTCGTAAAACCAACAGGACAGTAATCATAACCACTGCAGAGTCTTCTTATCATTTTCAGACTCCATAAAAATGAAAGCACCAATGAGCACGAACAGTCCTGGGCTCACAAAATCCACAGGACAGTACCATTTCAGAGCACACTTTTATCCCTTTTTGGAGCTCATTAAAACCACGAAGAAGGACCCAATGGTGCTTCTCGGTGCCACAACAGATCACATCTACTCATATAGCAGCTTCCCCATTTTGGTCGCCTTTGTTCAGAGTATTCTGCAGTATGTCACCCTGAGAACCCCTTGACAGCACCCATCAGCTTGAGCCCCCCAGAGTCAATACATACCCTTCAGTCCTTAAAAGCTATGATCCCCACACCTACAAGTCAGTTCCCTACGCTGCCAGGTCAACCAAGTCATCATGCTCTAAACAAAGGAAGTTTGAGTCTACCCACTATATGACCCCAGTTACTTCCCATCCCCACAAGTATGTCAGTCCTACCATCAGTACTACACCACTTCAATTCTACACCTCGCGCTCCTATCAAGGAAACATCATTGCCTTGTTAGTTGC
This sequence comes from Larix kaempferi, assembly GCA_027924585.1. Lineage (NCBI taxonomy): Eukaryota > Viridiplantae > Streptophyta > Pinopsida > Pinales > Pinaceae > Larix > Larix kaempferi. The sequence continues at coordinate 16,482,908 of BSBM01000030.1, forward strand.
TGGTCTCCCTCTATCGACGACAACCAAATTTATTCCAGAGGATAGACCTAGAGGTCCCTGTGTCTTGGACTCATCACCATTTACGATGAGTGCCTACGAATCATTTCGAGAAGAGTCCTCAGTGCCTCTCCAAATGGTTGTTTCTCACATGCTCGACTTCAACACCTTGATCGCATCGTTGAGACTCGCACAGGGTATTGGTCCGTTCAGTTATTTGTTAAAGACCCCGGATACCTCCTGACTCTTCCACATGTGAGAGTCTACTTATGGAAACAACCAGTTACATTTTTTCTATAGATATCCAGGTTGCGCATGGCAACAGTATTCAGATGTACCTCAGTTTTATACTCCCTCGAAGTATACAATTACATATACTTCCCGGAGATGGCTCACAGTCATTGAGTCCTTACAGATGTTGGACACCTTCAGTTTCAGCAGTTCATCAACCCTTCTGAGACCTTTGTCAGAACGGTTGTTTCTCCTTTCCAGTGTATCAGTTATTCAGATCAGCCATGTTATGATCATGAGTACATCCCAAAATGATGTCCCCTCTGGACCATTATGATGTACCAGCAAATTTTTTATGTATTTTCTCAGGTCCCCCTTCTTGGGACTAATTGTTCATATATGTCTTGATACGAGCATGGGTATGCCCGCCTCGTCCATTATCAGGATTATTCCTCATTCATATTGAGGCCATGTAATATTGTTTGTTTTTTGCAGCTTCCAAGGGCCGCGGATCCAGTCTCCAATCGGTCTCTTCTCCTCCCCAAAACCCCAGAAAAAAGACAAAAGAACTATGATGTCTATCGGCCATACGATGAGCTCCTACCCTCACACATCAGGGGGCAATTTGTTAACACCTAAAAAGTGTTCACTAGCTCATTTCCTTATTCACATGACCCATTTGTCCACTTTTTCCACCATCTGAGCCTCTAAAGCCAACAAAAGGTCACCAAAAGACCTTAATACACCCCTTTTCCCACTCAAAAAGATTATTTTTCCTAAAAAAGCATAAAAAAACCCTCAAAAAGGGTCCAAAATTCTCAAAAATATTAAAAAGGGAATAAAAATATTAATTTTATTCAAAAAAGGAAAAAGGAGGGAAAAGTACCTAAACCATGTTGGTCAATACCATTGGTTTCCACAAAACCACAATGGTATTCCCCACCACCAAAACCTATAAAAAGGTGGTAGGGGCTCCTCATTTCACATCCATCCATCTTCCTATCCTCATGCTTCCAAAATCTCCCTTGAGCTTTTGGCCATTGTAGCAACCTTGGAGAAAGGACCCTTTGGAGTTTGGAGCTGCTCACCCTTGGAGCTTCTCAACTATCTTCATCACTTGGAGGTATTATTATTGCAAGCACTTGCTTGCCCCCATTTTCAATACAAAGTTATTTTTTATATTTCTTGTTCTTATTTTTTAATTCAAAAATGCACATGCTAGTTTAGTTTAGATTTAGATTTAGTTTATTGTTTTTGTTTAATATTGAAACTGCTGCTACTAGTTAGAAGGTGCCCATTGCACTAAGCTTGGTTGCAAAACCAAGCCAACAAGACCCATACCTAATTCTGAAATTATATAGCCTATGTTCATTTTGGTGCCTATCATCTTCTCAAGTTTGCGATCCTAGCCTATATCTTTAGTTGGCTTGACATCGTCTTTGGGTTTCCACTGTTAGGAAGTCTATGAATTTTTTTGAAATAATGGCTAATGAAGTATGGTTGAGGATTTCTTGTTTAGTTGTACATAATGATATACAGGTCGTAGGTTATAGATTTTCTTTGAATAAAGGTATTTTTGAGATGGGTCCTAGTCATATTTGACATAACTTTCACATGATCATAAAAGAAAAATTGATTTGGCTTGCCTCATTCTATCTTTTGAGGTTGTGAATGTTTGTAAGTTTAAATAACTTGACATCATTTTATCGTGTGTTTGGAAGGAACCAAGGTTGTTGAGTGGGTCTCTTGCTAGCACAACACAAGCTAGATTTTGCTTGGGAAAATGTCAATGTTGAAAAATATGAATTTTTTCTATATATGGGAAGTTCCTACCAATTAGAACCTTTATATATATATATATATATATATATATATATATATATATATATATATGGAAAGTTCCCCACCTAGGTTGAATTCCCACAAGTGACATGTTGATCTCTTAAATGAGTTTTTTTGTAAAGCCCGAAGCTTCTTTGAAATCTGGTTTACCATCCTCAGATTGAGGGGAAGTGTCTAATGGATTTCTGCAGGATATGTATTTCAATAAAAAAATATAAATAAGGAAACAATAATGAAAATTTAAACAACTAGGATTTGGGTATTTACAATGATTGCCCATAGAAAATCCAATAATTATCCAACCAAGGTAATAACTACAAAACGTATACTTGATACCATGCTAAATTATTAACATATTAAAGGAGGTTTTGAAGGATCAAAATAGGTGTCCCCCTTACATGCTCTAAATTCAAAGCACAATATGCCTAGTCATGAGCACTTTAGATACCAGTGTAGGATCAGTGGCATACTGTGTCTTCCAAATGAATGTTTGGATTATTGGAGAGGCTCTTTTTGAACACGAAATTTTGTTATGAATCCTATGTGAATAAGTTATTTTGCATACAAGCCCATAACTTCACAATAAATCCATAGTGCTAGGACGCTTGATATTGCACTATAGTAAAAGGCCACAAGGCCTAAAGCAAATTATTAGGTCTTAAATGCCACTTAGGGTGACTTCAACCTTGAGTTGATGATATTGGCTCTGGGTTGCAAGTCCTCGAGTTGATGATATTGGCTCTGGGTTGCAAGTCCTCGAGTTGATGATATCATCCTCCCTCACTTCCTTGCTAACATTGTCAAATTTTTTGATGCCATGTCATGTGGGTAATATTTTCAAACGTTATGTAAGTTTTGGAGGCGGTTCTAAAAAGACCCCCCTAAAGGTGTTTTTGAATTTAAATACCGCATAAAAGTCATGAGAATTCTCATGACTTTTGGGGGAGGTTCTAAAACAACCCCCCCTAAAGGTGTTTTTGAAGAAGGTTATTTAAAACCCCCTCCACAAGTCATGAGAATTATCATGACTTTTGGGGGGGGTTTAAATAACCGCCTTCAAAAAAACCTTTAGGGGGGGGGTCTTTTTAGAACCGCCCCCAAAAGTCTTGAGAATTGGACTTTTGGGGGGGGGGGGTTTAAGCAACCGCCTTCAAAAACACCTTTTGGGGGGGTTCTTTCAAAAACTGCCTCCAAAAGTCCTGAGAATTTGACTTTTGGGGGCGGTTTTTGAAAGACCCCCCCCAAAGATCAAATTTTGAAAAATTTTGGAAGCAGTTTTTAAGAGCCGCCCCTAAAAACCCAAAAAACCTTTTGGGGGCAGTTTTACCAAGACCGCCTCAAGTCAAAACTGCTCCTAAAGGGGTAAATTGTTGTAGTGTTCTCTACTAAACAGGGCCAACCACGTGAAGGTGGAAGCTCTTATGGCCCCTCCCCCCCTCACATCATTATGAATTCCCCATAACCCGACAAAAATATCTATGTACAAAAACTTTAAATGTGTTTTTTGACATACTCTAAAACAAGCAATGTTTCTAATTATATCATACAGGAAAATGGAAACTCACTATGAAACAATTAATTTATTATTACCGCATACCTCGTAAACTTCAATGGTATTCATCATCTTCTTCATCTGGGTCATCGTTTGTACTATCATCCGATGATCCAGATTCAACATTGTAAGGATTGGCCATATCATCCTCGTCGTCGATGTCAGTTACGATCATCATGTCATCGTCGATATCATCTCCATGGACATTGTCTGATACATCATCTGATTCAATAAGTTCTTCGACATCTTCTTCTGGACCATGATCATCTAACTCATGTTGATCATGATCATCTTCTATGGCATCTTCTTCCTCGAGAACGTCTTCATTACCTTCATCTGCATTATACTTTACCGGCCTTACCCTTGGATCGTGTCTCACAGCAAATGACCACCCCACTCTACCTGGAACCTCAGAGTAAAATACCTGTTCACATTGGGTTGGGCGAACATAGGGCTCCGTTCCTGGCTCAAACAACCTTGTATTTACCATGGTAAATCCATTATCATGTTCAATTATTGTTTTATCAGGATCACGTTGATTCAATCGACACCTGTACCATTTGACAACGAACATAAATACCTTGAAGGAGTTAAAGTCACATTGAAGAATGTCTTCCAGATACCCATAGTATCGATTTTCAAAGAGTTCTGGATGTCTGTCACTTCTAGAAGAAACATTGGTCACCTCAAAGACTACAGATATCCCACAATCACATGGTTTCTTTGTTTCATCCAACTTTTTGATTCGATATCTACATCCATTGCACTACATAGCCTTATGGTGTTTTACCTACAACAAGCCATACAGGAAAAGATTACATAATGATCCAATATTTATGATTAACTAGTGCATGTTTATAATGCCATACAATGGGAAAAACAGCATGACGTACAACGAAATTATTTTTTACAAAAAAAAAATATTGTGGATGATTAATATGCTTACCTTCTTATCTTTTAAACCTCTTGCTAAATCGATTTCTCTTTGTGTTAGATTGGTGTCTCCATTGCGATGTGCAACTTTAACCAATGAAGCCACACCCTCCCATGATATTCCATGACCAGATTGTTCACATAGTTCGATCCATACATTCATCCAGTCAAGATTGTTTGTGATGTATAAATGAATTGCATCTTACTCTCGACCAACTGTTTCATGACAATAAAATTAAAATTCAATACAAATGTAATATTAACTTAACAAAGTATATTACACTCTAAATTTATGCAAAATATTGAATATAAAAATAGAATATGTATGATATTATATATACATAAAAATCACCAGTCAAATGTGTTATATTACCCTTCACCTTGCTCGATCTACCTTTCCCCTTTGGGTACTCCCCTTCGAAACTCTTATTGGATTCTGGATCACAAATGCAACATAAATTGAGCTTTTCTACTAATTTAGGAAGATATTCACTAATATACAGCATGTTTTGGTATACCATATATCCCTCCATCATAGAAACCTCAACATATGCTCATTGTCTGACCAAACCCTTCATAAATTTCAAGTGCCTCTCAACCATCCGCATGGACCTTGAGTGCGCAGGTCCACACAGTTCAATCTCCTCAACTTGGTGTATGAGGTAGTGTTCTTGTGCATTGAAAAATGCCAAAGGTAGATGCTTCTGTATTTCACACATGAGACGAGGAATTTCTCTCCTCCAATACTTTATGTCTTATTTATGGAAATCTTTAGATGACAACCATCTACAAGTGATCACATGACACCCAAATCAAGAGATTAAAAAAAAAAACAATATATTACGTAACATCATGAATTACAGAACGAAAATCAAATATAAGTTCTATGTTGAATTAAACAAACACTGAGCGCATGGAAAAAATCACCACTTACCTCATGTATTTCCTGAGACTATATATTATTTGCTTGACATTGTTGTCGAAGTTGTCCGAGATAGAGAGAGGTAGAACATACTATAACAATAATATACAGATCGTTTCATTTTTATTTTTTTTTTCAATGTGGTTCACGTACCGGTTCCACCGGCCGGCATCGCTACGTCCACGGAATAATAGCTGGCGGGCCCACCCGAAGGGGCCTTCACACCCTCGGTACATTTTGCGTACCTAACCCCAAGAGTGTCGAGGAGAATGGATCCCGTAACCTCACATGCTGGGAGGCCTAACTACGGGTGCTCGACCGATTGAGCTAACTCTTGGGGCTTACAGATCGTTTCATTTTATCAACAAAGAGTAGACAAATAAAAATATACCAACCATATTCACTGGAATATGAATTAAAAAAAAAAATTAAATCTATACCATAATAATTACCTTCACGAAGACATGACAATCGTGAGTTTTCACCCCCGCAAAATCACCTTTCTTTTTTATGATATTCTTCATGTTCACACAAAATCCAGTGGGAAATTTAATTTTTCGAATGACTTCTTTTACAACATTACTTTGCTGGTCCGTTAACATCCATGGAAGTGATTTTATATTAATTTTCTCTCCATTTCTATGAAATTGAATGACGTCTTTCATTGCATGGTTGCTATCTTGAATGTCTTTGCAAATTTTGACAATTTTTTCTTTGTCACTCCTTCCATCCAATATTCGCCATAATGTTTCGGTCACATTCTTTCCAATATGCATTGTATCAAATAGATGAGCAATTTGTAGGTGCTCATAGTAGGGCAACCTACTGAAATGTCTAGGATAACTTTTCATTCCTTGTGGAAGCCCATTAATGCCTTCATGATCACATGAACGACAATCATGAAATTACATAAATTAATGTCAATTACAGTAAAAAACACACAATATAAAAAAATACAATATAACATATCATATACGATGATTCATTATACGTACCTTAACGATTTCTATTATATTGCAACTTCCATAGGCGAGGTGTCATTCTCTGCGGTTTTAATGTAGTCTCTTTCTTGCCATTGAACAGATGTTTTTCGGTAGTTCGATACCTGTGATTCTTATAGAGGAAGTGCCTATACTCATCAAACACCTCCTTTCCTAAGATTTTTGAATGACGAGATTTGATCTTAGGACCACAAACTGGACATGCAAATTTCCCCTTTGTCTAAAGACCTACATAAAGATTATATGGAATATCTATGTTAATTACAATTATATACAAAATGACTGGATTATTTAGAAAAACATGCATGCGTAGTATATTAACTAGTAGTTCGTATAACTTTTTGCAAATAAAGTGGAACTTATAATTACATACCACAAAAATGGGTTAACCCTGGGGCATCATGTATTGTCCATACAAGCATTGCATGGAATTGAAATTGCCTTTGTCGCATTGGTCTAGATACATCATACATAGTGATGCCATTCCATAACTTCATAGCTCGTCAATAAGATGTTCGATATATACATTCATATATTTCACTTGGTACTTACCTAATTGATTTGAACATATAAAAAATATAAATATGAGACGTACCATTTAGATTATATATATTAAACCATATTGCACAATAGAAAAAATATTAAATATATATATGACATTATGCGACAACATTATGTGCTCCCTCTTTATTGTCAACCATGGAGGAATGTTGTTGTTGATAACAAAAATAGGCCACACCGAGTAAACAGATCTCATCTCTGCAAATGGATTGACACCATCTGCTGCCAAATAAATCCTAAGATTACGAAGTTCTTCTTTAAAGTGAGGCCATTTTTCCTCCATATATTTAAATGCAGACCCATCTGCAGGCATCCGAATAATGTCGTCTTGAGTTCTATTCCGTGCATGGTAATCCATAAACTGCGCTATGTTTTTGCACCTGAACAGTCGTTGCATGTGTGGAATAATGGGAATATAACGTAGAACCTTGCGAGGCACCTTTTTAGTTACTTAATCTGTGCGATATCTACTGATATGACATTCAGGACATTCTGTTGCAAATTCATGTTGATTGTAATATAGAACATGGTCATCGGGGCATGCATGAATTGCTTCATTATGCATTCCAATTTCTTTCATGATGGCAGATAAATCTTGATATGTGTGAGGTAAAATATTTGACGGTGGTAACAAATATTCACCTATCATGCTACAACAAATTAAAATAAAAATCTAGTTAATATAATATAGAAATAATATTAATGGAACAAATTTCATCTGTAATAATTTGACTTATATATGAATGAACAACAAAATACACAATCATATATATTTTGTGATGGAATATATTACATACCTTAACATCCGTGAGACTGATATGTTTGAAAGACCATTCATAACCTTCAAGTTCATTATCAATAATATAGCAGAGAGAAGATTTGTCTTGGAGCCCTCATAAAGGGGTTCGTATGCCTTATCAAGAAGAGGTATATCATGAATACCATCAAAATGTTCATCATTTCCATGATCATCATCATCATCATCATCAACATCCATTCCAACATTAAATGAATCATGGATCAAATTATTTGTAACATCATCTTCAACTATGTTTTTAGTATGATCATCTTCTTCATTAATGTGATCATTAACTTGTTCTCCATTAATATTCATAGCTTCCGGTACTTGTTTTGGAAGCACTTCCTCCGGACGAAGTGCCCTAGGATGTCTTTCCTTTATAATTACATGAAACCATCAATAGATAAAAGTTAATATAAGAAATTCAAACGCAAAATGTAAAAATTTCAAATGCAAAATGTAAACATTTATGTGATGCATTTAAAATGTAACAAATTTTGTACTGTTGGGATGAAAAGAACAACGACCAATTGTACTGTTGGTCAAATAGGTGCATCCAAACTATCCAAGAGACATAATAATTGACCCAATTACTGAGCAAAGCTACTCAAATATAACCCAAATTTTCTCATGCTGTACTCCACTAAGGTAAGATAAATGATGCTATGGTAATTTCTATAGAGAAAATATAAGAGAAATTACAACATGCCAATATAGTCGTTATTTCTATTATCATGATGGAAAGTGTCACAAATCTAGAGAGTTAAGTGCTTTCCCCGGTGAGTGGGTTAGTCTCACTAACGAACAAATAAATGAGTTATTCTACTATTCCCTAGATTCAACATGCACAAAAGAAAAAGAAATAGTATAATAAACATTTAATATTAAAATAATATTTATTGTCCATGTTAGTCCCCATCTATTTAAACCACGATCAATACATAAATTTACAAGAGCAATCAAAATAAAAACATAATAATGCAAAACTTACAAATGGATGGTATTCATGACCCCCCTCGGCGTGCCCATGCTCCCTACAATGTTTTCTGGATGTTGTGATCAAAATTCTTCTCCTCTTAAAGCCCCTGCATTGACTACATGGACAATAGCACTTCCTATCACTCCTTCTTTCAACTCCTTCCCACAATCTAGCAAGCAATTGTCGATTTTGTTTGTCTGGATCGGGAATATTGCTAGTTGACATTTTCTCGTAAAGAGCTTGAATGAAGATTATCGATCTTAGAAAATGAAGCTCCGCACTTCGCTCACTTGAATCTCAAAAACAATGGAAATAATGAAAAACAGTCCGTCGAATAAAAAAACTTCCGCAAACCGTCGCTTGTATAGCAAACATGTCGAAATGTTCAATATTTATAAGTTTTAAAAGTCATCCTTCCGTCGGATATCTGACGCCTTGAAGCTAGTTACCGTTGGAGAATTGATGTCGGATTTCCGACATCCTTGGGTTGAATAGCTTGGCGTCGGATATTCGACATCCCAATGCATAATATGATGTCGGATATCCACAGAACCGTCGGATATCCAACGTATCCTTCTATCAATTTTAAAAAGATCATCAAATTTTGAAATTTTTAAGGTGAAATCCGACAACATAGTCCTTCTTCGTCGGATTTTGGGTCCAAATCCACTAGTGTGAAAGATTATCTACAAAATCACAAAATATTAACTAGTCGTTAATGCATGAGTATGCATGGAAAAACTGGTAGCTAATGCATGGATAACTATATAAGAAGATATTAGAAGTTAATAAGTTAAGTTGAGATAAATAATCTCAAGATAACTAATTAAGAAAGTTGAATAAAGATCTTGAGTTAGTTAGCTAAGTTAAATTAGCTATCACAAGACTTGTCTAAATCAAGTTAATTAATTAAAATTACCTAAAGGTAGGCTAACTAGTTAAGGTAAAGCTAACTAAGTTAAAGTTAACTTTAATGATAATTTAACTAATTAGTTAAAGATTGACTAAGTAATTCGATCAATTAAAATTAACTAAATTTATTAAGTTAAGTTAAGATAAGATCAAACAAGAACTTATCTTGGGAGTCCAAAAAGTAATTTGGCTATAAAGATGGCACTGATGTGTTCGTAAAGGGTGATCTTCTCCTTTGGAAGTGAAGAATCCATGGGATAAGGAAGCAATTGATTAGATAAATATTATGGAGCAATACTCTTAAGCCCTAGTGGATTCGTGCCCAGCTCAGAGATGGTATCTACGTCGGATAGAGATCAATTGGATGGGAGGAACGTTGCAAGTTTTTAGTCACCCTATTCTACATTTCAAAAGATAATTACTTTTCCCATTTATTTCAAGTAAGTAGATTTATCCTATATAGTTTAATGGTTTTATTAATGATAGAAAGAGTCTTTATGGTCATTATGGATTATTTTATAAGGGCAGAATGTATGGATTTCTTCTTGGATATAAAAACAATAAGTATTATTGGTCTTAATTTTTATAAATATCGTATTACTTCATGTTATTGGTCGATTCATAGTAAAAATTATTGTTGTAAGAAGTTTTATTTTGAGCACTTACGGTATTAACTCTATAAAAGTAAATATCTGTGGATTAGATTTAGATCCATGTTAACTATTATAAAACATGTTTCCTCCGTAGAATTTATTTTCAAAGTTATCAATTTTACACAACTAAGGTTCGTTAAAATAAATCCAGAATAATTTCATTGATTTCTAGAAAATCAGATATTAATTCAAACAATTTCCTGATAATAGAAATTATCATTCTCCAAAGCGTACTTTCAACCAGAAATAGATCGAAGAGTTCGTGTCGGTCTGGCCGAAAATTTGAGCCGAGAGCCACCGACTCCAACTATCGTCATGTACGATCATACTAGATCTAACCAACTACCCACTCTACGTTCTTGACAGCCTATCTTTGTTTCTGTAGAGTTTTTCAGTGGCATGTGATCAAGAAACCACTAGTTTCGCTCGGTGGGACGGTAATGCCCCACTTATCAATTTGTTTGGTAGGACGGTAATGCCCGACTTACCAATTTGTTTGGTAAATTGCTTGGGGCTCACGTGGCTCATGCCGGATTAATTGTAATATGGGCGGGAACAATGAACCTTATGATTGATAGGCACAACCCGAGTGTTGTATCGAATAAATAGACACTGAGTTTGAAAAACTTATAGATTGACAAAATTCCAAGAATAGTGTGAATCTAGGCTTTGTTTTCTGATTTCACAAATTCGCCCTGTATAATGGTCATCCTTGTTAAAATCGCATTATTTCCTTTGGTACTATGTGTTTGATTTCTATCTGAAGTCTATCGTTTCTCTTCATGTAATCACGTTTTTGCCTGCTTCAAACCTCTGCATGGTCTACGTAGTATGCATGAGTTATCTGTGCATTTAAATCGGTATAAGTGAAAGCGAGTCTCTGCGTGTGGGTATATTGTACGTTTCTATAAATTTCAATGTTTCCATACTCAGCAGCTCTGCGACCTATATAGATGCAACATCCAAGAAACCGACAGACCATCCAATGCAATCTGAACTCCCCTGTCAAAATAGTTCACGCCAGTTGTCTGAATTTGACTGCCCGTTAAAATATAGCACCATTGGACTGGTAGTTCTCCCGTGTTTATCACAGGTCTCTTCTGAGGTCCAATTCAATGGTGTAGAAGTTGTGATTTAGTCCACTTCCTAGCGATTTAATCACGCCACCTCTATTTTAAATTATGGTTACATGTTTCAATACTTAACAGCTCTTTTAAGAAAACCATTAGCTGCCTATCGGACTGTGAGTGTGAGTAGTGGTAGGTACTCCAAAATCGCAGGCAGTCCACTTCTTTATTGTTGTCCATCTGTAGTATGGAAATTTCAATAAACTTTCAGATGGTAGGTCGAGCAAACCGTCAGCCAGATATCCAAGCTAGAAGATGTCTCAATATAATAAAACTTGGGTGGATGAAATGAAATCCATCTATCCCCACCAAGATGTCAACTAGTAGACTTTAATAAAATTACTTTTACCTTTGACATGTGCTAGGTATATATATATAGAACTAGGAAACATTGTTTACTTTTAACTTATGCCCTCTATATACATTTATATGATTTCCATATTAGAGATATGAAATTAAAAGATTATTTATAGATATACAATCTCCATATTATAGGTGGTTTGATTTTGAAAGTTAAAATGTTATATGAAGATAATCATTGTCAATAGTAGAGATTGAAGTATAGTTTTCCTTTTAAAATAAAATATATGGGGTTATATATATTGAATGACGGATTCTAATTCATAGTTTAAAATAAAATATTGTTTTTATAAATACATAAAAGTTTTATATAAATGGTTTAGAAAGAATTGGGTCCAAATCCTATATTGGTTGGATAGGGAGAATGAGAGATTACAAGCCATAGAATTTTAGAGTAGAGAAAATATAATTCATACCTTGGATATATTCAATAGGGTTTTTATTCCTATTATATAAATCTAAATGGTTGAAAAGGGGATTAAAAGGTATTGCATAGATATAGAAATTTCTAGCTAATATGTATTGATCATGTTGAAAGGGAATCGAAACCTAGTTTATGGTGTTTGGATATGGTATTGAAATATATATATATATATAGTTGTGATAATATATATTTAAGAAAGAAAAGAAAGATGTTTTAAATGATAATTACATTGTTCTTAGTATATCTTAAGAAATATGAAGTGAATAGTATGCTTTTTCGGAGGTGCCTTTAAAAAAAAGATGGAATGAGTTTATAAATCTTTACCCTATTCATTATAAATGATAGTGTGATTTTAAAAGAGTGAAGGGTACAATAACTACGCTACCTAAGTATTGCATTGCATTTTTGTAAAGCCTTGTCATGGCTTTAACCCTGCTTAAATAAATATTTAAGTTATAATTAAATGTTTAAAGGAATTAAATGGTAAGGCTATCAAGTAGTGTTATAGGTACTACCTTAATTATACTGGTTTAGAAGTCATTGAACTTAAACTTAGTTGGTTTGTGGATTTATAGGAGATAAGTTTGAATAGCAACGAAATCCCAGTAATCATATTGACTACAAAGGCACAACCTGATTTGTAAGGAATGCGAACAAGGAAACATCAATAACTACTCAATGTCGAAGTTAATTTATATGAACGTGGTTTTACGACAATTACAGAGACCCTTAATAAAAAAATTTAGGGTGTGTTTTGAGCGACATTACAAGTGGTATCAGATCCGAGTAACAATAATACGGCCTATGGAATCGCAAACATGCAAGTACGTTGTGTACTCTGTACAACATTTAAAATGCAAGATGTTTCGGTAGTGATTTAACCTTTATCGGTATTTGCTTATCCTATTGGCATGCATGATACAACAATTATGAGTTGAACTAGTACATAATTAAGTGTGGTTTTATGTGCTATAGTCAAGCAAGTAAAAATGATTACATAGGAAATAAAATGCTTGAATACAAGCCCTCTGCTCTATGACCGAAGTCAACTCCAAGTAAATAATAAAATTGAAGTCTTTAGTAGAATAACTTAGAAATCCTAAGACAAAGATTGATATAAACGGGAAGTGAGGAAGTATGTATGCATAAAGGTAGCAATTAGCTGATGTTTAGAAATTTAGAGACAAACATCAAGGAATCATAGGTGTAAGTAACTATACCTAGGAGACGGGGCGTAAGTTGATTATGAGGAATATTTTAATCATAGAATAAAAATTCATGATTAATAATGGCATAAAAAGAGTCTTAGAAACCCAACATGAGTAGTTGAATTCATGGAACTTTGTAGGTTATCATAGTTATTTTACTTGGTCATAAGGTTTTGAAGTGATTGATATGTTTATCAATGCATACACGGTTACCTCATGATATGGACATCTGCATCGTATGATTGTGAGTACTAAAACATGCAAGCGAAACTAAATGCATTATAATAATAGTAGGAATGGTCATTCCTATACAAATATTTGTTCATGATATAAATGTTGAAGAATAAATTGCAAAAAGAACTGTAACTTGTGAGTTTATGCTAGGAAGGTTACGCATACAGTGAAATTTCATAAAAGTTGTTATTCCCTTGTGTTAAAAAGGTCTACGGAAAGGACATAAAGCCAGTAGCAGTACTAAAAGTATAATATGCAAGTTATAAGAAAATAAGGTATAAATTATGTTTAAACTAACAATAGTGAAAAGCTTATCAAAGATACATGCAAACCTAGTCATTCCTAGGCTTAATGGAAAAGTAGTAATGCATTAGAATTATGCATGAGAATATTTGGTTGCAATGAGATTTTTATATATACAAGCAAGATAGGAACTTGATATATTTTATGTTTTTTCTTTTTTATGAACAAAATATTATGATGTAAATAACTTATGGGAAGAGATTGTAAGTGAAGCATGCATGTGCATGCAGGTACAAGAGACTTCACCAAGCCTTGTGAGCGGAAGGTAATACATGAGGTATTTTCTAACATGAATTATGGTTCAAATAATTGTTTTGAACATATAGCATGATGCTAATTTACAGTTAGACTAATGATAGTCAGTTGCATGAACAATTTAATATGTTTAGAAGGAGCTGAATATATGATAAATTTTGAAATCCTATTCTGAGAAAAGTTAACTTGAATTGATGGCATATGTATAGCAATTGATTTGGGAAATCAAGAATTGTTGAAATGATTGGTACATGTGTTTGCAAGATACTAGAGGTATCATGTTTGACTTAAGATGATGTTTAGCATATTGAGTATGCATAGACTATTAATCAACTCTGGAAGGGATTAATAAGATAATTGATGTTGAGTTGGAAGGACTCTGAAGCATCATGATTATTTACCTTTGTTACGGTTTGATGTTGATTCAGAGGACTCTGGAGCATCAATATTGTTTAGAAATTTATATACTTAGATTGATGTTGAGCTTGTGAGCTCTGGATCATCAATACTACTTAGAATCTACATGCTTATCTTTATGTTGAGCTGGTGAGCTCTGGAACATCAAGAAGTTGCAGACTCGGTATATTGATTTGATGATGAGCTTGTGGGATATAGGGAATTGCATTTATTTAGAATTATTGTGTGTTTGGATTGATGTTGATATTATAGGCTCTGGAAAATCAAAGAATAACTAACAATGTGATCATTGTGATATTTTCATTTATTCAGAATTTTAATTATATGTCATGGCAACTGACAATGCTTTGAGGCTATTGTAGGTAATGAACTAGGGAAACTTCAATAAGACCTTAAATTGAGAAAGATCTTGAACTTATGAAACCTGCAATAAAGAACAATAAACTTAAAATCAGAAAATATTTATCAAACCCTTTTGAGATAATCACGGGGGACGCCCTGGATTATAAGACTCTTGGAAATTTTGAGGAAATTTCCCTACACTATACAAAAAAAAACTTTATTGAAGAGTTAGCCAATAAATGAAAGAAGCAATGGAATAATAAAAACACATGTATAAAAAAGAGGACCTAAATTCGAATAAAGATCCTTTCCCAAAAAATATAGTTGCAGAGAGAGAACCTTGCAAGAAGCAAGTGATTCCAAGTTCACTGGAGGGTTCAGTCGTAGATCTTTGAACGCTCAGATTACCAAATTGTGTGATATTTGGTGTGTCCAAGAAAGTGGACTATGGGAACATTAGGGAAATTTATTTTACAATATCCACACAAATGGCTGGTAAACGAACCTTGTGACTACTCTACATTAGTAATAAAGATACAAAACAAACTTGAAATTGTGACTAGTTCCATGACAAAGGGGTAAGATTCTTCTGGCATGGAATAATTGTCGAGTACTTGATGAGAGTTCGGTTTTGATCTTATTGACTCTGGAGCACCTAAAACTATTTGGAATCATTATGATATTTAGGTGCTGAGCTGGTAAGCTTTGGAGCACCTAGATTGATCATATTATTTTTAAATTAGTGTTGAGCATAAGCTCTGGAGCACTAGAACTATTGTTGAGTGAGTGTTGAGCAATAAAATCTCTAGATCACTTAAACTCATTGTGATTAACTGATGTTGAGCTAGAATCTCTGGAGCATCAGTAATCTAGTAACTACTATTTTTAAATTAGTGTTGAGCATAAGCTCTGGATCACTAGAACTATTGTTGAGTGAGTGTTGAGAAATAAAATCTCTGTAGCACTTAGACTCATTGTGATTAACTGATTTTGAGCTAGAATCTCTTAAGAATCAGTAATTCAGTAACTACTATTTTTAAATTAGTGTTGAGAATAAGCTCTGGAGCACTAGAACTATTGATTGAGTGAGTGTTGAGCAATAAAATCTCTAGATCACTTAGACTCATTGTGATTAAATGACGTTGAGACGGAAGCTCTGGAGCATCAGTAATCCATTAAAATATTATTAAACTAGATTAATAAATCTTATTTGGTGTTGAGTTGGTATTCTCAAAAACACCTAGATTGATAAGTCTTATCTTGATATTGAGCTCGTATGCTCTAACACACCAAGAGTTGTGTATGCTTATGTTATGCATATGTTATCCACATTTATGCTTAGATTATGCATATGTTATGTTATGTTCGTGTACATTGTTGGTTTATCCATCAATACCGAGAGGGGGGGTGAATCAGTATTTCCTTCTTTTTTCTTAATTAAAACAATTAGTGTTTAAACAATGTATACTATGAATCAAACAAGCAAGGACAGAGAATTTTATCATGGAAACCTCAAAGAGAAAACCACAAAATCAAACTTATTAATAAATTGATTTCTACAAAATTGTTTTTTTGCTGCAACAGAAAGGATGCTTCAACATCCTAGTTTTCTATCTGCATCAACAGATAAGGATGCCGCAACACCCATGTTTTATAGCTACTACTAGAAGGAGGCTACAACCTCCTTAACAGGCTTCGACCTGCCACTAGCACCACCCAACTTCCCTGATATGTATAACTTCTTGATTTTCTACTTGATTCATCAATTTTGGAAATGCTTCATGCTGCTGGTCTCTCCCTTTCATTTATGTTGTTGGTCTCTCCCTTTCTTTATGTTGTTGCAATCTTCATTGTAGAGACACCTTTCCTCTAAATCGAAAATCTATTTAAATACCTCATTCACTCATAGGAGCATGTCTCTGCAATTCGTGTCTTTCCAATTCATGTCTTTCTAAATCTATGTTTATTAAGTTCTATTTTATATCTCTGTTAATTACTCATTTTTAATTAATTAATTAAACCTTTTGATCATTCGAGCATCTCCCTTGCTCTCCTATGTTGGCATCTCTCTTGCTCTCTTTTGCGGGCATCAATGCCAATATTCAACATTCTCCCCCTTTGGCATTGATGGAAACACCAATAGTTCTCCCCCTTTGGCAACAATGACAAAGGCCTCCTTTTGATAGCTCCCCCTATCAACATGTCTCCCCCTAACAAGGTATTTTCTTCTTTTATCTATTGTAGGGAGATTACTCCCAACTTTTGTCTAAGATACTCAAAGGATTCTTTGGGTAGTGGCTTAGTGAATATATCAGCTATCTGCTCTTTTTTATCAACATATTCCATCTTGACAACCTTTTGTGACACTTGATCTCTTCAAAAGTGATATTTTATTGGAATGTGCTTTGTCTTGGAGTGCATGACAAGATTTTTTGATATGTTTATGGCATTGGTATTGTCACAGTTTATCACTATGGGATGCTCATACTTCACAAGTATGTCTTCCAATGTCTGCTTCATCCAAATGAATTGAGTACAACATAATGCAACAGAAATATATTCAGCTTTTGTTATAGATAGTGCAATGGAAGGTTGTTTTCTTGCTTAGCCATGATACCAAACAGTCTCCCAAGTAGAATGCTACTCCACTGGTACTCTTTCGGTCATCAACACTTCTTGCCCAATCTGCATCAGTGAAGGCTTTTAAAGTGAAGTCTTGGCCTTTTGGATACCATAAACCATACTCTATAGTACTATTCAAATATTTGAAAATTCGTTTTACTGGTGTTACATGTGTTTCTTTGGGGGATGATTGGAATCTGTGAAGAACCTACAATAATTAATTAATGAAAACACACGAAATAACAGAAATAACAGAACTCGGAATCACTTTTATATTGATCGCGGGCCACTTTGAGGGGGCAACCTCCTTTGAGCAAGCTCAATACAAATAACTTCACCGTACCTTCATTGGTCTCAACACAAACTTATATACTAAGTCTAGGCGCCAATACCATAGGTCAATACCATGTGTCAATACAAACCATGGGCCAATACAAAATATGGATCAACAATTACTACGGGATGACTTACAAAGCATATGCATCCAACAACAATAATACAAACTATGGATTAACAAATACTACGGGATGACTTACAAATCATATGCGTCCAACAACAATATACTAACAAAGTAAATAGAAGGGTTGACATGGGTTCCTAACATCCCCTCTCCCTTAGAAAAAGCTTTGTCCTCAAAGCTTTAGATGTGGAAATTGATGTAGAATCTGAAGGAGTGGTTCCCCTAAAATATCCTCGGGTTGCATTTCGGCCCACTGACGCCTTTTGAGTTTCAGGGAGGATTGCTTGGAAGGCTGTAGACGAAGAAGGACCATATCAACTGCGTGAAAAGTGCGCTCAGAACGGTGCTGATCGGCTTGTTGTTTCATTTGAATTCTTGCCATGTGAAGATTGTTCTGCAGAATGAGAAGAATCTGATCGCGGTTTCGAAGAACCGAGTCAATTGCCTGAACTTAGGAGCTATTGAGCATGCATGAAAGAAAAATTGGCGGTGCCTGTCCATAAACTGCTTCATATGGTGTCCTTTTAGATGTGGTATTGTACCACTAGAGCGCTTCTAGGAAATCTATAGAAATAGTTGTCCACATCTTTTTAGGGATGGGCAAGGGTTCGAGCAGTCCCGAAAGGAGTGTTGTTTCACCCTTGTTGACCTGGCAAGTATCACACTCAACCACCATCTAGTGAATTTTCATTTTCAGTCCCTGCCAAAAGAAGTTACATTGTTCCCAGTCATAGGTCTTGAGGAACCCAGAGTGCCCTGCCGATGAAGAAGCATGGTGTTCATAGAAGAGATAGCCCTATTGAACAGATTGCAACCAATTTGGAACAAGCAAAGAAATAGTTGTAAGAGAAACTAGGTCATCAAATTGGCGAGAAGGAACATCTGCCACCATATTATCCTTACCCTTCTTGTAAGTGATCACATAGTCATAACCCATGAGTTGGATAACCCATTTCCGGTGTGTTGGTGAGGAGACCCGTTGTTCTAGAAAATGTTCCAGACTCTGGAGATCAATCTTAATGCAGAAATAATTTCCTAATAGGGATGGCTGCCACTTATGTACTGCATGCAAAATAGCCATCATTTCCTGCTGAGATGTAGATGCGGCTAAATGCTTACCGAAAAGGTCTCTTGTAGGCGACAATCCCACTGGTGCAACAAAGACACCTGCATATCTATCCAAGGAAGTAGTGGAGACTGTTGGTGGGTGCATCTGAATGGAATGGAGTTGAGTGATGACACCATGTGAATTCTTCTTAAGGATATTTTCCAGGCGATGTGAACTGATGATGCAGAGAGATCCTCGTTGTAATCCCATAAATTTGTGTTGTGTCCCATTGACTGAAAATTGCATCCAAAGTTCAGCAAAATCCCATAAGATGGGGCCAAGTGTGCGTAACCATTGAATTCCCAAAACCACATCACATCCGCCTAAGGACAAGGTAAACATGTCAGAGCACAGGTTATAATCTTCCAGATAGATACGCACATTGTGACACTTTCCCTTGCAAGGTAAGGTGCCCCCATTGGAAACCATGACTTCAAATTTGGGGCAAGGATGGACAAAACAATCAGCCTGTTTGGTGATCCGAGGGTCAATGAAGTTATGAGTGCTACCAGAATCAATGAGTATTGTAAGAGGAAGCTTCTTGAAGTAACCTCTGACCCGCATTGTTTGGGGGGTGGTGACGCCGGATAAAGCATGGAGAGATATTTCTGGGTGGTATTCCTGAGATGGGAAGTCAATAAGTGGCTCCTAAATGTCGACCTGATCATTCGGTGTATCTGGAGCTTCTTCACCAACTTCAAAGGTAGGCGGAGAATCCACATCCAAGAGATAGAACTTTTGTTGAACACATCTATGTCCTCGAGTGAATTTTTCATCACAATTATAACAAAGCCCTTTTTCTTTGCGTGCCTGCATCTCTGTTTCGGACAAATGCTTGATAGGAGTTGGTCGAGGAGCTGGCGGGATGGGAGGTCGTTGAGAACCCATATTTCGAAAGGGAAAAAAAGTGGGTTTGGAGCATTGTTGGGTGGAAATATTGTCTTCTGCCAACTTAGCCAACCCCAAGGCTTCCATCATTGTGTTGGGACAGAAGATTTTGACCTCTGGGCAGATTTCATCCTTAAAGACCATTGATAAAACAACTCTTGTAGAAGTCATCAAACAATCCTTCTGTGTGGTTGGCTAGTTTCTCAAATTCTGTCTGATACTCTCTCACAGTGCCAATTTGAAGAAGTTTAGTGAGTACTCCGGTGAAGTCATCAAAAGCACTAGGACCAAATCGTTGCAAAAGGAGGTGGCAAAAATCTGTCCATTTTGGCTCATCATGAGCCTTAATGTACCAACGGTACCATTGAAGGGCTTCCTGTTCCAAATGAAAAGATGCAAGTGGAACTTTTTGGACATCAAAAGTATTATGCAGACTGGAATACTGTTCTGCATGATAGATCCATCCAGTCGGATCAGTACCATTGAAGCGAAGAAATTCAAGCTTCGGACCACGGAAAGTGTTGGAAGAAAAGAACCCATTGGCTGCAGAAGATTCTTGTTGTCGGTTATTGTTCATGGCTGAATGCTGAAGATGGAGGCTGAGAAATTTTTCATCCAGATCTTGGAGTTTGCTTTGGATGGCTGCAAGTGCTTCCTCCATGGTTTTTTCTCCCGTAAGGGTGACAACCATAACGAGGAGCTTTTTTTTTGGGGGGGGGGGGGGAATGGATAGAAAAACACAAACAAAAGCTTATTTAGTAAAGGGAAATTTGGATTTGGGAAAAACTCGGATGGTAATTGGGGTTTGACTAGGTTTTGGACACTTTCTGATGGACAGGGAAGCAAAAAATGGGGATTTCAGAAGCGGGGTGAAAGAATGAGAAAATTTGTCAAAGAGGGACAAGGAAGCAGAAATAGTGAATGAACATGGTGGAAAAATTTGGAGGCGAGTGGGTGAAAATTGAAGAAGTTATGGCAAACCCTAAAAATAGACAAATGTGAGATTTCTGGCTTTGGGAAGTAGAATTTGGGATAGGGTCCTTAGGAATGAAATATGCAGAATGGGATTGCAAGGGTGCCTGGGAAGTTTCAAGGGAAACAGAGTTAAAACAAGGGAGATATGGCGAAAAAATGGATTTTTCTTTTTTTTTAAGGAATGGATCTGCAACGGCGTGGAAGGGATCGAAAACAGATAGATCTGCAATGGCGTGGAAGGGATCAGCAACAGATGGATCTGAAACGACGCTAAATGGATAAAAATTGGTTGTATCTGAAACAACTTTCAAAATAGATCTGAAATGACTGGATTTGGAACGACTATCAGAATGGATTTGAAACGGCTCGGAATGGATCTGAAACAGCTCGAAATGGATCTGAAACGGCTCGGAATGGATCTGAAACGGCGCGGAAGTGATCGACAACAGTTCAGCTGAAAATAGATATGGACCCCAAGTATGTGCGGCTTTCTATCATTTCAGGGGATTCACTCGGTCTCCAATGCTATCTGACGACTTGCGTATTGGGGCAGTACCCCTCACTCCATGGCTCAGGTAAAACTGATAACCGCTTTGCCACAAACGACAGCTCTTGGTTTACCTCATAGGTGGGAACTAGTTAATCAGATAGGGGTCGATGCCCTTTTCGCTGGCAGGTCCTCTCAATGGCCCAACTACTTCGAGGTTCCTGTGGTACTCCTCACAATGAGTTTTAGGGCTTATGCCCAAGTACTTCCCACAATTAAGCGGATAGGGATTATTCCCAGATCCAAAGTTGCGACAGATGCGAAAAAAAAAAATTGGCAGAAATTTCACCCAACAAGCCCAAGAAAGTGCTTTGATACCAGATGTGAAGAACCTGCAATAAATAATTAATGAAAACACACGAAATAACAGAAATAACAGAACTCAGAATCACTTTTATATTGATCGTAGGCCACTTCGAGGGGGAAGCTTCCTTTGCGCAAGCTCAATACAAATAACTTCACCATACCTTCATTGGTCTCAACACAAACTTATATACTAAGTCTAGGAACCAATACCATGGGTCAATACCATGTGTCAATACAAACCATGGGCCAATACAAAATATGGATCAACAATTACTACGGGACGACTTACAAAGCATATGCATCCAACAACAATAATACAAACTATGGATCAACAAATACTACAGGATGACTTACAAAGCATATGCATCCAACAACAATATACTAACAAAGTAAATAGAAGGGTTGACATGGGTTCCTAATAGAATCTAGCAACCAATCCTACACCTTGAATCACATACGGTCTTGTAGTTGTCACATATAGCAGACTAGCTATCATAGATCTATACATAGCATGATCCACTTCCAATGATTCATCATCCTTGCTTAACTTACAGCCAGTGATCATGGGGGTACTAACAGGCTTGGAATCTTCCATCTTAAATATTCTTAGCATCTCTTTAATGTACTTGGTTTGAGAAATGAAAATCCCTTTGTCTGATTGAGTGACTTGTAATCCTAAGAAGAATGTTAGTTCTCCCAACAGAGACATTTCAAATTCTTTCTTCATATCTAAAGCAAAGTTTACAATTAGGATTTGTAGATCACTTCCAAATATGATATCATCTACATAGACAACAACAATGATCATATTCTTATTTTCAAATTTTATGTAGAGATTACTATCAATAGCCCCTCTTCTGTATCCTTGTTGTTTCAAATAGTTATCAAGTATTGAAAACCATGCCCTTGGAGCTTGTTTGAGACCATAGAGTGCCCTTTCTAATTTGCAAACATAATCTTTGTTTTCTGATAAGAGAAAACTTTCAGGTTGTTCAATATAGACTTC
This sequence comes from Larix kaempferi, assembly GCA_027924585.1. Taxonomy (NCBI): domain Eukaryota; kingdom Viridiplantae; phylum Streptophyta; class Pinopsida; order Pinales; family Pinaceae; genus Larix; species Larix kaempferi. Next base: position 16,505,872 of record BSBM01000030.1, read on the forward strand.
TTCTTCAATATTTCCATTCAGAAATGCAGATTTAACATCCATTTGATATACTTTGAAATTTTTGTAACATGAAAAAGCTAAGAACATCATCATTGCTTCAAGTCTTGCTACAGGGGCAAATGTTTCTTCAAATTCAATACCTTCCACCTTAGCATATCCCTTGCATACTAGTCTGGCCTTGTTTCTTATTACTTTACCATCTTCATTTAACTTGTTCTTGAAAATCCACTTGGTCCCAATCACATTCTTGTCTTTAGGTCTTGGTATAATTTCCCAGGTTTGGTTCTTGTCTATTTGGTCTAGTTCCTCATTCATAGCTTTGATCCAATCATCACTTTTGCTAGCTTCTACAAAAAATTTAGGCTCTACTAGCGAAAGTAGTGCTTGTTCTTGATCATCTATTAACCTTCTTATTGTTTGAACTCCAGTACTTATGTCACCAATAACTTGACTTTCAGGATGATCTACTTGAATTCTTCTTGATGGTGCTCTTGTATCAGGTCTTGGAGAATCTTCTTTGTTATTTTCATGAGATACCTCATATTCCTTTTCTTCCTATTCAATTTCTTCTTCATCATGTGAATCATCTTTCTTTTGTGAGTCTTCTTAGTCCTTATCATTATTTGTTATCTCATCATCTTGAGTTCTAATACTTCTTGGCTTCATGTCATCTATTCTTACATCTGCACTCTCTATGATCTTGTGTAGTCTTTGATTGTAACATCTATATGCTTTCTTGGTGGATGAATATCCTAGAAATATTCCTTCATCGGTTATGGAGTCAAACTTACCAAGATCATTGGCATTCCTCTTTATGTAGCACTTACTACCAAACACTCTGAAATATTTGACATAGGCAGGTCTTCCATACCATAGATCATAAGGAGTCTTGTCATGATTTACTATGAGTTTCCCTCTATTAATTACATAGACAACTGTATATACTGCTTCTCTCCAATATGCATCTGAAAGTTTTGCTTCATTAAGCATAGTTCTGGATGCTTCTTGGACTATCCTATTTTTTCTTTCCACAACGCCATTTTGCTGAGGGGTCCTTGGAGCTGAAAATTGTCTTTTAATTCCATGGGTTTCACAAAACTCATTGAATTCATTTGAGGTAAACTCTCCTCCATTATCTAACCTTAAACATTTGATTTTCAAATTTGTCTCATTCTCAACCATTGCTTTAAAAAATTTAAACTTCTCAAAAGATTCTGATTTTTCTTTGAGGAATGTCACCCAAGTCATCCTCGTGTAATCATCAATGAACAACATCAAATAAGATTCTCCTTGCAAGCTTTTATTTCATGTTGGTCCACAAATATTAGTGTGAACTATTTTCAATCGCTGTGAGGATGTATATTCCTTGATTCTGAAGTTGGCTTTAGTTTGTTTCCCATGTTGACAATGTTTACAAACTGAATTTTGAGGCTTTACAATCTTTGGCAAGCCTCTTACAGATTCCTTCTTACTCACCTTTATAAGATTGTCAAAATTCAAGTGTCCCGTCCTTTTATGCCATAGCCAGCTTTCATCAATCAGACTCATGTGGCATTGCTCTTCATTTTCTAGGATGTATACATTACTTCAATTCCTTACAGCAATCCCAATAAGTTTTCTTGAGTTTTTCTTCCTGATTTCACATTTCTCGGAATCAAATATGCAAATGTGGCCTTGATCACATGTTTGACTCACACTGAGAATATTAGGCTTTAGGTCTTCTACTAGCAACACATTTTCAGCTCTGATTTTATTACTGATAGCAACTGTACCTTTTCCAATTATCTTAGAGGACATATTGTCTCCAAAAGTAACTTTTTCCTTTTGATCTCTTTTTAGGCTTATGAATTTGTTTGGATCTCATGTCATGTGTTTTGAACATCCATTATCAACATGCCATATATTTTTCTTTTATGTTTCACATAGAGCTATCATGGATTATGTCCTATCTACTATTTCTTTTTTCTTCCAGACCTTTCTCTGCTCTTTGTCTTGAAACCTGTTTGTAGTATTCCTTTCTGTAGGAGTCATTAGTTTGCATTCTCTAGCTATATGTCCATGGTTATTGCATTTGTAACATTCTATATCATAGCTTTGGAGGTGCAAAGGAGTTATGGTTTCCTTTTCTTTCTTTTGGATAATTGTTAGATGTATTCTTCTTATGAAAATGTACCATTCCATATGCTTTGCAATTCAGAGATTTATGTCCAAAATTATTACATGAGAAGCAGTGACCCAAAAAGATCTACTGATACCTGCTTGTCATTTATCTTCTAGGCACAATATTTATCTCATGTAAGTGAGGATTAGATTTCTGGCTATCCCTTGTTTTGGTTGGACTCATAAGTGCAACAGCATAACTCTTTTTGTTATATCCCAACCCAGTTTCGTCACTTGATGGTCTTTGGGCACTTAGGATGTCATCTAGAGTCTTCGAGCTCTTCTCAAATTTTGTTTTAATGGATTTCTCATAAAGTTTCTTTTAAGCTGAATAATTTCTTCTTCAAGTATTTCAGATTCTTGCATTCTTGGCTTTGAGCTACAATTCTAAGTTCTCTTCAATATTCTTAGCCTCTTGGAGTTGGATCTTCAGATCTACAATGATTTGACTTGGCTCCTAATCTCTTGTCTTTTGTTCCTCTTCATGATCATCTAGTTGTGCTCTTAAACATTTAATATTCCTTTTACTTTTTCTCAAATCTTCAAGAGCACTTATGAGTTCAGCCTTTAGGTCCACCTCTCCTTCCATATCTGATTCATTATCTGAAGCTTGAGTGTCTATTCCCATGAATAGAATTTATGTTTCCTCGTCTTCTTCTTCTTCATCTTCACTATCTTCCATAGTGTAAAATATCTTCTTCTTCCCATTAAACTTCTTTTTGTTTGCTGCAGTGTTCTTGAATTTCTTAGAGGTTTCTCTATCATCACTATCATCTTGTTTGGGATAGGGACATTTTGATGCAAAATGCCCAATTCTTCCACAGTTAAAGCATTTCAAGGGTAGCTTTCCTTCATACTTACCAGTACCTTTCTCAAGTTTCCTGATGAAAAGAGCTTCTTCATCATCTGAGTTCTCAGAGTGGTTTTTGGGTAATGTTTCATATTTCTTTGACTCTTTCGTGGCTTTGAATGCTGCCTCTTTTCTTGATGGTTTATTTTGTTCTGTTCTCATCTCATAGGTAGTGAAGATTCCATGTAAATCATCCACTGTTAGAAATTCAAGATCATCTCGATCTTCTACAGTAGACACTTTGGATTCATACCTCATTGGTAGTGTTCTTAGTACCTTTTCAACAACTTCTTTCTCATGTATTTCTTCTCCAAGGCCTCTGATTGCATTGACAATTTTATCTACTCTTAAAAGGTAATCTGCAATGTTTTCCTCTTCTTTCATTTTTAAACTTTCGAATTTCCCTTTGTATGTTTGGAGTTTGGATTTTTTGACTTTGGTAGCTCCTTCATACACATCTTTTAATTTGTCCCAAGCATCTTTGGTTGTCTTACATTGCATGACTTTGACAAACACCGAATTGGACACTCCATTCAAAATTGCATTCAATGCTTTTGCATTGGCTTCATATTTATCTTGTTCATCTTTATCTGTCGGTGGATTGACTAGTATTTTATAACCCTTTTCAACAACATTCCAAACGTTGCATCCAAGAGACATTAGATGGAATCTCATTCTTACACTCCAGTATGCATAATTTTCTCCCGTGAATAATGGAGATCTGTTAGCAACTAACCTTTCTCTGGTACCAATTGTTGGTTTATCCAACAATACTGAGAGGGGGGGGGTGAATCAATATTGTCTTCTTTTTCCTTTAATTAAAACAATTAGTGTTTAAACAATGTATACTATGAATCAAACAAGCAAAGACAGAGAATTTTATCGTGGAAACCTCAAAGAGCAAACCAAAAAATCAAAATTATTAATAAATTGATTTCTACAAAATTAATTTTTTGCTGCAACAGAAAGGATGCTTCAACATCCCAGTTTTCTATCTGCATCAACAGATAAGGATGTTGCAACACCCATGTTTTGTAGCTACTATTGGAAGGAGGCTACAACCTCCTTGACAGGATTCGACCTGCCACTAGCACCACCCAACTTCCCTGATATTTATAACTTCTTGATTTTCTACTTGATTCATCAATTCTGGAAATGCTTCATGTTATTGGTATCTCCCTTTCTTTTATGTTACTGGTCTCTCCCTTTCTTTATGCTGTTGCGATCTGCAGTGTAGATACATCTTTCTTCTAAATCGAAACTCTATTTAAATACCTCATTCACTCATTGGAGCGTGTCTCTTCAGTTCGTGTCTTTCCAATTCATGTCTTTCTAAATCTTTGTTTATTAAGTTCTATTTTATATCTATGTTAATTACTAATTTTTAATTAATTAATTAATTAAACCTTTTGATCATGCGGGCATCTCCCTTGCTCTCCTATGCGGGAATCTCCCTTGCTCTCTATTGCAGGCATCAATGCCAATATTCAACATACAGCTCATGTTATGAGCATTGATATGATTTTCTTTTGAAGAAAAACAAGTAGAGAATGACTAAGGTACTTAGAAAAGAAGTGCCATGACAAGAATTTCAAAAATATTATCTTAGATCATGATCATGAATGAATGACAGTTGTGCAGGAACATGTAATTACAAAGTAAAGCTTTGTAGAATGATCAAACTCTAAAAAGAGTTGCCATAAAAAGGCTGCAACATGATGTTGCAAATGAAAATTATTTACTTATGTTCTAATTGATTTTTGGAAAGATCATATGTATGAATGTGTTTTATGATGAAATGTTACAAACAACTTGTGTTGTTTGTGAAAAGTACAAGTATGAAAAGCAAGAAACATCAAGGACATCTAAAAATATGTCAAAGCCAGCAAGATAGCTGAAAATTTATGCTTACAAGGAAAACTAAAAGCTAAAGATAAAGTTTGGAAAGGTATGAACACCGAGGACGGTGTTATTCTTAAGGGGTAGAGGATGTAATATGTTTTTTTTCCACTTATGGTTTCTGCAACAGAAAGCACAAATGTGTACCCGCCGATGTCAAGGAGATCATGATAGAAGCTTCGCGGGTAAAACTTTGTAAGTATGATTATATTTTCCTAAGTTGAGAAGTGAATTTCTAGACTTAGGAGACTGAAAGACATGATGCAACAAAACGAAAGGGGCATGGAATCCACTAGGGGGGAGGGTGAATGGCTTGATAGCCATAAGTTTTGATGACAGTGGTCATCCTAGTGTTGTGAGTACTTAAAGTGACCTGTGATGTTCACTAAGCAAACACTTAATTTTATAAGTGTGTCAATAATTAAGTCCTAGATAAGGGCGTCAAAGAAACTACTAGTCGTCGCAAGGAAGTAATAAGTTCCTGTGACCTAACTGTTAGCATAAGGCTAACCAATTTTGAGCGCCATTAAGTAAAAGTAAGGAGTTAACCTAATTGACATTTATATCCTATCCCGGGAAGGGGATTTTGTTAAAAATCCTAAGTGAAGAAGGGTTAATATTTTCCTAATTATAAATTAGGAATAAAGATAAAAATGATTTATTATACCAAGAAAACATATTGGTATTTATAAATAACTATTTAAATATTTTTGTAATTAATATTAAACAAAGTAAGTTATATTATTATTGAAAATGAAGGACTGATTGTCTTTTATTAAAAATAAATACTTTAAAGTCGTAAAAGGCTCCGAAAGATATATGAGAAGATAACTATATAAGAAGATATTAGAAGTTAATAAGTTAAGTTGAGATACATAATCTCAAGATAATTAATTAAGAAATTTGAATACTTATCTTGAGTTAGTTATCTAAGTTAAATTAGTTATCTCAAGACGATTGTCTAAATCAAGTTAATTAATTAAAGTTAACTAAAGGTAGGCTAACTAGTTAAGGTAAAGCTAACTAAGTTAAAGTTAGCTAAGTTAATGATAAGTTAACTAATTAGTTAAAGATTTACTAAGTAATTCAATTAGTTAAAATTAACTAAAGTTAATAAGTTAAGTTAAGATAAGATAAAACAAGAACTTATCTTGGGAGTCCAAAAAGTAATTTTGGCTATAAAGAGGGCACTAATGTGTTCGTAAAGGGGGATCTTCTCCTTCGGAGGTAAAGAATCCATGGGAGAATGAAGAACATTGATTAGAGAAAGATTATGGAGCAATACTCTAACACCCTAGTGGATTTGTGCCCAGCTCAGGGGTGGTCTCTCAGCGGGAAAATCTATGTCAGACAGAGATCATTTGGATGGGAGGAATTTTGTAGTCAAGTTTTCAATCACACTATTCTACATTTCTAAATATAAGTGATCTTCCCATTTATTTCAAGTAAGTAGGTTTATCCTATATGGTTTAATGGTTTTATTAATGAAAGAAAGTCTCAACTTTATGGTCATTATGGATTAATTTATAAGGGCAGAATGTATGAATTTCTTCTTAGATATAAACACAATAAGAATTATTGGTCTTAATTTTTATAAATATTGTATTACTTCATGTTTTTGGTCGATGCATAGTAAAAATGATTGTTGTAAGAATTTTTATTTTGAGCACTTACGGTATTAACTCTATAAAAGTAAATCTCTATGGATTAGATTTAGATCCATGTTAAATATTATAAAACATGTTTCCTCTGTAGAATGTCTTTTCAGAGTTGAGTTAAAGGACTTAAATGGTAAGGCTACCAAGTAGTGTTATAGGTACTACCTTAATTATATTGGTTTAGAAGTCATCGAGCTTAAACTTTGTTTGTTTGCGGATTTAAAGGAGATAAGTTTGAATAGCAACGACATCCCAGTAATTATATTGACTACGAAGGCACAACTCAATTTGTAAGCAATGCGAATAAGGAAACATCAATAACTACTCAGTGTTGAAGTTAATTTATATAAACATGTCGTTTTACGACAAATACAGAGACCGTTAGAATTTTTTTTTAGGTTTTGTTTTGAGGGACATTACACTTTTACATAAAGAATTAAGAAGAAAAGTTGTTAAATTCACTCATGAAATTGAAACTCAGATGAAAAATCGTTGTTGCTCTATCATACAATAAACAGCTGGTAAAGAAAAGATGTTACAATACAAATAATTCGATATCCTTAGAGGTCATTCAAATTCATCTCAAGTGGTAGGCTTAGTTTGCATTGTAACAATCACCCGATAAGGTCTAGTGGCCACTAATGATGAATGGCTAGTCAACTGGGGTAGACTGGTGCATGACTGAGTCACTGGGGATAGAAATTATGGGAGGAGACTCCAAGGAGGCGCATAACTAACTGGTAGTTTTCAAAAGGGGCGCTCCTACACTTAGTATCAGTGAAACTAGGTGTAACGTCAGTTAACAAGGAAATCAAGGGAACAAGGCGCCTTAATTCATGGAACTGAGTGTGCTGACACCTAAAATCATGCATGAGGGCACATTTACACTTCAATGATGTGGATAAGGCATTCTAAGTGGATAAGGAGGCTAACGATGACCAAAATGAAGCCCTAGACAGTGATTATTTTTCTTATGATTGAAGTAATAATTTTCCCACACATTATCATATTGGGTCGTGAGTGCCTTGACAAAATCATCCTAGGTATAGAACTATCGAAATGGTATATTTTTTTTCCACTATTGGTACCATTCTAATAGTTGAGCATTAATTTGCAAGCCAGGGGTAACATCTTTCGATGGAACTTGGTGTAGAATAAAATATCATTAAAATTGTGATAACCAAGTCTTCAAATCAATGGCATCAAACTCCTTAATATCAATCATAGCTAAGATCTAACATTTTATATGAAGGGAATCAGTGAAACCAAATAAGGAATTTGAGCTTGGATTAGACCCAAAACCTAGAGAAAAACTTGATCATTGGACATGTTTCAAGATATTGAAGATATCATCCATTTAGTTGGGCCATTGCTTGAGAGGTTGGATCTAAGTTTCCAAGGTAGTGATCTGAGGGATGAGTGATACCTTTGTAATCCCAAGGAATTCCTTGCATTCTTGTAAGATGGAATCCTAAAGTTGCGGTTAAGAAAAAAGATGGATTATCAAACCAAAATTGAAAAAAATGTGCTAAATTTTGGAAAATAAATCTCCTATTTCCCCCACTAATTTCCCTTGGTTGTGCCCCCCAAGACCTCTGCCTTTATAACCCATTTCACAATGTAACTTAGAACCAATCCTAGGTGTCTTGCTCAAAATTAGAAAATACACTTGCATTAAATCAATGTCATTCTCCAATGATGCAACAATGGGAGGAGTGCATCAGTTAGTAGATGTCACATCACCATGTGAATCAATCAAAGCAAGATCATAATTAACATTGACAAGGGATTTCTCTAAACCAACACTATTGGCTTGCAAAGGGACAATACACTATGTGTGATCAAAGCATTGCACATGGAGGAGCTTATTAGCAGTTTGAACAGCTTGATTCTACTAAACAAAGTGAACAATCTCATACCAAAGTGAAGTCATTTCGAAAAACATGTCATTTTGGCTTGCAAGTTATTATCGGATTGCAATAGTGCTATTACAACAATGTAAGAAGCCATAAAATAATGCAAAAGGAGATGGATCACAAGAAAATAGACCAATATGAAAATACAAGCCCAATTTACAAAAGATGAGGATTATGCTACACAAAAGTCTTCAATGTTGAAAAATAATTGCACCATTGCATTCTTAAAAAAATACATACTTTGAAAAGAAAAGAAAAGAAAAAATACAATTAAATAAGCTATGCCATTTGGAAGTTCAAAAATGAGGATTATACTTGTGTTTCTAAAAATAAATAAAAAATAAAGTTTGGAATATTAGAGATCTAAATTTGCAGACACCTAATTCACCAACATAGAGAGTATAAAAAACCACACATCTTGAAAAAGATCACCCAAAATGGACATCATATGTGGATGTTATGGTCATTTAAAGATAACCAAAAAAAATTTACCTACAACCCCGTTGTAACATGATGACATGATCACTAATTGTGTGGATATTGATGTGATGATGATGTGTTACTGCTAACTATGCAATGTTGTGGACATGGAAGTTGCATGTGGCAATGTGATTATTACTCCACATGTTTATGCTCATCTATGTAAAATCTATGTGGGGTGTGATGGTGTCTTTTCCCTGATATTGAAGTTTTCTCTTGGGTCATGTGGGATGTTTCGTTTGTGTGGTTCCCACATGAAGAGGGGGTCATTCATAGGGATATATTAGGCCTCAATCAAAGTGCATCATACGGGAGGGAATTACGCATATTAAAAGGGGGTTATGGATTGGGGAGTACCCACATGGGAATTCAATGCCATAAGAGGGGTGGGCATGCTCTCTGAGGGCAGTGGAAGGCCCACCTTCAAGACAACATCGACCATGCATAGGAGGGGTGCCTTCAATGATTTAGAGAGAGGGTTGGCAACACAATCGATAAAGGGGCACCATGTTGTAGGCATGGCAATGACATGTGCCAATGTGATGATTGTTACAGCACGATTATTACTCCACGTCTATGTTTATATATCTCACATCTATGTGGGGCGTGATTATGTCTTTTCCCTAACATTGAATTTGTCTCTTGTGTCACATTGGATGCTTGGTTTTTGTGGTTCCCACATGGAGAGGAGGACATTCAAAGGGACAACATGGGCCTTGGTTAAAGTGTGGCGTGCAACAGAGAATCATGTGCATTAAAAGGGAGTTTGTGGATTGGGAAGTGCCCACGTGGGCAAGCACTGCCAAAAAAGGGGTGGGAAATCTCTCCAATGGCAATGAAAGGCCGACCTTGACGATGATGTCAAGCATGCCTAGGATGGGTTCCTTCAATAATTTAGAGGGATGGTTGGCAACACAACTAATGAATGCCCATCGTATAAGAGATGTGTAGGTTGATGTGTGAAGGAGGGTGTTGATGAGAAAGATGAAGAAATTAAAAAGGGAGCAAGGCCATAGAGACCAAGGTGAGACCAAGACAATGGGCCCACCAAAAAATGTAGAGGGTCCTAGAGGCCCCCACTATGTTGATGTGGGACACTGGCCCAAGTCAAATTTGAAGGAACTAAAGTTCCCACTAATAGAATAGTAAATACAAGTAACGTAGAAATGCCATGTAAGGCAAGTAAAGTAGATTAGATGTAAGATGTAAGATGATTTACAAGAATTAATGTCGGGTATTTTATACCCTAAGTGGGAAGGGAGGTGACTTTTCAAGTCACCTCTTGAGTAATTAATTAATTACCCTAATTAACCTACTTAGTATTAAATGTTAATATTTATAACATTTATGCTTGTTACATTGCCTTCCCCTTAAGGGAATCTTTGTCCTCAAAGCTATATTGAAAACAATGTATGAATTCCCTTGAACTGTCGTCTCGGGGTCCTTTCCTTTTTGTAATTTCAACTCTTGATGAAATGAGACGATACGAGTTACGGATTCCCAAGGAGAATTGTCACATCGTATATGTTGTGGTCCATCCCAGATCTATTTTATCGGAGCTCTGAGATCATTTTGTGGGATGGGTCGTTTCAATTGTTGCTTAGTATGTCGATCTTTTCGCCTATCAACATAATTCTTCTGTGAGTGCTCGTTTTGACCCTGTCGTTGGTCAAAATGGTGATTATAATTGGGATTTCTGTAAGGCATATGTGTTGTTTGTTTTTCTTTCTTTTGAACTACGGCGAGGACTGCCTTCACTTCCTCGACTTGATTTTTGGATGCATTTGCGCTTCTTGGTTCTCCAATAGATTTTTATGATTCTGAAGCTTTTCGATTCTTTCATCTCGCGACTTTTTTTCAATTTCTAACTTCTTGATTTGATTCCCTAGTTCCTGATTACGATTATTTAGACACTGGTTTTCTTCTTGCTTTTCCAGTATTCTTCCTTCGAGGTCTTCACCGGAGTGTTCCCTCTTGCTACTGTTTTTCAATTTTTTGATCTTTGTAATCAGTGTTTTGTTATGATTTCGTAGTCGAAAAATCTCTTTCGGATTGCTTTATAACACCTTGTTGATTTTTTCCAATTCCAACTTATGTGTTTTCTTACTGTCATCATACTGCTACTGGACTTTTTCTTTTTGGTGTTGATGATGACGTAACTCTGAGTCTTGATTTTCTTTTCTTACTTTCCCTTCTTTTTATTTTTTATTTTTTCTACTCTACTGTTTTTACTCCTTGCTTCTTTTTACTTCTTTTTTACGTCTTCTTTTTTTTTTTTACTTTTTCTTTTCTTTATTTGTTTCTTTTCTTTTTACTTCTTTGTTTCTTTTCTTCTTCTTCTTCTTTTTTTACTTTTTTCAAAAATTAAAAATCTCAAGTACTTAGGGAAACCCTAGTTTTTAATGGCAAAATTCCAAGATTCAGAGAATCTCTGAGATGATGGCTAATAGCCGGATCGGCAACGAAGCTCTGATACCACTGAAGGAACTAAAGTTCCCACTAATCGAATAGTAAATACAAGTAACGTAGAAATGCCATGTAAGGCAAGTAAAGTAGAATAGATGTAAGATGTAAGATGATTTACAAGAATTAATGTCGGGTATTTTATACCCTAAGTGGGAAGGGAGGCGACTTTTGACTTTTCAAGTCACCTCTTGAGTAATTAATTAATTACCCTAATTAACCTACTTAGTATTAAATGTTAATATTTATAACATTTATGCTTGTTACAAAATTTCACCTAGAATGCATTAGAAGAACGCACCTAAATGAGAATCTTCAAACTTTAGATGATTTCTCCAACTTGCGATGATGCCTTTTCATTTTTGGATTTTTTTATTTATTTCATTTATTTTTATTTTTGCAATAAGAATGTTTAGGGGGTTTTATGCCTCAACAAAATTACATAACTAAAGAAATGTAATTAAGAAATAAAAAAGAACATAATTACTAAAGAGGCTTAAATGAAAAAACACATTTATATTCTAAGACAATCCCAAATTTACCATGTATACATAAACCAATAGATTTAGAATGTTAATTTATTAATCCATTGTGTATTAGACAAACATAAAATCAAGCATGAACTCAATGAATATGGTCATAAGAAAATAATCACAATAATTGGTCATGAGTAATGTGACAAAAAAATTACACAATTCTTCACCACAAATCACTGTGCATGCATATATTCACCCAATCAAGGAAATATTCAAGGGAAAAATTTAGCCCATAGGCTATTTTTCGACCTTTTTTTCCAAAAAAGATTCATCAATTTCCCTTTTCTTCAAAACTAATTCGCTCAAATTACATGGAATGAATTTTTTTATTCTAAAAATCAGCAAAATTGTCCAAAAATTATATAAAGTCCTTAGAAATTTGAATATTTTTACAAAAATTTGCCAAACTTTTTATGGTTGCAAATTTAAGAATTAGTAAGATTCGCCAAGGTTTATACACTTTAAGAAAATTATGGATCCTCAAAATTTTCCCTGCACCCAATTGGAGCTTGAAACTTGGATTACACAATCATCCACTCAATTTCGTCTTGCCAAAAGAATGATCCTTACAATGGGCTCAAACAGATATCTATAGGAGAGGGATCAAGAAGTAGTTACAAAATATGATTATTCACCTTCCTTCTTAACTTTCAACACACCCTTTCACCCTTTTGTATGTTGATTGCACATCAAAAGCATTATTAAATAGTACATTGGCATTAGTTGACTCTATGAAGTAAAATTTGTCTCGAATGCAGTCATAGATAGGGTGTAGTCTATGAGCATAATTTGTGTAGAACACTTTAGTTGTATTATGCTCTTCCACAAACTTTACCAATTCAAGGTGTGCAAAACTTGGAACCTACAAGGATCGTTGTTTCTTATCTTTAGCATAACATCACAACAATTCCATGAGATATGAAATCACTTAATGGTAAGGGACCGTTATCATTCTGCAACATGGAAATCTTGTGTGGCTTCACCATTTTCAAGGGGCTTCTATTACATAATATCGTCATGTGACAAGGTGTCCAACTCTTCTAATGCATCCTTGAGAGTGAACTCCAACTATATGATGCTAAAGCCTGATATCAAGATCACTTCATTCCAACTTAATGCATGAATACTAGTAGGGATAGGCTTATGTTTTTCTTGCCAATCGACGATTTCATCTAGTTGTTGCTTCTTTTCCATATTTTTCACTCGTCGCTTCTTTTGTTGTTTCATCATCACCACATTAGCAAATAAATCTTGGCATGTGCAAATATGCTAATAGAAATAATGGGTAAATGGGACAACCTTATCTTCCCACATGGGGGGGAACAAAACAAATTTTACCAAGTTGTCCTTTTAGTATTTGTGATAGTTTTCTTGATTTTCCATCTTGCTTACCACTCTTCAAGTTGCATGTCTTCCTCCATGAGTTGAAGACTAGCATGTCCATAAGTTTGAGGGGTGGCGATTTCAACAATTTATAAAGGTATAGGTATTGCTCAACCAGTATCCACCATTAGGAATTATATAGTTTCAATCAGCACCTAGTCACCTTTAGCCTTCCTTTGCTTGTGATTCTTCTTCTTGATAGCCTTGATCTTCATATCATACCCGAATGTTCAAGATCAGCAAAAGGGTCTTCAACATCATAGATATTGACTAAATTCTTAAGTAATTCCTTGAGCCATGACACTATTTTTGTAGAGCTGTCTCCATCACCAGTTAAGCTCAAGTCAACTTGTTTATTGTCCCTTGTTGGGACCATTTTCTCCTAATAAATGTTTTTGCACGATATCTCTCTCAGTTATCATAATATGAAGTTCAGTAACTTCCTACATGGCATCCTTGCTGCTCTGACCTCCTGTCTATGTTACATACACTTCAATACCTTCTTAGATAATTGTCCTAGATCAAAGTCTATCTGTCATTTGCACTTGTACGATCTCCAAGATAGACACGAGGACATTTTGCTTGACCTTGTCTTTGTTTGTGGCATCCTACTTTTTGACTTGGACTGAATGATAACATCTAGCTAGCTTGCAATCCTCTTCTTCTAAGTATTCCTTATGGAAATAAGGCTAAGTTAATCCTCGTAGTTTAATGTGATCACCATCATTGCCAATCATGGACTTTATAGGCCCCAAGTTGTAACATGAATAAATCCATCTCCTCGACTTGAATCAATGGCATGACAAAATCTACTCAGTGGAAAAGGCACATCATGAGGGGATAGGTTGGGAACAAGCCTTTTGTTTTGTTCTTTCAATAAAATGTTGGCCTTAAACTTTGTTCTTTGAGATGCTACTTCCATAATCACCATCTTGCTTAGGTCATGCTTAGGTAAGATGAGTTAACTTGAACTGCAAATATAGACGAGAAGGTGGTTTCCATCTTGCTCCAGAGCTTCATTTTAAAACCTCAAGCATAGTTAGTTGTTCAACACAAGCTTGTAGAGGCACTGAAAATGACTCACATAGGTACTCGTAGTGTTCTAAGTACTTATACTTCACAATTTCTAATAATGCACCAGAAGATGTGAAAGAAGGATGACAGATGCCACATAGCTCTAAAAATAACTCAAAACAAACAACATCCAACAACAACTTTTCCACGTGGAACTGGGAGATTATCATTTGAATTCTCCTAGCATTTATTAATAGTAGTCCTAGTTTTGCTTGAGAAGATCTTAGTTGAATACAACTTCCTTAATTCATCACTTGTTGTATTAAAGGAACCCAAAGCTCATGTAATCATGAATAGTTCTTATCCCCATAAATCTTGCTTACCAACATCAAATCTCTAAATGTCTCCTTCAACTAATCAATAGGGTATATATTCAATGGGCACTTGCAAAATAACTTCTCTCCTTCCCACCAATGTTCAATTTTATTCACTAGAGTATGTTTGTTTATGAATTGTTGTACAAATTCCTTCTCTAGCTCATGGTCTACAAAGTTGCCAACTTGTAGAAGGTTTTTAATGTGTGGTGCATAAGAACAAATTCAAGTCTTGTTCTAAGAATAAATGTTGCATTCATTGGCATTTACTCACTAAACTAACCATTTTATTGCATCAAGACAAGGAAAGATTCCCTCCCTAGTTGCAATCCATTGAGAGAGTTGCATCATATGGTTGATGACCTCATTGTCAAGGGCATGTCCAAGCAAATATGCCATTGGAAATTCCCGTCGAAATGTCTCAAATAGTTTGCCAAAGGTTCGATCATATGTGGTGCAAATACTAGAATCAATGTCGTTGTACATTGGATTGAGTTCTAGCCCAACGAGTTCTTTAGTGTCTATGGATCTTTCTAACTTCTTTAGAGTCATACTACCAAACCTTTGCTTACACATCCACCAAACTAGAAACCATTACTTGTGAGCATGAAAATTAAACCATGTGCAACTATAATATTGTACAAAATTCAACCAAGTCAAAGAAATTGAAAGGCATAATCAAAGGCGATGGTTATGGAACCACATCTAGTGTCCCCACAGATAGTTAATATGTATTTATTGCCTAGCACCACATAGATAGTGTTCCCTAGGGATAGTTAATATTTATTTATTACTTAACACCACATAGATAATGTACGCCAAGGATAGTAATGCCAACATTCACAAGTACAATCAAGGTCCCTTACATCACCAAATAGGCCACCTCTATATCTTAATACATTTGTTGTTATTATTTACCCTTTGTTATCATCACTTTATATTGCATTCTCTCTAACAAGTTGGATGACAATGAATTTTGCATTTTAATTGGTATTTGGTTTTTAATACTATTTTGTTTTTCATGGGAATCTATATGAATCCCATGCCAAATTAACATTGCACAAAATACAATATTTTATTGTCGCAATCACCTAAACAAGTTTCGTAAGGTTTAATCATGTGTTGTTATAACACTATACATCTATGTGATGGTGTGATTTCATAATTAATCCACCAAGCTAGGTTTATCACAAGTTAATAGGCCCCAGGGTCGTCTCTTTTAATAAGCCCAATTTTATTTTTAAGATGGTCGCATAATAATGAATTTTTTGTCTTTTCATTTGGGAGAATCACTAATTTGGTTTGGTGTTTTGGCTAAGGATCCATATCCAACAATTAATAGTGTTGTTAGATCAAGTTCTTTGATTCCCATGTAGATTATTATGGTTTCAATGGGTTTGTTATTTATCTTGAGGAGAGCTCTTAGTTTGCTATGTTTGATGACCTTGAATTGCCTCTCCTTGGGCAAGGCTAAAGATGATTCACAAGGTCTCATCAACAATGAAAACCACTGCTACCTCCAACACTTTTCTTCTATGCACTATTATTTCATGTGAAGATATCCCTATCTCCCCGCAAGGGGAATACACTAATAAGATTTTATTACAAGTCCCTTGCCACCAATGTAATAATTAAGTCCATTACCATCAAACAAGAATGCTTCTCCAATATTTATGTTTAAGGATAATGATTAATTCTAAGAATATTCTCTAAAAATTCAGCCCTCATGTAATAAGTTTTATAAAATAAAAGACAAAACATACTCTAGTTTTGTAATTCTCTTCCAAGATTGTTCAAGATGAAAAGGATTTAAGAGAATTCCTTGATGTTGTTTTAACATATTTTAGTCGAATTGTAGCATCCTTATTGATTGGATAAGTGAAATTGGAATGTTGAAAAACTTTTTTTTGTATATTTTGACAATGTTAAATATGAGAAAATAGTAACTGGTTTTGGGGTGGAGTTAACCTTGTTTGTAAACCTTGGTTCCTAAAATTCAACCCAACAACTATGACAATCCCCTCAATTCTTGTCTAGCTTAGAATTCCAAATTTTCACATTCACTTCTAGGAATAGGCCATGGAAAAAAATTGGAATTCAAAACAAAAAGGGCAAATTTAACTCCTATGAAAAGAATGTGTGCAATTGGATTTGAGCATGGTTGTTGGATAAGGTTATCCTAGAATGTGATGTAATGTAATGACTTCATCATTTTATTACAAAAATACAACATAATTTTGCATGCTTTGTGAAAAAAATAGGTCATTTAATGGCATCTTGTCCAAAGCTAATAAAACAAACAAAAGAACTGATACCTCATCATAATTCCATAGAGGAATGAAATGGATTCCAAATAGTTAAGAGAAGAAAAAAGAGGAGGGCCTATTTGGATAAAAGGCAATCTGAAGCTAATAGGTCAATCAAGACATCTAAAAGTTTTTATGACAAAGATCAAGAAGCCAAGATTAGAGAAAAATCTCTTAACGATGTTTAGAAGTAAAAACATACTACAGTAAAGAAAGAAGGGCCAAAAGAACATGACATGGTATTACATGAGTTAATGAGACAATGATCCCATCCATTAGGGTCTCAACGCCAAACCTGCAACTACAAAAAAGTGGGAAAAAAAAGTGATCCTAAGGAACATCGATAATAAGACAATGAGTTATAGTTTATTGAAGCATATTATTCCTTAGCCTTTTTTACTTCCTACCGGCTAAGTCACATAGCTTGCCAAATTTCATATATGGAATTGGAAAATCAATGAATTTAACACAATGGGAATGGATTGACCTAAATTTGGCAAATATTAATGTGGAATGTCGTATTACATGTTGCAGGCAAGCCACCATTTAATAAATACATGTAACTATGCAATTACATGGATTGGTTGTCAAATGGGATGTAATCATATTTGCTCTGCATTTTCATATGACCTCCATTGAATTAATGCCTTCTAATTTTGTTGAAAAGTGTCCTCAATATTGGTTGCAAACTAGAACAGTGATTGGAATGGCTATTCAAATGCCTCACCGACCACCGAAATGTTTGTGCCAAACTCCCAATGCATCTACACTCCCCCATAAATGGACCTTTATGAGCTTCTAAAATGTTCTTGATGTTATGGCCAATGATCCAATTAGTCTTATACATATGACCGGCGATCAGGAAAAGAACTGCAATAGCCAAATGATGATGCGCAGTATCAGTCAACCACAGACCCCCCCGTTATTGGATTTAATCCTCCATGAAAAGTCAAAAAGTCTGAATATTCCGACCAATTCAAGGTGAATAATGGGGTCAATCCCTTAGCAAAACTGGGATAAAGTTGAGCCAAAAGATCGCGATTCAAAATAAATTCATAATGAAGTGGTATCTCCTTAGGATCCACTCCAACATCTAGAAGTTGGTTAATGGATAGGGAGACATGTAAATCCGCCGTCCATAAACCATCTCTATTTGTTCACCCACATACACAATACCCTTTCATGATGCCCTCTAATGAAGAGTTATAAATATTCGCTCTATGCAAATTATATATACCTTTTACTTCTATGCATTCATTATATAGTTATAATTTTTTTTTCACACGGGAAACAAATCAGCTTTTATATTAAAAGACAAAAGCCGACCGCAAGTTGTGATCTACAGATATTCATCGATTCCGGCATAAAGCCATACAAAATATAGCATCACTACAAATAGATGAGCAACACAGCAAATCCCACTAGTCTTCAGTACCGAGCAGAGCTAAATAATAAGCTACAGCCTACAACACATAAAAGTGATGGTCCTCACATACAAGTACCAAAACAGAACTAGCCAAACAGAACCTTAACCAAATACAGAGTCACAGATACAGATAAGCATGAAATCAGAAGAGGTTTTGCACAAAAGAGTTGACAAGAAACCCCCCTCTAAACTCTTCACATAATAGCCGACCGCTCATTGCTCCCAAAGATCGTCTTGATAGCCTGTCAGCATTTTCATTGAGTTCTCTGTATATATGACTGAAATGTAGAGTCAAAACATGTTAACTTTACCCTTATTATGTTCAGCCAGTGCTTCAAGTGTAATGAGTTGAGGTGTGCTCCCTTGTCAACCCAGTCGATGACACACTTTGAGTTGCCAAAAATCCATATGGAACTTAATGAGAGCGATTGGGCAAAACACAGAAGTGTCCATAATGCAATCAATTCTGTCCTCGTGTTAGTGCCAAAACCTGCAGCAGTTGAGAGGTGATAGGAGACCGAAAGGCTGAGATTCAAAACCGCTCCAACACCACACTTTCCATTCTGTTCAGCCCCGTCAAAGTAGCCATGAGGGAACGGAATTGATTAATAATTATATAGTTATAATTATTATAATTAATAATGTTATATTAATAAAATTTTACTATCCATTTAATATTGTAAATCAATTTCTTTTAATGAAATGTATATCACCTAACGCGAAAGGGGCATCAAGTGAGGCCCACAATATTCACAAAGACAGACAGCCCGAAGACTTGATCCAGTGACCTCATGTACAATTCACAACACTCAATAACTCAAACTAACCCACCAAGGTTGTTGTAAATCAATTTATAATTAAAATTTAATATATTTTATAGCATATATAAATTATATAAGCAGTTGTAAATCAATTTATAATTAAAATTTAAAATTTTATATATATGTAACTAAATAACATATATCATATATCTATTATTTTCTAATTTAAAGGTGAATTTTATCAAATGTTTTGTTTGGCCTTTGGTTTTGTGACGGGGCAGCTATTAACATTTCATATTATATTGAAGCAGTTTCCATGCAGTGTTGTTGGTCTTGTTTTCTATTTTCAAACGCCTGTCTTCGTCGAGTGGTTAAGGGTCTTCGTTGTTTACCAATACTACTTATACAGTGTACTTTTTTTAGTGAAAACTAGAAAATTTTTACCAAAGATAATAAAGACCCAATAAAATATAAAGAAGTCACAATCTCCATCAATAAGAACAAACTTAAATATGTTCCAGATCCAAAATACTGACAATGTAGAGACTGTAAAGGATGTTACCGTTTGTCTAGTAGTATATCCTTCATCCAAAATGGTCTTGAAAATTTCATTTGTATTTAGTTTTGTTGTAGGTTGTTTATGGAATTTTGGAGATTTTGGGTTGATTCAAAGACCCTAAAGACATCCAAGGCATAGTAAAACTATGTCCCTATCCTGAGACTATGCCTGTAACTCAATTTTCTGCAGGATTTGTTACCTGAAATTTCACCAGAGAAGAGACGAATCCAAGCTATTTTGGATCAAAATTATCCTACTCCGTCCCTATTTACATCAATTTCAATGCATGCTATTAATAATTGGTGTGATAATCATCAAGTATACAATACATGTACTTCCCATTTTTTAAAAGGCAAACAATACATGATTTGGTTACCTGTGTTGAAGAGTTTTGTAAGAGTGTAGTCCAATATTTAACGCGGAAGTGGACATATAGATGAAAAAAGCGCAGGAATCATTCATCGTTATATTCATAATGCTCTTTATTTCTATCTCCAACACTCACAATCTCATACAATACTAGTAAGTTCTCATCTGGAAATTGGAATATAAATCATTTGCCGCTTGTGTGCATTAGCATTAAAACAAAATTAATATGCATTCCACTTGTCAGAGCTTATAACCTGAACAGGGACAATCAATACTGCTTAATTCAAACTTGATAGAAATGCTCAGCTTGGGTGCAAATCGAAGCTCAAGGTATTTGCACCTACGTAAGCCTGTTTCTAAATAAATAACAGCCCAAAAGGCAGCAGAACATGTCGAAACCATTGGAATCATAATACCAACTTTTATAAAAACATGAAATATGTTCCAACATAAATACAAATTCTGGATGCCAAAAGGCTCATAAGAGGCCTGATTTTATTATTGAGACAGCAAATGGTAATGTTTCTGAATCAAAACAGTTACTCCACTGGCTGGTTGGAGGTTGCAATATATATCCTCCAAGATATGCTAGAACCTGAGCACCTAATAAGTGCGAGGCACACATTTGGACCGAGTGTCGCAAACCCAAAAATCAACATATACATTTACATTACTCGGTGCTTGAGAATTTAATGATCTGCAGCCAATGGTCTTTGTTTCTGGACCATAGGATTCTAATGTAGAACAAAGCCTTAAAAGATCCTGAACATCTCAATAGTGAACAGAGTTCTAGCTTGACATGCTCATCTGAAGTATGGCAGAAGCATTGATTGGTAACTCAAGGGCTCAACTAAAATACTTACAAAAGGTTTCCAAAGATAGGTTGAATCGTAGAAATCCTCCAAACTTTAAATCGGGGAGGACACAGGCTCAAAGAATATTTTGGATCAGAAAAACTAGGGGACCTTTTCTAGCCATATAGATCCCAAACTAAAGAATGTGGTGGAAGGATCAAAGGTTGAGACTTACACCAAAACTTCTTCGGTGCTCTGGAATGTAGCCGCATACATTGAATTTACTCTTCAGTCTTAGTCCATTTGCAAGCTGTGATAAAAAGGAAGAATTGTGAGTTCATTACAGAAAAGCATGCTTTCAAGTTTGAACTCCCAAATGAGTGGGGTTTATGACATGCTATCTGCATAATACAACTAAACCATGCTTTTGGAAACCACTTAGTAGAGCTGTGTCATTAAATACTAGAAGTTAATCCATCACACACTTAGTTGTTGAAGGTAAAAGAGCACTGTTCAACAAGATCATGAGATGCCTCACTTATTCCGATTCGCTCATCATCTTTGTTGCCGATGGCATTCAATTGTCGTTCTAACTGTTGCAGAAGCCAAACATAAATTTTAACATCTGAAGCCCATGATAAACACCATTAAATACAAGATTCGTCCTCATAAGAAAAGGCTTAGTAACACATCGACAATAAAATTTAATAATAGCTACGAACCTGGATATTTTGCATGTTCGTTCTTTGTATCTCATCGACAATACTTGAAGCCCTGAAACGACATTAATTTTATTAGAATGTGAAATTCTAAACATCGAAAATGTTTTAGAAGAATGCAAGTTCTAGTAATTGATTCTTGAACCTGGCTTCCAAGTCAGCCATGTATTGTAACATCAGTCGCTCCCTCTCAGTTGATGCTTCCAACTGTGTTCTCGAGATATACAAAAGCAGGTTTAGATTGTAATTTAAAGGTTATTTTTAACCAAAACCTATTTTTCAGATTGAACAGAAATTTATAATGCCTGTGAAGACGAAAAAGGCACTCATTTGTTGAAATACTAAGTATTATAAATGAACAGTAGCCAAGACAACAAATACGTGATCCGAACAAGAACTCCCTTCAATACTTCAAAGTTCCATTATTACCAAAGACACAATTCAGTCAAGAGCATGTATTTCAGCTATTCTTTGACTTGGATGTATTTATATCCTATATATTTATCTCAGTGACAAAAGTTTACAACTAATTAACAGGCATTCATCACGAGGAAAGATGTATTTAATGATATTTTATAATGTTTTATTACTTCTTTGAAACCTTGTTTCCCCAAGCTTCCTATTGAGTAGCATATAGAATAACTTTATTTTTCTATAGTGGTCTCTCATAAGGGATATGGTTTTTCAGTGTTTTAATTAACACGCTATTTTGTCTACTCTAACTTCGTTACTATGGTTGGTTCCTTGATTTTTTGGCAGACCAATTAAAATGTCCATATAATTAAACCAATCATGTGAACAATGCCTTCTCTTCTTTTCTTGTGTTACAAGCTCTGCTTCATATACGTTAATCATAACTCAATAGCACACTCAAACAAGAACATGATAGAGCAAAGTTGCAAATTCGTAGTTTCTAAACTATAGAAAGATTGCTTTGTCCACAAAAATGCTGCATCGCCAAAATGAAAGACGCATCAAGATTAGTTAAAACAGCCCAAAGCTATACACTAGGTATCATCTTGCAAGGTTGTTAGTGACAATGGCATTAACCAATACCATAGCAACATGCCCCTTTAAGCCCACACATCACTTGTTGAGTCTAATGATTAAACAGATAAGGAGATTTACTACTAACCCTTCCGTACTTTCCTAGCTATAAGTTGGAGTACTTGCCTCATGAGTTACCATAGTTCAAGTTCAAGTACTTTACTTATGACTTGCCATAAGTTGGGCTATAAGTTGGAGTATTTGCCTCATGACTTGCTGGGCGATAAGCAGCATTGAAAAACTCTCCCAAAAATCGCCAACTTTTGAAAAAGTCATGAGTTTTGCCCTAAGCCGAAAAATTGGCTGGCAAAAATCACAATTTTCTTAAAAAATATGACCGCACGACTTTTTCCAAAAAGACACGACTTTTAGTACACCGTGTGGGTCGAGGGAAAAAAGCGCCCAGGAGGAGAAATCCGTGGCTTAAGAGGGGAAAAGTGAGTTTTTTTTGTCATTTGTGTAATATCCTAATTTGAAAAATTACTCCATTTTGGCCAATTTTCGAACATTGGACTAGTGAAACCCAAATTGTCCCAAATGCTTTTGAATTCTGTATGCAGGGGATTGAGAGGTCCTAAGACATCCTAATGCAGCTCTAAGACACTTATACATTCATTAAAAACATTCATGGTTTGTATTTCTCAAGGAGGAAGGAAGGGGAAAAATACTAGGTGGATTCGATGGTTAAAAACCCCACTAGTCTATGATCTTTTTGGCTTCCCAAACACTGTACGACCTTCCCTATTTTCTGAACAGAGTCTTGGCTTTGATAAAGGACCTCAAGGGCAACAAAAAAGGAGCATTAATTCAGGTTTTAGGGTCTGCTATAACTCCCATAAACAGCAGGTTGTGAGACATAGGAATTGTGAGAAAATTGTTAACAATGGATATTAAATTTGTGGTACAATCTTTAAGCAAAACTCAAAGGGTCTGCACATAATATTTTGGCCATCAATGTTACTTCATATGCAGCTCGAAACATGGGAAAAAACTCAGAAAAAGTCTGATGTCAAACAGGTACAAAATTATTCCAAAAACGCCATGTGAAAATAGAGAAGAAACTAGCTCAAATCTTGAGTTTGCTTGGAAATATTACATGAAAGGTATGGTATTTCGAGTTGTGGCTTTACTATTCAGTTCATTACAGTGATATACATCAGAAAACATAACCATATAGTCGAAATATCATTCTCCACAAAGTTTATACAACTATGAGTGCGCCATCACACTTGAACATGGACATTGAGAGAGTATTGAGAGAGAGATAGTGGAGAAAGAAGGTAGAAGATGAACTCGAACTGAAAGGGGACTCAAACCTGCATCAAAAGACCTTCATTAAGCTCTGATAAGAGGTCTGAATGGCCTCTCCTCCAACCAACTTGGACAGGAATCTTTCACCTTCGAAATTGGTTCAATGGCAAGGAGGATGAACATCCACCGTGCAAGGACAAGCTAAGCTCTCCAAGAGTGCAAAACAAAAATGATCCAAAAGCTGCTCTCCTTTGTCATCCTCTTCTTTTATTAACCTCATGTGGACTCATGAGTTCGAATTCCCTCCAAGAGACTTCACTCAACTCAAATTAGTGATAGATTTTCTCATGAGACACGTGTCCACTTCTTCCTTGCATTCCTCTTTCCCCCAATTCAAATTGGGAATCTTGGCGGACCATAACTCCCTCTATGCGCCCTCTTGGTGGCTATTTTTATCCCTGATATGTCAGATGTGTCATAGATATGCAATCAGGTCTGAATTTGTCATATTCTTCATAGATTCCTTCATCATTGTTGTCATAGGTGCCATGGAATCTAGCTACAAGTGTCACAATGCCTCTTCCTCTTCCTTGGGAGTTCTGATATGACATATGTATCATAGGTCTGAATTTGTCATATTTGTCATAGATTCCTTCATCATTGTTGCCATAGGTGCCATGGAATCTAGCTACAAGTGTCACAATGCCTCTTCCTCTTCCTTGGGAGTTCCCCTTCCACTCCAATTCGACCTTCCTAGATTCATGACATGAATATTGCCTCTTCAGCTCCCCCAAGTACGTTACCCTCCACCTTAGACTCGAATTGGTGAGAGAATGATGCCAAGTGTAGTGGGGAATCTTGTCACATGTGGGCCCCACACCCTCTTATGCACCCTCATGACCAAATGCCACCTTATTTTTATTTTATTATTATTTATTTGATCCAATTAATGTGAATTTGTAAGTCTAAGGTCATTTTGGGTCTTGTGGCTCCTTTATTCCAAATTTTGATGCTTCCACCCCCAACCTAAGGAACTAGTATGTTAGTGGAATTTGTCCTCCATGATAGTTTATTTGAATGGGGACATTACAAACTTTGAATTGGGAATTTGCTCTTCATGTGACCCACCTTGTCCATTTGGCTCTAATTTTACATTATTACTAACTTGGACATCATGCTTGGCAATTGTTTGATCCTTAGCACCAATTTGACAAACTGTCATGAACATGGCCAAGTTTCTTAGGTCATTGTGATCCAATGCAGAATTTGCAGACATGACAAATTTGATTGAGCTGATTGTTGGAGGAGTGAGAAGGGCAGGAGGAGACCATCAACCACTTTGGAGGCATCCAAACACCATTTGTCATCACCATTAAGAATTTTTGTGGAGCAAGGGTTCAAGAATCAAAACATTTTCCAATCAACCAATTGAATCTTCCTTTCACAGGTATGTAGTGTTTCTTCTATCTTTTCCATAGTTTTTTTTGCATGTTTGCTTGCATAATTTCTTGCCTATCTTCCTCTATTTTTTTTCATTTTGCCAATGATTTCCATGCCCATAAATATTAAAAACAGACACAATGTAAGGGGGTTTTAGAATGGAATAGCAGGCTTGTTTCTTTAGATCTTTAGCCACCCTCTTGTTCTCATTTTCATGGCTAAAAATCTAAATTTAGAAGTCTGATTTTTTAAGCCAAACTGCTGCGATTTTTTTCAAATGGGGTTTAATGTATTTTTTGTGTTTTTTGTGCCCTAGGCTTGCATTTCGAGGCTGCCATTCCATTTGCAAAAAATGCCAAAGCCATTGGACCCATTTTCACAATATGGTGAGCCCGAGGATGGAACAAACATGCAAAATTTGAGTTGCAAATTATGTGGGCATCGCATGTTGGGAGGGGTTAACGGGTTGAAATACCATCTAGCTAAACTCCCTGGGCATGATGTTGGCCTTTGTACTGCAGTGACCCCAGATGTCATGAGATCTTCCCATGACTCAATCCATGAAAAAATAGAAAGAAGGATGAGATCGCCGCAAACAAAGTTGAGCTTGCAGCTTTTGACCTAGCAAGAAGTGCAGGGGCATCACTATCTACCATTGTCGGTGAGGGTAGTGGGGGGGGCTCCACAGAGTCACCTACTGAGAGGGCAGGGGCCTCATCCTTTTTTGTTCCACGAACTGGAGTTAGAGCACAACCTTCTATCAGGTCAATTGTAAAGAGAACAAAGAAGGTAGAGGTGGACAGGGTGATGGGGAGATGTCTTTACTGGAGTAATATACCTCTTAGCATTGTCAAAAACAATCCATTTTGGCAGCCGATGAGTGATGCCATTGCAGTAGTTGGCCCAGGGTATAAAAGTGCCACCTTCGAGGATTTGTGGAGTCCAATCCTTCAAACAGAAAATAAGGACATCAGTGCTAGGTTGGGGGAGTTCAGGCAGTCATGGGAGAGCACTAGATGCATAGTCATGTCAGATGGTTGGTCAGATGGTAAAGGTAGATCCCTTATCAACTTCTTGGTACATTGTCCTAGAGGTACCATGTTTATGAAATCAGTTGAAGCATTGGCATATGTAAAAGATGCAGCACTCTTATGCAAGTTGATTGATGGTTTCATCCAAGATATTGGGGTGCACAATGTTATGCAAGTTATTATAGATAATGCAGCTAATTATGTGGTTGCTGGCAGGATGCTTATGGAGAGGCACCCCATGTTGTTTTGGACTCCATGAGCTGCTCATTGTATTGATTTGATGTTGCAGGATATGGGGAAAATTCCCTTCATCAAGGTGGTGATTGATCAAGCTAGGAGCATCCCCAAGTTCATTTACAACCATGCTTTTGTTCTCAGACTCATGAGGAGGCACACCGAAAACATGGAGTTGAGGCATCCTGCAATCACGCGTTTTTCCATCACCTTCATTACTCTTCAGTCTTTGCTTCAATGTCAATTTGAGTTGAAGCAAATGTTTGTTTGTGATGAGTGGCGTGATTGTGCTTATAGCAGAAGAGAGGATGGGAAAACCATAGCCAAGTTGGTGTACATTGACTCCTTCTAGGAAGGAGTGGAAGAAGTGTGCTCGATGAGTGAACCTTTGGTAAGGGTTCTGAGACTTGTTGATGGTGATAAGCCTGCAATGGATTATTTGTATGAGGCCATAGATAGGGCCGAAGAGGCCATCCAAAATTATTATGTGGGCAAGGGTACCCTGAGGCACAACAGACACATGTTATGGAATTTGATTGATAGTCGATGGACCGAGATGCTTCGTCGCCATTCATGTAACAACACTCTTCCTTGACCCCGCATTTTCCTACAAATGCAATTTTGATTTTGATGGCGAGGTGTTGGAGGGGCTCCTCACTTGTATTCAAGGGATGGTACCTAATTATGAGACTCGCAATGCAATCAACCGCAAGATAGAGGTGTATCGGGATGGTACTAGAGTACTTAGCTTACAGCAGAAGAGAGGATGGGAAAACCATAGCCAAGTTGGTGTACATTGACTCCTTCTAGGAAGGAGTGGAAGAAGTGTGCTCGATGAGTGAACCTTTGGTAAGGGTTCTGAGACTTGTTGATGGTGATAAGCCTGCAATGGATTATTTGTATGAGGCCATAGATAGGGCCGAAGAGGCCATCCAAAATTATTATGTGGGCAAGGGTACCCTGAGGCACAACAGACACATGTTATGGAATTTGATTGATAGTCGATGGACCGAGATGCTTCGTCGCCATTCATGTAACAACACTCTTCCTTGACCCCGCATTTTCCTACAAATGCAATTTTGATTTTGATGGCGAGGTGTTGGAGGGGCTCCTCACTTGTATTCAAGGGATGGTACCTAATTATGAGACTCGCAATGCAATCAACCGCAAGATAGAGGTGTATCGGGATGGTACTAGAGTACTTAGCTTTGTTGATGCTATTCGTGACAAGACCAATTCCATGCCAGGTTAGTTATTAAAGTGTTTGAACTTTTATTTGAAAGTTGAATTATGATTTTATTTATTTTCTATTTCAGTTTTCCAATGCAATGAAATGTAATTTAGTTCTCTTGCTTTCTTATTTGTTGTAGCTACTTGGTGGCAAACTATGGTGTAAGGACACGAAATTCACTGAAATTTGCCATCAAGGTTCTTAGCCAAACATGTACTGCTTCAGGATGTGAGCAGAATTGGAGTGTGTTTGAAAAAATATACTCAAAGAGACGCAAAAGGTTAGAATTTCAACAGATCAATTGCATTTGATGTAATTTATGAATTTATGATCCTCTAGGCTATAACATATTATAATTTATTAATTTTTGAACCTCTAGACTCATAAAAAAAATTATTACTCTCTTACAGGTTGGAGTTTAGATGTCTCAATGACTTGGTCTACGTCCATTACAATCTTCGCTTATAGATGAGACAAATACAGAAAGAACCAGATACATATGCCATCTTCTTAGACAATATTGATATATTGTCTAAGTGGAGGGTG
Organism: Larix kaempferi; assembly: GCA_027924585.1. Classification (NCBI taxonomy): domain Eukaryota; kingdom Viridiplantae; phylum Streptophyta; class Pinopsida; order Pinales; family Pinaceae; genus Larix; species Larix kaempferi. Next base: position 16,534,319 of record BSBM01000030.1, read on the forward strand.
GAGATTGAGACTCCTATCATGGAGGAGTCACCTACATGGCTAGAGCCAGAGGAGGTGCAAGAGGAGGAGGAGGAGGAAGAGTAGGAGGAGCAGGAGAAGGAGGAAGGGGAGAAGGGGGAGGTCGGAGACACCATGGAGGGTGATGTGCTAGCATCGCCACCACCTTCTACACCGATTGATACAGGTAGTCCTCCATCCATCACTCATCGTCCAATATTAGATGAAGGACCAGGGCCTTCTGCTGCTGCTACTACTAGTGCTAGGGGCAGGCCTAAAAAATGGCCCATGACCTTTTCTCGTAAAAGGGGAAGAGGGCATTGATATTAGATAGCTAGCTGCTAGTTTTCCTTAGATACATTTATATATGTGATGTCATTTTGTATTGGTTATCCACTTTTGAGTCCTTGATTGGACAACTATGATGTTTCAGGATTCAGTATCGACTTTGATGTATCATTTTATATTGCATGACTACATGATGATGATATATATATCAGTGCTTTCTCCATATTTATGTTCCAATGTGTTTATCTGATGTTATTGTTGCTTTATATGTTTAAAATTCTGAAGAAGAAAAAATGAATCTATTTTGTATTTTTTAATATGGCCAAGGTTTGCCGATTTTCCCGATTTTTTCGTCGATGTTGCCAAGAAGTTGTAGTCAGGACCCTTGCTGACTTTTTGCCGATGCCAACTTTTTCAACATTGGCTATAAGTGTCCTTGGCTAATGACTAGATGGGATTAAAGTGGTTCCCTTCCCTCATGACTTAATGAGCAGGTCAAGTAAGGGGTTCCCTCATGGCTTGATGCAACCTATGCCGAAAAAGGGATAGTTTTACCCAGGCTCCATGGGCCCATCCCAGACCCAGATTGACCAGCCAAAACCAACAAAACTCACCCAAAACTCGCCTAGAGTCAACCCAAGACTCATGGAATCAATACAGGACCCACCAAGTAAATGAGCCAACTTGTATATTAAAAAAAATCTTGGCCATTTCACCTGTCACAACCTTTAAAATTGTATTTGACTTTTAACATTAAATTCTTAAAATTGTATTTAACTGTTAACATTAAATTCTTAAAGCAAATGTTGATATTTATCTTATAACTACACTAAGTTACCAGGATACAGATATGGATCCAGATCCATATATGAATTCACGGGTTTTTTAAAAGCCAGGATCTGGACATGGAAGGAAAACGGAGAGTACAAAAAAATATAAAAATATTTTTACAATAAAAAAATTAAAAAAAGAGTGAAGAATCAAAACTATTCAGGAAACAGGAGTAAAACTATAAGTTTTGTCAAAAAAGAGAGTTTTCATGCATATTACTATTAGCCATTCATGTACCATAATTGATAATTCGATAGGTTATAACCATGATTGATAATTGATAACTACACTAAGTTACTATATACAGATACAGATCCAGATACAGATATGGATCCAGATCCGTATATGGATTTGTCGGATTTGTGAAAAGCCAAGATCCTAATATGGCAAGAAAGCAGAAAGTACAAAAAAACATAAAAATATTTTTACAATAAAAAATAGAGTGAAGAATCAAAACTTTTCAGGAAACACAAGAGTAGAACTATAAGTTCTGTCAGAAAAGAGAGTTTTCATGCATATTACCATTATCCATTCATGTACCATAACTGATAATTTGATAAGTTCTAGCCATGATCGATAATTGATAATTTTGAAGACCATTTCAGCATGAACATGAAGCAAGTCATACCAATGTTTTTTGTGAACCACATCTACAAGTCCATATCAGCAGTGAATAAAGTGGTTTTCTTGAAGGCTATGGTAGGACTAAATAACAATGTGGTTGAAGTGAGCAACAAATTGGCACATAAAGATAGATCGGACCTTGACCATAAAAATAGATCAAACGGAAACCTTGAGAGGTCAGAGTTTGAGAGTAGATCTTAACATAAGGATAGATCAAACCTCGACCTGGAATGGAGTTTATGGTTTATCCCTATGTTGCACGAAACTTCTAAAATGCCCACGTACCAGTACCAGAAACTTGCGGAAACTTGGAAACTTCTCGGAAACTTCTCGGAAACCTCCAAGGGTCCATGAGTGGTTTGGAACCCATAGGAAATCTAAAAAAACCATAATTTATGGAAAATGGAAATAAATTTACCTCTAAATCGTTTCTAAACCTACCTACAAATTAACCTCTCATTCTTATGTTATTGTGAGATAATGTGTTATTCAAAAAAACTATATATATAAATATATATATCATGTTTCCCCTAATGTACCCATTTTGGGGGGGTCACGTTTCCTCTAATGTACCCATTTTGGGGGGGTCACGTTTCCAAGCATTCCCGTTTCCGAAACTTGTACATGTTTCCACAGTTCGTGCCACTTAGGTTTATCCTTAAGGTGTTTTGGGTTTTGTAAGTTTTTCTATTAATAAATAGATTTTTAGGGGTGGTCGGTGGGTCACAAAAGCATTCAAAGTTTCAGGATCCATTTCAACAAGATCTATTTGATTTTCCATGGGTTCCATTGAATGGGCTCAGGATCTGTTTCCTTTTCCAGGGGATCCATTTCCATGACGGATCCTATACAGATCCTCGTAGGTTCGGATCTAGGTCCATGGATCTGGTAACACAATAGTTACATTAACTTCAAATTTTAATACTAAAAATTGAAAGTAGGATCCTCATTCTAAGATGTTTGGTAATAGACTTAGACCATAGGACTTTACATGGAGAAAGTAAAAATTTGTTTGTTTTCCAATTTTCAACAAACGTTTTCTACATTTTCAAATTACAGGAATTTATAAAGTCGCACAAATACCACTCCCTAAATTTGAAGAGCCCATTTTCATCGATTCCCACTCCCATGAGATTTAGAGCTGGTATGAAACACTCCAAAAGAGTGTACGAAGGAGTCCCTAGAGCTTAGGGAACTTATTGGGAAGTTTCTCAATGGGAGGTGGCCTCTCCAAACACTGCTCCAATGACATACCTCGCTTCTCAATTAAAAACTGTAAAAAATTGCCAAATTTGAGTGTGTTACACTCCAGAGCTGCTACAGTATTCCAACAAGGCTAAGCCTAGAGCAAGGGGTCAAAAAATTTTATTGTATAGGCCAAAGTGGGTTTTATTGTATGGATATTTGGATTAGGGGTTGTTTATCCCTAGATTGGTCATGGCCAGCCCCCTTGGTTTCACTCTCAGAAGTACTTGGCTTAGTGGCTTTGTTGACTACCCCTTCGGTGTGTGGATGTCCCCACCATGCAGGGCTTTTAGCTCATGGGTTGGTGCCCCGAGGCTTCTGGGGGTGACCCACTGGGGCACATGCCCATCCTGGTATTTGTCTTGCAGAGGTGATTGTGTCTTGTAAAGGGTTGTTATCCCCTATTTAACACACCTCTTGCACCCACTTGGACCTACTTTTAGCATTCGGAAACCCCTTCTCTAGTGCTACTAGCCTATGACATCATTCTTCCAGCAAACGAGCCTACAAGCCCTAGAAGGGGGGTGTTGAGGGACAAGCATCATTTTGGGGTTAGATGGGGTATGAGGTCCCCCCTTGGCTCACTACTTCATCCAGTGCATCCTTTTCTCGGCGTATTTTAGCTTATTTTTATTATTTTGGGGTAAAATTCCTTAATTATGCAAAATTTACCCTAAAAATATTATTATTTATTTTTAGAACTTGTAGGCTCAAATTAAAATATTGAAGAGGAAAAGGTATAAATAAACCTCCTCTCGTCATTGTAAAATCATAAGACAAGGGTTCTAATATGAGATATTTTCTTTTTCTACTACTCTTTGAGTCTTCTTGGTGATGCACACTTCTCTTGGGATAGTCTTTCTTGCTTGATGGTGGATGGATGAATGATCTAGGGCTTATTTCTTGCACATGCTATGGTTGATGCTAGACTTGTTGGAATAAAACATGCACAACGGTGACCAAAAGGTGTCTTCTTTGCTCATCTCTTGTTGAATGTTGGTGAACAATGTTACTATGTGGATTGAATGGTAGTTTTATGCTGCATTTTCTCTGAATTAGGGATTTTTACCAATATTCTATCAACTTTGTATGAAGGAAACATCTTGCATAAGGGTTTCTTATTGCTTTTGGGGCCTTGGACTTCTCCATTTTCCTTAGTTAGGCTCACCTACCGAACCCTAGAGGTTGTTAGGTGATGCCCTAGCTTGCAAGTGTTATAGGGGCATTTCAAGAGAGGGACACTAGCAATTGATCTCTCAATGCCCTAGGGATTGAGACAATAATCATATCCCCTTCTCTTGTCATCTTTTTACTCTATTTTTCAGCATTTATTGTATTATAATTTTATGCATAAAAATCCTAAAAATCTAAAAAATTCAAAAAACCCTAAACATTAGAAAATTCATAACTCCAAAAATAGACATGAGTTTGTCATTCTGGTCCTCCCTACAAATTCGCCCTCGTGGATTTATCCACAGATCTTGAAGGTGTTAGAATTTTAATTATACCTGCATAATTTTCATCTCTTTCAACTTATAAACAATATAGGATCACTGAAAGAACAATTATGCACAGAAACAATAGAAACAAGATTTTATCCTGGGAAAAACCCAACAACCCTTTCTTACTTGGAGATTCAGTACAATAAAGAATAAAAGTACAAGAAGAATAGATCCCAAAGAAAACTATTGCAAATGTCTTCTGCTACCCAAAAAGTCAAACTTCTCCACTTGAGCGAACTTGCTTGAGATGAGTGTCCAAATGAGGGGAGCAGCACTTCTATTTATACATTACCTTTAGGTAAATTCCTAACTGGGCCGACTTGTCATTTTGGAATATAAAATACATTTATTGTTTGTTTTATTTTGTAGGTCGACTAGGCTAGTGAGGATACCTCACGTAGCTACATCATCAACACTCCCTCTTAGCTAGAGAGGTATCATCACGCTAGAGCACATCTAAGCATCATTTGGTCGTCATAACTGGACTCGAACATATGGGCATCATTTGATCGTCATCGTTGGACTCATACATCTCATCATCATAAGAAAGGTCAACATCGTCCATACAAGACAACATCCCACACAAGGATCCAAGTATACTCTACATAAGAGTCCTCTCCACGCAGGAGAATGTTCCTCATAGGAACAATAGTCCTCACTGGACTAAGCTCATCTCGGTCTACATAGGACCGCCTGTCCTAACTGGACTGAGCTCATTATCGGTCTACACAGGACCACCTAACCTAACTGGACTGAGGTCATTATCGGTCTACATAGGACCGCCTGTCCTAACTGGACTGAGGTCATTATCGGACTACAACGACCACCTGTCCTACCTGGACTGAGCTCATTATAGGTCTACAAGGACCGCCTATCCTACCTGGACTGAGCTCATTATCGGTCTACAAGGACCGCCTTTCCTACCTAGAATGAGCTCATTATCAGTCTACAAGGACCACATGTCCTACCTAGATTGAGTTCATTATCGGTCTACAAGGACCGCCTGTCCTACCTGGACTGAGCTCATTACTTATCTCCAAGGACCACTTGTCCACCTGGACTGAGAGCACTCCCTCTCGTTGAGGGAAGCATTATCCAATACTCCAAGTCTTTCATGGAAGTACGCAAACTTCACTCTGGAAAGAGGCTTGGTGAGAATGTCTACAATCTGATCATCAGTCGAGATATACTGGAGCTGAACTGCTCCTCTCTGTACCGTATCTTTGATATAGTGGTACTTGATCTCCACATGCTTCAATCTGTCATGAGATACAAGATTCAGTGAAAGCTTCACACAACTTTGATTATCACAGTGAATCACGGTAGGCTCAAGTGTCTATCCGGACGATCCTACAAAGAGCTTCCAAAGCCATACTGCTTCTTGTGTTGCAATATACTTTGCCTCTGCTATGCCCAATGCTACTAAGGGCTACTTCCTGTTACACCAAGAAATCACTACAAAGCCCAAACTGAAGCAACACCCGGAGGTGCTCTTCTTGTCCATAGCACTTCCTGCCCAATTGGAATCTGTTTATCCATGTAATATCATATCACTCCTAGAAGCATATCTCAGTCCATATCCCATAGTGCCATGTAAGTATCTCAGCACATGCTTCGCAACAACCCAATGTAGCTATCTCGGTTCACACATAAACAAACTGAGAGCACTCACTGCAAAGCAGATATTTGATCTAGTGTTAACTAGATACATCAATGAACCGATCAGCTGTCTGTACATGGTGGGATCTGTCAAGTCTGACTCGAAAGTTCAGTCACTCAACTTCTTCAGGTTTGTCTCCATGGGTGTGTTCATGGACTTGCAGTCCAACATACCAAATCTCCTCAAGATATCATGGTATGCTTTCCTTGGATCAGGAAAATCTCATCCTGTCTCTGTCACACCTCCAAACCCAAGAAGTAATGCATCAGACCAAGATCCTTCATCTCAAACTCAGAGGCTAGCATTTTCTTGCACCACTCGGCAAGTTTCTAATCTCCTATGAGAAACAAATCAACAATGTACAATACTAGTATCAATGGTCTACCATCCTCAACCTTGTAGTAAGGTTGGAATCTGCCTCACTCTTGGTGAATCCCAAGCTCACCAAGTATCCATCAATCCTAGCATACCATGCTCGTGGTGCTTGTTTGAGTCCATACAGGGCCTTCTTCAGTCTGCACACATGGGATTCCTTCCCATGAATCTCGAAACCCTTTGGATGCTCAATGTAGACTTCTTCCTCAATCGCTATGTTGAGGAAAGCAGTTTTAACATCCATCTGATGTAATTTCCATCCATAGCTAAGGCTAGAGCTATGATCGATCTGATGGTCGTGTATCGTGCAACTGGAGCAAATATCTCATCATAATCGACTCCCTCTTTCTGAGAGAATCCTCTAGCCACAAATCTCACTTTATGCTTCTCAATGCTCCCATCTGCTGCATGCTTAATCTTGTAGATCCACTTGGAAGTCACCACTGACTTCCCTTCAAGTCTCGGCACAACTTCCCGCACATCATTCTTCATGATGGATTGATATTCTTCCATCATGGCATCTTTCCAAACCTGTTAGCTGGCAGCCTCCTCGTAGCTAGAGGGCTCAGAATCAATGATGTGGGACATCAGTGCTACATATCCTTAATATCTTCGAGGTTTCTTGCTCTCCCTGAATGTACCTGGGGAGCAACATGCTTTTCTACATCCTCTAGAGTCTGTCGAGCCCAAACAGGCCTCTTCCAGCCAATAGCAAAATCTTTAGGAACATCTGTGGGCTCTACTGGATCAACGAGATCCATCAAATCTACAGAATCTACTGGATCTGCCGACTCCCTCTTAACTGGTGAAGAGGGAGGGGTTAAAAACTCCATCTCATTTGGAGCTTCTTGCTCCTCACTGTCCATGGATGATCTTCTAGCCTTTCTAAAGGCAATCTCCTCTTCGAAGGAAACATCCCTGCTGACTTCAATCTGTCTCTGTCTTGGGATGTAGATCTGGTATGCCTTCGATGATTCACTATACCCAACAAATGTACCATTCTTCCCTGAAGGTTCTAGTTTTGTTCTCTTTTCTTTGGGTACATGAATGTATACTAGACAGCCAAATATTCGCAAATGACCAACTTTTGGCTTCACACCTGTGAAGGCCTCTTTTGGAGTCATGTTCTTTAATATCTTGTGCAGACTTTCCTTCTGAACATATACTGCAGTGCTTGAGGCTTCTATCCATAGACACATCGATAGATTTTGATCATGAATCATGGCCTTGACTACCTCAACTATAGATCTATTCTTGCTTTCTGCAACCCCATTTTGTTGAGGGTTGTAAGGGATGGTATTCTCCCTCTTGATTGCTACTTCCTTACAAAAATCACTAAACTCTGAGGAGGTGTACTCTCCTCCATTGTCGGACCTTAGAACCTTTATCCTTTTCCCGGATAGATTCTTCACCTAGGCCTTGAATTCCTTGAACTTGTTCAAAACTTCTTCGGATTCCTTGGACTTCAAGAAGTAAATCCATGCCTTTCGAGAGTAGTCATCTATGAAGGTCACATAGTACCAAAATCCTCCCAAGGATGCAACTGACATAGGTCCACACAAGTCTGAGTGTACCAACTCTAATATTCCCTTGGACTTGGTGTCATTGTTAAGAAAAGATCCCTTGGCATTCTTGCCAAATGCACATCCTCTGCAAATGTCATCGTGTTCAACTTGGAGATCAGGAAGTCCTATAACCATCTTCCTTAGAGGAGGAAGAGCTCTATAGTGCAAGTGAGCAAGTCTTCTATGCCATAGCTCACTCAAACTGATAGAGTCATGTACTAGAGCCTAAACTGGCTGTATCGTCAATTTGTATAAGCTTTCTTCATGAACACCAATTATTCTTGTTGAATCAATAGTGGAATTATTGTGCCATGCAAGAACCTTCCCATCTGAGAATGCAACTTTATAACCCTTGTCTTCTAGTGCGGAGATAGAGACAATATTTCTTTTCATTCCTGGCACATATAGTACTCCCAAATGCAGAGAATCACCAGAATCTAACTGGAAGGAAGTGGCCCCAATTCCTTTCACAGTATATCTAGCATCGTCTCCAAGAACAACTCTTAGTTGTGATTCTCTCTCATCTAGATTTGAGAGAAACTCCTTATAACCTGTCATGTGTTTGGAAGCACCACTATCTAACAACCAAATATCATTACTAGTAGGAACAGTACCTGAGGGCTCAGATGAAGAAGAATTCTTCTGCATTCTTTGATTTCTTTGGTTGAGTCTCTTCATTTACATCAGCTATGCAGGCATGTTCTTTCCTCTTCTTTGATGTACATTGATTCTTGTAGTGGTCGAACTTTCTGCACTTGAAGCATTGGACTTTTGAAAGGTCTTTCTTCTTCCTTTGATCAAGGGTTGGACTTGATCTTTTGCCTTTGTCTTTTCTTCCAAAGTTCCTCTTTCCTCTTTTCTTGGTATGTGTAATGAGAGCTTGATCTTCTTCATGAGGGGCATGTACTTTGCCTCTAGCCACAAGTCTGGTTTCTTCTTGTGTATAATCTGCCCACAATCTTTCAAAATTAGGTAGCTTAAATCTTCCAGTTACCTTTTGAATGAATGGTTCCCAAGATTGAGGGAGGCCATTTAGTGTCATCATGACTAATTCCCTATCTGCAATAATCTCGCCAATAGTGCCTGATTGATCCTTGATCTCTGTGATCTTCATGAAATATGATGCAATAGTATCGAATCTAGACATCTTGATGTTTGAGAGTTGTTGCCTCGGGGCAAGGGCCCTATTAATATTTGTGTTCTCAAACAGCTTCTTCAAGGTGTCAAACATTGCCTTTGTCGTCTTCTTCTGAGAAATTTGAGGAATCAAATGATCCTTGACTGAATGTATTAGGATCCTCCTTGTCTTGGCATCATTCTTCTTCCACTGAGTCTTCTCTGCTTCTTCTTCAAGTTCTGACACTATTCACAACAAAATTTAGTAGATCATTTTCTTCTAGAGCAATAAGCACTCTAGACTTCCATGAATGGAAATTTGAAGCCCCGTCAAGCCTATCTTCAACCTTGATGCTTGACATTTTGACTCAGAAGCAGAACTACAGCCTGGATCAGAAACCCTAGCAGGAGCTAGGTCAAAAATGAACTTTGGATTCTTAGAGAAACACTTCCACAAATGAATTCACCCTCCTAGGGCAAGTTGAATTAACCTCCTTTTCTTCCTTATATGTTGTCACTGTCAGAACAATGAGAACCAACAAACCCTAATTCTTGACCTGCTGTAGTAATTAGGTCAAAATCTAAAAAATATTCATAATAGAATTCTGCTTGCACAGGAAAGTTCGCCTTCCTAGGGCAAGCTCAATGATGTTAGGGGCGAACCATTTTAGTGGATGAAAACTGAAGAAATAGCAAAGACTAGTTAGGGCAATAGTCTCCTTCAGTACTGCTCTAAAACCATGTTAAAATTTTAATTATAGCAGTATAATTTTCATCTCTTTCAATTTTAAACAATATAGGATCACTAAAAGAACAACTATGCATAGAAACAATAGACAAGATTTTATCCTGGGAAAACCCAAACTCGGGAAAAACCCAGCAACCCTTTCTTACTCAGAGATTCAATACAATAAAGAATAAAAGTACAAGAAGAATAGATGCCCAAAGAAAACTGCTGCAAATGTCTTCTGCTACACAAAAAGTCAAACTTCTCCACTTGAGCTAACTTGCTTGAGATGAGTGTCCAAATGAGGGGAGCAGCTCTTCTATTTATACATTACCTTTTGGTAAATTCCTAATTGGGCCGACTTGTCATTTTGGAATATAAAATACATTTATTGTTTGTTTTATCTTGTAGGTCGGCTAGGCTAGTGAGGATACCTCACGTAGCTACATCATTAACAGAAGGGCATCCCCATTTTTATGTATAAAAAACCCTAAAAAACCAAATATTGTCAAAAAAGCCCTAAAATTTACATAAACTCAAAAACCTAAAAATATTTGGAATTTGCTAAATCTGGTCCACCCCTCAATTTCGCCGTAGTTGAATAGTCCACGAATCTTGAAGGGCATCTTAATTGAATCCATTGTCATGGAAAACGTGAACCCTATATCTCCTAAACCCTTAAGTAATGTTTTCCTTCTGAGGCCTCCTAGGGCCTCGCCTTGCCCCACTTGTCTGTCTCCCCTTGAGAGCGCACTTTTCTTAGGTGTCCCTTGGGTTGTGTGAAATTCATTGGTAAACATGAAATTGTGTTGTAGATCATTGATATTTCTTATCTTGGACAAGTAGTTGTTTGAATTAACTCCTCAGTAGATCAAGTAGTCTTCTTAATTCATTGATTACTCCATATAAGCCACGGATCTCTACTATAAAAGTTGTAGATAGGTATCTGCTTACTGGTGTTTGCAAGTATCTCAAGAGGGCTCTCCCCTGGGTTCAGGAGTTACCCAAAGTAGTTGAAAGATTGAGCTGAGGTGACATTTGGGCTTAGTCTCTCCCATGCTTACCATTCACTAGCATACACATCACATTGTGCTACAAATTCGGGACTACTAGTTTGAACAGTAACAGAGTGTATCCTGGATGGTGGGTTCACGACCATCAATCTTCTACCTAGGAGACACCTCTGTATATTAATTTCTTTCGCTTAGGAACACTTTTGATATTTCTCCATGCCAGTTCTCGGTGGATCTTCTCTCTCGACGTCCTCTTCATTGTTGCACTCACAATTCTTGGGTAACACTATATAAAAAGTATGTAGGACAAGGGCATCAATTAGATGATCATAACACGTAGGCAATGTATCAGATGTATGCAAGACAAAGGTATTGGTTCTGTTGCAATTCCATAAAAGAAGGGCACCAGTTAAAACTTAAATGCTTATGTAGTGGCTCGAATTGGTATCGACATAACTTGAACATTGGCGCTAGGTGATCTGAAATATATATTAAGAAGTTACCACCAGGTTTGTTCCAAGTGTACTTGAATATATATATATATATATATATATATATCAGTGTTACCAACATCAGCGATATATCGTCCATGTCACGATATATCGCGATAATTTCTCGGCGACAATATTATCAGGAAAAATCGCCGAAAATATCGTGGCGATTTTTAGGACAAAATCTCGCGATTTTTGGTAAAAAATCGCAAGTCGATGGTGCAAACATCGTCGACCGCCCGCGGGTTAAAAACTTTGTTTAACGTTTTTTTGGTTCTTTGTAACTCGTGAGAGAGTTGCTGCTGTTGCATTTGGGGGCCCGAGCTGCTGCTGGAGGAGACGATAGTCATCATGTGGAGGAGGAGGTCCGAGCTGTTGCTGCTGGAATCGGAACTTGGAAGCCTGAGCTACTGCTGGAGGAGACGCCGATCATCACGTGGAGGAGGAGGCCCGGTCAACGCATGAAGGAGGAGGCCTGTGGAAGTTGGAACGCTATTGTGTGCGGCTGCGAGCTCAAGGTAAGTGTTGTCCCTTCTGTGCGGCTGCTCCCTCCAAGTTCCAAACTTCCAACAGTGCCTTAGGCTTAAGGGCCAAGGCAGCAGGGCTTAAATTTTAAATTTAGTTTAAAGGTTTAAAAATTTAAACCCTAAACTTAAAGTTTTAAAGCCTTAAAAATTAAAATTCTCCAACAAATATGAGGTTGTTACAAACTTACAGTGTTATGCTAATATGCAGAGCAGCAACATGCCATTGTTTTGAAAATTTTGAGGTTTAATGATTACTAATTATTAATTAATATTCATTTTTTAAGTTTTATGATTATCATTGTTTTTTTTAGTATTTTATTGTTTTATTAATTAATTTTCACAAACTCACAATGGCATGGCACCAATGATTCAAATTTCAAGTGGCTATTTGAAATTGGAAAAACTTAAAAAAAACCTCATTTAAAGTTCATATACAGGATCAAAATTTATGCTAACAATCATTTTTTTATGTTGCCTTAGATTTTGGATCCATTCTGGGAGTAGGCAGAGCCTGTTGATCCACATAATCAGCAAAAGGTTAGATGCAATTTGTGTGGGAAGAAGATGACGGGGGGTATAAGTAGGCTCAAATACCACCTCGCACAACTTACAGGGCATGAGGTGGATATTTGTAAAAACTCCACTCCTGAAATTATTCATAGGGCCAAACTCACAATTGAAGGTATTGGCAAGAGGAAAGAAGAAAGGGAAGCTTTGAGGCAGGAACTTGGAATGAGAGTGGCATTAGGATCTGGGATAGTCGGACACACTTCAGGGGGAGGGGGGATTGAGACCTTATCCTCATCTTTTGCAATGCCTTCAACTACATATCCTTTCTTTGTTCTGAGATCCCCGCCTGGTGGACAACCAAATATAAGGTCAATGTACAAGATAAATGAGAAAAAGGAAGCAGACAAACTTGTGGGTCGGTGCCTTTTATGGAGTGATATTCCATTCCACTTTGCGAAGAACCCATTCTGCGTGCCCATGTTTGAGGTTGTTTCTATTATTGGGCCGGGGTATAAGCCCCCCACTTATGAGGAGTTGAGAGGGCCCATCCTTGATAATGAAAAGGTCGATTGCACTTCTAGGTTGGAGGAGTTTCGAGGTTCATGGGAGGTCACAAGATGCACAGTGATGTTAGATGGTTGGATTGATACGAAGGGTAGGACCCTTCTCAACTTCTTGGTTCATTGTCCCAGGGGCACAATGTTTATAAAATCCATGGATGCATCTGCACATATAAAAAATGCAGCATTACTATGTCGGTTGTTGGATGGGTTCATCCAAGAGATAGGTCCGCAGCAAGTTGTCCAAGACTCCAAGTAATAACGGACAATGCTGCGAATTATGTGGCAGCTGGAAGGATGCTTATGGACAGGTATCCTACTTTGTTTTGGACCCCTTGTGCTGCACACTGTATTGACTTGATCTTAGAGGATATGGGAAAGATTGAGTTTATCAGGGATGCCATTGATTCCGCAAGAAGCATCACCAAATTTATATACAATCATGCTTCTGTGCTTAGCTTGATGAGGTAGTTTACTCATGACAAGGAGTTGGTCTGTCCTTCCATCACTCACTTTGCCACTTGTTTCATCTCTCTTCAGTCTCTCCTTACTTCTATGTGGGACTTGCAGACTATGTTCCTTTCAGCTGAGTGGCGTACTTTATCGATTAGCACTAAACCAGAGGTACATGCCATATTCAGACTAGTGTCAGACCAGGAGAGTTTATGGGATGGGGTGAAGGAGGTGTGTGCCATCTGTGAACCTTTGGTGAAGGTTCTTCGCTTGGTTGATGGAGACAAACCCGCAATGGGGCTACCTATATGAGGCCATAGATAGGGCCAAAGAGGCCATTCGTGCCTACTATGACGACAACGGGGATGAGGGGCAAGCGAAACAACAATTGATATGGGTGGTGATTGATCAGCGATTACTTATAAATCCCAGCAAGCAGATCAACTTAACCATTCAAGTATGTGCTCTAGAACGAATGGTCAACACAAAATTCAAATGATGTAAACCATTTCTTCAGTTGTCTTTCACAAGTTTAATATGTTAGTCAAATTTTTGACATGTTGAAAGTTGTCCTTAGTTGACAACTGTCTACCCACCTTGTACATGTTTTAGGTTTGGTAACAATTTCCATCAGCACCTATCCTATGTGACTTGTGTTAGATTTCAACACAGATAGTAAATTTTATTCCTAACAAAAAAAAATATTGTGTGATGTGATCACAATCCATGGTATATGTTGATTTTTAGGCATGGACAAGAATTCATGAGAGTTCTTGTTATTGTCAACAATTGTAACTAGCCTTATTAGGATATCCGATAGCTATATCCTGGAAAAAATATACAATATCAATTTAATCTCCATCTAGGCTGTGTAAATGCACTGAAAACAGGAACTAAGAGATCCTATTACAAGGAAAAATGCTGAATATGAGCCAGAAAATACATTTAAGATACTTCAACCATACGCCACATTTTTCTTGCAGAAAATGGAGTCAACACAATAATCAATATTTTGTCTAAAGATAAGCAACAAGAGGTACCACAGACCATTGAACTTACAACGCCATTGTCAGTGGAAGATTTGGAACCCGGAATACGCAACTGATGAACTGTCACAAAGTTAGAATCAAGGTATAAGTTTCTGAAGAGCACAGAACATAAGTTCCAAGGCTAACATAGCATCAGTAACTCATAAAAATCAAATTACCTGAAGAAGTTTCGGGCTGGCTCACAGACTTCATTAGGTTGACAAGTTGATCCTAATAAAAAACCCAAACAAAAATTTAGATATGTTATCAGCAGCAAACTATTTCCTAAATACCTTATATCCAAACTTCCAAAAAAATGCCATCATCAGAGTTAGCTTTACCCTTTGCGTAGCATTACTTTGTGCAATTATTTGCATATGTGAAAGTACTGAAGACACTGCTACACTTGTAGGAGAACTTGAAGATGACAAAGGCATAGTCTTTGGCTGAGGCAAGGTCTGAAATTTGCAAGAAACCAAATTCAAGATGCAATCTATCAACGAATAAGCGACTAAGAAATTTTCCTATGCACAATTGAATTTCAAAACTATCCCGAGGCTTCCCTTCTATAATCACAGCTAACATTTACGATTTCATTTAATATCTAACCAGCATAAATCCATTTTAAACCCGGATCTATCAAGCACAGAGAGGGATCCAATTTCTTAAAGTGCAATTCTTTTTACCTTCAATTTTTACATGTTGAGAAAAATTACATCTCGAGAAATTTGATCTCTCTCGGTGCTTGATAAGCAACAGGTTTAAGATGGATCTATGATGGTTTCAATTTTTATTTTATAGGTTGACATAGATTTTTTTAATTACTTTTCGTTTAGTTTTAATTTTTTATTTCGTGAACCGAAATGAATTTTTTTAATTACTTTTTATTTTTGGTAGTGTCACATTACATAACGTTACGTGACAACATCTCCCTCATACTGGGCTGTAGAGCACCTCGCTCCTCTCGATGCAATGAAAATATTATAAAGGCATTACCCATAACAATCAACATAATTATTAAGCTAAGTTACCGGAAAAGCCCAAGCAGCCTTGCCGAAACGCCATTCCCCGTTTCGGATCCGGAAACGGAGGGGTTACGGCCTTGAAACATCACTGATAGGTATCAGATTGGTACAGATACGTTTCATCCTAGAGGTGATGCATTTCAGGGAAATGGTAATATATTTACTTTTCTATCCTTATATTTCATTTTCTATCCTTTTACTTAAATTTTTAACATTACCATTAATTGTTTCAGGATGTTTGAGAGTGGTTCCAACCTCATCGGACTTCATATGTAAAAAGTAGAATTTTTAACCCCATTCAGAATTCAACAGACTTAACAGTTTTTAGGATTTCAAGATTGCAACGTTGCCACTAGATTCTATAATATAAGTGTTGAAATATTGTAACTTCGAAGAATATTCTATTTGTATTTTATTATTATTATTTATTCGGAAATGTTTTATTCCTCCGTTGGGATGTCATTATTATATTTGATTATGTAAGGTCATTGAAGTAAATCCTCCCTTGTAAGTCGGGGCAATAGATCCCCTTTGAGTCATTTGTAATGGGGTGTTTAAGTCCCCTAGAGAAGTCGGCCCATCAGCGTTAGGGTAAATTTGTTGGGGCTGACCTAGTTAGGGAGAAAGTCAAGTGAAAGATAAAGTATAAATAGAGGTGTTTTGTTCCTCATTTGAACACACACTCACTTGTGTATTGTGCATAGGAGAGAGAGAGAGAGAGAGAGAGAGAGAGAGAGAGATCTGCGAAGGAGAAGGATCTCTTGTTTGGGGATTTCATCTTTGTACTTTTTGATCATCTATATTGAGGAAGTTTTGCTGGGTTTTCTACCCCATGAGGGTTTCCCAGGATAAATCTGTGTCTATCTTGTGATTGTGTTTCTTTCAATGATTCTTATTATGCTCTTGCTGTGAATTTGATCTAAACTTAACAATAAGAGGGTATGGGATTGGCCTTCAATCAAGCACATCAACCCATCTATGTACCTTGATGTTGGTGGTGCTGATTGTTGAACTCCTCTGGCTTGGATGGACTTGGACCCACTTCCAAGCTAGAGGATGTGAACATTGGTGCTAGGCAGGTGCCTTCAAGCCCATGGAAATCAAGCCAGGCTCGGGATCCCTATTTTCAATCTACTTTTGTTGAGGACATAGATGATGACTCTACTTTGAGCATGAGGATTTAGATGATATTAGTTAAAAGTTTTCATAGTATCATGTTACATGTATGATTAATGATATTCAATAGTAGTGTCAGGTGATGATGATGATGTACAATGATAATATTATGATGATTATGATGACAATGATAATATTTAAGATAATGACGATATATATATATATATATGTGTGTGTGTGTGTGTGTGTGTGTGTGTGTCGTTTCCCCGCCGTATCGTATCTGGCTTTTTTGAAAATTTGTCGTATCCGTATATGTTTCCGTATTTGCTTCAGTGCAACTTAGTTATTAAGGCAACAAAGTATATCATAAACTTGACTGCAGTCAAATACCATGGCAAAAGTCCAAATATTCTGCCCACAAGAGTGTGGTCTAGCAGCAACCAGCAAGGTGATCTAGCTTGAACTAACGTGGAGACCAGGCTTCAAAAACCTCCAAGTGGTTGCATATGAAGTCAGGTGCAAGTCTTGGTGACTTTGACAGCATCGATACACCCCTCATAGCACGACAGCTTAGCCAAAGAGAATAAAAGATGTATTTCTCAAATGAAAAGTCCAAATATTCTCCAAGATGGTAATTACAAGTGACTAATCATGCATTGTCCATGAAAATTGTAAATAAAAAACAATTTTAAACCAACGCTACTTGTGTCACAGAGTAAAACATTGCAAAATACCGAAAGCAATAGGCCTATAACTTTAATCACTATAATGGAAGGTAAACTGCTAGACCCTTGGTTGCCTTCATTTGAAACACACTACAAACAAAAGGAAATGGTTATTGGGGTTACCATGCAATGCATAGCTACTTAATCAACTATGGGGCATGTGATTACTAAGCCAATGGATTGTCCCTAACATATGCATGAAAATATTGTTTCGTTCCAGAACATACTCGGATGTGAATTGAACCTTTGCTTCCATTTCAACTTGATGGAATTTACAATTTACCACATAAAATAGCATCCTTTCACTTCTTAGCCAAATATTATATCTTCCATGATGCACCCTAACTATTGACTTCAAACTTAGGAATTTAGTGGAAGTCTACCCTTTTTTCATTTCTAGGGGAAATAAATACGTAAGATTTAATATACCACTTTGATTCTATATTTGAACTTTTCCTAGAGTTATAAATCCCTTTCCTTAAGTTGAACTCAAGTGTGTGTGTGTGTGTGTAATCACCTTTCATCTTAAAAGTCGCTTCAAGGAAACCTTTGGTAACTTTTCCTAAAAGCTTAGCAACTTTCTCTTTTTCCCTTTATTATTTTTTCCAAAATTAAATAACACCTTGATTATAAATCCCTTCCACTTTATAAATGCCCCCTTTATTAATACTAATGCTTCCCTCTCAATATTTAATTTATCGGTTGTATGGCCCCATTGATTCTTTTGGAAACCTTCATGGAACCTTATCTAACTCTATAACCATGAGTTTGTAGAAGATGGGAAAACACTATTTCAAACAATACTATTACAGCTTTGTAGTCTGAGTTTTGACGGCTCTACTTCTCAAACTTCTTCCTGTTGAGCATTGGTTGTCATTAATGTCAACTAAAGATAATGTCAAGTGTTTGACTGTCATCCAATGTCAAAGAGGATGTCAATTGATTCAGTTTGAGGCATTGATATCAGCCAAAGTCAAAGTGGATACAGCATCTCTACAGGAGTATGAAGAAGTATATGGAAGCCACTTTGAAGTGGTATATGCGCAAGAAGAAAAAGAACAAGAACATCAAAAGTATATGTGTAAGTGGTGAAGGTGATAGATATGTATGCAACCTTGGAGTATATCAAAGAGTGCATTATGTCTGAAGATATATATCAAGGATACAACACTCAAGCAACTTTGGAGTATATCTAAGAGTGCATTCAGTCTGAACTCTGAAGATCTGTATCAAGGATACATCATGCTGGTCAAGTTTGAAGAAGTACATAAGATGATACATCATGACGATCCAGTTCAAGAAGGAACACAAGCTAGGTCACCTGACACGAGGACACGAGACACGAAGGACACGAAAATACGAGAGTCCGACACGGACACGGTGACCCCCCGGAATCAGGGCACGAAGGACACGTTTTATATACATATATATATATATATTTTAGAAATATATTAAAATTTAAAAATATAGACATATAGATCCAAAAAAATTTAGAAACAAGAACATTTACAAATAATCAATAGAAATTAGAATCAAAACACATTAATTATTACACATTTGTCATTCACAAATCACAATGAGACACATAGATGCATGTCGTAACCATATTTCTCATTAAGTCATCAAAATCAAAATGTATTACATAGATGTCAGAATGCCACTGGGCACTGGCAAATGCCAAATAGACTAATAGTAAATACAAAAAAGGGGTGGATCAAGATGGAAGAATCCCATCTGTCAATGACTCAATAGTCCTTCTCCATGCCTAAATCAACAAACTCATCACTACCCTGAACCTCATCCTCCTCCTGCTCCTCTCTGCCAGTGCCCATCTGACGAACTGCATTTGTTGGTGTGGAGGATGACCCCTCCATATGATCACCATCATCAAAAGTGACCGAATCTAGCACTGGATCATTAAGATCCATATTGGCTAATGCCAACTCAATACTGTTGTCCAAACCCATATCATCAGGAAAGACATCCCACATCTTTGTCTTTTCCTTCGCCCACTCATCCCTCTTCATGTAAATAAGACAAAGGTTGGAGAGCACATACACCATCGTCTCTGCCCTGGACTGCTCAAGCCTGCTCTTCTTCAAACTATACAAGTTCCCATATGTGCTCCAATTCCTCTCACAACAAGAGGATGAAGTAACTTGAGAGATGACCCTCAAGGCTATCTTCTGTAGAAGAGGGCATGTTGCCCCATGAGTTGCCCACCAAACATAGGTTTTCTTAACCCCCATGACAATAAGCACCTCATATCCTCCAAATCTCCCATTGCCACTGGAAAACTCTGCAAATCCCTCCTCCACCACCTCAAGCTGGTCTCTATCCTGAAGTAGCCGTCTAAATGATGTCTTCCTCCCCTATGAGATCTCTCCATCCATGTGAGGAGGGACTCTACATGAGGGCCCCGATCCACCAATGAGCCAATCCTGAGTGTAGAACTTGGGGTTCAATGAGTGGGCCAAGCAATGCAAAGATGTGCAATTCTTATCCCACTTGGAGATAAGAATGTCTTGTATGGTGGACCATAAGTTCTCTGTCGATGTATCATACTCGGCATACTCATTCTCCATAACAATGGTCCTCATGGACTCAATCATGGAATCCCACCCCTCATAAACATCTGCTAGGATGGGTTGGTCCGTGTCTGCAAACTACAACAAAGAAATGATTGGGTCCATGATCTTGATGCTAAGATCTACCCTATCCCACCAACCATCATCTAACACCATGTCCTTCACCTTTTGTGAAGCAATCTGATCCGTCTTTCTCCAAAAAGACCAAAACTCTGAAATCACCATGGACCCAAGAGCGGTTTTGATCTCTCTCAACCTCTTGAGCATGATGAATGAGGAAGCAAACCGAGTATCTGCAACCTTCAACAATGAAAGATGTGTGTACTCTTTGTAGATTGTGAGGGCATTGGTGTGGTTTTGTACAAAGTTACGGATATGGCGTGCATCCTCAATAAGTTTGCCAATCCATGTCACATCTGAAGCAATAGACTTCAATGTTAAATTCAAAGAATGAACAATGCAAGGTGTCCAAAATACCCGTAAGATCAATAAAAGAAAGTATAAATGAGTCCAACAACTCAAAATTTCAAATAAATGAGCAAATTAACAATGCAATTATGCAAGGTGTCCAAAATGAAAATACCTGTGGATATTTAGCTTCCAAAAGCATGCCAGCAGCCTTGCAAACAGGTGCATTGTCTGTGATGATTTGTACACAAAAATCAACACCTACGTCTTCAATGACTTTGATGAACAACTCAACCATATTGTGCATCCTTGTATTTTCCAAGCGCATCCACCGCTTTCAAGAACACCGGTCCATTTGGGGAAGACACCATGAAATTGATGAGTGGATGGCGTGCCGCATCCATCCATCCATCCGAAATAATACTAACACCACATGTGGGCCATTTTGATTTAATTGGCTCAATAATTGTATCCACCTCCTTCCTTGCCTTAACCAACAATGTGGTTCTAAGCTTCTCTGAACCAGGAGGCACATAACCAGTTGCAGTTCGTTCCACTAGAGTTCGACACATCTCAATGAACAATGGTGACCATGCAACATTGAATGAAATGAAGTTAAGGTAGAAATAGAATGCAATGGAAAGGTCCACCTCTTCTCGCGCCTCTTGTTGGAAAATCCTATCCATTGGACTACTTGAAGTTGACCGCTTTCTTGTTGGATAAGCATCAACCTCACTCCTAGTGCTAGAGGGTTTCCTCAAGAATGGAAGAGGATCCTCATTCTGTTGTGCCTTGCTTGCTGCAACCACCTTCCCTAACCCAACATGGTCCTCTCTTTCCATCTCCCTCCTTTGGTTAACACTCACCGCTTTGCATGAAGAAATCCCACAAGGGAGGGCCAACAAATGGCCCTTAACCCGGTAATATGTTCTCTTGAAAGCATGCTTGCAGAAATTGCAAGTCCAACACACATTGCCTCCCCCACCAAGATTTGCTCCAACGCCTTCTTTCCTTGTCACATACTTCCACAAAGGGTATTTACTCTCTTGTGCTTGTTGTCTTGCCAAAACATGGTTAAAATGAGCATGAGCTTCACTAGAAGCAGTTGGAGCACTAATAGGAGCAGAAGAGGATATGCTTCGAGGAGGAAGAGGACGAGAGGGATTAGATGAGGCATTCCTCCCTTTCCTTTGCCCTTTAGCTGCTGCCCTAGCTGGTTGAGACATTTTCCTTCTTCCTTGATGGTGAAATCAACTTGACATCCCTTGCAAATGCTTCCAAACTCCTTCACCTGCAAAAAAACCATCTCTTAGCTCTCCCTAGCTCTCCCTTACTCTCCCTTCAATTCGCAAATGGCCAAACAAAAAAGAAAAAACGGGTTTTATTGATCCGCGGGTTCACTTTTTCCGCATGGTCGTGTCCTGGAATCGGGACACGGTTTGTGCAAAGGCAGGACACGACCCTCCCACGTGGGGGACACATGTTTTTTCGTGTCCCGAAATCGAGACACGAAAAAACACATGTCCCCGACGTGGGAGGGTCGTGTCCACGTCCCCACGGGACACTTGGCCCTATTAGGACGTGTCCGGTGACTCAGAACACAAGTAATGTATCCTACATCATGTGGTCCTTGCGCAGAAATCAAGTCCACCAAGTCATACTCTCATGCCAACATATTAAAGGAGTTGGTTGGACAATGGTACATGTGCTCAAACAGCCAAGAAGTTGGTTGAACAAATGGTACAAGTCTGCAAGCAAGCCTGAGCATTTCTTGGTTAATGGTTGGATGTGCGCAAAGTAGTTATTGGTTGGACAATCCTGAAAGCACACAAGCACAGCCAATAAGAAGATGCTTTCAGTAAGTGGAACGCGCACAAGATCCTAGAGTGGTACAATAGTTGAAGATCATATATGTGCAAATTCCATAGCCGATGGAACAATAGGTGCGCTAGTCCCACAAGTGTTGACAAAGCAGAAGTCAAAGTCCCACCAAGTAGAAACTGGAAAATGCATAGAATCCATAGAGTATCAATACATCAAAGGCGCATCACCCATATGCAATGATGAGGCACGGGTTATAATCCCACCAAGTAGAAGTTGGAGAATGCGCAGATTACGCAAAGTATTAATATCACAAGGGCGCATTATCCACAAGGGTTGGTACAGCACAAGTCATGAACATATCAAGATGAAGTATAAAAATTGTGCACGTACAGCAAGGCAATGGTACATCAAGAGTGCAATGATACACCATCAAGGTGAGAAGTCCCACCAAGTTGTGGACCTTAAGGGCGCTTGATACATCAGAGTTGACACACCAATAGCGCAGATGATGACACGTGGCATATGCACAATCCGTGAAGTATGGAAAAAGGAATGCCACAACCAACTTGTGAACATACAATCCGTGCAGGACATGTATAAGTAGAAATGCAAGTTGGAGAGTTGAAGTAAGCTTGATGGAAAGAGCATAAGAGCTTCAATTGCGAGTTTTTAGTTTGTTTTTCGAAGCATTGAAGGGCTTGTGGACAGAACATAATGATTTAGCGAAGAGCCAAATGCGCACATGCAGCAGAACGAAGCTTTGATGGTGTGCAGAATGATGCTGTAGATCTATGACGATTGCGCAAACACTGAAAGAAAGTGAAACTGAAGAATGCGTAAGTGCTTGATGTTTCAAAGGACATTACTACAATCAGCACACAAATAGTCATAGATATTGTAGAGACAAAAGCGCAGAGACAAAACCGAAATTTATCAGATATTGCGCAGATGTCTAGCTAATGCATAAGAACAGAAGTGAAAGTGTGCGAAGTTGAGATCTCCATCTGATGCGCAACAACAGAACAACAGCAAAATCCGATAGGCGTATCACGATGCAAATGATCTGAGACAAGTGCATTAAAATGAACGGATCAATTATTTGATGCATAGGACGTCGCAGATTATCTAAGAGACTGCAACACTTAATCAGAACGGACACATCAGAAAGTACGCAGTTACTTCTGTTACTAGTGCTTCATTTCAGAACAGTAAACTATCAATTGAAAGCACAGTATCAGTTAATCATTGCAGTCACGTAGAGGAGAACATTCAACCAGAAGCGCAGACTGCAGAATCAACAGAGCACACAATATATGAACTAAGTCATTAGCAGAAGTGTGAGTTTAGAAGTTCGACAAGTCAAGTGATGTATGCCACCAATGTCACAAGGTTCAGTTCGAGTTCGGGTTCGATGACCTTTAAGTTCGATTCGGGTTCGAATTTTTTGATGAGGTTCCGATGAGGTTCGACATTAAGTTTGTCAATATACATATTTTCAAATTTTAAATATTTTATAAAGTTATTCAATATGTTTTTATAATCTATAAAATAGTAAATAATATTTAATACATTTAAATATATAAAAAAAATCATATCTACTATACATAGACTAAAACATTTAATATATAATATAATAATAACAACTTAAGTAATATAATTTATCTAAATAGTTTATTTATAATTAATATTTAATGTATAATATATAAAAAAATAAAAATAAAAAACATTTACTATTTACTCTACACTAAAATAACTTATGCTTTTGATATAAACATTATAATTTTATATCCAATCAAGACCTTTAAAAAAAATGTAATCAAGACTTGGAATTCCCTATCGGCACAAAGTTAAATGTAGTCTTAAGCCATCCGATCGCAAGGGTTACTTGAAGTCGGAAGACCTGTCCGCACATGGAATAGTCATGCCACGTGTGATAAATCGTTGGGATAATTGCCGAGACAATCGAAGCTCATGGGATAACTTGCCAGAATAACTCGTTGGAACAGTCGTGTCCCATGGGATAACTCGTCGGGATACCGTGGCATAGGCAAAGCGAAGCACAGTCCAGACTCTAGACAGAGGATTCCCCGCCACTGTGGCCTACCAACAAATTCATCTAAATTTCCCAAAAAAATCTCCGATACAGAAACCACACTACACTGGCTACCTTCAAGAAGAAGACCTGGAAAACTATACCATTAGAAGCCGCAAATTTCGTGACCGAACCCCAAGCCGAACATCAACGAATTTCGTTTTTTATTGAGGTTCACCGAATTTCGAACTTCCAAGTTCAAATTCAGTGAACCTTGTGACATAGTATGCAGCGTAGTGACAAAGTACAATCTGCATAGGTAGTGGCGCACAACTGAATTATAATCAGAATTTTTGAAGAAATGCGCAGAGTTGAAGTTCAAAAAGGCAGTAAAATATATTGGACATCAGGGCAGTCGGATGGGGCAAGGAGACAGGTTGGTTCCTGTAAAACAAAGCGACAGGGGATCGGTGCCTCCTTCCAACTGGTGCTGGAGAAAACACCGGGAGTGGAAGCTTCCTTCAGGTCGGTGCCTGTAAAACCAGGGGGTCGGTGCCTCCTTCCAGTTGGTGTTGGTAAACACAGGAATTTGGTGCTTCCTTGAATGTATTCTTTCTCACTATAAAGAAGCATTCCTTGGTTTTCTCCCAATTGGGTTTCCACGTAAAAACCCTGTGTGTTATGTGTTGTTCATGTGGTGCTTATATGTGTGGATGCTTATTTAGGAATGCATAACAAAACATGCTTATTTACTGATGCATAACAGAACATAAAGATTAAGTAAAGGCTAATCTGTTAAAGACGGTAAAAATTGATGATAACTACACTAATACTGATTCACCCCCCCTCTCAGTATTAAATCGATTCCAACACTTCCTACACCTCATGCCTCATAGGATGACCATAGAGGGCAGGTTCTACAAGTAACTACAGATATGGAACAAGCACGAGCAATATATTCTTTCATACCTCTTTTCTCAAGTTGGTTTTCCTATCGCACGAAGCTCGCCATGGAGATGCTTAATTAGCTAAGAAACAAGACACGTCCAACTAGGAGCTTGTGTCTAAATCTATGTTGCACGAAACTCCTAAAATGCCCACGTACTAGTACCGGAAACTCGCAGAAACTCGGAAACTTCTCGAAAACCTGCAAGGGTCCATGAGCGGCTTAGGACCCCTAGGAAATCTAAAAAAACCTTAGTTTATGGAAAATGAAAACAAATTTACCTCGAAACCGTTTCTAAACCTACCTACAAATTAACCTCTCATTCTTATTTTATTGTGAGATAACGTGTTATTCAAAAAAACTATATATATCATGTTTCCCCCAACATACCCATTTTGGGGAGGTCACGTTTCCAAACCTTCCCGTTTCTGAAACTTGTACGCGTTTCCACGTTTCGTGCAACTTAGGTCTATATGTTACGTATCGAACACGAACACACTAGGACATGTGTTTGACACATGTTTGGCATGTGTCCTACAATAAGACACATGTCAAACATATGTTGGACAAGTGCCCTAGATGTGTGCACATGTCTAACTCTAGAAAACATGTTTTCATTGTATTTTCTCACTTTTAGCTATAGGGAAAAAGCTTTCACAAACTCTCATTATGCAGGTGAAGGGTAAAATTGGAATTTGAAGAGATTCCAAGTGTTTTGCAAATGTTCTAGTTTTAAAAAAAATTGGATCTTTATGTCTAAATTTCATTTTTGTATTTGTATTGTAATTTTTGTAATATATATATATATAACATGTCCCCTTGTCCTCTTTCCGAGGTTGATGTTTCCTCGTGCCATGTGACTTAGCTTATGACGAATTAGAAAGGGTGACAAGAAGGAACCCAAGGATGATAATAAAAAGAAAAAATAACTTAAAAGATCAATTGAGCCTTGAGACTTCATATACATACATGTGTTGGATGAATTACGATTCCCTATTCAGAGGCAGGAATCTCCTAAATATGTATGCGACTGTTAAGAAGACTTTCTCCAAATGTAATGACGATTGGGCTATTCCACTAGAGAACCAATTGATTGTTTCGGCACAATTGCATAATACCATTGCCTAGATGCAGGTGTAGTGAACAGTTCGTTCTTGTTCATTATTAAATTGACAGAAGAATTCTGCAAAATATATAAGAATAAATTGAATAATAAAAAATTGCTATAATGAGGCGAAGGGGTATGTGACCTTTGACTTTTCATTAGTCTATATCTATTATTATTATTATTATTATTATTATTATTATTATTATTATGTTTGTTACATTGCCACCCTCTCAAGGAATGCTTTGTTCTCAAAGAATAATAAATAGGATTCTCTACGGCTAAGCATGCTATCTTGGTGGCATCATCTTTGTTTTTGTTTGATTGTAAGGGCTTGACTGGGCTCTTGTTTTGAGCGCTAGCAAGGTTCCTTTGTAGGATGTGCATCATATCTTGAAGTCTTTGGACCTATTTGTTGAAGGTGATGCTTCTTGGGTGCATACTTGACTTGCTTCCAATGTTGTATGCTTGTATGTGTTTCGTGCACCTTTTTCCTTAGTGGTAATTCACCTTTCTTGAGAGTGGACCCTTCCACATCCTATAACTTTTAATGTTGACCTTGCCAATTAAACTCCATGAACTGTTCTTCAAGGTTTGTGCTAAAAGTGCCCAACTACATCAACCATTCTGCATCTAGCACCATTTTCACTACTTCGACTGGTAGAGCGTAGAGTATTGTTCGTAGTTCCAGTTCTTGTATTTGAACTAAGACTTTATGACATCTTCCTACTTCAACCTTTTGTCCATCAGCAACTGTAACTGTGCGGTCCTTGGTGCAGTACACAAAAAGGTTTAGTTGTTTAGTGGCATTGATGTCTATACAATTATAAGTACTACCAAAATCTACAAATATCATTATATTTTTTATGATTTCTTGGGTTGTGATTTCCTGGTCACTGTTGCAAGTGGAACAGTAGGCTTGATTAACCATTTTATTGGAACCTGGATCTTGTCAACATTTTTAAGAAGAGGTGGAATATACTTTCTAGGTGGTTCTTGTGTTTGTTCCTATCAAGAAGTAGTTCCTTTTTGATACACATCATTCTCATTCATATTTGGTAGTGTGCTTGAGATTGATATTAGTGAAACTTTTGGTGCCCTTTCGTCACAAGAAAAATCTAAGTTTGAAGTTGCTAGTGTATTTTCGTAAGTTTCCGGTTGAATCATTGACTCATCTTGTCTTTTAGATTGCCAGTCAATCATTTATCTATGTGCATTAATTATAATTTATCAATGATGCTTTGTCCTTGTTGGATTTTGGCTCACATAGACATCCTATATTCCACCTCTTATCACATTCGAAACAAACATCTCCCTTCTTTATTAATTCTAGCCATTGTCTTTGGGATCTTCAATAAACTTGTTGGTTCTATTGCCCATATCTTCAATTAATTTGACAATTTTTACCCTAATTCTTCATAATGACAAACAGCTATGTGTGATTCATCTTTATTATCTAGGTTGGTGATGGATTATTGATGGGGCCCACTTTAATTTTTGAAAAAGTACCTTTTTTAGATAAAAATAAATAAAGTTAACTTGATTTTAAACCCAAATTAGAAAGATTTTAATAGGCCAAATTAGAAAATAGGTTAAGGTAAAAAAATTAAGAATGATGAAAAGGAACTGTGACACTTCAAGAAACCCCTTCCAAAAAAAATAAAACATTTACTGAAGGTTGTGTTACCCACAATTTTGCATAGGCATCCACATGTGATTTCATCAGAATTTCAGGGGATTACATGATGGAGATGGAATGGACTAGAGTTATGCTTGGGTGGATGGTCTATGATGATTCTCAGCCAGTTATAAATATCTTTGGAGTGTCGTTCTCATTTCTAAATCTGTCATATTGGCACAAATAAACAGCAAAAAGGAATATAATTTCAAATATGTCTTTGATGGCCTTGAAGCTTGTGATAGGGGTGTTGTTCCTGGGATATATGTATTGACTGTAAAAGTTAGTGCAGCTGCGAGACCCATTCTCAGAGAGGATGGTACCCTAGTTAGTTAACTAGGGTTCATGGTCAAGTTAACCAAGCAGAGTAAAGAGTAAGACCCTAGAAAGTACCCTAGGGCCCCCAGCTGTCTCATGGGGTTCTTGGTCGGTGACCAAGAAGGTTGATGGAATGGCAAAGTCCCTAGCATGTGGCTAGGGACCCTATTTGTCTCTAGGGTATTCTGGTCTAGGACCAGACAGTTTCTTGGTCACGAGGACCAAGCAAGTCCTACAGGTTGGGACAGAGACCTCCTGGTCTAGGACCAAGTAGTTCCTGCAGCGACATACCTGGTCAGTTAGCAGGTGGATCCTTGTAAGTGGACCAAGATGATGATGTGTGATGTCCTCTTCTCCTAGGTCTTCGAGATGGTTGAGCTAGATGGTCTTCTCAAGGGACTGACCATCCCTTGATGGAACCACTAGTATTTGACCTAAGGAGTAGTCTAGAGGACTACATGATCACATCATCCAGTGTGGACCCTTCCTTATACAGTGATCATGAACTTTCACATTGTGTATGGAACACTTGTCATTTACATTTTATATTTTATAACTTGTGACTTTTATTGTTATGTCCTAACTAATGTTGAAATACTGAGAGAGGGGTGAATCAATATTTACCAATCATTAAAAATTTCAGTCAAGAGCAAGTTGCTAATCACCAATCATAACAGCATATCATTAATATTCATGAAAGATAACAAGATGCACAGTACACAATATTTTTATGTGTAAACCCAAGTCCTAGGGGTAAAACCACGGAAGCCTTTTATGATAAAATTTGACCCAGCAACAACTGGGGCTACAAATTTAATACAACTTCTCCAGCTACAACTGGAAGGGGCTTCAACCCCTAGGCTAAGTCAGCTGCAACTGACGAGCTGCTACAACAGCTCAGCTCACAAAATTGTGAGCCCTAGCACCACCCTACCACCCTGAAGAAAAAGATGATTGAACCTGTGGACCTGTTAAACCAATCACTAAACCTACTGCTGATAATTTCTGCTCTCTGATCACGGCCAACTGCCAAGTCATCACAATACACTGATATATCGTTTGACTGCTATACACTGCTCATGTACATCCTCGTCATTCACAATCACTGAACAAGTAATTCTGCTCTGCTTTCACTTCTAGCATGTATCAATATACCACTGAGCAGTCAATACTGTTCACACACTGTTGTACATAACTGTATACTAATACCACTTATTACATACACCATTTGCACATATACTTATACATACCTTGTTACTGTAAGACCATCCCTAGTCTGAAGCAAAACTGTACTGGATCATGGACTGTAACAAAACTCGGATCATGGCAAAAACATCAGTCGTCAACCTCTTTAACACTCACAAAAAAAATGTATTTCTGAAGAATTCGGGTCTGCTGCCACTGTGGAAAAATTAGATATCTTTCTGCTGCTGTCTATACCCACGAAAAGGTCTGCTATTGACTGTTTATTCCACAACCAAAACAATGCTGCTAACTGTTGAACCAAAAGGGAGTCTGCTGCTTTTTGCTTGAGTTAGGGCATACTTTTATTCTCTACTGTGATCACTGTCATAAACTCAGTCCACTGCTGGCACTATCAATCAACTGCTGCAACATCTTCAATCATCTTCACATGTCACAAATCCCGTCATGTTAATCAAGTCACTGTCAAATTGCTCCTGCTGTGGCTATCACTGTCATGCACATTTGATCACTGTGTCACTGTCATCATATTATTCTTTTCATTCATGTCTAGACATCAAGAGGTCTGCTCATGAAAGTCATAAAGCTTGTAGCTTGCTAAGTTTAGATTCATTCAAGGATCATACCCTTCACTTGTCTCTGTCCATCAATCATCATCTAGTGTAGAATATTATGGTCTTTCAATGTCTCAGAATTTTATGAACCTCTGTAGATGAAACTCAGAAAGTATGAAGAACTTCAAACATAACTATGGTTGCCTCAATTAACTTGAGCCCGAGCTTATGAAAGATGCTACTCAATCATCTTGTCAAGTCAATGGAAGCTTACTGTTACAAGAGTGTCTACTATCTCAAAATTAGCAGGATTATTTCTGAGATATACCTCCTGTAGGCAACTATGTTGTAGATGATCAGAGGCTTCCTTCAAATTAGAGTTGAGTTTAACATTTGAGATCTTCAGCTGCCAACACATGAGAAACTCGAGATTAAGTCTTCATTTCTTGCTTGACCGAAGTTCAGAGATCAGTTTCAAATACATGCCATGATTTTCTTGTCTTTTTGGAAGTCAAAGCAGCTTCAGACTTCCTTGCTGTCACAGTACTCCTGTATACCCGAATTCAGAGATATCCACCGAATTGCAAGACAGACTTAGCAAATAGACCACCGAAAATTTTACAGGATCAGACTGCTGATCTTAACTGTCCACCGAATTAACTTGACTGCTGCTGCCTCAATCACCCACGAAATTCAGAGCTCATCCAAAATTGTACACATCAAAATGACAGGTTTGACTGGGTATTTATAGTAGTTTTTCAAAAAAAAAAAAAAAATATGGAGCCGACCTTCCAAAAAAAAATATATAATTTTTAAAATTTAATTTTAATTTATTTTGGAGCCCACATGTATTATAAGTGAGTTTATTTTTACTTATTATTATTTTTTATATTCTTCAATAGTTAACCATATCATTAAAAACATATCCAAGGTTCTACTATATATATTTTCATCACACTAGAGTACCAACATCATGCAACCATCATCAAGCCACTAAGTGTGTGGGTACCACATGTAAGAGTGTGCTAAGATCATAAGTGCCATCATACCACCATCTAAGTGGGTGCCAAACCTTCTCATGCACTTAGGACTATCTTCAAGAATTCCAAGACCCCATCAACCCACAACGTCATTACTAACAGTACAAAGGGCCCAATCATAAATCCCCTCAAGTGATAAGGGTACAAGGACATAGTGGTCATGGAAAGAGGGCTTCATGGACTTCTTCAACCACCTAATCCATACAACAGGACCTCCAAGGGTCAAGATCCATCATGACATCACCTGTGGGGTTGCCAGACCTTCTCCTAGGGTACCATGACCTCATTACAAACACAAATGACCACAGAATGGGTCATTTGGACTCTTCACTTCTTCAACCCACCAAGGACACTTTCTAGGGTATTAGGGCATAGGTTGTGGTACTGGAGAACCATAGAAACACCTTAGGGGTCACTCAACCAAGTTAATGGGTAGCCAGGGCTTTTGGCATTGTCCCAAGGCCTCCAAGGGCTTCAAGCTTGGGCTTGGACAAAGTCAAAAGGTCTCCTCTGACACAGACAACCACAAATCAAATACTAACCCTCAGGGGCTCCACAAGGGGCACCAAGACTTAACTGTTGGCATCAATGACCAGACATTGTTGGCATCAATGACAACCTAATCAACAATCTCCCCCTTTGTCATTGATGACAACACTCAAGCTCCCCCTGAGAACAAGCTCCTCCTGTTCACAACTTCTCTCCCCCTTTGGCATCAATGGCAAAGGGAACATCCTCTGACAATACAGCTCCCCCTCAGGGCATGCTCCCCTTGTCAAAAACTTCTCTTCCTTTTGACATCAATGGCAACGCACTTATGCGTAAAAAAAAGAATCAATTTAGTGGGAAAAGGGAATGACCCCCAATTTTTCTCGTAGGTACTCAAATGTCCCTTGAGGAAGTGGCTTGGTGAATATATCTGCTATCTGCTCCTTTGTCCCAATATATTCCAACTTGATGTGCTTTTCTGTGACTTGTTCACGAAGAAAGTGATATTTGATAGGGATGTGCTTTGTCTTGGAGTGCATGACTGGATTCTTGGAGATGCTGATGGCACTTGTGTTGTCACATAGAATTGGAATCGGTTCATCATATGTTACTTGTAGGTCTTGCAAGTTCTGTTTCATCCAAAGGATTTGAGTACAACATGCTGCTGCTGCTATATATTCTGCTTCTGCTGTTGACAAGGATACTGAGGATTGCTTTTTGCTAGACCATGATACCAGACAGTTTCCTAAGAAAAATGCTGCACCACTTGTGCTTCTTCTGTCATCCACACATCCTACCCAATCCGCGTCTGAGTAAGCTAATAAGTCCAACTCATTTCCTTTTGAATACCATAATCCAAAGTCCATAGTTCCTTTAAGATATCTGAAGATTCTTTTGACTGCAATAACATGAGTTTCCTTTGGAGCTGCTTGAAATCTTGCAACCTGTCCAACAGCTTGCATCACATCTGGCCTTGAAGTTGTCACATACTGTAGGCTTCCAATCATTGACCTGTAAAGTTTTTGATCCACTGCATTTGATTCATCGTCTTTGCTTAACTTGCAGCTAGTAGTCATAGGAGTGCTCACAGGCTTACAATCTTCCATCTTGAACCTCTTCAACATTTCTTTAATGTACTTGGTTTGAGGGATGAAGATGCCTTCTTCACATTGTGATATCTGAAGTCCCAAGAAGAATGTCAGTTCACCAAGTAGCGACATCTCAAATTCGTTTTGCATAACCTTGGCAAATTGTTGGCTCAGAGTATCATCATCACTACCAAAGATAATATCATCAACATACACTTCAACAATAAGTATGCTGTCATGATCAATCTTGATATACATATTGTTGTCTACAGTTCCCCTTTTGAAACCTTGTTTCTGCAAGTAATTGTCCAATCTGGAGTACCAAGCTCTAGGAGCTTGCTTTAACCCATATAGAGCCCTTTTTAATCTGCACACATAGTCCATGTTTGCTGATAGTTGGAATCCTTCTGGCTGTTCAATGTAGACTTCTTCTTCTAGTTTGCCATTCAAAAAGGCTGATTTGACATCCATTTGATACACTTTGATGTTTTTAGCACAAGCATGGGCCAATATCATTCTTATAGCTTCCATTCTGGCTACTGGAGCAAATGTTTCTTCAAAATCTATCCCTTCGATTTGAGCATATCCTTTGCAAACCAATCTTGCCTTGTTTCTGATCACCTGTCCATCTTCATTCAGCTTATTTCTGAAAATCCATTTTGTGCCAATCACATTTTTGTCCTTGGGTCTAGGAACAAGTTCCCATGTTTCATTTTTCTCGATTTGATCAAGTTCTTCTCCCATGGCTTTGACCCAATGTTCATCTGTACTAGCTTCCGCAAAGTTACTCGGCTCAACTGTAGATAGTAGTGAGAAATATACTTGTTCTGGTCTTCGGACTTGTCTTCGATCTTTTCTGGTTTCTATGCCGGCATTTTTGTCACCAATAATCAATTCCTGTGGATGATTCTTTTGATACCAATTCTTAGGAGAGTTTTGTTGTTCTTGCTGTTGATCCTGTACTTGTTGATCCTGTGTAACTTTTGGCTGAATTTTTCTCTCTTCTTCTTCTTCTTCTTCTTCTTCTACTTCATCATCATCATCTTCTTCTTCATGATCTTCTGAGTCTTCCTGACATTTTGGCAAGCTCGATTCATCAATCTTTACATTGATGTTTTCCACTATCTTACCTAATCTCAGGTTGTAACACTTGTCGGCCTTTCTTGTGGAGGAGTACCCAACAAATATTCCTTCGTCTGCACGAGATTCGAATTTTCTAATCTTGTTATCATCTCTTCTGATGTAGCACCTGCTTCCGAACACTCTGAAGTGTTGAACATTAGCTATTCTTCCTGTCCATAGCTCATAAGGAGTTTTATCAGTGTTGCTTCTGAGCAATCCTCTGTTCATAATGTGGACTGCTGTATGTACTGCTTGAGCCCAAAAATTTTCGCTTAGTTTAGCTTCATTCAACATAGTTCTAGCCATTTCTAACACTGATCTGTTCTTCCTTTCTGCTACTCCATTTTGCTGAGGTGTTCTGGCAACTGAAAATTGTGTTTTTATACCATTTTCTTCACAATACTGGTAAAATTCATTTGATGTGAATTCTCCGCCATTATTGGATCTGAGACACTTGATTCGTTTACCTGTTTCATTTTCAACCTGTTCTTTAAAGATCTTGAAGCATTCAAAGGCTTCTGATTCCCTGTTAAGAAGGCATACCCATGTCATCCTGGAGTAGTCATCAATGAGCAGCATGAAGTATTCTTCACCATCCAATCCTTTATTCTTGGTTGGCCCACATAGATCAGTGTGGACAAGCTCTAAGGGTTTTGTAGACGAGTATTCTTTTGTCTTGAAATTGGCTTTCATAAGTTTCCCATGCTGACAGTGCTTGCAAATAGTGTCAGAAGGCTTTGTAATCTGTGGCATGTTCCTTACGGCTTGCTTCTTGCTGATCATGACCAGATTATCAAAATGTATGTGTCCCATTCTTCTATGCCATAACCAATTCTCATCTTCTTTTCCTAGGTGACATTTCTCTTCCTTGATCTCGTCCAGAACATATATGTTGTTTGGAGTCCTGGTAGCGGTAGCCACTAACTTTCCTGATCCTTCTTTTCTTATTTTGCAGGACTTTGAGTTGAATGTAAGTTCATGTCCCTGATCACACATCTGGCTGACATTCAATAGATTATGCTTCATACTGTCGACAAACAACACATTTTCTGCTACTGTATCTTTGCCGCCAAGATTTACTATACCTTTTCCAACAACTTTTGTTGATTTGTTATTTCCAAAAGAGACAGATCCTTTATCCTTTTCAAGAAACATGAAAGCACCTTTGTTACCTGTCATATGCCTAAAACAACCACTGTCAATATACCATTTGTTGCTACCGGTTTGAGCTTGAGCTTGAAGAGCTATCCCACATTCATGAATATTCAGATTGTTCTTTTGTCTGATCCATACTTTTTGCTGGTCACCCATTTGATTACTTGATACTTGTTTAATGCCTATAGGAGGGATTGTCATTCTGCAATTCCTGGCTGTATGCCCGAAGTTGTTGCATTTCTGGCATTCGACTTCAGAATCCAAAGGAGAAAAACTGTTGTTGTTTCGTTGCCATCTAGAATTTTCATACCTGTTCCTGTTTTCTGCATATCTTCCTTTTATACAATTCATCGCTTTATGCCCAAATATTCCGCAAGAAAAACAATAACCATAAAATGAATATTCATACCTGGGAACAAATGGTCTTCTTGGAGGTGTTGCCCATCTGAAACTTCGATTTTCAACTGGAGTCCATTCTGAGGTTGGTTGTCTAGGTTGAAATGGTCTTCTTAGAGATGCTGTCAATTTAACATGTTGATTTTCAACTGGAGCCTGTTCTGGTTGTTGTTTTGGCTGATATATGGGTACTTCCTGGATGACAGGGTCTTTGATAACTTCTGGTTTATCTTCAGCTGTCTTGGAACTTGAACCTTCATCATTATGCTTCTTATAACCAAGACCTGTTCTGTCGAGGTATGGCTTTTGATTATTGATGATCTGATCAAGTATCTTGGAACTGTTGTCATAGCCTTGACTCACATTTTTCTTTTGTAGTTGAGTTCTTAGAGTCACTATCTCCCCCATTAGTCTCTCACTTTCATTCATACTTTCTTCTAGTTGTTTTCTAAGATTGTCTTGAATTCTTTTGGCTTCTTCTAATTGAATAGTTAGACTTTGAATGAGTTGATCTGCTTCTTCAGATATCTGAGGTCTTTCTCGTAACTCCTGTATCTCCTCTTTAAATAGTTTATTCTTTTTCCTTTCTCTTCTCAGCTCTTTCAAAGCACTTATCAATTCTTCCTCCAGGTCTACTTCACCTTCTGAATCGGATTCTTCTTTGTTTTCGGTGATCTCATCTGAGTCTTTTGAATCAACAGCCATGAAGAGTACCCTTTTTGATTCGTTATCACTGCTGCTGTCTGAATCACTATCACTATCTGAGTCATTGTCAGAATCTTCATTTGATGAGCTGGTGTTTCTTTTAGAGTAGAGACTTTTCTTCTTTGCAAACCTTCCATTTTTCTTTCCTTTGAAGTTCCTGTATTTCTTATGTTTCTTGAAACTGTCATCACTATCAGAGTCTTTTGCATAGGGACATTTTGAAGCAAAGTGACCTATTTTACCACATGAAAAACACTTAAGAGGTAACTTACCTTTGTACTTACCTGTGCCTCTTTTGAGCTTTCTTACGAAATTTGCTATCTCCTCATCATCTGAATCATCACTGCAGTTGAAGTGGTATGCTGTCTTTGATTTGGATTTTATTTCTGAATTGTCCTTCTTGGCTTGTTTGTTTTTCATTGCTTGCTTGGAGGAAACTTTAAAGGCTGCTTCTTTTCTAGGTGAGTCTTCATCTTCTAATCTCATTTGATAAGCCACAAGTGTCCCATGTAGCTGGTCTACTGTCATAGTATCCAAGTCAATCCTTTCTTCCAAGGCTGAGATTTTAGGATTGAATCTGTTGGGAAGCGTTCTTAGTATCTTTTGAACAACAACTGATTCTTCAACCCTTTCACCCAGGCCTCTGATAGTATTTACAAGTTCATCAATTCGAAGAAAATAGGTTGTAATGTTCTCGTCATCCTTCATCTTTATATGTTCGAATTGTCCTCTGTAGGTTTGGAGTTTGGCTTCTTTGACCTTTTTGTCACCTTCGTAGATGGTCTTGAGTTTGTCTCACATTTCCTTGGCTAAAGTACAATGCATGACCTTGACAAAGACCGATTCATCCAATGCACTCGAAATATGGTTCATGGCTTTTGAATTCGTATCATAACGAGCTAAGTCATCTGGATCTGTTGGTGGGGGTGTTGGTACTTTATATCCATTTTCAACTATTTGCCATACTTGTACTCCTTGAGCTAGCAGAAAAGATTTCATTCGTATACTCCAAAAGGTATAGCCGGTCCCATCAAACATGGGTATTCCATTTTTACTGTGCTTGGCAAACTTGCCCATAATTTCCTTCCAGTGATTAGACTGTTCTTGAAGGAACCCACTCTGATACCAATTGTTGAAATACTGAGAGGGGGGTGAATCAGTATTTACCAATCATTAAAAATTTCAGTCAAGAGCAAGTTGCTAATCACCAATCATAACAGCATATCATTAACATTCATGAAAGATAACAAGATGCACAGTACACAATATTTTTACGCGGAAACCCAAGTCCTGGGGGTAAAACCACGGAAGCCTTTTATGATAAAATTTGACCCAGCAACAACTAGGGCTACAAATTTAATACAACTTCTCCATCACTTAACTATCCACCGAATTAAATTGACTGCTGCTGCCTCAATCACCCACGAAGTTCAGAGCTCATCCGAAATTGTACACATCAAAATGACAGGTTTGACTGGGTATTTATAGTAGTTTTTCAAAACAAAAAAAAAAAATATGGAGCCGACCTTCCAAAAAAAAATATATAATTTTTAAAATTTGATTTTAATTTATTTTGGAGCCGACATGTATTATAAGTGAGTTTATTTTTACTTATTATTATTTTTTATATTCTTCAATAGCTAACCATATCATTAAAAACATATCCAAGGTTCTACTATATATATTTTCATCACACTAGAGTACCAACATCATGCAACCATCATCAAGCCACTAAGTGTGTGGGTACCACATGTAAGAGTGTGCTAAGATCATAAGTGCCATCATACCACCATCTAAGTGGGTGCCAAACCTTCTCATGCACTTAGGACTATCTTCAAGAATTCCAAGACCCCATCAACCCACAACGTCATTACTAACAGTACAAAGGGCCCAATCATAAATCCCCTCAAGTGATAAGGGTACAAGGACATCGTGGTCATGGCAAGAGGGCTTCATGGACTTCTTCAACCACCTAAGCCATACAACAGGACCTCCAAGGGTCAAGATCCATCATGACATCACCTGTGGGGTTGCCAGACCTTCTCCTAGGGTACCATGACCTCATTACAAACACAAATGACCACAGAATGGGTCATTTGGACTCTTCACTTCTTCAACCCACCAAGGACACTTTCTAGGGTATTAGGGCATAGGTTGTGGTACTAGAAAACAACTGGAGAACCGTAGAAACACCTTAGGGATCACTCAACCAAGTTAATGGGTAGCCAGGGATTTTGGCATTGTCCAAAGGCCTCCAAGGGCTTCAAGCTTGGGCTTGGACAAAGTCAAAAGGTCTCCTCTGACACAGACAACCACAAATCAAATACTAACCCTCAGGGGCTCCACAAGGAGCACCAAGACTTAACTGTTGGCATCAATGACCAGACATTGTTGGCATCAATGACAACCTAATCAACAACTAAGTGGTACCCTCCTAAATCTATGGAACCCTAACTTAATTAAAAGATTAATTTAATAATCATTCTAGAAGACCCTAAGTTTCTATATATTGAAGTCTTCATTTGGCAAGTTAACATCATCACCATCTTTATTATTTTCAGCTCTAATATCTCCACATCTTAACGTCAAGGGTTTCTAAGGTTTGAACTGTTGCCTTCTCAATTGTTTTGGGAATCCGCCCACTTGGCAAACATCTCAAATCTGATTTAGAACATTGTTGAAGGTTTTATCAAATAA
This sequence comes from Larix kaempferi, assembly GCA_027924585.1. Lineage (NCBI taxonomy): Eukaryota > Viridiplantae > Streptophyta > Pinopsida > Pinales > Pinaceae > Larix > Larix kaempferi. The sequence continues at coordinate 16,573,045 of BSBM01000030.1, forward strand.
GGAGGGTTACCATAAAAAAAAAATATAAAATAATGTTATGAAGACTTTAGGATTGGGTACTAGGGTCAAGACATCATACATTAAGAAGGGTCACCACTTATAAAATATTAATTAATATTATGACGTCTTAGGTGAGGGTACCAAGGTCATGGCAAAGGGTAGAATGACTTAGCACAAGGACCAACAAGGGTTCAACACAAACAAGGCCCCCATAGATCTAGGATGGGTAAACACCCCTTCAAACCACAAGACCAAAGTGTACCCGCAAGGTGGGAAGACAACCCTTCTAACCACAAGACAAGGTGGTACACATTCTAACCACAAGAACAACAAGGTGGGAAGACCAAAGGTATACAAACAAGGTGCGGATACAACCCATTCATCTCTCTCTCAAATGTACAAGTGTTCCATACACTAACTGAAAGTTCGTCATCAACGTATAAGGAAGGTCCACACTGGATGATGTGATCCTGTGGTCCTCCTGACTGCTCTTGAGGTCAAGTGCTAGTGACTCCATCAAGGGGTGGCTAATCCCTTGAGAAGACAACCTAGCTCAACCATCTCGAAGACCTAGGAGAGGAGGGCATCACACATCATCATCTTGGTTAACTGACCAAGATCCACCTGGTTAACTGACCAAGATCCACCTGGTTAACTGACCAGGTATGTACCTGCAGGAACCACTTGGTCCTAGACCAAGAATCTGCCTGGTCCCAGACCAGGATGTCTGTGTCTCAACCTACAGGATCTGCTTGGTCCTCGTGACCAAGAAACTGTCTGGTCCCAGACCAGAATACCCTAGAGACAAATAGGGGCTCTAGCCACCTGCTAGGGACTTTGCCATGGCATCAACCTGCTCGATCCCAGACCAAGAACCCTAGTAGACTGTTGGGGGCCCTAGGGTACCTTCTAGGGACTTACTCTACCTGGTTAACTGACTAGGAACCCTAGTTAACTGACTAGGGTGCCATCCTCCCAGAGAATGGGTCTCGCAGCTGCATTAACTTCAACATATTGCTCTGGTAATCCTATTAAGGGAAGCCTCCCTTTAGTTGGAGAAGAGCCAACCAAAAGTGTGAGGAGGATTGGTATGGTGACATTGGCCTTTCCTCTTGGTTCCCCTCAGCTAGCCTACTTCTTCAGGACTTTAATCAGACATGCTAGTTTGGGAGGTAACAATTTGTGAGATCAAGTGCGATTAGAAGAGTGCCGACATGGCATACGATGGAAGGATAAACCCAACTGCTGAAGAGAACAGAGTATGACAGTATATGGTAGCTGGTACGACAGTGTTGACAGAGAAAATGTACGGAATGTGGTGGAGAGGTACTAAGTACAGGATGCTCTCATACAACTAAAACAGTGCTAACGTGATGTATGACAGAAGGACAAACCCAACTGTTGAAGCAAACAGAGTATGACAGCATACTATGGCTGGTATGGCAGTTTGACGAGGCAAATGTATGGAATATGGTGGAAAGGTACAGAGTACAACAGAAAGACGAGGATCGATTTGTACAACAATCAATGGCTGTGTCAATGTGCAAATCATATAGTTTGACAGTAGCAACATACGAATTCAATTAATGGATAGAATTACAAATTACTGATGTACGGAATAAATGAATAGAATTCAAATTCATGACTGTCACCACGGGTGTATGGAATCAAGTAAGCAAAATGGATCAGCTTTTGTATAAATGAATGAATTTGGTGTGCATACTACTCGGTGGAATTGTACGGACAGTTTGCTGATTTAGAGTGTACACACTAATGAGTATAGATTGGTAAGAATAGTTGTGTGAGTACAGTTGATCAATTGAGGGTTATGCGGGATGAACCGAAAGTTGGCCAAGTCAATGGCTCTGATACCAGTGTAGTGGACAGTTGCTGTTCACTATTAAAATGACAGAAGAATTCTGCAAAATAAATAAGAATATATTGAATACCAAATAATTAATAGATTGATGATATTACAATAAGCCTCGTGACGGTTGACTTATATGCATTGACTTGTCACGAGGTGAAGGGGTATGTACACTTTGACTATTCATTAGCCTATATTTATTATTATGTTTATGACAATAGGATACTATTGACTTAGATCAAATTAAGGGGAATTTCCTTTGATGCTCAGTTGAACTTTTAACACCTTTTAAGCACCAACTTTAGTTAAATGGGATAGAATTATTCCTCCATTAGAGCAAAACTCAGGTTGAAATAACTAAGCCAAAATTTCATTATCAAAAGAGAATATCTCCATGGACAGAAATAAACACCACTGATAGAAGAGAATGCCTTCAATGTGATAAGGGAATGCCTTATAATTTAGATACGGGGAGGATTTATGTCCTTGCATGTCTTGAATCTCTTCATTAACCACTTTGAGTGACTTTTCAATTCCTGCGACATCCACTTTTAAGATTTTATGAATATGGATCAAGGGTTAGTGAAATGTTATTTTCCTAGTCCTTAAAATTTTAATCAAAATTTGAATATTTTATCTGACATGAGCCACCCTCCTGATGACTATGTCTGACATGCACTGGGTAAAAATGTCCACATTATTGGTTCAGATGGAAAGTAGGGCATGCTCCTTCACTTGGTACAGGTTTACTACCATCTAGACACGGTTGTTTCTTTATCAGCTCTCTCACTTTCTAGGGCATCTTGGACCCCCCCTTGTTTTCATACAGCATTCTCACGAGTGCTGTAATATCAAGTCCCTGACTCCCTTTGACCTATTTGGTCTTTAGTGGACATTAATATAAATTTCATTTCATTTCATTTTTCACTTAGTCTCAAAGTAACCCATTATTAACAAGCATAATAATCCGTCCTCCTTTCAAAGGGAGGTCCACCGTCCTGACCTGCAAAATATCTAATCACTGGAATAAATTTTGGAAATAGAATGAAGATTCAAAAAGGAGAGTTACCTCTCAATAAGCCAAAGGACCTGTCAACTGGAAATTCTTGAAGCCCAAGCAAACAACAATTGAAAGGCAGGCACAATCTCACAATGGTTCCATTTAAAGGCCTTTCATGAGTTATTAAATAAAAGGGTGCCCATTTCTTCCAGTAGCTCATGGATTTAGTTATGCAGTTGCCATTTATCTCACACAAAAAAAAGGTTTCCAAAATATAAATTGGACACTAACATTTTTTAAATTTTTAAATTGAGATCTTAGTGATATACATCAGACAATCTAGAAGCAATGACTTTGGAATACAAGGCATCTAAATCCACACTGTAATAAAACAAGAGATTCTAGAAAATTGTAAAATGCACCTCCTCTGAACCCATATCCCCCTGCATAACTTTGAAACGCCCCTTTTGCTGTACAATAAGTGGCTTTGACCTTTCTCTCAAATTATCTGGGTTGCCTGCACATGAAAGTATGTCATTCCATGTACTTTCCAGGCGACAAATCAAACCTAAAATGTTGAAAGAAGCATAGGGGTCGAAAAACGTAAGTATACATATGATACTAGACATGCCTGTTGAACTGGATTGCCTGTAAATACAATCAGCAGAACGTGTAACATTCATCCTGTGAAATGTTGATGACCCGCTTAACTTTTGCTCTATATGAGGTTGATGTCGATGCCTGTCACTGCTGCTAATCAGAAGAAAACCATCTATGTCAAACCTCACATAAACAAGATCTAAAAAAATATTTAGGAAGACAGCTTTATGTCTCAAGTCCATAGATCCTCAAAGAGACAACAGTTTAAGCTTCCTAAATACAGGCTGCATCTTCAGTCAGCTTATTTAGAAGACTAGTGCTATGCCTCAAACAATATGTTTGAATACCTGTTCCATCCCATCTTCTGAAGCTGAAATTATGACAACAATGAAAGATAAATATTCTGAATGGAAAATAATAAAGGGCTCAAAAGGACTGAAAGCAACCCAGCTTAATGTATCTGCCAAAGCCAGTAAGTCATTCTAGGAAACAAGCAAATGATCTGCTATGGACAATAGAAAACCAAATTCTATAAAGAATCCAATAAAACAGTAGGAAATATCAGGAAAGAAACATATTTTTTTGAATACGGATAGATATTGTTAAGTGCCAAGAAACTCCAATACTGTCCACTCTTGCAGAAATCAAATTCAAGCGAGACTCCTTTGTTCATAAGGGTTTACAACTTTACAGTCCTGTGATTTTACATCACATTATTATTCTAGTATGTCTTTAATTTGGATCAATTGGAAGGACTAATTGCAAAGGTACAGTGATATAACTTAACCCTTGATGTTCAATCATCTTCATAAGAATTTGAAAAATCTAATAAAAGCATTTTTTTTCCTTTCAAAAATTACAGCCTCAATTAATAAAACAGGTTATGGGGGAATGGAGAAGCAGCTTTGGAGCTAATCAGAATGGCATTGCAGGTGGATTAGGAAATTTACCGCTTAACAATGGAAGTGACGAAGAGGGAAGGGAGAAATCAAATTCAGCTGATGCCACGGCTTTGGAACCTCCAGAGAGTTTTTGTGACCTTCGGCAGCTGATGGTCAACCTAAGTAAAACCAAGGTTATGATCTTCAAATTTGTACAACTGTACAAATATGTTCATACAGATCCGCACGACTGTACAAATCTATCCTATACGGACCTGTGTGTTGCTCTCGGCCTGATTTCTGACTCTGGATCCTCTCTCCCACTCTAACTCTACTCCACGGATGAAATAAATCACCTCCCAATAAAACGTGTATGTGTGTGAATGAATGTGTGTCTCAATGTATGTCTCAACCCTCTACCTTCACCTGCCTTTATACTTGAGTTGAAACCCTAATCTACCCCAACCCTAATCTCTGTGAGATGTACGATTGAAATTAGTCTAAATCACTAATGTATAAAAATAAACTATTAGACTCAGCTAAATATAATACTTTTACTTTATTACTAAACTGAATTACAAAATAGATTTGACTCGAACTACTTCCAGCACATTTGACACTAAAACTATGCAAAAGTTTTTGTCCAAGCTATAATCTTCAACAATCAAGGTACACCACAAGTAGTATCAAAGCACTAATGTGCTAGCACACACACTATCTTTAGAGAAATCTTTTTAGCCTAGAGATGTGTTCCAAGCTAAGTCACCGGGCACGTCGGTTTAGGGTGAAGTGTCCCGTGGGGTCGTGTCCTGCCTCTACACACATCGTGTCCCAATTCCAGGACACGACCGCGCAGAAAAAGGGAACCCGCGGGTCTTTTAAACCCGTTATTTGTATTTTTGTTGCCATTTGTGACTTGAAGGGAGAGCTAGGGAGAGCTAAGTCTTGGTTTTTTTTGCGGGTGAAGGGAGTTTGGAAGCATTTGCAAGGGATTCCAAGTTGATTTGAGGGAAGATTTGCTTAGAGGATTCAAGCTCACCATCAAGGAAGAAGAAAAATGTCTCAATCAGCTAGGGCAGCAGCTAAAGGGCAAAGGAAAGGGAGAAATGCCCCATCTAATCCCTCTCGTCCTCTTCCTCCTCCAAGCATATCCTCTTCTGCTCCTATTAGTGCTCCAACTGCTTCTAGTGAAGCTCATGCTCGTTTTAACCATGTTTTGGCAAGACAACAAGCACAAGAGAGTAAATACCCTTTGTGGAAGTATGTGACAAGGAAAGAAGGCGTTGGAGCAAAGCTTGGTGGGGGAGGCAATGTGTGTTGGACTTGCAATTTCTGCAAGCATGCTTTCAAGAGCACATATTACCGGGTTAAGGGCCATTTGTTGGCCCTCCCTTGTGGGATTTCTTCATGCAAAGCGGTGAGTGCTAACCAAAGGAGGGAGATGGAAAGAGAGGACCATGTTGGGTTAGGGAAGGTGGCAGCAGCAAGCAAGACACAACAGAACGAGGATCCTCTTCCATTCTTAAGGAAACCCTCTAGCACTAGGAGTGAGGTTGATGCTTATCCAACAAGAAAGAGGCCAACTTCAAGTAGTCCAATGGATAGGATTTTCCAACAAGAGGCGCAAGAAGAGGTGGACCTTTCCATTGCATTCTATTTCTACCTTAACTTCATTTCATTCAATGTTGCACGGTCACCATTGTTCATTGAGTGTCGAACTCTAATGGAACGAGCTCCAACTGGTTATGTGCCTCCTGGTTCAGAGAAGCTTAGAACCACATTGTTGGTTAAGGCAAGGAAGGAAGTGGATAAAATTATTGAGCCAATTAGATCAAAATGGCCCACATGTGGTGTTAGTATTGTTTCGGATGGATGGACGGATGCAGCACGCCATCCACTCATCAATTTCATGGTGTCTTCCCCAAATGGACCGGTGTTCTTGAAAGCGGTGGATGCTCTTGGAAAATACAAGGATGCACAATATATGGGTGAGTTGTTCACCAAAGCCATTGAAGACTTAGGTGTTGATTCTTGTGTACAAATCATCACAGACAATGCACCTGTTTGCAAGGTTGTTGGCATGCTTGTGGAAGCTAAATATCCACAGGTATTTTCATTTTGGACACCTTGCATAATTGCATTGTTAATTTGCTCATTTATTTGAAATTTTGATTTGTTAGTTGTAGTCTTGTAGAGTCTAGAGTCTAGACTCATTTATACTTTCTTGTATTGATCTTACAGGTATTTTGGACACCTTGCATCATCCATTCTTTGAATTTAGCATTGAAATCTATTGCTTCAGATGTGACATGGATTAGCAAACGTTTTGAGGATGCACGCCATATCCATAACTTTGTACAAAACTACACCAATGCCCTCACAATCTACAAAGAGTACACACATCTTTCATTGTTGAAGGTTGCAGATACTCGGTTTGCTTCCTCATTCATCATGCTCAAGAGGTTGAGAGAGGTCAAAACCGCTCTTGGGTCCATGTTGATTTCAGAGTTTTGGTCTTTTTGGAGAAAGACGGATCAGATTGCTTGACAAAAGGTGAAGGACACGGTGTTACATGATGGTTGGTGGGATAGGGTAGATCTTAGCATTAAGATCATGGAGCCAATCATTTCTTTGTTGCGGTTTGCAGACACGGACCAGCCCATCCTAACAGATGTTTATGAGGGGTGGGATTCCATGATTGAGTCCATGAGGACCATTGTTATGGAGAATGAGTGTGTCGAGTATGAGACATCGGCAAAGAACTTATCATCCACCATACAAGACATTCTTATCAAAAGGTGGGATAAGAATTGCACACCTTTGCACTGCTTGGCCCACTCATTGAACTGCAAGTTCTACGGTCAGGATTGGATCAATGGTGGTTCGGGGCCCTCATGCAGAGTCCCTCCTCACATGGATGGAGAGATCTCACAGGGGAGGAAGACAGCATTTAGACGGCTACTTCAGGATAGAGACCACCTTGAGGAGGTGGAGGAGGGATTTGTAGAGTTTTCCACTGGCACTAAGAGATTTGGAGGATATGAGGTGCTTAGAGACATGGGGGTTAAGAAACCCTATGTTTGGTGGGCAACTCATGGGGCAACATGCCCTCTTCTACAGAAGATAGCCTTGAGGGTCATCTCTCAAGTTACTTCATCCTCTTGTTGTGAGAGGAATTGGAGCACATATGGGAGCTTGTACAGTTTGAAGAAGAGCAGGCTTGAGCAGTCCAAGGCAGAGAAGATGGTGTATGTGCACTCCAACCTTCGTCGTATTTACAGGAAGAGGGATGAGTGGGCGAAGGGAAAGACAAAGATGTGGGATGTCTTTCCTAATGATATGGGTTTGGACAGCAGTACTGAGTTGGCATTAGCCAACATTGATCTTAATGATCCAGTGCTAGAGCAGGTCACTTTTGATGATGGTGATCATATGGAGGGGTCATCCTCCACACCAACAGATGCAGTTCGTTAGATGGGCAGAGAGGAGGAGGAGGAGGAGGAGGAGGATCAGGGCAGTGATGAGTTTGTTGATTCAGGCATGGAGGAGGACTATTGAGTCATTGACAGATGAGATTCTTCCATCTTGATCCACCCCTTTTTGTATTTACTATTAGTCTATTTGGCATTTTCCAGTGCCCAGTGGCATTCCGACATCTATGTAATACATTTTGATTTTGATGACTTAATGAGAAATATGGTTCCGACATCTTGAGCTATTTCACAATGCCTATCAAATTTCAATGCATCTATGTGTCTCGACTCTCATTGTGATTTGTGAATGACAAATGTGAAATGTGTAGTGTAATCAATATCATTAATGATTAATGTGCATTGTGTATTGTTTCTAATTTCTATTGAATATTTGTAAATGTTCTACTTTTTAGTTTCTAAAAAAAATTGGATCTATATGTCTATATTTTTTAATTTTAATATATTTTAAAAAATATATATATGTATATAAAACGTGTCCTCCGTGTCCTAATTTCGGGGGTCACCGTGTCCATGTCGGACACTCGTATATTCGTGTCCTCCGTGTCTTGTGTCCTCATGTCAGGTGACTTAGGTTCCAAGATATTTAAACACAATCACTTACCGTTCAACAAGCAAACCTGTGGTTGGGAAGCCTACACTCAAGAAATACAAGTAGACTCCCCTGGTTGGAAGCCCTTGTACACCTATGTTGGTACATGGCAAGTAGTACTACATTAGATAGAATCTGTATACAGGTTTAATCTTCCCTGTACCCTCGAGTATATTGAAATCCCATAGACCCACTTGAAACCATCCTTACATAAGCCTATTGATCAATTTGTCGCTATCCTACATCGAGCACAGTGCTCAACGAGATCACACTCACATACCAGGGAATCAAGTGGTACGACTAAGGGAATAGTTTATTCTCCTTAGCATCATGGAAGACTAATCGAGTACTATTATTGGAAACCCTCAAGTATATCAAAGAGCTATAGAGCCAGACACTCCTTTACTCTTAGAACCCTACAAACTGTAACATTTGTAGCATAAATATCGAAATTTCAACAAAACTTGGAATATAAGGAATTTTAGGGAGGAAATTTTTGGAGTTGCACTATGTCAATATTTTAGAAGCATCCCAACGTTTCGAGTGGACACTTCAACCATCATCAAAGGATATGCATTAAAACTAAAAATATATTAGAAAAGAGTGATTATGGATGAATTAAATAGAGGTCAAATAATTAATAATCGTAAGTTGAGTCAAACATGAGTCAAGTCTAAGGGGTAGAAAGATCAAAGACAAGGGTGTAAAAGGAAGAATAAGGGAGGTTAGGTAGGGGGAATAAATATAAAGAAACATAAATGGTCAAGGTGAGAAAAATAATCTATTCAACTCTACCCATCCTAATAGACTCAATGCTTTCACAAGAGCAAGGGAAACCGCCCTCATCCAAACTTGACCTAGGCATACGTACAAAATACTGCTGAAGGTACAGAAGTCTCACTCAATATTGATAATGGACAACAATAACATCAATGCAAAGGGACCCAAAAAACAAACAGACCAGCCCCATTTAGGCCACTTAATAAGCAAGGAAACCAAGGCTAAATGTTGATATAAACATGGAAAATCAATGATTAAGATCTTGGACTGAAACAGAAACTGCAATAAGGGAAAAACAACAAACCAAAACTCAAATGACTATCAAAAAGCATAAAAACCAGGGAACTAAATCATAAACCTACCAATCAGAACCCATGAATTTGCCTCAAACTCTTTTTTTCTTTTTCTTTTTCTTTCTTTTTGTTTTGTTTTTTGTGGTTCTGGTGACCCAAAAAACAAACAAACCAGCCCCATTCAGGACACTTATTAAGCAAGGAAAACAAAGCTAAATGTTGATATGAAAATGGGAAATCAACGACTAAGATCTAGGACTGAAATAGAAACTACAATAAAGGAAAAACAACAAACTAAAACTCAAATGACTATCAAAAAGCATAAAAACCAGCGAACTAAATCATAAACCTACTACCCAGAGCCCACGAATTTGCTTCAAACTCTTTTTTTCTTTTTCTTTTTCTTTTCCTTTTTGTTTTGTTTTTGTGGGCGTGGTGACCCTTATTTCTGAAAGTTTGCCATAACTGATGTGATCAATCAATATACTCAGATGACCAATGTAACAATGCGTGTAGGTGATCAATGATGTGGGAAAAACCAGCATAGTCAGCCCTCCAGTGCAACCAATCATGCAGTCTTCGAAGATGAAAAAAGCACCCATTGCATCTTTCAATTGAAACTTGGGACATGGTTCGTCATTAGTGATCAAGAAGAAGGCATAAAAGTCAAACTTTTCAAATCTTCCTTCTGAAAAATCTCTATCATCCTAGACTCAATTGGGTCATGACTCATCCTAATACTCAACCAATGATCCCTCGGAGGATCTTCCTGAAAAACAAAATATATTTGTGGGATTATAGGGAAACTACGAGGAAGATCATCTTCTAGTTGAACGAAAGGTTGCTCCTCCTGCTTCAATGGTCAAAATGTTCTTGGATCACTATGGGGATGTGCAAAGATAAACCATCTAATCCACTCAACTTTGCATGGCTGATTTGTTCCTCTTGCTTTTGACCAACAAATACGAACTCATTGAGATCATGATTCATGAGGCTCTTGCTACCTACAACTGAGAGAATTTGAAGACCCATCTAAATTTTTCTCATCCTTCACTTCACAAACTTTGTCTTCAATACTAGGCACAAATTGGAAGTGTAGAGATTCATCTTCCTTGAAAGCTTTGGCATCACTCAATCCCTCATTATTATCATGCATTGGTGTTGATTTATTTCTGCATTGTTCCCTTTCTGCCAGGAAATCTTAATATTCATGAGGTTCTCCCCAACGATTCATGAAGACAGTTTCGAAGTTCAACATTGAATCATTGACTCCCTTCCTCAAACCACCAAAGTACCAGAATTCTCTCACATCTCCACACAAGGTTTTTCAAAAGATTTTCATAACCACATCCTCATGTTGGAGGTCAAAATTCTTTGCAAATGTATAAAAATATTCAAGATGTTGCTTTGCAGAACCCCCACTTCCATCAAATATGTTGAAGATTGTGTAACTTCGGAAGATATTCTTATTGTAATTCCTTCGAGAAATATCCGTATTGTATTTCATCATGAAAAAAAAAACTAAAAGAAATCAGGTAAATGAGACAAGTCGGCCCCACCAAAATCAGTGGGTAAACTACCCCAAACAATGGGTAGTCTGCCCCAAACAATGGGCAAAACTACCCCAGTGAAGTCGGCCCTATAGTGGAAAAGTCAGCCAGACATGTGTATAAATAAGGGGGTCGAATTGCTCATTTGGAATATCACAATTTTGCTCAAGCAAGTGAACAAGTGTGCATGGGAGAGTAGCTGCAGCTGGAGGGAGCTTATGTCTGGGTTTTCTAATCTTATCTTATTCTCGAGATCTTTGTATAAGAGACTTTATATCTTGATGTACTAGATTGGCATTGTACTTGTGATGAATCTATATTGAATAAGTTTTGTTGGGTTGTTCCTGTGAGAGGGTTTTCCGGGATAAACCTTTGTGTTCTCTTCTTTACATTGTGTTTGCCTATCTTTCAGTGATCCTATTGCATATGGTTATTGTGATAATATATAAATTGTTTGAAGATCTAACATAACCATCCTGGAAGTATCAAAATTCTAACATGGTATCATAGCTAGCCTGAAAGAAGACTGTGCATTAGAAACTATCGGAAGTGAAAACTAGGGTTTCTTGTTTCGAAGGGTTTCAATCATAGATTGGCCTGAAAAGGAGGACAAAGCAACTCGCCCTAGGAGGGCGCATTTTTCTGTGGAGGAAGTTTCCAGATCCGAGAATTTTGAATTTTGACCCTGTGACCACTGCTTGGCAAAAACTAGGGCATCATATTTTTCATACTTTTGTCCACAAACTTGGTTGAAGGAGGGGTTTTCCCAACTCGCCTTAAGGAGGCGCATCTTTTCCTCGACTCAAATTTGCAAGATTCCAAAGTTGGAAAATTAGGGTTTCTCTGACAAACCATAGGTCAACCAAGGAGCAGATTTCAAAAGGCATTGAAGCAAGCACTTGGTTGGAGCATCTTGATTGGTAAGTACTATTATCTTTATTTCCATTTGAGGTTCTCATTTTATCAAGATGACAGACAATACCAAGCTTGAGGATAAGCTTGAAGGAGCTAATAACTTCCGAGCTTGGAAGTATAGAGTACTGCTCATTCTAGAAGAGGATGATTTGGACAACTATGTTACGGAGGATTTTGCGGAGCCAGAGGGAGATGAAGACAATGCTAGCCACAAGAAGAATTTGAATAGGCCCAAGAGGATCATTGTTGACTCCATCAAGGATCACTTGATCCCTCATATCTCATCATTGAAGACTCCCAAGGAGATGTTTGATGCATTGAAGAGACTATATGAAGGAAAGAACATTAATAGGAAGATGACCTTGAGAACTCAACTCCAAGGGTGTGAAGATGCAGAACTCAGAAGCATCCAATCCTATTTCACAATGCTCTCCCAAATCAGACAACAATTAGAAGCTATTGGAGACCATGTTGAAGAAGCAGAATTGGTGATGACTACATTGAATGGTCTCCCAAAATCATGGGAATCATTCATCCAAGGGATTTGTTCTAGGAGGAAGCTCACCAAATTTAGTAGGCTATGGGGAGATTGTACTCAAGAGGAAGCCAGAATTGAAGCCGAAGAAGAGAAGATGGGTGAAGATGATAATCAAGCCTTAACAACTCATGCAAAGAAGAGCAACAAAGAAAATCACTCTCACAAGAAGCCTAGAAGATTCCAAAAGAATCATAGACCTTATAAGGACTATTCAAATTATAGATGTTACACTTGTGATGAAAAAGGACACCTTGCAAGAGATTGCCCCAAGAACAAGGGCAACAACAAAAAAGGAAACAAGAAGAGGCATCATGCTCATGCTGCAGAAGATGATGAACCAGTTAAGAAGAAACAAGGAAAGATTCCTCAAGTGATGAAGAATATGTCTTGACTTCAGCACACACAAGGTAAAACTTTTGATGATACAATAGTAATTGGAGAGCAAGAAGGAGACTTGTACAAATTAAAAGGCCAACCAAATCAAGCATTGGTTCATGACACTATGGAACCAAGTGAACTATGGCACGGAAGGCTTGCATATATACACTATAAGGCTTTACCGATCATAAGCAAAATGGGGACTGGTCTACCCAAAACATGATCGTGTATGTAAAGGATGTGAAGAATCCATTTCCAAGCCAAAGGAGATCTTGAATCCAGTACATGAGGACCAAGGATGAAAACTTCAGAAAGTTCCAGACTGGACGAAGACGAAGATCAAGGTCTTCAAAATCAGATGATGGAGAAAAGTACGCTTCCAGAAACTCCAGTGACTTCTACAAGGAGGCAAAAACTGGGAGGGAGCCTACAAAACACATGAAAGATAAGTATTTATTGTCATTTGAATTCCTAAGTATTTTGAAGGATATTGCTCATAACAGTTACATGTAGATCTGTGATACAGTTTTCTTTTATGCATTTATATATGACTAAGATTGACTAGCAATAGGCTCATGTAGTGCATGTTATGGGTAAGTGGCCTATAGTGCTGCACAACATGCCGTGAGCCCTTGATGGAGCTAGTCTAGGATGAAACCTCTTTGCTAATATGTTGAGAGCAGTGCACGCTCTTAATAGTATGTTATGGTAGAGATGGAAGACATCTAGATAGTTACCGTGTGTATACGGGATATGGATGAGGGTTGTGCTGAGGCATTGGCTAAAATGCATTGTTACATAAATGTGTGAATTATGAATTTGTCATTAAACTGTCAATATGATTTGATGATTATGAAAGGTTATTAATCATACCACTAAATTTGACTTGTACAAAAGATCGTGTGCTATGAACTACAAGAGAAGGATGATGAGGCTTGTTCTGAAGAACGAGTGATGAATGTTCAGCAGTAACTTTCAAGTAAATTTACAAAATCAAGCATACTATAGAAGTACAAGGCAAGGTTCATGGTTTCTCTCAAAAAGAGGGAGTCGATTATGACGAGACATGTGCTCCTGTAGCAAGATACCCTTTGATTAGAGCTATACTTGCGATAGCTGCAGTGATGAAGTGGAAGGTACACCAGATGGACATGAAGACAGCTTTCCTCAACGGCATAGTAGAGGAGGAAGTATATGTGGAGCAGCCACTAGGATTTGAGACACATGACAGACAGACACATGTGTGCAAATTGAAGACGGCCTTGTACGGTTTGAAACAGGCACCTAGGACATGGTATGGCAGGATTGATGGATTTCTGACGAGCTTGGACTTTACCAAGGGAAAAGCAGATTCCAACCTTTATTTCAAGGTTGAGGATGGAAAACCAATGATACTACTTTTGTATGTAGATGACATGTTCGTGACAAGTGACAAGAACCTCATTGCAGAAACGAAGAAGAAACTTGCCATAGAATTCGAGATGAAAGACCTGGGTATGATGCACTACTTCTTAAGTCTTGAGGTGTGGCAGGATCCAAAAAAGCTTTTCCTTAGCCAAGGAAAATATGCAGTAGAGATCCTGAAGAGATTCGGGGTGATGGATTGCAAGGCCATGGCCACACCAATGGCATCGAATCTGAAGTTGTTGTGTGATATTTCTTCAGAGATAGTGGATGTCACTGTATACAGGAAAATGATTGCTTCATTGATGTACTTAACGAACACGAGGCCGGATATATGCTTTGCAGTGAACACATTGAGTCAGTACATGGTAGAGCCGAGACGTGTTCACCTGATTGCGGCAAAGCATGTGTTGAGGTACCTGAGGGGTACAATTGATTATGGGCTCAGATATGCGACGGATCAGAAGATTAACATGCAGGGCTATGTTGATGCGGATTGGGCCAGTAGTGTCACAAGATAGGAAGAGCACATCAAGGTGCTGCTTCCGTTTGGGATCAGGTATGATCTCTTGGTTCAGTAGGAAGCAGACGAGTGTGGCATTCAGTACAACCGAAGCAGAATACATGGCAACTTGTTCGGCTAGCTGCGAGGCAGTATGGCTTCAGAAGTTCTTGCAGGATTGTTCAATCTCAAGTTAGAGGCGACTTGTATTCTTTGTGACAACTAGAGTTGTGTGAAGTTGTCTGAGAATCCAGTGTTTCATGACAAGTCGAAGCACATCAAGATCAGATATCACTATATCAGGGATATGGTGCAGAGAGGAGCAGTGAGGCTCCAGTATGTAGCAACAGAGGAGCAGATAGCCGATGTGTTGACCAAGCCTCTGTCGAGAGTGAAGTTTGAGTACTTCAGGGACAAGCTTGGAGTTGTCCAGATTGAGGTTCCTCAAAAGAGAGAGTATTGAGCAACATAGCACGTGGAAGACGCAAGTGGTCACTTCGGTGACGTAATGTGCGCTCTTGGGTGGGTCTCCACTTGAGGTGATGTTGTAGCGGGTGGTCACTTCGGTGACGTAATGTGTGCTCCTGGACTACACTCATGAGGATGCAGTAGGTAGTCACATTGGTGACGTAATTGAGTCTCCTGAGTGTTGGTGCTATGTTTGGCAACACGACATGTGCGAAGACGCAGGTGGTCACTCGCTGACGTAATGATGGTCATGGGTTGTTCTCCACATGTGATATGACGTGGTAGCGGGTAGTCACTTCGGTGACGTAATTGAGTCTCCTAGGATACACTCACGAGTTTCGTGTTTGCCATGATGTGCAAAGATGCAGGTGGCCACTGGGTGACGTAATGATGGTCTTGGGTTGTTCTCCACATGATGAGATGTGACGTGCTAGCGGGTAGTCACCTTGGTGACATAATTGAGTCTCCTAGTCTACACTCACGAGATGATCTGGACACGTGGTGAGATAACGCAAGTGGTTGTTATTGCAACGTAATGTGCGCTGCTAGGCTGGACCCACCAAATGGCTTGCTCATTCAAAACTTCTAGTGATGTATAGATTTGAGAGAGATCTCACAAGTCAATCGTCAGAGTACAGAGTTGCAGTAGCAGTGATAATGATGATGATGATGACGATGAAGACAATAATGATTATGATGACTGTGCCAGAAGAATACCTTCCTTGTTAAAAGGGAGTGTTGAAGATTGTGTAACTTCGGAAAATATTCTTATTGTACTTTTATTGTACTTCCTTCGGGAAATATTCATATTGTATTTGATCATGAAAAAAACCCTAAAAGAAATCAAGTAAAATAGACAAGTCGACCCCACAGAAATCAGTGAGTAAACTGCCCTGAACAATGGGCAGTCTGCCCCAAACAATGGGTAGAACTGCCCCAGTGAAGTCGGCCCTATAGTGGAAAAGTCATCTAGACATGTGTATAAATAAGGGGGTCGAACTGCTCATTTGGAATATCACAATTTCGCTCAAGCAAGTGAACAAGTGCGCATGGGAGAGGAGCTACAGCTGGAGGGAGCTTATGTTTGGGTTTTCTATCTTATCTTATTCTCAGGATCTTTGTGTAAGATCCTTTAGCTCTTGATGTACTAGATTGGCATTGTACTTGTGACGAATCTATATTGAAGAAATTTTGCTGGGTTTTTCCCGTGAGAGGGTTTTCCCAAGGTAAATCTTTGTGTTCTCTTGTTTATGTTGTGCTTGTCTATCTTTCAATGATCCTACTGCATATGGTTATTGTGATAATATATAAATTGTTTGAAGATCTAACGTAACCATCCTAGAAGTCTCAAAATTCTAACAAAATCTGGGGAGGAAAGCAAGCCATTTTGCTAGAGCACATTGGATTTGGATATCCATGAATGGTGGGGAAATCCAAGGGAGCACATTTCCTATCTCAAAACTCTTCAAAACTCATTTTGCAACTTTTCAATAACAGAGAAAAATACTACAATCAAACCATACCTCTACTATGGAGTCATTATAGTGCATTAAAACTTCCTTTTTCAGAGGACTTTACCCTCAATGGAATCGACAGGGAAGACTTAAGTGGTCTACCCTCGTGTTCCGAAATAGAATTTCAAGTTCTTTAAGGCTTGGAATTGTGCCTTGCGCATGGTCAAATCATGGAGATCTTCTTTGATTGTCCAACATGATAAAATCCTATAACAGTGGAGTCGCTGGGTTAGACGAAAAAATATAAAGAAAATCTCACCAATGTCGATGTGAAAGTCTACAACTGACAATGATCGCCAACAACTGCACCAATTTGCTATCATGCAAAATGTACCCTGTAAAATCCAAGTAAGACAATAAATTTGTAGTAAAAAATGTGTGAAACTTCTAGGGGCATTATCCCATATGTCAATGATAATATTCCTCTCTATTCGAGGTAGTTTGAATCTCTACTGCATGGGAGTAAACCCCCCGCTTTCGTTCTCGAAACTTGCTCCTAGAACACTCCCAAGGCGCTCCCCACCTCTCCTATACTAAAAGCTCCAATACTAGGTTGATCATTTGATGACAATGTTATGGTACCTCCTTTCTTTGCCAAGATCCTATAAAAGTTGTTATAGTTGATCATTTGATGACAACGTTATAAGTTATAACTACTAGATGATTGATGTTATATGGTTTAATCCATGTTTTCTATAGCTAATTCAACATCCTACATGTTTTTTAGATAAAAATCCATCAAAATATATCAAAATATATACTAAATAAAAAACTCTCCCAAAACGCTCCGAAATGGGAGCTTTTGAAAATTTCGCTTTTCGCTCAGCTCCCTCTCCCCGCTCCCACTACTCGCTCCCAACAACTTAGGTTTGAATCCAACCTACATTGTTTGGAAGCTTCAGATTTGCGTAATAATAGTTAGGACAGTGAAAGATGACTGAAATTCAATTAAAAAACAGCGAGTATTCGCTGTTGTAAATGCCCAGAATGACAAAATCCGAGTGTGAGAAAAATGTAATTGATATCTAGCATGCAAAACTACTCAGATCTATGATTTAAATTTAAAAAACAGTGGGCAAAATGTAATTTCTAGACTGTTATTTATTTTATCTTTGGCATGCAAAAAAATGCAGCCAAGGGAAATATTTAAAAAATTGATGATGGGGGTGCAAGATCCCTTTTAATACTAGCTCAATAGAAAATGGAAAATAAAATAGAAAGCGCTTCTAGATGGAAGATTTGCCAAAGTAAAAAGCTAAGAACCTCCATGCATTTGCACAATGAATTATCAGAATACCAACAAGCTTCGAGAGCTCAACATACGCATAATAAAACTTTATTCAATGCTACCAAATGGCTGATTGCACCAAAAAGGCAAACACAAAACCCATACAATGGCGTTCCCTGCACAAAAGTATGGAAGCTCGACAGAAGAGAAGAAACCGTGGAAGAGAATGAGCTCATGCTGAAGAAGATCCGACCATTAGACAATGCACCCTCTCTCCTTTTATAGATTTCAACCCTAAATGGTCATGCAATGAATATCATGTGCCTTCTCCAAGTGTGCAAGCTTCTTTATGTGCTTCACCCTGTTGCATGGCTGAGTTAAGTGGAAGAGCTCTGAGTTAAGTGGAGCAAGTCTCATGCATGCATCCTGTTCAAGTTTAGTTCGCGCATGCTCTCTAATTTCGCCACTTGTCACAACGGGAGACCACCACATATTGCACATACATTGATGGCATGTCGCGCATGCATGAGTGCCACATGTCATGCATGCATGGCTCACAGCTAAAAAATAGGAGATAGTTTGCATGTCCATGCATGTGCCATGCAAAGTCATGTATGTCCATGCAATGCCATGCAACTCAAACCCTAACTGCTAAAAATAAAAGAATCTTGCATGTTGCCCGAAATAGTCTCATTGGAATCCTTAGCTTGCAAGGATGCGAAAAGTGTGATCATCTCTGTCATGCGGGCCTCCAAACTCTGTTTCCTAAGAAATAGGAAAACTTCCTAAAAACACAGGATTCTTCTCAAAACTGATGAAACTTGTGAAGTATAACTGTATATGTCTCTGTGCCGAGAAAACATCTCTGTACCAATCATATATCTGAACTCAATGGGAACCAACCTTGGCTCTAACAAACTCTCTGGAGATGTTGTCTAAATACCAGCCTAATGGAATGTGTTGGCTCATGTGCACCCTAGGCCAAATGGCCTTCGCCTTAAAAACTATGCATGTTCGAACCTTTAACAACATTACTGCACACATCAATCATCCTAGTTGTACATGATATAAGATCACAGATTTTATAACCCCTTGGTCCACCATGATATTAGTAATACCATAAAAAACAAAGGATCTACAACCTTTGAAGCACTCCTGGTAGACTCCTTTCTAACATATTAAAAAGAATCATTTGACTGACTGTCATGTCAGGCTATCCAAAAATAATATATCACCCCAAAGCAAATCAAACAATTGTATCATGATACCCATATGTGATGAGAAAAGCGATGAGTGTACACATCCACATCTTGAACAAACATGAACCAAATCAAACCAAATTTTAAACATATATCAAGCAAGCATGCACTTCACCATGGACACCTTCAGATTTCTGTTCTGGAAACCTCGACACTGACAAATAGCTGGTCAAATAACTGCAACAATAAAATTGCTAAGTGTCACAAGTTCCCTGCAAAATTGATAAGCAGAAAGGCTATGAAAGGGTATTCCACTATCCAAACTTCTACAGGTAATCCTGCTACCAATCTCTGCACTGCCAAATTAGGCATGTCCCTCAAGCAACTATCCTCTCATAAGAAAATGTGACCCAAAAAAAACTTGAGGGTCAACAAATGGCATAGCTTGTTCAAGCAGAAGATAAGAAGACATTTACACTGAATTTATCAGTTCAAGCAGGTACCCTCTACAGATTACATTTGGGTCCATGGAATGGAGTGTGTCTGTGTTTGTGAAATCTACTGTGGCAACCTTTTATCTGTTACTCCAAAATTTCAGCTCATGGATCAGAAGCCCACAGCTCCCTTATTTATTGCAGTTGTTCTTAATCTGATCCATCTCTCAATCTGACAGGAGCGGTGAACTGAATAAATCATACTATCATGGGATATATTAATTTGTTCAACCAAAGCATACGGACTAATATGGCTACACCACATCTTCATCTATTTAAGTTCCATTATCTCCATGGGCATTAGTAAGAATTTGTATTTAAAGTTACGTTTCTAACAGCAGGCTGAACAGGTATTTCAGGAGAATCAGCTGTTCACTATGAGATTGTCTCAGGCTTTAGAATTGAAGTATCCTTAACTTCTTATATTAACTGTCTTTTACACACTCTATACTTTAGATGATTGCCATATTTGGATACATCTTTAGGTCAACCATTACAACTTACGACATTTTACACAGAAATTTCACTATACTGATATTTGCAGCTAGGTACATGAAGCACTTGTTTCACCTAATAATATTCAAATAGTTTATGTTTTTATGGTCCTACGCTGACCTAAATCTAAATTTAAATTCAAATGAGAAGAATAAGTCAATGTAGTATAGACTTCCAACCTTTTATTGTCTCCACCTTGAGCACGCACATGTTCATCTATGATTGGTTCTCTCCTGATTATGTCACCTTGTAGAGGAACAGCCCGACTGTCCCCCATAAGTTTACCCTCTTTCTCAGAAGCATTCTCATGATCCACAACCTTCAGAGTGTCACCCTTCTGTGTCGGCAATAACTCTAGCAGGTCCTCAATACACTCCTTACCAGGTGTACTAAAAGAACTCATGTCATCCTCAAATGCATCAGCATGTCCTCTGTAAAAATCCAAGAAAATTCCAAATTTTGTTTAGAATTATATTTTCAACCTACCTGACTTTGTGATTAAATTTTCAACACTTAATTATATCGTCCATTTCATTCAAATCTGTCATTCAAATGACAGATTTGCTATGTACTCAAGAACTAGGATAGTGGTCAAATTCAAATAAGCTAAATATAACTACAATAGTTTAATCAGTTAGAACAATCAGCAGATGATGGATGCTCATTGTAGGTGATTTTGGCAAGTATATCCAACTATATGCACAGAATATGACAAATGATATCATATGTAGAAGAAATTTCAGTATTTTCTTGAAACCAGATGAAAAGAAAATAATTTAAACGAAAAAAACTTCTATCAGATTGATGTGCAAGGAATAAACAATGAATAAAAACTGCAAAAGAAGGGAACTCAGATATTTTGCATCAAGAAAAGAGGCCTACTTGAGCCCATTTATAGGCTGGAGTTTCAAAGAAGCTGCCAGAGATTCTGACTGAGCTTGCATCAGATGATCTTTCCCCTGCAACTTTACAAGCTATTAGAATCTATGGGAATTGCTTTCTAACTCACCCATAAAATCTTAACAAAAATTCCAAACATTGAACTCATACTATATTAACTTCAGGCTGCCAACTCTACAAGTCCTTCCTATCTAAGTAATCTATCACAATTCCTTCCATAAAAAAATAAAGAAGAAAAATCCAAAAAACTACCAATCCCAGTAATTGGACATTTTCTTAAGAACTACTTGTTAAAATACCTTACACAAAATTCACTTACTTCTTCCGTAGCCTCCGCTCTAGCAGAATTATTGGTAGCCAGAGAATCAGAAAATGATGGCAACCCAATCAAACCAGCCCTTTCTTTCATAGAATTTGGATTTTCTGTGACTTTTGAAGCAGGCATTTTATCATTATCTTGTATCTAGGAAACATGAAAACGTTAGGTTACTCAAGAATGTATAACACCAAGATGAGGATGGGAAAACATATTTGCACTTACTGTTTAACTAAAGAGAACCACAAATGTATGTTCAAGCAAAACAAAGGAAAATTGGATGCGATTGTAAGTTTGAAAAATGAAAAATGAGCATACCAAAGAATCCTGAATTTTGAAATCCTCCAATTCTAAGTTCCAGGCACTAATCCCACGTTTGTGCTCGTTCTAAGACAATGAAAAAGTAGTTAACTTTAGAAGCTGGATTTTGTAAAATTTATATTTAACATATTATTATTGTTGCCCTCTTCCTTATATATTTACACATAATAATCCCTGTGCCAGGGCTTGCCATGTATGCATGTCACAAAATGAAAGAACGTGATTGAATTACAGAATATGGCATTTGAAAAGATAAAAATGGGGAAATAGAAAGCCATAAAAGCTGAGAATACATCTAAAGCTGAATTTTAACTACACATTTAAATATTTATTTCGGAAAATATTATCATTGAAACAAATGTAATTTCAACAATTCTAATCTGTAACTGTGACCTATTATCAGAGTGCAAGATAACAAAATTAGGGATACATCAAATCTCTCCATTGTTCAACAATTTCCATTAATTTCCTCTTCAGTATGTTCTAAAACAAAGGAAGCATTAAAATGAAATTAGCAAAAGAGGCATCATTTCCATTTTCCACCTCATAATGTCTAAGAGTATTTCTGGTAAGTAAAAGTATTTATACTAACTTAAAAGTTAAAATACAGAATAGTACATAATCACATGTTTAGGCATGCATTCCAGACAGCCTCAGTGTCAAAAATACTTTAGGACACATATCAAAGAGATTGCAGTGACATTATAATGTCTGATTTTAAAAAGGATTTACAAGTAATGACATTGCATCTCCCCTGCGCCTTTAGCTAATCTTACAACCAGGTGGTGGGGAGCTGGATATATCTTCCAACCACTAGACCTGACTTGATTTAAGTTGTGAGCTTCATTTCCATATTCATGACAATAACCACCACCACAATCAAGGCTTTGTCATTTTTAGACATGATAACTTCCATTGCCTGAACATTAGTATACATGTCCTTGTTCGAGTGGTTTACCTTGATAGCTAAATCAAAAAACTTAGAATAATACTGACAAAAATGTAGTTGTGGAAAGCAAATAAGACAACCAAGCTATTGAGGTAGTAGCAATAGACAATTTAATGAACAATAGTTCATTTATGGAGGAATATCAAACATAAGAATGAAAGACATCTGAAATCCATATACGATAAATATTTAGTTGATAAATTGAAAGAATGAGATAGATACAATGGTGTGGCAGTATATGTGTATGCATTGACTAGTCATGAAGGTGGATGGTTGTGTCTTTTAGATTATATATTATTATTATCATTATTTAATGTTTATTTATGTATTTTATATTCAATATATTGCCTCTCCTTTCAAGGATGTTTTGGCTTCAAAGCATTTTATGAAAAATTACATCTTCATTTTGGCCTGCCATGCATTTTCATCATTCTTTGTTCTTGAAGCAATGATGGTTGAAGACACAAGGCGATCTGAGTTCTGAACGGTTGAGCAGAATTGTCGTATTGTGAAAGGATCAGACCACCCTAATTCGATTTTTGGTGGCACCATCTGGTGCTAACTTCTATGATTTGGGGGATGACAAGATTCGACACATAAGATTCATTTTGATACACTAGGATAATCACTTAGTTTTTCATATTGGTTTTATCATGGAAATCAAACACATAAAGAATCCAAGATTAACTCGGAAGAGTTATTTGTACTGTATTGCATAAATGAGAAAGTGGTTTCGCTTTCTTATAAAGGGTTACAATTAGGTTGTGTCAATCCACTTTATAAATATGGGATAGACCAAGAAACACAATAAAGTGAAATTAAAGAATAAAAGCGTAACATAACCTAAAGTATGAAGTGACTTTATTAATGCCTAAGTCTAATATCTAATTTGTTAATTTTTCTCTAAGCTTACACTCTGATTAATAGTTCCAATAAAATTTCCAGATGCATACACAGAAATAAAATCTCAGATCTGATTTTATGAATAGTAACACATAAGCTCATTAACTGATTATACTACGCGGCAGAACAGGAAACCAATCACACCACAATTTAACACAGTAATTTACCTTGGAAATCCCAATGGCGAAAAGTACAAAGCTAGGGATTTCTTCAATCTCGAGCCAAAGAGAGAATAGAATGTTTTACAATCATGAATTTCACAATTAGAGAAACCTGATGCCTTGGAAGGCGTGCTATATCTGTGGGACAAACCCAAGCTCTGCAACAGCTGCAATTGATGCTCTGAGGAATGCACCCTCTACTCTGCTCTGCTCTGAAATGTCTGATGGACTGCCTCTGCCAATCTCTAGAAGAAGTGACTCCCTCTCTCTCCCTGAAGAAGTGTGCCCTCTGCCTCCACTATCCTCCCAACAGTAGAAGTGCACCCTCTTCTCTGCTCTGCTCTAACTGATAAAGAATGCGCCCCTCTGCCATAGAAGTGCGATCCTGCTCTGGAGTGCGCCCTCTTTGTCCTCTGAAGTGTGCCCCTCTCTCTCTCAATCTATTTCTGATGAGATACAGTGTGATGATCTGTCACACTCCCTGAATGATGCGCCCCCATCTTAGTCTCTGAAAGTGTGCCCTTGCTTCTCCGTGCCCTCTCAGCTGAAGAAGTGCACCGCTCTCTCAAGTGCGCCCCTGCACCCTCTCAATCAATCTCTGATTCTTTGATGTGTGTTCCTTTACCCTTCTACTCTCTTTTATAAGCTTCGGTTCCTAATTAGGGTTCCAAATCCCTAATTTTCTTTTCGTGCAAAATCACACTTCCGCATTAAAAAATTGCCTGCATGCAAAAGGTAAAAGTCTCGAAAATCTCTGCATGCTTCCACCACTAAAGCCATGCAGCCCGGTAATGTGTTTCTCACACAATACATTAATGTGCCTACCCTGTTAATGTCCCTTCATGCTAGGCATAATCACATGAAGGACATCCCGTGATACAAATCTCAACATAATTGACCATTATAAACTAAGTTTTACATTAACACCATCCCTTAATAGTCAATCTACTAACTACACCGAGTTTATCATAGAATTTTACTTGCTTTTCAAGACCCACAGACTTGTTGATCCTCCAAGGACATTAGTCAACACCCTACAATTTTGGTGAAACTTCCTAATCCATGCATTAAAATAAGGTAAAAAAAGCTTCACATGCTTAAGTGATTTCGCGTGAGTCAAGGGTACATTTTTATTAAGGTCATGACAGAGAGTTCAACAATCAACACCACCAACATCAAGGTACATAAAGTGGTTGATGTGCTTGATTAAATGCCAATCCCATAGACTCATATATGATAGAATCAGGTGGAAAAGTTGCAATCTTGAAATACTAAAAACCATTAAGTCTATTGAATTCTGAATGGGATAAAAAATTCTACTTTTTGCATATGAAGTCCGATGAGGTTGGAAGTTGGAACCACTCTCAAAAATCCTGAAACAATTAATGGTAATGTTAAAAATTTAAGTAAAAGGATAGAATTTAATATTACCGATGGTTACTAGGGTGTAGGGTTTACCTTTCTTTTTTTTCCTAACTTTCATGTTCTAAACCATGGCATACGGCCTTGTTCCAAACCAGGTGGTTCAGGCATTTAAGGCAAGTTCCATATGGAACTGGCCATTTCCAGTCAAAAACATTGAACCGGATCGAAAAACCTCCAAAACTGACTGGATCGGCTTGTTTTGCCAGTTCCAATAAACACCAATCTCAACATGCTTGGTACATTCGTGGAAGACTATTCTTGGCTAGTTTGAGCACCCCTTGATTGTCAAAGAGTAGGGGTGTCGGCCTTGTATGTTGCATCTTCATGTTTGAAAGCATCCTCTTCATCCAAATTGCCTCACACCCTCCATTCATTACTCCTCGATATTTTGCTTTCGTTAATGAAAGGGAAACTACATGTTGCTTCTTGCTTGTCCATGTGACTGCACATATGTTGCCGCCTAAAACACACCTAGTGGTTGGGAGACTTTTCTACGGTTAAGTGTGTTTTAGGCGGCAACATTTTTAGCACCGTTGTCGGGGACAAGTCTTTGGTTCCTGGTTGTTTGTCAAAAATTTTAACAATAATAAATAATTACTTAAAAAGGTCTAAATAATTAATTTCACAAAGAAAGTGTTATTAGATATTGCTTAATCTTCAAATGGCGACTCCACCTTTAAATTCGATAAGGTATTCTACTAGGAGCAACTCTAGGGGTGTGCTTTGCGCCATCCCTAAACCTGAAAGGGTTTATAGGAGGAGATTAAATAGACTAGCTCCTCATAGACTCCTTCCAAGTCTTGGAGAAGAAGCAATCTCTGATCTACATTTATTATTTGTGCATAATAATCCTTAAATAACATCACCCATGGATGCATTATACAAACCATGTGATTTCTCAAATATCCAAGGTTATCCTCATCCTATTCCTGACAAAGCTCTTGAGAGATTGCCTTCTTTTGAGGGAAATAATATTGTTAGTGCAAAGACTCATGTTCAAAATTTCAGCCTATGTATTAGCAAGTGGTGCAACGCCCATATCTATGAGGATGTGAAGATGAAACTCTTTGTCTTGTCCTTGGAGGATGATGCCCTTGATTGGTTTTCTAAGCAAGATGATGATAAATTTAAGACTCTTCAAAGAATATTGGATGCCTTTAATGAAAGATGGGGGTATAAAAAGGATAATCGCTATCTATTGGTTTATTTGCATTCAAGTAAGAAGAAGGAAAATGAAACTATGGAAGAGTTCAACAAAAGATTTAATGATTTAGTCAAAATTTTGCCTCAAAATATCAAGCCTCCTAATGACACGATATTGATTTATTACATGGAATCTTTTGTTGAAGAAATTGTGTATGAGTTAAGGGATAAAGAGCCACAAACTCTAAGGGATGCACAAAAATTGGCCATCAAGATTGAAAAGAACATGCAAACTTTTGGGAAATCTAATCTTCATGGTTTCACAAGGGGCCCTTCTTCCAAATCTCATGAAGAAAAGAAGAAGAAGCCAGAAATTCAAGAATCTTCAAGTGATTCTATTAAAGAGCTCACTCAATTAATTAAGCAAATGCAGATTAACCATGCAAATCAAATGACAGCCATGCAACACAGATTGATAGCCATGGAAATGTCTCAAGCAAATAAATTCCATCCTAAGCATAATGAAAAATGGCAAAAGAAGCCTTCATCTCAAGAGCACTCTTTCCTCACCTATTTTCTCTATAAATTTCTGCTCATTATTTTATCTTTGTTAACACCATAGAATCTAGTTGAAATCCTCATTTCTACAAGTTATTTGAGCCTATTTACTCTATAAAAATTTCAAAAATTTTGTACATAATTTTAGTACTCACATACATGTTAGTTTTTCATCATCTAATTCAATATGATCTAGGATCTTAACTGAGAGAACAACATGTACAGCATATCAAACACAAGAGACAAGAGACACAAAGCATTTCACCGGGGAAAACCAAGAAGGTGAAAAAACCCGCAACTTCCTCAGAGATAGAATAAGCACCAATACAAAGATCACAAAGATGAATCCCCAAAATATAGATGTCTGCAGCAGCTACTCCTCCTCCACTTGTGTGCACTCCTCCTCTCTCTCGCTAATGCGAAGTGAGTGAGTGAGTGAATGAATAGAATGAGAGAGACACACTCTCTATTTATACAATGACTTGACTTGCCTTTTACTCTAACTGGGCCGACCTCCCTTAGGAGAGTCTAATAACCCATCACCACTTGTCACTGGGCCAACCCCACTAGGGTGGTCTAATAACCCTTTGACCCACACTGGGCCGACCCCTCTAAGAATATCTAATAACCCAGCAAATATAAGTTACGACACTTACAATATAACTTGTGACACTTGCAAATACAAATGATGACACTTCCAACCGTAGTACTAATACATCTCCGTTGGGGATACAATAAAGTACAAATGTAACACATACAATATACAAGTGAATATCTTCCGAAGTTACAAATACATCAACAATACATAGTGTCCCAAAGTGATTTTGGGCACTTTCTACCTTTAATTTGTTTGTTGTTTTGGGCAGGTTTTTAGCAGCACAAGGGGAAACTCTGTCGAAATTTGGGTAGAAAAGAGTGCAAAGGCCTCCCTAAAGTCACCACTTCAAAGCCCATTGCCTAAAGTGGTCAAAATCTCTTCCTCGCTCTTTCTTTCTGACTAAAATCTACTTCAGAATTTTATTTCTTATTGTAAGGGCCAAGAGAGTCTCTTGAGCCCATCTTCCATTTCTACAAGTTTCATTTTTATCTTAAAATTCAATTTTTTGCCACCCATTGCATACAAAGGTAGTTGGGCTTTGCCCACCCTTGCATAGTAAAAGAAGAAGGCTAGGATTTAAGTTGCATTTTACTTCTCATAAGTTCTTTTCCCTTTTACCCCACCTCATCCATCCAGAAGAGGGCTGAGTGGCTTGAGTTAGTTAGTTTCTTGGTTTAATTTCTTATTGTGCCCACACCTTGTAAGCAAAATGCTTTGCCCATCCTTCCAAAATCACGCTGGCTAGTTCTTGTTTAAGGTTCAATTTATTTTATTCAATTCAAGGTTAATAAACTTTGCCACATCTTTCATGTGAAGGGCTTTGCCCATCCTTGCAATATCGTGCCGGCTAGATTTGGTTAAATGGCATTGTTAAATTCTTTATTTCAAGTAAATAAATTTTGTCCCATCATTGCCCCGTATTCACTCCCCTTGTCGATTCATCTGATCCTGGGTGACAAGAAAGGGCAAAGATTTGTGTTGGCTAGAATAATAGGCACTCGACATCTTCATCTTTTGAAATTGAGAAAATAAAGGTTGGTCCATGGAACTAGAGGGGTAGAGGCTGTGGAGAGCCTCGTGGCACTTCGTGTCCTCCTGTTGAGCACCCGACAATCTTTGGGACTGATTTGTGGAGCTAGAAGGGAACCTTGTGTTCGCTTGTTGAGCACCCAACGGTTTCTCTCAATAGAAAGAGATAAGCGTTTCGGGTAGTCACATTAGATATATTTTGTTATTCTTGTCTCAAACATTAATCCCCTAATCCTAAGTGAGACTTAAAATTAACTAAAATTTACAGGTTCACTTGCAAAACATTTCATTCACTTATCTTTCTTGCATTTATTTTCTAAAGCTTCTATTTCAAGTGCATTCTTATTTTGAAGCAAGTTATTTCAAGTTTCAAATATATTTCGTTCAAGTTATGTTATTTTTTATAAGCAAGTTATTTCTTTGAATGTTCTAAGGATTGGGGAAGCAATTTATTGCTATTTCTTGTGTATCTTGTGCAATTTATTAACAAGCATTGTTTATTGTAATTTTGAAGCCCAATAGATAAGGCACTGGAATTGTAGATAATTGTTCCATTCTTTAAACTTGTTTTGATTATTTTCAAAAGGCTTGACTGTCATTAAAATATTTTCTTGCACATTGCATGATTGCTTGTCATATAATCTTAGTCAAGTTTAATTGAGTTATTACTCCTAAAACAAAAACCTTTGAAACTTAGTAAATAGGGACTACCCCCCTTGACCTTTGGGAGTTGGGTCTAAACAAAGGAGTTAGAAATCGAGGTGACAGTGGGTCCTAAACTCATAGTTGCCCCTTAAGAACACACCTAGTGCTTGGGAGACTTTTCTGTGGTTAAGTGTGTTTTAGGCGGCAACAACATCTACCAAGGTTGAATATATATCCAAAGGTTGATTTTCCCTCATCCACACAACTTACCAAGCTGAAATTGTATATCCACACGACCTATCTTTGGTTCTACTATAAATATTGCCAACGTCAAGTGTACCTTTCACATATATCAACACCCTCCTCATTGTAGTCCAATGCTTTGCCTTTGGTGTTGTCATGAATATGGAAATGAAGCTCACAATGTAACTCAAGTCAGGTCTAGTGGTTGTAAGATATATCCAGCTCCCCACCAAATCACTAGGTTACCATAGATGCCTCTAAAGGTCCCCCAAAACATCGTTTATCATTTTGGACACTGATACGAAGAAGAAATGTTGTCAAAACATTTCAGGTAGTTTCAAAATGGCATTCACAATCCGGAAAGAATCATCCCACATTTTGATGTTTTAAACGAAATGTTTTATTATTTCCATAAACTTTTAAGGCACATGCCACATTTTTCGGATTGAAAACATCCAAAAAACATAAAAATGGGAAAACAACCCTAAAAGTTGTTGAAGAGTTGTCATTGATGTCAATATGGAAGCAAGGATGAATGTCAATATGGTAGAATTGATGTGGAAATGAGATGAATGAAGAATTATGCCCACAATGGCATTGTTAAAATGCCTGCATAACATGAATAAAATTCCCACACAACATGGACAAAATGCCCGCACAAGACTTGACAAATGTGCCATGTCAAATATGCCCGCACTTGCCTTGAAGAAATGCCCACAGTAGTCTTGCAAAAATGCCTGCAGGCTGTGGAGAAATAATGCCCGTAGGCTATGTAAAGATATCCACAGGCCATTGAAATATGCCCGCACAGGTAATGAGGAAATGCATGCACTTGAAGAGAAAATGCATGCAACACTTGGATTATGTCCGCAGCAAATGCATGCAAAAGAATGCCCACACAGGTCAAAGGGAAATGCCTGCAGGCCTTGAAGAAATGCCCACAGGCCAAGGGAAATGTCTGCGTACTATGAAGAAATGCTCGCAGATGGTCGTAAAACTTGGGGAAATGCCCATAGGTGCCCACAAAATCTACGAAATGCCTGCAGGCCACAAGAGATGCCCGCATGCCTTGAATAATGCACACAGGTTATGGTGAACTACCCGCAGAACATGGGAAATGCCTGCAAGCCATGTTGAAATGTCCATAAAATCCTTGTCAAGTTAAATGGACATAAAATGCCTGCATACAGAATGATTTTTGTGTTGGAAGGAAAAAGAATTTTATTTTGGCCAAGCAATACAACAAGTAAGTCGGATTTGTAAAACAAAAGTATAATGTTTTGTATTCCTAAGTTGATATACAAGTCAGCCTTATGTTAATATTATCCAGAGGTCACTACTCGCTCTGGAAACCCCGATATCTCAATGACCTTGAGTCTCTATAAGCCAAATAAACAAATAAAGACTTGTAACAAAAGGTACTGCCAGCTCTCTTAACACAACCAATACAAATAGCAATCACACAGACGAACTCACAATATACCCTGGAAACCCCAATGGGAAAAACCAACTCCGTTGGGGGCCTTCTTCTATCTCGAGCCCAGAGCAAAGTAAGAAGAAGATAGATGCATACAAAAACTTCAGAAGAATACAACCAAACCTGAAGGGTATCAAAACACTAGATCTACATGCAAAAGTTGATGCATGCACATGGGAAATGCACCCCTGTTGTATGCTCGGATATGGATCTCTCTACAAGTCAATCTCTTCCTGTACTAACTCTCTCAGCCCACAACTCTGATCTTCCCTATCAAAGATGAAGGCCTGCAGTCTAGATCTGAATAATGCACCCCTCTTTGCATGGAAAAGTGTGCCCCTCCTCCAACACTGGAAAGTCGCCCTCAGTCAGATCTCAACCGATCTAATCCCTTATCGTCACAGTTCTTCCTCAATCACTGAGGAAGACCTACTCTAAAAGTCTCAGTTGTTCAATCCTCAATCCAGATCCTCCACGACCTTCTCTCCTCAGAAAGTGTGCCCTCCTCTCTCAAGAAAGTTGCCAACCTCTCAAACTGATCTAACTCTGACTTGTCTACTAAGTGACCTCTGTTGGTGACCTCCTTCCTCCTTATAACATCTCACTGATCAATTAGGTTAACCAAAAGCCTAATATGAGTGCATGCAAAAACTCACTTTTTGCATGCATTTTAATTAAAAGGTCTGTCATGCAAAAATTGCATGCAATGGAAAAACACTATGAAAGGTTCGCATGCATCCGCCAATGGATTCATGCCAGCTGGTAGAGTGCATCTCACCCTCTACCTCCTCCTGATGCCTATCCAGTAAGTGTTCCTCTATGTTGGGCATCTGAACATGGAGGAGAACTTTCCTAGTTAACTTTTCACCAATCCCTCTTAACTAGAAAAGTGTTCTGAACCACTCCCATCTTCTCCCTGAAGTACACAAACTTGTTCTTCGTCAAAGACTTTGTGAGAATGCCTGCCACCTGCTCATCCGTAGGTATGTACTGAAGCTCAACTACTCCTCTCTGAACATGATCTCGAATGAAGTGATATCTGATCTCTATATGTTTGGATATGTCATGGAAAACTGGATTCTTTGAGAGTTTGATGCAACTCTTATTATCACAATGAATCACAGTAGGCTCCAACTGTTGATCAAATAAGCTCACCAACATCTTGCGAAGCCAACTGGCCTCACAACTGACTAGACTGGTTGCCATATATTCTACCTCTACAGAACTCAGTGCTACAGACTTTTGTTTCCTACTGAACCACAACACAACTGCCGAACCCAAGTTGAAACAACACCCGGAGGTGCTTTTCCTGTCACTTGCACTACCTGCCCAGTCGGAATCTGAAAAACCAACTAACTACACTCCACCCTTCCTCACATAGTTCAGACCATACTCAGGTGTTCCTCTGATATACCTAAGCACATGCTTTGCTGCCACCCAGTGAACATCTTTGGGCTCCACCATATACTGACTCAAGTTATTGACAGTAAAACTCAAATATGGCCTAGTGTTGACCAGATACATCAAGGATCCAATAAGCTATCGGTACCTGGTGGGATCAACCAACTCACCCTTAGAAGCAACCAGCTTCTTCCAGTTCGTTGTCATAGGTGTAGTCATGGGCCTACAATCCTGCATCTGAAATCTCTTCAAAATGTCCATCGCATACTTTCCCTGTCCCAAAAAGATATGCCCATCCTCCTGCCAAACCTCCATGCCTAAGAAGTGGTGCATCAACCTTATGTCTTTCATTTCAAATTCTGAAGCAAGATCTTCTTGCAACCACTGATGAGTTTCCCTGCCCCTGTAATGAACAAGTCATCTACATACAGTACAAGAATTAGCGGATCCCCATTTACCTGAAGGGTATCAAATCCCTAGATCTGCATGCAAAAGTTGATGCATGCACATGGGAAATGCGCCATTGTTGTATGTTCAAATCTGGATCTCTCTACAAGTCAATCTCTACCTGTACTACTTTGAAAATCACCAAAATTTTCTAAAAACTATGTAAAATCTTTAGATGTTTAAATATTTTTCCACAGTTTAATATAAGATTGGATCCTTAAAAAATTTCATGCACCCAAGTTCTATTCCCGTAAGTGACATGTTGAGCTAATAATGAGTATACTGTTGTGATGGCTTTGAGCCATGTTCTTGACCTAGCCTTGTGCCTTGAAGAATCTAGGGTTTACCCACGGTACCATTCTCAGAATGAGAGGAAGTGCCTAGGGATTTTCCCACGGATACGTTGCCTAGAAGAAAAAAAGATTTGTCGCAAACATTCTCACCCCCACCTTCCATTTTTCATTTCAATGCAACTTAGGCACATAGGTTTTAAAACTAGTATCCTTTACCCATCCAAGACAATAGTGGTGCTTAACAAGGTCTATAGCATATGGGGAGCATGTGTAGGGGAATTCATTTAGACCATGAAGGAAGAAAACAAAGTCTTGGTGTTACCATAAACAATGAAGTCAAAGCCCCTGCAACACTAAAAGGGCTCACCATCGTCATAAACACTAGAGCTAGCAAAGTTGTAGTGATTGCAGATTTCATGGTTATTATCAAAGCTTAGTGCTATCGAACACTTCTGTCTAGTCTCCCTCTTGCAAAAGTTTGCCAACGAATTATTGCTATAGCAAAGGAATTTAGTTCTATTGAATTTAATCATACCCTCCACTCACTAAAATCGACAATGGATTCAAAAGCAAATGAAGGGCTCTCGCTCAGCAAGGGAATTCTTACTATAAAAGGTAGGGTAGGCTAACTATCTCCATGTCTCCCCCACCATGATTGTCATTAAGGTGACATCATTCCCTCCTCACACAGATCTTAACATGTGATTGGCAACAAGTATCTCCATGAATCTTCATCAACTCACCCCCAAGATTATTGAATCCTCCTCCAATGGCATTGTTAATAGGGGTACCCATGTGTAATGTTTGGGAAGCCTGTGGAAATAAATATGGTTAGATCATAAGCAAAAAAAGTAGTCAACAAGTTTAGGGCAGCTTTGTTCCTCCATCCAAATCTAGGTATCGGAGGTATTTGTGCTATGTGTCTTCTCTCGTGGTGAGGGCATCCATCCATGGCGCATTCTCATTACTTTAGTTAGCATTGTATTATCAATGACCAAAAGTGTTTTAAAGCACTGTGAAAGGAATGTAGAGGAGACCAACAAAATTGTTGCTTCCTCATCAACCAATCGAGCGTGTGGAAGGAAGAATTTGAGACAGTCAAGGGAAAAGAATAGGGTACAGGATCAATGTGCCATTGAAGTAGGTGAGGACATTCTCAGTTTGAGAGAATGGAAGGTAGAGATGTGGACTTTCATGATTGTCCATCAAACAAAGCAAGTTGAAATGGCCTTTGCCATAGCAGCATTGCAATCTCTGGTTGGAACAATGGTGAAACATCTTCACCTTCCCCCAGCAATTATGTTGCCTCTGACAGCTCCAAGAGGAATAAATCCAGAGATGGATGATTTTCATTAAGCATGAATGCCTTATTAATACACAGAGAGCTGTGACCTTTGGCTTTCACCTCCGAAAGGTACATGACTTTTTGTTTTAATATCTGATGCTTATTTGCAATATTTACAAGGATAATAATCCCATCGAATTAGATATCCAACATTCTCCCCCTTAATCTAAAGGGGTGCTTGTCGGCCCAATCATCTTTCTAAACTTTTCAAGCTTTTCTTGATCTCCCATTTAAAGGAGATCTGTCCCCTTCTCAGATCAAAGCTACCATACTAGAGCTGCCCAAGAGGCCAGTCAAGGCACAATACCCAGGTCTTAGCACTCCCCCTTATGCTATGGGCAAATCGTCTTGGAAACTTCAGCGAGCGTGAAGGCTGGGCGTCATTGCAGGTCGTGAGGAAGGGAATTGAGAGCTGAGCGTGAAGGCTGGGGGTGAGTGCAAGTCGTGAGAGCTAAGAGCTTGAAGGTTGGGCGTGAGTGTAGGTCACGAGGAAGAGCGTGAAGGTTGGGCGTCAGTGCATGCTGAGCGTGAAGGGCGTGAGTGCAGGCTAAGCGTGAAGGAAGGGTGTGATTGCAGGCTGAGCGTGAACGAAGGGTGTGAACCTTCAGAGAGCGTGAATGGTGAGCATGGGATGGAAACGCAGAGGAGGCATGAGTTCTATCATTCAGAAAAGGAAGCTTCAGCAAAAACCTAAAATCCCATAAGCAAAAAGAAACTGGAGCAGAAAGAATCCTTCCCAATAAGCCCGCTTGTATTAGAGGAGAAGTTCACCTTTTATAATAAGGGACCTACTTATTTACATAATAGAGTTCTAATACATTTTAAGAAAACTAGGCTAAGCTTATTACATGATCCCCTATTTCTACTATGGGTTGCGAAGAAGACTAGCTTCTTTGTGGCCCAATTCCTCCCTGTTTAGACCTGGAAGCGTCCCTGCTTCCATGAGAAGATGAGGAAACCTACCTTGCACAATCTCAAATGTCATCCACTTTACTTGAGCTGGAGTTTGTCCTTCGCGTGCCAGGAGGTAGGAGGTGTAAGCCCGGTGGCGAGTAGAACGGGTCTTGGTGTCGAGTATAGTATACTTGGACCAAGGAAGCTGGAAGTCCGGAATATTGTCCACAGGATGTGTAATTGTGACTGATTCATCCAAGAGAGGAGGCTCAAATAATTTCAAATGATTGACATTGATGACATTGTGAATGCCGAGTTGAGGAGGGAGATCCAACCGATAGGCATTTTCCCCAATCTTTTCTAGAATTGTGTAGGGGGCATATCGAAGTGGATGTAGTTTATGATGTTGTCCTTTGAAGCGTTTCTTATCCAAATGTAAACAGACTCAGTCTCCAGGTTGAAAGGAAATGGTTGTCCTATGTTTGTCATGCCTTTGCTTTGCACGTGCTTGAGCAGCTTTCAAAGCTTCTGTTACCTGAGTGTGGCGATGTGCAATTTGTTGAAGAAACCTTTGAGTTGAATATTGTTCTATTTGTTGATGATTTGTACCCTAAGGGTCCAACATGAGGGGGAGCTCAGCCGGAGAAGCCGGTTGGAAGCCTAAACATACTTCGAAAGGAGAAAAACCTGTAGCAGAGTGTGTGGCCCTGTTGTAGCTATGTTGAAGAATATGTAAATAATTGTCCCACTGTTTGCTACGTCCAAAATGAGTACGAAGAGCATGTACGAGCACGCGGTTGACTATCTCTGTTTGGCCATCCGTTTGAGGGTGGAAGGCTGTGGAGAATTTAAGCAGACATCTGAGCAGCACCCAAAGTGTTTCCAAAAGGAACTCAGGAAGCATGAGTCTCGATCTGAAATGATGTTGCTTGCTAGGCCAAAATGAGGCCACACATGTTGGAAATACAATTTTGTTGTTTGAGAGGCTGTAGTGGTCTTTGTGCAAGCCATGAAGAGGGCCATTTTGCTAAAATGGCATACTACCACCCAGATTGCATCATGTTTTCGTTGGGTGGTGGGTAGTCCACTTAAGAACTCCATAGAAATTGATTCCCAGGGCCTGGAAGGTAGTGGGAGTGGCTGATATAATCCATGCTTTCTATTTGATGGTTTCGATTGAGAACATAAGGCACAGGCTCTTATGAATATCTCTACTTGAGGTTGAAGAGAAGGCCAATAGAAATGGCATTGGAGATGTTGAATGGTCTTAGTGGTACCAAAGTGGCCTCCACATGCAGATGCATGAGCTTCTTTAATGAGCAACAGATGATCATCGGAGTGTGGGACACATAGAAAATTTAATTTGTAGAGCCACCCATCAAGGATGGTGTAGTCCAAAAATGGAGTCTGATTGATGATTGTAGGGTCTTGTAATGCAGCCCATGTTTCTTGAAAGTCAGGGTCAGTAGCATACTTATCTTTCCATGTATCATAGGTAGCACGGCGAACCTCTAGTAGTTGGAGCACTGGAGTGGGTAGCCTGCTGAGCAGATCGGCCATCTTGTTAGAGGTTCCCTTCTTGTATCTAATAACCAGATGGAATTGTTGAATGTAGGCTGCCCATTTAAGATGCCTTTGTTCCTATATCTTGGACTGTGAATTAATGAAAATAAGTGGATGGTGGTCTATATGTAGAATAGTCTCCTTTCCTAACAGATAATGGCGCCATTTCCTGAGAGCTTGCACTAGGATGTAGAATTCATTGTCATAGGTGCTATAGTTTCTCTTAGCATCTGAAAGAGATTCTGAGTGGTAAGCAATAGGATGTCCTCCCTGTTTAAGCACAACGCCAATAGCATATTATGAGGCATCTGACTCAATCTCAAATGGTTGAGAGAGGAATGGCAAACGTAGTACTGGAGACGAACATAAAGCTTCCTTGAGACAAACAAAGTTGCGGGTGGCTTCTTCATTCCAAACAAAGGTGGAATTACTATTGGATAGTTGATGCAAAGGACGAGCAAATTGAGAGAAATGTAGAACAAACTTACGATAAAAATTTATGCCACCGAGGAAGCTTTTTAAATCGCTGGCAGAAGAAGGTGTTGGCCATTGTTTCAATGCTTTGATGCGGGAAGGATCAGGCTGAATACCTTCTCAGTCAACCAGAAATCCCAAGTAAGGAACTGAGCGCTAGCCAAAATATGACTTCTTTTCTTTAACCTGCAACTTGTGTTCTCTGAGTATTTCGAGAACTTAACGAACATGCTGAACGTGTGTTTCCCATGACTTACTAAAGATCAGAATGTCATCTAAATAGATAATCACAATGCGACCCAAGTGCTTCCTCAAAATATCATTGATTAGACTCATGAAGGTGGCGAGTGCATTAGTCAGGCCAAAAGGCATGACCTTCCACCCGAAGAGACTAAACTTGGTCTTGAATGTTGTCTTCCAAACATCTGTTGGGTTCATTCGAACCTGATGGTATCCTGCTATCAAATCCAACTTAGTGAACCATTTAGCACCTTGTAGGGTGTTAAGTAACTCCTCAATCCAGGGTAGGGGGTAGTTGTTCTTCACCGTGGCCTTGTTAAGGGCTCGATAATCAGTGACCAGGCGCATTTCTGGTGTG
This sequence comes from Larix kaempferi, assembly GCA_027924585.1. Classification (NCBI taxonomy): domain Eukaryota; kingdom Viridiplantae; phylum Streptophyta; class Pinopsida; order Pinales; family Pinaceae; genus Larix; species Larix kaempferi. Next base: position 16,610,917 of record BSBM01000030.1, read on the forward strand.
CCTTTCTTGAGGATTACAAAGGTTGGGGAAGCACAGGGAGAAGATGATGGTTGAATGTGTCCTGAGTTAATTAGTTCAGTCAACTGCTTTTCAATTTCCTCTGTTTCCCATGGGGCAAGGCGATATGTAGGTGCGTTGGGTAAAGCAGCACCCGGGATGAGGTTAATAGAATGGTCTATGTGGCGAGAGGGGGAGAGTCCAGTAGGGGGTTGGAATACATCGGCAAATTCTTGGAGGAGAGGAGACATGGCGTTTGGGATGGGATGAGTGGTATTGTTTGGTTGAATAAGGCAGACCAGACAAAGAGAGATACACTGGTTGAGATGGACATGAGGAAGTTTTTCTTTGGTTGGCTTGGGTTTGGGTGGGGCTGCGATAAGGATATAGGTGTGGCCATCCTTGGTAAGTTTATAGTGGCAAGATTTGGTTGTATAAATGGCATGTCGTTGGTCCTGGCAAGGAAGGTCGAGAAGTAGGTCAGCACAGTCTAATGGAGATACATCACATAGTACAGAGTCTCTAAATTGACCGATGGCAAATGCAACCAAGAAGCGATGAGAAACCAATAGACGGGACCTACTTATTTACATAATAGAGTTCTAATACATTTTAAGAAAACTAGGCTAAGCTTATTACATATCCCCTATTTCTACTATGTGTTGCAAAGAACACTAGCTTCTTTGTGGCCCATTTCTCTTCCAAGTGCTTTGGTGAAGATGTCTGCAATTTGCTCATTGCTAGAACAATGTCTCAACTGAATTGTCTTGGCCTCTACTACATGATATCGAATCATATGGTACTTTGCGTTAATGTGCTTAGTTCGACCATGGAATCTAGGATCCTAGCCAACTTGATAGCAGAAGTATTGGTGATCAGTGGGAGTAGAATTCACCTTTTTCTCCTACAAATCTTCAAGTATTTTCTTGAGCCACACAATCTCATTGTTGTCATAGACACTGTAGGGGGGGATTACTCCTCATTTTTGTAAGAGCAAGACAAATTTTGTGCAGTCCATTACAATGAGCTTCTCAGATATATCACAAGTGATAGATGGATTGAGTCCATTTTGAGACCATAGCTGGAATTTTGTGGGGCGATCCTCATAACAGGGCCTCGAGTCATTTACTGAGCTTCTTTTGGGATCCCTTGCCATACATGTTGGAACCTTTTACACATTGGATTTCTCCACTATTGGACAGTGAGATTGGATCCTAATTTGCAATGCTTCACATATATGCCTATGGTATATCCTACATTTGCAATTATGTATCAGATGTTGTGTCCAAAGGATATTACATGGATCATGTGTGGTATTGGTAGACTGAATAGCAATAGGATTTATGTTATGACTTGTGATTATTTGAAAGTATGATAAGTAGGACATTTGCATAGCATTACATTTAGTGTTAGTTTGTGTGTTATATAAATGTTCTCTGGCAGGTCTCCAAAGTATTGCTTTGATCATCACCTGACCCTTGGTTCCACTATTGGCCTTACCTATATTCTAGCCATTCACCTTGCATGATACAAATCCCATTTGATCCAGATATGGCTAAGTGACTCAATAACCTACCCCTCTGTGACCTCTTAGTTAGGTGTCTCGGCTCTGATGTGTGTGATGAAGCCTTATGACCCCGTTGATCTCCTTCTGCTTGTAGGCCTCTGTGGATTGAGTGCGAGTTAAGGTTGGCCTAATCACCAGAAGTGTTCCCCTAAGTCTTGAAACAAGTCTTCCCTTCCTTGAAATTGGCTAGTGGTTGGGAGGCTAGGTACTCCTTGAATTAAGAGGTTGATCCTACTTGCTCTAAAAAGGCATTATTCTGGCAACTACGTCGCACCTATGGACAGTGGTTGGCAGAGGAGCTAAGGTTGTGTCATAATTGGTGCCCAGAAGGCAATCCAGGGCCAGTACCTTTCAGTCATTAGCCAACTAAAGGATTGCAAACAAAGAAAGTGCTTCAAAGAAATATCCAAAGAAAAAAAGAGAAAAAGTATCAAAAAGTAAATTGAAAATGAAAAGTCAAAGTGAAGTAAAAGGGAGGCTTGTTAAAGTCAAGGGGGGAACTTCTAGAACATTGTCCATCTATGAGACACCCTACTCCCTAGTGTTTTCAAAAGTAGCTAATGTCACAGAAGCCCCTGATATCCCCTCTTCTCCAAGAGTAACTCAAGCCTTCCACTAATCAAACAATTCACCTGACTAGCATATTAACTACCTAACCATCCACTCCACCCACTGAGGAAGGTTAATCTTTGCAATACTATGTGATGATGTTGTTAGAGGATAATATACATATAATTCATTTACTTGTACTCTATGTTTTGTTATGTTTCTGTGCTATGTGGACATGTCATACAATGAGTCACATGGTGATCATAGGTTATTGGATAGGACCTTATGCTTAGTGGTTCAACAATATTTCACATAATTAAGTATTTGCACTCCTCTATAGGCTTCATATATGGTTCTCCTATTATTCTTCATCTTCGTCAAAGTTTGACCAAGTTTGACTTTTGTATTTGGTCAAACCCAGGTTTGACCTGTTTAAAGGGGTCAACCAGCAACGAGGGACATTCACATAGACATCATTCATCATATCTCAGCTTTGGGAGGCCAATTGGACCCCTCCAAATAGCATTTGTGGCATTTCTGGATTAATTGACTAAAAATGGAATTATTTTCGTAAGTCTAGAATTTTAGCCTTAAGTATTATTTGGAGTTGATTCTAAAAGACACATTTCAGATTGGATTTGGGCACAAGTTTGGTGCATCTTATGCTTTTTGAGGTTAGGGAACTCATTTGTGGCATTAGATTTGCATTCCGGGAAAGGGAAGTCAAGGATCCAATTAATGGCACCTTAATTAATTTTATCCTAAGGTCCAATTTAAAAAATTCCCAAGGTTCAATATGTATGGTAACGGGATTCTGGAAAAGTGAAGTAATGACATGGGTAGTCCTGTTTTAGGCTCCTAAGTCCTAAGCACATTTGGATCATCTTCCACGCATTTCTATGTGAGTCCACTCAACATTTGGTATGGCCCTCCAAGGGGGGGCACATTTCTCTTCCTTGGGGCGAATTTGGACAAATCAACAAAAATTATAGTATGTAAATGATGATATAACTCAAAAATAATGTAGGGGGAAACCCCCTACTGATCCCCCCATGTCTCCTAGACATTAAACTTGCCAATAAAGAGTAATTTCATCATGTAAAAGTGGGTCGTAAGAGGCAATTCGCCCGCCTTTTTTTATTGCATTTCCAGCTTTGTAAAAAAATGAAAAACAAGAAAAAATCTCATCCATTGATCTCCTATTGTGATGTTTTAAATTTTAATCCCAACCCTTCATCCTTATGGGCTAGGGATTTTGCTCACTCTCCTTCTATAAAAGAGAGTGAGCTCTCTATTGTATGGACTCTTGGCTCATTTCAGTAGTTAATAAAAATTAAAATTCTCTTGTGGAAAAATCCATTGTTTCTGAGATTGTTGGATGAATTTCTTCTCTTGTTTACCTCTGCTATATGCTAGATTTCAGTTTCTACTTGTCTTGGGCATCATTGTGAGTGTTTTTCATGCAGGAAAGAAGAGCCCAGTTCGCCCCAACGTCTTGGTTCTCACTGTGAAGGGGGTTTTGCTAAACAAAAATAATATTTTCCCTTTGACATTTATTTCTTGTCATTTCTCTTCACTATTTTGCGTGCCTTTGGATTGTGTAATGTTGAGTTATTATAGTTTGGTCATTTTTCTCACTATTATCATCTTTGTGTTGCAAAGCTTAGAGTGAACAAGTGACCAAGTGCACCTATGCAAGGAGGTGGGAGTTTTCCCTTGGACAAAGATCTATTCACAAGTTGTTAGGAAGCAAAGAAGACCTCATCGGCCAAATGGACAAGGTGAGTACCCGGAACTTTAATTTATAGACTCTCAAAATCCATGCCATCCTCACATCGCTCTTTTCTTTGTGTTTTGTGTGCATGTGGGGGGTTAAAGTAATGTGTTAGTTGGTAGTAGCTTTCATGTATTTTTTAGGGGGTTATTTGTGTTAGTTTTGTACCTAGGGAAGTGTTCCCCTAGTGACTTTTGCCTAAGTCACTTAGAAGGGGGAAAAAGGTGACCCTCAACATTAAATGTCACTTAATGAGACTTTATAAAGTGAGTCACTTTTTTGATAAATTTAAGTGGGTGAGTGAATTTTATTTATGAGATTTAAATAAAAAGGTATTTTCACTCTCATTCAATCTCAACCATCAGATTAGATTTAATCTTGACCGTTGGATTAGAACTCACCTAGGGTTTGATCAAAAAGGCTTGAGGGAGGCAAAGAGACTCACTTTTACTTTTTGGAAAGTGAGAAGAGAGAGCAGAGAAGAAGGGCACAGGAATCGAGGCAAGGGTTTGGAGTTATTTCCATTGGCACGATTCCCAAGGCAAGTTCAACCATTAATTGCAGGCACGGAAATCGAGGAGTGTACGGACTGCATTTATTGCAGGCATAGAAATCGAGGTGTAGGGATTCCATACAGTACGGATTTTTTTGGGCACGGATTTCGAGGCACTGTTTGTGCACAGAAATCGAGATACTATTTGCATAGAAATCGAGACACTGTTTGCACAGATTTCGAGGCACTGTTTTGTTCACAAAAATCGAGGGCAGATTTGCATAGAAACCGAGGCAAACATTTTGGCACAGAAATCGAGATAACAACTGCACAGTTTTCGAGAATATTTTTGGCACAGAAAACGAGGGCCGTACTGCTGTATGGACAGCATTAAATTTCTGCACAGAAATTGAGGATAAGCTGGGCACGGTTATCAAGAAATTTCGAGATGAAATTTATGGTGGAGATAAGTTGAATTTTTTCACTGTATTTCTGTTCTGAATATTTTGCTGAAGAAAATAAAAATCTCTCTCTCTCTCTCTTACTAGTTTTCCCCATGGGGGTTTTTCCAGGGCTTGATTTTGGCCAAAACGTTTTGAGTCATTTTCATGTGTGAATGTTGAAATGTGTTTTTCAGCCTGTTAGAAACATTTTACTGTGTGTTTAATTGTTACAGTAATTTTTTTTTAAGTAACCTACACCCAATGCATAACCGGCTGTAAGTGAAAACCACAAAATGTTGACATAAACTAGCAAACAGTAAAGTGCAGAAAATTCTACAATTTGCATGATTATCTTGTGTGTTTGTAGACTCCATAGCGCCCCCTTTCTAGGCACTGATCTTAGGGTGAAAACCACTTAGGCATTGCCTTTTTCCCTTCATTTGCATGTTTTACCTCGTTGTTCATACACCTCATATCTGATATCTTTTGTTACAGCGAGTCTAATCTAGTGTTAAGTCATCTTCTAAGCTAATTCAACCCTCAACTTTGCCCCAATCTTGTCTTCAACTCATATATTAAGTCCGAGGTCACTAGTTTGTGGGTTGTTTCTTTATCTCTAGCTCAAAGTCCATTCAGAGTACTTCATATCAGCCTGCTTGATATAGTTAATATGATGGTTTGTCTATGTTCAGTAATAAATATTTGGGACAGCCTTCATTAAAGCTTGTTCTAGCTACCTTTTACATACCAAGTGGATCATTATACATCTCAAGTAGCTTGTACATCTTTTCCCATATGTGTGTTGCTTGATGAAAGCATTCTAGGAGTTATTCATCTATTGCTCGCATCCATTTTTACTCTTACAGTGAAATCCCCCAGGGTACCCATTTACTGCATTTGTTAAAACCTCTAAGGTACCCTATTTCCTACACAAATTGGTTCTGCAACTACTTTAGGAAAGCTAAGTTTCTCATCAAGTACTTAGAAAAGCAGGACTAGGGACACCTCTCGTGGCTATTCTGGGTCTGCCCTCAGCAGATCCGAGAAGCCTAAAGAGAGAGGATCTTGCCAGACGTGACACATTGGGGCAAAGTACTAAGGTATCAGGGGTCTAACAGTCACCATTCTCTGCCATAAACAAAGATAGCTACATTTTGCGATAACACCCTTTTTTTGCTTCTGCTAAAGCCACATATTCCGCCTCTATTGTGGAATCTGTTGGAATAGACTGTTTGAATGATCTTTAGGAGACAGTTGTTGATCCAAGACTCATGAGGTAGCCTGAAGTAGACACTCTGTTCTTTTTGTCGCCATCAAAGTCTGAATTAGAATATACAATCAGTTTGAATTCATCCACCTTAGAATATTTGACTCCAAAATCTTGAGTCCCCTTCAAGTATTTTAGAACTCTTTTTGCACCAAACGAATGTCTTTCACAAGCTTTTTGCATGAACCTGGAAAGGATCCCAACAGTAAATGAAATATCTGGTCTAGCGGTGGTAAGGTAGATAAGACTCCCCACAAGCAGTTTGTACTTGGTTGCATCCTCAAATTCATTCCCTTCTTTTGATGTGAGCTTCAGGTTTTGTTCCATTGGAGTAGAGAGGGTTACACTCTGCCATGCCAAACCTGTTTAACAATTATCCATTGTACTTCTTCTGGGAGATGAATATGTACTTTGGATTATGGGTCACTTCAACTCCCAGTTAGTAGTGAAGATGTCCCAAATCTATCATCTCAAAGCCTTTCTTCAACTCTTTTTTTATGGATGCAATGTAGCTTTCATTGTTCCCTATCATCAAGAGATCATCAACATACACTATAAGATATACAACATATCTTCCAATTTTCTCAATCACATCATCCAATTGAACCTCTTATTCTAGTGAACTGGCGAGAACTTCTTCATTAGGGGGAGATGGTGTTGCAATAGGAGATTCCAAAGATTGATCTAAGATAGAGATCCCCCCTTCAAGATGTGGAATTTCATTGTCTACTTCATAAAATGGCTTTACATGGGTAAATTTATCCAAACGATCAAGTTGCATCTCAATAGACTTGTCAATTTTATTCATTTCAAGAAAAATGGCATCTCTAGAAAGTATAGACTTTTCGTTTACCTCGTAGTCAAGACGATATGCCTTGGTGGTGTTTGAGTAACCCAAGAAGATGCACTTTCGACTCCTTGCACTGAGCTTGTTTCTTTGTTCTTTTGGAATTAAAGCATAACAAGTGGAACCAAAGACCTTGAAATGCCTCACCAAAGGAATGCGGCCATTCCACATTTCATACGGAGTCTTGTTTCGAAGAGCATGAGTTGGACTTTTGTTTCTCAAATAGACTACACATAAAATTGCATCACCCCAAAACATCAATTTCACATTCTTGAAAAATAGCATGAAGCATACCATATTCAAGAGTCTCTTGTTCATTCTTTCTACTACACCATTCTACTAAGGATTATATGGGATTGTAGTTTGATGCTTGATGCCATGTTTGTTAAGATCATTTTTGAATTATTTAGAAGTATATTCTCCCCCATTATCAGTACGAAGGGAACCTATTATCACACAACTTGTAGTTGTCCCTAAAGGTATCCCATCCGGGACGGTAGAGGAGATGGACAACTAAAGAGGTGGCCTAAGAGATGCCACGGTTCCCAATGCAAGATGGGAGTCACGTCAACCGGGGCACTCTTCACTTTAGATCAAGATGAATCAAGACCTAGGGGGAGACCCTACAACCAATCAGAGATGATTGGACCCGAACAAAGGTTCCTAGGGATTTGTAAAAGACAAGTTACGGAAACCAATGCAAGGTTAGGTGGACTTAGAAGTTTAAATGTGGTTGAAAGAGGCTTAGGGAATGACTTATGTTTCAACCAATAAATGATTTAGGCCACATGATGAAATAAGATGACAAGATCTAGTACCATGAAATACACAAGTGGGGCCCACTTCCTTGGGATATGGAAATGGCTCAAATGGGACCCACAAGGTGAAGTTAAGGGTGTAAATGGTACTAAGGGGTATGCTATGAGTAGATCTATGGATCTACAGTGAAATTAGAGATACCCACATATGGGATCTAGGTCTTGACACAACTCCCAACAAGTGCGAATTACCCAAGGTGGACTAGTGCCTTGATAGATGGGTTAATGGAGTCAAATGAGATATCAAATTATAGATCGAGACACCTAGGATGCAACTCAAGTGGGCTATTCAAGATGTGATGATTGGATCGAAGTGGATCTAATATTTCACTATGTGACCCAAGTGGACAACAATCCCCAAAATGAGGAATGATACCCCCAAGGCAGAACTTCACAACGTGAGATACTAGGTAGGGGTTTCAAGGTATGCTCTTTCCAAATCAAGTGGGATCACAACCACCCATGTCCTAGAAGTGGACAAACTCAAACACCCAAGGAGTGCGACTTTGCCCAAGGAGGGTTAAAAGCATGGAAAGGTGTGTCAAATCAAGTCCAATAGCCACCAAATTGTAGATCCAAGTAGTTTAGGCAAATATGAATGTGGATCTTGAAAATCATGGGCATCCAATGGCTAGATCTCCATAGATCTAAGATTGAAAGTGAATCACCAAATTGATCCAAGTGGGCATAACCCCTAAAATGAGGAATGATACCCCCAAGGCAGAAATCAAAGAAGTGACACACTAGGGGGAGATTATGAATCAAGCGGGATCTCACCTACCCATGTGTTGGAACCAACCAAACTAGCTTCTCCCAAGTGGTGCGATTTTGCTCAAGGAGGGCTAAGTGCCTTGGAAAGTGTGTCAAATGGAACCCAATCACCACCAAACTATAGATCCGAATTGTCGTGGATACTATAGAGGTGGGTTTTCAATATCTTTCCAAAAAGCTAGGCTAGATCCAAGTAGATCAAAGAAAAAGTAAAAATGAGGGTTTTAATCAATTAGGGTTTTAATCAATTAGGGTTTTTATGATCTAGAAGTTATGGATAAGCCAAGGAAGAAGAAGACCATACCGTTGGAGCATACCTGGATGAAGAGATGAATGCTAGTTGAGATGAGGATTACTTTTGCCAAAGATCAAATGAAGAATTGTTGAAGCCCTCTTGCCAAATCAATTTTTCAAGCCATATGTGTGTCCCTCTAACCTGTCAAAACCAAGGAGCAAAGCATCAATTAGTTTAACATGTTGAAGGTAGATACAAGCAAGAGAGAGATAAGCAAAGAATAGTTGGCACAAAGACAAAACCACTCCCTGTTTAACCAAAACGTCCTCCTCCGAGCTTGAAGGGCAAGCCTCCCCACCAATTCGCACTTGTCAAAAACGTCCTCTTAACCTGTAAAAAGATATGGCAAAATATGCAAGATAGCTACAATAGATCCTCCAGTGCAATGGACAAAAGCATTTACAATCAAAGCAACCAACATCCACTCCAAACCCAAGCATGTACTCCAAAAGACAGAAATTTTATTCCAAGAGCCAAGAGCCAAATTCTCTAGATGATTTTACAATGGGGGGGTCTCCTCCTTATAATATTATATAGGATAATAAAGACCAAAACCCTAGATCTCATAACCACTTTTTGAAATGAGTGGTTGAGATTAAAAGATCTCAATACATGATCAATGGCTAAGATGAAACATAACAATATTGTTATCACACAAACTCTAGCTGCTTAGTGCATGTATCCCAATAGGGACGGTAGAGGAGCACAGCTAGGCAAGTGTAACCAACAACAACCAAGTCCTCTGTCCAAGGGACAAAAGTCACACCGGACGAGGCTGCAGTCACTTTAGACAAGGCACTTGGCCTAGTCAAGGGGGAGACCCTCTCAACCAATGAAGGTTGAGACTCAACAATCAGACACCCTAAACCCAGCAAAGATGATCAAGGGAATAGACAAAATGGATGACTGAAGGTGAGAGTTCTTCCAGCCTTAGTGGAATCAAGACTCTCGGTAAGAAGATATGCTAAGTAAAACAACTCAGATCTGATTACACACATATAAAAGAAGAATGAAATGAAGAATTAGAAGGCTGGAAATTAAATCAGCAAACAGAAAATGCTAGAATAGTGGTTAGAGACCCTGCCTATGGGGAAATGAAGCCCATAATGATTTATCAATACATGGCAGCGGTAGATAAGTTATTTAGACACATATTCAAGCAATCATATCTTAATTAAATGGCTGATTTAAGACACAAAAAACAGATCAACAAGCAAATGAAATGAACAGCCCTAGAGGGATGAGCTAAACAGTGAAAAAGTGGACCTAGGGCAATCAAAAAAAGGCGTTTCTAAGCATTTCCAGCTGCTGAAACTTGGTACTCTAAGGTAAAATGATATTACGGAACAAATTAAAGAGTACCCATCACCCCAAAATGCACCCAACAAGCATAAACAAAAAAATGCCCTAGAGGGGCGTTTTTTACCAAGTGACCAGCGCCTAAAAATTGGGTAAATGGAGTCGGAATTTAACTAAACTTGAGATATAAGCATTTAAAGGCAAATAATAAGAGGGTTTTAAAGAACTAAAGATTTTAACGGTGGGAAAAAGAAATATTAATTTTTTGGGTTTTTATATGAGTTTTTCTCTTAGCAAACACACCAGAAATCTAACTAGAGAATTGAGCATGAGAGGAATACCTGAAATAAAGGCGAATGGATGAATAATTGTGTGAAGACCACTTGCCGAATCCAAATGATGAGCAGCCAGTGCTTTTCCTAGGCGTTTGAGTCAGTCGGAGAGCAAGTGCGCCCTAGCTACCTGCCACAAGAGATGAAAGATTAGAAATCTGCAGCAAATAAGTAGTTAACACAGCAAATTGAAAGACAAATGATTAGAAATTGAATAACAAAATAGTAAATTCAACTCCATCTTTGAAATTCTTGAGGAAAAACCCAAGTGTGGAGTTCCCACTCCAAGAAGTGCGCCCCTCCTCAAGTGGACTTCCAAACTGCAAATCGATTCAGCTGTAGAAGATGGATAATAACACTAAAATGCTCATCAATACATCAGCAAATGGCATCAATCATCACAACACTCATCCAAGCAAAATGTCTCAAGAGCTCTCTAGAATCTCTTCTCTATTTTAGTCTAAGTGTTTACAAAAAATGCCAAGAGAGGCAAAATGGAGGTGAGTCCATTCTCTTATAGAGATGGCTCACTCTCTAGCTAGGTTTCCCCCCACAATGGAGGGTTGAGATCATCTCCCCATCCACAAAATCGAATGGTGGAGATGAGTCCCAAGAGGGGGGTGCGAATTGCCCCAAGGAGAGCGCACTATGGAGGAGAGGGGACCCATTGTGGGCCATACATCAATACAAAGGAGGTTGGGGGATGTCTATATAAGGTTTTATCCCCCCAACATAACATACCAAGGGCCCCACCATCAAAACTATGCAAATCGAATTCCCCCACTAAGGAGAAAAACGCCCCCATGGGCAAACTCGTCCTCTAGTGAGAGCTGGGTAAATGAGGGCCCCACCATCATCAAATATAATGTGCAAACATACCAAAAATGCCTTATGATTTACCTTTACCAATGCCAGCCATTGATTTTGCCATTTCACGATAGTTGCCTTAGTCAAAATTATGATTTCCATGTATTTTATGCTGGTTTATATAGCTGAAGATGAAAATTGGGCTTTTGACCCACTTTTATTGCCCGGATTGCCAAACCGACTGCTGCAATGTGATCGTGGACCCCAAAAGTAGTAGGGATGACCACTCGAACGATCCCGATCCATCACTTTGGCAATATTTGCCCCAAATCCATGATTTTTAATTAAAACATGCCAAAGTTGACCAATAATAATTAAAAATCTCTCAAATGGCTCAATGTTTTGCAATTTCGTCAGTTGTATGCTTATATGGAACCCCTGTAGATAACAAATGATCGAAATCGAAATTCCGAACACAACATTTTTTCGGGCCCATTTTTGGCCTAGTCAACCTAGTTTGACTAAGTCAAATCTGATCAACTATAGTGCTAGCTAAAACCTGTATGCAAGCATGAAGTGATAAGGCTCAATTAAACAAGTTAGTACATTACTAAGCAATAAATGATATCATGGTGATCAAAAATACATTAAATCCCGAAATAGTACAAGGCCCTGGTGAAGTGGGCCCACCACCTCCAAAAGACTAGGATGCTATACAACTCTATAGAATTGACCACCTTGCTGACTCTAGGTGATGTGGGCAACATGGTAAAAGATATGGGAAGGCAAGGATAAGGATCATGTGACCACTAAGACAACTCGGGAAAGTGGGGTCCACTGAGGTAAGTATGCCATGACAAAACACGGGGAAGGGCGGTGCCTCACAAATGGGTATAGTGCAGGGAAACCACCACTAGTCATCTAACAAGTATCCCACAACTCACATCCATATCCGAAGACTCCGTGAGGTTCTTTTCTAGAGCCGCCAAACTGGGTTTCCGGCAAACTATAACTTGAGACTCTAGGGGGCAATCTTGAGCTTGTCCCTTGCTCCTTCTCACCTCCTTGTCCCGCAGGACTAGGTGAGGAATAACCACTACAAATGCTGACATGTCTAGCTGACCAGAATCCATGTGTGTTCATAAACACATTGCATGGATTTTACAATGAATTTCATACTTAGCCCTTTTTGGCTAGATTTTGCATTTACAACATAGACGCCTTTTTAGCCTGATTTACATTTCATTTCTTCATTTCTTCATGGCCCTCTTGGGCTACATACATATCTCAAAAGATATAAACATGGCGCTCATACTGCAAAAGTAATGGGGGTGGGTAATACAAGCTTCGACGACAAGTGGAGAGCACCCAGTGAGGCTACACAATCCTAACTGCATTGCAACATCAAGGGCAACCGATAGGAGCAAATCCCAGGTCTAACCATGTATCTCACACACTAAAGAGCCGAGGCACAATAAACAAGGAGTCATGGCAAACTCAGAGATCAGTGGGGAAAGGGGGTCCTCGTGATCACAAATCAGAATCCAAGTCGGGGAAGAAGTGTCATGGATGAGTCGAATGAGTGGAGGAAGTGAAGATGGTGCTAAAGTCAGCTACCAAGGGGCTAAGTGATCAAGTCTAAGCCAAGTATACAGGACATGACTCAGCGTGCATATACATAAGTCTAGCTAGAGGGGTGGACTGACATCACCAATAGGCCCAAAAATATCATATCAAAATCAGATCACCAAATATACCATCTCATGCAAAGTTAGTGTACTAACAAGTGTAAAAGAGTCTACTCTACAACATGAGCAATAATCAATATATGCAATACCTGCTGCACCATATACCTGCTGCTACTGAACCTGTATCTGAGTTGGATCTCTGCTGAATCCGGGCATACAATAAACCAGCACTGTACTGTGACAATCTCTATCAGAATATGACTAGGCACTATCTCAAATGGGCTTGTGTCAAAGCCTGGCAAGGAAAGGTAACCCTCTGGTAGATGGTAAGTCCAACTGCCTGTCCCCTCTGATGTATCTGCTAGGGGGAATCTGAACAAAAATGCCTCCTCTGAAGGCAACAGATCTCCTGATCTGGAAAAAAGTACTGTGCGGTCCTTGGCCGCACAGTCTGCAATGTGGAAGCTGCTCCCGACATAAAATGCGATAACAAATATAACACATGGATCACTCAAATAATGATGACATCATAGCTAAAAGGTACTCATCGAGGGTGACGTCATCCACTAGAGGGGGTAAAAGTACAAAAGCCCACCTCATATGATTAGGACATGACATATGGAGCTCATGGTGGGGCTAGGAAGCATCAATCCTTACTAGCTCATCCCCATGGCACAATAAAATAATAAAATATGTCCAAAATAAATATAAATGATCAAATCTATCCTCAAAATCTATGACAGACAAGCAGTAAAAGGCCTCTTGTGGCCTCTGTGGAACAACCCAAGTGGTGAAAACTGGCTGAAAGATAAGGGGTTGACCCTGGAAGACCTCTGTGAAAACCAAGTGACAACCTTGCCTCAATTGCCCAAATCGAATTCCTCAGTGACCCTTTTATCCCATCTCTGGACTGCCTCGGTAACTATGAAAGTGTTGAAACTGCCTCCTAGGGCACCTGCGCTGTCAAACTGAGCCTACCAAGCTCTCCAGAAGGGGGGATAAATGGTAATGACAAGTGGCTGGACCACCCCCTCCTCATACAGCGCCCTAGGTGAACTGGCCTCTCATGGCCTCTGTTGCTCAGGCTGGGAAATCAGCCCCAAATCGGGTCAACAAGTGTAAAACTGCATCTATCACTGTCAGAAGTGCCCATAACTGAAATATAAGTGTCTCATTAGATCTAGAAGACCCAAATCTACTAAGAATGTGTACTCATACACCATGGGTTGCCCTGATGGGCTAGCTGTAGGGTCCACCATATATGGACAGTGCATAATCTGATGATCTGAAGTTCTAATAAAACCTGTTGAACTGTATCAATCACCATTTGAATCATATGTCCATCATATAGTATCATCACTAGGAGTATGTGGGCCCATACATCATCATCAATAAGCCTTCATGGCCAACATCATCACGGATCCCAAGAAATGACCACAGTCAAACTAGGTTTGACTAGGTCCATATACAACCAAGGATAAATCATATCAGTAGACTAAGACATGTTCCTCTAATCATACTCACAGCTTAACTTAAAGTATAACATCCATTCAGTGGCATTAATCATGTTAGCATATTCCTTTGTTATTTGTATTTACTTGCACAATAGTTTTAATGACAAACTCACCCATTGGACATGGTCAAACTGCTAGCGAAGGATGAAGGCTAGGAACAAGGTTGGGCAAAGGGGTGACTTGTTTAAACTCAACTGAAAGATACTTTGGACTGGGAGAAAGGGGAAACTACAAACTCTGTGCTGGACAAAATAACAAGGGGGATGGCTGTGCCTCACAAATGGGTAAGTTGTTTAGAGAGTGCTTATTCAACTTAGGCATCATGTCTCATCAAGTTGATCCAAGTTCATCAGGGTCATTCAATTTCATTTCATGGCCTTTTTGGCCTACATAACCCTTCGGATCTCAGGTGTGCTGATAAGCACAACTAATTGCAGCTTGCATCTAGGGCATGTTTACATATACATATAAGGTCAGCAATTGTTTAGATATAACATTTAAGAACCATTGCTTTTTGGACCTTTCTTATACTCTTCGAGGAGTATTTTTAGCAGTTCATCGCTCTTGCCCTTTTTAGTTTCCATGGGGGAATTTACATAAGTTTCCATAAGTAGTACATGAGCTTTCAGTTTTAGCCAACAACATCTCAAGTGACTGGAGGGAGTTCGAGCCAATGCCAAACATCGGGACAACCGACCAGAATGATTTAGGCCTGCAATCCAACATACCAAAGGCAAGTTTTGTCACCAACTCAGAGCCGAGACACTAAACATACAGGGATGCGGTCCAAACACAAAGGCAGAAAAATGGGAAGTCCTCAATACCAAAAAGTCAAGTAAGATAGGTCAAGGTTTAAAGCCAAATAAGGAAAGTCATGTATGGATGGAGTCAAATGAAGGTGGAGCCTAAGCTAGCAGATGAATGGTGTCAAGAAAGACCATATCTATGCAAGGTAGTGAACCAGTGAGTTTTGTCAAACAACCTAAACGTGCAAGTAAATGTTCATTTTATAGTTCATTTTAAGTTTTACACACTTTGCCACATCATGAATTATATACCAAGCCAATGCTATGAACAAGACTAAAACAACAAAATAATAATCCGCAGTCAATGATAAAACATCCATAGGTCATAACATATCATCACAAGAATAATCACGTATATCATCTGAAACACTGCTGCAATACATCTCTGGGCACTGAACTGAAACTATATGGGATAAAGGGTCACATCGGTCATCAAATCTGAACTCTCAAGGCTCAGCCTTGACACAAGGTCTAACATAAGTCTGAATAATACACTGCTCTGATCATGAGTGATCTCAAAATATACAATCATCATAGCCAAGCTCTGAATAATGGAAGCTCTGGAATGTGCAGATATCTGCTAAGCAAGAATAGTAGCCCTGCTACTATGGTGTGATAACAGAACCAATACAGGATTGTGCTTCATCTTCAATCCATCTATGAAAGTTTTTAAAATTTTCAAAAGCTTGTGATTTCTCTATGAACAAATACACCCAACACATCCTGCTGTAAACATCAATAAAAGACATAATATATCTATTACCATTAGCAGAAGCAATAGGCATGGAGCCACACAAGTTATGTTAATTTTTACAAAGTTAGGGTTTGATCAAATAAAGAACTTCTTTTAAACAATAATGCGGTAGATCAAAAACGTAAATCAATCATAAAATACCGCTGTAAGAATTTAAAAACATAATTTGCATTTCTTTCACCTAGGGCACTACCAATAGGTCATTGTGCCAACAAATTTAAAACATGATTTTCATTTCTTTCAACTAGGGAACTACCAATAGGTCATTGTGCCAATAATCCACAATAAACTGAAAGTAAAAATGCTAGTAAATGACAGGGTTAGAAATACTTACCTAGGGATGAGACCTTCTCTAATGTACTCAGATCTGCTTTCAGTTTTGCCAGTAAAGCATAATAGATATAGAAACATAAATAGCCCTAGAAGGGCAACAACATATGTATGAGAGAGAGAGATCGGGGAAGAGTGCCAACAATAGGTACAGTTGTGTTAGGACAAACTTCAAGCACCAGCAGACCTTCTAACTTAGTTAGGAGACAACCAATGTCAACCACCAGTCAAGCTGCAATAACCAATACTGGCCCTAACAGGGCTCAGAATACAACGTGAGACCTCAACAGGCTCCAATAGTCAGCATCCAGAAATCCAAAGGTTAACGTTGGCCTCAATAGGCCCTAAACAAAAATATTCAACGGCAGCCTGAATAGACCCAACACCAAAGTGGCAGCAGCTAACAGGACCAGCAAAAAAATGGAGAATGGCAGCCCTAGAAGGGCTAAACAAATAATAAAACAGCAGCAGAAGTAGGCAGACCTCTCAGAGGAGAAAGGCCCAGCCCTAGAGGGCTTATAACAGTAGCAAAAAAACCATCCCTACAGGGCCCAAACTTTGACATGAAAAACAAAAAAATGTTTCGTCAACCAGCTGCCAAATGATGCCCTAGAAGGAGGCCGAAAAAACAGAACCCAAACTAAACCCCAAGTCCTTGGCGTCAAGCTTGGTTGAGGTTCAGCCGAAAAAAAATCAAAGTGGAAGAGAAATCATGTGTATGTCTCAAATGAGAGATAGACTCTCTTTAATTTATACTCACTCTAAGTTCATAACTTAGAATAAAATAATCAATTTAATTTTCTCAAATTAAAGAATATAAATTATTCTTTTAATTTCCCAAAATGAACCGTAAGTTAGGGGCTTGGGCTTTTAGCTTTTAACTTTTAACTTTTACCTTTTGCCTTTTGACTTTTATCTTTTAGCTTTTTTTTTTTTTTTTTTTTTTCGTTTAACTTTTAGTTTTTAACTTGTGCCTCTTACCTTTTAAGATGAGCACCACAACCAAGAATCAAAGACCAACATAGGAGTGACCAAGACAAGAGGCTTAGGGTTAGGAGGTTCATGGTTGACCATTTACAAGGTCAATCATGAGACCAAAACAACAAGGGTGACTTGACAAACAACCAACCCAATAAGGTCAAGTACCATAGAGGCAGGATAACTACGAGGACAAACAAGGTAGGGTGACAAGGTCTCTCTCTCTCTGTATGTGTCCACACATGCTCCATACATCTACTGAAAGTTTTGTCGTCACAGTACTGAAGGGATCATCCCAATGATGTGATCCTTCGGTCCTTAACTTCTTCCCGATGTCAGGTACCTCATCAAAGGGTGGCTAGTCCTTTGATGAGCCGACCTAGGAGAGAAGGACATCACACATCATCACCATCTTGGTCTAACCAAGATCCAACTGGTACCCAGACCAAGTACACACCTGCATGATCTACTTGGTCCCAGACCAAGAATCTTCCTGGTCCCAAACCAGAGTGTCTCTGTCTCACCTGCAGAGTCTACTTTGGTCCTTAGGACCAATAATCTTTCTGGTCGCAGACTAGAACACCCTAGAGACAGATAGGGGCCCTAGCCACATGCTAGGGGCTTTTGCCATGGCTCTCATCGGCTTGGTCCCAGACCAAGAACCCCAAGAGACTACTGGGGGCCCTAGGGTACCTTCTAGGGTCTTACTCTTCCTGGTTAACTGACTAGGATCCCCTAGTTCCCAGACAAGGATACCATCCTCCCAAAGAATGGGTCTCGCAGCTGCACAAACTTTAACACTCCCTCTCAGCAAGAGAGACATTCTCACTAAGCTTGTCTCGGAAGTACCCAAACTTCTTCAAGGACATGGGCTTAGTCAACACACCGGTGATCTGTCCGTCTGACAAAACATACTGAAGCCTGAAGGCATTAAACTTTTCCTCGATGTGTTGTGATCCATTTTGGAATACAAGATCTTTTGAGATCTTCAAACATTGGAATACGGGATCTTCTGAGATCCTCAAACATCTCTAGATATCAGCAGCAAGCTTGATCTTAAAGATCCATTCGGAAGTTACACTTGACTTCCCTTGTTTGCTGAAAATCACATTCCACACATCACTCTCCATTACTAACTGGAGTTCCTGTTTCATGTCATCTTCCCAAACCAAATGTTTGGTTGCCTCTTCATTCATGGAGGATACTGAACCAGTGATGTGTTCCAACTGAGATATCATACTAGAACAACCTCAAAGCCTCTTAGTTGGTTTCACAAAGAGATCAACTATAGACTCCCTCTGTTCATGGACTGGGCTTTCTGTAACTTGCACTTCCATGCTTGTACTCTCCTCCTGAGGAGTCACATCTCTTTCCTTCAATTCTGCCAATCCATACTGTTGGGAACTAAAGAGCATAGCATGCTCCCTCTTGACCTTTGAATCCTGAGAGGGGTCATTATTTGTGAACATCTTCTTATGCCATAGTTCACAAAGTTCTGAAACTTCAGTAACAAGACCTGAAACTTTATACAAGTTGCCTTCACGCATCCCGATCACAATGGCAGAATTGAAGTTTTCATTCTTAAGCCACATCCAAGTCATTCCTTCTAAGAAGGCTACAGAGACCCCCTTATCTTCTAAGTCAGCGACTGGGAGAACATTCCTCTTTAGTCCAAGGAAATACAAGACCTCTTTGACATGAATAAACATACCTGAATCAAGTTTAAAAGAGGTTGAACCAACTCCCTTTATTGCATAGGTACTGCCATCTCCCACTTCCACTTTTACATGGAATTCTTTGTCCTGATAGTTTATAAATGCTTGCTTGGATCTTGTCATGTGCTTGGTGGCTCCACTATCTATCCACCAAGATTCTGACGGGTTGGATATGGGACTTGAGAATGCAGAGACTAGATATACTTCTCTTTGTTCTTGTTCTTCCCTTTCAGCCTGGATGTATTTTTCTTCTTCGGTAGCAATAGTAGCATGATGCTTTCCCTTTTGCCTTCTACTGTACGGGTGCTTCTTGCAGTCTCTTGCAAAGTGACCATACTAATTGCAATTGTAACACTTGATCTTTGATATATCAAAGTGTTTACCAAGAATCTTCTTACCTTTAAACCTATGCTGAAAAGACTTCCTTGTTCTAGTGGAGAGTGCATTTTCTATGGGGGGTCCAGATCTGCTTTGTATCCTTCCTTCTTCTTCTAAACAATCATGCCATAATCTATTGAAGCTGGGTTGAATTTCTCTTCCGTTTACTGCTGCAAGAAAGGTTTCCCAAGAAGTAGGGAGACCATCTATTGTTGTCTGCACACAAGGTCGTTGTCATCAACTTCAACCCCAATGGCCATGAGCTTATCTTTCATCTGAGAGATCTTTGAGAAGAAGGATGCAACTAATTCCTTCTCTTCCATCTTCAAGGAACGAAGTTGTTTCTTCAAGACCCTCTTCTGAGTAGGAGCCTTCTTCTCATAGATAATTGCTAAGGCATCGAAGCATTCTTTAGCTGTTCTCAGAGGAGCTATAATCGGCATCAAATTGTCTTTCACTAAGTCAAAGATCACTCTCTTTGCCTTGGCTTGTTTCTTCTTGTATGTTGCTCTTCCTTGGGCTGACGCGGGCTCTTCCACAACCCTTGTGACCAATTCATCTAGGTCACTTTCTTCCAGAATATTTAGAACCCTTCCTTTCCATGCATTGAAATTTGTGGCTCCTTCAAGCCTATCTTCTGCCTTGACTGAAGACGATGCCATGCTTGAATCTTCTGTGATCAAATTTGTTAGTGCTCAAACCCTTACCTGAGGATCTTTGTAGATTCTGATAAGCTGCAAAACAGAGTTAGCTACAAAACTAGCTCTAATACCATGTTAACTTTTACAAAGTTAGGGTTTGATAAAATAAAAAACAACTTTTAAACAATAATGCAGTAGATCAAAAACGTAAATCAATCATAAAATACAGCTGTAAGAATTTAAAACTGTAATTTGCATTTCTTTCACCTAGGGCACTACCAATAGGTTACTGTGCCAACAAATTTAAAACATAATTTTCATTTCTTTCAACTAGGGCACTACCAATAGGTCACTGTGCCAATAATCCACAATAAACTAGAAATAAAAATGCTAGTAAATGACAGGGTTAGAAATACTTACCTGGGGATGAGCCCTTCTCTAATGTACTCAGATCTGCTTTCAGTTTTACCAGTAAGGCATAATAGATATAGAAACATAAATAGCCCTAGAAGGACAACAGCATACGTATGAGAGAGAGAGACTGAGGAAGAGTGTCAACAATAGGTACAATTGTGTTAGGACAAACTTCAAGCACCAGCAGACCTTCTAACTTAGTTAGGAGACAACCAATGTCAACCACCAATCAAGCTGCAATAACCAATATTGGCCTTAACAGGGCTCAGAATACAACGTGAGACCTCAACAGGATCTAATAGTCAGCAACCAGAAATCCAAAGGTTAATGCTGGCCTCAATAGGCAATAAACAAAAATATTCAACGGTAGCCTGAATAGACCCAACACCAAAGTGGCAGCAGCTAACAGGAGCAGCAAAATAATGGAGAACGACAGCCATAGAAGGGCTAAACAAATAATCAAACAGCAGCAGAAGTAGGCGGACCTCTCAGAGGAGAAAGACGCAGCCCTAGAGGGCTTACAACAGCAGCAGAAAAACCAGCCCTACAGTGCCCAAACTTTGACGTGAAAAACAGAAAAATGTTCCGTCAACCAGGTGCCAAATGATGCCCTAGAAGGAGGCCGAAAAAACAGAACCCAAACTAAACCCCAAGTCCTTGGCGTCAAGCTTAGTTCAGGTTCAGCCGAAAAAAAAAATTCGTGGAAGAGAAATCGTGTGTATGTCTCAAATGAGAGATAGACTCTCTTTAATTTATACTCACTCTAAGTTCATAACTTAGAATAAAATAATCAATTTCATTTTCTCAAATTAAAGAATATAAATTATTCTTTTAATTTCCCAAAATGAACCGTAAGTTAGGGGCTTGAGATTTTAGCTTTTAACTTTTACCTTTTGCCTTTTGACTTTTATCCTTTACCTTTTATTTTTTATTTTTTTTTTATCGTTTAACTTTTAGTTTTTAACTTTTTAACTTGTGCCTCTTACCTCTTGAGGTGAGCACCACAACCAAGAATCAAAGACCAACATAGGAGTGACCAAGGCAAGAGGCTTAGGGTTAGGAGGGTCATGGTTGACCATTTACAAGGTCAATCATGAGACCAAAACAACAAGGGTGACTTGACAAACAACCAACCCAATAAGGTCAAGTACCATAGGCAGGATAACTACAAGGACAAACAAGGTAGGGTGACAAGGTCTCTCTCTCTCTGTATGTGTCCACACATGTTCCATACATCTACTGAAAGTTTTGTCATCATAGTACTAAAGGGATCATCCCAATGATGTGATCCTTTGGTCCTTAACTTCTTC
Organism: Larix kaempferi; assembly: GCA_027924585.1. Taxonomy (NCBI): domain Eukaryota; kingdom Viridiplantae; phylum Streptophyta; class Pinopsida; order Pinales; family Pinaceae; genus Larix; species Larix kaempferi. The sequence goes on from BSBM01000030.1 coordinate 16,632,704, forward strand.
CTGATGTCAAGTACCTCATCAAAGGGTGGCCAGTCCTTTGATGAGCCGACCTAGGAGAGAAGGACATCACACATCATCACCATCTTGGTCTAACCAAGATCCACCTGGTACCCAGACCAGGTACACATCTGCAGGATCTACTTGGTCCCAGACCAAGAATCTTCCTGGTCCCAGACCAGGGTGTCTTTGTCTCACCTGCAGGGTCTACTTTGGTCCTTATGACCAATAATCTTTCTGGTCCCAGACCAGAACACCCTAGAGACAAATAGGGGCCCTAGCCACATGCTAGGGGCTTTTGCCATGGCTCTGATCGGCTTGGTCCCATACCAAGAACCCCAGGAGACTACTGAGGGCCCTAGGGTACCTTCTAGGGTCTTACTCTTCCTAGTTAACTGACCAGGATCCCCTAGTTCCCAGACAAGGGTACCATCCTCCCAGAGAATGGGTCTCGCAATTGCACAAACTTTAACAAGTTAGAGTATATCAACTCTAGTTTTCTACATGCTCTGGAATTCGACTCATGGAATGGTTGCTTCCTATGTTTGCCAAGAATACAAGCATCACACTATTTCAACTTCTTTGGAATGGTGGGAAAACCAAAAACACCATTCTTTTCCAACATTTTGAGATTGTTATAATTAATGTGTCCATATCTAGCATGCCACAGAAGACTAGATGATAATGTACTTTCTTCATGCTAAGAGAAGTAGACAGAATTTTGAGCTCTTGCAGATGTTCCTTTCAACTTCAAGAGTTTCTCAACTTCATATTTGGTCATGATGACTTGGTTGTCAGAGGATCTCTTTATCTTAACTATTCCATCGAACATGTGGATGGAATGACCTTGATGCCAAATATGCACAAGGGATAGCAAGTTTCTCTGCAACTCTGTAATATAGAGAATATTATGCAATAGAAAGTCAAGGAATCCAGGCAATTTGAGCTTGATGGTGCAAAATCTCTTGGGTTTGAGGCTGGACTTATCTCCAAAATATACCACACCATCTACATTGTCATTCAATTCTTCAAAGAGCTCTTTTCTAAAGGTCATGTTACAAGTTGCACTAGTGTCAAGCAACCAAGTATCCCTCCAAGATACAAATGATGTGTTGAACAAACTTCATTTATTCCCATATGACAGTGTGCAACAATAAAGTGAGCAGATTCAGGAGCTTTACTTTCGTCTTCTTTCTACCAGAATTGCTTCTCTTTGATTGTTTCCCATGGAGCCCAACAATGTTCTGCATCATGTCCATTCTTTCCACAACGACCAAAGTGAAGAATCAGGTCCCTTATTATTATTGTTTTTACCCCATCTCCTCTGAAATTCTTTCATCCACATCCTCTCTTGTTGAATTCTCCTTTAGAAGAACCATTTGATTGATTCTTCCCTTTTCTGGGAAAGATACAAAGTCTCTCCAGTGGAAAGATGCTTCTTATATATACAAGGCCATATTTACAATAATACCCACTCTGGGATTTGAACATGGGTCTCCACATTAATACAATCCCGATCACCTCGCTACTTACCGATAGACCACATTCTTATGGATCTCTACAATCTATCCACAAAGTGTCAGAAGTGAAGTCTTTCAAGTTACCACTAGCTTGAAGCGATTCAAGATAGTGTGAATATGAGAGGTAGAGGAACTTGATGAAGGTGGTGAGAGCAAAGTCTGCCTTTACACCAGTAGCATCAATGTCATGCATGATTGCTCTAATCTCAGATGTTGCAGTCATGGGAGCATTGTCCTTCACCTCTAGGTTGAAGAGCTTCACCAGTAATCGAATTAGCTCTAATTCTGAATGTGAGTATTTTGAATGTCAATCATACAAATCTTGTAATTTTTTCAAAGCATCATAAGAAGTTTTGGTAGATTGGATATGGCGACTCACCTCTTCACTTATGGTAGCAGCAATCAGTGCATATACCTTCTTGTCTCTGCTCTTCCATATGGCAAGCTCTTTGTCTGTTGTAGGTTGTTTAAGTGCAGTAACTCTAGCACCATCCGCTCCATCAACAATCTATCCTTCACAAATGTCATCCCATAGGTCATTGAAGATCAGGGTATGCTTGATCTTCCTCAACCATTATGAATAGCTCTCTTTGCCAGTGAGTACTATCCCGACAATGGAGACCAGCGAATGCATCTTTAAAAACAAAAGTTCTTTGTAACAAGCTTATAACTTTGTCATACATGCAGTTTTTGCAATAATAAAATCTCTGTAATATAGTGTTATCTTTTGTGATACAAATAGTTCAATAAAGATAATCTCTACAATACAGTGGTGTCTTTTGCAAACCCTGGAACTATCTCCCAGAAACACTAATTATAGTTCAAAACCGAATCTACTATGGAATGATAAAAGCCCTCGATGCCATTCATAGGAAGCTCTTAGCTCGATATATGGCATAATGTAGAAAACCATTATTCACACGCTGGTTACATAGATTGCACATGGTAACATATTTTTCAAGCCTGAAAGCAAAAACATGCGAAATCTAGTCAGGGCACAGACAACAAAACCCTACAAAATTCGCTTCAAATTCACAACACCACATACATAGCAGAGGATTTATCCAAATTTAACTTCAATAGTCTTCAGTTTCTTTGGTTTCGGCAAGGGAAGCTTGGGAACTGTGACGATCAACACTCCATCCTGACACGCAGCAGATGGCCTCCAGCTTCAGTTATCGAGTCCCTCGCAGTATTGAGATTTTGAGAGCTTCCAGCTCAAACCACCACTCTGCGTGCTATTTTATAGCCTCTCAGAACCTCAAACTTTTTGAACCTTTGCCCACACTGCACAAAAGTGGAGGAAAGGTATTGTTTGCTTGTGGGCAAGCACATCCTCAAGATATATGCACGAAAAATACACACGCTGAAGATAAGAGCCTAAGAAAAAATCGCTCACGGATTAGAGGAGTGTAGAACATGAGCCGCGGCCTCACGTAAGTCATCGGGTGAATAACTAGGTTACAGAGGGAAAAACATATCGTGAGAAGATGGAGAATACACCAAGGAGATTATCAAAGATTTACGCAGGTAATCAATGCGTAAAGGCATGTAGTTTTCTCTAGGTGTGGATGGAAGACCAAACACAGAGTCACGAGTAGAATGGGTTGAAGATGAAGAGAATGGGAGACCAAACGCATACAGGTAGCAGGAGACCACACAAAAACCTCTCTAGAGACCAAACGCACACAGGATGAATCACACAAAAAATGCCCTTGTCTTGGCAGGTCTAAGGAGGATAGATCTGGCAGGGAGGTGGAGAATTCAGAATACGCCAGGCTAGGGAGGACAGAACTAGAGTTATAACAGAGCCTACGCTCTGATACCACTGACAGCTCCAGGAGGAAAAACTCCAGAGATGGATGATTTTCATTAAGCGTTAATGCCTTATTAATACATGGAGAGTTGTGAACGTTGGCTTTCACCTCCCAAAGGTACATGACTTTTTGTTTTCATAACTGAAGCTTATTTACAATGGATAATAATCCCGTAGGATTAGATATCCAACAGTCTCCCATCCCCAGCATCATGGACACTTCTGTTGACTCAGCCTCAAGCAGCATATGTATAACTCCATGGATTTTGATGCCATCCACTTTGTGCGTGTAACCAGAGCTTCATTGGACCATTCAAGCGCATCCGTCACCAAGGAAATGGAACAAGAAGCAGTAGCAGAGCTGGACCTGAACATTGCTGCCTACACCAGGCTCAGTTAAACTTTGGGTTTTATTTTGAGTTTCTAGTATGTATTGTTGCTTTGTGTTTCAGGTTTCTTTTAGGCCAGTTTGTTAGACAGTATACCTGTACAACAGCAGCTAGATGTTTTTGGAAGCAAAAATGTAAGTATTTTTTGGATGGAACCTGTTAACAGGACGAACTAGAGGTATGGCTTCAACACCTAACTCACCTTTTGTAATTCTAGCTGTATGGTTCAGCCACAGCTCTTTTTAATATAAATCTGTAACCATTACTGTGAAAAACAAGATCTATAGCATAAACAAGATAAACTCTGAAACAGAAAGAAATGGCAGTCTCACTCTCCCTCGATGAGAACAAAAATTTTGCCCATAGCTAGTCATCCTTATGTGCAAGGTTACTTCGCATCACATTGCACTAGATAGATTAGCCAATGGCAGGACTGTCTATCATAATGCTCAAGTAGAAATTTTGAGCTAGAAACATCATGAGACATATCTGCTGTCTAGATATATTTACCAAACTAAATCTGAAAAGAATTTGATTACACATTAAAAAATATATTAAAAAAATACTAGAAAAAGGTACCTTACTAAAGTTCCATGCCAAACAGAGAATGAATGATGGAATGCTTTTACCAACCAAAAATGCATATTGAAACAAAATGTAGAACTCTGCTTTAATTTTTAATTCCATGTTGTGTTAGCTAAAATTTTGAAATTATAAAGTGTTACGGAATTGAACTCAAGAAGAAACAAACCTGGGAAATGTCTTCATTCTCCTCATATGGAACTTTCTTTTGTTCAACCATGGCCACTTCCCTTAGCTGGACCAAAAACACACCTTTACAATCTAATAAAGACTAAAGTCACTACAAAAGTAAGAAAAATCTAGGAGAAGCTACAAGTCAAATAAGAACTTCTACTGTAGAAATCATAATTTCTAACCTTTAATTCCTTAAGCTGATCACCTAATGGAGGGAGGCCATCCAAAACTGTTCGAACCACAACCTCGTTGGATTGGGCATTCTTAAAGAATGGATGTTTCAACAGCTTTTTTGCAGATGGTCTCTTTGTAGGATCTTCTATCAAGCACGTAGCTATTATTTCCAGGAAAGACTAGAATTGCAACAGCATAAATTGTTAAATTGGGACAAGTACATGATTCAAGAAAAAAATTCGTTCATGTGCAGACCTTAGAAAGCTTTTTGGGTCTCTCATAGTCATTCCCTTGAGTTCCATTTTGCAGGGCTATCTTCAAAACCTGGTAGAACATTCATTTGTAGATTCAAAATGAGTGACAGTGAAAAAGGAAACACGAGTGTTGTAGCCTCAACAGTACTGATCAATCTGTGTAAGCAGAAGAACATCCACCTTCATAGGAGAATACTTCATAAATGGAGCATGCCCATGAGACAACTCCAATGCCGTTATTCCAAAGGACCATATATCAGCTCTGATAAGAACATAAAACAGAGCAATACAAAGTAAGTGTTCCAGGCATGTTTATGCTTGTAAATGTATACATTGGAAATAATATTGTGAAAACTGAAAACTATAAAAAAAGATCATGTAAATACTAAAAATTATAAAATCTAAGCATGAGATTCTCACTTATGACTATAAGCATGCGGTTCTTTCAACTCTGGAGCAGTCCTGTAAAATAGTCCCCAGTACTGTAAATGATGAATAGGCAATCCTACTAACCAAGGTGAAAAAACCTATTCCACATAAATGTTTCCTATTATACATAGTATATCATAAAAATACACAAGGTCAGCCAGTGAGTAAAATTAAAAAGAAAGAATCCTGACCAGAATCCAAATGTGTTCCTGGAGCAGTGTGTATTGCCAATATCAAATATGCATGCAGAAACACCAAAGTCTGCTAATGCAACTGCACCACTTGTATCAACTAAGATGTTTGCAGCCTGTGAGAATAATATAAGTTAGAGTCATGATATACCACAATAAGACGTCATATTAAGACAAAATGTCTCTCTAGCTCTCTGTCTTGCTGTAAGCCTCTAATGATATAATCAATGTAACAACTGTATGGTGCCTGTATCAGAAATTGGCACTACTACTATTACTACTACTGTGACTTCAGAAGTAACAAAAACAACAGCATGGACATATGATAGGAGAGAAGAACAAATGACAAAATTAAGAACCTAAAGAACAAAAGTAGTGGCAGCCCTGTACACCCACATGGATTGCACCTTCATATCCAGATTAATGGACAAAGACTTCTCCAAAGAAACTTGTTGATTGTATTTCTGAAGTGATAAAATTTGCGAAGGGAAGTGGGGAACCCCTATTCATACAAAAAGAGACAAAAAAATATTTAAATCCTAAGTTACGAATAAGACTACAAGTAATTAGGTCTTATCACATGAAAGAAGCCTTTTATAATCATTGAAATATGATATTATAAACACCTAAGATAAAAACATTATTACAAATTCAAAATGATGAGCCCATGAACATAGTCTAACTGCATAATTAGATTTGTTTAGGTACAAAACAGGCCCTCCCGCTTAAAAAAAAATTGTCCTTGAAGCTGAAAAACAAAAATAATAGGGCCCCAAGTTGAAAAACTGCTGAAATAATTGAAAAGATGTGTTTTTGCCACAATATGAGCCCAAAATATGCAATATATATTATATAACAGCTCAAATAATGCAGAAACATGTCTCCAGATCTGAAAAAGAAAAATATCAGATTGTCAAAATTTGATAGTATAACCCCTTTTGGCCTTTGTAATGATTTTCAAGGTGCAGTCACAAAAGAAAGTATGGTCCCATTTTATGATGAAGTCACGGCTGCAAGAGGTGGTAAGATTTGAACCCCAAACCAATTTATTCACAAAATATACTTATTTGACCAGCTACACCGAAATCATTTCTATGTCTAATGTATGGGAGAAAGGGTGATTTTCTTTTAGTGCAATGGCCACAAGCTACTATGCAAGGCCCTGCAAGAAAAAGGAGATTGCAATCATCTATTTTCTGCCAAATCAACCACCTCTTCCAAGTACTTGGCATGCCCCCTCTATGTCTCCCAGCATGCCTATGTAAATGCTTTGTCACAGTATAACCACTGCAGCCAATTGACAAAAACTCAAGGATGCATACCAAGTGTTGGATGAAATGCCTGACAAAGGATGAATGCCAACTATCTAACGAAACATCAAAACCATAGTCTCCATTGTTGACTAGGATTTCTTCACACATTGTTAGCAAAACCATTACCTTTCTAGTTCAGTTCAGATATAGCTGACATTTGAAGTTAGTGCAAAGGTTTTGTCTCGGATCTCTATACAGCACAAGCAGAGCATGGATCCACAATGGCATTTCTTCATGTGATTGGAATCACCGATCTTGAAGCCCTTAGGTAGCAAGGATTTGATGGTATACTCTCTGCAATTTTGTTTAAAGGAAATAAATTTCCCCTGATAGTTAGTGGAGTATGTTCCTAAGGAATAAAGCCACTAAATACCTAGGACAACATCCACTCCAATGTCTAAAACATAAATATTCCCCCAAGGGTATAATCTGATATTGTAAGTTCCAAATTATGAACTACACCTTCAAATTGGAAGTGATTATGCATGAGATATTGATGAGGAATTGTTCAGAAATGTCAATATGGAAGCCCAATCTTTTAACATATTTCAAATCTAGTATGTTGATTATATTGTTGGTTTCAACCATGACTAGGACCATGTGTTATTTAATGAAGGCTAAAAAATTGAAGGTATCAAGACAATCATGCTGAGGGTGCTCCTATGTCTAGTAGTAATAGGGATTGGTCTTTCAGAATAGGATCATTATTTGACTGTTTGTGTGTGAGCTTTTGGTTCTCTCCATTGTTTTGGAAGAGTAGTAACTGGCTCCAACAATACTTGGGATTAATGAACCCAAGATTACTGAAGGCCTACTTTATGTATCAAACCAAGATCGTAATGCTTTCAAAAGCCCTGCAATGTATATGCAACTAGAGAAATTCTGCCATGAGGGAATACTAATGGAATTGGGGAGAAGTATACTAATGGAATTGGGGGGAAGTAGGTTAATGGGTTGTTTTAAAATAGGCTGTTGTATCTGTATCAAAGGAAATTAAAACCCAAAATCAGTCATTTTGTTCTTGCTCTTGCAGAGGCTAAAGTTGTTGTTCGAAAACCGCAAGTTGTTGAAAGAAACTCACTGTAGAAAATGAATACTAATCTAATACACAGCTCAAGTAAAGACCCGCTGGAAAGTAAAGTTATTCTAGAACACATAGCTGAAAGTCAAACCTGATCTATCCCATAGCTTGGCAGGACTTCGCAAGAGAACAAACATAGAACCCATGAGACAGAGATTAACCCTGTCTTAATTACGCATCCTTAAGCTAAAATGCAGAAGAAATAAACTCAGAATAGGTCAAAATGAGAATGAATGAGGAAAACTAATCTACCAATTAAGACTCCCAGACACTGAAGGAATCAAAATAACCCCAACAAACTATGGCAAGATGAAATTAAACCTACAGGAATTTATAACAAGCAATGTCAATGTTTGATTAAAAGCAGAAATTCCTAGTTAGAAGTAGAACGGACTACATGCAGAAGTAATTTCTTGGAAAAATCTTTGCAAGAAATAAAACAACAGAAATAACATCTACAAGAAAGTAAGAACAAGAAAGAAAGAACAGCATTGCGAAATTACTCTACTACATACAAGCACAGAGAAAATGCTTTGTAAATTTAGAATTCTGTATTACGTCTTTTCTCAAAAACTGTACAAACCACTTGAGGTTTCTTTTACATACATTTATAACAGTGTTTTCTTTTTCTTGAAAAATCTCCCCAAAATCTAGGAACTAACTTAATTGACTAATTAAAGAAAACTATTGTTTACCATCACTATCAAAGTTTACAGAGATGAATCTTGCACTTAGATTGGAACGTGGGAGCACTATGCTTGCCCATGTGGTTCCACAGCCCAAATCATGCGCCATCAAAGGATGTTGCAACCTTGAAGTGATATATGGATCACCTTTGACCCATCTACTAGAGAAAATGACAGGTCCCTCCTTTACGTAGCACACAAAAACACTCTTCCTCTTCAAGATCCGACTTCCACAACACACTAGAGAATTTGGCAGCACAGTGAGAGAATTCTGAAGCACACTAAAAACTAACCATTTTGACCCAAAGAACTTCTGGAATGTTAAGAACCAAGATCCCTTTAGTGGGGATAGACAAGGACTAGAATGGGTCTACAATGAAAACCTTAGCATCCCGCAAACAACCAGGCCCATGAAACTCTCGAATCCAACCAAAAACATCCATAAATGCGTGAAAATGAGAGGAATTGATGCATGAAATGAAACTGGTCACTATATATTAGAAAGTGGCCTAATGATTCAACAAGATGAGGAAATGAAGTCAAAATATTCATAAAGAAAGCTGTAAAATGATGAGCTAAATGAGGAAATTTTAAGGCTCATCAAGTAGGATGGCATCTAATAAGATAGTAATGAACTTTCCCAGGGACAAGGTATGTTCATCATTAGCATAAAGTAGGGAAGCATTTGTGAAGTTGAAAGGTATAACAGATAACTAGGAATACACAACTTTGTTTCCCATTGTCCTTGTATTTGCTTATATTCAGAGACTGAATATTGATCTGTATAGTGGGGACCTATTTGAAGCTGCATTCTATGTAATTTTTTATTAACAAATGCATCTTATATTTCATTAATGCTTAGGAGAAAATGCATAATATATTCATACATTTCTACCTCTATAAACAAAAAGGGCAACCATGTCTACTTTTGCTCCAACATATAGAGGATCAATGTCCTTTCTAAAACATTCCTATCCTAGTTGCAAACTAGAGTGCTAAATCAGATTTAAACTCAACTTTCCCTGAGTGAAGTGGTGTATCTTGTATTAAAAGTGGTGTATCTTATAGTATCCCATATGGTTATGCCTGCCTAATCCAGTTGTCCAAAAGATGAGCACCTTCCACCATATAGGAGCAATGAAGTGAGTATGTTATTTTGCCACAGCTCAATACCCAAAAAATTGGCTTACCTTGCAACCCCACAAAAGATCCTTGATTGTTTTCTCTATGGAAAACCACATAATTGCCATCTATAAATCTTGTGCACTGAAGCCTATCGTTAATTCTCATACTATTATTGAGGGGGAGCCATCCAAGGACTCTATCTTTGAAGGAAACTTGTGCTCTCCAAGTGCCTTGAATTTTTTGAACCAATCTAGTTTCATGAGGTTTAACTACCCATCATCTATTAAGTTTATTTGTAAAAGAATGTTCAAAGGGGTCCTACCATAAAGCTCTTTGGTCCTATAGGCAAAGATGGGTTTCCCATATGATCATTTCCAATCCTTCCAAATGGGTTCTTTCACATCCAAACTCATTTTGCAAAACTTGTTTAAGGTGTGATTTTACAAAGTGTTGTGAAGGATTACTTGTCCATTGCATGAAGCCTATGTGCACAATCAACCTCTCCACGAAATCCAATTGCCTATCCTTAGCCCAGAAATCCCACCATGTATGAAATCCTTTTATTGCCAAGCTCTTTCATGAAAATAAAAGAGCTAGGCCTATCTACCTAGTGTCCAGACTCCAAACAATGCATCCATCAATCTTGTAACAAAATCCCAGCCAACGGACCACCAAAATCCCAATGAAGCTCCTTTGAGATTAGTTGTCAAGCCTTCCATATCCTCTTGAGCATCCTAACCCTCAAATTCTAAGAGCCACTACTCTGCAAATAATTTCACATAGTCAAACCAACCCTTATTGTTAGAAGATGTATGGGCATCCACAGGCTATGTCTGTTGAAGCCTAATCATTGGTGTGAGGAATATTATGGTGAAAAGAACCCAAGAGAGCGTCTTTGGGAGTCCAAGAGTCCACTTGGGAATTTGAACCCAAGGGGCATTCTCATTGTATAAATATGCATTCAATTAATGAGAATTAGTGTGCTTTGACACCCATCTCTCTTGTCTTCTTGTGTTTCTTCCTATCTTCCCTTTTGGGGCACCTAACAATGGTATCAGAGCTCTTATGAGCCTGTAGCTTGTGCAGAAATACCTCCAATTTTGCTCAGTACGTTTCATTTTCCTGCCATAACTGTTGAAGACCTGGCATTCTGCACCTGCCTGCCATAACTCTTGCTCTGAGTTTGGTCCAGTCTACCCATTCTCCACATTTCAGAGACATTTCTCTGTGCCCTCCTCAGTCCTGACATTTTTCCCTTAGCCAGCCTGCTCATCAGTATGTTATTCTCTGAATATCAATTATTCCTTCTGCTATTTAGACCTCCGTAGTCTGCTTTGAGGGCGTTTTAGGTGAAGACTATGAATCTTAATACTGGTTGAATGACTGTTCGTATACTCTAGCTCCTTGTAATGAGAAGAGCTCCTCACATCTCCTCCATTACATTTTGCATGAGAAACCCTATCTACCGCAAGTGAAGCATGAAGATACTGGTGGATTCACCGTGAAGACTGCTCTATCTCTTGCAGGTTTCTTCAACTTCTATCTCTTGTATCGTGAAGAGCGTTGGACTGCGTTGAACTATGGAAGATTGTGAAGTTGCATTGGTGTTGATCGTACAACTACAACTGCTATATATGCAACAGCGAACCCTAATCTTTCTTTGTGTAAGTGAAGCTGCAAACTCAATGTGTAACTGGAGATGGGTTTTTTGCTGCGCATCTTCTTTCTGAAGTGCTACATGTGAACTCTATCACCGTGAACCATCTATCTTGGTGTGTGCGGGTTCTCCCACGGTGGGTTGTTATTACTACTACCTGCAACTGCGCTGAATGCATTTTCAACATGACTGGTACAACTTATAGATGTATTGTGAGTTGTTTTGATTTTCTAATTAAATTTTGGAAGTTTGGTAGTGAGAACCATTATTATTGAGAATGCTGAAGATTGTTGTAGTGTTAGTATCTTTAGTTGCATCTCATTTTATAGCATGAAGCTGCGTAAGAGAACCACCATGAAGATTTGCATGAACCTTGAAAAGCATTGAACTATGCATCGGTTCTCTCCCTCCTCCATGATGTGCCTCACATCTTTGACGGTGGAGATCATCTGCTATATTCAATTTTTAAATTATTGCAGTCTTGAAGCTGCAAGGATGTTGATGACTGGAGAGGAAATGGAACGCAGAGAGGTTGCTTGGAAGGAACGCCGAAATCTATGATAGTAGCTATGAGAAAGTAGAGATGACAATCAGGTCACCCGCAACATGCAGAATGGTGTGCTTATCATTGAAGAGCTATTGAAGTCTGAAGACCTCTCTCCTCCACATTGATATGTATGACGACCTCATCTTATTTATGTTGGCATCATGTTGGGAGGCATTCCGAGAAGATTTATGCTGACATCATGTTGAAATAACCCACTGGCGAAAGAACATTACTTTAAAATTAAAACCACCAAGTCAAAAGCCCTTCAATACTGAAAATTAAACAAGCACATAGAACACAAGTGTTTTTGGTCAATCTAGACCGGGCAAAACCCCAATTTGGGGAAAACCCTAGGAAGAAGATTTTTCATTAAGAAGAGCATACTCAGAAAAATCTTTACAATGAATTTTTCTTCTAACCCTTACTGAAAAAATTTCACAATAAACATTTCAGCAACAAACTACCTCAAAATCTGAGCCAACCTCAAAATCTGTGCCAACCTCGAAATATGTGCCAAAAAGCTGATGTACGATCTGATGTATGTGTTGTATGGTACTGTACGGCCTGCTCCTCTTCTGCCTCGATTTTTGAGCCCACACATTTCTGCAATTAATGTTGTACGGTCTGCATTTAATGCATAGTCAATTTCTTGGGATTCGAGCCATCCTTCTTGGGATTCGAGCCCACACGTGTGACTGTAATAAATGGTGTACGGTCTGCTACAGGCAGCCTTGGAATGTGTGCTGCTCCTTTTCCTTGGAAATCGTGCCTTTCCTTCCTTGGGAACTCTTCTTGGTCTTCAATCTCTTCCTCTATCTCTCTTTTGATGGTGAGTGTCTTCAATGCCCCTTCTCTCATTGTTTTTATACTTTGTCTTTTGTAACTACCTTGCTAACTACCCAATCTAGGGTTGAGATCAAATTACAAAATCAAGGGTCTAAAATAAATGCTCTCACTTTCTAATAATTAAATCATCAATTATTAAATATTTCACTTAAGTGAGACCCAAACTCATAAAGTACAAAACATCACAACTGCATTTATATAAAAGTCACTTTTTACATAAATACACAAGGAAGAAAGCCTTCAAGTCCCCCTCATCACACCCACACCAAAAACATGAGGGAGGACCTTCAGAGTTATCTTTTCAACATTGACGCCTATCTCTCTTGTCTTCTTGCGTTTCTGCCTATTTGCCCTTTTGGGGCACCTAACAATGTCAAGCAAGGACTTGCCCTTGAACATTCCCAACATGGCCCTTACAATCCATTTCATTGCAAGCACTGCCCCCTACATTCAAATGTTTGTCAATCCAAGCACAGTATGCTCTTGAGAGAGAGTAGAAATGTCGCAGTGAACTAGGGAAAACCCTTCTTCCCTGCTTGCTTTCCCTAAATGAAGGTCTAAGACAATGTATATGTTCTAGTTTATCATAGCTTGAGATAGTTGAGAAAATGCAAGAGGAATAGTGCACATGTTTTACTGCGAATATTATGTCAACTATAGTTAACTTCCCCTACGTGAAAATTTCCTTATTAATTTGAATTTATGGGATGCAAGGATATATCTAAAGGGTTGGTTTGTACACCTTTGGGGGTATGAATTTTTTCTTGAGTTATAAATTTCTAATATCATTGTTTCAAACTATAAACTTGCCCATTAAACCCAATTGTTGAAGAGCAGCACCTACTCAAATTCTATGGGGATAATTGTGTTTAACCATCCTATTAAATCCCTTGAGAGAGGTACCTCAGTATGCTCATCAACAAATCGCCAATGCTATTTTACATTCGTCGCCTCCTCTCATATGGCCAAAAGTCACATTGACTAGCTTACTCAACTATGCCTTGACCAACTTCACCATACCTACTTTCACTCTTCAATATCTAACACAAATTAATACACTAAGGGAATACTTCAATTAAATACATATACGATGCTCTAGAATGCCTCACAAATCAAAAAATATAAAAGAACCCATGAAGGAAATAGCTACACAAAATTCTCAAGTTATAACACCCACAATGGAAGAAAAAAGGCATGGCCCCATAATACAAAAGAAGTGATTGGAACCCACAAGGATGAAACCTCAATAGAGGAAGTAACAGCATAGCCTTTAAGCCAGGAAATAGGGCTCATGATGTATTATGCAAAAAAGTAATTTAAACATGTATAACAAATTTATTGGAGGACTTGATCATATAAACTATATCAGTGGAATAGTAATGTTTTACAAATTATCCTTGAGGAACAATCTAATTTCACCAACAATAACTCCATAGTATGACTTTCGTATAGCTCTAAAATGTCAATTATATATCAAGAGAAACTAGAGACAAAGGCAAGTCATCACAATTGTAGAGGAAGATAACTCATTTTCAAGAGAAAATTGCATGAAAAATTATGTGAAAATGTTCCCTAGTGTCAGAGATTTAAAGAATGAAATCTCTTCAAAAACCAACCCAACTGATTCCTCCAAATCCAAGTTAACATGTCTTTAGATGCTCTACATTACTATTTTTTGTTTTATAAAAAACGATTGAGTTTACATATTATAATGGTCATATCATAACGTCATTTACAAGGCAAAGTACTTTTGTGTCAAGATTTTAAAAAAAATGGCTTAAGTTATTAATTAAGTCACATGTCATTTTAGTTACATTCGGTAGTTCCCAACAACTTACATATCTCTCACGAGACATATCAATGTATGTGCGTATCTCATTATAACATTAGCATATCAAATTTCTCCTCTCTCTACAACCTTTCCACACAAGTGGATCTTCAAACTTTATATGGTGTCAGAGCCAAGCACAGACATGGCTTCTAGGAGAGTCAAAGCCCAACGTTGAGTCATTTGAGCAGTCATAGTGAGCATTAATTCATTGTGGGCACATAATCATAGGTATGTGACCAGGAATTATCGCACCCTAGAAGCAAAAATAAAGCAAAATTTAAATGTGAAAGGAAGCAGCAATGGAAGGCAAAGATGGAGGCACCAACAGAACAAGGAATTTAATTTCTTTGTGGGAATGACACGACAAAGGAATTCCAAGTTTGAAGATAAGACATGTGAATTTTTTTAATTGATATACTAGATCAAAAAAGGTTTAATATATCAGATATTCCCCAAGTTCAAAACTTAGGTTAAGGAAAGGAAAACTGAAAAATCAATTGCCACAAAAGAGACACATTTGAACAGCACGCTGGTTATGAGAGTTGATGATAGAAATACCTTTGAACTTGGGTAGTTCTCAGAAGGTTGATGACTCCTGAGTCCTGACAGAGTCAATGGGGCTCTAACCAATGGCTTTGACAATGGAGTAACAATATGGTAGAATCATGAGTCAAACAATGAAAGAGTAGAATTAACACTTTTCAAAGGTGTAGGAATTTCGCAACTCTTAAAGCCACGTAAGGGTCAATTGCATCACAATGTCATGTTTGTTTGAACTTTGACATAAATCCTAAACGGCAAAAATAAGTGGTATTTTTGTTGCATTTGGACAAAAATAACAACAACAAATGTTCAAACAATAGATGTAGTTTTTAGGGGAATGAAAACAACATGAAAGAACAATAGTGGTGTGATGAAAAGTTCAAAAATCGAAAGTGCTTGGCAAATCGACATCTATGGATAAGTTGTTGTGAGGAAGATGAGATAGGTGGACCATGGTAGGATTGGTAAGAGGCATCAAAAAAATACATACACAAAACCAGTAGGATTTGCAAATTAATATAGATTTGGTGGGTGGTGTTACCTTTTCACACTTGTTAATTGCTTATGTGAATACACAGATCACAAATCTAGCACTGGCAACAAGTTATTTAATTTCTGTGTGAGGTATGTAGTCTCAACAATGGTCGATTGCATGGAAAAGTCTGGTAGTTGTGCTTATAGTAGTACATTGCAATGAGAAAGGGCTAGACGACATTTTACATGTTTAAAAGTAATTACATTTTGATGCTTGGCAATGAAATTTTCATGGAAAGTCTTCATAATATTATGCTCTCAGACTTAGAAGTTTATTGGGCATAACTATAGTTTAAGTTTAATGGGCATAACTCAGAGAAGCAGATCCATTGCAAATCTATTAATCCGAGCAAATTTACATTTAAGGGAGGTCTTTGCGAAGCAGATCTAAGAGATTAAATGAGGAGATACATTGAGCTAGGGCATTATTCAAGAAGATCCAATTAGATCCATCACAAATCGATCGATCCAACCAAATCCATCACCTATCGCATATTCCAATTGCAGCTGGAAGGTTCTGAGATGCAGATATAAGAAATTAAACACATAGATACATTAAGCTAGGGAATATTCAACCAAAGTCGAGCAGATCTATCGCAGATCTAGTGATCCAAGTAGATCCATCTCCTATAGCATATTCTAATGTAGGTGGAGGGTTCTGAGTAGAGGATATAAGAGATTGAATGCTGAAATACAATGAGCTAGGGCATATTCAAGCACATCAATTGTAGATCTATTGAGATATATTGAGTTAGGGTACATTCAAGTAGATCTAAGCAAATCCAAATCTATTGATTTGAGTAAATTTGTATTTGAGGGAGGGTTTTGAGAAGTGGATCTAAGAGATTGAACACAGAGATACATTGGGCTAGGGCATATTCAAGTCGATCCATCACAGATATATCGATCCAAGTAGATCCACTGCCTATAGCATATTCAAATTGTTGGTGGAGGGTTCTAAGAAACAAATATAAGAGATTGGACATAGAGATACATTGAGCTAGGACATAATCAAGCAAAGCTCGGTAGATCCATCGTAGATCTATTGATCCGAGTAGATTCATCACCTATAGAATATTTAAATGTACATGGAAGGTCTTAAGTATTTGAAACTTCTTTGACTGAACTATTGAAGCTTCTATGATTGCAGATCTTGTTGTGTAATAGATCTAGGCATTTATTTATTAAATCTTTAAAAAATTCTGAAGCAAAGCTACATTTACAAATATTCCAAGGAGGCATAGAGCTTGACTTAACGAGGTGCACAAGTTCCTTCTCCTAGTCTGGTTTATTGCTCATTTCCCTTCTATTTCTTTATCCCAATATGAGAAATTCACCACATATACCAAAGAATATCAAGTGGAGACCTAGCAAAGTATCCCTAGACACTCTTTATGAATATATAGAATCATCAGAGAAATGATGGGAAGAAATAGAAGCTAAACCACAAACAGAATTAGAGATAATGCTTCGTAATAAATTTGCGTTCATTTAAAATGGATTCAAAAACAGATAAAAAATAAAATAATAGTGTTAGAGAATAAGTTGCAGACAATGGAGACTACAAGAAATAGAAAAGAAAAATCAAGGAATGAGAAAACCAACTCAAGATGGAGACATTGGTTATCTAGAAAATATTAAAATGAAGAACAAGATTGAAGAGCTAGAAGAGAAGATAAATAACAATTTGGTCGTAAATAGTCGGGAAGGTGTTACAGCATGAACTAGCAAGTGTAGTTAAAGCCCCAAAGAAAACAGGTAGCCCAACTGCAACCTAGAGGTATTACCCACTGTCACCTCGATAACCACCTCTCTGCACTTCCAGTTGGCTCTTCTCCAACTCGAGGGGGGATTCCCTAGATAAGATTGCTAAGTTATGGCAAATGAAGGCACAAGGTGATTTTGGAAGAGATAGCCTTAGCAAAACTTGGAGTATCTTGTTGTAGTATTAATGATGGAAGGGTTTTGAATACTGGTACCAATCCCCAGGGCAATGGAGTCAAGGAAACAAGACCAATGAAGAGGATAGTTCTTGAAGAGGTTAAGGAGAATTAGATACCTTGTGGTGCCAACCAATAAATCGTAACATGTTACGACATGAATCATGGAAATCACTAGGATCTCCCTTGCGATGCCAACTCAAAACTATGTTAATTAGAGTGTGCCCAAAAGACGCCCAGAACAATGTAACATTCATGCATAAAACAACAAGGGACAGAGGAGAATCTTCACTCACAATCCTTCCAATGTGACAATACCAGTGTTGAAAAACTCGCCGAAACATCGGTGACTTTTTAAAAAATTGTGACTTTTTCCCAAAGACGAAAAAATTGGTGGGTAAAAATAGTGACAGCGCGACTTTTTGGTAAAATTTGCAGGTTGATGGAAAAAATCACCCAGGACACCCAATTCGCATTTTAAGAGGGGGAAAGTGACTTTTTTTTGGTCATTTGCTTGATCAGATTGTTGGAGAAGGAGTGAGAAGGGCAGGAGGAGACCATCAACCACTTTGGAGGCATCCAAACACCATCAATCATCACCGTTAAGAATTTTTGTGGAGCAAGGGTTCAATAATCAAAACATTTGCCAATCAACCAATTGAATCTTCCTCTCATAGGTATGTAGTGTTTCTTCTATCCTTTCCATGGTTTTTTTTTGCATGTTTGCTTGCATATTTTCTTGCCTATCTTCCTCTATTTTTTTTCCATTTTGTCATAGATTTCCATGTCCATAAATATTAAAAATAGTCACAATGTAAGGGGGTTTTAGAATGGAATAGCAGGCTTGTTTCTTAGATCTTTAACCACCCTCTTGTTCTCATTTTTCATGGCTAAAAATATAAATTTAGAGGTCTGACTTTTTAAGCCAAACTGTTGCATTTTTTTTCAAAAGGGGTTTAATGTTTTTTTTTGTGTTTTTGTGCCCTAGGGTTGCATTTTGAGACTATCATTCCATTTGCCAAAATGCCAAAGCCATTGGACCCATTTTGGCAGTATGGTGAGCCAGAGGATGGAACAAATAGGCAAAATTTGAGTTGGAAATTATGTGGGCATCGCATGTCGGTAGGGGTTAACAGGTTGAAATAGGGGTTAACAGGTTGAAATACCATCTAGCTAAACTCCCTGGGAATGATGTTGGCCTTTGTACAGCAGTGACTCCGGATGTCATGAGAGTTTCTCATGACTCAATCCATGAAAAAAATAGAAAGAAGGATTAGATCGCAGCAAACAAAGTTGAGCTTGCAACTTTTGGCCTAGCAAGAAGTGCAGGGGCATCACTATCTAACACTATCGGTGAGGGTAGTGGTGTTGAAATATTGTAACTTCAAAGAATATTCTATTTGTACTTTGTTATTATTCATCCGGAGATGTTTTATTCCTCCGTCGGGATGTTATTATTATGTAAAGTCGTTGAGGTAAATCCTCCCATGTAAGTCGGGAAAATAGATGCCCTTTGAGTCAATTGTAGTGGGGTGTTTAAGTCCCCTAGAGGAGTCGGCCCAATCAACATTAAGTTGAGTGGTTAAGTTGTTGGGGTTGACCTAGTTAGGGAAAAATTCAAGTGAAAGATAAAGTATAAATAGAGGTGTTGTGTTCCTCATTTAACACACACTCACTCACTTGTGAACTCGCATAGGAGAGAGAGAGATCTGCGAAGGAATAGAAGGAGCTCTTGTTTGGGGATTCATCTTTGTACTTTTGATCATCTATATTGAGGAAGTTTTGTTAGGTTTTCTACCCCATGAGGGTTTCCCAGGATAAATTGTGTCTCTTGTGTTTATGATGTGCTTGTTGTTCTTTCAGTGATGCTGTATATGCTATTGTTGTGAAATTGAATTGAATACTGACGTTATCTATCTTAGCATATTGAATCTTAACATGATATCAGAGCTATCTTGAAGGAAGGCAATGTATGGCACTTACAACACTTGTTTCACTTGCGACAATTTGAAAGTTAGGGTTTTGTATAGCAAAACCTAGTCATCGTGGAACTTTCACTATAAATCAATTTTGGCAAAGGTTCAGGATTTGAAACTTGGACAAGCCGAAGATGAAATTTTCCTATACCTTGTGTCCGAGTTTCAACCTCAGATTCGTTGTATTTTTTGAGATATGATCCGTTCAAGTTAGGGTTTCTTCCTCTTCCAGAATGAAGCCCTAAACAGGTGACCTAGGTAAAAAGGTCATATCTCGGGCTAGGAAGCTCCAGATGGAATTCCGTAAAAAGTGACAGTTAGGGCACGGACTATAGTTTTACAGGTCCAAGTTTCAGAGGCCGAAGTTGAAACAGGGGCACGTGGCACTCCGTACAAGTTCGCTATGATGTTTCATCCCTTAAACAGGTCATGTTGGGAAACGAAGCATATCTCTCTGATGGAGAATCCAATGAAGCTCAAACCTGTGGTGTTGGAAAGATGACAGGTCAAGCTACCACAGGCCAAAGTTTCAGACCCTGCAGATCCGAAATTTCAAAGATGCACCAGAAACAACACGGCACATCTGAAATGACTCAACGGAGGAAATCAAAGAAGAGGAGGAAGAAGCTCTCACTTAGGGTTTTCAGTTTTTTGGTATGGCATGACCTCATACAATGTTGGAGACACCTGATGCAACATTGGAAACTTTGAAAATGGACTTGGAATCCATTCATCATAGATATTAATCCTCCATCAAAATCTTGTGGGAGGAAGGAGATTGAAAATTAAGGTTTCCAAGTAAGAAGAAACCCTAGCAAAGTTGGAAGACTCATAGGGCAGCAATGAAGGAGGTTTAAATGGCACTAATATTTTATCATCCTAGCACCATGAACCTATATAAGATGTTTACAAGTGATCTACATTATATGGTTAGGGTTTTGCCATTATAGAGAAGACTACAAGCAATCTCGACAGGTATGACTTAAGGAGATATAGGTATGTTTGGAAATTTGTTTCATGATTAAATTCATGATATGTTTGTCTTCATATTATTGAGGTTAGTACAATCATGATTAATTTTAGATTGTCTGATAACCTTAGTAAAAGTATGAATGCATGTGAATAATAGAAGACATATATTAGATTAGGGTTATGACACTTATGATTGTAGTAATGCACTTGTGGTGTTGTATGAGGATGATGTTGTCTGCTAACATGAAAGGTACATCAAGAAAGACAAATCCATATGACCATGATGACATGAAGACAAAGACTCATCCATAGTCATTGATCACATAGAAGCTCTACTTACAAGGTATGTATAATTTGGTTCTACAATGCTTAACTTATGAGATATGCAGGTTACTAGCACAAGGTCTCTAAATCATTGAAGAGAACAAAGAAGACATTGTTTGGGTATGTTAGACATAACTAGCAAGCATGATAATCCAGGTATGTTTTCCTATATCAAGTTAGAATCCTACTTTGTGTTAGGATCTTAGATAAGTATAACTGTGTATGAAATGATCATGACCATACATGCTTAAGATTATTTAGAATCATAATGTTTTGATAGTATTAAGATTATACTAATGAATGTATGATTATGTATGAGATCTTGAGGAAGACACAATGATGAAACTAGTACACACTTAAGCATGCATAGTGGTACAGAATGGATAGAAGTTCAAAGACATATAATCATGATGCTATCATAAAGGGGAAATAGAGATCAAGAGGGAGGCAACCACACAAACATAAAAGATAAGTATTTGAGTTGTTATTTGAATTACTTCTTGAATCTTTGAATAGTTAATGATATTTGTATGCATATTTGTATTCCTAGAATATATCATGCATAGTGTAAGCATTCATATAGCATTGAACAGTATACTACTAATATGCATATGATGGGTAAGTTGGACAAACATTCCATTGTTGTTTGTCTAGAATGAAACCTCTTTGCTAACATGTTGGGAGTTGTGCACACTCTTGATAGTATGTTTTGGTAGAGATGGAAGGCATCTAGATAGCCACTGTATGCATACGGGATATGGAATAGTGTTGTGCCAAAGTATTGGTCAAGATAGTTGCAGAATTATGAGAATCATATTAGTATGCATAATAGGTTATCATTGAAATATCAACATGATTTGATGATTATGAAGTGTCACTAATCATGTAATTGAATTTGATTTGTAGGAAAGATCATGTGCTATGATCTACAAAAGAAGGATGATGAACACCTGTTCCAAAGAACAAGTGATGGATGTTCAACAAGAAGACTTACAAATCAAACGTACTATAGAAGGCTCGTGGCTAGAGGATTCTCTTAGAAAGAGGGAGAGGATCATGACGAGATGTTTGCTCCAGGTGGTTAGACACACTTCCAGAGATAGATTACATCCATGGATGACAAGACCATTCTCTTGAAATTGAAGAAGAAGTACATATCGAGCAAACTCCCAGGATTCGATAGAGAATCACATGATTGAAGAAGGCTTTGTACGGGTTCATCAGGTACCCAGGATCTATAGTCAATTGAGGAGCTTGATGATCACCACAGGTAATTCAGATTTCAACCTTTGCTACAAGGTTGAAGATGGTTTCTATATACAGATGACATGCTTCTCTCAGATGGAAGCAAGAAGGAACTCACCATAGAGTTCGAGTGATCTTGAGGCTCATATCAGCAGAACCATCTGACGGGAGATGGCACGGATAGATATGCAGAAGATCACTCAATGCAGAGTGTGAATGATGTTCAGTCACAGAAGGAGGACAATACTCAAATGTAGAAGACTCCACTTCAGAGGGAGTAGATCTCAGAGTTAAAGAATCTTTGCATGATTCTTGTGATTAGATATGTGGCTGAGATCAGATGAGATTTTTCCTTAGCCAAGGAAAATGTGAAGTAGAGATCTGGGATGATGGACTGTGGTTTCTACAGTTTACAGACAGATGATTGGTTCGTTGATGTATTTAATGAATACCAGGCCAGATATATGCTTTGCTGTGAACACCCTGAGTCAGTATCTAGTTGAGCCTAGATGTGTTCACCTAGTAGCTGCAAAGCATGTGATGAGGTACCTGAGAGGTACGATAGACTTTGGTATATACCATATGGAGATCATGACTTCAGACTGTATGGTCATACAGATGCAGATTGGGCTGGAAGTGTCTCAGACAGAAAGAGCACATCGGGTGGATGTTATTGTCTATGATCTGCTATGATCTCATGGTTTAGCAAGAAGCAGTCCAGTGTGGCTCTCAGCACAGCTGAAGCGGAATATATAGAAGCTTGCTCTGCTAGTTTTGAAGCCATATGGCTTCGGAAGCTGTTGTCAAGACTATTTGACTTAGAGATGGACTCCACTGTGATCTTGTGTGACAACCAGAGTTGTATCAAGATGACGGAGAATCCAGTGTTCCATGATAAGTCAAAGCACATAGAGATCCGATATTTCTATATACGGGATATGGTGCAGGAAGGAGCTATAAAGCTTGAGTATGTGAGCACTAATGAGCAAGTTGTTGATGTATTGACCAAACCTCTGTCTCGAGTAAAGTTTGAGTATTTCCGAGACAAGCTTGCTATAGTTCAAAAGGACCCTCCTCAAAACGGGGAGTGATATGGTCGATGATGATATTTGGATCGACGATGAGGTCGATGATGAAGATACCTATATCGATGATGAAGGATACCTGTATCGATGATGAAGGATACCTGTATCGATGATGAGGATACCTGTAGCGATGATGAGGATACCTATATCAATGATGAGTATACTTGTACTGACGATGAGGTCGATGATGAGGATACCTGTACCGACGATGAGGTCGATGTGTGGTCCTTAGACTTTGTCTAAGTGGACGAGTGGATTGCATCATCCTTGGACGTTAGTCTTAAATGGATCCGAAGACCTATGTCTTCGAAAAGTGGTCCTTAGACTTTGTCTAAGTGGACAAGTGGATTGTATCATCCCTGGACTTTAGTCCTAAATGGATCCATAGACCTGTGTCTTCGAGAAGTGGTCCTTAGACTTTGTCTAAGTGGAGGAGTGGATTGTATCATCCCTGGACTTTAGTCCTAAATGGATCCAGAGACCTGTTTCTTTGAGAAGTGGTCCTTAGACTTTGTCTAAGTGGACGAGTGGATTTTATCATCCCTGGACTTTAGTCCTAAATGGATCTGGAGACCTGTGTCTTCGAGAAGTGGTCCTTCGACTTTGTCTAAGTTGACGAGTGGATTGCATCATCCCTGGACTTTAGTCCTAAATGGATCCGGAGACCTGTGTCTTCGAGAAGTGGTCCTTAGACTTTGTCTAAGTTGACAAGTGGATTGCATCGTCCCTATACATGATATGGTGTCTTAAATTGATAGGGATTGATCATCCCGTAAGTGGATCAGGATTGCATCATCCTTGGCTTTATGTCCTAAAGAGATCGGGATTAACTATCCTGTAAGTGGTTCCGGATTGTATCATCCATGGCTTTATGTCCTAAAGAGATCGGGATTAACCATCCTGTAAGTGGTTCTGGATTGTATCATCCATGGCTTTATGTCCTAAAGAGATCGGGATTAACCATCCTGTAAGTGGTTCCGGATTGTATCATCCATGGCTTCATGTCCTAAAGAGATCGGGATTAACCATGCTGTAAGTGGTTTTGGATTGTATCTTCCGTGGCTTTATGTCCTAAAGAGATCGGGATTAACCATCCTATAAGTGGTTCTAGATTGTATCATCTGTGGCTTTATGTCCTAAAGAGATAGGGATTGACCATCCTGTAAGTATGTCTAGATTGCATCATCTGTGGCTTTATGTCCTAAATTGATAGGGATTGATCATCCCGTAAATGGATCAGGATTGCATCGTCCTTGGCTTTATGTCCTAAATTGATAGGGATTAACCATCCCGTAATTGGATCATGTGTGTTGTAGATTATGATGTTGTTGATCAAGAGATCCAAACGATGAGGCTGTTGATCGGAAGATCCAGATGTTGATGCTGTTGATCAAGAGATGCAGACGATGATGATGTTGATCGGAATATCCAGATGATGTTGTTGATCGAGAGATCCAGATGATGATGCTGTTGATCGAGAGATCCAGATGATGCTATTGATCGGGAGATCCAGATGAAGATGTTGTTGATCGAGAGATCCAGATGATGTCGTTGATCGGGAGATCCAAATGATGTTGTTGCTGTAGCTGATCGAGTGATCGAGTGCTGCAGAAGATGAAGACTCAGTACTGAATATGTTGATGTTCCAGTATTGAAGATATTGAAGATGTTCCAGTAGTTGTTTGAGTTACTGATGATGATTGAAGAAAACTTCCAATGATTTATAGATGTATCACTGTGATGTAGTTGATATCTCCTTGCTCCTGCAAATGTTGTTAGAATATCCCCGTGTTTTTGTCATGGTATGCTTATCTCAGTGGACCCCGCTTTCCCGAGTCATCCGAAAGGTCGCATGATCTTTATCCTTGTCATCCCTCATCCTTCACCGTGTATTCCACATCACCCAAAGTCAGCTAGGTGGTCAAGTCTATAGGTTGTACATAGCAGTTGAGTCTTTTGGATGTGGTGGGCCCACCTCACCTGGGGCCTTGTATTTTTCCGAGATTTAATGCAATTTTTTATCACCGTATTATTGTCATATTGTTTAGTAATGTACTAACTTGTATAAGGAAGCCTTTCACTTCATGATTGCATACAAGTATTCAGCTAGCACCATTGTCGACCAAATTTGACTTAGTCAAACTAGGTTGACCAGGACAAAAATGGGCCCGAAAAAATGTTGCGACCGGAATTTCGATTTTGGTCAATTATTATCTACAGGGGACCCATATGAGCTTCCAAGTGATAGAATGCAAAAAGATCGAGGCGTTTGTGAGATTTTTAATTATCATTGGTCATTAATGACCTGTTTTAATTAAAAATCATGGATTTTGGGCAAATATGCCTAAGTGATGGATCGGGGTCGTTCGAGTGGTCATTCCTACTATTTTTGGGGTCCACGATCACATTGCAGCAGACGGTTCGGAAATCCGGGCACTTTAGGTGGGTCAAAAGCCCAAATTACATCTTCAACAATATAAACCAGCAATAAAATACATAGCAAAATCAAAAATTGACAAAGGCAACTATAGCAAAGGGCAAAAAAATTAATGGTTGGCTAATTCAAGGGTGATTTCTAAGGTAATGTTGGTATGTTTGGACTTCATATTTGCGGTTGTGGGTCCCTCCATTGGACCAACTCTTCATGTGGGACGAATTGCCCATGGGGGGCGTTTTTCCCCACTTGGGGAAGTTCGATTTCCTTGTTGTATTGATGTGGGACCTTGGTTGTTGATGTTAGGGGGATAAAACACCCTATAGGCACCCCCTAACACTTATTTCACATGTTGTATGGGCCCTACAAGGGATCCCCTCTCCAATAGTGCGCTATCCTTGGGCAATTCACACCCCCACTTGGTCTCTCTCCACCATTCGATTTGCTTGATGGTGGATTGATCCTAGCCCTCTATTTTGGGGGGAAATAGGTTTTGAGAGTGGCCTTTCTCTATAAGAGAAGGCACTCACTCCATTGTTGCCTCTCTTGGCATTTTTGTAAACTTGTGACTTGTGAATAGAGGAGTCTTTCTTTCGATCTTCTTGTGTACATGGTGATTAAGTGTTTAGATGATGACTCTTAGCTTGTTGATGATGAATTGTTGAGTGTTTGTGCGCTATTCCCATCCATTTCCTTGGCCAAACGAATTGCAGGTGAACTGACCACTTGAAGGGGGACGCAGCCATTGAGCCTGACAGCTCCACGTTGCTCTTTCTCTTCGGGATTTCAACAAAAAGGAGTAAAACTTACTTAGTATTTTATTTCCTTTCATCATTTGTCATTTATTTGCTGATTTCACCTTGTTATTTGCCATAGTTTCTGACTCATATCTCTCTCTGGCAGGTACATGGGCGCACTTGGTCAACTGGTTGCTCCAAACGTTGAAGGAAAACGCTCAGCTGCTCAATACTTGGACTTCAGAATTTGTGTTCATTATCAAGCTCTTCTTCTCCATTGTTTCAGGTAGGCAATCTCTGCTTGTTTCTCTAGTTTCCATTTCCATTGTGAATGCTAGGCTGCAAAACATTAAAGAAAACCCTAAAAATTGAAAACTAAATTTCTCACCGTTAAAACCTTATTTTTATTACAAACCCACTTATTATTTGTTCCTAAAAGCCTATATCTCAAGTTTGGTACAATTCCGACTCCATCTACCCATAGTTTAGGCACTGGTCTACTTAGCAAAAACGCCCACCTGGGGCGTTTTTCTCTTCTACTTGCTTGGGTCAGTTAGGGGTTCTGGGTACTTTTGATTCGTGTTTAAAACGTCATTTTACCTTTGAAAATCAAGTTTCATTGGCTGGAAGTGATTATAAACGCCAATTTTTAGCTGCCCTAGATCCATTTGACTCATTTATTAACCACTGTCTTGGGCAGTTTCACTTCACTTCTTGCTGATCTACATTTCTTTTCTAGTAAATCAGCTAGTAATCAAATTATAATTGCTAGAAGATGTGTTTCAATCATTTGATTTACTGCTGCCATGCTTGAGTAGTCATAGTGAGCCTCATTCCCCATAGGTAGATTTGTTCAATCACCCTTCTAGTCAATTTCCATTTTCTGATTTAGTTTCCAGCCTTCTAATCTTTAAAGAATTCATCATTAAACACTCATAATCAGATCTGAGATCATTTCATTCGGTCTATCTTCCTATCCAGAGTCTCGATTTCATTAGGCTGGAAGAAATCTCACAATTAGGCATTCATCTTGTGTCTTGCTTTGCTAATATTTTGGTTTAGGTGTCTGATTGTTGAGACTCAACCATCACTGGTTGAGTGGGGTTTCCCCCCTGACTTAGCTACGTGCCTCGTCTAAAGTGACAATAGCCTTGTCCGGTGTGACTTCCGTTCCTTGAACGGAGGACCTGGCTATTGCCGGTTACACCTTCTTAGTTGTTCACCTCTCCCATCCCTGTTGGCACACCTACTACCAAACAGCTAGAGTTTGTGTGATAACAACTATTATGCGAGTTGATAGATGGGTTCATCCAGGATATTGGGGTGCACAATTTTGTGCAATTTATTACAGATAATGCAGCTAATTGTGTGGTTGTTGGAAGGATGCTTATGGAGAGGCACCCCACTTTGTTTTGGACTCCATGCACTGCTCATTGTATTGATTTGATGTTGGAGGATATGGGGAAAATTCACTTCATCAAGATGGTGATTGATCAAGCTAGGAGCATCCCCAAATTCATTTACAACCATGCTTTTGTTCTCAACCTCATGAGGGGGCACACCAAAAACGGGGAGTTGAAGCGTCCCACAATCACGCATTTTGCCACCACCTTCATTACTCTGCAGTCTTTGCTTCAATGTCAGTTTGAGTTGAAGCAAATGTTTTGTTTGTGATGAGTGGCGTGATTGTGCTTACAGCAGGAGAGAGGATGAGAGAACCATTGCCAAGTTGGTGTACACTGACTCCTTCTGGGAAGGAGTGGAGGAAGTGTGCTCAGTGAGTGAACCTTTGGTAAGGGTTCCAAGACTTGTTGATGGTGATAAGCTCGCAATGGGCTATTTGTATGAGGCCATGGATAGGGCCAAAGAGGCCATCCAGAATTATTATGTGGGCAAGGGTACCCTGGGGCACAACAGGCACGTGTTATTATGGGAGATGATTGATAATTGATAGATTGGGATGCTCCATCAACCCATTCATGCAGCAGCACTCTTCTTCAACCCCCATTTTCCGACAAATGCAATTTTGATTTTCTATGCAATTGTCATTTCTATGCTTCTTGTTTAGGCCATTGGAAAATGTGTTACCACCTCATTGGAGAAAGATGTCTTATGTTAATCTCTATGTCATCCTTTATTGCATATTTCTTTATACTAGAGTTATGTATTGTATCTTTACCTTCATTCGGATTGTGTAACCATAAACCCCCATTTATGCACCCCAAGAGCTAGAAAGGAAGTCGATATTTTATTCAATCCCTTCCCTTGTAAACCTCGATACATCTTCAATTCCATCAAGTAGGGTTTGGGTTAGCAGCTGCAATTCTTCCCTCTTGGTGACCTACATAGCAAGGCCCTCTTAGTTGGTGATCCTTTTACTCCATTTGCCCTTAATTGGATTGGAACTAGTCCTTGGAGTGATCCCCTTTATTCTCCCATCATATATTTTTTCTATGCTACATAAGACACATTTTGCTAGAGTTACTCTTCATTTCACCCTGCACTCATTTCCTATCGCTCTAGTAATCCTAATTTAGGGAATCGCCCCTTAAGTTGGAGAAGAGCCAACCAAAAGTATGAAAGGGAATTGGTGTGGTGGGATTGGCCTCTTCCTTTTGGTTCCCCTTGGCTAGCTTGTTTCTTTGGGACTTTAATCATACATGCTAGTTTGGGAGGTAACACAGTGACCATCAAAAATCTGAATAGATTATATAATTAATATTGTATTATGAACTCTGTTGGAAATAGTGCAACTTCGGAAGTTATTCTTATTGTATTTTATTTTATTATTGTTGTACCTCCTACGGGAGAAGATACCGATGTATTTGACCATGTAAACCCTTGAAAGAATCAATGTAAACCTTGGGGTGAAAACACATAAATAAAATAATTATTAAATGTATTTTATCTTCCCCCAAGACAAGTCGGCCCTGTTAGTTAGACAAGTCGGCCCAGTTAGGGAAAAAGGTCAGTTTTCATGTGTATAAATATAGATGACAATTGCCTCATTTGGTCACTCACTTCACTTATGCAAGGTAGTCGGGTTTTCTCGGAATTGATCATCACTATATGCAAGGTAGCTGGGTTTTCTCCATGTTGGGTCTCCCAGGATAAAATTCTTATGTTCATTATTTTTGTGCTTGGTTATTCTTCTAGTGATCCTATTGTTTATTTGCACTTAATTATATTGCTATAATTGTATGAAATCTAACATGGTTTCAAAGCAATACTAGAAGAAGCCATTGTCGGAAGCTAGGGTTTCACATTCTGGGGCCTTCCCTCGTCACTTTGGCTGAAAAAGAGCATTGGAAGCTTCGCCCTAGAGAAGGCGCATCTTTTGGTGAAGGAATTTTCAATTCTAAAAAGTTTCATTTTTTGACCTCATTCTGTAGCGCTGCAGCAGAAATTAGGTTTTCAAGTTTTGTGCTGCTTATTCCACATAATTGGTCCGATCTTACATTCTCTCAACTCGCCTTGATAGGGCGCTTCTATCTGTGGAGTCAGTTTCTCAAGAATCCAAACTTCGTTTTTGACCTAGCTCCTACAAGGGTTTCTACTCCAGATCTGCAATCAAGATGATTGGAATGAAGGTTGAAGATCGTCTGGATGGGGCTTCCAATTTCATCTCTTGGAAGTCTAGAGTTCTTCTCATATTAGAAGAAAATGATCTCTTGAAGTTTGTCAATGAAAAGGTTCTAGAACCAAAAGCTGAAGAAGACAAGTCTCATTGGAGGAAGAATGATGCCAGAGCAAGAAGAATCTTGTTGGACTTAGTCAAGGATCATTTGGTTCCTCAAATATCACAAAAGAAGACAGCTAGGTAAATGGTCAAAACCCTAAAGAAGCTATTTGAGCATAGTAGCATCAATGTGACTCACATTGAGGAACCAATTATCGAATATGAAGATGTCCAAGTCATAATCGATTGCATCATACTTCATGAGAATCACAGAACTAAGGGACAAGCTAAGTTCTAGCGGAGAAACCCTCAATGATAAGGAACTTGTCATTACTACTCTAAATGGTCTTCCACCATCTTGGGAGTCATTTATTCAAAGTATCAGTGGACGAACCAAGTTGCCCAAATTTGACAGGTTATGGGAAGATTGCACTCAGGAAGAGACGAGGATTGCAGCAAGACAGAAACTTCATGCCACTCAACCTGAGTAGAATCAAGCATTCATGGCCCATGCCAAGAAAGGCAAGGGAAAAGGAAGAAAGTTTCATAATCACAAGAACCAAGGTAGGACATCAAGCCCTACTCCGGATCAAAAAAAAGACGGATCTCTCACATATACAATACTTCAGATGCATGACCTATGGTCATTATGCCAGCAATTGTCCAAACTCAAACAAAAGGAAGCATGAAGCCTCAACTGCTGCTGTAGAAGAAGGCCATCATCATAAGAAGCAAAGGAATGAAAATCGAACAGAATTCTTCTTCATATCAGCTTTATCGGGTACTGTTCCCACCATTAGTGATACATGGGTCATAGATAGTGGTGCTTCTAGACATATGACTGGTTATAAAGATAACTTATCAAAAATAGTTGAGAAAGAATCCCATCTCCGTGTTGTACTTGGGGATGATGCAAATTACACTGTGAAGGGATCTAGGGCTACCTCCCTTCAGTTAGAGTCTAGTGACACATTACACTTGAGTGATGTGCTTTATGTACCTGGCATGAAAAGAAATTTTGTCTCCATATTTGCTTTGGAGCACAAAGGATATAAAGTTGCATTTTTAGATGGGAAAGTTCTTGCTTGGCACAAGAACTCAAGCATGAACATAGCAAAAGTAATTGGTGTAAGAGAGGAGAGCTTGTACCGATTGAGCACTCCACTAGCTCAAGCACTAGTTCATGATTCTACCAGCATGAGTGAGCTATGGCACATAAGACTAGCTCATCTAAACTATAAAGCTCTTCCAACATGAAGGAATATTGTGACACGTCTATCGGTGCTTCATGTAGACAATGATCGAATATGTAGAGGATGTGCACTTGGCAAGGATGCCAAGGGATCCTTCCCGAATAGTGAGAGCAAATCTAAAGGAATTTTGGATCTTGTACACTCTGACTTGTGCGGACCCATGACTGTTGCTTCACTGGGTGACTATAATTATTATGTAACATTTATTGATGAATACTCACAGAAGACTTGGATATATTTTCTCAAGACCAAGGAATCTAAGTGCTCAGCAAATTCAAAAAATTCAAAGCACAAGTCGAGAATTTGTCAGGAAAGAGGATTAAGATCTTGAGATAAAATAATGGTGGAGAATATATCTCTACATATTCAATGATTTCTGCAAGGAAGCAGGAATTAAGAGGGAGCTCACAGTTCCCTACAACCCTCAACAAAATGGGGTTGTCAAAAGAAAGAATAGAACAATTGTGGAGGCATCCAAAGCCATGATACATGACCAGAGTCTACCAATGTTCTTGTGGGCAGAACCATCTAGAACAGCTATCTATGTACAAAACTGATGCCCTCATAAAATCTTGAAGAATATGACTCTGGAAAAAGCTTTCACAGGAGTGAAACCAGAAGTGGGTCACCTTCGTATCTTTAGTTTCCCAGTCTACGTTCATGTGCCCAAGGAGAAGAGGACGAAGTTAGAACCCTCAGGCAAGAAGGGAACTTTCGTGGGATACAGTGAGTCTTCCAAGACCTACAGAATTTACATTCCAGGATCGAGGCAGATTGAAGCCAGCAGGGATATATCCTTTGAAGAAGAGATGGCTATCAGGAAAGGCAAAGGATCTGATATAGAGATCGATGATGAGGAGATGCTAGACCCAAAGGAGATGAGATCATCTCCCCCTCCAGTAGCTCAGAGGGAGTCAACGGAGAAAGATGAATCGATCGATCCCATTGATCCAGTTGAGCCAATTGATGCCCCCACAGATATTGCAGTAAGCCGGAGGAGGCCTAGATGGGCACAACAGGCATTGTAGGATGCAGAGGGGCATGAAGCTACACATGGTAATTTTCGAGAAAGTAAGAGACCTCAAAGGTTCTCGAGTTATGTAGCATTGATGAGTCACATCATTGACTCAGAACCTACCACCTATGAAGAGGCCTCCAGACACCAAGTATGGCAGGATGCCATGATGGAAGAATATCAATCCATCATGAAGAATGATGTGTGGGAGGTTGTGCCGAGACCTGAGGCGAAGTCAGTAGTGACTTCCAAGTGGCTTTACAAAATCAAGCATGGAGTAGATGGTAGTGTTGAAAAACACAAGGCTAGATTTGTTGCCAGAGATTCTCTCAGAAAGAGAGAGTTGATTATGATGAGACATTTGCTTCTGTGGCTCGTTATACTTCCATCAAGACGATCATTGCAATTGTTTCAATTATGGGATGGAAGTTGCGTCAGATCGATGTCAAGACCGCCTTCCTCAATGGTGTTATCGAGGATGAATTTTATATTGAACAACCAAAAGGGTTTGTTGTTCATGGAAAGGAGTCTCACGTATGTAGGATCAAGAAGGACCTATATGGACTCAAGCAAGCACCTCGTGCTTGGTATGGACGGATAGACAGATACTTGGAGAGCTTGGGATTCACTAAGAGTGATGCAGACCCCAACCTTTACTACAAGGTTGTGGATGATGAGCCACTGATTTTGGTGCTTTATGTTGATGATATGTTTCTCACTGGGAATGAGAAATTTATTGTATGGTGTAAGAAAAAGCTTGCCTCTGAATTTGAAATGAAGGATCTTGGATTGATACATTACTTCTTGGGATTAGAAGTATGGCAGAGGCAGAAGTAGATTTTTCTAAGTAAAGGAAAATACACCAATGATATTCTGAAGAGATTCGGAATGTTGGATTGCAAGTCCATGGCCACACCGATGGATGCAAATCTGAAGAAGCTGAGGGACTCTGCTTCAGATTCAGATTTGATTGATCCCACTATGTATCGCCAACTGATTGGATCTTTGTTGTACCTGATGAACACCAGACCAGATATATGTTTTGCTGTGAATGCTCTCAGCCAGTTCATGTGCGAACCGAGATAGATTCACTGGGTTGTTGCAAAACATGTGCTCAGGTACTTGCATGGCACTATGGGATATGGCCTGAGATATGCTTCAGAATGTGACTTGAGATTGCAGGGATTTTCAGACTCAAATTGGATCGGATGTGCTGCAGATAGGAAGAGCACTTCTGGGTGTTGCTTCAGCTTGGGTTCTGCAGTAATTTCTTGGTGCAGCAGGAAGCAGACCTCAGTAGCACTTAGCACTACAGAGGCCAAGTATATGGCAGCTAGTACAGCAAGTCAGGAAGCTGTATGGCTTCGGGAACTCCTTGCGGGATTGTTTGGCTAGATTTCCAGAGCCAACTATGATTCACTGTGATAACCAGAGTTGTGTGCAGATGTCAATGAATCCCGTATTCCATGACAAGTCGAAGCATATAGAGATTTGGTATCACTACATTCATGATATGGTACAGAAAGGCGCGGTCGAGTTACAGTATGTTCCGATAGATGACCAGACTGCAGATGTTCTTACCAAGCCTCTTCCCAAGATAAAGTTTGAATACTTTCGTGGAAGACTTCGAGTGGAAGAGAACGTGTCCCTCCTTAAGAGGGAAAGATGATACAGAGACGAAAATTTACCTTGCTTCTACACAGGTACCTCTGCTTGTCCAAGTTCTCAGCCAGGCATGGGAGGATCCCATCAGCAGTAGAGACAGACAGGTAGAAGATGGTCGTGTGAAGCTTATGGGAAATCTCTCGGACATTCAGGTTGGATGGAGAGGCCACTGCATTCTCTAGATCACTCTAGGATAGAGTGAGGAGATCTCTCAAACATCCTAATAGGATGGAGAGGCTAGCGCACTCTCCCGAACACTCGGTTGAGTGGGGAGATCTCTCAGACATCATAGGACATGATGGAGAGATTTAATGATGCTCCGGTTCACTCTGAAAAGAGTGAGGAGATCTCTCAGACATCCTGAGATGGGATGGAGAGGCTGGTGGACACTGGCGCACACTAGTACTCTTGGACTCACCGAAGGACTAGTTGAGTTTGTGCATGTTCCCCCAAGGACTGGGCTGAGCAGATGCACATTATGTTGATTCTCGATGGACCGGGATGTGATGATGCTTGCTGGACTCTCCAATGGACTGTGTACAGTTGTTGAGCTGATGGATCCACAGATGGACTGCATGGAGCAGGTGCATGATGGCACTTCTCGAAGGACTGAGACTATGTTGACAACCTTCAGTATATATAGAGATCATCGAGACAGATGTGATGTCAGATGAGATCCAGATGATCGTGATGCTGATGATGAACATGTCTGAAGAATACCTTCCTTGTTGAGAGGGAGTGTTTCCAGCTAAGTTGTACTTAGTTGGATTATCAAGCGAGTGGGAAAAGTTGAACATGTCAATGTTCATTTTCGATGATTTGATGTCCAGCAGGCCTTTTAAAGGCCCCCTTTTTTTTAAAAAAAACCACGTGTCCTTGGCCCTGCGGGGTTTATAATAAAATGTACTAGCATGGTGTTTTGTAAAGGACTTGGTTCCCTAGGACTTTTTGGCTAAGTCAGGTATTCCAAGGAATTTTTTCACCTATTAATTATGTCTTGCACTAGTGCATAACATAATTTTTGGGTTTTTCTCTTGCTCCTCCAAAGCTGGAATGCCTGAGGAGGTTAACGGGCCTTAGGGGATTGTTAAAGTCCATGAGTCAATGTATATGAACATGCTAGACATTGTTTTTGAGTCATATGGACATGTGTTAAGTCCCCCTAGGTTGTTTTTTTTTAATTTTCGGCGAGAAGTGTTTTTTTCCGTAAATGAGCCATTTTTTAATGGTTTCATTAAAAAATATTATAAATGGCATAAAAATGTCATCTAGGGGTCTTTTTTGTCTTAGGGGTGCCCGTTTTCCAACTCTGAGCACCCCCTTAACCCCTAAACCCACTTTTTCTAATGTTTGGGTGTTTAATTTTTCATTTATGCTCAAAAAACCCAAAAAAATCAAAAAAGTCATAAAAAAATGCAAAAAATGAGAAATATGACTTAAAAAAATATTAATTTTTTGGAGTTATTGAAGGTCTGATTTCGACCAGCATGTTTTAAGGAGCAGTTTGGGTTGTTTCTCTTGTCATAGGGGCAGCCCAATTGATGGGAATAACTCCCCACCTTCACCTTGGGTGCATTTCCCCAAACATGGGCACATTTGCTAGGATGGAGAGCCCACGATTTGGGCTGCCTTGCAGCTGGTTTAGTGTTGGCTGCGTGGGCTGCACATGGGCAGCATGGAATGAGGAGTAGCAGCCCCCTTTGCTCCATGAATCGTGCCACCACTCCCCCACTCCTCTCCTTGACATGGGCACACTCCCTCTTGGGGTTTTCTATAAATTGTGAGCTCTTCTCCTTTGTTGCTAGTTGGAGAATGAGGAGGAATGCTATTGTAATCTTGTTCTATCTTTGAGTTAATAAAAGAAGACTTTGGAGGTCAGTTTGTGTTGGGCCATTGATGAGTGGATGTACCACCTTATGTATTGTCAAGGTAACTTGTGCATAGGCTTCAATTTTCATAGATATTTTGATCTCATTGGAAAGATTGTTACCAATTTATGAGATAGGCTGTTCCAATTCGTTTATTGAAGTAGTTTATTGGTATATGCTTGTTAAGAGATTATGATTGTATTTCTCATTTGTTTATGGATATACAATACTGATTTCTTGTGAGTGTATGTCTACATTTGATCCGTGTTGGTGAAGTTTGTGATGTGCAGGTGGCCTTAAGCGGAAAAAGGGGTGATCTTGTTTGTTTCTCTCTTTTTCTAATCTTTGTTTTGCAGGTGTAGTCCCTCAGTATCACACAAAGTCAAAACTCCAAAGTTTTCAGTCTAAAAAAAATCATTTCTTCTTCATCTCTTTCTCTCATAAATTTAAAAGTTTTTCTTTGGTTAACTGGTTACTTGTGGAAATATTTCTGATTCATATGCTCATGTCCATATTTTTAATAGATCAGAAATCACTTCATGAAGGTTTGGTCTAGATTGTTACAAAGCTCATATCTTTGACTACTAGATTTCTTCCTTCATTTAGCATCATACTCTTTCAAACTTGCAAAAAATCGCTACATTTTTTAGAGTTTTGTTGAGTAATGATAATTCTGATTTTAAAATACATCTAGCTGTTAGTAGAGCTTATAATTTGCAGCCCTTAAAAGCTTGCAAAGATCCCAAGTAAAAAATCCCCAATGCTTGTTTTTCTTGGTTAAATTTTGTCATTTTTAACTAGTTTTAACACTTCGATTTTTTGGGGGGGTTTTTTAGGAGGTGTTCCAAAGACACTCTTAAAGTGTTTTTGGGCATCTTATACTAATAATTGCTTGCTGGTTTGCAGCAAAAGGCGAACAGGTAGGAGGAGGTGCTGCCGAAATTTCAAGGATCTAGGCAATCCGGAGGACAAATACTGAAATTTTGTAAAACCGGTTAATTTTTTCCTTCAAAATTGTAAGCCACCAAGTCACTTTAAGTAGACTGGGGCACTTCTCTGACCATTGTAAAAGATTATTAAACGAGAGCAAGTGGGTTAACCAGCGCCCACACCCCATCCCCCCAGGGGTGGCCTGTATCATCTCTTTTCGTGGTGTGATTTTTGGAGTAGTTTATTTCTTTTATTTTCGGCATTTAATAAAATCAAACTAGGGTTAAAATTTACCTTGTTGGTCCGTTCCACTAGCGGGCCACAAGTTCACTCAGGACATAGATTTTTATCATTTGTTTTACAATTTCAAAAAATGCCCCCTTGCTTTCCCGAAGTAGGGTTTCAGGATAGGGGCTTGCCCGAGTAGTGGCCTGAAAAGAGACTCTTGGGTTTCTAAAAAAGATAAAATTTTAGTTCTTAAAACACTTAAAAATTTTCAAGGTCTTCTCCCGTATGCTCTGTGGCCAACTTGCAGCTCAATCTGATCATGCTGGTACGCATCAGAAAGGGGAAGATGACTAGTAATAGGTTCTAACACCACCCCAATAAACAAACCTTCTTGTGAAAATCCGGCACAACGCGAGTATTCTGTTGTCGTGGGCAAATTTTTCAAATGACTTGGGACAAAACTGGGTAGTGACCTCTTGGAAACCGTTAGGCTTGCTCTCGTTGGTACAGCATCTGAACACCTCCTTGAGACTCCGATCCAACCCAAGTCTGAGTGAGAAACCACACATCAGAATTCCGGACATGTTCCCCGTACCTTTGCGTATATCGGGAACCCACCAGCCCTAATAAAAAGATCACTACCACATTTAAATTAAAATAAACCAAGAGCATTTGCACAACATTTACTTTTTTAGCTCATGCATCTATTTCAACTCCATTCAGGCACTAGTTTATATTGTTATATTTCATGTTGTTGATGAAAGTTGCAATTGATGATGATAATATTGAATATTGGCAAATGATGTATTGATGTATGATGTTTTGTTTTATATAAATGTATGCTGCATTATCTTGGTTTCAAAAAATATTTCTAACTCCTAGATTAGACACCATAGTTTGTTTTCATTTTTAAGGTCCACCCCCCTTGGCTTCGCTAGGAAAGCCTAGACGGAAGAGTCGAGTCCCAAGTGACAACACTTGACTCTGACTTGCCCCCAAGGCCACACCAACAGCTTGAAGACTTCTGCTGCATTTTCCCAAGTGTGGAACCAAGCGGTAACAGGGAGTGTTGGAAATAGTGCAACTTCGGAAGTTATTCTTATTGTATTTTATGTTATTATTGTTGTACCTCCTACGGGAGAAGATACTGATGTATTTGACCATGAAAACCCTTGAAAGAATCAATGTAAACCTTGGGATGAAAACACATAAAGAAAAGAATTATTAAATGTATTTTTATCTTCCCCCAAGACAAGTCGGCCCTGTCAGTTAGACAAGTCATCCCAGTTAGGGAAAAAGGTCAGTTTTCATGTGTATAAATAGAGAGGACATTTGCCTCATTTGGTCACTCACTTCACTTAT
The DNA here is from genome assembly GCA_027924585.1 of Larix kaempferi. Lineage (NCBI taxonomy): Eukaryota > Viridiplantae > Streptophyta > Pinopsida > Pinales > Pinaceae > Larix > Larix kaempferi. Next base: position 16,671,106 of record BSBM01000030.1, read on the forward strand.
GCAATTTCGCACTAGTGAGAGAGGAGCTCGCATCTGCAACAAGGAGAAGTGATTTTTGGGGTTTTCTCTTGGAGAGATTTTTCTATTTCTCTCTCTTATCTCTGTACTCTGTTCTCGGAATTGATCATCACTATATGAAGGTTGCTGGGTTTTCTCTCCGTTGGGTTTCCCAGGATAAAATTCTTGTGTTCATTGTTTATGTGCTTGGTTATTCTTCTAGTGATCCTATTGTTTATCTGCACTTAATTATATTGCTATAATTGTATCAAATCTAACAAACTGAAAATCCCTGTTTATGAAATGAATATTGTTCTAAGAGGATTTGAACAGATATCACTTGTTTCCAAAATTCCCCATCAATTTTTTATGTAAATTGATTAATCAAATGATTTATGTTATCTACCGGTTTGAATGTTTTCCCTTTTCTTCTGAAAAAAGTTTTTATAAATTTCAACAGTGATCAACTTTGGCAATTAATGAAACTTTATTCCTCAAAATATATCCTCATCGCTGAAAGGGGCAGCTGTTTGTTCCATGAAGTAATATATGATGCATTTCTCAAATATATATATATATATATCCCCATAGAGAAGAGATATTCCTTTGAAAGAGATGATATATTTGGATTTTTTTTGTTTTGGCAAATAACACATAAATTATTGACACCAGTGCATTGTTTAGTATGATAAGCATAGTACCTTAACATTTCCATGTATCTGTCCTTGACTGTGGAGATAGTCCAGTGCCTGTAAAACTTGGAGCAAGAAAGCTGCAATAATTAGCTCTTCAAAGCCATTTGGGTAGACAGCTTTCATTAGATGAAGGCAAGATCCTCTGGCCATGTATGGCATTACAATCCAAAGATTATGATCTACTACAAAGGAACAATGTGTTCTCAAAACATTTGGATGGTTAATCAAGGCCATTGTACGCATGTCGCAACATATCTCATCCTGTGCAAAGTTGTAGAAAGCATCAGTTAGAACATATTAATTTCCTATATGAATTACCACATATTTGTTATTTATTGCTTCCAGAAAAACAGAGGAAATTCATAGTTAATATTTACTTGATGAATATGTCATGCTCCTCACCATTTGCAAACTAAGCTTCAACATTTTAAGATTGTTATCTAGGTATAGACATAAGTCAATCTTTTTCATAAAATACAACAAACCATGGCGGAGCAGACATTAAATATCAAATCCATAAAGAGAGAGAGAACAAATGACATATTTGTTAGTTTGCAACAATGTTTAACAAGAGCTTGGAATTAGGCCCTCAAAAAAATTCACAATAAAGGCAATACATCAATATAGAGAAAACAGTGTTATGAACCCTTGCTACTCAGCCACTTCCCTTGTACTTATAATATACATGCTGAACAATTTCAATGTTTATAACTTATGTAGGTAATATTCTTACCAAATTAACTTTGAATTTCTAAAGCCTGGAAATATCAAGCACATTTAACATTTGATAAGAAGTGACTAAATACGTAAATTTGATAAAGGTGCCTATAAAACTTCACTTAAGTTGCAAACATCAAGGGATAGGTAACATCTTTCGGTGCCAGTCATTCCATTTTCTTTTGTAGATTCAAATGCAAAGCTACTGAAGACGGATTTCTATCGTTCATTCTATAATAGCTTACTTCAGCTAGTCCATCATCCAGCATGAAAAGTATGGAAGATATACAGGCTCTAAAGTTCCATACATAGTCCATATAATGGCACAATTGAACAAATTGGGTCAAAAGCATATTCATTGGCATATTGTCACCCATGTGGATAGCAGTTACAAGAACAAAAAACAATCATGGGGTATATGCTTTTCAATTCAAAAAAAAAATGTAATGTAAATAAGGAAAACATTTCAAGGCATACAATCTGTTCATAACATCCCTCTTATTCTGAGACTGCATTTTCAGGAATATAAAAGAAAAGTCATTCATAGATGATAGAACAGTTCCTTTTGCAAACCTGAAAAGGGTAAAAAAATATGTCTGTCTACAAAAATCAAATGTTGACAGAAAAAGCAAAAAACAGACTATAAGGCAGCTAGCCCCTAAAGCATATCTGTGGAAATATCACTGCAAAAGCAAAAGTTGCAATGTTACCACATTTCGATAAAGAGACCCAAAGCTAACCTTTAGAGTGGAAGACGGAAAGAAGATAAAGGTAAAGGAAATAAAAAGCAAGGATTTCTAAAAGTGCATAAAATAGGGTTCATGGTTCAATGATAACTTTAAGTGACAATGGTGTTTAATCATTCAAAATAGTTGGTTTGAAACTAAAGTAAAAAACCATTTTGCAAGAGATGACAAGGATTGTTGCTAGTCATCAAAAAAACATGGAGCCAGTAGGAATAAGTCAAATTAGGAATCAATTAAGAATAACAGCATAAATGAAGAGAAAAGTGTGTTTTTTCTGCACAAAAATTGAAAAATGGCCTAGCAGTGACTCATATTTCAACAGCAAATCTCCAAAGAAGCCAAAGATGTATACCTACACAAAGATCGTGCTTCAGGAATATAAGCGCATGAAAGCTAACCTTGCATTGATAAATACAATACTTGAATGATGTTTACCAATACCTCAGTCTTTGTTGTACATGATAATTTCATGCCAAATCAAATGAGGTCATGGAAGTTGACACGGAAATCATACCAGATAAAAAGAACAAATTCCTCTGTGGCATCTTAGAACAAATATGAGCTTCGCCTAGTGATCCCCATTATAAAAGACACATTGCTCTTCATTAAGCTTTAACTCACATCTCTAGTTCAGTACACAAATGAATCATATGTTTCACAGTCACCATTATATTTCAAATTACTAAAAGTATTGTTAGACACTAAAAAAGAGAAATGTGAAAAACAACTGTGATTATTTCTAAGTCACAAGATTCAGCGAATTTTATTGATGAGGTTCGAAATTCGTCGATTCTAAAAAGAAATTGAAATTCGTTGGAGTTTGTCGAATTTTAAAGGTGAATCCTAAGCCGAATTTCAAGGTGAATTCGAATCTCAAGACAAATTTCAAGCAAATCTCAAGACGAATTTCAAGGCGAATTTTAAAAAAAAAAAAATCAACATTTTTAGGTGCCCCGTTCGCCCCCCTCGCCCTCAACCATTATGCTCAGGAGATCTTGACATCACTGGATCCATCTGTTAGTTTTTGTACCTTGATATGTGTTCCCCTAGTGACTCCTAGCCTAAGTCACTAAAGAGGGGGAATTGGGACCCTCACATTAATTACCAATTAATGAGACTTTATGTTTTAAAGTCACTTTTGTCTAAAGTTATAAAGTGGGTGAGCATTTAATTAATTAAGTGATTTAATTAATGAGACTTTTGCTCACATATAATCTTAGCCATTGATTTGATTTCATCTCAACCATTGGATTAAGATTCCCTTTTAGGGATTGGACAAAAAGGAGGGAGGCTTCAATACCTAAATCATTATTGTGATGTGAATGAGGTGAAGAGAGGTGAAGAGAGAACTCGAGAAGGAGGAGGTCGAGCTAGGGCGCAGGCACTGAAACCGTGACTCCACAGGCACGAGTTTCCAGGCATGGGTTTTCCAGTATTGGCTCAGATTACAAGGTATTCTTTCTGGCATTTATTATCAGCATAGTGAACCGTGAGAACTGCTGTCATCTCATGCAATAAAATCGTGAAGGTACCATACAGCAGTCTATTCTTTAGCACGCAGGTTGAGGTGGAGTCTGGGCTTGTATTTCGTGGCAGCTTCATTTAGTTGAGGCTCAGATAATGTAATATCAATCCCTGACCCAAAACCCGTGGTCAACTGTCACGCTGTAAGGAGATTGCAGTCTGCACGTTTTTTATGAGAAGTGACTGGTACAGTGGTTTGTACAGCAGTCAAATACAGTCACTGTTCTGGGGTTATTACATGCACAAATTCCAGTAACAGTCAGCAGGGTTTTGAGTGTGTTTAGCACTAAAATCGAGGAGGATTCAGCACCAAAACCCAGCCATTAACTGCACAGAATTCGAGAGGTCTCAGCATGCATTTCTAGGGAGCTGTTATGCACAGAAATCGAGGCATTCTGGAGTGCATTTAATGTGAAGATAAGTTGTACTTGTTTTGTACTGCTGTTGCATTACTTTGCTGAAGAAATAATAAACATCTCTCTCTCTCAACTGGTTTTCCCCGTGGGGGTTTTTCCAGGGCTCGATTTGGCCAAAAATCTCTGAGTCAAATTATGTGTGAATGTTGTTAGATGAATTTGCAGCCTGTTATATGCTTTTATCTGTGTGTTTAATGTTCAAGTCATTTTGCAATAAGTAACCTACAGCCAATGCAAAACCGGCTGTAGGTGAAAACCACCTAAAATTGACATTAAACCAGCTGGCAGTTCAAAGGCAGAATTTCTACACCATCTTCATCTCTCCCTCGCATTCTTGACAGGTTTTTGTTAAATTTCATACAATCATAGCATAAAACATAAATGCATAACCAAGATCACGAGAAGCAAGACAAAGCACAAAACAACAACACAGAGTTTGACCTGGGAAACCCAAATGGGAGAAAACCCAGCAACCTTCGCAGAGAGATGATAATTCCGAAATCAGAGTACAAATAAGAAAAGAGAAAGAATGTGAAAGTGTCTTTCACAAGTAGATGCCCCAAATAAGCTTCCTCCTTCAAGTGATGCGAAATCAGCCTCCTCCAAGTGATGCACACTTGCTAAGTGTGAGAATGAGATAATGAGGTGCACTAGCCTCCTATTTACACAAGTGCAAACCTGGAAAATTCCCTAACTGGGCCGACTTCACCTGGGGGCAATAAATAATTTAAATTTAATATTTTTATTTGTTTCTTTTGCACCCCAAGGCTTACATTGATTCTTTCATGTGTTTACATAATTGATTACATAAAGTTCTTCTCCCTTAGGTGGTATAGACAAGTACAATGAAGGTACAATAAAATATAATGAATAATATCTTCCGAAGTTGTACAAAATCCAACAGTTTTGAGTAGTTTGAATCGTCCAGCCTCGGACAAACCCACTTTGTCTTGCATCCCATACGTTTGATATGGCTTTATACAGGTTTATGAGGAAGTACTACTGCTTGTATCTTTCTTTATTTTATTTTATTTTATCTTAGTTCGGCACTAACTAGGAGTTGTGTTTCCACTCCCACATTGTACTCATATTGGATGTATCATCTAGTCCCATTGACCTACTTTTGTGGTCATTCGTTGGACATTAATAAAATTATCTTACCTTATCTTATCATTAATTATGTATTTTTTAATGGAAAAAATTTTAAAAAACTATTTTTAATATATATAATATATTAAAATCTTGAAATATGTATATGGACGAATCTAATGGTGAATCTTATCCGAATCTCATCAGTAAATTCAAATTTGAATCGAATTTCATAGTCGTCGAACTCGAACTCGAACTCAAACCTGAACCATGTGACTTGAGATTATTTAATAATACTGGTAATGAATGCTAGGGTGGAAGGAGGGGGGGGCTTATTTTTAATCTCGAATGACAGAAAGCATTAGAGTATGCAAGGGGATTAGGGATAGCATCCAACAACAAAGCGGAAGCTTTAGCAATTCACCAAGGTCTTAGTATACTAAAGCACAAAGGCATGAAGTTTGAACAAGATAATTGTGATTGGTGACTCCTCCATCATTATCAGATCACTGTTTCGGCAGCTTCAATGAAAAAATTTAGGTTGTCACAGTTGATACAAAGAATCATTACACTAAGTCTGTTTCAAAAAAAATTCTTCTACCAGGTATTAAGAACACAGAATGCACTGGTGCATGTTCAAGCCAATGTAGGAGTGCAATTTGAGGTTGGCTTTGTAAATGTTAATGTTGGGCCATCATCCTTCACACCCCTCCCATAGTGCCTGCATTAATAATAATGATAAGGAATTTCCCAATTCCAATGCCACTCATGCATCTCAGAAATGACAGGAAGTTAATACTCCAACCCACTTCTAATCATGCCATCCTCTCCTCAGTGTGCAAATTAAAGAACAGCACTCTCAAGTCCCAATGTGCAGGCATTTGAATGTGGGTTTAATATGGAGAGGGTTCTGGAAGGGCATGCTACTGTGGTTTTTGTATCTGCCCCTGGCTTCTATAAATCAGAGGCGACAGAGACTAGAGGAGTCTTGGCTAGCATGGCCTAAGTCAAACTTTGGTGGCTCTCTGAGGTATCTTTGTCAGCCCGATGCTTGCCTCTTCCTTTTGTCAATATAGATCACTACCATTGTCGACATAGGTATTGTGTCTTGCATGACCTATAGGAGGTCCAACGCGGCTTCCAAAACTATGAAAAAGAGGTTTCAGAGACCCAATGTAATGTGGCGAATTCCACCTCCAAGTGAAGTGGTATTGATGCCAAAAGAAATATAAGCAAAAACTAAGGGTGGAGAATCAAATCCAAGATGATTGTACTATAAAGACAGTGTCCCAACTATTGGAACTAAGGAAAGCAAAGAAGGAATTCCCTACCTCCATAATTATTTCTCCCATGCATTATCTGGAATTGGATGCTGAGCTTGGAGACTTGAAATCTTTGGTTAACACAATGGTAGAGAATTTGCATATCCCTTGGGAGGCATTTAAGGAGGTGAAGACAATATCTAGATCTATGTCATTTTCCTGTAGAGTGGTACATAACTATCCCCTTGCACGATTCTTATGTGCCAAGTGAATCGTAGAGGGGGCCAGCCAAGCCCCCCTTGCATGTGGGTGCAGGGAGGGGGGGGGGGGGAACCAAGGGTTTAGGAGCAAAGCCCCAGAGGCCAAAATTCCTAGAACCTTCTAGTGCTTTTTGGTTCCTTCTGGAACTCTCTTATGTATTGTACAGAAGGAAGGTGACCCCTGGCATTGTATCACAAGAAAGAAAGCATTGTAAGTTTTTTGTCAAGAAATAATAAAAGATCAAAGTTGGCATTGCCACATGGTTTTACCTACGCATAACAGGGTCTCCACATAAATATCATGTTCTATTTTTATTATCGTTTGCTTATCTTTTATATTTTCTTACATTTGGTATCAGAGCCTGAAAAACTCGTGGGCATAGGGTTTTCTGCAAGTGGGAGCTGTAAAAATGGCAGAAGGTTTAACTAGTTAGAGATTGAAAAGTTTGATGGCAAGAATTAATCCCTTTAAAAGTTGAAGGTGGAAGATTTGTTGGTTCAAAATGACCAAGCCTTAGCCTTGAAAGGGATTGCCCAAAAACCTAGCAACATGACAAATGAGCAGTGGAAAAAGTTGGATAGAAAGGCGATTTCTATTATTTGATTTTGCATAGCAAACGCTGTCTTATTCAATGTTGCTGAAGAAAAGACCACAAATAGACTTTGGGAGAAATTTGGAAAGCTATATGAAACCAAGTTAGCAACAAATAAGGTTTCCATAAAACAGTAGCTTTATCTTCTGAGGATGAAGGAGGGTTCATTTGTGGCATATCATCTGAATGAGTTTAATACCCTAACTAGTATATTGGTCTCAGTTGGTGTAAAGGTGGAGGATGAGGATAGACAATCGTTTTAATCTATTCCCTCTCGGATACCTAGTATCATTTGGTAATAATCATCACCTAACACCAACTCATCATCAGGAACTTTGAAATTTGATGTTGCAGTTGCTTTGTTGGGAGAGGTGTTAAGGCGGAAATCATCTCTAGAACCCTCTACTAGTGAAGCCATATATGTGAGAGGTTGATCTAGCAAAAAGGGTCAACAGGGTAGATCACAATCCAAATCTAAGTCCAAAGGACGTAAGCTCAAAGGAAAGTGTTGGAATTGTAGAAAACCAAGGCACTCAAGGAAGGATAGTTGGCATTTGAAGAAGGAAAAGAAGGATGAAAAGCCAGATCAAACATCAGTTGAGGCTAGCATAACAAATTCTAAAGAAACGACAACATGTGAGGCTTTATGTCTCAGTAATAGCAAATCTCTTTTATATGCCTAGGTTTTGGACTCAAGTGCATCTTTCCACATGTCTCCACATAGAGGTTGGTTTGTCAAATATTAGCATTGTAATGGTGGGATGGCCTACTTGAGTGATGAACATCCTTTAGAAATCGTGGAAAAAGGGAACGTTACGATCAGGCTGGATGATGGCAGAGAGCTATGTGATGTACGACATGTAGCGAATCTACGGAAGAATTTGCTCCCAATCAAGATGATGGATAAACTGGGGTATTCTACTAAATTTGGTGATAATCGTTGCAAGATTGCCAAAGGAGCCCTGGTGGTAGAAAAAGGAAAATCTTATGGGACCCTGTACTATTTTGCAGCAATACAGCTACAAATCATGCAGCAACAGTAAACTCAAGGAATGTTCTAGATATAGTGATGTTGTGGTATCAACGACTTGGACATATGAGTGAAAAAGGTTTGAAAATTCCACATGACCAAGGTATGCTTTATGTGATTAAATCTTGTAATTTAGACTTGTGTGAGCATTGTATTTCTCGTAAACATCAAAGAGTTCAGTTTACTCCAAGCTCTGGTAAAAGTTTTGATCTTTTGCAACTTATTAATTTTGATATATTTGGGCACTCTGTCTATAAATGGTGCTAGATATTTTCTAACTTTTATAAATGATTATTCTAGAAGAGTGTGTGTGTATTTGTTGAAAAATAAGTCGAAACTCTTTGAGAAATTTAAAGATTTCAAGGCACAAGTAGAGAAAAGTTTGAGCAAGCTTGTTTTATGTCTTAGGTCAGATAATGAAGAAGAATATGTTAATTTTTAGTGCAGCTCTGAGACCCATTCTCGGAGAGAATGGTACCCTAGTCAGTTAACTAGGGTTCCTGGTCAAGTTAACCAGGCAGAGTAATGAGTAAGACCCTAGACGGTACCCTAGGGCCCCCAGCTGTCTCCTGGGATTCTTGGTCGAGGACCAAGCAGGTTGATGCCATGGAAAAGTCCCTAGAATGTGGCTAGGGCCCCTATTTGTCTCTAAGGTATTCTGTTCTAGAACCAGACGGTTTCTTGGTCATGATGACCAAGCAGATCCTGCAGGTTGAGATAGAGACATCCTAGGTCCTGCAGATGGTTGATCAACATTCAGTCTAGGACTGAATGCTCAGCTTGAGGCTGAGGACCATTCTCTGGGAGAATGAAGATCCTGGTCATGGACCAGATGGTTGATCAACATGTCCCAGTCTAGGACTGAGGCTCAGCCTTGGGATGAAAGCCATTCATTAAGAATGGAAGATATTGTTGTCCCCTCTCCTAATCGGTTATTGCTAGGTTGCTTCTCAAGGGATTGGCCACCCCTTGATGATGTCTCTAGTACCTAACTCTTAGGAGCAGTGTTAAGGACAAAAGGATAGTACCATCCGTTTGGATCTTCCCCCTGATACAGTGATGACAGAAAATATATAAACTATGCATCTTGAGGGAGAGAAAAGTCTTTGGTCTTATTGGTCCTATTTGATTGCTTGTCCACTTTGATCTTGTGGTTGTTGACTCATGGTCCTATTCTTACTTGGTCCTAGCACTCTCACTTGTGTGCACCTTTGACTATGATGACTCCTACCTTATGGAGTATTTTTACCTAAGGGTATATTAAGGACCTTCTATTATTATAGTTACCTTATGTTTTGTCCCACTTATGGTTTTGATCTTTTTACCTTTTGTTGGACCTTTTGGACCTTCACTTTATGGTAAACTTATTAATAATTATTTTTTGTCTTATTAATTTTTTATTAATAAAGACTTTATGTTTTTTATTTAAAGACTCAAGACCTTTAGCCTTTTGGACCTTCACTTTATGGTAAACTTATTAAATAATTATTTTTGTCTTATTAATTTTTATTAATAAAGAATTTATTTTTTTTTATTTTGATAAAGACCCTTGGACCTTTGGTACTTTATCTTTTTACTTTTTTTTATTATTATTTTTTTTTTTAATTTATCTTATTCGCTTTTTTATTATTTATTTTATTTATCTTTTTTATTATTTTATTCCTTTGTTTATCCTAAGTTTTTAACTCTAAAGCTATATAAAGCTTATTAACTTATGCTCTCACATACCTCACCGTGAGCTCACCTTCTCGGGTAATATTCTCGGTCTGCTGCTATTTGGATTTCACGACTAATATTTTCGGTCTGCTCCTATTGGGATTTCACGAGTCCACGCTTGTTTTTTGTTTTCTGCTCCACGGATCCATCCTTCCTCGATTGATCTCTCGGGTTTGACTCACGGGTTTAGCTCTGCATTTGATTTTTTATTGTCACTTGTTGATCGGGGCTGATCACCTTCACAGCTGACTCTTACCTTCACGGCTGTCCACCCTTCACACGGTTATCTCATATGTTGATCAACTTCACGGCTGTCCACCCTTCACACGGTTATCTCATATGTTGATCACCTTCACGGCTGTCTCTTCCCTTCATGGCTTTATTCTCGATTTCACCTTTCACCGCTTCACGGCTGTGTTACATGCTTTCACGGGTTTATCTCTGCATTTTTATTTGGGCCTGTATCACTTGTTTGATCTCTTCACGGTGATCTCTGCTTTTTTTCTTTCTTTCTTAGATCTGTCTCTGAATGTTTATGGACCCATCTTATCTCTGTGATTTACTTCAGCTATGATTACAACCTTGACTTATCTCTGTCTGTGTGAGTTCTTATGTGTGGGAAATTACTTACGTGCTTGCCTTTCAAAGTCTGCTGCACCTGTGTGTTTCTTTTATCCCTGTCATTTGCTTATTGATTGAAGAACTCGAGATCTATTTATTTTTACCTGAAACTTTTCTCTCTCTCTAGGTACGTATATGTTTTAACCAGTTTGACTTGTCCTTTCAGTGACAAGATCAAACTCAGAACTATCTGAGTAAAAGTTGGATCCAAATGTTAGTTTTAATTCTTTAATGCAGTACATGGTTATTTTACTGTAAATGTTATTTGAGATTCATTTTATTTTTCTGAACTTAGCATTTGATGATTCTCGAGGACCAACATTAATGCAGTGACCAAATGGAGCATTAAGTTGAAAGAGATGAAAATTATGTTATTTATGTTTTAATTCAGTTTAAATTTAATTAAGCATTACATTTGTTTACATGTTCTTGTATCAGGTTTTATATGTGATAAAAACGTATCTAACCTATAATTTCAACATGGTATCAAAGCTTTAGGGTGTAGCTAACTCTGTTTTGCAGCCAACAGAAACTACATCGATCCTAAGATAAGATCTCTAGTTCACAAAAGCTTACTTAGCAAGTTGACTGTAAGGGTTTGAGATGGCTTCTAACTCTGTAAAGGCGGAAGATAGGCTTGAAGGAGCCTCAAACTTTAATGCATGGAAGGCTAGGGTCTTAAATATTTTGGAGGAAAATGACTTGGATAATTTAGTCACAAAATGTTGTGGAAGAACCCACAACAACTCAAGGAAGAGCAGCATTCAAAAAGAAGCAAGCTAAAACAAAGAGGGTGATCTTTGACTCAGTCAAAGATAATTTGATGCCTATAATTGCTCCTCTAAGGACAGCCAAGGAATGTTTTGATGCCCTAGCTAATCTCTATGAGAAGAAGGCAGCTACTCAGAAGAGGGCCTTGAAGAAGCAACTTCGTTCATTGAAGATGGAGGACAAAGAAACAGTTGCCTCTTTCTTCTCAAAGATTGCTCAGTTAAAAGATCAACTCATGGCAATAGCAGTTAAAGTAGATGATGATGATCTTGTGCAAACAACTGTAGATGGCCTCCCTACATCTTGGGAGACATTCCTTTCAGCAGTAAACGGAAGAGAAACTCAACCAAGTTTTGATAGGTTGTGGCATGATTGCCTAGAAGAAGAAGGCAAAATCCAAAGTAGATCTGGACCCCCAACTGAAAAGAACATTGCTCTTACTGCCAAGACAAGGAGAGAAAGGAGTTTCCCTCAGCACCAGAACAAAGGTAAGAGACCTCGAGGTAATCACTCTTATAAGTCAAAAGTAAGATGTTTTAAATGTAACAAGCTCAGTCATTATGCAAATGTTTGTAGAAATCCTCCTAACAAGAATTGACATAAAGGGAAGCACCATGCTTCAACTGCTACAGAAGAAGAAGAGCCTCAACAAAAGAAATCTAAAGTTGAGACCAAAGAAAAAGATCAAAAAGAGTACTACCTTATTTCAGCTCTCTCAGGTTCCATCTCCAACTCATCAGACTCATCGTGGATTGACAGTGGGGCCACCAAGCATATGACTGGATACAAAAAGGCTCTTGTGGGTTACAAGGCCAAGAAGTTCAATAAGAAAGTGGAGATGGGAAACAGAAGTACCTTTGAAATAAAAGGAGTTGGTTCAACAGCCTTAAAGCTTGATTCAAGTACGTTAATTCATGTTGAAGAAATTTTATATGTTCCTGGTTTAAAGAGGAATGTTCTTTCAGTGGCAATTTTAGAAGACAAGGGGTTCTCTATAGCCTTCTCAAAAGGAAAAGCTTTAGTATGGACTAGAGGTGGAAATATGAGCTCAGCTATTGAATTTGGTGTCCGTGAGGGAGACCTTTATAAGGTTTCAGGACATGTTGTTAAAGCTCTATTGAATAACCCTTGTCAAGTTTCAGAGATCAAGAGGGAGTCTTACAGTGACTCAGACATAGAAGTCCATGAGACTTCTCATTCAAAGAAACAGAGGGAGAAGGCCAAGAAGCCTTCAGTTGATCTCACTAAGGAACCTTTTGTGGGGTTCCAAGGTTGCTCCAGTGGGAGCCATGTCACTGATTCAAGTTCAACCACGGATGTGGAGTTAGCCAAACTTCAAGTTTGGAACAATGCTTTTCAGTTGAAAATGGATAATGATATATGGAAAGTGATTCTCAGACAACAAGGGAAGTCAAGTGTAACTTCCATTTGGATCTTTAAGATCAAGGTGCTTGCTGACATTCAGAGTTCTTTGAAGCTCTCAGAAATTCCTGTATTCTATGACAGGTTGTTTCACCATGACAAGGACATGGTGCAATTGTCAGTTGTGTGGACTAAGCCTTCTTCCTCGACAAGCTTAGCGTTGCTGAGAATGCCTCTCTTGCTGAGAGGGAGTGTTAAGTTTTAGTGCAGCTGCGAGACCCATTCTCAGAGAGAATGGTACCCTAGTCAGTTAACTAGGGTTACTTTTCAAGTTAACCAGGCAGAGTAATGAGTAAGACCCTAGAAGGTACCCTAGGGCCCCCAGCTGTCTCGTGGGTTTCTTGGTTGAGGACCAAGCAGGTTGATGCCATGGAAAAGTCCCTAGCATGTGGCCAGGGCCCCTATTTGTCTCTAGGGTATTCTGGTCTAGAACCAGACGGTTTCTTGGTCATGATGACCTAGCAGATCCTGCAGGTTGAGATAGAGACATCCTAGGTCCTGCAGATGGTTGATCAACATTCAGTCTAGGACTGAATGCTCAGCTTGAGGCTGAGGACCATTCTCTGGGAGAATGAAGATCCTGGTCATGGACCAGATGGTTGATCAACATGTCCCAGTCTAGGACTGAGGCTCAGCCTTGGGTTGAAAGCCATTCATTAAGAATGGAAGATATTGTTGTCCCCTCTCCTAATCGGTTATTGCTAGGTTGCTTCTCAACGGATTGGCCACCCCTTGACGATGTCTCTAGTACCTAACTCTTAGGAGCAGTGTTAAGGACAAAAGGATAGTACCATCCGTTTGGATCTTCCCCCTGATACAGTGATGACAGAAAATATATAAACTATGCATCTTGAGGGAGAGAAAAGTCTTTGGTCTTATTGGTCCTATTTGATTGCTTGTCCACTTTGATCTTGTGGTTGTTGACTCATGGTCCTATTCTTACTTGGTCCTAGCACTCTCACTTGTGTGCACCTTTGACTATGATGACTCCTACCTTATGGAGTATTTTTACCTAAGGGTATATTAAGGACCTTGTATTATTATAGTTACCTTATGTTTTGTCCCACTTATGGTTTTGATCTTTTTACCTTTTGTTGGACCTTTTGGACCTTCACTTTATGGTAAACTTATTAATAATTATTTTTTGTCTTATTAATTTTTTATTAATAAAGACTTTATGTTTTTTATTTAAAGACTCAAGACCTTTAGCCTTTTGCACCTTCACTTTATGGTAAACTTATTAAATAATTATTTTTGTCTTATTAATTTTTATTAATAAAGAATTTATGTTTTTTTTTATTTTGATAAAGACCCTTGGGCTTGGACCTTTGGTTTTATCTTTTTACTTTTTTTTATTATTTTATTTTTTTTATTTTTTTATTTTTTTTTATTTTTTTATTTATCTTATTCCCTTTTTTATTATTTATTTTATTTATCTTTTTTATTATTTTATTCCTTTGTTTTATCCTAAGTTTTTAACTCTAAATCTATATAAAGCTTATTAACTTATGCTCTCACATATCTCACCGTGAGCTCACCTTCTCGGGTAATATTCTCGGTTTGCTACTATTTGGATTTCACGACTAATATTTTCGGTCTGCTCCTATTTGGATTTCACGAGTCCACGCTTGTTTTTTTTTTCTGCTCCACGGATCCATCCTTCCTCGATTGATCTCTCGGGTTTGACTCACGGGTTTAGCTCTGCATTTGATTTTTTATTGTCACTTGTTGATCGGGGCTGATCACCTTCACGGCTGCCTCTTACCTTCACGGCTGTCCACCCTTCACTCGGTTATCTCATATGTTGATCACCTTCACGGCTGCCTCTTCCCTTCACGGCTTTATTCTCGGTTTCACCTTTCACCGTTTCATGGCTGTGTTACATGCTTTCACGGGTTTATCTCTGCATTTTTATTTGGGCCTATATCACTTGTTTGATCTCTTCACGGTGATCTCTGCTTTTTTTCTTTCTTTCTCAAATCTATCTCTGAATGTTTATGGACCCATCTTATCTCTGTGATTTACTTCAGCTGTGATTACAGCCTTAACTTATCTCTGTCTGTGTGAGTTCTTATGTGTGGGAAATTACTTACGTGCTTGCCTTTCAAAGTCTGTTGCACCTGTGTGTTTCTTTTATCCCTGTCATTTGCTTATTGATTGAAGAACTCGAGATCTATTTATTTTTACCTGAAACTTTTCTCTCTCTCTAGGTACGTATATGGTTTAACCAGTTTGACTTGTCCTTTCAGTGACAAGATCAAACTCAGAACTATCTGAGTATAAGTTGGATCCAAATGTTGGTTTTAATTCTTTAATGCAATACATGGTTATTTTACTGTAAATGTTATTTGAGATTCATTTTATTTTTCTGAACTTAGCATTTGATGATTCTCGAGGACCAACATTAATGCAGTGACCAAATGGAGCATTAAGTTGAAAGAGATGAAAATTATGTTATTTCTGTTTTAATTCAGTTTAAATTTAATTAAGCATTACATTTGTTTACATGTTCTTATATCAGGGTTTTATATGTGATAAAAACGTATCTAACCTATAATTTCAACAGAATATTGCTCTAAGGAATTTGATAAATTTTGTAGGCGGGAAGGAATAAAGCACCAGAAGACTACTCCATATACTACACAGCAAAATGGTGTGGTTGAGCGGATGAATCACACAATCATGGAACGTGCAAGAAGTATGCTCAACACATCTGGGTTGGATAATGGGTTATGGGAAGACACTATTAAAATTGTTTCTTATTTGATTAACAAATCACCTACAATTATGTTGGATGGACAGATTCCAGAGAAGGTTCGGTGTGGTAAGCCAGTTGATTATCCTCATTTGAATATCTTTGGCTATGATGCATTTGCCCAAGTTCCTAAAGAAAAGATGTCCAAGCTTGACCCAAAGTCAAGGAAATGTGTTTTTCTCAGTTATGATAATACAATAAAGAGGTATA
This sequence comes from Larix kaempferi, assembly GCA_027924585.1. NCBI lineage: Eukaryota > Viridiplantae > Streptophyta > Pinopsida > Pinales > Pinaceae > Larix > Larix kaempferi. The sequence goes on from BSBM01000030.1 coordinate 16,686,930, forward strand.
GACGGTGGGATCTTATTGACCTCAAGGTAATTGTTGGCCTAGATGTTATTTTTAATGAAAACCCATGCAAAGGAAGGAGGTACAACAACCACCTAAGATTGTCCCTGTTAGAGTACAAATAAGTGAAAATGAAAATGAAGCTTTTGATCGGCATGAAGAACAGCAAGTTCAGCGACCACAACTCAGATGACCTACTCGTCCCAAGAGAAGTCCAGAAAGGTATTCTCCTGAATCTTAGTCTTCTTTTGCTTTGTTAACTGATGATGGTGAACCTAACTCATTTCAGGAAGCTACAGAATCTGAGAATGCAAATAAATGGAGGAAATCCATGAACGAAGAAATGAAAGAACTACAAAAGAAAGAAACACGGGAACTTGTGGATCTCCCACCAAGAAGAAAGGTTGTTGGAAACAAGTAGGTGTATAAAATAAAGAAGAACAATGATGCATTGATGGAACATTATAAAGCTCGCTTGGTGACAAAAGGATGTGCAGAAGTTAGGTATAGATTTTAATGAAATCTTCTCTTCAGTTGTGAAGCTAACTACTATGAGGGTTTTACTTGCACTTGTAGTAGCACGAGACTTAGAGTTGGAGCAACTAGATATAAAAATTGCTTTCCTAGATGGTGATCTCAAGGAAACAATTTATATGGATCAACCTAAGGGCTATAAAGAAAGAGGCAAAGAGCATTTAGGTTGTAGACTCGAGAAATCTTTGTATGGATTGAAACAGGCACCAAGGATGTGATAAGAAAATTTGACACCTTCATGAGGAGCCAAGGTTTCAACCAAAGTGAAGCTACCATTGTTCATATTATAAGAGATTTGATGATGTCGATTTTATTATCTCGTTGTTGTGTGTTGATGATATGCTGGTTGTAGGCACCAACATGAAGATAATCATTGATATTAAGGCTCAATTAGCTAGGACATTTGATATGAAGGATTTGGGAGCAACAAATCAAAGTCTAGGAATGAAGTTATACAGGGACAAAATAGGCACGAAGATCTGGTTAAGTCAAACTTCATATATAGAAAAGATTATGCAACGTTTCAATATGCAAAATGCAAAACCAGTTAGCACCCCACTTCCTCCACACTTCAAGTTGTCTTCCAAACAATTTCCTATCGCAGAAGACGAGCATGTCTCATGTACCATATTCATCAATAGTAGGGAGCCTCATGTTTGCCATGTTGTGTACCAGACAAGATATTGCTCAAGAAGTGGGAGTTGTTAGCTGATTCATGATGAATCCTAGTAAGGGGCATTGGAATGTTGTGAAGTGGATACTCAAATATTTAAAGGGCACTTCAAATGTTGTTATTTGCTACACATCGACAGATTTACAAAATAAAGGTTTTGCAGATTCTGATTTTGGTGGAGACAGAGATGTTCTAATTTTGGTGGAGACAGAGATGGACAAAAGTCTACTACAGGATATACTTTCACTCTTGCTTTTGGAGTTGTAAGTTGGACATCAAAGTTAAAACCAGTGGTGGCCTTATCAACCACTGAAACAAAATATGTGGCAACAACTCTGGCCAGTAAAGACACAAAATGGCTAGAGCGACTGATGGATGACTTCAAGATAATGCAGGGGAAGATTACTTTGCATTGTGACAGTCAAAGTGCTATTCACTTATGGAAGAATCTAGTATTTCATGATTGCACAAAGCATAGTGATATTAAGTAGCATTTCATGACTGCACAAAGCATATTGATATTAAGTAGCATTTCTTAAGAAAAATGGTGGAAAACAATAGGATCCTATTGGAGAAAATTGATACTACAGATAAGCTAACAATGTTAGACAGAATAGAGAAATTTGAATGGTGCAAAACTTCTCTAGCATTGTTGAAAATGTGATGAAAGCAACATTGGGAAATGGCACATGAGTAGAAAACATAGGCAAGGAACTTCCTGTACATCAACTTTGGGTGGGAGAATGTTAGAAGGTGAAGTCAATATCCAGAAATCTGACATTTTCTTGTAGACTGATACATGACTACCCCCTCATGTGATTTGTATGTGTCAAGGGGATTGTAGGGAGGTTGGTTGTTTAGGGGTGCGGGGGCAAGGCCCTTGTGACCATGGGTTAGGGAGCTGAGCCCTCGAGGCGAATATTTATGGAACCTTATAGTGTATTTCAGTTCCTTCCGGAACCCTCTTATGTATTGTATAAAAGGGAAGTGACCCCTAGCAATGTATCACAAATTCACAAGAAAGAAAGCATTGTAAGTTTTTTGCCAAGCAATAATAAAAGATCGCGAGGCCCTAGGGTCTACTCGACCCTGCTGTGTACATGCCTGAGGAGGCCGTGAGTTCTGGTGGTTAGGTCATTGGTGTTAAGACCTTATTCAGATCAGATCTAATACGATCACCTTGTTTATGCTGAGTCTTGCCTTGATCAGATCTATACTACTGAGCCTTGCCTTTGCCTAGATCATTATGATGAGACCTATTCAGGGCCAGATCTATACACTGAGATTTGTCCGTAATCTATACTCTGTGCTGAAAACTTGTTTTTGGTTAAACTTATGTGTTGAGATTTATTGGAATCTGATCTATTATGCTGACTCTTGATTGAGACTGTCACTGTGTTTCTGACTGTCATTGACTATTACTATTGTTGTCTACAACCTATCATCTCTCTCTCTCAGGTTTGTACTTACCCTCTAGTAAGGGTCAGCTTGTTCCTAGTGATTGACTGGCCTCTGAGAGACACAATCTTTTCTGAAAGTTAATTCTTCTGAGTATAAAATAGGAAGGGTCCCACACTCCAGGTAAGTATTCTAACTTGTCTCTTTTATTCATGTTATTGTTATTGTTAGTACTTTGTTAGTTATACTACTGTCGGTGATTACATGTTATTGAAGATTACTTTAACACGGGGACCTACTTGGTAGTGTTAAAGTTGAAAGAGATAAAAATGATGTTTTAAATTATATTGGTTATTTACTGTTGTACTATTTTGTTTCAGTACTAGTTTGTTGAATTTAATTTTGCATTAAAGTATATGAATTTTTAATTCTCTGCATCAAACCCTAACCCTAACAAAAAATTTAACATTTCTTTCTCACCTACCGCAAACCCACGATTTTTTTTGAGTTGTCATCCATACGAGTTAAAACCAGTCGTCGCCATTTACATCTTTCCAGCCACCATTCACGATCTACAGTAGTCACCCACCATCCGTCGAAGGATCTACAGTTGTCATTTGCCAGCACGATCTATAGTCGCCATCGTCCGTCAAAGGATCTACAATCGCCATTTTTCTTTTTCATCTGTACACCGAAATTTGCCTTCCGCACACTGAAATTTGGCCATCAAATCAATCCGTACAATTTCTATGAGTATGTACATCTCGTACAACACTTAATGAAGACGTTGAATTGATCGATACGTATAGTAATTAATTGGACCATGCAGTTGTCGTGATTCATATGGAATCTGTCAAGATGGGTCACACAGCCCGTGTTGTCAGTTTTATCAAGGAAGAACCATCGGACACTGCTAATGGTACGATCTTTATTGAAGAATAAACAAAGATTTCCAGCACGCATTTATAACAATGTGTATTTTTATAAGTTTTAGCTTTTTTTGTTTGTGAAATTATTCGCTGCACAGATTTCAACATCCATTAGCTATTTTTGTCTTCTTAGGGTAGAATACTATTTTGTCAACAAGATCTTTGACATATTAGTGGCAGAGCTGTGCATTTCTTGGTTGTCCTCACTGTGTTATATCAATTTGTGGCAAAAATGAATCATATATGAACAAATCTGGCTATCTAGGGAAAGCATCAAGCCTTCCATGCCCATTAACAGATTTGAGGTTAAGATCAGAGTAGTAAAGCAGGATTTATTTATGCTGTAGGACAATACACAGATGAATCTTTCATGTTTTAAGAGGCCCAATGCTTTGAAGACAGGATGGGATCAATTAATAGCTCAGTATGGATGGTTTTCCAGATAGTTCAGGAATTGTGGATCTCGGGAATGATCCCTCATTAGTTGTTGAGAAATGCATGTGGATTGCAGCCTACTAATGAGGTTATGCGACATGCATGTGGATTGATGTCCAGTAATTAACTTTGGGAGATTCGTGATTCGAAGTTCGGGGAGGTGGAATCCGGAACTTGGGAATTCAACTTATGAACTAATCCTTTTTTAGGGTTACGAGGCAGCTTGATGGAGCTCAACTTGGTCCAAAAACTGTGCTCAAAGAAGAAGCTTCCAACAGATGTGTAGTTTCCAGTTTTTGTTTTCATACAGTATTGTATTTGATTTCAGTTTGTTATATTTCAACAATGTACAGGTTATGGGGGGTGTTAAAATATAAGGCTACACATGTAATAAAGTCACTTAAGTGACTTAGGTTAAAAGTTAGGTTTTTAGACATATTAGGGTTAGTGTTTTGGTCCCTCAAACTCTTTATAAGAGCGAGGACCCTCAATGTAATGTTGCACCGTACCATTTCAGAATAATATTGTGTTGCGTGATATTGAGCTCTCATGTCTTCGGTAACATAACCCGCTCTAGGGCTTCTCGCTTCTTCGTTTTTTTTCATTATAGCTAAATACATGAGAAACTTTGCATATGTATGTATAATGGTTTGGATTCATATGGATGCACATGAATATATATGTTTTTTTCAAAATTTGAATATTTTATGTATTTTTTTGGTCAAATGGTTTTTTGGTTCCGTTTTTTTCCCATTTTTTTTTCAAGTTTCTGTCCAATTCACATTTTTGGGGTCAACCAGTTCGATAACCAGTCCAGTTCTAATAACATTGCTCCACATCAACGATGTAACATTAATGTCATATCAAACTAATGAATTATGACATTGAGTAAGTAATGCGACAATTGGAGGTCAAAGAGGGCGATGGAGGCAGTGAGACAACGAACAAGATAGGGTTGAGCTAGATTTGGAAACCATTGTTCATAAAGGCTAAAAAGGAGGTTTCATTATAACAGGAAGTGTACGGGTCTATCCAACAATGACCCAAGCTAATGTGGAAGGAGGAGCAAGGATCATATATAGATGAAAGGAGGAATAGGCAATTACCCTAAGAAAAAAATTGCTTAATCAACAATCTCATAATCAACCTGAATTTCACCATCATAGAGGAGTGGGGACATCAATTGATTTTGGATAAGGATATCAAATTGAAGAAGCATGGTTAGGAGGCCTCACTTGAACCTCCAATGATGAGCAAAGGGCACAAGGGTCAGCAGTCAGGGTGGAAGACGACCATTGTCAAGCAAAGGAGGCCAACCAACCCATAGAAGCAATGGAGTGGCAATGAAGGAGGAATAGAGCAAAGGGCTCGAAGAGTTGTGTGGGAGCAAAGGAGCATGCCATGGTGGGGGATATTGATGTGGTGTACCTATCTTGAACCTCCAATGATGAGCAGAGGGCACAAGGGTCAGCAGTCAGGGTGGAAGACGACCATTGTCAAGCAAAGGAGGCCAACCAACCCATAGAAGCAATGGAGTGGCAATGAAGGAGGAATAGAGCAAAGGGCTCGAAGAGTTGTGTGGGAGCAAAGGAGCAGGCCATGGTGGGGGATATTGATGTGCTGTACCTATCTATCTTCTCATCCACAAACCTAGACACACTTAGAGCAAAAGCACCTTTAAGGCTGCCAATATTCTATATGGGTTGTTCCAAACATTGTAGTAGGAATTGTAAAGGATAATACCAACAGTATGGAGGAAACTAATAAGGTAGTAATCCTCAGCTAATTGTTGCAATAAAGGATTGAAGATGACAACATGAAGTGGGCATGAGTCATGAACCAAACGAAGGAAATGCAGGTTTCCATTCAATAATTTTAACAAACCAGTCAGGAACTCAATGGAGCAAACTACCCAAGAAGGAATTCAAAACAAGCTCCAAGCTATTGAACTTGTTGTGGAAGAAACCAAAATTATGACAATGTATATCCTCACAAAGGTCAAGACATGACATGCAACCATCAAAATCTAACAGTAGCTAACATTGGAGACTTAGCTTTCATACCCATCAACGTTGAAGATGCCCAAGTGTTGGTTGCACCAGCATGCAGCATTCAACAGTAAACTAACAAATACATTATGGAAAGCAAATACAAGGCAAACACATAATAAGCAACAATATGGAGGAATGGGAAGCTAACACCAATCATTTCCATGTGTGCATTGCATTAATATAGGCGATTACATAGCTTATGGCTTTCCACTGTCATGACTCTTGACCTTCCATGATTATCTATTTCATATTATACACACATTCACATATTACTTATCATATATTAGTCAAATTTTTCATCAATTGCATAATGACATTTACATTTATAAAGTAGACCCTAATGTCCTCTCAACATCTCCCCCACTCTGAAGGCCTTGCTTCGCCCTCAAAGCAACTAATCAACAACATGTTGGGTCTCCACTCCTATTAAAGTGTCCTTAATGTACACCAACCATGCGCATCGAACTGCACAGGAAAATCAACCAAAACAACCACCAGTTGGATAGGAAGGTGCACATATAACGTTGATTGTGACTCATTATTCCTCAACCTCTATCATCCATCCAACAATGGTGCCTTTGGTGCAGCCAACCTCTTTGATTGAAAGAGGAAACAGTACAGTCACTACAGCTAGCCTCTTGCTCAAAGCTACATAGCCAGCCTCTTGCGCAAAATTGAACAGCCAGCTTCCATCTTGAAATTGTACAACCAACCTCTTGCTCAAAACTGCACAACAATTGCGCCATCATTTCAGCTCCATTATTATACCAACACTCTTCTGATGGGTTTTAAAGGTCAAAACCCAAGGTACTCTACTATCCAATACATACTATGAGGGAATCATCATTAAACCTATGTCATCATGTCATCAATTTCCTTATTTTACATTAATCTTAAGTGTTTCTTTATGGTGTTGTACTACAACTCTATTGGCTATGGTTCTGATCTTCTAGGTCTTCGATGTGTTCAATAATATATGCCCTTCAAAAATTTGAAGTCTTGAAATGAATGTATACATGAATCACATACTTGATACTGGGTTTAACTCTGACTTACTCTTAGTAAATTCTTACTTGGCCAAGCTTCCTATCTGAGACTTAACTCTTTCGTTTAACTATCTATACTAGGTTCCACTAAGACCCTAGTATAGAAGTGAGCATTCCTGCTTATCACACAAGCGACCCCAGTTCAATCTCCAACAACAATGCTAAATGGAACGTTCGAGAGTAAACTAACCATTGCATTGAGGAAAGCAAATACAACAAGGCAAACACACAATAAATAACAACATGGAGATACGGAAAACTGACTTCACTTATTCCCATGCTTGTATTTCATTAATTTAGGTGATTACATAACTTATGGCTTTCCATCTTCATGAATCTTGAACTTCCATGACTATTCGTTGCATATGAGACACACATTCACATATCTACTTATCATGTGCTCTTCATAATTTATCATGCTTAAGTCACTATAACAAAGTCACTTAATAAACATGGTGACATTAATTACATAATGACATTTACCCATTAGGCCTCAATGGCCTCTCAACACAGAGTTTCTGAGATGCATGAAAGGTATGAGGTTTGATTCTGTATTTCTTAGATGGTTCCAGTTTCTAAGTCACTAATCAAGATTTCTCGGACAATAAACATTGGTGCTTCCATTTCAGAAAATTGCACCTAGCGAATATGCCAAGGAATTGCCCATCCAGCGATTGTCTTAAGAGACCATTAGATTTGCATCTCAAAACACCAAATATTCTTTTTTGGGGGGGCTACGTATTGTGTTTTTTTCTTTTTGCAACCAATTACGTCCTTGTTGGAGGTATTTCCCTCCTGGGGATGTTTCTTCCTATTGGAAACGTACCCAACAAATGTTTTCTAGACTGGGTGCATTTCTGAGATCCAAAACTGCACCGATCTGGAAATCACCCAATCAGGTGCATTTCCTAGATAGATCGCTGCACCCATAATTTGAAAAACCATGAGACCAAAGAGTCTACAATTGTAAGGGACTCGAAAAGGAGAAAGAAGATTGACAAACCAGATATAGAGTTATGTCATCCCAAAGGATAAAAGTTTGCAGCAAGGCTTCTAGCCATGTTTAAGTCCATGTGTCATCAACTACCGAATCAATCCTGGAAGAAGGCAGTAGCAAAAGATCATGATTCAAGATCCATTGCCCTGTCCACAGGAGGAAGTAAGGGATCAAGAGAGGCAGGATGCAAGCATCCTGAGGGAATTCTAACAATCTTTGGGTTCTTCTCCCAAGAGGGAGAACAAGAATTAAATTGTCAATGTTACCAAGAACGTTACCCAGGAAAATAGAGGCAATCATCGATGTAAACTTTAGTTTTCGGAAACTGAAAGTTAAAAGCTAGGTGTTGTTTAACAAGTCTGCGAGCTTCAATCCTACATCGGAGTAGCATCTCATAATCCTTGGCCATGAATTTCTTTGTATTACGCCTCTGGGAGAGCTAGAGTGCATTGCATATTTTCTTGGAAATATAGGAGTTTTATTTATCAAAAAACTAATAGAGATCCTTGAAAGGAGGGAAAATGTTGGATATAGATGATGTAATAAGCAAGTGATACAAACCATCTGCAGAATGAACAACAAGCATGTACAGAAGGCATGGGAACTCAGTGGTCAACTAAAGGAGAAGCTCCATGGAGTTCAGTCCCCCTTGGAAGCCAAATGATCCAACTTCAGCTACTGCCACATAATGTGTCCTTGACAGAACACTAATGTACCATCAGCTCTCCACTCTGACTTGTACTTGACAGTTGATCCTAAGGGAGCAGGAGCATCCGATTGGTTTTGATTGGTTTTGCACACAGGGAAATGAAGAATTGGGGTGTTCCCTTTAAGTTTAGACATGAAGGCGTTCATATTAACAAGGAACAAGCGATATATGCTACAGTGATTTAGTCAGCTTGAATTTAAGAAAGCATCATCCCAATCACAAGAAAGGGGACCTACAAAGTACCCCAGCACCTCTAAGCGTACCAGACCGAGGGAGGATGATATCCAACTTGCAACCCAAAGCCATCTTCCAAATTGGTTTAGTTGATAATTCTAATCCATCCCAATTATAAGTGTTTACAAACTAGTGAAATGTAGTAGTCTTAGTCTAATCATATTCACATTCCATTTTATTCAAAGGCCCTTAACTGACATACTTCCTGTTGATGATAATGAAATGGATGCGATAAAATCAAACAATATGGATCACATTCTTACTCGTTTTGCCTGTAACGAAGTTTATGCAAAGAAGGAATGATGTGGGTACCAGATTAGAACTCCAGTTGTCCAGGTCCATAACTTTGATTGCAACGACCTCCTTAAACGGGACACACAAAGCCCTGTACACTTGTGCAGTACTGCTCACACCCACTTCCTCATACAAGCTGTAATCAGATGGGTTCACCGGATAATTCTTCCCAGCTCTCAGGCTCAAGCTCCTCAAATTCTTCATAATATTCTTCTTTCTTCGCCCTGTTTTTTTGGGCGTAAAAAGCCCTCCAAAGCAGCCCTCAGGCTTCCGTGAATCCATCACAGAGAGCACTAAGGTCTTCGGATTAGGATTATTTGCAGGCCATGATCAGATATCAGTACCCGTTTGTCTATATATAGTAAATGTTAGCGTGTGTTGATCGAATTCAACCATAAGACAGTTAGCTTGCACAGCCCACGAGATTCCCAGAGTGGTAATGAAGAAGGGTGATGGTATGTACACTGTGAAAACCCGAAGTCGTGGGAAATTGCTCAAAGATTTTTGGGATTCGGGTTATAATGCATAGGGATTTACTGGCCAAGAATCTCTGTTGGAAAACACCGGAATGCAGTCATGCCCTATGACTACGACTCCTGATTTTATAGGAAGGATCACCGAAAGCATGGATGACTAGTCCCCTTTTAGCTACATGAAAAATAGTGAAGGGGTTGGGACCTCCTAAAAGGGTTGATCTGAACTTCCCAAGTTACGAGCTTCCTGGGTAATTAATAATAAGCATAAGGGTACATCTGATCTGCTTAATAAGCATGATATCTAAAGATACATCTTATGTAATAATCAGGATCATCACGAGAAGTTGTTAGAAAAAAAAAATTATAAATTGAATTTTGAACATGATTAGAGATAACTATAGGTCAATTAATGGGTTTTTATATGTTACCGGTCCGATTCGTTATGTGTGATGTTGGATTTTTTGGGATATATTTGTTTTGAGGAGAAAGAGGTAAAAAAAAATTAAATTTTTAAAAATTATTTGAAAATGTCAAACATAATATATATCATTTTGTAAGTTATTTTAAATGGTTATGAGTTAGATGTGAAATTTCATTTATCAGATTATTTTAAAAACTATTAATGATTTATTATCTTATTTAATATATATTCAAAATATTAAAAAAATAATATTATTAAATATTTAAAGTAGTATAATAATTATTTTAATTATTAATGAAAGATCGTGGTGATATTTTTTATAAATAAATTAAATAATTTATAAAGTTAATGATTATGTGATATTATATTAATCTCTAAAATTAATTATTTAAAAAATTTGGTAATAATAGCTATGTTTCCTTTGTCAATCATTTATACTTTATAAAGGATTATAACTTGTAAAATTAACCATTTAAAAAAAAGGGCATTAACAATTATGTTTCTTTAACCAATCGTGCACATTTTATAAAGGGATATTACAATTTTTTTAATTAGGTCATGATCCATTAGCACATTAACTTGTAGATGGACATTAAGCATTTTTTAAAATAAAGAGTAATTTTTTTTTGGATAATCTTATTGATAGAAGAATGTGATTGAGGTGCTACTTTGTAAATTTCTAAGATAAAAAGTTGGAGCTTCGACTTATGTAATTAGCAAAAAGGTGAAGTTGTAAGTAATTTGTGATGCACTATTCGCTTAAGTTGTTTTCATTTTAGTGTAATTAGTACATTAAAATTAATATTAATACTATTTAAATCATCATATGGGAAAGAATAATGTTCTAAGTTGCTATTATAATAGAGTGAGTTATAAAAGACACTTTTTTCAATGAAAATAAGTTTCTTGATATTTATAGGGTGAATCAAAGAAACTACAAATTATCCTATTCCTTGGATAGTGTTCCACGGCGTCTATATTCTTATTACATCATATAAGAAAAAGCTACCAAGTTTTCAATTGCAGCCATAAGCAGACTCCTTTTGCCATAGGCAAACTTCTCATAGTCCAAATGTGATACAAACATGAAAGTACAATTAATTGTTGTTAATAACAAGTCTATTAACCAGCACAACCAGTTTAGAAACTACAATAAAGTCTTTGTGGACAAACTGTACTCAAAATGCAAACAGTTCAAAATGTAGACAAACTAACCCATCTCGCATAAAAAGTGGAAAAGAAAGGATCAAAAGACAGTACTAATAAAACGATATATAGCCTTCATCAATCGACTGACTATTGGTATTCTTTGCATTGCATCAGTCCTTCCTATAACCCAATGCCCAGTTTTGACAACGGATCAGCTTATTGATTAAAATTCCGATAAATGTGCTTATACCTGACCCAAGTGAACTGTTATGGAGTTCAATGATCTGAGATTTCCAATGATGTAAAATGGAAATCTAAAGATTCCCACCACCATTAATCCAATCGATAACCACTCGGGAATCACCAAGGACTTGAAGAGAGTGAATGCCACGGCAAATTGCAAAGTTGAGAAGGCCCCAAAGTGCAATGAGCTCTGCAAGAGTGTTGGATCCCACGCCACATCCAAGCCATATAGAATAGTAGTGATCCCCGCTGATGAGAAGGTGGATACCAGCTCCAGAAGCCCCACCTTGTGATGCCCCACCAAAGAACTCGATAGGCCCAGGCTAGAGAGAATGGGAGGGTCCTGACATAGTACCTTGTCATGTTTTGAATAAGGGGAGTAATATGTAAATAAGCCAATAATAAATCGGCAAGCACTATCAATGGAGAGATGGGAATCTTCAAATAGTACTAGATTTTGGAACCTACAAATGCCCCAAATGTAGTAGAGAGGGAGCGAAGATGAGTGAGAACCTATCACAAACCAATGATACAAACTATAATCAAAAGTATCATAATCTCAATGCCCAGCAAAATTAAGTCTGCTCAAAATTTCCTCCTGAAGGGAAATATGGCAATTAACCAACAAATGGTCCATTGTTTCAGCAACATGATAGCATAAAGGACAACAAGAAGGGACCATTCCCCCACATTTAAAGTAGTTCTCACCAGTGAGAATCTTGTTATGAATAGTCATCCAAGTAAAGCACAAAACCTTGATGGGATTCGACCACTTCCATAAACAATGTCTCCACCAGCTCTACTAATCACGAATATTCTCAAATGCAATAGATTCATATGCGGATTTAGTGAGAACATGTCCACTTGCAGTATTCCAAGACCAAGAGATCTTATCTTTTGTGTTTTCCAATCTAATCCATGCATGATGAAGAGACTTAGTGTATAAATCCCACTCCACTGTGCTCTGAGGACTTAAATTTAAATCCACAGTTGACTGCCAATAATCATTTTTTTCGTTATCAGTACCAACTTTATTAGCATGATTGAGGAAGAAGATTCCCTTTGAGTGTATTTCTTGTAGAGTGGTATGAGATAACTTATAGTAAGTCGCTCCACCAATGAATGGATCGACCCCGAGTCTCACTTGAAAGTTGTCACCAATCCTCCAAGCGAGCCACCGGTTCAGTTCAGGGAAGGTATCAATTAAACCACTCCAGACAGAAATACATGTTTTGCTTTCCTTCTTCAGCCATTGAATCATAGACAAATTGTAAATATATTTGCTTCTAATGACTTCACCCCAGAGACCATGATCCGTAAGGCCCCTCCACAGCCTCTTCATCCCTAAGACCTTGCCTACCTAGCATATATTCTTAATACCCTAACCCATGAAGGCCTTCGGAGTCGTCAGCTTCTCCCAAGCCACGAGATGAATATCGACCTTCAACCTAAAACCAAACCAGAGGAAGGTGAAATTTTTCTTACGAATGAGCTTAAGGATAAGTTGAGGAACCTTCACCATTGATATCCAAAACACCGAGATATTAGACAGAACATAATTACTTAACGTCAACCTACCACCCAAGATAAACCACACCAAATATTAATCATCTTTTCAATCTTCTTAAATAACTATGGATTGAATATTATTTTGGGATTATTGTTATCTGTAAAATTCAGTGGCAGTATCAAACATCTTACTTAGTTGGGGTTGTGGGTATTCTAGTATAAAGACACTTATGCACATGTAGTTAAAAGATATGAATGCATCTTCAAGTCTCATGGGGATAAAATTGACACTTTACTCAACCAATTAAATAAAGTATTATATTCAAATAGAATACACACAACCCAAACTCACCAAGATGTTTCATACTGCCATTGAATTTTATAAATAACATTAATTCCAAAAAAAATTCAATCAATATTTATTTAAGAACCTAAATTTATTGTTTCATGTGCATCTTCACTCTAAAAATTAGCATGGAAAATTGCACAAAATTCTCATGACGGGGAAGGCATGGTCCATGACAACATTCTATACATAATCTTGTAATAGCAATATATCACAAAAAGAAAAATGTGGTTATTTGAAAAGGATACCTTTCATACTTGATAATAAGATTTAGCAACTAAGCTTTATGTTAGCAGTTAGCCATCTTTCACATCATAAGATTTAAGAGAATATAGCAAGGCCTTTACATATTCCAGGAAAATGGAAAATAAAGAGGATATTGAAGCTCCTTATTCATGAATCTTTTAACAATAGTTGTCCCTGATTGAGGATGGGAACTTATACCCAAAAAACAAATAGTAGAAACATGCTTTTGACACTTTGGGCTTATATGCATTATAGTTATAGCCATGGTCTTTCCCTTTAATTTTTGCAATGGATGCACTATGTTTTCCATCAAAGTAATATTTCAAAATGGTTTATCTAATCATATCTTACATTGTAGAAATGGATACAAGTAAGCTTTGGTTTGTAATTGTTATGATAGTGTGGCAACTCAATGCACATATGATAGGATGGTGTTTATAAATTTTGACAATTTAGATGCATGGATCATCATATTAAACTCAAAGGATCATCAAATCTATTACAAACATATTAATACACATAAGTAAATAGTCATAATTAATAATTAATTAGCATTTAATGAAGAGTCATAGGTCACACCTATTCACTCTCATGACTAATCAATGCTTATAAAGGTATACCATCATGTGAGCATTGTAATCATTCATTCAATCTATAAATTATACTTTATTCAATATACTTTTATTGAAGAAATATTATGTCAAAACTAATAAGAACAATGATTGTTCTTAAATTGGTATTAGAGTCAATTCGGGTTAATTCTGCATAACCTAGTATGTATCGTCTATAGTTGTGTATTGTCCATACGCTTCTATATTCCATTGTGATATCATCAACTGTAATTTAAAAAGTTAAATCCATACCATCATTGTTATTTACTATCATCCCCTGCCAACCAATGTATGTCATGCTGCCAATCCATATTCCATTGTACCAATAGACGTCAATCGACCATACATTATGTTAGAAAAACAGGATTGCAAAACAATAGCATAAAATAAGATGCATAAATAAAACACATAAACATAATACAAGAGAGACACCAATATATGTGGTTCACCCAATTTGGGCTACGTCCACGGAGAAATTACCAATCCTTTTATTATACCATCCAACAAATGAAGGGACACAACCCATAGCACATCCGCTGCAATTTCCTCTTCACTTTCTCACAGTCTCTCTCACACAATCACAAAGATATTTACAATACAATTATACCACACACATGCGTATTACAATGCCTTCCTTTTAAAGAGAAATTACCATGGGAAAAAACCATGGGATACACAATACCATGGGCCCGTAAATTACCCATTATTGACCATGTCATGACTATGAAAATGCAACATTTTACAAGGCATTTTTTCTAAAATTTTCGCTACGGGGGCATTTCCCCCAAACCCTTGCCACGGGGGCTCCCAAAATTAGTTGGCGCCCCCCTTAGACCCCCCATGGTGACTTTAGTGGGGGGGGGATCCCCCCCACACCCCCCTGTCATGGGCTGCGATCCAGAAACGGCTGAAACACGACCTCTAAATCAAGAAGATCAAGCTCCACAACCAACACATTACCATACCACCAACTGCTTGTTTCCACCATATGCAATTTCATCCATACGTATGACTTGTCGCCTTTGTGTGTTCATACAGCCTCTCGTTGCCTGTCGATCGTCGTACCACATGTGAGAATTCCCTCATTCCATACAAATCGTGCATTGTTCTGTATGTCACACTCAACCACCATTTTGACTTACCATATGGTTTCACCTAAGGTCACACCATCTGATTTTTTTTTTAATTTTTGTCTTCAAAAGTATAGGGTAAAGTGGATTTGGTTTTAAAAAATTAAAAGTAAAACTTTGATTTTTCCTAATCACTTTTCCAAATTAAGAACTTTATATGTAAAGTCAAAAATTAAAGTGGGCTCTATAAGGAAAAAATTTAAGATGCTTAGCAATGAAGAGCTACATGTAGAAGTTAATTGTTACAAGGATGAAGTTAATAGCATGAGGCATTGTCTCGGAAATGTTGAGAAAGGTCAGAAAGAGTTGGGATATGGAAAAATAGAGTTAGGAGAAAAAATATATAGAACAATAGAAGAGATGTCCAGAACATTTAGAGACAGACTTGGTAAGATAACATAAACATTAAGAGAAAGTATCAACAAGATAACAAAAGAGTCTAACAACGATGGCAAACCCTATTGCAAGTAAGAAATGGTGATTGAGATGAAACAACAAGAGTACTTGATGATAATTTTGAAAGGATTTGTGAGGAACCTGCAACAATTAATTAATGAAAATACACGAGATAACAGTAATAACAGAACTCATAATCACTTTATTGATCACAGGCCACTTCGAGGGGGCAACCTCCTTTGAGCAAGCTCAATACAAATAACTTCACGGTGCCTTCATTGGCCTCAACGCACACTTATATACTGAGTCTAGGCGCCAATACTATGGGTCAAAACCATGGGCCAATACAAACTATGGGTCAACAAATACTATGAGCGACTTACAAAGCATATGCGCCCAACAACAATAACACAAACTATGGATCAACAAATACTACGGGACGTTTTACAAAGCATATGCGTCCAACAAAAATATACTAAAAAAGTAAAAACATGGGTTCCTAACATCCCCTCTCCCTTAGAAAAAGCTTTGTCCTCAAAGCTTTAGATGTGGAAATTGATGCTGAATCTGAAGGAGTGGTGCCCATGTAGTAGCCTCTGGTTGCATGTCGTGCCACTGAATGAATACCGCTATGATAGAGCGAGAGATAAGCGGACGCCCTTTGAGTGTCAGGGAGGATTGCTTGGAAGGCTGTAGACAAAGAAAAACCATATCAACTACTTGAAAAGTGCGCTTGGAATGGTGTTGATCGGCTTGTTGTTTCATTCGAATTCTGGCCATGTGAAGAGTGTCCTGCAAAATGCGAAGAATCTGATCGCGGTTTCAAAGAACCGTGTCAATTGCCTGAATTGGTGCACTATTGAGGGTGTAGGGAAGAACAAATGGCGGTGCCTGACCATAGATTGCTTCATATGGAGTAATTTTAGATGCAGTAGGGTACCACCATTCAGCGAGAGGGAGCCACTTCGACCACGGAGATTGTTGTTCGAAGGTGAAGCAGCGAAGATAAGTTTCCAAACATTTATTGGTAATGTCATCTTGCCCTCCAGATTTAGGGAGCCCTTCAATGAATTCCGGAGACATATCTATCCAGATCCGTAGAAGGATGGGTATGGGTTCGAGCAATCCCGAAAGGAGCTAGAAGGTATCATATTCAGCCACCATCTGTTGAGTTGTCCTTTTCCTTCCCTGCCAAAATAAGGTATGGTGTGCCTGCTCATACGTTTGGAGGAACCTAGAGTGCCTGACTAATGGAGATGCATGGAGTTCAGAGAAGACATAGCTCTGTTGAACAGATTGCAACCAATTTGGAACAAGCAGAGAAATAGTTGAAAGAGAAACTAGGGCATCAATTGTGTGAGAAGGAGCATATGCCACGAAATTGTCTTGACCCTTCATGTAAGTGATCTCATTGGCATAACCACGGAGTTGGCGAATCCATTTCAGTTGTGCGGGTGAGGAGACCCGTTGTTCCAGGAAATATTTCAGACTCTCGTGAGCAGTCTTGATGCATAGAGAATTCCCTAATAGGTATGGCTTCCACGTCTGTACTGCATGCAAACTAGCCATAATTTTCTTCGTAGATATAGAGGCGGCTCAATTCTTACCGGAAAGGTCTCGTGAAAGTGGCAATCCCACTGGTTTAGCAAAGGCACCGACATATCTATCCAAAATTGGTCGGAGATCCAAGGGAGTAGTGGAGATCGGTGATGGGTGCATCTGAATGGAATGGAGTTGATCGATGACACCATGTGAATTCTTCTTAAGGAGTTTTTCCAAGCGATGTGAACTGATGATGTAGAGAGACCCTAGTTGTAAGCATGTAAATTTTTGTTTTTGCCCATTGACTGAAAACTGCATCCAAAGTTCAGCAAAATCCCATAAGATGGATCCAAGTGTGCGTAACCATTGAACATCCAAAACCACATCACATCTGCCTAAGGCCAAGGAAAACATGTCAAAACACAAGTTATAATCTTCCATAGAGATACGCAAATTGTGACACTTCCCCTTGCAAGGTAAGGTTCCCCCATTGGCAACCATGACTTCAAAGTTGGAGCAAGGATGGATAAAACAATCAGCCTGTTTGGCGATCCGAGGGTCAATGAAGTTATGAGTGCTATCAAAATCAATGAGTATGGTAAGAGGGAGCTTCTTGAAGTAACCCCTGACCCGCATTGTTTGGGGGGTGGTGATTCTAGCTAAAGCATGGAGAGATATCTCTGGGTGGTCTTCTTGAGACGGAGGGTCAATAGGCGGCTCCTGAATGTCGATCTGATCATCCATTGTATATGGAGCTTCTTCACCAATGTCAGAGGCAGGCGGAGAATCCACATCCAAGAGATAGAGCTTTTGCTGAACACATCTATGTCCCTGAGTGAATTTCTCATCACAATTATATCAAAGTCCTTTTTCTCTGCGTGCCTGCGTCTCTGTTTCAGACAAATGCTTGATAGGAGTTAGTCAAGGAGCTGGCGGGATGGGAGGTCATTGAGAACCCATATTTTGGAAGGGAACAAAAGTGAGTTTGGAGCGTTGTTGGGCTGCAATCTTGTCTTTTGCCAACTTAGCCAACCCCAGGGCTTCCATCATTGTGTTGGGACATAATGTTTTAACCTCTGAGCGGATTTCATCCTTAAGACCACTGATAAAACAACTCCTATAGAATTCATCCGACAATCCTTCTGTGTGATTAGCTAGTTACTCAAATTCTGTCTGATACTCTCTCACAGTGCCAATTTGGCAAAATTTAGTGAGGGCTCTTGTGAAGTCATCAAAAGCACTAGGACCAAATCGTTGCAAAAGGAGCTGGCAAAAATCTGGCCATTTTGGCTCTTCATGAGCCTTGATGTACCAACGATACCATTGAAGAGCTTCCTGTTCCAAATGAAAGGATGAAAGTGGAACTTTGGTGACATCAAAAGTATTATGCAGACTGAAATACTGTTCTGCACGATAGATCCAACCAGTCGGATCAGTACCATTTAAGCGAGGAAAATCAAGCTTCGGACCACGGACATTGCTGGAAGAAGAGAACCCATTGTCTGACGAAGACTCGAACTGTCGTTTGTTGTTCATGGCTGAATGCTCAAGATGGAGGCCGAGAAATTTTTCATCCAGATCCTGGAGTTTGGTTTGGATGGCTGAAAGTGCTTCCTCCATGGTTTTTGCTCCTGCGCGGGTGACAACCATAACCAGTAGTTTTTTTTTTTGAATGGGTAGAAAAACACAAACAGAAGCTTATTTAGTAAAGGGAAATTTGGATTTGGGAAAAACTCTGATGGGTAATTGGGATTTGACTAGGTTTTGGACACTTTCGAATGGATAGGGAAGCAGAAAATGGGGATTTCAAGAGCGGGGTGAAAGAATGGGAAAATTTGTCAGAGAGGGACAAAGAAGCAGAAATAGGAAATGAACACAGTGGACAAATTTGAAGGCGATTGGGTGAAAATTAAAGAAGTTATAGTAAACCCTAAAACTAGACAAATGTGGGATTTCTAGCTTTGGGAAGTGGAATTTGGGATAGGGTCCTCAAGAATGAAAGATGCAGAATTGAATGACAGGGGTGTTAGGGAAGTTTCGAGGGAAACAGAGTGAAAACAAGGGAGATATGGCGAAAAAACAGAATAGACTGGAAACAGATAGATCTGAAACAACGCAGAAGTGATCGACAACAGTTCTGGACAGAGGAAATCTGCGATTTATCAGCTGAAAATAGATATGGACCCCGTATGCTCGGCTTCCTAACGGTTCAGGGGATTCACTCGGCCACCATTGTTGTATGACGACTTGCGTATTGGGGCAGTACCCCTCACTACATGGCTCAGGTAAAACTGATAATCGCTTTGCCACAAACGACAGCTCTTGGTTTACCTCACGGGTGGGAACTAGTCAATCAGGTAGGGGTCGTTTCCCTTTTCGCTGGCAGGTCCTCTCAATGGGCCAGCTACTTTGGGGTTCATGTTGTACTCCTCATAATGAGTTTTAGGGCTTATGCCCAATTACTTCCCACAGTTAAGCGGATAGGGATTATTCCCAGATCCGAACCTGCAACAGATGCAAAAAAAATTGGCATAAATTTCACCCAACGAAGCCAAGAAAGTGCTTTGATACCAGATGTGAGGAACCTGCAACAATTAATTAATGAAAATACACGTGATAGCAGTAATAACAGAACTCAGAATCACTTTATTGATCACATGCCACTTCGAGGGGGCAACCTCCTTTAAGCAAGCTCAATACAAATAACTTCACGGTGCCTTCATTGGCCTCAATGCACACTTATATACTAAGTCTAGGCGTCAATACTATGGGTCAAAACCATGGGCCAATACAAACTATGGGTCAACAAATACTACGGGCGACTTACAAAGCATATGCGCCCAACAACAATAACACAAACTATGGATCAACAAATACAACAGGACGTCTTACAAAGCATATGCATACAACAACAATATACTAACAAAGTAAAGACATGGGTTCCTAACAGGATTGGCCAACTAACCGAAAAGGTAGATTCATTATTTTTACAACCCCCAGTCCATCAAACACTGGAACCAAGTTCAAAACTGCCAAATGCTAATTACTAGATATATCTGGATAACACGAGGTATCTAAATAAAATCAAAATCAAGAGACCTAAATCCAATGGATTGGATGATTTAAAGGACATCATGCGGGTTAAATAAAATCGAAGGAATTTTTGCTATGAACCTATCTACTAGTGAATTAGAGAAAATGTCAATGGTGTCTTTATATTTGGAAGATGATGCTTATGATTGGCCCACTTAGTGATCTAGAAAAACTAATGGTTTCTTAGTTAACTAGAAAATGTTCACGGAATATCTATGTAAGAGGTCACATGACAATGAAGAAGATGACAACTATACCCAATTTTCCCATATACAATAAACAGGAACGATGAACAAATATAACCATGAATGGGAAGTTCTTTCAACTAGATTTCTTGATCTTATAGATGAACAATTATTGAAGACGTATATTTCTAGGTTAAAACCCATTATTCACAGCGAGTTAAGGATATTGAGGCCTAAGAACTTGGTTGAAGCTAGGAGTATGGATAAAATGATTGAAAGGAAGTTGATTAGTCAGCATCAATACTTTTTTATTATCAAAGGAAGGCA
Organism: Larix kaempferi; assembly: GCA_027924585.1. Classification (NCBI taxonomy): domain Eukaryota; kingdom Viridiplantae; phylum Streptophyta; class Pinopsida; order Pinales; family Pinaceae; genus Larix; species Larix kaempferi. The sequence continues at coordinate 16,707,901 of BSBM01000030.1, forward strand.
ACTAGTTACAACAATAATAAATATGCCCATTTAGAAAGGGAAAAAAGGAAGGAAAGCAATAACCATAGATGTGGTCAGAATTGGATTCTAGGTCATAGATGCGAAGCCATGTCTTTATGCTACTATATAATAGTGGATGGAAAGCAAGTAGAAGTATTGAATCTTGAAAATGAAATCACTATAGCATACAAGTTTCGCTATGGTCAATTTCATGCATACTACCAAATAGTAATGATGATGATGTGTCGCAAAAGGGAAATATCACTAAAAAAACATGAGAAGTGCCCACAAAATATGTCTTGTCTCATCTAAGGAAGAATGATGAAATAAAGGTCCCAATAAAAGAGGCACAAGAAACAACAATTCCACCTACAAATAAGATAAAAAAAAAAAACATAACCTTAAATATTGAAGCTCAAGGGAATTGTAAAAAATAGAAAACCAACAATCTGCATAGATTATTATAACATACCAGACCCTAGAGAACACACCAAGGTCAGTTAATTGGGCTCTTTAACAAAGGGGATGGTTGAACCTAATCCATGCACAACGGAATAATACTCTTTAAGGTGGGGCTAACATGCCAAACTATTTAAAAATTTTAAAAACACTCAACCATTAAGGAAGACTACCCTTCCAATGCAACCTAGTTCCCATTCTACATGCAGTACAATGTAAATACACATGAATACATTCAACCCAGACCTCTTTCACATGTTTTCTAATTTCCCTCTCACCTATGGGCATAGCCGCCCGTGGCTATTTAACCAATTTACTAAATCAGGTTCACATACATTTGTGGACTCTATTTACGACAGTAGACCATCAACATTTCTACATACTAGGGAGGCAGGATTTAAACACCTAATTATAGCAGCTCTATAACAAAGAATTCAGATTTCCAAAACCATTTAGGATCTGATCTGGTACAACCATACACGGCCATATGGTATGACCTAAAAATCAGTTTGTCTCATGAACATAATTCCACAAAAGACTAGCTTCTAACATCACAATAAAATCAACATTACTATCTTTCGTTAAGGCAATTTTCTATTTTAATGCATATCATATTTAATACATGAAATTATCAGTCTATAAACCCATGTGGGACTTGATACCATACATCCATATACGACCATATGGATTGTCCTAAAACATTAATCAATTCAGCAGTCTACTTTGTCTCAAATAGCATAATTACGACACTACTTTATATTGTATTTCTCCTCATTAAAAGACAACCACAACCCCATGGACAATATGATCCAAAACAACCATATACGACTATATAGGCTATCCTAAATCAGACCTCCTAACATTCATAAATTCCATAAACAAGCTAGTAAAAACCGCTAGTTTAAATACATCAACATACCTCTTCTATGAGTTGCCAATTTACCAACATAGAGTTAGCCATTCGCCATGAGCATATATATAATTTAAAAACACATAATTACATATATCTAGCAACCTACATAATGAATATAAATAGCATAACTACTTATCTTTTATAGGGGCACAACTGCAATCAACCAGACAACTTTCCTCCCAGCCGTAGACACTTTCAAGCCTATTTTCTTGAGCGGGCCACCCCTGAGATAGGGTCTTGGAATTCACACGAGAATGTCTCTTCTAAATTGATCCCTAAGGCTAAGACTTGGATCACAGGATTTCCCTCCTTCTTCAAGACAAAACGTGATCACTAACCCCTCTTTCTCAGGATTAGACCCCCTCTCCCGAAAGCCAAGATTATGATCACTACGCTTTCTTTCTCATGATTATACCCCCTCTCCCAAAAGACAAGCTATGGCCAATGTGGTCTCCTTCAAAGGATTATACCCCCACTCCCAGAGCACCACTTACCACAATTAAAACTATCTTGTACAGGATTATACCCCCTCTCCTGCAAGATATAGTTCGGTGAAGTTACTCTCCTCACCTTGTCACAACACTTCTTGACCATTCAAATCCCTACTAGGGAATTCAAATCCAATGGAGTATAGATATCCCTTCTTCACCTTTCAAGTGCAAAATAACCAATTCAAACCCCTACTATAGCATTTGAATTCAGTGCAGAATAGATCTCCAACCCTTCCTAACATTTCCTCACATGATCTTCATAACTTGCAAGACAACTAGTGCAAAATGTGTGCAAAATCTTATGCCAAATCCCTCTTTAGCATTAACAATTCTCGTTAGAGCCTCCTCTACATTGACCAAAAAACTCAATAATGAATGAATTATGGAGCAACTTGAATCCCCTTAGACCCATTCGAATTGCCTCCAAGAAATGGACTCCATAACAATGAGGAAGGACTCCCAACCACTAGCGCTTCCCCAAAACCACTCACTGATTCATTCAAGTTCTTAACCAAGTAACTTGAATCCAGTGAGACTAACTCTAGAACACTGACAAAGACACTCCTAGTCCCTAACTAATTCGAATTCATCAAGGTTGGCTCCAATCTATCTTAACTGACTCTCAATCACCCGTGAGTTACTCCTCCTACATGAAGGTAACTCGAATTTTCCCAAATTTACTCCCATGCATTCAAGATAACTCAATATTATCTGAAAATAACTTAGTCAAACTCAATTTAACTGAAAATAACTCAATTAAACTTAATTTAACTGAAATTAACAGACATTAACTCAATTTAACTAAAATTAACTCAATATTAACTCACAATAACTTAATTAACTGAAATTAACCTAATATTAAATGGCATTAACTCAATCAAACTCAATTGAACCGAAATAAACTCAATAGTAATTGACAATAACTCAATTAAACTCAAATTAACTGAATTTAACTGACATTAACGAAATTTAATTCAATTTAAGTGCATGTTTGACCATAGGTAGGCAAATAGGTGCATAAGATATGATTGAAGTGAGAGTGGTCCCCACCAACATCTAGTGCAAGAATGTTTTTCTCTAGTGAGGGAGCAATTGTGCATGCAAAACATTAATTAGACAAAATAGGACCACCATGGTCCATTAGCATCAAAATTAGGAAGACTAGAGTACTATTAGGGGGAGCCACAACTCCTAACCCCAACCCCTTCTCATGTGGAATCCTAAGACCCCCCAGCAGCGTTATTGTCCATGTTGTGCCATTAATTTAGTTATAGGTAGATAATAATGGTAATAATAGAATAATGAAATAATTTCAACAATAATCATCATAATATCCATGGTTCATGGTCTAGGCACCTAGAGCCACCATAAAAGCAAATAACCAAAATCACAGGTGTTTGGGGCTTACCTTTGGGATATTACATCCCCTCTCCCGTAAAACAATGCATCATCCTCGATGCATACTTACTCATACATGCCTTCACTCATTCCTTTACCATTGCAACTATCAGGTCTCCTCTTCCAAGAAACCACACTACTTTCCACTACCAACTGCTTTTATGTTAGTCTCCACAGCCTATGGGATGTGACTTCCCACACCTTGTTAGTCCCTTAGGATATCATCATCCCTTCACTTTTCCAGTTCCTCGGAATATCACCATTCCATTCCCAGGATTTCCGTGTGAGAACCTGGACTAGCAGAGTGGTTCCCAGTGTAGAAGCAAGGGTCAATCTTCCATCCCCATTATAGGGTCTTCAAACCCCATTACAAGGCCTTCAATCTTTCAACATAATACATCCACCAGAATCATATTTCAATCAATCAACCACATGATTATCCATCGGGTATAAAGACATATGCTACCTAATACGAGGAACACAATACACAAAATACATCTTCATGATACATGAAATGAATTATAATTAATCACAAGCAATACATCAATATATACAAAGTTACACAAAATATAGATACTTCTTCAACATATATCACAAAGATATTCATATCACAAATATACTTTTCTTAACAAAAATCACAAAGATATTCATATCACAACTATACTTTTCTTAACAAAAATCACAAAGATACTTATCTTCTTGCATATTTGCTTCACGAGGTTGCCACATGAAGCTTTCATCTCTCAAGTATTCCTTCACCATCTACTTTCCCTCAAAGGAAACTCGGGTCATACCTCCTGAGAAGCACAATATATTTCCATCACAGGAAACTCATGTCACACATCCTAAGAAAGCACAATACATTTCCATCACAGGAAACCCAGGCCACACAACCTAAGAAAGAACAATATTTTTCCATCACAGGAAACCCAGGCCACACAACCTGAGAAAGCACAATACTTTTCCATCATGGGATTTTTACCTTCTAGTGCTCACACCCACCAGTTTTACCCCTCTTGGTGCTCACCTAAATCACATTCCAATCATCATTCACATGATCAAGCATCGGGTATATATATTTTTCAACAAGTTATACGTGAAACACTTCTTCAACAAAGATACATGAATTGCATTCCAAATCAATCATATGGTTAGTATCTGTCATATACTTTTCAACATGAATTACATCTTCAACCAAAGATACATGAATCGGATTCTAATAATTTACAGGAGCTACACCTCAACAAGACCTTTACCACATCTCACAAATACACATAAGGGTACTTGACTTAATCACACAAAATCATCATATTATACCAATGATCTTATTTATCCATACTTATCATCAAACTTGCTACCAAGCAATATAATCTAGCTATTATTATCCAGAGCATTCCCAGAGGAATAACTAGTCCATTCAGCACATATCAACACATTAAGACACATCTATCCATTTCAAATACCATTCAATTTAAAAAGACATTCAATGCATATCAAATACACACAATATGCAACCACTATATAGTGCAATGCATATTTGATGATTCAATGCAACACATATCCAATAGACTCACTATTTAATTCAATGTATTTCTTTACATTCCAACAAACACACGGTTAGCAACAAACCTATATATATTGTTCAACAAGATAAATACAACACATCTTCAAGAAATAAATTCTAATTAATCACATGAAAGACTCCCAAGGTATATGAAATAAATTCCATGAAATCGCAACACGAAATAAATTCCTTCTTAGTCCATTTCATTCTACTTCACCTATGATACCTGAAGGACATCCAAGGTACATGAAATCAAACACTTGGAATGCATCTACCCTAAACACATTCAATTTCCATTTCAATCATGCATTATGCACATACTCTAGGTTACTTGAAATGCATGAAATATTCATGAATTGCATCATATACATATTCTACCTAGATACATGGGATGAATTAAACATGTTTTCCAATCAGTCTTGCACATGAAATGCACTAAGCTCTTCAACAAATCTCATGAAGTCATCAAGTATATCAACCAAAGTCATGAAGTGCATCAATCATACCAACCAAAGTCATGAAGTGCATCAAGTATACCAACCAAGGTCATGAAGTGCATCAAGTATACAAACCAAAGTCATGTAATGCACCAAGTACCTCAACCAAACTTATGCAATGCACCAAGTACCTCAACCAACTTATGCAATGCACCAATTACCTCAACCAACTTATACAATGCATCAAGTACCTCAACCAACTTATGAAATGCACCAAGTACCTCAACCAATCAAGTCATTGAATAGCAAAAGAGGCAATGCACCGTAACAAGTATTGACCAATCAAGTAACTGAATAGTAAAGAGGCAATACACAAGCATCGACCAATCAATCTGCTGACCATTATGTATGCGATACATAGTACCTACCAACCAATCTATAGAGTAGTAAATATGCAATGTAAGATACATGCAATGCACCGTAAGTAACCATCTATCCATGCATATTCAAATCAACAATAATAAAGCTTGGAAGAAAATTCATGCAACTTTATTTTCATTACTAAGCAACACACATACATATAGATCATACATAAGGTCTTAAAACATGAAAATTAATCCTTTCAAATTTCATCAAACAATCCAATTCCAGCCAAAACACATTATAAGCTGACCCATAATTCTTGACTTCTAAAATTAAAAGACAGATACAACTGAGATGATCTCTGAAGTGAGGCTTCTGATTCTTCCATTAACATCAGGGTGGTTAACTTTCTTTCGCAACATATAAAACATAAATAAAATGCATAAACACAGAGTCTTAATCTCATAAAAGGCCCAAAGTAGGGTTGTAACCTAAGCTTTGATACCACTTGTAACATACTCGACCCTAGAGAAACACCAAGGTCGGTTAATTGGGCTCTTTAACAAAGGGGATGGTTGAACCTAATCCATGCACAACGAAATAATACTCTTTAAGGTGGGTCTAGCATGCCAAACTATTTAAAACTTTTAAAATCATTTAACCATAAGGAAGACTGCCCTTCCAATGCAACCTAGTTCTCGTTCTACATGTAGTACAGTGTAAATACACATGAATACATTCATTAACCTATACCTCTTTCACATGTTTTTTAGCTGTCCTCTCACCCACTAATACATTTAGACCAAATTCCTACTAAAGGCTTCTGACGGTACGGACTACATTGGTCATACTATCGAACAATTCAAGACAAAATGTTAAAATTTTCAATTTTTTTTAGACCTCCCCGATATTGTCGGTATTGCGATGCTTTAATCTCTTGTAGTCGGTATTGCGAAACTATATAACATACCATCGCTATTGCAACGATACATGACATTGGGTCTCCATTGTGACGTTATGGGAGAGTGCGTCGCAATTGCGACGAACCCAAAACTAGACGTTTTCCTTTCTAAATGGTCTGCCATGGTTTGAGGAAGTCAACGCTGACTTGGTCAATTTTCATTAGAATTTTGATGGTTTAAAAATTATAAATATGTTCCATTTTAAAGATGTTGCGACAGTTTTTCTATAACAATGACGGTTCGGAAAGGGTGTAAGTATTCTTGTCAAGCAAAAAGCAAATATTTTTTTATAATCATCACTGTATTTTTGTGGGAAGAATGTCATAAAATATTAGAGGTGGGGAAAGAAATGAAGAGGGGGCAAAGGGCGACGGTAGATGTTTTTGCTCTTGCAATAGTTGTTTTATGAGACGTCCCGTGAGAATTTTAATAGCAACAGCTAGAAAATATTGTAGGAAATATGGTCACATGGATGGGGGATTGAATGAATATCGTCCCATGGTAATTAGCTCTCTCTATATTCATTATATTTCTTAATATTTATTGTATTTGTAAAATTTAATATTGTTTTAGTATTTGTTATACATGCACTAATTTTGCATGATTGATCGTAATTATAAAGTTAGAGTTGCCCTCTAACTTTCTGCAGAATGCCCTAATTAGTAGTAGAAATGATGTTGTACAAGTTGAGGAACATCAAGTGAATAATGAAGATCAAGTTAATGATCCCATGGAAGTAGATGACGGCCATAACATAGTTGAAGATGATGGGACAAATCAAATGATCCAATACTTGTTTGGTCAACTATATGAGGATGGGGACAGTGATGGTATTTATGATGAACCTTTGATGGAAAAGGCAAATAAACGATTTTATAAATGATCAAGAGCAAATATTCTCTCCGCTACATTGCTTCTGGTGAACTTAAAGGTTATGAATCATTTGTCGAACACTTGTATGACACAGATCCCAAGGTATGTAATATGTTTCATCAGATATACATAAAGGTTGAATTTCCCCCATTTTTCTAGCGTTAATTAATGTGTTAAATAAGAATGCAATATTTACGATTAATATTCTTTACATTAACTAGTTTTTTTTTGTTGTAGATTGTTAGGTGAATTTTTGTTACCATCGTCAAATATTTTACCTCGCACATATCTATATTTATTTTGCATTATGAAAGACATTGGAATGGAGTATCAAAGTATAGATGCATGTCCTAATGATCATATTGTATATTATGAACATCATGCATCAAAAACTGAATGCCTATAATGTCATATTAGTAGATATCGAACTGATTAAGTAACATAAATGGTGCCTCGAAAGGTTCTTTGTCATATTCCCATAATTCCACATTTACTGCGACTGTTTAGGTGCAAAATCATAGCACAGTTTATGGATTACCATGCTCGGAACATAAGTGGAGATGGTGTTCTTCAAATGCCTACAAATGGATACGCATTTAGGGAAATTAAGAAAAAATGTCCATATTTTAAAGATGAACCTCGTAATTTTAGGGTTTCATTGGCATCTAATGGTGTTAATCCATTCAGAGAGCTTAGATCTATTTACTCAATGTGACCTATTTTTGTTATCAACATTAACATTCCTCCTTGGATGTCAATAAAGAGGGAGCACACAATGTTGACAATAATTGTTCCAGCTATTTGTCTATATTAATTTTTCGAATGTGACATTTTCATTTGTCTTGATTTTTGCATACTATTGTTTATTTATTTATTTACTTATATATATACATATCACGATAGTAATTATGTGTAATTTCAAACAATTAGGTAAGAACCAAGTCAAAGATATGAATGTATATATCGAGCCTCTTATCAATGAGCTAATACAATTATGGAACAACATCACCATGTAGGACATCTGTAAACCAATCAGGCATAAGAGATTTCAATTCCGTGGAATGCTTGTATGGACAATTCATGATACCCCATGACTAACACATTTTTTTGGTATGTAACGTTCCATTTCACTTTAATACTATATAATTATTTTGAAGATATCATGCATGTTTTCTTAGTAATCCATCATATAATTGATATTAATCCATGTGTTGCAGGTCTTCAAACAAAGGGTAAATTTACATGTCCAGTTTATGGTCCTAAGATGAAGTATCGTTATTCAAAATCTTTAGGAAAGATGGTGTTTGATGAGTATAGGCACTTCCTCTCAAAGACCCATAGGTTTCCTACTACCGAAAAACATATTTTCAATGGGAAAGAAGAGTTTGGATTAAAACCACGAATAATGACACCTCACCTATGGAGGTTGGAGTATAACATAAATCGTCAAGGTCCGCAATTTGTTTATGTATTGTATATGTATGATTGTTTTGAACTTGAAATTCTATTTTAAGTATTAAATTTATTTTATCGTGTTTGACAATTATGGTTGTCATTTGTTTTATGCTTCATCAAGTTCGTTGTTGTGAAGGTAGTAATAATGGGCCTCCACGAGAAATGAAATGGTATCCCACTCAATTCATGAGGTTTCCCTACTATGAGCAACTAAAAATAGCTCATTTGTTTGATACGATGCATATTGGCAAGAATGTGACAGAAACATTATGGAGAATCATAGATGGCAGGAGGGATAAAGAAAAAAATGTCAAAATTTGTACTGACATTAAGGAATCCAATCTTGCAATGTGAAGTGTGATCACATCAAATAGCGATGGAGACCGAAATAACCTTCCATGGTTGTTAACAGAGCAACACACCAATGATGTAAAAGAGGTCATTCAAAGAATTAAATTTCCCACGGGTTTTTCTTCAAACAGAAATAATATCTTAACCAAGAAAGGTGAATTTGGTGGGTTGAAAACCCATGACTGGCATACCTTCATTAAGGTAATAATTTTGGTATTCATATTTATATATTGGTCATATTTATCTTTTCGGATTTTTGTTTTTTTTTGTCTACTTTTGAAACAAATAATGTTTTTTCTTATTGTTACAGTGTGTTCTACCTTTATCTCTCCCAAATGACTTTGACAACAATGTCAAACAAGTTATATATGATCTTGGAAAATACATGAGGTAAGTAGAGATGATTAATTTATATGCAAAATGTTTTTTCAATTTGTTGTTGTACTTAATGTCATGTGTTTTACTTGTATTGTAATATATATTATGTTTTGTTGAAACATGTTATTTTCTTGCGTCATAATCTGTAGATGGTTGTCATTGAAAGAAATCCATCAAGATGATATAAAGTACTGGAAGAGAGAAGTTCCTCGGCTAATGTGTGAAATGCAAAAGTATCTACCTCCAACATTTTTCAATGCACAAGAACACTACCTCATACACCAAGTTGAGGAGATTGAAATGTGCAGACTTGTACACACAAGGTCAATGTGGATGTTGGAGAGGCACTTGAAATCATTGAGGGCTTTGGTTAGACATATAGCACGTCCTGAGGGTTTTATGGTGAGGGGATGTATGGTATATCAATCTATGGTGTATATTAGCCACTATCTTCCTATGTTAGCAGTGCAATCTATGCATGCAGTGGATTGTATTTGGGATGTGAAATCCATCAAAATTTTTGAAGGGGAGCACCTGTTGGGGAAAGGAAGACTAATGAAAGTGAGAGGTAATAAAATTGTGGAGATTTATGATACATACAACTTTCTTTTGTATATATGTTCATACTCATTTAATACATATTATTTCATCATTTATTAATATTTACCATGGTTATAACTAATATCTAATATTGTTGAATTATGATTTTTTTAGTTAGATCATCGAGATTGGGAGGCACTACATTTATACATTGCAAACAATATCGACTCGATGAAGGTATGGATTGAAAGATCTAAAGAACGTCATGGTGGTAGGTTATCATGGCAACAACTGTCTGAATTGGTTATAGAAGCTCGTCGTAATGGAGATGTTGATGTTACACAGAGGGAAATAGATTTAGCATATGGTCTGAAAGATGGAAAGGCAAGCGAATTCACCCATTTTATTCAGTTATTTTATATTATATTAATGTGTTTGTAGGTGTGTTTTTTTTTCAGATACTTTCCAAGTTATATAAGTATGTTTATTAATTGTCAATCCATATTTTACATGTCTCGCATATTGCAGTTGAAACACGACAAGGCTATGTGGTACAATGGCCGTAAATTTCACATCAAAAAGTTGGATGAAAAAGGAAAAATTCTGATAGTGGTATAACTGCAGTATTTCAGGTCACAAATGTTTCCTCTAGTAGAGACAAACATCCCCAAGAAACTAAAAATGAATAATGTGGGTATTTGGATGATATAATTGAGTGTGACTTTAATTCCTTCAAATTAGTTATGTTTGATGTCAAATGGTATAGATTACTACTGCATGGAGGTGATGAGGAGAGAACTGTTATACAACATGCTAATGGATTTCCGATGATTAAGAACACAGTGTTTGAAAATAAAAATGATCTCTACGTTTTTCCAAGCCAGTGCGAACAAATATTTTACTCAAAGGTTCCAGGTAAGAGGGATTGGTCATTTGTTGTTATATATGATCCAAGTGGAAGGCTAGTAAAGTATACTGTAGAGGAAGAAGATGATATTGAAGAAGATCAAGATGATGCAGATCAACCAAAGCAGGAAGATGGGTCAATAGATGAAGAAGATGGAGAAGATGAACTAGGTGTAGGAGATGATGTACTAGATCTTGATGATGATATCAATGAAGATATGCTCGAAAATGACAGTGATGACGATGATGATATCGTCAATACTTTCAACATTGTTTTTTAATTGGATGATGATACAAATGTCAAGTTGGATGATGAAGAAGATACATATGTTGAGTTGGACGAGGTACGTAGCTATATATTTTAATTTGTATGAATTATTCTCTTTAAATAATTTACATATGTGGGTTTATTACATGTTTGTAAGTTTTATGCCATTCTTTTTATATCCTACCTTACATGTTGTTTTTCATGTCAAACCTGGAAATAGTGGCCATAGCGTACATCATCATGCCAAACCAAAATTATAATTTACAAACACATGATAATTTACTTTACCTTAATTAATTTTTTTTGGGTAGTTTCTATGCCTAAATCTAATTAGTATGTTGCTTTCGATTATTTTCTATTTTGTAGATAGGATATTGGGGAATTGAGAGTGATGTGAGTGGGAGGGGAGGGGCAATAGGAGATTCCACCTTCACTTGATTGGCCTTGTTCAGTAGAGAATAAATTATTCTTGAAACCGAGAGAATATCATTCATCTTTATACCATTCAACTTTGGTGGTAGACGAAATTTCATCTCGAAATAACGGGTTCTTACTCCTCTGTGTGGAGCAAAAAATAAAGACAAGAAATAACTAATGAAGCTTGTGCAATTTATCATGAAGTACTTGTTTATCGACATTATTTCCCTTGCACTAGATGCGGGAATGTGCGTCTTGAACCAACTTTAAAAGGAACACCTAAAATACATTATATTGTGAGTAGACGTGGCCAACATTGAAATTTCCACAAATTGTTTCTGTATGCACTAAAATTTGACATGGGAAGACTGTTCGCATGCATTTACGATATGGGAGGATTTCTGGACTCAAAGATGACTCACCCACCAAATAGTACTCTATATCATTGATGACATGCGAATGGGGCCAACGTTGATATTTTTTCAATTTGTGCTTGTATGGACTAAAATTTGACATGGTTAGAGTAGACGCATGCGTTGATGGTATGGGAGGGTTTCGAGCCTCAAACGTGACTCACGCAAACAATTCGAAAATCAAACAACAAACTTATAGAATAAATGCGTGAAGGAGATGAAATACATAAATCTGACAACAAATTTCCATATGAATCCTAATTCCTCTACGAATATGGCTAACACTTAAAAGTCTTCCATGTTAAACTTTTGAAGTAGGTTAAGATAACACTTGTGATGGGAAACACAGATCCCCTTTTTCAGATTGTTTGATTTAAATACCAACAACGTAATGAAAAATGCCTAAACTAGGCATCTTAAAATGGGTGATAATTAGACTATATTTCACATACTCTGATCTAGTGGTGATTACCCATAGTGATAAGTAGGTCATTGGCATACTGGAAAAGGATCAGGAGGTCACAATATACATTTTTGGTGTAGACATTGGGATCAAATTAACACCTCAAAAAACCATAACCAAGAAGAAAATCATCCATCTTTCCATGCCATGCTTGAGGAGATTTCGTGAGACCATAAAGTGACTTATTGAGGTTACAAACAAGAGAGGATTCACCCTAATCAAAGCTAAGAGGTTGTTCCATGTACATTTCTTCATCCATTCCCCTTGTTGAAAATAATTTTTGACATCCATTTGATGTTCTTCCCAACCTTGTCAAGCATTAAGTGAGAGAAAAAAATGGATTGAATACATATTTGCAACAAGGAACTTTTTTTTTGAGTAATAAATACCTGCTATATGAGATAAACCTTTGGGATCAAAGTGAGGTTTTAATTTGCGAACTCTATACCAAAAAAATAGTTTTATAGAGCCACTTGCAAGGAAGAAGTTTGTGACATTTAGGGAGAGGAACAAGAGCCCACTCATGTTCCTAAATTTTATCACATTATGGCCTTTAAATGGTGATATCAATGTTTAAAGTCAAATCCAAAAATTTGTCTTGGAAACAAATTTTATAATGAAATTAGTCGTAAGTTGTATGTTATAAGCTGTACATTTTTCATGTTCTCCCAAATTTCGACTAAAGGCTTCCGATGGTATGTACTTAATTGGTATTACTTTCAAAATATTCACAGGCATAGGTAAAAGACATTGTATTGTGAGTAGACGTGGCCAACAGTGACCTCTGAACAGGTCCAACGTTGAAATTTCCACAAATTGTTTCTGTATGCACTGAAATTTGACATGGGAAGACTATTTGTATGCATTCACAATATGGGAGGCTTTCTAGACTCAAAGATGACTCACCCACCCAATAGTACTCTATATCACCGATGGCATGCGAATGGGGCCATCGTTAATATTTTTTCAATTTGTGCTTGTATGGATTGAAATTTGACATGGTTAGAGTAGACACATGCATTGATGGTATGGGAGGGTTTTGAGACTCAAACATTAATCACACAAACAATTCGACAATCAAACAACACACTTATAAAATAAATGCATGAAGGAGACGAAATACATAAATTTGACAACAAATTTCCATATGAATTCTAATTCCTCTACGAATATGGATAACACTTAAAAGTATTCCATGTTAAACTTTTGAAGTAGGTTAAGATAACACTTATTCAGGGAAACACAAATCCCCTTTTTTAAATTGTTTAATTTAAAGACCAACAATGTAATGAAAAATGGCAAAACCGGGCATCTTAAAATGGGTGATAATTAGACTATATTTCACATACTATGATCTAGTGGTGATTACCCATAGTGATAAGTAGGTCATTGGCATATTGGAAAAGGATGAGGAGGTCACAATATACATTTTTAGTGTAGACATTGGGATCAAATTAACACCTCAAAAAACCATAACCAAGAAGAAAATCATCCATCTTTCCATTGCATGCTTGAGGAGATTTCTTGAGACCATAAAGTGACTTATTGAGGTTATAAACAAGAGAGGATTCACCCTAATCAAAGCTAAGAGGTTGTTCCATGTACATTTCTTCATCCAACCCCTTGTTGAAAATAAATTTTGACATCCATTTGATGTACTTCCCAACCTTGTCAAGCATTAAGTGAGAGAAAAAAATGGATTGAATACATATTTGCAACAACGACAAAAGTTTTTGAGTAATAAATACCTTCAATATGAGATAAACCTTTGGGAACAAAGTGAGGTTTTAATTTGCAAACTCTATACTAAAAAAATAGTTTTATAGACCCACTTGCAAGGAAGAAGTTTGTGAAATTTAGGGAGAGGAGCTAGAGCCCACTCATGTTCCTAAAATTTATCACATTATGACCTTTAAATGGTGATATCAATGTTTAAAGTCAAATCCAAAAATTTGTCCTCGAAACAAATTTTAGAATGAAATGAGTTGTAAGTTGTATGTTGTAAGCTGTACATTTTTCATTTCTCCCAAGAATCAGTCAATCATGATCCCATATTTAAATATCCAACAAAAGATAATAATAAAAAAAATTGATGAAATACATAACATGTATAAAGATGGCTCCTCTAACAATTGTTAATGCTAAAAGCATGAAAGGTGGCCTTGTGTCGGTGCTTGAAAGGTCACTTTTCATGAATATGTAAATGAAAATGTAAATTTATCCTCCCCAACCTTCTCTTCTTCTCCCTAATCATAAAATATGGTATGGCATATTGACTATACCTCGGGCTCAATGTGTGAGGGCAGGTCCATCTAACATCCAAGATCAAAGAAAATTTGTAAAGGTAAAGATCAATTTTCAAATATGTCAAATCAACAGGGAATTAAAGAACCTTGAGAATGCGAGCAAGGGAATGGATGGAGGGTGCAATAAGTTCTAAGGAAATTGACCTAATGTATAGGTTAAGTAGAATTGAATTTGCCAATCCTAAAAAAGTGAATCATTAAAATTCTCCTAGGAAACCAACATTGAAGAATTGAAAGAAAAAAAAAATCTAAGAGAATTCAGATTAATACATTTAAAAAATTTAGTTGTAAATACAATGCTGCAATGGCTTCACATGTTTTTGGAAGGGATTATGCTTAATGGGAAGGCTATATAATTTTGGGAAAAAATTGAAGATAACAATAGATTCTAAATGACATTCAAAACTCTCTAGGTTTTCCAACCATATTCATGTTAGCTTGTTAAGTCAAATCAGTAAGGTGGTGAAAAAAGAGTTTAAAAATAGTAAATTGGTAAATTTAAATTAATAACATCCATTCTTTATTATAGAATCTCCCAACCAAAACAACTAAGGATTCATCAAATTTTGCAAGGTAACTCATTTTGGAAGGCTTCCAAGTTTTAGAATGGGTACATCATGACCCCGCATGCATCCCGGGTTGCATAAAATACCAAGTGAGTAATTGTGGTTTGTATTGATGCAACGTGAAATAATATTTGAACTTCATTGGTTGTCATATGATGTACACTTGTGACACATCATTCTCATGACAAGATTATTGACCTTCCAAGATTAAGGGATAATCAATCCTTTAATTGCTCATGAAGGAACTACATTTTGTGGATCAATTTTGCATAAGAAAAAACATGCATTATGTAGTGTTGAAATGTCAAGTTGCATATGCTCATAAATTTTGATTGCATACTTTTGCTTCTTGGTGGTCTTCTTCCTAACAGATCTAGAGTGGCATTTTCCAATCTCAGGTTGGTTACTAGAGTCTTCACAACCTCAATATGTTCATATGTTGTCAGTAGGGGCTCGGTTGATTGGTGAAGCAAGGGTGGTGATATTCCCTCCACCAAGGCTCAAACCCTTTAGCAACATGTTCACCCCTTGATTTATAGGGAACCCATGCAAGCCGACCATTTATAAGAAATACTGAGAACCATAAATATATTTGCTTAAACAACTCAAATTGGTAAGACATTCCAATTGCTTGTCTTGTAATTAGAAAATGTACTTGTGCTTAGTAGAAGAGGGTAAATCAACTTTTAGATCATATACTTCACCGTGATTGGCATCAAGTTTTACATTGTTATAATTGGCTTCCCTTCCTTTAAGATCAGATTGTTCATTTTGTTGATACTCTGTTTGATACTTAGATCAACTTTCAATTGCAACACTAATATCACACTCAATGATAGAACCTATAAATTCCAGCCAAGGGAAACCTCCTTAAGGCAGGAGGTAAAGTACTCTTCATGTCCATTCAAGATTTAAGGATTTAAACAAATTCTTAAGATGCTTCAAGAAATCCTTGTTGGAGAGATATTTGATGTCTATTGTTTGTCCATCGTCAATAATTTTAAGCAGCTGCAAAAATGAAGATCAAACTCATTTTTCCATCATTGATTAAATGCCTACCCTAAGCCTTTGCAAGGTACAATTTATGGAGGTTTGCACTTTTTTTTTTGGATAAAATATTTTATTTTGGTGTATTTATTGTCTTATCGAGTACTATAGTGCTTATTATTGAAATACACACTACGTATTGAAAATGGGATTTGAAAGACAATGCATTTTTCATCAATTCATAGAAAAAGGGAACAAAAAAAGCATGGTATTTTCATATTGTAAGAGCTAGTAAAACAAACGATGCTCCATTATGGTGCCAAAAGTTATGGTGACCATTTTATTTTAAATCTATGACACACCTTATTTTACAAACTTTGGAAAAGACGGGTCTTCTTCTCAATCGCGTGAAGTATTTTTTTGGCTTCAATTGAAATCGGCCATCTCACATACATTCTGTTTGGATGCGCTTTCGATTGGATCTGTAGGCATATATAATTCAGATAGGGACCAAAGGGCATAGGTAACATGAGCATATGGGCATAGTGAAAGTAACAATACAACTCGTGAACGAAAACTATTTTGAAAGAAGTTTTAAAGGGATGCCCACCTGACCTCCCGACACCTGAGACAACTAGGGATTGTAGAGACTTGGAGAAACCCACTCAGAGGAGGCACCCCACCAGCCCGCCCGCAGAGGAGAGTGCATATCTTGGACAAACCCACGTAGAGAAGGCACCCACCATCAACACATAATCTGCAAGAGATAAACAAAATGGTATGATTTATTGCATTCAAACCCTAAATTTGCATAATATTCTCGAGTTAGGGAATTTTGAAGAGCTCTGCTTAAGGATCCCATAGAAGAGCTCTGCTTAAGGATCCCATAGAAGAGCTCTGCTTAAGGATCCCATAGAAGAGCTTTGCTTAGGGAGCCCATGTACCTTAGAATCTGGTTTATTTACGACTTTGTGATTGGGGATATGAACAAGGTTCATTGGTTCAAACAAATAATTTTATGCAAATCGATGATCTCCATGGGCACATGCATTTGGCTTAATAAGATCGACCTGGTCATTCATCTTTAGAAGGGCAAATCACGGATTTCCATATATAGACGATGATGGGGGTATAGCTAGAAACCTATTGTATAAGCTTTTATACTAATACATTGCCTCTAGGAAAACCCCTTGAAGATATATCTCAACCCGAACCGAACCCTACCTCAGATGCAACGTTGAGCACCCAAACCCAACCCTTGGCTCATAGAAGCACTGAACCTCATAAGCATTTCTGAAACTAGGGAGTTGGTTTAACCAATTCTATCTTGTTTTCCTATGGGGATAGCAATAGAAACAAAACCCATTCAAAGGGGGAATATTACTAATGCTGGAACTCATAGGAGCTTTGCATGCTATTGGACACTCAAAACTGTTTCAACACCAAAATGTGGCCAGCATGCCAACAATTACCAGTTTTGTGTATTCAACATTAGTTTCCCTGAGAATTCCATCCCTATAGATCTTTTTTTTAATAGAGAGATCAAAGTATACCTTAGGGATTTTTTATATGGTAGTGGTTCATGTGGCCTAATTCAGGGGTCAGTTCTAAGAGAGATATGAAGCTTCTCGACAGAGCCATGCATTGAAATAATTGTTGAATTTTAGGCTACTTTCATAAACTTGTACTTATGGATGCATTTTTTTAAATTTTCATTTGCATAATTACACATGAAAGTATCAACTATATGTATGAGCAATATAGCATTAATCAGATCAAACATAAACACATTAGATCACATTAGACATGAAAGTAAACATATCACATCACATGAATCATGCACAATAGACACCATGTTTTACCCTGGGAAAAATCCCAGCAACCTGTCTTATGATAGATTCAAGAAGAACAAGTGTACATCAAATGACCATAAGCATAAAACTCTTAACAAATTAGGGTATATACAAACTGAGAGACGAGATACTTATCTTTTCTGTGGGATATGTAGCTGTTGAATTAGCATTGTCAATAGTGCCATTTTGAACCATGCTAGATATCATAGAGCTAATGCTTCTATCACATGGGGTCACTCATCAAGACAAAACAGATCTGAACTGTATCATACTAAATCTGAGTTGTAGTATAATGGATCTGATTTGTAGCATACTAAAATAATTATTGCCACTGATAAGACTTAAACTATGCCATCACTGATCTAAATAAGAGGCTACCAATTTATGATATCATCTATGTTCAAGGTGACTACTAGTCACCAATTAGCAGTCAAAACCATGACCTCTATAAACCACTGCACTGAGATCTGCAAAAGAATTTATGAGATAGTCATTGAGGAAGGGTTTACTGTTAGACCCTCAGTTTCTTGATTTATGCCTTCAAATGCCTGGTTTAGGGTTACGTATGTCTTGAGATTCCATGGCAGCTTGAAAGAAGACCTTGACAACTTGTAAATGATCTCAACAGTATGTAAGTCATCTCGACAACCCTGTAGGTGATGATTGCTACTACTAGTCAAACTCTAACCTTTTAAAGAATAGTGAATTTGGATTCCTATTGACCATAGAAGGGACTCCAAAGGTATTCGTTGACCAGATTGATTGGGCTGATGACTGATTAAGTGTACCATTGATTGTTTGAAGTGTCCAGGACTGAGCTGCTGATTGTATGAAGGCTGTCATAGATTGTTATAAGTCATTACAGGGATGCGTCCTGCTGAGGTGGTTTGATAAATCCGTAATAAGGGTTGTCGACATCAAGAGTTAGCCCTTGTAGGGATGGAAGGTTTGGGACATACCCTTAAACACGGTTTGGGTGGTTGAGGAAAGGAGTAATAGTGCTCGGGTGGGCAGATAAGACCTGCAAACCCCTATGGCCACCTCCAACAAGAACTCTAGCATCTGCGACTGAGTTAGACCAGAACTCAAACCCCTTGCATCTAGCTTCAGAGGCTACTCTAACACCCTTAGTTGAGTTGGATCAGACCTCAAACTCATGCATCTAGCTTCAAAGACAAATCCAAAACCTTCCTTGAAATCAAGACAAGTAATTTTACTCCTCCGGTTGAGTTCCACGAATTTGGACAGATCTAATGAAGAGAGAGACATAATACCAGAATAAACCCCACAAATTTTTCTCCTTTTTTGGGATCAGAGTAAAGATCAGATGTGTTTTGTTCAAATGAGAGTGACCTCTATTTATATTTCACCTTTGAGGATAACTTCCTAAGTTTTAGGAATAAACAAATAGTAAAATACTCTTAGTTAGGGTTTCATTATTTTATTTTTTTCTTTTAACCCTTTTGACTTTTATCTTGGTCCTTTGGTCCTTTACGAGTGGGCTCTTGGACCTTCAATGGGGTTCTTGGACCTGTAATGTGGTTCCATGACCATAAAATTTTAACCAAGTCATTATAGACCCTTCTCTTGGTCTTTATGGTCCACACATGCCAACTCAAGGTACATTATCTTTCTTTACTTGACTTGGGTGTTTAGGTGTTCATGACCTCTTCTAGGTGGGTGCAGGGTCTTTATGACCCTTTCTTCATGGGAACAATATTTACATGACCTTTTATCAAGTTGTCGTGTATTCTTGTGATGGATATGGTCCATACATTGCATAGACGAGGTATGGTGCCCTTCCTTCCTTCACAAGGAACCCTCAGGTTCTCAAGTGATCCACACGTGCCAAGAGATAAGGTCTATTCCAATTACTTCTAACTTGAGTCTCATAGACTCAACTTTATAACCTCTCATAAGTACTACACATTAGTTTACTTTCAATGGTCAAACTTGTATTCTAGAATCTTCATAAGAAAGGTTGATTCATGTTGATCAATTACAAAAAAATCCTAGTCCCTGATTAGGTCCTCAGCCCCAGGCTGATGCCAATCTACTGAAGAACGGCGCTCGATGCTGTCCAAAAATCAACAATAATAATGCCTTTGCATTCATCATTACAGCAACAAGTTGATGCAATCGACAACATAAGTTGTTTTTTCTAACCATTATCATATTTTCTTCTAAATATCATGAGATGCACCTAAGAGACAACTATCCAAGTCTAGGTACAAACTTAATCTCTCCCATCTACAACACCAAATGCATAATCAAGTCATATTGTATATTTAAGACTTGAAGCCCAGGCCAAAGTGGGAGGATGGTTGGATTGAAAGGTCGAATGATGCCATTAGACTGCTAAAGCATTCCTTCCACTACAAGAAAAACACCAATTAGTATAGGTTTTTAGTGCTATAAGATTGAGAAAAAGTACCAAAAAAACCTTTGCATAAACGTCCACTAACAAAAGTGGATCTTTATTACAACTAAACAAATTATGCAATCAAAGTTTTTAGCACGGGGTGTCTCAATGGTGAGCATATTAGAGTATGGTGCATCAATCCACCACTATTTAAGCCACACTGGTTCATATTATATGCTATAAAGCATAAATGTGCTATACATTGTTAACCACTAGTGCAATAGATATCCTTGTGAACTATGAAATCATGTTAATGGTAAAAATAATAACGATGAGAATGATATCGATGAAGATAACAACCATGTTGATGTTATAATAAGGGATTCCACTGCACTTAGTATAGTTATGAGGATCAATACTTCACTGATTAAAAATACTCTAATATGTGTTCACCACATTGATGCTTTTAATTGATAATAACACTAGCGATCTAACACATACAATGAGCATCTATGCATGCATACATGTAAAGAGCACTAGTCCATGGTAAAATATTGTGCATATCAATGCTTATATTATAAACCACATTGGTGTGTGCAAATGATTTATACACACCATTGCATATAAATGAATAAAATGCACCAATATGTTTTAGAGCCAAAATTCCTTGTGTTTTATTTGATATTTTGTAGGTATGCAAATGCAACTTCTTGTTTCTTGTTTTTCTTATAAAATTTCAGATTTGATTAGAAAATCAAATGATTTTTATAAAAATATACCATGTGTTGTATAACCATCTAAAACACTAGATATTGGCGTAGGTTAGTCTAATCTATGTCCCATAACAATGAGGTTGTGGGATTCCTTCTAGTGGAAAGATTGTTGCTATGAAGGTACCATAATAAATTATTTGGTGGATTACTATCTTTAAGAATGGCAAGGACTACACTAAGGGTGGTGATGTGTGTCAAATGATTGGTTATAGTACCATCATGGAGAGATGAACTACTCCTATATCAATTCCTTGCCATGTGGTTGTGGCTGTGGATGTTGATTAGATAAATTTGAGGAGGAGGAAGTGGTCCATTCCAATAACCATCCACTCTTCTTCTCTCAATCCAATAATTTAGTGGTGCATAACTTGTTGTCTATGGGCGTTCACCAACAACAAATTAAGTGGTTGTGCTATTATTAACAAGAGAAACCCTTCAGGAATATAGTAAAGCTACAATAGACTTCTTTCTTGGAATGCAAAGGGACACATCTTTCCCCAATAAGTTTAATGTGAAAAATTTCATAGAAAAATAGAAGCTAGTTCTTATTTTTATACAAGAGGTTAAATTATATGACTTGACACTCTGTAATAGGTTAAATTATATGTCATTGATATGCCCTTATTTGAATTTTAGCAAACTATATATATGATTCGATCGACTGAAGGTAGAACCAAATAGGTACCTGTCAAATATTTCTTCGTCGAGTAAGGGAAGCTCATGACAAACAGAGGAAATATGACTGCATCTTGTAGATATGATATGCAAAGAATGACCAACGGTGAAAAGGTCAGAAGGAAATTTCGTAGACGTATGGAATTTTTTCTTGTCGAAGGAGGATCATGCTCCTACGATGATGAGAGCATAGGAGACATAAAGGTGCCACTCAGGTATCAGTATCTGGTGAAACAATGGGTACCTAAGGAACTTCCTCTGTTGGACACTGACTTCAGTGTCGACAATAGGATATATCACATTGCAACATCCTCTCTACATGGCTTATGGTTATTTTCCATGGATGGAATAACTGTAAAATACAATACAATAATTGAATTGATGGACTATGTCGTACCATGTTACGATTACAGTGATTGGATTGTGTTGGTTCGGTACATGCAAAGTGTGTGGAGATATGCACTTGTCATATACATGTAAAAGACAATGATAAAAATAAGGGGGTAACTATCTATATTGATGGAAGGCCTAAAGCTTCCAGCAATATCGCAGGGTTTATAAACATCACATGACCTGGGAAAACAAACAAGCAACCAAATTGCATATATGAGGTGGGCGAAGGAAATCAGGTAGTTGTGTGCACAATTAAAAAGATACCCCCCGGGGAAGAGCTATTAGTGGATTACCATCTGGATCGAGTAGATACATCGAATAATAATGTGCAGGTACTTATGCAACACCTATTTAAGCAATCTATACTTATTGCATTATAATTTTTTTATATCTTTAATAATGTATTAAATATTTAATGGTTAGAATTTCAATGTATTGTGGCAGGTTGATCGTGGAAAATGAATTTCCTTAGAACAAGTAAACAATTAACAATTTTGTTTTTCATTTAACATGAATTTTATTATTTGTTTATATAATTTTATATTTGTGACGATCAATTTTTTGTTATCTTTAACCATTTTTTTATATATTTTGTGGTTGTAATTATGTTATAATGTGGCAGGATGATCGAGGAAAAGGAATAGCCTCAGAACATGTAAACAATTAACAATTTTTATTTCCATTTACTATGAATTTTATTATTTGTTTATATAATTTTATTTGTCTGGAAATAAGTGTTTTTATCTTCAACAATTTTTTAAATATTTCGTGGTTCTAATTATATTATATTGTGGCAGGATGATCGTGGAAAAGGGCCAACCGTAGAACATGTAAACTAGTGACAATTTCGACTTACATTCAACGTGAATTATATTATTTGTTTATATAATCTTTTTTTGTAAGTAAGCTTGAGACCTTCTATTACTTAAAACCAAAATATAGTACAAAATAGGATTACAAACGAGCATCATCAACTCGTGCCACACCAAAAGAGCCCAGCGTGGCCGACTGCACTGAAAAAGATAGAATAGAAATGAATCTAACAAAACATTCCAGGGCCGAGCCCAAAAGAAGGTCTGTCATCGGGACCAGACACCTAGGGACCAAAAACTTACAGAAACGAAGATACCAAATAATCCAAATTACAACCAAAACAACAACCAGAAAACTGAGACCCATAGAAACCGTATGAGACGAGTCTCAAATAAAATAGAACCTACGCATCGTTGCAACATCCCCTTGGCCTTCAAAGACCGGAATAACGTTGACCACTACCCATGAGCAGTCTTCAAAAAGGATCCTCCATCGCCATAGTCTAGAAACAGCCAAACAAACCACAAACACCAAGGTAGCTAGCTACCTAGGCCCATCAGGGAGCAAGGTTCTCCTCCACAGGCATCTCAGGCTCCCCCCGAATGCCATCTCTAGAGGTCTCCATGAATTCCTTCAGCGCGGCCTTCATCAGCCGAACCCCGGAGGAATTGGCTTGCTGACCCCCCTTCAGAATCTGGAGAGCTTCACGTAGACCCTGCACCAGTTGGATACGGGCTTGAATTTCCCATGCTAGTAGAATACGCACTGCTCAGAATGGGATTTCAACCACCCTCCGACCGAGCCAAGCCTCATATTCCCGCACTAGAGCGATCTCCTTGCAAGCAATGTGGGACTCAATGTTGGGTGGGGTTTCATCCAGATATTGCGCATTCCAGTTGAACGGCTGGGGATAGAACGAATTCCAATCCTTAGAATTATGGTGGGATGAGGAAGCGCCAGCATCACGACCCTCACCCCTCATACGCGCAGAGCTGCTACCCTGCTTTCCACCTCTGCGACTGCAAACTCTTAAACGCGAGGCCATACTACCTTCAAGGTTAAGGAACAAAATACAGGCAACCCACGACAAAGACAGAGGCAAAAGATCGACGATAACCCAACATATACACAACTGAAACAGATTATGCCTATGGATATGACCAAAACCTGCGTAATGGTCCATTCTTATAATAAAACTCCGGGGAGGACCATTTACTGCCCATCCAGAGCCATGATAGGGAACCATCAAGTCCACACAGACGTAGGAGTTACCCTTGATGGCGTAGTACATCCTCATAAAACCATTATCTCCTGCACCGGTACTCTCCCACACTTGAAATCTGAAAAACACGTACCTCCACTTTTGCGAAGTACTAACCACATTACCTTCCGGAGCACGGAAACGGTTTACTACCTGTGCGCTTATCTGCCAAGGAGAAGCAATAATGAAGTTGACAAGGGAAAAAGGAAACGAAGGGAGGAGAACATACCCAAGTATTAATGAGAATGACATCCCCGTTCCTCCGACGGATCCCTCCCCGTTATTATTTTGATCCCTGAATTGACGCTTCTGGGGAGAAGAGTACTAGTGGAGTCCAGCGTGTCTGCTTCGTGGGTCCTATCCAACTCAAACCTGTTTACAGAAATCCTCCCACCATTAACAGCGTCCAGTTAAACGGGGTGTGAGCCTCCAGATGTCCCATCTTCAACACGGTGGAAGGTTTAATTGAGGATTGAAATCCCAGGCTGGGCCATGGGTGTCCCGTTGTTCACCTGACAGGTACTATCCATGCAACCCCTCTGCATGGAGCCCTCCAGGTGTCCCATATCCTCCGCAGCCAACTTCATACAATTCCTTTTGAAACCGTAATCTGCCATTTTCGATATTGTTCCCCCGTGAAAAGAAATACCGGTGTTTACACCTTATTAGCTATGGCATCTGCCACCTTATTACCTTTCCTCTGAATATGCATGAACTGTATGGCTGAGTAATCATTCAGCAGATTGTGCAGGGCCCTGAGACGACTTTCCCACCTCCAATTACAAGAAATTTTGTCTATGGCCGACCCACACTACATCCTTTTCACCGTGGAAATGATAATAAGAGAGTCACCTTTAGCTTCAAGCGGAATCCATCCCTTCTGCAGCGCCCACCTGATACCACTGACCAAACCTTCCAGTTCAGCCACATTGTTCGTGTTCTCGCCCAAGTCCCCCCAGAAGACACCGAGGATGCCACCTACATCATTTCTAACTACACCCCCGTATCCGACCGCACTAGGGTTTCCCTTCGCAGCCCCGTCAAAGTTGAGTTTGAACACCCCAGCAGGCGGGCATCTCCACAGCTCCGGACTTAAAGGATGAGTACCCATTTTGTTTGAGCGGCGTATGCTAACAGGTATGTTATAAATTCCCCAATCGTTTAAGATTAGCCTCTCTGATATATCATTTTTCATAACATCCTGGTTCCACTAGCTGAGAGTAAGAGACTCCTTTAAATGTTTTTCCAGAAGGCTCCATATTCCATCAGAGGTGCGATGTTTTCCATCAAAGATGCGACGGTTTCTCTCCTTCCATGTCTCCCACACCACAAAACTAGGGAAAAGTTCCCACATCCTGTTCAAGATTTCATTTTTGAAAGCGTTAGGAGGCCAGTTAGCTATAGAAAGATCCGGTCTATCCTAGACTCTGGTAGTCTTACGAAAGCGTTCGGCCCCTTTTCCCCAGAGGAGGGAGGCAAAAGGACAAGAGTCCAGCTAGAGGTTTATAGTTTATGAATCCTTCCTGCACATATGACATATGGATGGCCCTATGAAACCTCGACGCAATAGATTTTCCCATGTAAGAATACGCCTATGGATAAGAAGCCAACAAAAGATGACAACTTTGGGCCACCATTGGCCCTTCCAGATTTTTTTCCATTTTTCCTCTACCTCCATCATATGAGTCCCCGTCTACATCCCCATAGCTTCTTTTATGTTGAAGTTACCCGAGGTGGTATAACCCCATCTAACCTTGTCGGCACCTTCCAGAATTAGAATTCTGCGTTTGGAAAGCTCCAGATAGAAATCCTCAATATTCTCGCCTGGAACAAGGGCCTGCCACCAGTCCTTTGCCTTCCACACTCTGAAGTGAGCGTCCTCGGTATTATCTTCCCATAAGTCCTTCCCAAAGGTTAGGGCTAACAATCAGGTTTTCAATGCTAGGTAGCTGCTGCCAGGCATCCTCATTGAATCAAGTTGAAGCCCTGTCTCTGATTTCCCAAAAACTGTGCTTCTGGATAATGCCCCTGTTCTCCTGAGCCACCTTCCAGATGTTTGAACCCAGGGACTCTATATTGAAATGTATGAGTTGTTGCTTTGGCCAGCGGGGGGCATATTTCATATGCCATAATCTGCCCCATGGTTCCACCATGTAAGTGATCCACTTCCACCAAATTTTATTGCCCACGATGCTATTAGAGCTAACCGGATCGCGGAGACCTAACCCTCCAACCACTTTAGGCCTGCATAATGTACCCCAATCCACCATAGCCCATTTTCGATGCCCCTCGGTGCCACTCCAAAGGAAATTTATATGGATTGCTCGAATCTGCTTAAGAACTGTCTTTAGTGCTGCCAGGACAGAGAACAAATAAATCGGTAAGGCTTGGAGAGAAGACTTGACTAGAACGATGCGGCTAGGGAGGTTCAACGCTCTAAAGGTCCAATGATCAAGCTTCTTCTTCAGTTTATCTAGCAGATCTTTCCATGAAATCTGTCTTATAGTGGATTCCTCCAGGGGAGCCCCTAAATACTTAGAGGGCAAGGTCCCTTCCATGAATTCAAGGATTCTAATGATGTTTCTTTTGGTAATTCTCGGGGTATTGAAGAAATAAGCTTGGGATTTGTCCTTGTTTATCTCCAGGCCGCTAGCCAGCAAGAACAAGTCCAGCCCTTCCTTGATCCCTCTAACTTCCTTAACACTGGGGGGGGCATCAACATGGTATCGTCAATGAATTGCTGGTGAGTTTGGGGTTCCAGCCCCTCACATAGAGTAAGAACACGAATTCTGCCAGCACCTTGCATAGCCTTTAGCAAGTGTCCCAGACCTTCCGCAACTATGATAAACAGAAAAGGGGACAGAGGGTCCCCCTGCCTGATACCTCTGGAATCCTGGAAGCGTTGAGAAGGAGTACCATTGACCAAGATAGAAAAAAAAAGCAGAAGAGACCAGACTCATCACCCAGTTAGTCCAATCCCTATTAAACCCGAATTTATTTAGAACTTTGTCAAGAAACTGCCAGTTTAACCTATCATAAGATTTAGAGAGATCAAGCTTAAGTAACATACCAGGAATTTTAACCGTTTTCAGGGAATGAATTATTTCATGCACCAAAATTATACTGTCCGTAATTTGACGGCCTTCCACAAAGTCCGCTTGCTCCTGAGAAATAAGAAGCGGGAGGAGGGGACGTAATGTGTTTGCTATTAACTTGGTGATGATCTTGTAGATCACATTACAGAGGGCGATAGGTTGAAAATTCCTTGGGTCTTCTGTGCCCGACTCCTTTGGGATGAGCGATAAGTGAGTGGCGTTGAGAGCTTTCAGAATGGCCCCAGACTTCCTAGAATCCTCCACCAGAGCTAACACTTCATCTTTAATCCATGCCCAGCATGCATGAAAGAAGTTAGTGGTAAAGCCATCCGGACCCGACGCTTTATCCTCAACCATATACTTGACTGTTTCCTCCAACTCCTCCATTTCGATAGGTTTCATCAGCATGAGGTTGTGATCTTCAGTAATCACCCTCGGAATTACCTGCAGGACCTGGGAATGGGCGTCATACCTATCCACTTCGGGTTCTTCCAGGAGGTCCGCAAAGAACTCATTGAGAGTGGTTTCCAGTTCTTCCTTGGATTCGGCCAGCGTACCATCCCCTCTTTTGAGATGCACCACACGATTCTCATGACGATGCTATATGGCTGCTCTGTGAAAGAACTTGGTATTGCGCTCCCCTTATAGCAACCAACAGTTTTTGGATTTTTGTTTCTAGAGGAGCTCTTCCTGTTGCTCCCGAGAGTTGAGTTCAAAAAGCAATGTCTGCTCTTCCTTTTTTAAGTCCTCCGAGAAACCCTGAGAAATACCTTTCTGTTGGACTACTTTCATTTTAATATCCAGCCACTTTTTTTCTTGGAAGACGTTCCCAAACGATTCCAAGTTCCAATGCTTGATTTTAACTTTTAGTGCCTTTAGCTTTTGTTGGAACTGGTACATAAACGTACCGTCGATATGAGGAATTTCCATCCACCACTGTTTGAGTTTCTC
Source organism: Larix kaempferi (assembly GCA_027924585.1). NCBI lineage: Eukaryota > Viridiplantae > Streptophyta > Pinopsida > Pinales > Pinaceae > Larix > Larix kaempferi. Next base: position 16,736,587 of record BSBM01000030.1, read on the forward strand.
GGGAAACTCCTGATTGAGCAGCCAGAACTGTTCAAATCTGAAGGGTCTTCGCAGGTTCTCACCTATCCTCAACCATTCCAGGCTCACCGGTTAGTGATCAGAACCCGCCGAAGGGAGAACCACCGCCGTTAAATCCCCTCCCGCCATCATAGTCGATTCTGTAACTAGGAAGCGGTCCAGCCGACAAGCGATACTTCTATCCCCCGCCCTTTTTTTATTCCATGTATAAGTACCAATTGTCACTCTGATGTCCACCAACCCCAGAGCTTCAATAGTATCATTAAAGTGGTCATTAATGGGGCTTAACTAGCGAATACGTCCTTTTCTCTTGTCCAATGTACGAATCAAGTTAAAGTCCCCCCCCAGGATCCAGGGAGTCATTCCAACCTGGTCCTTTAGAGACTGCAGGGAGTTCAAGAAAGAGAGTTTTAAGTTATGAGTTGCTGGCCCATACACGTTGGAGATGAAGCCTCGAGTTTTTGTCCCCAACACATGAAAGGCCGTCGTCAGAGAGAACAGGGAGGCAAAGAAACCCGAGAGAACTACCTTCCCCATATTCCACAAGATTCCAAAACCACCAACCGCACCTCTGGCTCCTATAGCCATAACCTCACAGTTATGCCACACTTTCTTGTCGATGTCTTTGAGTTCCTCGACAGAGCACTTCATTTCTTGAAGAAACATGATCATGGGTTTCTCCATCTCTATTTTCCTTTTCAGAAGCTGGATCTTCAGAGGGCTTTTACAGCCTCTAATATTCTAGGTTGTAATCCGCATTAGAAACTTACTTGGGAATGGTCGCAAGAGCTGCGACAATGGTAGGGTATTGTCCTAATGTGACCAGCTGCGAACCCAGCAGTTGAATCCTCTGCGCATTGCTGTGTCTTCCACGTTTGTGCTTCCTTCCTTTCTCCCCCCCCTCTCTATTTCTTCCATGGGGTCCGAGATTATTCCTAAGCCTTTAGTTTGCTTAGTTTTGAGTATGGCTTTCTCCAACAGGGATATTTGAGTTTGCAAGAGAGGATTTGGATCTTTCGCCGAGGCCACCGCCTCCAGGCTTTCCAGATCTAGACCTTCAAATGTCAGCTCCTCCCCTTCTTCTTCCCGTATTTCAACTTCCTCCATAGCTACTTCTGTTGCCGGTTCTGGAATGGGTGTAACCTCAGAATCAAGGTTTTCTTGAATTCGATCTTCTTGAGGGATTTCGCCTCTGGTTCCGGTTTGCAAAACCTCATATCTATTGTGAGTTTGAGTTTTTTTGTTTATCTCTGGGCCAAGTGGCCTTTTGGCCGATCTTTTCTTGTTAATGACTTTGTTGAATCCGTCTTCTTGCTTCCTTCATGATTGCTAGCATTTCCTGGGATTTTATCTAGGGGGCAGTCCCGAAAGAGATGGCCATGTTCATGACAACGCCTGCATCTGAATGGTATTTGTTCGTAATCAATAGCTTGAAACCACTCTTCATCTTCCCAAGATAACTCGATCCCATCCAATAGATACTGAGAAATATCCATATACAGACAGATTATAGCATACGAGGTGTATCGCATCTGTTTCGTCTACTCAAACACTTTAACAAATACCCCCAGCATGTTACCAATATCAGTGAGGATCTCTTCCTTCCAATATTCCGTAGGAAGGGAGTACAAACGTATCCATACCGACGCTATCGTGAGGTTCTCCTTATCCGAGTTGAAACGTTCTTTCCACAGCCTCAGGTACAGGCCTGCTGAATGGAAGAAGTACGGACCATATCAAAAATTCTAGTACAGTCAGTTTCATTAAAGAAGACCACCGTAAAGAATCCTTTAGCTCCAAGCTGGAGATCAAAGTGACCTTGAGGTTTCCATGTGGTGTTGATCCACCATAACAAAGCCTTTTCAGCTGGACAAATTCCAACGAATTTGTCGATTAGAGCATGCTCCTTCATATATTGTATGTCCTCTCTGATCCGTTCATATCAGATCTGCAGTCTAGGTACCTTCTTTGCCTTCGGCATACATTGCCCTGGTTTTCGGGTTCCTGTAATCAGGGGAATCTCCTTATTCACTCCACTGTACCCGGCTTCACCCTGACCTGCAGGAGATTCCGAAGCTTCAGCTGGCCCTTTACCTTTATCTGTGTCCATTCCGGGGGTAGGAGGCGAAGCCTCCCCACCCATCGTCATGTCCATTAAGACTGATTCCTACTTCAGCAGGGGATCCGAGGCCTGGCCTGAACCGTCCCTACACCCTCTGAATCTGACTGTCACACCTTACACCTCCGTAAAACCTTCCGCCTCCATCGCTCCAAGAAACTCTCCCTCAGAGCTCTATGAACCTCAAAATAACTGTACCTAGAATCCTTTGTTTATATAATCTTATTTGTGTGCCAATCAGTTATTTTTTAATTTTTTTAAAAATTGAAATAACATTTATTTTGTTGAAATATGTAGTCTGCGTGACATGATGCCCATGATTCGCTTGGCCAAGCGGATTTGTACTCATCCCCCGACCCAATGGTACTAATAAATAAAAATATCATTAAAGCGAACACAAAACTTGATCGCTTGTTAGACATTATAGATCAAACTCCTGAAATCGAAGAAAGGATCTTTCAAGTTATGACACAGCTTAACACATATAACGTAATATCCATAATTTAAAGTGATGTTTTTATTTTGTAGAACACTTATGAAAGTTTTTTTTAACTTTTACATTATCTAAACGAAGAAACATTTTTCTTTCTTATATAGATATTTTTGCAACTTGTTGACCTCGACATGCATGGTCTCGGTAGTAGTGGGACTGCGCAAATGCCACAGATTTTAGACACAGGCACTCGTATACCTACCAGGCTATTCAGTTCTCCACCTTCCACATATGTAGTTGGGAGCCATGACATGCACCCCTAGGAAGCCACACAACCAAGCTCTGGAGGTGCTGACAGAGATGAGGTTGATGGTTTGGTCGATTATATGGTTTCATTTCCTAGAGTGAGACGTGTTACCTTCACGGGCACCCTTTCAGGCACATTTATGGTCAATGATGAAGGACTTCCATTAAGCAAGTAAAACTGCTAGGTAATTTTTAATATTTTAACTGTTTCATGTTGTCCATTTAAAACATAAATCATCTAGATTATTATTTTTAAATTAATGATGATATATTTTTGTGTAGGAAACAATGATTTTTATAGGCACTTGGAGATCGAGGCGTTGGTGATTTTTGGGCATAACATAAAAGTGTGGTGCATAACATACTTGAAACTTTTGATGATAGGTTGCCTGCCATTCGAAGGCAACAAAACCAAGGATTGCCAAACACGGACAACACAAGCTAGGCCAAGGCGGATACTTGAACTTACAATCACGAATTGTAATTACCCAAATACCTTAACAATATTATTTGTATCTCCTTCCAACTTTCAAGTAATTGCAACAAATAACATAAAAAATACATACTCTTATGCAATGCAGGGCGACAACTTCAGAACTGCAACCACGGAGGAAGATCTCAAGCTTGGTTACAGTTTCAATTATCAAGATGTCATTGAACGACGAAAAATATTGGGGAAGATCCCAAGATCCAGTGTGCAAGATAAGATTTATAAAAATAAATCCACATTAACCTTGCATCGCTTATAAAAACATTTTAGTTTGATATTGTCCATATAAAATTTAACGTGTTACATCTTTGTTTTAATCAGGGGAACACTATGAACGAGCCCATAAGTACTGGAGAGCACTGCGCTGATAGTGGAGTGCCACCAGAAGATGGTGCTCCCGTTCAACCCCACGATGGTGCTACGACTGAGGTCCATGACGGTAATATGTTAATCATATACATAATAATTTCATAGTTATCGATTTTGTACTTTTTTAAAAAACTTATACATCTAGGATTTTTTCCTTAAAAACTTTGTGGTTTCAATGACAGAGAATGTTGTACTGGAGGGTCCTAGAGTTGAAGAGGAGTATAGGGAAACAATTGCAATGATGCCGACCATTGCACCAGGTAAATAATTACAATGTAGAGGTTTTTTTAACATTAGGAACTACTTCATTGATATTTAAAAACCGACCTTATAAATTTAACAATTTTTGTTTTTCTAGGCAATGCCTTGTCACAGCGGCCTCCACGCCGCAAGTATCATACCAGGTGTGCATTGTGTGAGAGGCCGCAAGTACAAACAACTTCTGAAGAGCACCCACAAAATGAAGACAACATTGATGATGATGAATTACTTAAGAACTATAGGAAGAGGGCTAAAAATAAATGATGATGTATGATATTATTATAAGATAGACATATGTACTTGGAACATATTTTGGATGATAAACCTCGTTTATAAAAATACATTTTCCTTTGAATGAATTCTTGCATAATTTTTGTTGCATTGCCTTTGAATGAGTTATTGCATACTTTTTTGTACTGATTAAGGTAAAATCTAAAATATAGATGGTTGGTACTTAATTATGTTCAAAGCAAAAGGAAATCAAACAACTTTGTACTTTATTTTATCTCAACTTTCTTGCTTAGCTTTACAATCACATTTTATCAAATTTGTATCTTTTTAATGCATATTTTCTAGTAGAACATAGATTGGTTATTGGGGAATTGAGAGAGATGTGAGGGAGGGAGGGGCCATAATAGATTCTGCCTTCACGTGGGTGGCCTTGTTCAGTACAAAATAATTTATTGGAGCCATTTAATCTTGGAGAAAACCTCCCTCGATCAAATAGAGCACCAACAAAGTCAATGTTGACTTCGTTTCTGCTCAAGATTCTTAGTCTAACTTGGAATTGCATGTTTTTCTTAGTCTAACTTGATAATGTTCTCTGAAGCAACAAGATTGCCAAATAATTTTGATGGGAGTACAGATTCGTATGTTCTTGTAGTTCAATTTTTTTGCAGGGCAAATGACATATGCTATCAATCAAAGAGGCAAACAATAAATGCAGAAAATGTTCTGAAAACTATTGAGGAAATGGAATTTCCTAAGCTTTTAGACCCTCTTAAAACTTCCTAGGAAGGTTTTGTTATTTCTTTCACCTATCATCTTTTAATTGAGAGCTCAAGGGAATTACCTTTATGTTGCTTAAACTTTGATCTCTTAGTGATTCTTGATATTAAAATAATTTTATGTTTGAAAAATGCATCTTGTTGATTTTCATGTATTGATAGTTATTTTTTATTTATTGTATCCATTTGTTTCTGTCACTTTTTTACTATGCATGGATATTGACAAACTAAAGCATATCAATAGGTATCATGTATTCATATATGTTAGGGCTGTGAATGGTATCTAGTTATCTAGATTAGAATCTTAGATATAAAAGTGTAAAATATAGGGAAGCTTATCAGTAATGCAATGGAATATTTTATGATAATAGATACTGAAAAACTGCAAAAGCGGGTTTCTTGTCACATTTAGACTAATTTTATCGTGGAACCTTTTTTTCCTCAATTTTCAGTCCTTCCCAATGTGGCCAAGCTCTAGCCTTCATGAATAGCCGTCAAAATAAGGTCATCTGATCTCTTATATGTTAATTTTTATGTTAAAGTAAATGACTACTAAGGATTGCTCATAGAAACATGATATGGCAGTTGATAACTTGGTGTGTAGAAAAGGTTGCTGCTTGCAAAACTGGACTTACTGAAATCTACTTTTGAGTCTTATAGGGAGGAATGATGACCAGTCTAAAAATAAGGATCTTGATCACCAAAACTAAGTTAAGTTATGCATATTTCGTACCCTCAAATACAAATTGCACTAGAATTTACATCATAAACTGATTAAGTTTTAGCTCATGGTAAAAAATAACATTTGAAAATGATCAGTAACATCTTTTACAATCGGATCAAAGAATACAATTTGATAATCTGATTATTTGTGGTAAAATGGTAAGCATCCACAAAAGGCTTGTAACAAAACTCTTCTCTTTCTGTGGTCAGGCTGACAATGACCGGTTTACAAGCTATTCATGTAAAGATAGATTGCAATAGCTAGATTCTCCTAATTAAAACCATCCCAACTGAATTACAACTACCTTTAGATGCTTCAATCATGATGCATAAGATAGTATGCCTTCATTTTAGCATATTAGCTAGAGAGGGAATCTGTGGTGCACTGTTATGAACTAGTTGGAAATTTGATTTTATTCGAATCTATTCTTAGTTTTTTAGTTGGCATGCTTGATCTAAATAATATAAAATTTTAAAAGGTTCTCGTTGTATTTGTATGAGATTCGTTGTATTTGTATGAGCTGAAACTGTGAGTTATTAAGCATGAATTTTACTTTGTATTGTAGCTTTTCAAAGATAGAATGCATCGAAGAAGTCAGAGAACAAGACAAAGAGCGCAGATCGGAAAAGAAAAATGAAGTTGATTTGGAAATGGAGAATGGAAATGGCAGTCATGTAGAAGATGATTTTGGCGAAGAAAATAAAGAGGACGTGAATGATGATCTAGAAGAAGAGTAGTTGCTTCTCTTCTCATTGATGATAGTTGTTTCCTCGATAGTTTATCTTTCTTGTTTACCATCAGCTTGGTAGTATATACAAGTATTTAATCAAAGAAGTTTAAACCAGCTTTTTCTCCATGTTGAGTGGGGACTCCACATGGTGTTTGTAGAGCACATTAGTTACAATTAACCATTTAATAGATACAAAAAATTGTACATGTGGTTCGTGTTAATGAATGGGCAATCTATGCTTGTAGGGAATTTGTAGAATTACCATATGAGAACATTACCATATGTCTATTGCATAGTCAACTTAAAATCTATTTGCAAATGTGAAAGTTATGGAACTATTGAAGACTGCAGAAATTTAAAGCTATGGAAATATTGAAGACTGCAGAAATTTAATTTGGTTATTTTCTAGGTGGAAACCTGTACCATTGTTTCTTGGAGCACACTTTGAATCATGTTAGCAAGTTTTTAATTTCAAAGACCCAAAATCTGATAACATGGGTGCCTTTAATTGACCTCACATTTTTGTGTATACTTTTAATCTTGGACATTGTATATAAGCATGTAAGTAGAATCAACCTACCTGTAGGAAGGAGTTTTGTGGGTGTGATATCCTCTAGTGTCGGATGGCCTCAGCTACCTACAAAGGGTCAACTGCTTGAATAGGTTCATATTTTGTTTGGTTAATAAGCCACTATAAAGGTGTATCTGTTTTGCCAAAATCGCCCAAGACTTGTGCTTGTCGCTAACTGCTCTGCATGGAGTGGAGGGAATCGTCTCCTAGATTAGATCTCTAGTGCATAGCATAGCACAGACTCTTCACTAGTAAACAAACATCCTACTGCCATTCATATTTTGTTTTAAATTTAACATGTTTCAACATATATAATGACTCAAATTACATATACTGCAAATTCAACAAATTTAAAGGCAGGGACTAAGTCTAGATCACTGCCAAGGCTCAATAACATTAAAGTGCAAATGTAACTCAATAGTTAAGAACATTGGAGTTTTGTGTACACAACCCGTAAACAATAGCAAACTAATCATAGACCATGATACTAGGGGACAATTCAAAGGTCATATAGTATATCCATGCGTTGATAATAATGGAGCAAACACCTACTTGATGAAAATGGTTGTTTTATGGTTCACAACTTCCTTTTATTTTCAGTAAAATGTACATTTAAAACTTGCATTAAAAACAAAAAGAAAATTACAACAATTTTATCACTTTCTTCCCTAACTTCTTCCACAAAATTACATGGCATCTATAGTTGGATTGAAGTTAAATGAAACTAAACATGTAAATCTTTAAGAGCTCAACGTGTCTTACAATTATAGAGCTTAGAGATAGTATCATATCTCCATAAATATTATGAACAATACTTTGAAGGGTTGTAATATTTAAGAAAAAAATACTTGGAGATAATGATTGAATGATAACTATAGGTACATGATTTTAAGTTATTTCGATCTTGGGAAGTTTATAATTGAATCACTTCCACATGAAACTTTTCCCAAACTTGAATCATTTATAGGTACATGATTTTAAGGTATTTCGATCTTGGGAAGTTTATAATCGAATCACTTCCACATTAAACTTTTCCCAAACTTGAATCATTTCAAATTCCACTGATATAAACCAAACAAAAAACCCTAAAGGGTGGATGAAGCAACAAAAATCACAAAAAAAACCTATAGGGTGGATGAAGCAACAGAAATCACAAAAAAACCTATAGGGTGGATGAAGCAACATAAATCACATGCTATTCAACCCTGGAGGCAACTCTAACTTCTAAAATAAGTTAGCCAAACAAGTTTAGAAAGTGTGGATTTGCAAAAAGCCACATGGCCTCTCCAATAGAGTAAGAAGAAGAAGAAACAACATTTTAACTTTTGTTCTCATCGAATCCCATTTCTGCTACTAATCCCGTTCCCAACATGTATCTGTCATAGATAATCATATTATCCACTCATTGTTTTCTTCAGCAATCATATTACTATTTGTTAGGACTGGAATTGTACCTAGTCCCTATTTGATTTTTTCTTAATTTTTCATTCCTTATTACTTTTATTTTGCTTTATTTTAAGTTGAATGGTTTTGATTTTATTTCAATTTTCTATGTTATGAGTATTACTTTATTTCATTTTATTGTACCTTTATCTTAGGTTATACATAGTGGCTTATTAGGTGTTTCATTTCTTTAAAAGGTCTTCAAAATACTTACTAATTTTTGTCCTAACTCCTATGTTGAAAATTTAACCTTTATGTTGAGCTTGTTTGCAAAATTTTCATATGGAAACATTCCCGCAGCGTGGTAGCTAAACTGCATACATTAAGGTTCTGCCGGAATCCGAAATAATGGAGGATCGTGTTTTATTCATGGCAAGTATTGGCACATCACATTCTATGATGTTCGGAGACCTCGAGGCAACTTTTCCATATATCATAACATTTGTCAAAGCCCATGATGATTCATCGTAGAAAGAGCTGAGGACAGGGCAAACCACGAATTCTTAATTTTGAAGCCACGTATCCTGAGATTTATCAACATTTTCGATTCGGTTTTGTTCCAAGAAGCCAGTCGGTGATTACTTGTAGAAGTTATGGGTAAGAGTGGTAAACTGAGTCGTTTTGAGCCAACAGACACTAGCTGGGCCACGAATTTTCTTGAATGTGCAACGTTGTTTAAGGCAGTCGGGTGGTTTGATTTCTTTGAAAGAATTATAGGTTTTAACGTTGATGTTACTCACGCCTTCGCTCAAAATCTTACCAATGTCACTGTAAGCTTCAATACTTTGAAGTTTGAACTAACAAAGAGTTTAATTGCAGAAGCTACCGGTGCACCCATGGAGGGGGAATCATGGTTTAAGAAAACCCCTTTTGATTTTGACCCAAGCATGTTTATGCTACCAGGCTGTCAATCCCTCGACTAGAGCAAAGGGGTTCATTTAAACAACTTCAAGCCATAGTGGAAGGAGGTTATTGGAATTGTGTAGAGCTACCTCACTTGTGAGGGAAGGTTATCATTTTTTGTTTTGGTGAGGGTTTGTAATTGAGCAAGGTGATCATGGAAAGAAACCTCTACCCAATAAATAATATAGTTTTGTTAAAAAATTTAGAAGGGATGCAGCTGAAGATATAGTACAAGATAATTTGCAAAAGGATAATTTACAAGAAGAGTTTATAAACCCTGATGGTGCAGAGCAGGAAAACATGACTGGAGATGAGCATGAATGCATTCTTGAAAATAATATAATGGAAAATATAATTGGTTCAAATCAAGAAGAAGCTGTAAGTTCACTAGAGGTAAAGAAGAGTTATGTTTATAAAGAAGAGAGCTCAGCCCAAATTTCTCCTGTTGTAAATACCAAGGAGAATATCTTCTATGTTCCAGATTTTAGCGCTGATGTGAAATCTGGTAGAGCTTGAAAAGCCTAAATGGCGACCTAAAACCAAAGCCACGAACAAACTTAGGTTTAACATGAAGAAGATCTTAAATCCTAAGCTAGAGAAGGGGAAGGTCACCATAATTCAGGATATTTCAATTGAAGAAGATGGGGAAAATAAGGAAGAGTTAAAGTCAAAGAAAGTTCAGACAAGTACAGGGAATGATCACGAAATGATACCTGAACCAATTAAAGAATGTGATGAGGTTGTAGAACAGGAAATTATTCCAAGTGTTGAACAGGGAATGACGTCAATGGCTTCATTTTCAGATGCAGCAGCGAGGAATAGGCATGAAGAAGACTTGATTTTCAAAAAATTGGATATTCCGTTGCTATCAAATCCATATTAAGCATTGCATGGAGATGTTCAGATGGACTCAAGGATAGAAAATCTAAAGAAAACAGTACAACAACATAAGACACAAGTAAAGTTCCTGAATGAATCTAATGAAAGACTCATGACTACAAATAAAAGACTAAGAGAAGACCTGGAAGATTTAAATGCCCATTATCAAGAGTTGATTGTAGTAGAAAAGGAAGCTTTAAGAATAAAAGGACATGCAGAGACACAAGCTGAAGAATTAACTAAGCAGATCCAGGATTTGAACAAACAAAATAAAGTGTGGTCAAATAAGGTTCAAAGCATGGAGACAAAGCAGGCTCGACATGAAAAGAAATCTCATGCATTGGAGGGAATAGCTATGCTCGCAGAAGCTGCAAAGCAACTATAAATACTACCTAATTGCACAACTATCCAAGTATTGTTACATTTCATCTTGTTTCTGGTTGTTAGAAGTTACTTTTGGTTAACTAGTCCTTAGTCATTCGAAGGTTAGTCCATGTAACTGCTAGATGTAACTGATTAAAGAGTTCGAGGCCTAGAGAGGTGGTTATGAAACTACTTTATTTTGTAATTATAAAATAGGGAAACCAATACACTAGCAGGGTTGGTTTTTGTTCGGGAGAAAGGCATTAGGGCTATGGATGCTATGTTACACTCAGACTTATGATATACACTCTCATGTAAGTTCTTTTTGAAGACTGAATATTGATCTAAATACTTAATATAAGCCACTTATTGACTCTTTTGATGGTTATGTTTATGGCCTGTTTGACCACCTTATTTGTGATTTCATTTCTTGATTAAGGTATTATTCATGTGAATGCTTATGAATTTGTGGACAGAACCAGTTTCTTGTTTAATGAATGCTTATGGTTTATCTATGTGTTTTATATCTTTATATCTCAACTCTTCATGATTTCTTTATGATTTAGTGTTGTATATGTTTGGTTATCAATTACTCCTTTCTTGTGAATGAAACCTTCAAAACAAAAATTACAAAAACAAATTTCATTTTATTTTAAGTTTTATTGAGATTGTTCTAGCCTGTACCCTTTGTAGTCTAGGGACAATTTCTAGCACAAACACTATGTTTCTTCATATAAATTCTATTATGCTCACAGTTCCTTGCAACATCCAATCTTCTTCTTTTGCTTTGTGATCCAATAATGGTCTCCTCTGTCAGAAAATGGGAAGGATATGAAGTAGTATAATGAAAAAAAATCCCAGATATGCATAGTCATAGCAAACTGCAAAATGAACAATGCATAAATATTGAAAACTTTTAGCACAAGTCTGCAATATCGGGCAACAATTATATTTAAAAATCTTCAAATTTTGGCACAAGACTGCAATCTCGGGCCACAATTATATTAAAAATCTTCGACAGGTTTTACATGGATTGCTTATTGAAAAACATCTAGTATACCCAACAATGTACAAAGCTCAGAGTTTTTGTGGGGTATATAGTATATACTATATAGGCAAAAAAATGTCAATATACGAAGATTCTCTGTTCTACACAAATCGCTCCTTCCTGTTCTTCCAATGTGTAGGCCCGAGCTGGAAATTGTGGAGTCCCGCGGTGGTCTGTACAAGCTGCAAAATGCACAAAGAGGAAATGTCTAAATAGCCATTGCAGGACTACCCCAGTTTTACTTCTTGAATGATGTGGGTAATTAATTCATTAGTATCAAAGAAATTTTTACTTAAATTCAAAAATCTTCGGTAGCCCTTGATGCATCCAATGAATTCTTCATCAGTCTTGAAGATTGGATTCCACACTAAGGACCGATAGTAGAAAACCCACAACACCACCCTTTCTGTCTAGACACGAACTTAGAGTTAGAATTGTTAAAATTTGAGCATTAATTCACAATACTCTTGGATCTTTAGTGAGAGAATAACATATACAGTATATCAATGCATAACAATCACAATAAGCATGACAAGCATCACAAGAATCAAAAGCATGAGAGACAAGAGACACAGAGTTTATGTGGGGAAAACCCTAAGGTGAAAAACCCCACAACTTCCTCAGAGATAGAGAGAGCAATGGCTCAACCAAAGTACAACCAAAATACACTTGAGATAGTCTCCTAGAACAGATGATCCTCCTCCTCACTAGTGCGTCACTTTCTGAGTGAGAGAAGTGTGTCTTTCCAAATGATCCAAATAGAGATCTCCCGATCTCTATTTATACTTAACCTGTTTGCCCAGTGACCTTATGGGGCCGACTTGTCTATCTAGATACATCCACAATATAATATATGTTTTAGGGCCGACCCCACACATGGTGGTCTAATAACCCATCGGCAAGTACACACACTTGCGACACTTGTCAATCCACATGACGACACTTCCTTATAGAGGAATAACACATCTGTTATAAGGGTACAATAAATATATATGAAATACATAGATGAAATACATTCCGAAGTTACATATACATCAACACTCCCTCTTAACTAGGAAGGTATTTCTCGACACAGTTCTGCTAGACAAGTCTTCTTCTCGGGATCATCGTCATTGATGCATCATCATCATCATCGTCACTGCTGCTGCTATCTCAACCAATCTCTGACTCTACTCGTCATAGGAAGTTCTACAGAGCCAGTCCTTTTTCATACTGGATGTAGGCCCACCACCTGTAGGTCTTCATCATCTGTGCGAACGGTCTGATAGAGGTGGCCTCTCGGGACTAATTTTATGTGCGGATGTAATACCAGAAAGAGTATCCCAGGAACATTTATGTGCCTAAGAACGACCGACAAGATCTCCCAGGACTGATTACATGCATCTCCTCCACAATACCTTTAAAGAGCATCCCAGGAACATTTATGTGCCGCAGCACGACCGGCAAGATCTCTAAAGAGCATCCCAGGACTTATTACGAGCATACATCTCAACCTCTCGGATCTCCAGGACTGATTACATGTGGATAGACAAAACCTTTAAAGAGCATCCCAGGAACATTTATGTGCCGCAGCACGACCGACAAGATCTCTAAAGAGCATCCCAGGACTAATTATGAGCACACAGCTCAACCTCTCGGATCTCCAGGACTGATTACATGTCTCCGTAGTAATGACTCATCCAAGGACTGATTACGAGCACACAACTCAACCTATCGGATATCTGAGGACTGATTACATACTACATAGCAATACTGGAAAGAGTACCCCAGGAACATTTATGTGCCGCAGCACGACCGACAAGATCTCCCAGGACTGATTACATGCTATTTGCACAACCTGCCACATATCATCTCTGACCTCCAAGTATCAACCTGATACTCATGATCCAACGGATCATCATCGCACGAAGCATCATCCTGATGCCCATGATCATACTGATCATCATCACTTGTTACATTCTGGTACATATCATTTGGAGCAACATCCTGAAGCTCATCATCATGATCAACCTGATCATACAATGCATCCACCTAATGCACACCAAGTATCTACCTGATACATATCATCATACATGATCCACCTGATCATACAGTGTATCCACCTGATACAAATACAAATACATGATACATATCAACATACATGATCTACCTGATCATACAATGTATCCACCTGATATAGATACATGGTCCAAGCATCCAACATGATGCATATACAAATACATATAAATGATCCAACCGATCATATCCAGCATCCAACATGATGCGTACATACATATAAATGATCCAACTGATCATATCTAGCATCAACACGGTGCGTACATACATACAAATATAAATGATCCAACTGATCATATCCAGCATCCAACATGATGCATATACAGAGAAGTAACTGGAGCATCGTCCTGATACTCATCATCCAGTGCTTACATCCACAGCCATGTGAAGGATCCTCCTTCCAACATGCTTGGGATGGACTCAGCAAATGTGTCCATCACTTCTTCCTCGAAGTGTCGTCGATCTGAAGAACACCAAGCCTCTCCCTGAAGTACTCGAACTTCACCCTGGCTAGTGGCTTCATCAGCACATCTGCAATCTGCTCGTTCGTCGCAACATACAGGAGCTTCACGGCTCCTCTCTGCACCATATCCCTGATATAGTGATATTTGATCTCTATGTGTTTCGACCTGTCATGAAACATTGGGTTCTCAGACAGCTTCACACAACTCTGGTTATCGCAGAATATACCAGTAGCATCCAATGGGAGATCAATAACTCAGACAGTAGCTTCCGTAGCCATACTGCCTCACAACTAGCTGAATAGGTTGCAACATACTCTGCCTCAGCTGTACTCAGTTCTACGCAGGACTGCTTCCTGCTGAACCAAGAGATCACACCTGATCCCATACTGAAGCAGCACCCAGATGTGCTCTTCCTATCTGCAGCATTGCTAGCCCAATCTGAATCAACATAACCCTGCAGGTTAAACTTTTGATTCGCTTCATACTTGAGCCCATAATCCACTGTACCCTTTAGGTACCTCATAACATGTTTTACAGCAACCAGATGAACACTCCTCGGATCCGTCAGGAACTGGCTCAATGTGTTCACTGCAAAGCAAATATCTAGTCTCGTGTTCGTCAGGTACATCAAGGACCCAATCATCTGACGATACATAGAGACATCAACCGGCTCAGATGAAGCATCACATAGATGCTTTAGATTCGATGCCATGGGTGTGGCCATGGCCTTGCAATCCATCATCCCAAATCTCTTCAGAATATCTACTGTGTACTTCCCTTGATCAAGGAAGATCCCACCTGAATTCTGCCACACCTCCATACCTAGGAAATAATGCATCATTCCCAAATCTTTCATATCGAACTCAGCAGCAAGCTTCCTCTTAGTATCTGCAATCAATCTGTCATCTCCTGTTACAAATAAGTCATCCACATACAGGAGTAGAATCACAGGATTCCCTTCCTCAACCTTGTAGTAGAGGTTGGAATCCGCTTTACTCTTGGTAAAGCCCAAGCTAGATAGGAAACTGTCCCTACCATACCGAGTTCTGGGAGCTTGCTTCAAGCCATACAAGGCTTTCTTCAATCTGCACACATGTGACTCCCTGTCAGGTCTTGGGACTGCATCCCAAACATCTTCTTCATGATTGATGGATCATGGCATTCCATTTCTTCATCCCAGATCCCGAGAACTTCAATATCTTTAATATGTTCAATAGATATCTTTGTTGCTGGAACAAATGTTGTAGTCCTTTTGTAGGTGAAGATATACGGTCTTTCCTACAAAACAAGTTAAATTGCGTGATTAGAAACATCTCATAATTTTCAGAACAAATTCTTTACACATAAAGAAATATGTCATGCAGTCATGCAGTTATCTTAGCCAATGTTTCAATACAACATTTATCCATGTTCCACAACTTTGTAGATGCCTTCCAGTCTCTACCAGGACATTGTTAAGAGTTTACACTACTCCCAACATGTCAACAAAGAGGTTTCATTCTAGATAAGTAGCACTGGAATGTTGTACAGTGCCATAGGCCACTTACCCATCACATGCATATTAGTAGTATACTGTTCATTAATGCAATCATTATAATATGCATAATACATCTCCTAAGTCTAGGAACATAAGCATAATATTATTTAAACAAACAAAATAGGCAATAAATGATAATTGAAATACTTATCTTTGTTTGTTTGTTGGGTGGACTCCCTCTGAGTCTTTGCTTCCTGGCAGGAGCTGCTGAAGTAGCTTCTTCTACACCTTTCTGTTGTGCAATGTAGGAAGATGGTCAACTCCCTCTGAAAATCTGCATCCTTGCAGGAGCTGCTGGAGTGTGCTCCCTCTTGATATTTGCTTCCTGGATTACCTGTCCTTGAACTTATATTCATCCTTGCTGACATCAATCTTCTTGAACCCTGGAAAGTATATTCTGTAAGCCTTCGAGCTTTCACTGTACCCCACAAAGATACCCTTCTTTCCTGAAGGATCTAGTTTAGTCCTATTTTCCTTTGGGACATGAGTGTATACTGGACAACCAAATATTCTGAGATGGCTGACTTCAGGTTTCTTACCAGAAAAGATCTCTTATGGTGTTTTGTTGTCCAATATCTTGTGGGGTGTTCTGTTCTGCACATATACAGTTGTTCTAGCTGCTTCTGCCCATAAATGCATAGGTAGATCTTGGTCATGCAGCATTGCCCTTGCTGCTTCAATGATTGTTCTGTTCTTCCTTTCTGCAACTCCATTCTGTTGAGGATTATAAGGAGCAGTCAACTCCCTCTTAATCCCTGAATCACTGCAAAGCTTCTTGAAGTCACCTGAGGTGAATTCTCCACCATTGTCGGATCTGAATGTTTTGATCTTTTTGTCAGTTTGATTCTCCATCAAGGTTTTTCAACTTATCAAACACATCGTCTTTGTTTTTCAAGAAGTATACCCAAGTCTTCCTGGAGAAGTCATCAATAAATGAGACATAGTAAACATACCCACTTAGAGAACTGGATGACATAGGACCACATACATCTGAGTGGATGATTTCCAGGATATCTTTTTCCTTGCTTTCACTGCTTGGGAAAGGCTTCTTAATATTCTTACCTTTTGCACATCCTTTGCACACACCTTCATGTTTGGTCTTGATTTCAGGAAGACCCTCTACAGCCTTGCTTGCAATTGGAAGTGCCCTATAGTGCATATGAGCAAGTCTTCTATGCCAAAGTTCACTTGGCTCCATGGATTCATGCACCATGGCATGTTCAGGTTGTCCTTTTAATTTATACAAGCCTCCCTCTAGCTCTCCAATCACAACTGCATCATCTATGGTCTTTCCCTTTGGCCACATTAGGACTTGGCCATCCACAAATGCAACCCTCATACCTTTTGTATCCAATGCAGAGATGGAGAGTAAGTTCTTCTTGATCCCAGGTACATAAAGGACTTCTTTCATCTTCAAAGATTTTCCAGAATCTAGGTTGTAGGAGGCTTCACCACTTCCTTTGATGGGATATTGAGAATCATCCCCAAGTTTCACTTTATGGTGTGATTCATGTTCAGACAGATTTACAAAGGGTTTTTTAAACCCAGTCATGTGTTTGGAAGCCCCACTGTCAATTAACTAATCATTACAACCATGGGAGATAGTACCTGTGAGAGTAGAGATTAGAACATACTCTTCTTCACTTGATGAGTCATCATTACTATCATCACTTTCTGCCCTAGCCTTTTTCTTTGGAGGTTCATCATCTTCGGCAGCATGAGCATGGTACCTTCTTTTGTTACCCTTCTTCTTCTTGCTGGAGTTGTTGTTGTTGTGTTTGTCCCTTTTGTTCTTGGGACATTCTGAAGCAAAGTGACCCTTCTCATTACAAGTGAAACACCTTAGATCTTTCTTGTCTTTGTGAAAATGATGAGAAGATTTCTTCTTGTGATGGGATGGTTGCCTCTTGAACTTGCCCTTCTTAGTGTGAGCTGTGAGAGCTTGATCTTCATTTCCTATGTTCTCTTCTCTTGCCACAAGCCTTGCTTCTTCTTGAGAACATTCCTCCCATAATCTGCTGAAGGAGATTAACTTCTTTCTGGCACAGATCCCCTGGATAAAAGAGTCCCATGACCTAGGTAGGCCATTCAAAGTATTCATAACAATTTCACCATTCTCCACCATTTCATCTACAGCTTCAAGTTGTTCCTTGATCTGAGAGACCTTGGAGAAATAGGATTGAATGGTTTCTCCATTCGACATCTTGACCCCTTTCAATTGATTCCGCAGGGTCATCTTCCGATTTATGTTCTTTCCTTCAAATAGCTTGGTCAAAGAGTCAAACATAGCCTTGGGTGACTTTAGAGAAGACACATGGGGTATGAGATGGTCTTTGATAGAATCAACAATGATTCTCTTTGCCTTGACCAAGTTCTTCTTATGCAATACCTTAGCCTCTTCACCCTATAGGATAGGGATGTCTTATTTTATATATGAGTAACTCATTCTCTTCCAGGATTAACCCAATCCTATACTTCCAAGCTTGGAAGTTATCAGCCCCTTCAAGCTTGGTGTGATGAGACATCTTAAAGAGTACTTCAAATGAAATAGAAAAGATTTAGGTCTTACCACTTGAAATGCTGAAAACTGGATCTGGTCTCGGATTAGGGTTTGTCAGAAAAACCCTAAAAATTCAAAATGTGAATTTCAACTTTCTGAAAGGATAGAAAGATGTGCCTTGATGAGCTGATCAGCCTGGTGTATTCAGAATTTGAGATCAACAAAGCTTTACCCTTCATATTTGCCTTTTTGTCCTCCCGGGTTCACTAGGGAGAGCCCTGAATTAGGGTTTGAGCTTCCTGGAGATCTACCCAGACAAAAATATCGATCCAAAGCTCTAAACTTCGATTTTTGCAAGGATCTTCCAGCTATGGCTTCAGATTTCAGAAATTCCTATTTTTGTGGAAACCCTATTTTTTAGGGCCAAATCTGAAAATGCTCAGAATTGAATTCTGATTGGACAGATAGATTCTCCTTGATGAGTAGAGTCAATCTACTATACTGCTTTCCCAAAAACTGTGGAGAGAAACCCAATAAACAAGAAACTCAAGTTTCCGTCACTACAAAATGTCTTCTTCTCAGGTTAGCTCTGATACCATGTTAAAATTTGAGCATTAATTCACAATACTCTTGGATCTTTAGTGATAGAATAACATATACAGTATATCAATGCATAACAATCACAATAAGCATGACAAGCATCACAAGAATCAAAAGCATGAGAGACAAGAGACACGGAGTTTCCGTGGGGAAAACCCTAAGGTGAAAAACCCCACAACTTCCTCAGAGATAGAGAGAGCAATGGCTCAACCAAAGTACAACCAAAATACACTTGAGATAGTCTCCTAGAGCAGATGATCCTCCTCCTCACTAGTGCGCCACTATCTGAGTGAGAGAAGTGTGTCTTTCTGAATGATCCAAATAGAGATCTCCCGATCTCTATTTATACTTAACCTGTTTTCCCAGTGACCTTATGGGGCCGACTTGTCTATCTAGATACATCCACAATATAATACATGTTTTAGGGCCGACCCCACACATGGTGGTCTAATAACCCATCGGCAAGTACACACACTTGCAACACTTTTCAATCCACATGACGACACTTCCTTATAGAGGAATAACACATCTCTTATAAGGGTACAATAAATATATATGAAATACATAGATGAAATACATTTCAAAGTTAGAGGAATAGCCATTGCAGGGCTACCCCAGTTTTACTTCTTAAATGATGTGAGTAATTAATTCATTAGTATCAAAGAAAATTTTACTTTAATTCAAAAATCTTCGGTAGCCCTTGATGCATCCAATGAATTCTTCATCAGTCTTGAAGATTGGATTCCACACTAAGGACCAATAGTAGAAAACCCACAACACCATCCTTTCTGTCTAGACATGAACTTAGAGTTAGAATTTGAGTTGGAGCTACAAAAATAAAAAGATGGAAACATCAACAACTTAAAAAACTTATATGATTCAAAAATATCGAAAGAGATCAAGGGTATTTGCAACACATGGCTGAGAACGTGGAAATCCAGTTGAGCAAATTAGAATTATAATACTTGTATATTATATGCCTTTTTGCTTAACAATCTCATTTTCTTTATTTTACCCAAAAATATGTATAATCCCTATAAGGTAAGCCGCACTTTCTAGAAACTATCCAGCCATGCAATTACAATTATAACCCTTTTATAAATGCATTTATGTTGTTTAACAATCTCTCCTTTTGTTTTTGTTTTAAAAAAATTTATTGCATAATCCCTGTGGGGTAAAGTGAACCTTCTAGAAACTTTAGCCATGCATTGGACCAAGATGGTTCCTCGTTCTCTATATTTATCAATGAAGTTGAGGCAAGCCTCCAACCTATCCAAGAGGTTTTATGTTGGGTTATCATTGAAAGGGACCTTCATTCTAGTGATTTGCAAATGCCAACCAATAATTTCCACGGAGCAATCCTCGGTTTCGATCTGCGATCCTAAAACACCGGTCTTGGTACTGGAGTTTCATACCAGATCGCCTTCTGAATTAATTCTTGGAAGTGTTGAAACCAACTTCCTTCTCCCATCAAAAGACATCAAAAGACGTTTGCAAGAAATTTGTGGAAAGAAGAGACAATACATGCATAATTTTAACCTGGAGTCTTGAGTCATCTCCCAAAACCATGCACATGTCAAAGAAATTTCCAATGTATCAGTTTCTTCATTCCTTCCTATTTTTTAACCTCAAAAAACATGTCAAGATATGGGCACTCAATTGCAAAGGAAATTGCTTTACAATTCACAGTGAGCTCAAAAAATCATGTCAAGATATGAGCACCCAATTGCAGAGGAAAGTTGAAACTGCTTTACCTCAAATTCATAGTGAATTCAATCAAAATGCATTGAACAAAG
This sequence comes from Larix kaempferi, assembly GCA_027924585.1. Lineage (NCBI taxonomy): Eukaryota > Viridiplantae > Streptophyta > Pinopsida > Pinales > Pinaceae > Larix > Larix kaempferi. Next base: position 16,757,203 of record BSBM01000030.1, read on the forward strand.
GTTTTGATATTCAATTCACATACCCAATTCAAACATAAAAGATAAAATTTGAGCAACCCTATGCATTTGAGCTTACAGTTTTAACCTCAGTTTTAGGAAAGTAGGTATTCAATGATGACCTCAATTTAATGATGCATGTTTTAACAACATGTCTAAATGCGGTTACAATGCAGTGACAGAGAAACCCAACCTAACAATGTGTCCGAATGCAGTTAAAATGAACTGACAGAGAAACCTAGTATGAAGGCTATTGTTGACAACTGCTTCTCTTTGACAAAAATAAAATGGAATACTCTTATTATATTTGGCTTCAATGTTTCTTGATGTAATGTCAATGTTTCTAGATGTATTGTGTCATATAGTAATGCGTCTCTCCACTTGCCGTAAAGGGAAGTCATCAATACAAGAGTGCCATAATAATGTTAGTGACAGATGATTGCAATAATGTCAACGGTACAATTAAAAAACCATTTGAACCAACAAAACAACAGACAGGTCTTGGGGCCGAGCAATAACAATCCGGTAAGGTTAAAGTAGTTAGTTATATTATGATATTTATAATATAAAATTTGGTTTAATTAATGTAGTTTAGTTAAAATCTTTAACCTAGTATAAATTCAAAACTAGAAACTTATCAGAATTAACTCTTTAATGCCAACTGCAATTTTCACTTGAGAACTTCAACAATATTGCAAGGCACTCATAAATTACCTTGCATTTCTACAATTTTCGGCCTAATTTTATAGCCTCCCGCGAAATATATCAAACTAATTAAACTTACAAAATCAAGTATAGAAGTTTCATTTGTAATGCAGATAGATGCAACATTTCAAAAGAAATTCTAAGATCCAAACGTCTAAACAATAATATTTTTTCTTTCTTTTAACCTATCAACACAGCTGTCATTGAGTAATTCAATTTTTGAGAGCAAAATCTGAAAGTCACTGCACTGCAGCTTTCATTTTAAGGTTTCAAAAATATAGACGAAAATCACACACTACCCTACATTTCTAGGTTATTTGGCTTTTACGAATTTAACAAAAGGCTCATACCTACATTTCTAAGTTATTTGGCTTTTAAGAATTTAACAAAAGGCTCATACCTACATTTCTAAGTTATTTGGTTTTTAAGAATTTAACAAAAGGCTCATACATACTAAATCAGGTAAAAGAAATTAATTCAAACCAACTCTATCTATACATTCAATGGGCAACAGGTGAAAATCTTACCTAAATATATAATATATAAAAATCTTGCCCCTATTAATTTCATCACAAACCAATCTGTCTGCAGCCAGCATACCGACCAAGCCAACAATAGTTACAATAGACAGTAAAAAGTATATATGAGGCAATGGCTCCCATCAGTCCAAGAGTATTGGAAAACAAGTCTATTGAGAAAACAACCCAGGCACTAAGAGATTTGACAACAATTGTGGGTGTGACAAACATGTATTAGATGTGGCTACTTTGCTCTATCTGTGTATGATTAATATCTCTAGCGAGTCACTGAATGTAAATGACTTAAAATGTCTCTCTAATTCGATCTTATGTTGCCGTAACTAAACCTTAAACAAAACACCAGGTGCGAATTAAAAGCAATTGAAATTAATGCATGGACGTGGTTGTTATAAACGCAAAGCAAATGGCAAGAATTGATTTGAAGAAAAAAAGCTTAAAACTGGAAAAAATAAGAATCAATAAATAGTCGAGATGAAGTTCCATTGCAGATGAGAAGGAACTATTAGCTGGGTGCTTTCAGCTTTTAAAAGTTACCCGTTAATAACTATTACCAGCTAGGTACTCAGCAGCTTGGTGTTTTGGATGTTTTCAGTTTTTAAAAATAATCTTGTTTTTTTAAATATTTCTTCAATTTATAAGTTTGGATCAATTTATTTAATATATATTTAATTTTGAAATTTATAAAGTTGACTTAAAATATTTAAGATATATTTAATTTTGATCATGGTTAAACATATACTAATAATTGCAATTTATAAATTTAACCCAACTTGCTCAATATACATTCAAGTTTGATCATTGATCATTTCTTAATATGGATGATTCAAATTACTTAACATACATTTTGATCACTTCTCAACATTCAATTTTGATCACTTTCACTATAGATAACAAGTGTCTTTAAGACCATTCCATATTTCATTAATAACTTTTGATGCTGAGTTCTACCTTAATAAGCAACATATAATAATACACATGACAAGTATGTTTAATCAATGGCTTTGACCTGGGTTAGCTACAAGTCACACTATTTTGCTATTGGGAGTCACACTATTTTGCTATTGGGCCAGGCATGTTCCATTCCTTTCTTCTTTGGGATTTTGGTGGATTTTAGGTACTTTTTGTATTATATACCTGGTTACATTTGCATTTTACTTTGTTTCCATTTACATCTGCATTTTTCCTTTGTTTGTTTTTCAATTATCTGATTAGTTAATTCTCCCATACTTAAAATTCTCTCACTGTGTCCTATTATTTACAACCAGTATGTGCTCCACTTTAAATTTTGGTTCTTTGTTTTTTATTTTGATTTAGTACAGTCTAATAAAGAATGGAACAACCTTATATGTTTTCAAGTTTGATTTGAATTTGTGACTTCTTTCACTCTGTTATTGGGTTTCTTGCTCTTGTTCTATTCTTAGGGTTGTTCTTTTTTCTAACTAGTTTTGTTGTTTGTGCAAGGATGTTGCAAGCATACGAAGAATGAACCCGATGTCTTCTTACCATCCAAGTCTGGTGCCTTCGTACCAACCCAACCCTGCGTCTAGGGTTGCTTGTAGCTTAAAGTGACACTTGATTCTTTGTAATCATAAAAGTTCCTCTCACCATAGTTCCTAATTTTTCATTAAATTATTTGGGTGATTTCAAATACGATAGTCATCATTGTGGCAAACAGTGCATATGTAGGCTTCTATCATCTTTGTTTTGGATATATTTATTGATTACATCATTTATAAAAAAAATTGCATATATTTATTGATTAGATCATTTATAAATAAAATTGTGCGAGGACATGGATAAAGAATACAATCTTACTAAATCCTCAAATGAATCGCTAGGGTCAATTTGAAAGTGCCTGTGCATTTTAATGTTGTTGCAAAGGGGTAAAATAAATTCACAAAAGTGACAGTGAAAATTGTTGGTTATGTTAGCATTATAGTTTCTGAGGGGTATCCAATTTTGTTTTCGATGTCTGTAAAATAATTTCACAAAAATGATAGTGAAAATTGTTGGTTATGTTAGCATTATAGTTTCTGAAAACTGCTGGGTTATGTCAGCATTATGGTTTCTCATGTGCATTCCCCTGCTTCTCAAATATCAGGCAAGCTCTAGATGCCAAATCTAGTTGTGATGTGACAATTAGTGACTTACATGATGCCTTCTAACTTTATCTATCACCAAAACATTGTTTGTATTCTCATCAATTTTCTGGATTACTAGTTAATGTGTTTCTTCTTCACTATAATAGCGCAGGGATTTTTCCAGAAACCAAATTCATACTGTTTGTTTCATAGAAGGTATTGGTCATCTTGTTGTACATGATTTCAATGCAAGAAATAATATCGCGGGGATTTTTCCACAAACCAAATTTATACTGTTTGTTTCGTAGAAGGTATTGATCATCTTGTTGTACATTATTTTTATGCAGGCAACAAGAATGATTTGGGTATTGCAGAGTGTTGGATAAACACAACATATCATCTAATCTATAGTTAAAGAGCATGATTCATGAGTTCATTACCCTTTTAAATCCGTGCCTTGTACTTGGGTGGAGTTAGGGCTAACACATATTGGCACAATTATAAAAAATAAACTAACCATAAAAAAAAATTAACAAATGTTTTTATGGTAGAAGGTTAATAAAAAATAACAAAAGTAAAATTACATTAAACATAGTCTTAATAATAATATTTAAAAATTATTTTAAACTTGAAATATAATTGTCCATGCATTTATGATTATTATTTTTAATAAAAACATCATAACGATTTTCACAAGAACATTTTTATGTAATTTTATAGGAATACTTTATAGGTAACTTTAAGTAACTAACATTTTTACGATCAGTTATTCAACTCTTTTTCACTCAGGTTGATCATCACTTGTGCAAATGCTTGTTTCCTTTTGATGTTGTGTTTTTTCATCAGCCTGGTTATCGTATATAATTGTATTTTTCTTTTCAAAAGGTTTGAACATTCGATATGTAAGGTATTTAATATGGATTGAGTTGTTTACAATCATGGGCCGTCGGCGGATTTGTTCTCTTGCCTGTAACATTTTTGTTTTTTAATATCAAAGTGGTTGTCCACTTGCTCGATCGTCACTTCGGGACAATTTCTTTTTTGAAGTTACATAGATTATGTATGTAAATGCTCTTTAACCTATGCATCAAAGGGTTATATCAGAAAGTTTCGAGAAGTGTCGATGTTGTTTTTATAAAATTCCCTTTATAGGAACATTAATAGTTTTTTATGTTTATGCTATATCATGATACCTTAGCCGTGTTTTGTAATTTGTTTTTTTTATTCTATAATAACATATAAGTGATTTTTTAAAAAATATTATAAGTATATTAAAGTTACTCATAATTAAATATACCTTAAAATTTTAATCATACTTAAAATTATGGATTGAAAAAAAATTATTTAATCATTTCTATGTTTGAAATAAATGGAGACAAAGCAACTCTGGTCACTATGTTCTTTCACAGAACATGTAAAAAACTAAAACCACCATTGGTGCATAATCTGTGAATGTTCTTTTTGAGAATTTCTCAATATCAAGGATATTTTTGGTTCACTACTATTAAAGTTCAAATTCCAATTGACTTGAATGTCTTTCTATAGTACCCCTTTACTCTATGTTAGACTTTTTTATATTGTGGCTTTTCAATTGAATATTTTGTTTCTTTTAAGCTCAATAGCATTGCTTTGTTTTTTTATAAACAAAAATTTAGAATATTTAGTATTTATTTGTGCATTAAATCCTCTATGATAGAGAGTCATTTCTTTGTTGTTTTTTTAATAAACAACAATTCATAATATTTAGTATTTATTTCTGCATTAAATCCTTTAATGCAGGGAGCCACTGTTTTGTTGTTTTCCTGCAATAAATACTTTAGGAAAGGCAACCATTGCTTGTTTTTTTGTTATGTTTAATAGACATCAATTAATAATATTTAGTATTTATTTATGCATTAAATCCTTTAAGGCAGGGACTACGCTGCACGCGGCTCTTGTTTTAATCTTTTTTGTGTTTCTCTATTTTCTTTTCTAATTTTATTTTTACTTAACTATGTTTTTCCTCTTGTATGATTTTTCTATTATATTTATTTTAAATAATGTTTGTCTTGTTTTTGCAGGAATCACAGATCTGAAGTTAAAGCTTCTAAATAAAATGCATATGATTTTCGGGTCCAAAATGAAGTATTTGAGGATTAGCCAAAGAGATACAGAGGAGGTGCTTATGGCATTATGTTTTGATGCAACAAATGCCATCGTTATGGCCACCTTATCAACCGTTGCAACCATGGTTTTACTAATAAAATCTAGCTAAAGAAGAAGGAAAAAGTCTCTCCAAAGGATGTGGACATTGACGCATAAGAAATGCGCGACAACGAAGCCACCATTCAATGGGCTCAGAACACTGAAGATCATGCTTCCCATGATACAGACTCTTGTCACTCGCCTGGTAAGTCACATACCACCGTCCCTTCCCTTTCTGTTATGTCATTAGATCCTCCGCTTTTCCCCTCCAACGAGCCTTTTTCTCTATTTAACATCGACCCTATCATAAGGAACCCATGCTTTATTAACCAGAACCCTGACACTCCCTCATCGGGGCTCACTGTTGGTTCTTCTCAAACCTGTTCTGCCATCTCCTAATGGGAAATCCATGTGCCTCCTCTCTCCCTCCATGATGGACCATTAACCCCCACCTCCCTGAGGCCAAATACCTCTCCACTCACTTTGGTCTTGATCCCTCCCTCTCCCACCACCCCTACGAGCCCCCTCCTTTCCCCGCCCCAACTCCTAGGCACTACCTCTTCCCTTTTGACCCCTACCACAACTTTCCCCGACCCCTCGACGAGGAGGGTCTCTCAACCAACCCCCCCAAGGTTTCTTATGGATATAATCTGCATCCTCAATCGGGATCATAGAAGCACACATGTAAGGGCCTAGGGCCTATTAGTGGACTCTCCAAAACATCCCCTCGGCTCAAAGGCAGACGGTCTATATTGGACTCAGAAAGAGAACTTGCTGCACATGAGAAGTGTACATGAAGACAAGGGATCATTCTTGGGTCGCTTAGAGCAGGTAAACCCAGGCATGGGTTTCTGTGATGTTAGTACTATCCATTAACATCCAAGGATTAGGGATACCCTCTAAGAAATTAACCCTTAAAAGGTTGGTTGAGACATATCAGCCGTAGGTTCTTTTGATTCAAGAAAGCTTAGCTATTGGTGAAAATATCATTATTGACCTCCGAAGTCTCCTATTTGGCTGGCATTTTAATAGTACCGATGCTAATGGGTGCTTCGAAGGCTTAATCACAGGCTGGTTATCTTTGCATTTTCTTCTCCTTAATAGTTGTGCTATCCCATCTGTTTTGGGAGCCGTTCTCTTCGCCCGTGAGTCTGGGCTGGCATACTCCTTTGTAAATGTATATGGGCCGTATCAAACCAGAGAGGCATTCTGGGAACGTGTATGTGCGGTCGGCCTACTGAAGGTAGATCATCTTATTATCAGAGGGGACCTAAATTTTACTTTGGGGGAAGCCGAAATATAGGGTCGTGTAGCACACAGAGACCCTCTTTCATAATATTTCAGCAACATGTTAGCTACACAATCTCTGATTGATATCCCTCCTATACAACTGCGTCCGACCTAGCGCAATATGAGGAATGGTGATGATCACATTGCTAAACACCTAGATAATTTTCTCTTAAATGAAGGCACCCTCCTTTTGGTTGCATTTGCATAACAATGGGTTGGGATTGGAGGTCAATCCAACCACCACCCCATCCTTCTCGAACTGAATCACTCCGTCAGGTAACCGCCAAGTCCGTTCAAATTTGACATGAGATGGCTACATAATATGGAATTCAAAGAGATGGTTGTAAAAGAATGGATACCATTTGACAGGAATAAAGGTACGTTGGCAACAGTCCAATTTAACAACAATCTTAAAAATATTAAAGGACTGGCCATCCCATGGATTGAAAATTAGTGACTGGTCATCTCCCAAGAGCTCAAGGATATTGAAGACAGACTGGAGAATCTCTATCCTAACTACCCAACGAGTCTTCTAATGGCAGCTACCTCATTGGAAGTCACATAGTTGGAAAACCGCATGAAGCACATATTGATGGATGAAGAGGCCTCGACAAGGTTAAAGAGAAGAGCTCTATGGATCCAACGAGGCAATGAAAATACTAGTTTCTTCCACAAATATATTCAACATAGGAAGAATGCCAAGTCAATATGGGAACTACAAGATGACACAGGCACATCTCATTCAGTATTCCGAGCCCTTGCTGAAATGGGGGTAAAACACTTCAAAAAAGTTTACTCATAGGAACATTAGATTCCACTCCTCCATATGATGAGCTTGGCAGAGGACTACCCTATGATGGTTAATGAGGAACAAGCCACTGGTATTCAAAACCCTGTTTCCATTGAGGATCTCAGGGAGACAATACACTCCATGCAACATGAGAAAATATTGGGTCCAGATGGATGGGAAAACGAGTTCTATGAAGCCTTCATGGACTTATTTGAAGCAGACATCTTGGCCGTCATTAAGGAATCCATGCAGAAGGAAAGAATTCTTGTAGTCTTTAACTCGAATTTCATCGCTCTCATACCTAAAAAAGACAAAGGGACCACTTTCGAGGACTATCGTCCGATCTCATTGTGCAATAGTATCTACAAGCTTACCACTAAGGTGATTGCCAACATGATACGTGGGATTTTATCAGCGGGGATTTCACAGAGCACCATGCTTTTCTAAAAGGTAGACTTATTCAAGATGCCATTGGCACGACCTAGGAAATCCTCCATTCTGCCAAGGTGAAAAATATCCTATCTGTTATTCTCAAGATCGATCTGAGGTGGGCACACGACCAAGCAAATTGGACCTATCTTCGACTGATCCTCTTACAAAACGATTTCCCCCTACAGATTGTTAATTGGATTATGTCTACTGTTACGACGATGTCCTTTGTTGTGCTCATTAATGCATTTGCATCGACCTTCTTTAGGTCGGAGAGAGGGCTACACCAAGGATTCTCGTTAGCACCTCTACTCTTCCTTCTTATTGTTGAAGGGATGAGCCACTCTATCTACATGCCAAGCACATAGGCTCTTTTTGCGGATTTAAGATCGCGTCCAACATCAACATGACCCACCTCCTCTTTGTTGATGATATCATGATCTTCACAGATGGTACCTGTAGGGATATTCTCCAGATCAAAAAGATCCTTGACCTGTTTGAGCTTGCCATAGGTATGACCATCAACCCACATAAATCTTTGCCCTCTTTTATGAATACAAAGGATGAGCCTGACAAATAGATTCACCAACTTTTCCCTTAGGAGCAAGTTCATACAGAACAGGGGTTGCCATATTTGGGCTTTATCACCTAATGACTATGGGATTAAGGATTGGCAATGGCTGATCAGTAGGATCGAGAAATGAACCCTCCTATGGTGTAATAATTGGTTTTCCAAAGGAGGCAGGCTTGTCCTCATCAAATCTATCTTAGAGGCCCTTCCAGTATATTGGATGACCATTGCTCATCTCCCAACATCCACTCTTAACACTATCCAAAAAATCTGTTGTAACTTCTTCTGGAAGAATTCTGTTAATTCTTCATCTTTACACTGGATTGCATGGGAACACCCCACTCTCCCAAAACCATGGGGAGGTTGAGGAATAAAGCATCTGCCGAGTTTTGTAACCGCCCTTGCAGCAAAAAGTATTTGGCGTATCATCAAGTGCAACAACCTTTGGACCACTGTTATCTACCATAAGTATATCTACCCTTTATCTATAGAGGACTGGATCAGAAGGAGGAATCCCATGGATAGGCGACGAGGAAGGATATAGACTACCACTACATATTATTGATCACTTACAGGACATGGGTTACTTTTTCTTGGCACATGTTCAAGACCCGACATCTACCAATTTATTCAAACAAGGATGGATGGCTGCGACCAACTTCAGATTCAATGATAGGGATCAATTGATGTGGGATTCATTCATCATGCACCTTAATTCCTCCTCTATTCGACTGGTCAACATGTCAAATGATCTAATTTGGACCAGGAACCAGGACAAAGGAACATACTCCCCCAAGATCGACTATGGAGTTCTATGTGTCGAGAGGGTCCGCTCGGAACCAAGTTGGTTGATGGTTTCGCTCTCTCAGTTCTGCAGAAGAGAAGACTATGGCCATCTTTGAGGATATCAACTGCATTATGAACCATTTCCACTATTTATCCTCTTAGCGTGTGCACAGGGAAAGGAATACTGTGGCAGATCGCCTATCCAAGACTGGGCTTCAATATGGGATTGGCATATGGAAACAATGAGAATGCAACAATGACACATTAAATGAGAATGATCGAGGATCATTCCCCTTCTGAACATGGCCATGATCTACAATTTCTACTGCACATTTCTGATAGATTGTTGCCTACTGAAATGATGGTTCAAAATATTAAATTTTTTAAGAAGATTGTAATAGAACTTTACTAAGAGTTTAGGCTGAGAAAACTTTATTTTGAAGAAGCCAATATGAGCTATATACAATATGTTTTCTTAATACAAAGAAAATACAATTTTTTTTAGATGGAAAAACAAACAATTCAACTAAAACCATAACCTTAACCTTATTAGAGAGAATAATAAATATGAGCCCGGCATCAAAAGCAATGCATTTTGGATGCAATCAATTTAAAACAAATCACCATTAACAAATACAAACACAGAGACGACCAAAGCAATCTATTATGATTGGTCTCAATCAAGCTCCCTTACTAACTTTTTTTTAACAGAAAAAAAATTATAACTTTGATTTTCAGATAAAATCAAAATTATAATTATAAAATACATAAAATTCTTCCTTTAGAAGAAGACTAAGTACCAATCCATTGTATAAAAGGAGGGCAAAATACTAGACAAGAACTTTACGAAAAAGTTTGTGTAAACGACATAGCTGTCAATCAAAGCTTGGATTTCATATACTCCTACGACGATACTAAGAACAAACTACTTCACAGTTCTCAACTCCAACAAAACTTAAGCTTGTGGGATTCATAAACATGTCAAACAATTTCAGATTAAGAGTCATTTAACATTCTAACACTTACTTTTTAATTACTCGTCAAAATTCCCTAGACTAGGTCCATATTTTAGTGATGGATTTAATTTTCTTAAGCCTGTTAGGTTCCGTTTCCTCAACCTAACATATTTCAGAGAACCCCACCCAACCGAGTAAAGCTCCAAAGCCTCTGTTAAACCCCGCATTGTGTTACTCTAGGCTGGTGACTGAGGCATATAGTTTTTATGTTATGTAACGTTTTCTGTACTATTTAATCAAATGGTATCGCTCTTTTTCTTTTGAAAAAAAAATCTGCTGTTCAATATCAAGTGTCTGGAAGAAGATCTACAGACTTACTTACAGCTTCCGAGGTATGTTTAAATGGAATTGCATTCATCCTTCAGTTATTTTAAACTTCAAATCTGCAAAGAGAGTCCTTATGATGTCTGGGAATCAGGCAGTACGGTTTACACTGCAGGAATATGCGTGCATTTCGTTCGATCCGAACACCAGTTTTCTCATAAACAATGAAGTGGTTCCTTGTCCCTGTAGCATGCTTCTGATAAAAAATCAACTGGGTCATCCTGCCTCGCCAAAATATGAATTGGGTCGTTATACTGATATCATGTTTCTATTAAAAAGTGAATTGGGTAATTTTACCGATGGCGTGTTTCCGAGAAAAGTCCAACTGGGTCATTCTACCGATGGGATGTTTCTGATAACAAATCAATTGGGTCATCTGTTCCTGCTAAAAAATGAATTGGGTCGTTCAACTGATAGCGTGTTTCCGATGAAAAATCAATTAGGTCATTCTAACAATGGCATGTTTCTGATAAAAAAGCAATCGGGCCTTTCTTCCAACAATAGTATTTTAAAGAAGAGCCAGTTGCGTCATTCTCTTCTTGCAGTTAGGCATGGCTTTTCCTACCAGCAGAAGGCTTTTTTAGTTAATTGTAGGATTAAATGGGTCAAGGATAAGGTTCTGGACGGTGCTGTAGAGAAGGAGAAGGGTTTAAAAGTTGTATGCATTCTAAAAGATACTATTAGGAAGTATCCAGGTGGTTGTTTGCCGGTTTATGTTGTGTCGAAGAAGCGAAGACAGCTTGGATTGGACATCCGGGTTTCGAGTTTTATGAGAAGATATCCAACAATTTTTGAGGAGTTTCTAGGGCAAAAGAACTGTGATGTGCCATGGTTTAAATTGACTAAGGAGGCTATGGATCTGGATGAAGAGGAGCAGAGAATTTACCGAGAGCATGAGTCAGGCTATGTGGAGAGCTTATGCAAAGTTCTTATGATTACCTGTCAGAGGAAGCTTCCCTTACAGACAATTGATCAATTGAAGTGGGATCTTGGGTTGCCAGAAGATTATGTGCAGAGCATAGTTCCTCAATATCCTGATTACTTTAGCATTGTGAAATTACCTGATGGGCGAGAAGGTTTGAGTCTTGTACGTTGGATTGATGATTTTGCTCTCTCGGTTCTGCAGAAGAGAAGACAATCAGAAAAGGAAAGGATTAGAAGCCTTAACAGAGAAAATTTGGACAGTAGTAATAATTTGGTAGTATCTTCTGAGGTGAAAAAAGGAGAGCCTCTGGCATTTCCTATGAGTTTTATGCGTGGCTTCGGTCTCAAGAAGAAATTCATGCAATGGGTGGAAGAATGGCAGAGACTCCCCTACATATCTCCCTATGAGGGTTGCTCTGATCTAAATCCAAACAGCGACTTATCTGAGAAACGGATTGTCGGTGTTTTTCATGAACTGTTAAGTCTTATGGTTCACAAGAAAACGGAGAGAAAGAATTTGAGTAATTTGCGCAAGTACTTTGGTCTCCCACAGAAATTCACAAAAGTTTTCACTCGCCACCCAGGAATTTTCTACCTTTCACAGAAATGTGCTATTGTAACGGTAGTGCTCAGGGAGGCCTACAACAGAGCTGAACTGATTGAGAAACATCCTGTTGTGGCCATTAGAGAGAAGTATATTGCTCTGATGAAAATAGGGATGCTTGATAGAAGTAGGGGCTTATACAAGAGGGATTCTGTTAAAGTTATGGAAGCAGAAGATTTGGATCCGGAGGATGACATTGAGGATTCTGTGTCCGATGGGGAAATGGATTTTAGTGAGGATGAGGAGTTTTTTGGTAGAAAAACAAAATAGCAGTTAAAAGTGGGATGCCAGCATCTGGTAGAGGATATTTAGCAAGAAGAAAGGGATAATAGTAATAAGGAGAGTAAGATGCCTCAAGCATTTCAAAGTAAGCTATGTAGTCTGCAACCACTAAGTGTGTTGAACAGATAAAAATAAATGCCACTAAGAGGAGATAAATATGAAATGAGCTCTCCAAGGTATTTGGGGTCTAAGTATAAAGTTTCTGCACTTAATTGGTTACTTGTTACCAGTGCTGCAGTTAGGTCAATCTCAAAGTAATCTGAATTTTCTGGAATGTAACTGAGAGCACTGGTTATGGTCTAAGACACCAATCTTGCCGACCTTAAGAAGAAATCGGCTTCAGAAAAACATGTATGTTCATGCTGATATATAAAACAGATTGAAAGTTATTTTTGGGATTTTCTTCAGAGATGTACTTGTGTGGGCAGGTTTTCTGCCTCTTCTTGGCAATACTCTTTTTTGATTTGATATGTTTGTTACATGACATAAATGTCAAGGATCCTGAGATAATGTTTATCTTAGTCCTTTTGTAGACAAGGTGGGTGTCTTTGTTTTGAGTTAGAGTGGTCTGTCTGATAATTTGGCTTGTGTGTTTTTGTTGCAGAATTTATTGCATGTACCATCGGGTTGATTCACTAGTTTTCAATATTAATGAGAAAGCTTGAACCATTGGCACCCTCTAGCAAACCAATTTTCATATCAATCAAGAATCTTTTGAGGATGACAGACGATGGTGATTGAGCTTCAGGTCAGTTGTGCAAAATGTCCATTAACAAAACTTGCAGAGGCCAACTAGTTATGTAACTGAATGTGTTTGAGACAACATGCTATAACATTCCTGTGGATTTTACTTCTAGTAAAATTCTGGTTCAGCAATTCAAAAATAGGGCATAGTTCAACTTTATATTTGTTGGTAACAGTCATTGCTGGTCTAGTGCTTATTTGATCTGAAATGGATAACTATATAATTTGTCATCCCTTTTGGTACTTTATTGGGTGAAGAAGCGGAGCTGTGGAGTTGTAGAGCCATTCTCAGGACTGATCCTTAAAACCATTGAGCAGCCCCGTCCCAAAAAAATCTATTATTTGGGGCCAGAAATGCACCTTTTGGGGTCAAAAAATGGATGCATTAATGTAACAGATAACTGTAACCCTCCAGGAGTATGGTAATATCAATCTCAGCTATAGACAGTAAGTTTGAACCCTTATGGGAGATTGTTGGCTTTAACAAGGACACTATCTCTTTTGAGAAACTTGAAGATAAAGAAGAGCTGGAGAAGGAGAGGTCAAGTTCCAGCAGCACATCTTCACAATCTCTGGTCAAAGTGGAAGCCAGAGTAGACATTAAGCCTTATCAAGGTGAGATTCATGCTGTGAAGTTGAATCATTGGTTGCAGCAGTTAGAGGTTTACTGTAGTGTGCATAACATGTGATAAAAGCTAAAGATATCATTTGCTTGGCTGAAGTTAGAGAGTCATTGTTACAAATGCTAAGTTTAAAATATTAAGCTAGGTTAATTTTAGTAAATTAATGTAATTAAACTAAGAGGTGACTTGAAAAGTCACCTCTCTTCCCCATTTAGGGTATAAATTACCTGGGGCGCGATTATTGTAATCATCTTCTACATTTTTTATCAAATATACATTACACATTACGTTTTCTTTTTGCTTTCGCCCACTCATCTCTCTCCATTGGTATCAGAGCCTCTCGGCTCTCGGCACCAGCCCACCACATTGCACCCTCCACCTCCGCTGCCACCAACCCTCACGCGCTCACGCCTCCCCCCCCACCCGCTGCCACCTCTCTCTCGGCTCTTGGCACCTGACCACTCCAATTCCACTGCCCACCACTCCCATACTCCCTGCTCCCTCCTGCGCGCTCCTCTAGCCTGCTCCTGCTCCACTCCACTCCACGCTCTTCCTTCCATCATCTCCCCGACGTCTCCCACACCGCGTCCACCCCTCCTCCACGTTCACCTGCACACCGCGTCCACTCCTCCTCCGCGTCCACTTGTCCTCCACGTTCACTTGCACACCGCCATCTCCCGCCATATCCCACACTGCGTCTACTCCTGCTCCGTGCTTCTCCTCTTCCTGCTCACTCAACACCCCATTGCTCCTCCCTCCCTGCCGTCCCCCCCGTCATGCTGCACCTCCTCACGCTGTTTCCCCACAGCCTGCCCCCTCCACATTGCCTTCCCCATCAAATTCCACGTCGTCCAGCTATTTGTTTTTATATATTAATACTTTAATATTAATAATATTTATTAATATTATTATTAATTAAAAAAAAACTATATTATAATAATAATAATAATTATTATAATTAGTTAAAAAAAAAAAAAAAATCGTGGCGGGCTGGCTTCGTACAGCTAATAAAAATAAATCCACGTTTAGCGCCGAGAAGATTCCACCAATCACCAGATCAATGAGTGAATTAAACGCCCGGTTCGATTCAATCAATGAGAAGATTAACAAGAACTATGAGGAACTCCAGGCAAAGATCAATCAAACCAGTGACAATTTGGCAGCGACTTGGACACAAATCACGTCACGAATAGAGAATACCATTCTCACTCTACAAGACAACCAAAAGAAAAATGAGGCAGTTTTAAAGGCCATCTTGGAAAGACTACCAGTACCAAAAGATCCCTACTCTCCCAGAACACCAGAGCAGCCGGATCCTTTCAACATGTCGTCATCATTCTCATATACACAAGGACGCCAAATACGGGTGAAACTTGAGCTACCCAAATACCACAGGGACGAACGACAGTGCATAGCGTGGATTAACAAAGCCGAGGAATACTTAGATATCCACAATATCCATTACGAAGAGGAGAAAGTTAAATATGCCGCCATGCATCTAGAAGGCAACGCTCACAACTGGTACTTATGGTGGAAGAAAACTGCAAGAATCTGTTCTCACAACTGGGTTAGTTTCAAGAACGACCTCATTAAAAGATTCCAAGGCGTTGAAGAAAAAGACTTCTTTGCCAAAATCACAAGGTTATAACAAAAAAGCAGTGTCGATGAGTACACCTGTGAGTGGGAAGCGCTGTCGACTCGAGTTCCAGAGTTAATCGATGACCAATGCTTACAGACCTACATACACGGTCTTAAACAGCACATCCGTGATGAACTAGAGTTACATAACATCTCAACCATGGAGGAAGCCCGACGTAAAGCCAGGATCATTGAAAGCAACTTCAAGAAACCTGTTCATACAAATTTCGATAAGGATGACTACAAAAGGAAGCCCGTCCAATCAACATACACGGGAAATCCAAGATATACACCGCCACAACTCAGGGAAGGAACGAAGCCCAGTTTAGAGGCCCAAAGAATAAGGGAAGGGAAATGCAAGTTCTGTGGAGACAAATGGGATCCTTAGCACAGATGCTTACAAAAGAAATTGTATGCCTGTCAAGCAGAAGAAGCAGAGATGGAAGTCGAGGAACCAATTGAGAATGATACGAATAGTCAACCAGACTACCAAACAGAAATCGAGGACGACACCCCCAAAAATCTCATTAGCCGCTATTACTGGAATCTCCCAACCACAAACATTGAAGATTAAAGGACATATCAAAAAGAATAACGTCACAGTTCTCATCGACAGTGGCAGCACCCATAACTTCGTTAATGTCAACCTTGCTAAAGTATTTAACCTATTTATCTTTCTAGTACCTAAGATGAAGGTTATGGTAGTAGATGGCAAGAAGATTGACAACGTGGGAAATATCACAAGGTCAAGTTACAATTGCAAGAGTACAACTTAGAATCAGATTTCTTTGCGGTACCGCTTGGAGGAGTTGATGTAGTATTAGGAATAGAATGGTTACAAACCTTGGGTACATACTCCGCAAATCACCAAGAGCATTTTATTGAATTCCAGTTGCTCGGGAAGACATACAAGTTATACGGGTTCCAACCACCTCCGACACAGTTAGTTATGTCACATCAGATGCAAAAGCTACATTGGAAAGGCGCACCAGCGTACATACTTCAATGTCAACAAATGGAGCTTCTAACATATGAAGGAGATATGGACAAACAACCAGAGATACAAGATTTAATTCAAAAACATCACAAGGTGTTCCAAGAGCTTCCGATGGAGCTCCCACCAAACAGGAAGATTGTACACATAATTGAGATTGAACCAGGGTCAAAACCTGTCAATAACAAACCATACAGATATCCACATCACCATAAAACAGAGATCGAAAGGCTAACTCAAGCTCTTCTAAAATGTGGTGTCATTTCAAAAAGCAGAAGCTCGTATGCAGCTCCAATAGTGTTAGTATGAAATAAGGATGGTTCGTTCAGATTATGCATAGATTATAGAGGACTGAACAAAATAACTATCAAAAATAAATTTCCGATTCCGTTCATTGATGAGATGCTGGATGAACTTCATGGGGCCAAGTATTTCTCAAAATTGGATCTCCGATCTGGCTATTCTCAAATCAAAGTTAGAGTGGAAGACATAGCAAAAACTGCTTTTTGCACTCATGAAGGCCATTATGAGTTCAAAGTAATGCCATTCGGTTTGACTAACGCTCCAACTACGTTTCAAGCCGCAATGAACGAATTGTTCCAGCCATTTTTAAGAAAATTCGTACTAGTATTTTTCGATGACATCCTCATATATAGCAGAACATGGAAGGAGCATCTGGAACACTTAAGTCAAGTACTTACCATTTTGGAAGAAAACCAATTCTATGCAAAAAGGTCTAAGTGCACCTTTGGAAAAGAGGAAGTGGACTACTTGGGCCATAAGATATCGAAGGAAGGAGTTAAAGTCGATCCAAGTAAAATCAAGGCAATTGTGGAATGGCCCAAACCCAATAACATATCAAAACTAAGGGGATTCCTAGGCCTAACAGGATACTATCGAAGATTTGTTAAAAATTACGCCCATAAAACCGCCCCTCTCACAAATTTATTGAAGAAGAATTCCTTCCAATGGAATAGTGAAGCAGAAAAATGTTTTGAAACATTAAAATGCACGATGTCTTCAACACCTGTATTAGCCACGCCTGACTTCACAAAACCTTTTGTAGTCGAATGCGACGCCTCAGGTTTCAGACTAGGAGTAGTTTTGATGCAAGAAGGTCACCCAATAGCATTCGAAAGTAGAAAGCTCAATAAGAGAGAAAGTTTGAGGTCCACTTACGATAAAGAGATGTTGGCCATTATACATGCCTTAACAAAATGGCGATAGTACCTTCTAGGGAGTAAAATATTGATAAGAACAGACCATAACAGTCTTCAATATCTCCTTCAACAAAAGACATTGTCAACAGAACAACAGAAGTGGATAGAAAAAATCGCTACTTTTGATCTAGAGATATTACATAAAAAAGGGAAAGACAATATAGTCGCTAATGCTCTATCTAGGAAGGATGAAGCCCAGACATATGCAATTTCAATCGTTATTCCTGAGTGGTTGGACGAAATACGAAAAGAATATGCTAAAGACCCAAACACTTGCGCCTTAATCGAAGATCCGAATAGAGGTCCAAAATTCGAGCGGCGAAACGACATCTTGTGGTACAAAGGGAAGGATCTATTTAAACCCAACATCAAGGTTTAAAACTAAAGTGATGATAGAAGCTCACGATTCACCCGCCGCAGGACATGTAGGATTTTTCAAGACATATTACAATGCCATACAATCGTTCTATTGGAAAGGAATGCATAAAGACATTCAAAAATATGTAGCTGAATGCGACACATGTCAAAGGAATAAAAGCGAAAACATCATAACTCCAGGGCTACTCCACCCACTAAACATTCCGAAGCAAAAGTGGGAGGAAATCTCTATGGATTTTATTGAAGGGTTACCCCTATCTGATAGTAAGGACAAAATCTTTGTGGTAGTGGACCGATTAACGAAATATGCACATTTTATGGGTATCAAAAAAACTGACTCCGCTAAACAGATCGCTAAAGTATTTTGTAAAAAATATTTACAAATTACATGGATTCCCAAGAATTATCGTTAGCGACAGAGATGCCAAATTCACAAGCAATTTTTGGAAGGAACTCTGCAAACAAATTGGGATCACTCTTAACATGAGTTCAGCTTATCATCCACAGACAGATGGGCAAACAGAAGTTGTCAACAAATGTCTGGAAGCATATCTTCGTAGTTTCGTCACTGACAAACAGAACAAATGGTTAGAATGGTTACACCTTGCCGAATGGTGGTATAACACTACCTATCACATGTCAGCTAAGATGACACCCTTTCAAGCATTGTATAGTTATGAGCCGCCCAGATGGAAGGAATTCGTTCAAGGTAATGCAAAAGTACCCGCAGTAAAAAGTCAACTTGAAGAAAATTAGCGAGTAATGCAAGTACTGAAGGATAATTTATCTATGGCACAACATCGTATGAAGCAACAAGCAGATCAACATAGAACAAAAAGAGAGTTTGAATTAGTAGATTGGGTATTTGTAAGGCTTCAACCATACAAACAATTGTCGCTAAAGCAACAAGGAAAAAACAAATTGGCACCCAAGTTCTATGGACCCTATCAAATTGTTAGAAAGATTAGCCCGGTAGCATATGAATTGAAGTTACTTGATTCGAGTCAAATTCACAACGTCTTCCATGTCTCAAATTTAAAAAAATTGTTGGGTCAACATCAATCCATTCAAACAACACTTCCCGCTCTAGACGAAGAAGGGAAACTTATCTTAGAACCAGAAGCTATCATCAATATCAGAGAACGAAAATTACGCACTAGAAGGATCAAGGCATACCTCATTAAATGGAAGAATTGCCCAGAAGAAGACGCGTCATGGGAAACCGAGAAATTCGTTCAACAATATCCGTCATTACCCTGCTTTGAGGACAAAGCATTTTAAAAAGAAGAAGGCAATGTTACAAATGCTAAGTTTAAAAATATTAAGCTAGGTTAATTTTAGTAAATTAATGTAATTAAACTAAGAGGTGACTTGAAAAGTCACCTCTCTTCCCCATTTAGGGTATAAATTACCCGGGGCACGATTATTGTAATCATCTTCTACATTTTTTATCAAATATACATTACACATTATGTTTTCTTTCTGCTTTCGCCCACTCTTCTCTCTCCAGTCATGCCCAAACTTGGTGGGAAATTATACAGAGACAATGAGATTGGAGGGATCCACTAATAACTAGTGGGAGGTGTGTAAATCTCTCATCATGTCCCAGTTTTACCCTATTGGGTATGAAAAGGAACAGAGGATTCTTTGGCACTACTATTGGTAGAAACAAGAGCAAAATATGCGAGAGTACACATCGAGTTTAGAAAACAAACTATTCAGAGGGGGATATCTTCAAAGAACCTGAATGTAGTCAAGTACTTGGGTGGTCTACATAGTGATTCAAGGAGGGAAGTGATGCTATTTAAACGTAACACCATGGATGAAGCCTCTCTCTAAGAATAGTATTTGGAGATGGACAAGAAGAAAGGACAACCAAGTGGTTCCAAACAAACAAATGAACAAGATGCTCCCAAGGAGGGAAATAAGAAGAGGAAAGGAAGGGAAAGCAGATTATCACCACTGCACATTAGTGCAGCCATCCAAACAACCACTATAACCAATGTAACATTGATGGTCACATTGATGATGAATGCTGGAAGCTACATCTTGAGTTGAATCCAAGAACCACAAGGAACCCAACAACAAGAACATGTTAAACAAAGATTTGGGGAACTAGGTAGAAATCTTATCAGATGCAGATGATAAGATTTCTTGCACTATAGTGCAGAGGGAGGTGAACATGAGCAACCTCCATCACAAGGAAGAGAAGGAGATGACCAAACACTTTCATATCAAGATATATGCCAAGAAGACTAAGGTGGATGTTAATTTTTCATCAAGTTAGGGTTATATGCAGAAGAATAACAATTCAATATACTTTAATGCAAAAAATACATTTAATAAACAATTACAAAATTGAATATGGAATAGTGCAGTAGTAATTTCTAACATAACATGATTTTCATCTTTTTCAACTTCACATCTTTAACACTATCAGATAGGTCACTGTGTTAAAGTAATTTTCTCCTTTAACACTACCAGTTAGATCACTGTGTTAAAGTAATCTTCAGTAACATGTAATAAACAAATTGATCATATAACAAAAAAGAGATATAGTTGAAGATACTTACCTGGGTGTGAAACCCTTCCTGTAGAAATACTTAGAAGAGTTACTTTCAGAAAAGACTGTGCCTCAGAGAGGCCAATCTACTCTAGGAACCAACTGACCCTACAAGAGGGTGTGTACAAACCAGAGAGAGAGAAATGACTGGGGTTGAGAAGGTCAATGACAGCCAAGCACGTTACAGAACTCGACATAAAATAAAGTCACAGAAATTATGAATTTCAACAAAGTCTCAGCACAAGCAGATCTGAGCACAGGTGATCAAATTATAAATAAACAGACCTGTAAACAAAGCTTAGCATAAACAATCTAAACCAAGGTAAGTCTTAACAAATGGACTTGAGCAAAAAATAGGACTCAGCATCAACAAATTGAGAAATCAGATCAAGCTGAGCATATAGTAGGGTAAGTCAAACCCTAAGGCCTCACGGCCTACTCAAATGTGGTACCAGCCTACCCTAGGACCTCACGACCTACTCAAATGTGGTACCAGCCTACCCTAGGACCTCACGACCTACTCAAATGTGGTACCAAGCCTACCCTAGGACCTCACGGCCTACTCAAATGTGGTATCAGCCTACCCTAGGACCTCATGGCCTCCATTAAGAGAACCAAAAAAACAGGTCTAGGGTTACAGCCTTCCCAAACAATAGATTAGACCCCAAACCAGCATGCAACATCAGACCGAGACTCAATTAAATCACAGGGTAGCAGATCGAGACTCCACAAGATCACGGGTGAGCTTTACAAAGCAGAACGAACCTCAACCAACATCAATAAATACAAACGGATCTCAGACAGGGCTATAATAGTAGGCTGAAACTTGTCACAAGGAGCATAATGGATCTCTATAGGATCACGGCTTAGGGCAGCAGCAACAACGATCTCCATGTCAACCCTAAATATTTAACTAAAAATCAGATCTGAAGTGTGAGTAAACTTCAGCAGGTGGGGCAGCCTCAAAAACATGTGAGCAAGCAGCAAAAGAATGTCCTCAATAACCTTGATGTCAAGCAGTGCAAAAAATAGAGTTGAGATGTGAAGTGAATGGCTTGACAAATGAAGAACAATGAACTTCTATTTATAGGATTGTGAGATCAATAATAGAATTAGGAAGGTTACAAAAATAATAAAATAGTATTTCATTAAATTAGGGAAAGGCCACCTTAAAAAATAAAAGTAAAAGATAAAAAATAAATAAAAGATAAAATAAAATAAAAATAATAAAAATTAAAAATAAAATAAAGTAAGGAAATATAAACAATGGTCATAAATCAAGAGTAGGGTATAATGTCCTAAATAAATAACATAGTTGTGGGTACATGACCCATGACCCTTAAAACCAAGGGTATGCTCCAAATGTGGACAAACAACCATAGTACCCTATAAGACCAAAACATCAACAAGGTGGTATAAATAAATAAAATAAAAACTAACTCAAGGTGGGTAAATGACCCTATTAACCACAAGTCAAAGACAAGGTACCACAAGACCAATATTAACTCAACCAAGGTGGGGAAGGTACAACTAGTCATCTCTCTCTCAAATGTACAAACGTTCCATATAACCTGAACATTCATCATCACTGTATAAGGAAGGGTTCACACGGATGATGTGATCATGTGATACTCTCGTAAGGTCAAATGTTAGTGGCTTCATCAAGGGGTGGCCAGTCCCTTGAGAAGACCATCTAACTCAACCATCTCGAAGACCTAGGAGAAGAGGACGTCACACATCATAATCTTGGTAACTGACCAAGTGCCTCCATTCTCAAGGAATGGTTCTCAGCCCAAGGCTGAGCTTCAGTCCCAGATTGAGTCATGTTGATCAACCTCTGGTCCATGACCAGGTCCTCCATTCTCCCAGAGAATGGTCCTCAGCCTTAAGCTGAGCTTTCAGTCCCAGACTGAATGTTGATCAACCATCTGCAGGATCTACTTGGTCCTTGACCAAGAATTTGCCTGGTCCTAGACCAGGATGTCTCTGTCTCAACCTGCAGGATCTGCTTGGTCCACACGACCAAGAAACTGTCTGGTCCCTGACCAGAATACCCTAGAGACAAATAGGGGCCCTAGCCACATGCTAGAGACTTTGCCATGGCATCAACCTGCTTGGTCCTCGACCAAGAACCCCAGGAGACAGATGGGGGCCCTAGGGTACCTTCTGGGGTCTTACTCTTTACTCTGCCTGGTTAACTTGACCAAGAACCCTAGTTAACTGACTAGGGTACGTACCATTCTCTCTGAGAATGGGTCTCGCAGCTACACTAACAGTTAACAGTGGATGCTCTATTCAACTTTGGTTCACAAGCCATTTCCATAGAAAAAGACTTGGTAAAAAAGCTTGGAAGTCCATGATCATCCTTATCCATACCCACTAGCATGGGTGAGCAAGGATGTGGAGTTGAGAGTTACCGAGCAGCTCAAGATCAGGTTTTCCATCAATGCAAATTTAATTGATGAAGTGGAAGTAGATGTAGTGCTAGTTAATGTGTGTGGTTTAGTGTTTGGAAGTCCCTACATGTACATTAGAGATGCTATCTTCATGACGAGAGCATACTAACACTACTTGGTCAAGGATGTTGAATCATTCATCATCAATGTAGTAAGTGCTAACCAAGCCAAGAGCCTGATCATCTCAAGTAGGAAGTTTGTACTCGTCTTGAGATAAAATCAACAAGGAGATGATGGAAGAATAGAACTTGGGGTATCTTTAGAAGGAAGTGAAAATAATAGAAATACCTGCCAGAGAAGCTTTTGAAGGCTTACAAAACAATAATCCAAGAGCCTAAAGGTCTTCCACCCAATAGGGAAGTGGAGCATGAGGTATAGTTATTGCCTGACTTTCCATTGCCAAACATAGTACTGTACAAACAATGTATAATGGAAGTAAATGAAACAAAAAAGTAGTTTCAACAATTGTTGAAGCAAGGGGTCATAAGGCCAAGTAGTTCTCCTTGCTGGTCACCCATAACCATAGTTCTCAAGAAGGATGGAACTCAGAGGATTTGCATTGACTATAGGGCTCTTAACAAGGTCATTGTCAAGAATTGATATCCATTGCTTAGGATTGATGACTTGGGAGTAATTGCAACATTCCAAGTACTACACCAAATTGAACCTCAAGTCAGGATATCACCATTTGTGAGTCAAATAAGAAGACACTCGGATCTTGGAAGACCACCTTCAAGATGAGTGAAGGTTTGTATGAGTGTTTGGTAATGCCTTTTGGTTTATGTAATTCACCAACTACATTTATGCGGTTGATGAATGGTTTATTACATCCCTGTCTAGATTCATTTATACTTGTGTACATGAATGATTTTTTAATATTTAGCTCTACCTAGGAAGTGCATGTCTACATTTGATGTAGGTGTCAGAGACATTGAGGGAACACAAGTTGTTGGTAGGCCTTAAGAAATGTGAGTTTTCACAACAGCCCTAGTGCTCAAAATTGATCCTATGAAGATGGAGGCCATTTTTAATTCACTAATTCCTGCCAATGTTACAAAAGTGTGGAGCTTTGTGGGAGCAACCCAATATGCATAAAAGTCATAGCTTCATTTTTGGCTTTGGTTGCACCACTTCATGCTATAATGATAGGTGGCAACAATTTCCAATGGGAAAAGACCAAGCATAAGGCTTTTGAAGAACTCAAATGAAAGACCAGTGAAGATCTAGTTCTGGCATTTGCATAATTTGCAGAAGCCTTTTGCAGTAGAGACTGATGCAAGTGGGTATGCTATGGGAGCAATCCCGATGTTGTTAGTTTTAAACTTTTACCTAGTTGCTTGGTCATTGTTCTCCCTCACAGCAGCTTGGCAGTGGATCCATTGTACCTCAGTTTTTGTGTAGCATGGAAGATTTGTGGACGAGGGTGCAACAACAATATTCAGTTATTAACAACCCTCTACATGTATGCAATAGATTGCAGTCATAATGAGGATGCAATAGAGATGGTTCTTAGGATGCTCAACAATTAATAAACAGTGGTAGAGGCACATGCATGCAACATGTATGCATCTGCCATTTTTAGACTTGCTCTATTTAGAGGCATTGTTCAGTATAGTAGGCATTGAGTGGCTCTAGCATATGCATGCAGCATGTTGCATGTGCTGTCCTTAGACAGATTTAAAAGTTTCAGTTCACACTAGTCTAGTGCAATTCCAAATTTAGATTAAGCATTGGCATGAAGGAGTTCTATTTTAGAACTGGCATTGTTTCCAAGACACAGGACACATGCATGCATGCAGACTCCATTTTCTCCAGTTGAGGCATGCTATTCTAGGCAGAGAACTCATGTAGTAGTGTGCACCACTGGGTGGTCTACATTGATTGCATTGCATGTTCTCTCGTATAAAAGAGAGACTTGCCACACCATTGTTATCATGGGTTAGATAAACAATTCTGAGCAGTTTGGTTTGTATTTTTCTGTTTGAAGTAATAGAGACTTAATGTTTGGTTAAGTGCAGGAAATTTGTTTGCTTACATAATTTTCAGATCACTATTTATGCAGATTTAGTACAAACAGTCCGCTGTTCTGATCACCTATAGTTTACTGTACATACTTTTCAGTTTGCCTATGTGTGTTCAGATCCAGCAGTAACAACCGTTTGAGAGTTAGTTAAGTTTCCAGCTTTCTTGATGTGTTTTGTTTGCTGAGTTGATCATCACGTATTGAAATTTTAATATGCTATCAGAGTGCATTTTCTGAAACCTTCTAGGAGTCAGTGTCTGGATAGTAGGGCTTCTACCTAGGATAGAGAGTTGTCAAAGGGTTTTAGGCGTGGGATTCTGAGGTCCGTGCTTGAGAAAAGCACTGTGGACCTATGATAGGTTCTTTTAGGTTGTTGATCTATTTGGTTTTGGTGTGCTCCCAGAGCTATGGTGATGACTAGTCTTGGTCTCCGAGAGTGTCACATGTTGGAGGGTGCTTCTAATTTTGTACCTTGGAATTGCAGGTTGCAGAATCTCTTGGAGGAGTTTGATCTTTGGGGTTTTGTGGAGACTAAGGTTGCATATTGACCCCTCGCAGTTGGCAGAGTATAAACAGAATATTTCCAAGGCAAAGCAAGTCATCCTCGACTTGGTGAAGGATCACTTGATCCCTCATGTCTCCAGGAAGACAACTGGTAAGGAGATGTTTGATGCTCTAGTCACTCTGTATCAGCGTGAGAACATCAACAAAGATGCTTATGAGGAATAAGCTTAGAGCCACACAAATGAGCAAAGTAGCTACCATAGCCAATTATTTGACGAAGATTACTGAATTTTGGGATCAACTTGGAGCAGTTCGAGAAGAGGTCAAGAGTGAAGAGCTAGTATCCATAGCCTTGAATGGGCTTGCATCTTCTTGACAATTTTTGTCTTAGGGCTTCTATGCTTGTGATAAGCTTCCCACCTTTGAGAAGCAATGGTATAATTTTATCGAAGGGGAGATGAAATTGGAGATAGTTGTAGGGATCATATTTATCGGTACCGAATCGTATCGGTGATCGAACCAACCGACCTTAGGAACTGAAACTGGACAAAAATTGGAAAAATTTCAGTTCACAAAATCGATTGATCAAATTATACATAAAATATTCAATTTTTGAAAAAAAAATATATTCATGTGCATCCATAAGAATTCAAACCATTATACACAAATATGCAAAGTTTCTTATGTATATAGCAGTGTTATTGGAACTGGTAAAACCGACCGGTTCGACTGGTTCATAGGCCCAACCGGTCCGGTTAGGTGCTTGAACCGGAAAACCCTCGGTTTTGTCTTGGACTGGATTTGAATTGGATGTGAACCAGCTGGTTCCATATGGAGCCGGACCAAAATCGCCGAACCGGGTGGTTTTGGTTTGATTCCGTACAGATACGGTCAGTCCATACTTTATCATACTGTTGCGACGGGGGACCCACATTTTTCAAATTTAAAAAAAAACATAACAAACTCTATCCTAAAGATTCTAACCTAACCCTAAGCCCCTACTCATGCTATTTAAAGACCCCTCCCCCTCAATTTCACTCGCACTATTCATTCCATCTCTTTGGAATTCTTGAGCTAAGTTTCTTTGGATGAAGAGGATGAGGATGGGGATGATGATGATGATGATTCTACCTAGTACCTAGTACCATATGATCATATCATAGTTATTCATTAGTACTATGCTTATTTTTTGGACTCTAGGGGTCCATTTAGAGCCTCTTTGTTGATGTATTTTGGTTCAGAACTTTAGAGATGTATTGCACTTGGTGCTAGTTTGGTTATTTGCACCCGTTCTTGCTATATATATGAGAAACTTTGCATATATGTGTATTAATGGTTTGGATTCATATGTATGCACATGAATATATATGTTTTTTTACAAAATATGAATATTTTATATATTTTTTGGTCAATCGGTTTTTTTCCGGTTCTGGTCCGGTTCACATTTTGGACTTTGTCGATTCTATCACCGGTCCGGTTCTGATAACATTTGTATATAGTAAGTAAGAGTGTATACAACCAAAATAATACCTAGTGCAATCCATATCTAAACCAAAGTACGTCAATAAAAAAGTTATAAATGGCCTCTACAATCAAAATATAAGCATATAACTATATTCTAAATTCTAGACTCTACAATCTAATCATATAACAGAATCATCTAAATCATTATGCTTAGAATGACAATCATCATCTATGTCCTCAACAAAAGTAGATTGAAAATAGGGATCCCAAGACTGGCTTGATTCCCTTGGGCTTGGAGGCACCTGTCCAACATCAATGTTCGCATCCTCTAGCTGTGGAAGTCAAGTCCATCCAAGACAGAGGAGTTCAACAATCAACACCACCAACATCAAGGTACATAGAGGGGTTGATGTGTTTGATTAAATGCCAATCCCATACCCTCATATATGATAGAATCCAGTGGAAACGTTGCAATCTTGGAATCTGAATGGGATAAAAAATTCTACTTTTTGCATATGAAGTCTGAAGAGGTTGGAACCACTCTCAAACATCCTGAAACAAATAATGGTAATGTTAAGAATTTAATATTACCATTTAATATTTGTTTAAAATTCCATGTTCTAAACCATGGCATATTGCCTTGTACTAAACCAGCCGGTTTCGTACAAAACCGACCGGTTAAGGTATTTAAGGCCGGTCCCATACAAAACCGGCCGGTTTAGGTACAAAATCAGTTAGTTTAGTGCGGAACCGGCCATTTTCGATTTGAGACGCCAGTTTGGACCGAAATCCCTTTTGAACTGGTTGGACCTATCGGTTTTGTCAGAATGGTTTGCTTTTGATAACATTGGTAGGGATAGAGGAGGAAGAGCAGAATCTAGCCCTCATCAACAAGATGAAGAAGGGCAGTAAAAAGGGAGGCCCTGAGAGGGGTCAGAAAAGCAAGGAGGAGGAATTGGATTCTTTGGACGAGGGGAAGAAAGACTTGAGTCAGTTGAAGTGTTTCAAGTTGAAGTGCTACAAGATGGGCCACTATGGATGTCAATGGCTTGAGAGGACGAAAACCAAGTAGCAACAATAGGAGTTTGTGGGGAATGCAAAAACTTTAGTCGGAACGGATGAGTTAACATCAAGCCTTGAGACATGTTTCTCGATGGTATCGTGTCTTTCCACTAACACTGTTTCTGGTGTAGGGTGGTATGTGCATAGTGGAGCTTCTGGTAGATGACCTTTGACAAGAAGGCTTTCGGCGAATTACAAGAACAGGAGGATGGCATACAGGTGGAGTCGGGCAATTATGCCACTTTTTGAGGGATTAGAACTGGCTTTGTCTCCTTCCTCATGCGTTCATGTGATTTTCTTGAGCTAGATGATGTCTTGTATGTTCCTGATTTAAAGAAGAGTCTTCTTTCAATTTCTTCCATGACAGATTTATAGTGTATGGCTGCATTTGATGGTCAGCAAGTGATCATTGGAAATGTAGCCCTGAGACTGGTTGAGATTGGACAAAGGAGTTCGAGATGGTGGTCTTTACAGGCTACTTGCCGATCTAGTAGAGTAGGTATGGCAGGATGCCATGATGAAGGAGTGTCCTTCCAGCTTTGTGGAGATAATTTCAAAACCTACTGTGGAATTAGTGATTGATTCCATGAATGCAGTTGACAGGAGTATTGAAGAGTACCAGGACAGGTTTGTTGCCAAAGGATTCTCTCATAATGAGGGAGTGGACCTTGATGAGCCTCTTACTCCAGTGGCTGCATGCATTGTGCTTAGACAGATTTAAAAGGTTCAGTTTGCACCTGTCTAGTGCAGTGCCGACTTTAGATTGTGTGTTGGCACGAGGGAGTTCTATTTTTAGAACTGGCACTGTTTCCAAGGCAGAAGATGCATGCATATATGCAGAATCAGTCTTCCCCAGTTTGAGGCATGCTATTCTAGCCAGACAAGTCATGTAGTAGGGCACACCACTGGGTGGTCTACATCGATTTTTTCTCTTGTTTTCTCCTAATCTATAAAAGAAAGACATGCCACACCACTGTTATCATGGGTTAGATGAAAGTTTTAAGCAGTTTGCTTTGTATTTTTCGGTTGTAAGTAATAGAGACTTAATGTTTGATTAAGTGTAGGAAATCTGTTTTCTGTCATAATTTTCAGATAACTGTTTTATGCAGAATTAGTACATACAGTCTGCTGTTCTGATCACTTTTAGTTTGCTGTTGAGTTTGCCTATGTGTGTTCGGATCTAGCAGTAACAACTGTTTTGAGAGTTAGTTAAGTTTCTAGCTTTCCTAGGTTCTTTTTGTTTGTTGATCTGGTCACCATGAATTGTAATTTTAACAGATGCAAGGACGTAACCTGGTTTGTTTTTATTCCGAGTTGTTTCACGTTGAAATGTTGAACTACACCACCTACGACAAGGAGCTCTATGCTAGTGCAAGCAGTTAAGAAGTGGTAGGAAAAAGTGGTGAGCAAGACATTGGTTCAACTTTTGAGTGGTTAAAATCAGAAGCACCCAAGACTTAGGATGAACATTTGATCTATATTCAACACTCTTATAGCAAATTAGTCCATACTTCCATTAGTAATTCTCTATTTGAAACTTGTTTTGGATATTTGGCACTTTCACCTTTGGATATTGTGTATTGACAACATGGGTTACATAAGGAAGATATCCTATGAGAAGCATTAAAGGATGAAAAATTCATAGATAAGATCAAGTAGATCCAATTGCAAGTATAGGAGACGCTAAAAAAGTCATAGGAAAGTACAAGGCGACAAAAAATTGAGAAGACATTCAAGGTAGGAGACTAAGCCTGCTTGCACCTGAACAACAAAAGGCTATAGGAACTTGGTAAGAAAATCAAGTCTTTGAGAAATGGTCTTTTCTAAGTGTTTTGGTAGGCAGACAAAAATGCTTATAGACTCTACCTACCCCCATACATGCACATTTACTCAATGGTGAATGTGGAGAATCTGAAACTCTATGAGTTGTTCATGCTTGATGAGGAAAATGAGTGGCAAGGCTTACCTTCCATAGAAGACTTAACACTAGATGCTCAGGTAGAGTTAGTAAAAGATATGGTTTGGCAGAAGAAGACCATAACAACTAGAAGGGATTAGTAAGAACTTAGGTAGGTTGGGTTAAAAGCAGTGTTCCACGAGGACGTTTCCCGTAGGGTCGTGGATATGTTTCCTGCATTTTCTGTGTCTCGGGGACGTGGGGACTATTGGCGAAATGTCCCTCCCCATGCCCATGAGAATATATATATATATATATATATATATTTTTTTTTTTCCCCATTATTTTCACTTTCTACAATCCCTACTTGGTACTAAGAAAATAAATCAATATATTTAGTATTTACATTGCACAATCATGAATATACATCAAATGAATTATTATTTTTGGTATTTTATTTTATTTTAAAAATTCTAGAGACGTCCCCCCTCCCCCCCCGAATTTCCCTAAAATTTGGGGTGGTCTTCATGTGTCCCGAATGTGCGTTCCCTTGGTCCCGCGTCCCCCCGTCTCAGAAACTTGGGGGAACATTGGTTAAAAGGGAAACTTCTAGGCAAGTCAAAGTGGTACTCTAGGGAGAAAGTTGAGGAAAATTTTCCTCATTTTCTTTTATAAAATATTTTGGTGACCAAAGGCCTCCCAAAATGGGAAGGGATAATCTGAAATGGATCACTTTATATTTTGTTATCCCTTTTGGTACCTTGGTGAAGAATTAAAGAAATGGAGTTGTGGGGGCCATTTTGAGGATAGATCTTGAAATCCATAGAGCATTGCCAAAATAAAACAACTCTCATTGGGCCCGAAAGTACACTTTTTGGGGTAAAAAATATGTTGCATCAGCGTGGTAAATGGTTCTAGTGGATAGTACATGTCAATAGCTTCTATGTGAGCTATTGTATTCTAAAAACAAGGTATGTATGAGAAAGTTATGACCTCTAGAGGTTGGCCTACTGCCTTGACCACCACGGAACCAAGTGGATGCCATGTTAGCTCCCATCACTCATACTTGTAGAGTTAGTCACGTGCACTTAAAGAAGATTCTAGAGGGTCCAAAATCCTAACCCTATTTGGTAGTTGGGAATGCAAATACCCTAATCCTAACCTTAACGACTATTAGGACATGTTAAAACTAAGCCGCAAAGGAAGAGAGGGATTCTATTTCTGTTGTAATGATTTACTGCTCCATTGCTAAGCAAATCAAAGGAGTGGGATGTTAGAGTAGACTAAAAAAAGGAGGTGATCTTGTAATTGCCTATTCAAGTCATAGTGTACATCCTACACTGTACTGAGTGATTATCTCTCTTTGTAAAGTGCACTATAAATCTAAGAATAAAATAACATGGCACAATCCATATTTCTTGCTGGAGTTTTTCCAAATTGGGTTTCTCTAGGGTACATCTTTGTTTAATGTGTTAATGGTCAATGATGTAATGTCCCCAAATTTTACCAACTATTTTTTTTATTAACGTACTTCTGTCATTAATTATTAATGTCTTAAACATACTCACGTTGATCCCTTGCCTTTATAAATTTTGCTGGTTAGATTATTGCTAATTTCTCGTCGTTCTCATTCGCCATCAAACGGTCTTGAGTCTAATCACTTTGATCGTCACGTTGTTATCGTTGGTGTAACCTTCCTTTATTTGTCAGATTGCATTGAGACTTGGGCGACTTCATTATCACAATCTTGTTCCCTACTACTTACACTCTTATACTACTTATAATCTTGTCATGATCTTGTGTGACTTGCCTTTACACTACTTACCCTTTTCCCTTAGGCCACTACTCATCTATGCTCATCCTTTTAAAAACACTCCTCACCTAATGGCAAACCACCTAAGGCTTGCAATCACAACAAGCCCATGCCTAGGCCCTTGGGGTTAGGCTATGCTTATCATGATCCTAACTACTACTACCCATCCCTTGCGCATGAAGCGCTAAAACCTTAGACATCTAATAAAAAAGGGGCATTGATTCATCACCCAAACTTGGGTGAGACTATGGTCTAAATTGAGAATAACATATATATATATATATATATATATATATATATCATGGTGTAAGGACTACTCTGATTTGTCCACACTTACCCATATCACCTGATTAATGGGCATATCAGCCTTAACTGCATTGGCATACATTTTCAAGATTTGGTCGATTGGTTTAATATATATATATATATATATCATGGTGTAAGGACTACTCTGATGAGTCCACACTTACCCATATCACCTGATTAATGGGCATATCATAGCCTTAACTGCATTGCCATACAATTTCAAGATTTGGTCGATTGGTTTAATTGGTCTTATGTTGGCACATGGCCACATTTCGGTTACAAAGACGATCGCTGTCTAGACACATTTAAAGAACTCAAATTACGATGGTGTTGTTCAGGATTTCTACCTTATAGTGAGGAGAGGGACACTACCAACTTCTGGGGTGACGGGTAAATACATTGATCATATCACATAGGTTTCTACAAAAAGAAAGAGATCAAGATCTTAGAAGGCATACCTTATTAATGACGTTCGATCCTAGCTTTTGCTCAATCCTCCGTTTAATCCTTCGCTTGATCTTCCGTTTGATGAACCTGCAATACAAAAGATACCTTCCTCAGCGTATCTTGACTCATATAACAATGATGAAATTGAAATGCAATTTAGACATCAAATACAATCAAGCATTTAATCCAAACAAATATGCAATCCATTAGACATTTGATTGGGACAGGAAGAGTATTTCAACCTTTATTGTCAAAAGCAAATAACCAGTACAATTATACCTGATCATTCAGAGTGCTTGTGCAACCGGATTCTGGGCTTCTGCTCTTCACACTAACTTTGGAATTCCTCTAGCATAAAAACCCTTAATGCATAGTTTTTCCTTCTAGGTCATTATGACCATTATGAGTCTAGTTCTCTAGATTGAGTCTCTCTCATCTATCCCCCTTGTATTTATGGGACAAGGTAGGCAGTTTGGATCGAGAGGTAGTTTGATTGGGAGGTTGGGGAAGTTGCAAACCAACTTCAACTAATCCCAATTCGTCAAACTAATATATTTTTGATTACATTTTAAGATGTACGCGAGTTCTTCACAGTAGAGTAGCGCACAATATGCAACTTCAGTGCTTTACAACCAGCGTTTGTAAGATTTTTGAAGGTGTACGCTAGTCAACTGAAGCAAAGTAGAGTATACTAGCAGGTGTATGCTAGTCTACTGAAGCAAAGTAGAGCATATTGAAAGGTGTACGCTACTGTTATCCTTCTAGGGTAGCGTTCATGTCAAAATGTAGGTAAAAACAATGTTTTGTCAGCTGCAAAGAGGTAAGTCTAGTCCATACATCATCTAGGGCAATCTTGCTCTTCAATCCAAATTGTCCTTTTGTGTGATCGACAGCTAAAGGTGATCACGGACGGAGAAGTGCAGATTTGACCTATAACAGATGGCTTCTGGAGATTTCCCGTGTCAGAGCATTAACTACCCATCCTCCGTGTCCTCATATTTGGTGGTCTTATTCCTCATTGGTTAGGCCACCTCGGTTTATCTCCTATGCCACTTATGATTTACTTGACTTACCCTCCTGGCATGGCTTCCACCATGGAGA
This sequence comes from Larix kaempferi, assembly GCA_027924585.1. Lineage (NCBI taxonomy): Eukaryota > Viridiplantae > Streptophyta > Pinopsida > Pinales > Pinaceae > Larix > Larix kaempferi. The sequence goes on from BSBM01000030.1 coordinate 16,790,958, forward strand.
TTGCTTGAGGAATGACCCTTGGCCATCGCAGTTGACCTTTAAGGTTCTTGTCAGATGACAGACATCCGTAAAAGGTTCTTGTGGTTGGCGGATTTGAGGTTTGGTTGATGACCCATTGCTCATTGTTGTTTGCGTTTCCTCCGGGGTAGTCCTCCTCTGGCTCTTCATTATGTAGTGAGGATTTCCATTGTTGGCGTTTTAGACTGTTCTTGTCTCGGCTCTTGGGGTGCCGACGACGCTACCTCTATTGAATTCTCGCTTGTATTATGAAGTAAGGGAAAACTGTTAGTAGCTTCTTATTATTGCCATCTGTGTTGTTGGAACTTTTGGTTGTTTATAGTTACAATGGCTAGTGATGGGTCCTCTATGTTTCCACGAGGAACCCATCAGATTTCCCTTGCTCTATTGCAACCTGCTTGGTGAACTCAGAATTCACGACTTTTCTCATGGTGATGGCGGTGTCTGGAACTTCTATGGAAACCCAGTTAAGCCCTACTTGTTGATTCTTCTACCAAGGTAACCATGTTACATTTCGTTTACAATTTCATACATCGATTGACTGATTTTGCGGTTATGTTTCTCTTGTGTAGGCACTTCGAGCTCCCATGGCTCCTAGACGAAACAGGTACCTTGGGTTTCATGGATGAGTTGTTGACAGTCTAAGGGTTTACTTGTTCTCTGTTGTTACTCACCCAACATGGGTGCGATAAGGGTTTAACATACCGAAGGGTTTATCTTTCGGAGAGTTGTAATGCTTTTACTGGGTGATTCACTTAGACTTTGATTGTTATATGACTTGGAGTAGATTGTATGATTTATCTTTTGATAGTATAATTCGCTGTGACTTAGTTCCTCGACTTTGGTTTGATATTATGAATAAAATGTACAAGTTTCTTGGATAATACTAGCAACTGTTTTAATAAATGAGGCTCTGGTTTCCATTATTTACTTGATGTTGTTGTGCATTATTTCTTATTGTAGCTGCTTTTACATTCAAGCCGATAATTAGATGACCAATGCTTGGAGTCATGGGTTTGAAAACCTCCGGTTAATTCCTGTAATTCCTTTATTAAACTATTAGTTGGTTAATTCTTGTACCGTATCTTTTTTGTATTGCTTCAAATGGTCGTTGCATCGCGGTTCGAGACCCTATCTCATACTTTCCTGTAGTGGCGTCTCAACTCTACACCTTTGTGTTTAGATGCTAGTAGACTTAGGTTCGAAGTCCTTACTAAGAAATCCTACGACTACATAAGCTTTGTTATTGTGTTTCTTTTGTTATCATTTCCTTAACGACACTAGGGTTGTTTGCCAACTATGACGCCTCTATAGTTGACCAGTCTGTGATAGTAGTTACACTGGTCTCATGTGATTGTAATTGTTTGAATGTATAATGTATGGGAATCCTGTACATGTCTTGTTTTATCTTTGATTCATATTCATTCAAGTTAAATATTTGGTTTCACCCCATCGTGTAACTGCTTTGGTTTTGGTATAAGAGATTGATTGTCATTGGTTAAGTCGTTGGGTTTTAACTAGATTTGATTATCTTCGTCGGGCTTTCGAGTCCACTCTATAAGTGATATGTTCAGTTAGATTTTTTTTTATATATTACTTGTTATTTTATTACTTGCTCTCTTTACCTTTGATTTCACTTCGGCTTTGAATAGGTTACCATACGCTATTTTGTATATTATTTAAATGCCTATGTTTATGCCAAACATTTGTCCTCGGTCGATAGATAATGCGCGATGCATGTTTGGAATTGGTTATTATAATAAGGATATGAAGGAATGCATATGATGCTATTTACTTGAGCATTATATCCCTTGTTTGTTTTAGCACGGCGTAACTTATCATTATGATAAATGAACTATTACTCCATATTTTACTTATTTGTTTAAGTTTCCGTTTAAAATGTATGAGTATAGGAATGATTATGACTCTATGAGTACTATTAGCATTTGTTTTTTTATCGAAACTTTTAATGGATAAATACTTCAGAAGTTTAATCTATTTATTTTACAGGAACCCTAAACCATACTTAACCAGCTTATTACGAGAAAACATTTAAAATAGGTAATGAAGCTTAAACAGAAATAAACCATGGAGGCCTAGCCAAACCCTAACCAATACTGGAACATTTGAAATAAAAGCGACATAATAACTTATCAACAATTCCAAGGTACTATCTAGCAATAACAAAAATAAGAATATCTTCCTTGTTACATATTTAAGCAACATTTCAATAGAAAATGAAACTATATTTCAGTTAACAGTAGGGGGCATTTTGAGAGATAAGAGGAGAAATGGTCTAAATATTAACGAAAACCATAATAAACAGTATTGATAAATAAACATAGGACAAATAATAACAATGCTTAGCTGGTCTGCAACAGTTGGGATGACCACATACCTCCCAGCCATGGACTTCGAGCAACCAAAATTACTTGCTCAAGTCACCTCCAAGCATGTACTATGACTCCATAAGGGCGAACATGCTCCTCTACCAGTTCAGAATCCCACAAACCATACTCAACAGTATGTATCCAACTCAGTTCAGTCACATAACTCTTATCACAATCCTCAACTCAGTTCACCCATAGAACTAGATCACAGAAGTTTCCTAACACTCTTTCAGTGCTCACACAACAATACTTCTCAACATACTTGGCAGCGTCCTACCTCCTCTCATATGCTCATATATAGATTTCATTGCCTAGGCCTTACCTCTAAAGACCTTCCCTCTCCTTGGGAAATTCGTAGCCTTGGATTCACCCCTATATTTCAGGGTGTTAGTTCAAGATTTTTGTCTCATGACACTTTTATTCTCTCCCCCTGGTTAGTAGGATTGTGTTCCCCACTCATGGAGTCATAGTCATATCTATTCATAGCCATTCCAATTGTTGATTTTGGTCATTAATAATATTTGGAAAGTCTTTTACAACAGTCCTTACGCAAGGACAAGTGTCAAGAACCTTCTTGCACACTTTTTGGTTTTAGCATAACGAAATATTTCTGCTCAAAAACATAATCTGAATTTAAACTAAGTAAATAATTAGTCAAACTGGGGGATATTACAAATGAATACTTATGATCAAATTATAATATTAGATGCATACTACTTTCTCTATCAAAATAAACTAGGAAAATTAAGAGAAAAGCTACAACAGTTGAGTATAACCTCACTATATATGCAGTAACATTTTAAGATCTATTGTGACAAATTGCCAGTGTTATATCCATGACAGTTTACAAATAATTGTTTGTGGTGTCAAAACAACTATAAGTGCCCAAACTTTAGTGTCTTGTTACTTAATAGGTAAGAATGTCTCCTTACCTTGTCAGCATGGCTTCCCATGTTATTCACTTTGCAAGGTACGGAGATCTTCTTTGAATTTCAACAAAGTCAACACCATATTTAAACTATTTTAGTAATATGCACATGGGATGATACATATTGAACTATTGCATATGTTCTGCGCTCTGATTAAATCTTTAGAAAGATTGGGATGGGATTATTCTAGGAGCTAGTTGATTGTGTGTCAAGCTTCTATTATCTCTTAGTCTACCAAGATGTTGGCATTCCATTACTCTATGTTTTGCATTTTTAAAGCTGTTTAACAGAACTGGATAGATGCTTAAATTAAGCATGTAAAGAAGGAAACCTTCATGATTAAATTTGGCAATAAAGGACTTGGTTGAAGCTTGATGAACACAGAAAGAACGACCTTGTGGGACATAGCCAATGATGTCTATCCTAAGTCAAATTCATAAGATCTATTTGATTAGAGTATTAACGTTTGAACTTTGACTACATGGGGATAGATAATACAAGATTATTATGTTAGTTTCTAGGTTTGACCAAGAGCAAGATCTGTTAATTGTAAGAAATTTCTCAAATGCCCTAGAAATAAATTTGTATGAAGTTATTGAGAAGCATCATTTATGTTGAGAAGTTCTCCATGGGATGATAATTTTATGACTTTATGCGTATTATTTATGTAGGGAAGACTTATTCTAATTTATGAGCAGTTTTAACTAGTTACAATTAGGTTTCATGCCATGTTCTTGGTTGGTTTCAAATAGAAACAATCTAAATGTCTTGAGTATGGCCTAGATGCATGAGATCTAGTAAATGGAAGCTCCTTGGGATCTGATTTAAGTGATGCCTGTTATCACCCAAATTCAGACCCTTAGAGATAAAGTCCAAAAGATCAAGGTTTGGTTGATGAATCTAAGAGGGAGGCCAATGTCACCACACCTAACCCTCTTCCGCACTTTAGGTTGGCTTTTCTCCAACTCAAGGGAGGCTTCCCTAGATTAGGATTACTAGAGCTTACAATAAGGTCCAAGGTGAAATGAAGAGATAACTGTAGCAAAACAATGTGATTGTGATTTTCAAGGAATAAGGATGGATAGAACAGAGATTAGTGTCTTAACCATTGGGAAAAATCTGGTCAACCAAGGCTCTTATGAGGATTAAAGAAATGATTAGAAAGGGTTAGGGCTCAAAGATTACAAACCCTAGTCACTCTCTAATTGCTTCACCAAGTTCAAAAGTCTAACAAAAGGAAAACACTAGTGAAGATATTTTCAAATAGTCTTGAAGGGAGATTTGTCATGCAAGGGATAAGAGAGCATACGATCAATACTTGAGATACATGCCACAACTCAGCACTTCCTATTGACTATCACCATATAAAGAGAAAGACCTAGTCCATTAATTTTCAAGACCATTAACAATTTAGCATTTGAAGATCCTGCTATCACACCATAGTAGCTGGGCTACTATTCTTGCCAAGCAGATATTTGCACTTTTCAGAGCTTTTCCTTTACATAGATCAGTTATGATGAGCAACATTATTTTAGATCACTTACAGATCAGAGCAGCGTATATCAGACATTGAGTAGACCTTGTGCCAAGGCTGAGCCTTGAGAGCTTAGATTTGATGACCGATATGATCTTTTGTTCCATATAGTTTCAGTTCAGTGCTAGAGTTTCAGATGTTATTATTGCAGCAGTGTTTTAGTTGGTTCTAGATGATGATTATTGATATGCAGTGATATGACCATTAGACTTATGATTGTTATCATTGATTATTATCTTGTTGTTTTAGTCATCTTCATAGCATTAACTTGGTATATAACTCTTGATGTGGCAGTGTTATTTAATAAATGAAATGAACTATCTTGGTTGGATTTAAATAATGAATTGGATGTATTACTTGCACTTAAAGGTTCATTGACTATACTCATTGGTTTCATTACCCTCCTATGAGCATGGACATGGTTTTGCCTGACATTTATGTTTGCTAGCTTAGGCACCACATTCACTTGACTCCATCCATCCACGACCTTCCCTATTTTGGCTTTCACCTTGACTTGCCTTTTTGACTATTGATATGGAGGACTTGCCTGTTCCTACCGCTGTGTTGGATAGCATCCATGTTTGTTTTGTGTCTCGGCTCTGAGTTGGTGACAGAACTTGCCCCTAGTGAGTTGGATTTTATGCCTAGATCATTCTAGTCGGCTGCCTCGATGTGTGGCTTAGTGCGGAATTCCCCCTAGTCACATGAGATGTTGTTGGCTAAAACCTGAAGCATATGTACTACTTGTATGGAAATTATTGGAAATCTCTTATGAAAGCCCATTGAAATTAAATTCTAGAATGTGTTTCTAAACACATGATGAATTAAGGGCTAAAGCAATGAAATGCTAAAAGTACCCCATGAAGGGTCCAAAAAGGTCTAAAAAGCAATGGCTAAATAAATGCTAAATCTAAAGATTGCTGACCTCATAAATGTAAATATACCCCGGATGCAAGCTGCGATTAGTTGTGTTTTTAAGTGCATGCAAAATCATAGAGGGGTCATATAGGCCAAAAAGGCCATGGAAATTAAATGAATGATCCTAATGAACTTGGATCAAATTGATATAGACATGATGTCAAGGTTGAATAAGCACTCTCTAAACAACTCACCCATTTGTGAGGCACGGCCCTTCCCTTTGTTTATCTTGTCCAACACAGTGTAGCTTTCCCCTTCCCCCGTCCAAAGTATCTCTTGGTTGAATTGGTCAAGTCAAACCCTTTGTCCTAACCTTGTTCTTAGCCATCACCCTATCCTAGCAGTTAGACCATATCCATTGGTGAGTATGTCTTTGAAGCTTTGGTGCAAGTAAGTTATAAATAACATTGAATATCTATGTATTAACTGCCACTTGATTGATGATTACACTTTAAGTTAAGTTGCGAATATGATTAAAGGAACATGTCTTAGTCATTTGTTATAATCTTGTCTTTGGTTGTATTTTGACCTAGTCAAACATAGTTTGACCATGGTCATTCTTGGGATCCGTGATGAGATGGACCACTTATGCTTTATGATGTTGATCTATGGTCCCACATGCACCTATTGATGATTCCATATGTTGGACACATGCTCCAGATGATGATTGATACAGTTGGTCATTTTTATTATTATTTCCAAATCATCATATTTTACATTGTCCGGGTATGGTGGACCTTACATATGATTCTGCAGGTTATAATGAGGTGTATGAGTACTCATCTCTAGTGGATTTGGGTCTTCTGGATCCATTGAGACACCTGTCTTTCAGTTTCAGGCACTCCTGGGCATGATATTAACAGTTTTCCGCATGTTGACCAGTTTGGGCATGCTAATGAGGCCTGTCCAGCAGGAGTATTGGAGGCAAGTTGTTTCCTAGGGCGCTATAGAGGAAGGGGGTGGTACAACCACTTGTTTTTACCATATTACCCCCCTTCTGGACATGATGGTGCACTCAGTTTGACAACGCAGGCACCCTAGAGGCAGATTTGGTCACTTTCAGGGTTTTCAGGAGGATTAAAAAATGGAATTAAGTGTCATTGAGGAATTCGATTTGGACAACTGAGGCAAGGTTTTGGCACTTGGTCTGCTCAGAGGTCATCCATGGTGTATCCCCCTTCTTCTAGATCAGTTGGCATCAGTCAGTGGGGTCCACATGGGCTACATGTGCTCTTTTATTGTATTTCTCTCTCTGATTATGGGGACAGGATTTGATCATTTGTACACTTGGACATTTCATAGACTCATATTTTATATTATTGTGCCATGGGGTCATGCTAGTGAAAGGGATTAATACCTCCTAGCCCCACCATGTGCTCCTAGTGACTTGTCTTGGTCTTTATGTTGTGGCTCCCATGTTTCTAGCCACCCCCATGTATGGCATCACCCCTCATAGAGGCTTTTTAGCCATGACATCATCCTCTATTTGAGTGATCCATATGATATTATGTTGGCTCATCTTAGCCATTGATTATATTGTTGTATCTTTTGATCTCAACCACTAGTTTTCAAAAGTGGTTTAGGGTTTTGGTCTTCCTCTCTTATAAAAGGAAGAGACCCTCTCATTGTAAAGGCATCTAGATATTTTTGGCTCTTGGCTATTGGAATAAAATTCTATCTTTTGGAGCAAATGCTTGGATCTTGAAGTGGATGTTGGTTGTGATGATTGTGTGAAGAACCTGCAACAATTAATTAATGAGAATATGCGAGATAGCAGAAATAACAGAACTCAGAATCGCTTTTATTGATTGCAGGCCACTTCGAGGGGGCAACCTCCTTTGAGCAAGCTCAATCCAAATAACTTCACGGTACCTTCATTGGTCTCAACACAAACTTATATACTAAGTCTAGGTGCCAATACCATGGGTCAATACCATGTGTCAATACAAACCATGGGCCAATACAAACTATGGATCAACAATTACTACGGGACGACTTACAAAGCATATGCATCCAACAACAATAATACAAACTATGGATCAACAAATACTACGGGACGACTTACAAAGCATATGCGTCCAACACCAATAGACTAACAAAGTAAATAGAAGGGTTGTCATGGGTTCCTAACATCCCCTCTCCCTTAGAAAAAGCTTTGTCCTCAAAGCTTTAGATGTGGAAATTGATGCAGAATCTGAAGGAGTGGTTCCCCTGTAGCATCCTCGGGTTGCATTCCGGGCCACTGACTCCTTTTGATTTTTAGGGAGGATTGCGTGGAAGGCTGTAGACGAAGAAGAACCATATCAGCTGCGTGAAAAGTGCACTCAGAACGGTGTTGATTGGCTTGTTGTTTCAGTCGAATTCTTGCCATGTGAAGATTGTCCTGCAGAATGAGAAGAATTTGATCGCGGTTTCGAAGAATCGAGTCAATTGCTTGAACTGGGGAGCTGCTGAAGGTGTATGGAAGAAGAACTGGCGGTGCCTGCCCAGAGACTGCTTCATATGGTGTCCTTTTAGATGTGGTACTGTACCACTGGAGCGCTTCTAGGAAATCCATAGAAATAGTTGTCCAAATCTGTGGAGGGATGGGCAAGGGTTCGAGCAGTCCCGAAAGGAGTGTCGTTTCACCCTTGTTGACCTGGCAAGTATCACAGTCAACCACCATCCGTTGAAGTGTCAGTTTCAGTCCATGCCAAAAGAAGTTACATTGTTTTCGGTCATACGTTTTGAGGAACCCAGAGTTCCCTGCCGATGAAGAAGCAAGGAGTTCATAGAAGAGATAGCCCCGTTGAACAGATTGCAACCAATTTGGAACAAGTAGAGAAATAGCCGTAAGAGAAACTGGGTCATCAAATGTGCGAGAAGGAGCATCTGCCACCATATTGTCCTTACCCTTCTGGTAAGTGATCGCATAGTCATAACCCATGAGTTGGATAACCCATTTCAGGTGTGCTGGGGAGGAGACCCGTTGTTCCAGGAAATTTTCAAGACTCTGGAGATTAGGCTTGATGCAGAAATAATTCCCCAATAGGGATGGCTGCCACTTCTGTACTGCATGCAAAATAGCCATCATGTCCTGCTGAGATGTAGATGCGGCTAAATGCTTACCGAAAAGGTCTCTTGAAGGCGGCAAGCCCACTGGTGCAACAAAGACACCTGCATATCTATCCAAGGAAGTAGTGGAGGCCGTTGGTGGGTGCATCTGAATGGAATGGAGCTGAGCGATGACACCATGTGAATTCCTCTTAAGGATCTTTTCCAGGCGATGTGAACTGATGATGCGGAGAGACTCTGGTTGTAAGCCCGTAAATTTGTGTTGTGTCCCATTGACTGAAAACTGCATCCAAAGTTCAGCAAAATCCCATAAGATGGGGCCAAGTGTGCATAACCATTGAACGCCCAAAACCACATCACATCCACCTAAGGACAAGGAAAACATGTCAGAGCGCAGGTTATAATCTTCCAGAGAGATACGCACATTGTGACACTTTCCCTTGCAAGGTAAGGTGACCCCATTGACAACCATGACTTCAAAGTTGGAGTAAAGATGGATAAAACAATCAGCTTGTTTGGCGATTCGAGGGTCAATGAAGTTATGAGTGCTGCCAGAATCAATGAGTATTGTAAGAGAAAGCTTCTTGAAGTAACCCCTGACCCACATTGTTTGGGGGGTGGTGACGCCGGATAAAGCATTGAGAGATATCTTTGGTTGGTTGTCTTGAGATGGGGGGTCAATAGGCGGCTCGTGAATGTTGACCTGATCATCCATTGTATCTGGAGCTTCTTCACCAATTTTAGAGGCAGGCGGAGAATCCATATCCAAGAGATAGAGCTTTTGCTGAACACATTTATGTCCCCGAGTGAATTTCTCATCACAATTATAACAAAGCCCCTTTTCTCTGCGTGCATGCATCTTTGTTTCAGACAAATGCTTGATAGGAGTTGGTCGAGGAGTTGGCGGAATGGGAGGTCGTTGAGAACCCATATTTTGGAAGGGAACAAAAGTGGGTTTGGAGCGCTGTTGGGCTGCAATCTTGTCTTCTGCCAACTTAGCCAACCCCAGAGCTTCCATCATTGTGTTGGGACAGAACATTTTAACCTCTGAGCGGATTTCATCCTTGAGACCACTGATAAAACAACTCCTGTAGAATTCATCAGACAAGCCTTTTGTGTGATTGGCTAGTTTCTCAAATTTTGTCTGATACTCTCTCACAGTGCCAATTTGGCGAAGTTTAGTGAGGGCCCCGGTGAAGTCATCAAAAGCACTAGGACCAAATCGTTGCAAAAGGAGCTGGCAAAAATCCGGCCATTTTGGCTTTGCATGGGCATTGATGTACGAACGGTACCATTGAAGAGCTTCCTGTTCCAAATGAAAGGATGCAAGTGGAACTTTGGTGACATCAAAAGTATTATGCAGACTGAAATACTGTTCTGCACGATAGATCCATCCAGTCGGATCAGTACCATTGAAGCGAGGAAAATCAAGTTTCGGACCACGAAAATTGCTGGAAGAAGAGAACCCATTGACTGATGGAGACGCGGACTGTCGTTTGTTGTTCATGGCTGAATGCTCAAGATGGAGGCCAAGAAATTTTTCATCCAAATCCTGGAGTTTGGTTTGGATGGCTGCAAGTGCTTCCTCCATGGTGTGTGCTCTTGCGCAGGTGACAACCATAACCAGGTTTTTTTTTTTTTTTTTTTGGAATTGGTAGAAAAACACAAACAAAAGCTTATTTAGTAAAGGGAAATTTGGATTTGGGAAAAACTCTAATGGGTCATTGGGGTTGAACTAGGTTTTTGACACTGTCGAAAGGACAGAAAAACAGAAAATGTGGATTTCAGAAGCGGGGTGAAAGAATGAGAAAATTTGGCAGAGAGGGACAAAGAAGCAGAATTAGGAAAGGAACTTTGTGGTAAAATTTGAAGGCGATCGGGTGAAAATCGAAGAAGTTATGGCAAACCATAAAAATAGACAAATTTGAGATTTCAGGGGTTGGGAAGTGGAATTTGGGATAGGGCCCTCAGGAATGAAATATGCAGAATGGGATTGTAGGGGTGTAAGAGAAGTTTCAAGGGAAACGGAGTTAAAACAAGGGAGATATGGCGGAAAAACAGAATTTTATACCTTTTTTTTTTTTTTTTAATACCAGAAATGGATCTGCAACGGCGCGGAAGAAATCGGCAACAGATGGATCTAAAACGGCACCGAATGGATCGAAAACGGCTGGATCTGAAACGGTGGCTGGATCTGGAACGACTTTCAGAATAGATCTGAAATGGCTGGATCTGGAACGACTTTTAGAATAGATATGAAATGGCTGGATTTGGAACGGATTTCAAAATGGATTTGAAACGGCGCGGAAGTGATCAGCAACAGTTCAGCTGAAAATAGATGTGGACCCCAGGTATGTTCAGCTTCCTAATAGTTCAGGGGTTTCACTCGGCCACCAATGTTGTCTGACGGCTTGCGTATTGGGGTAGTACCCCTCACTCCACGACTCAGGTAAAACCGATAACCACTTTGCCACAAATGACAACTCTTGGTTTACCTCACGGGTGGGAACTAGTCAATCAGGTAGGGGTCGTTGCCCTTTTCGCTGGCAGGTCCTCTCAATGGGCCAACTACTTTGGGGTTCCTGTGGTACTCCTCACAATGAGTTCTAGGGCTTATGCCCAAGTACTTCCCACAGTTAAGTGGATAGGCATTATTCCCAGATCCGAACTTGCAATAGATGCGGAATTTTTTTTGGCAAAAATTCTACCCAACGAGCCCAAGAAAGTGCTCTGATACTAGATGTGAAGAATCTGCAACAATTAATTAATGAGAATATGCGAGATAGCAGAAATAACAGAACTCATAATCGCTTTTATTGATCGCAGGCCACTTCGAGGGGGCAACCTCCTTTGAGCAAGCTCAATACAAATAACTTCACGGTACCTTCATTGGTCTCAACACAAACTTATATACTAAGTCTAGGTGCCAATACCATGGGTCAATACCATGTGTCAATACAAACCATGGGCCAATACAAACTATGGATCAACAATTACTACGAGACGACTTACAAAGCATATGCGTCCAACAACAATAATACAAACTATGGATCAACAAATACTACAGGACAACTTACAAAGCATATGCGTCCAACAACAATATACTAACAAAGTAAATAGAAGGGTTGACATGGGTTCTTAACATATTGTAAATGCTTTTGTCCATTGCACTGGAGGATATCTTGTAGCTATCTTGCATCTTTTGCCATACTTTTGATTTACAGGTGGAGAAGACGTCTTGGGAGGAATGTGCATTGGTGGGGAGGCTTTCCCTGCAACTTCTTTCCAAATCGTGGATCAAATAGGGAGTGGTTTTGTCTTTGTACCAATCATTCTTTGTCATCTAGTTCTTGCTTGTATCTACCCTCGTTTTGTTTGATTGATTGATGCTTTGTCTCCTTGGTTTGACAGGTATAGAGGGGCACACGTGTGGGCTTGGACAAATCGTTTTGGCAAGAGGGCTTCAAAATCTTCCTTTTGATCTTTGGCACAGTAATCCTCATCTCAATTGGCATTCATCTAATTATCCAGGTATGCTCTAAAGGTTAGTATTTTTCCTCCTTGGCTTATCCATTGTTTCTAGATCTCAAAACCCTAAACTTCAAAACCCTTGTAATTCATTTTTTTCAGATCTACTTGGATCTAGCATGCTTTTGGGGATATAATTTAAAACCCACCTCTACATTAGTCACAATATTTCCGATCTACAGTTTGGTGGTGTTTGGAATCCATTTGGCCCATTTCCCAAGGCACATTGGTCTCTCCAAGGGAAGTTGCATTCCTTGAGGGAGGCTAGTTTTCTAGTTCCAAGACGTGGGTAGGTGATATTTTTGCTTCATTGGATAAATCAACCCCTAAATCCTACCCCTAGTGCTTCACCTTGTTGATTTTCACCTTGTGGGCCCCATTCTTCATTTTGAGGGTTGTGCCCCACTTGGGTCACTAGGTGATGCATTAGATCTATGGAGATCTAGCCATGGCATGGGATTGATAATTTAAACTCACCTTAATAATCATCGTAACTATCTCGATCTATAATTTGGTGGACATTCGACTCCATTTGCCCTTCCAATTAAGGCACTAGTCCTCCTTGAGGCAAGTCGCACTCCTTGGGTAGGTGGCCATTTGCTAGATCCCACATGTGGGTATTGCTAATTCTTTGTTAAATCCATAGATCCATGCTATAGCATACCCCCTAATGCCATTTCACTTTAACTCTAACCTTGTGGGCCCTATTTGGACCATTTTCCACTTTTTAAGGGGTGTGGGTAATTTTCATGGCATTAGGTCTTCTTTAGATCTACTTACTTAACCTCATAAGTGACCTTAGTCAAACACTTGGTTGACTTATTTGTCCCTTGCTTAAGCCTCTCAACCAAGCCTTAACCATCTTAGGTCCACTTATCATTTCTAGACCTAATATCTTATACCATTGATCTCCTTGCATAACTTCACACATTTCCCTAGGAGTCTTTGGGTTAGCTAGTCTTCATAGATTGGCTAGGGTCTCCCCCTTGATCTTGATTCATCTTGATCTAAAGTGAAGGTTGCCTCAACTCCCACTTGCATTGGGAACCGTGGAAAGCCTTGGGTCACCTCTTTAGTTGTCCGACACCTCTACCGTCTTGGATAGGATACCTTTTGGGCACAACTACAAGTTGTGTGATAACAAATCCCATCCATCAATGAAACATGAGAAACAACAAACCAACCAATTGAGTGCTTTGATCAACCAACCATTGGAAACCAAGAGATATTCAACTAAGCTCTAAGGGATTTCTCCCCCATTCCACCATGAGAATGAAAGCGGAAGGGATACTCTTTATATAAAGAGTTAGCTCAACTTCCTTTACAATATAATAATAACGCTCTCTCCCAGATACACAATTTGTTCAACAAACTCTCCAAAAAGTGGTAAGATCCACTTTTCTCTCAAAGAAATAATGCAAGCACATAACCAATTCATGTTGTGAAGTCAACAATGAATAAAATATAAGGTGGTTATGCAGAGTGTTGTTCTCCAAGGTGGATGTCTCCAAGAAATATGCTCCTCAAAGGCACATGCAGCTCTCCAAGTGAAACACACAACCTCTAAGTGGCACGTGTGGACAAAATGCGGCGTCGCTCTTTAAACGATAGTGCTAGAATTGGCAACTTTCTCAATATATATGACCACTTTATGGAAATCGCACGGCCACTTTGCATCTAATGGCGTTGAGCTAGAAAAACAGGATCGCAAAGCAATACTAATAAACAAGATGCAAATATAAATCACATAAAACACATTACAAGAGAGACACCAATATAACGTGGTTCACCCAAGATGGGCTACGTCCACACAGAAATTGCTAGTCCTTATTATTATACCATCCAACAAATGAAGGGATACAACCTGCAGCACATCCACTGCAACTTCCTCTTCACTCTCTCATAGTCTCTCTTACACAATCAGAGATCTTTACAATGATCCAATACATTACACAACCGTATTACAATGTCTTCCTTTTAAAGGGGGATTACCATGGGAAAATACCACGGGCTACCTAAAACCGTGGGCTTGTAATCTGTTGGCCAACAAAAAAACCCCAAAAATTTCTTTCGGGGGCTTCGCCCCCAAACCCCCTTTCTCGGGGATGCTTTCCCCGAACCCCCGCCAAGGGCTCGTTGGCCCTCGGACCCCCCAGACTGGGGGGATGGACCCCCGTGAGGGGGCGATGCCCCCCCGCTGTGGTGAGTGTACAGTCCACTTGCATATCATATAAAACTGGGGTACAAACATGGTTGAAACAACATCATCTTTGAATCAGGAAGATCAGGATCCACAACCAACACGTTGAACTAGCAAAACTCTGGGCACTCTGTCAAAAGATAACTTCTCTCAAATCCAGTATTCCCCTCTAAATGGATCAAAATGATGTGCCAACAATAGTCCTTCAAGCTAGGACGCCACCTTAAAAATGGCTCAACATCCAAGTGCCAACTCATCAATACATGTGCAAAGCTAGATCCATGGAATAAGGATCCCACCAATATAGTGGCATCAAGTAAAGTGCAAGGCCCTCACAATATTGAACCAACCTCATGAATGAAGGGGTTGGCCCCTTCTCCAAGCATTAAAGTACAACCATGCATCAAAATGTATGCTAAGAGAGAAGACCAAGGGGAGTGTTCCTCTAGAAATGATGACCAATTGTGCCAAGATGCCATCCAAATGCCAAAGAGCAAGGGTGTCCATGCAAAATGTGTGTTATGCCTCAACAAATGTGCTAGATGGAGGGTTCTCCATGGAAAACCAACAATGATTCATCCATACATGTGAACCATATTAAATGAGCTAGAGTGCTCCTATAGAAAACCTCCAAATACCATCAAGTCATGCATGCATGCCAAGCGCTCCTGCAAAAATATAGTCCATATCATCAAGATGCCAAATCAGACCCACAATACTAGGGTGCTCCGTGAGAGGATGATCAATGTGTCCTGAGCAAGTGACATATGAGTGAAGTGCATCATCATCCCCTAGAGTGTTTTAGCTAGGAGGCCTCAAACCCACATAACGACATCAATAACCATGCTGTCAAACATGCCAAGGAGCAATTATTAACACTTTGAAAATTAGGGAGACCCTAAGTTGTTGGGTTCCCATTCCATGAATGCACAAAGTGAGATAATTGCATTAATGCTAAGCAAAACATACTCCAAACACGGCAACATCATCAAGAGGAGGGCATATTAATATCAAAACATCATGGAGAGATCACATCCCATAGCTACCAACATCCAATCCATCAAAGGAGATCAACAACCCTAGGCCAAAGCTCACATGTAACCCAATTCATCCAATGAATCATCCTGCAAGCTCGATCGTTGTGATTAAAATCACAAGTAAAACCCTCAGACAATTATGCCCAATGGATTTGTCTCCAATCCATTCATCCTTATTCCTTAAGGTAGAAAATCACATTTGTTTTGCTAGAGCTATATCTTCTTTTCACCTTGGACTTTATTGCAAGCTCTAGTAATCCTGGTCTAGGGAAGCCTCCTTTGAGTTGGAGAAGAGCCAACCTAAAGAGCTGAAGAGGGTTTGGTGTGGTGACATTGGCCTCCCTCTTAGTTTCTTCAAAGCCTTACTTAAAGCTTTAGGACTTTATCTCTGAGGGTGTGAGTTTGAGTGATAACAACACCCATTCTGAGATTTTGTTTCAACATTCATTCAAGGTCTCACATGGTCTAGATTCACAAGATCAAGTAAATAGAAGCTCCTTGGGATTGGATTTAAGCAATGCATATTCTGATATTTTGTTCAACATTCATTTAAGGCCTCTGCTTCTCTGGTTTGTTTGGGTTTGCAATTTTTTTTTTCTTGGACAATTATGCTTGATCAGTAAGTAAACCTAGAACATCTCAAAGTGTTTTTCAACATTTCAGTGATCTAGTTGAATTTCCCTACTAAGCAATGCATATTATGAAATTTTGTTTCAACATTCATTTAAGGCCTCTGCTCTGTTTGTTTTGGGTTTGCAATTTCTACTCTTTTTCTTGGACAATTATGCCTGATTGGTAAGTACAACTAGAACATCCGAAAGTGTCTTTTCAACATTTCAGTGATCTATTTGAATTTCCTTATAGTAGCAAGACATTGAGAAGTCTTGTTTGTCATATTGAAGACTGATGTAAAAGGATTGCAGACTTGACGTAATGGATTTGTTGATATTAATTTGCTGTAGTGTATCATTCTCTTTTAAATTTTTTTTTTGTCTTGTTCTGTTTATATAGATGTGCAATTTTTGCAGATAATTTTGGTCCCATTTCCTCTGAAGGTACAAATGCAAGAGAAGCAAACCCCCACAGGTTCACAAGGTAGAAATGGATCGGGAAAGAAGCAAGTTAAAATGGGAGTTCAATTAGGCAAATAGTAAATCACGTAGAATCATTATAATATGTATAATGTGAAATCAACATTGAAGTACATCAATCTAGGACTGCAGCAAAATGAGGATAGGAAGGATTTTTTGGATGTAGAATAGGTATAATGTGAAATCAACATTGAAGTACATAAATATGGGATTACAGAAGAATGAGGATATGAAGGATTTTCTGGATGTAGAATAGGTATGATGTGCAATCAACATTGATGCTCACCAGTGTGCAACTACAGCTAATCGAGGACAGGAGGGATTTTTTGATGTCTACAATTATTAAGGTACTTGAAAACTCACATTCCCTACCCTGTTCATTGTTGAAAGGTAGGCTGCAGCAGATGAATGAAAATAAAACAAAGATTTTAAGGGTTTAGCAGCTTAGCCATTATGGATCTACCTCATTTTTATGATATTATTTGATTTATTTAGCTTAATTCTGCTTTAGAGACCTCTTATTTTTCTATTATTATTTGTTATATTTTTGAGTCCCATTGGCTTTATTTTGGTCGCTTAATATAATGTCTTTCTTTCTTTGTTGAGTACTGTTCAATATGGATGGTATAAATTAAGCTTTGATGGGGCACAACCAAAGGAAACCTAGGCAAGTAGTGGGGAATGTGATGATCAGAGACCATTCAAGTTATATCGTGTTTTGTTATTTTAAAGGGCCGGGCATAGCCTGAAATAACTAATATGAGTTCACCCTTTTGATTTAAGGGCTAATGTTATGTTTAACCTTAAAAATCTAAAAATTATATTTGCCAAGAGACTATTCTTATTGTTTTTTTGGTTAAAAAAGCCTTTTTTGTCTTGAGGTACAAAAATATAAAATTACAGTTAAAGTCCAGATGGTCTAGAGACATTCTTTTGAAACTGATGCTTGTCAAAAGGAGTACGACTATGCTGGTTTTCTAGACAATACTCTAGTCCATTATGCCATCTTATATGATTTTTCATGTTGCCTTCATAGAGGCAGTGTACATACATGAAGATAAGCTGACCTAGAATCTAAGTGGAGAATATAATATCTAGTTTATAGCATATACCATCCTATATGTGTCAATGCTATGATTATGGATTGAGGAAATCTGGGAAAATGATCACAAATTTGCTAGGTCAAATTGTCCATTACAGAGAAACCACTGAAGAAAAACACAGGAGATGGAACAAGGACAATGACCAAGCAATGGGATACATCAATAGAGTATTTACAAAAGTGGACGAGAAAAACTAAGACTTGATGGACATTTACTTAGTTGTAGTGCTATCATTCTGTTAATTACTTTATCACCCTCCTTAATCAAGGTACGATCCTTGAGATCAAACTCCTGACTTCTGTGATGGTCCATAATTGAGCCATTCAAGGAGATTTTATAAAGGGCCATGATCTCCATGATGACCTCGAATTTGTTTGCTTAATCATTTTGTGGTTGGTGGCTCACTTTCTTCAGTAACCTTGATTGCAACTCCTAGATATACCCACCTCGTCTTGGCTAAATATCTAGTTAGCATCCTCGATGTGACCCCTAACATCTTCTTGGACTAGAATCTCAATTTGATATTAATTGAGTGTCGTTACCCCCGCTCCAGATCTAACCATGTGTTCTAAATAATGTTTTCCTCTCATTGGGATTTAGTGCCCAAGTTAGCCAGTTTGTTAGCTTCATCTTTTGCAAATCTTTCAACATGATTGAATTCCAAGTTGGAGAAGAGTTGTCCATCTCTTTGATCTCTGGTACCTTCGAAGCTAATCTCTTATTATTCATTGTTGAATCAGGACCCTTTTCAGTCTCCCTCTAAATTTTTTGAGTGCGCATGTTAGCTAGTTTGTCAACTACAACACTTGCATACTTTCTAACATGATTGAATTCCACGTTGCATAAGAATTTTTTCCTTCTCTTTTGTCTTAGGTACTATCAAAGCTAATCTCCAATCGTTCATTATTGATCGAAGCTAATCTCCAATCGTTCATTATTGAATCAGATCCGTTAATCAATCTAGAATAATATTTGAGTCTCCCTCCAGAATTATAGTTTAGATTCATAGTTAAAGATGCTATTAGGCCTTCTTTCACTGTCACGACATCAGCAAAATTGTTAGTGGCTTCATGGATGTTTCCAACAACAACAAAAAGAGGGTCTCTTCTGAAGTCTTTGTACACAAACCTGAAATCTACTCTTCAAAGATTGCCTCTTAAAAGAACCATAAAAAATGATTTTGCTAGAAGAAAAGGCTATGATAGGTCTTTAAGGGCTGAATCTCAATCCCCTTAGCTATGATCTTTTGCTCCTCTTCAAAAGGAATTTGCAAGTCTTTTTCTTCCCAAAGCTTTGGTTCTATCTATTTAATATCTCTTGCGATTTTCTGATGGAGCTTGGGGGTGATAGTATCCTTGAAAGATTCACATGCTTCTTTCTATTCATAAGGTCCAAATTCTGAAGCATTGAACTATTTCCCAAATTTTATTGAGAATATTAGATTTGTATTCTCATTGTTTTTGGTTGAAGCATACCTCTTCTATTCCTTTCAGATTACCTAATAATAATAATAATAATAATAATAGTAATAAAGTAATAATAATAATATAATTTTAAGGTCATAGCCAAGCCATACACCAAGTTGGTGTATGTGACCTTGTTGTTTGTGGGAAAGGGACCCCTCTTTGTGCAATGATTTGACTGCTAAAGTCTATGGAGGTGTACATACCCTACCCCCTCCGGATTTGAACTTGTGACCTCCCAAGAGGAATCACATGTTCTTCATCAATTTTTTGAGCTTACTCCAACATTCACTACTTGTCGAGTAGAAGAGTAAAACATGATTAACATATTCCTTTTGGTTCTTGCAAAGTACACTTTGAGATGGTTCTAAGAGGCTTTGCTTTTGCAAGCCCTCTTAAATAAGGATATTCTTATGCAAAACAAAGCACATAAAAGCATTCAACTTTAGCCAATTGGCCATTCTTCCATCACTCTCTCTAGTCTCCTTGGGATTTTTCTGAGCTTCAAAATCCAAAAGAGAGGCATATTGTAAAGACACGACTTGAGGTGCCATTGGCAATGGCACGATGGATGGTGCGCTTGACAAACATGACTATGGGTGCATGGCGAGTCCATACATTTTGGTAGCCTTGGTCATAGACTTGTGGGTGGCAACCATGAGACAATTAGGACGATGTACTAGCGTGTAGGCTAAGAAGACCAAGGGTGTATTTTCTAGTATTGGTAGACGACCAACGAGGTGATGCATAGTAGGTTCGATGAAAGATGATGTAGTTGGAAATGTGATGGATTTTTTGAGTTAATCATGGCAAGGAAACATTGTTGATAAGTGCATTGAACATATGTGAATGCTTGATAAAGAAAGGATATTATTTTCATGGACTATCATGTATTGACCCAGATGGACAACAACTTGGTCTTATGTTGGGAAATTCGTTGTTCAAGTATGCTTGGCTTAGGGAAGGTGACAAAAGGTTGCTTATGGTTGGGTG
Organism: Larix kaempferi; assembly: GCA_027924585.1. Taxonomy (NCBI): domain Eukaryota; kingdom Viridiplantae; phylum Streptophyta; class Pinopsida; order Pinales; family Pinaceae; genus Larix; species Larix kaempferi. The sequence continues at coordinate 16,811,216 of BSBM01000030.1, forward strand.
GTGATGATGCAACATCACCTATAGTGAAATGAGCACACTGACATTTTGTATAGCTTAAGGTGCCTAGCTTGGGTTCAATCAAGACATGTCACTTATGCTTAGTCCAAGTGATACAAGTGGTTGAAAGTCATGCCCAACTAGCAAGGTCATGTTGGTGTTGCATAGTGACTAGGCTTCTTGAGTGGTATGGACATTCAAGTGGAACAAAAGGTTTAGCCCCGTGACACATGCTCCACTCACATAGAATTTCTCTTGGCCAGTGTTCCCCCAACTTAGTTTGTTAAGACCTTTTCTAAAGGGGGTCAATCTCTTCTATAAGCATGACCAAAGGAGATTCTTTTGATCCTCATTGTACCCTTGAGCCATGTAGACGGATTTTTTCATGATCTTTTCTAGAATGAATAATTCCCCTTTTGAAGTTCTTTGTCTTCAAGAAAGCACCAACAAGTCTCCAATCTTGTTCAGAATTGTGTTTCACCTCTATTAGCTCTTTTGCTACGAGGGTTTTCTTATTCTCACAAAATTTCCCAAAAAAGAGATTCCCCACCATTTCCAACCTAATAGAAGCATTGGTTTTGGACGGGGTTTAGGTCTTTTTCATGTCGTTTGATATGAAGGATCCTTCAAGGGGATTTGATGCTCTAATTATATCCCTTCCATGGGGTTTGAAAGACATAGAGGCCTATGGCCCAATCCTCTTGGAAAGCCTTCTCAAGAGGAATTTTCAACTCAAAGCCATGCAAAAAAGAAATGTTACATTTATCTTATTGGTGAATTTATCGCCAAGGGTTTGGAATCTAACTTATTGGCAACATTGGGGAAATTATTGGAAATTATCGACAAACTTAAAAAATACAAAATAATCATTTTTTTTAATTCTTTAAACATCTAAGGCAACAACAGCACCAAACAAACACATTGCTACATAAATATGAAAATAAAACTTATATATATATATATATATATATATATATATATATATATATATATATATATATATATATATATAAGATCATGTCAAGTAGGTCCTAACATGATGATACAAAATCACATCAAACCAAAAATAAATGTATCTCATGAGATGAATCACCATGGCTCATGAGGTATCTAAATACCACAAGCACTAAAGAATCAATGTTTCCTTGTACCCTTCTTATGGGCAAAGGTCATCTCTCTTCGTCTAGAAGCAAAGGGTGGGTGTGTTGAGGTTGATATTGAGGTGGAAGGTGCCTATGCGATTGCTAGGACTGAGGTGGAGGGTACTGGGTCACAGGTCAAAGCTGAAGTGGGACATCTTCTACCTCTTCCCCTAGTTGGAAGCCTTTGTGGAGGTGGTGGCATTGGCTGCGATGTTCTCTCAATCTCCTCCAAATTTGTATATGCTAGAAGTTGAATTTTTTCCTTCGATTCCTCCTCACCTAACAGATCATCATCATTCTCCAACCACTTAGGGCCCTCCATGATAGATCTCTCGATCTCCACCCTCCACAAACTCGTGGTGTCAATGCCATCTAATTTAATGGCATATGTGTCAGGTGCTTTGTCAATCCGCGTGACCCATAGCCTAAGATTGTAGTAAACATAGACCATGTCATTGAGGCGGTAGACATCTAACTTGTACGAGGGTCATTTTGTAATTAGAGGATGATGGCTCATGGGCATAAATTAAAATTGATGAAATTAATAATTATAAAAAATTCAAATTTTAATTTGAACATATCTAAATTTTAACATGTTGCGCTTCTTGGAGTGTATTTTTTCAAAGACACTCCAATTGCACTCACATCCTTAAGAGCTGCATGTTTGACTAAGCACCCAAATGGAAAGCTTTTGTGACACTGGGACTCCTTTTCCATAGTTTGTCCACCAAACATCTACAATGAATAAACAAAAATGAAAGAGTCAGGACAAGAAATTATATTTCAATTTTTCATCAAGTAACAAATAGATAGAATGTCAAATCCCGTTAGCACGGTTGGTTTTAGCGAGCCTCATTCTAAATGGTGACTCGAGTTCAAACCCCTCAAGGTAGCCAAGAGGAGACACTTAAATCTAGTGATCTGCAAATTGCCCTGATCCGTAAATTGTCGTGGATATTCCATTGAAACAATTCGTCACAATAGATATTGCAACTTAGTTTTTTTATTAGATTATTTCTATTGAATGCTAAATAATTGGAACTGAAAGAAAGATAACTAGAGAAAATAAATACACAATCCACACAATAAGACAAGATATACCCTGGGAAAAAACCCAGCTAGAAATGAGGACTATGCCTTGCTCTTTTATATAGAATGTAAATACAAAGAAATGGGTACTCTCAATGGAGTTACTTATAACTATGCGATCATCATGACTACTGCATGATCTACTGCCTCCTCTGTTCTTCTTTAATATCTACTCATGTGCCTTAGCTCAACTATGGAACAATACAATAACATCAAAAGTATGGAACCCTTTCTCCTAATCACTTGATATTTAACATAGCCTGATAGTCGTCTAGGGTTAATTTTAGGGGTTTTGCATGTTTCGATTCTCGATTAGGGTTAGGGTTTTGGATATTCTAGAATGTTCTCGAAAGTCCACACATGACTAGATCTACATGTGTGAGAAATGAGAGCCGATGTGGAATCCACTCGGTACCATGGTGGTCAACTGGATTGGTCAATTTGTAGGAGGCATAAATTTTTCATATGAACTTTGTTTGAGGCGATTCTTAGATCGTTGGAAAGGTCTTGGAATGTCGAATCACATGAAGGGCCATCGCAAAGCGATGGGCTTTTTGACCCCAAAAAACATCATTTAGACGTTCAAACATGCCCTGGAAGGTTATGGACCCCAAATTTGTAAAGTGATACTTGCCCCTAAAATGGGCCCGACAATCCAATTCATCCAATCTTTTGACCCTGAAAGCACCAAAATAGATAAAAATTTCTTTATTGATTCATTTCAGATCACATCTCCCCATTAAGCTTTTACTGAATGAGGTGAGGAAAATTTTCCTATGCCTTCTCCTTGGAGTACCATTTAGCCTTGCCTGGAAGTTCTCCTTTCAACCCCACCTACCAAGATTCATATTGTCCTTGCTTGGTTGTTCTAAACTTCTCCTGCAAAATTTGTGTCTTCTGCTAACTTTGCCTGAGCTTATGGTGCTAAGTCCTCTACAGAAGGTAAGATCTGCTCAGGTTATTGGTCCAACATGGAAGGTTCATAAAGTTTCAGGTTTTCCACATTCACTACTAAGTAAATGCCATATATGGGGGTAGATTAAGTCTGTAGGCATTATCTCCTACCTTCTCTAACACTTCAAAACGACCATATCGTAATTCTTTGATATTCTTATTGTGAAATAAACTGGACTGGTAGGTGAGAAAGGACGAGTGGCTTCCTTAAATCAAGGAGGAAGGGCGCACTAAGCTCTAGGAGGGATAAAACTGATCTGAGAGAAGCTCTCAGGGGCTGGCTAACTGGGGGCTAGGTGCTGGACTGATGACTGGAAAGCATGTAAATGCATGCAAACCCTAAATGATGCATGCAAACCCTAAAAGTGCATGCATGACTGAAAATGTAAATGATCGAAATACTGGTGGGACTAGGATGGAGTATAGGAATATCCTAACATCCCCCCTTAATCCATCCTGGGCCCTGGTAACTAAGACCAAATGTCACCCAATACAATGAATAATAACAGTCAATAAACCAAGGAAGTGGGGAAAATTTCATGGGAAAAATACCCCCCCCTCAAAACAGACTGTAAGGCACACACAAAAAATAAATGCTCCAAACTCAAGCAAGTGCGATGCTTGGTCATATGTCTGGAGGTATCTTCTTCTTGGGAAGAAGTGGATCATGCTCAAAAAGCATGTGCTTGTACTTGCTCTTCAAATCGAATGTGATGAGAACAAATCCAAAAGTATGAGGATGATCCTTGACCCTGTGATTCGAATAAGTTGAGGTAGGATCAAAAACATGAATATGCAGATAGTCTTTTGTCTTCTCCTTTGAACCATCATGGGTGAGATTATGCCAAAAAGAACCATCAAATAATAATGATTGCTTGAAATCCAAATCAGATTTAAGACTTGAAGAATAGTTTCTTGAGATCTCCTTTGAACCAACAAGGTGAGATCAAAACTATCATATGCATGAGAAATTATCCCAAGTAGTGTTTGCTTAGAATCCAAATTAGATCCAAGACTTGAATCATGGTTTCTTGAGATCTCCTTTGAACCATAAGAGGTGAGATCAAAACCAGTAAATGCATGAGAAATTATTCCAAGCAAATGGCAATGGCCATATTCTTCAATAACCTTCTGAAAGCATGGAATAATGATCATATAGTAGTAAATAAGAGGTGATTGCTTGAGGAGAGCGAATGCATTACCTCCAATAGCTGATTTTACCTCCGAAACATTCATGTGCTCATGATGCAAACCAACAGACTCTAGTGCAAGGGAGGATTTAGGACCTTTTGCAATATCTAGAGTGTGAGCTGGCACAGAATTCGAAATAGAAGAAATTTGGAGCATGAGTGTAGAATCTGCAAGTTCTTCTTCTTTGTGGACAACTTCAATATGGGATACGTTTGATACTGGTTCATGATCAATGAGATCATCAAGGAGGGCGAATGCATCACTTTGCTTGCTCTCGAAAGGGTTTGGACCAATTCCTTCATTCTGTCTGCCAAATCTTTCATCTAGGTAGGCCCATAGATCTTTTGGAGATTCAACATCATCAATGAATTGATGTACCAAGCATCAAGACATAGCAAGCATCATGGTTCCCATGGCTCTGTCACCATTATTTAACCAGTCAATCTTTTCTTTAGAGGATTCAAACTCTCTCTCAAAACAATAATCAAAGAGACCATTTCTCTTCAAATATGCCATCATCTTTGGTTTCCATTCATCATAGTTGAATGGAGAAAGAGGATCATAGTTGAATGGAGGAGGATAGATTTCTTCTGAATACATGGAAGCTGTAGAAGACCTGCAAAAACAATAGATAATATCTGCAACTGCTACTGCTGCAAAAATGCAGAAACTGCTGCACTCGAAATCTTGATAATAAATTGCAAAAAACTCTCAGGAATGGAGATAAACAATACTCTCAATAGGATCTGATACCATGTGAAAATCCTCATAGCAGATCTAAGAGATGATGTATACCTCACAAGAAAGTAGTTGATTAAGCAAGAAAATAGAAGAAGAGTGGTCAATGCAGTATAATGAGCAACAAAATAATAATACAGTAGAATTCAGATAGAAGCAAAAATACTTCACACACACTAAATTATTAATCACAAATGGACATATAAATAATACAATGCATGAGGATTCGAATGCCTAAGGTGGCAATTCGAATTAACCTTCATGGAGTGATCAAAGGATCACTGGAGTGTCATCGGAGCACAACTAGTAGTCTATCTCATCATCAGTGGAGTCATCAATGCACAAGTAACTATCAACCGTCAGTCAAACTGAGTCTATCTGAGTGTGGTAGGTGTAACTGAATGTAACTGGCACATGGAGACACTAACTGAATGAAGGAGTCTCAGTGGAGGGCGCATGAGGAGCTAACTGGAGTCAGAACAGGTAGTCATGTCTCATTGAAGGTCAATCAGAGTGATAACAACAGTGAGGAGTCAGTCTGGCCTCAAATCAAGGAAAGACTGGTGGATAACTGAAGTAAACTGGATTGGTAGGTGAGAAAGGACAAGTGGCTTCCTTAAATCAAGGAGGAAGGGCGCACTAAGCTCTAGGAGGGCTAAAACTGATCTGAGAGAAGCTCTCGGGGGTTGGTTAACTAGGGGCTAGGTGCTGGACTGATGACTGGAATGCATGCAAACCCTAAATGATGCATCCAAACCCTAAAAGTGCATGCATGACTGAAAATGTAAATGATCAAAATACTAGTGGGACTAGGATGGAGTACAGGAATATCCTAACACTTACTATGACCTTTTAGTCTTTCCTTATTCAAGTGCAACCATACTCTGTCTCCCACCTTGAATGTTTTCTCAACCCCGTGTTGGTCGTGTCTTGCCTTGTATCTTTCCTGTGACCTCTTCAGTGCCTCCTGTACTTGTAAATGGATTTGCTTAATCTTATCAATGAATTATTTAACTTATAATGCTTTACCTGTGGTGTCTTCCCTCACTCCCCCTTACTGCCCATAAACAACATTTAGAGGTGAAGGTGGTAGATACCCAAAACAAGTTTCAAAAGAGGACTTTCCAATGGAAGTGTGGACTACTATGTTATAAGAGTGTTGGATGTAGATCATATTTTCATCCTAAGTCTTTGGATGCTTATGATTGTAACCCCTCAAAAGCTACACCAAAGTCCTGTTAACTACTTCTGTCTTCCCATGTGTTTGTGTATGGAATGCTGTAGATCTCTTCAACTTAGTGTCCATCTTTTCTCAGAGTGTAGTCCAAAATGCACTAAGAAATTTTGTATCCTTTTCTGAGATGGTGCTCCTTGGTATCCCAAAGTGCATCCAGACCTGTTCAAAGAACATGTTTGCTTCTACTTGTCCTTTGATGGTCTTTTTACAAGACATAATAATGCACATCTTGTTGAATCTATCAACTACCACAAATAAATAGTCATCTCCCCTTCTAGTGGTTGGAAGACCGCGCACAAAATCCATGGATATGCTCTCTCATGGTTTGGTAGGAACATGTAAGGGATGGTATAAACCTTGCTTTCTATTACTAGGCTTGCTTGTACAATAGAGTATGCATCCTCTAATAAATCGAGTTACATCTTCTTGCAATCTTGGCCAATAAACATACCTTTGTAAGTTGATAACCGTCTTCCCAACACCAAAATGCCCTGCAACTTTGGAGTTGTGATCCTCTCTCATGAGTTGCAATCTCTCACCTTTAGGAACACATAGCTTGTTCAATTTGTAAAGTAACCCATATTGGAGATGATAGTTAGCCTTGATATCACCTTCTTCTACTTGGAATTGGCCTTGTGGGTGCTAAAATACCTCCTTGAAGTCCTCATGTTCCGTGTATTCCTCCTTGTATGCATCATGGGTGAAAGGATCCATATGCATAAGAGTACCCAAAGTTGTGATCTTGGCTGTAGGTGGCCTTGAGAGCATGTTGTCAAGCTTGTTTGTACCACCCTTCTTGTTTTTGATGATTAGATGAAATTGTTGTAAAAATCTCATCCACTTGTAGTGTTGTGTTTACTGTAGCTTACTATGGGCCTGCAAATACTGTAGCGACTGGTGATCAGTGTGAATGATGGTATCCTTTCCCATCAGATAGTGCTTCCACTTCTTAACAACTTGGATCAAGAAATAAAGTTCCTTATCATATGTAGGATAGTTGAGGATGTTGTCATGGAGCATTTCCAAACGATAGCATACTGGCCCCCCTCTTTGCATCAAAAGCGCTCTCATAACATATCCACTTACATTTGTCACCAATTTGAAAGGCTTTTGCAAGTTAGCCAATGTGAGAATTGGTGCATGACTGATCTTTGGCTTGAGCTATTCAAAAGATTTATGTTGATTCCTTCCCCACTAGAATCCCTTGCTGTTGGTTGTTATAGAATGGAGAGGTGTAGCCATAATCGAAAGGAAGCAATGAACTTCTGAAGGTATTTTGTTTCCCCCAAAAAGCTCCCAACTTCAGTGACATTTTGTTGATGCCTCGAAAATCGTAGCATCAATCAGCAAGGGATTCTCTCCGGTAAGCAAGCCCAATTAGGTCACTCACCAATTGGTGTGGGGAATCCGTCCGGTTAACGGTTCTGGCTACCGTGTAAGATTTAAAGATTTGTATTCTTTGCACCGATTGCGGCCCGATCCATCGTTTATGTGTTTTATTTTAAAGATGATATGCAACTGCTCTAAAATAAAATGCAAGTAATTAAGCAGAGTTAATATAAAAATGTATAAGCAAACATAATCTATCCTTGCAAGGAGCAAACTATAAATATGAGTAATAAACTAAAAGAAACATCTAAAGATTTCACATATAGCTATTTAATCATAAAGATGCATTTCCAACAGAAGATAGAAGATATCAAAGATAGCTTTGATTCAATTAACACATTCCATTACTCATTTGAGATAAACATCTTTGCACATAAAATATGAGAACATTCATCACACAGAAGCAATTCATAACAAGGAATGATCTCACAGTAATGTATAGATGACACAGGAATAATCCAGCAAACATTTAATACATCCTTTAGGCAAAAACGCAGTCTCCCAGCTTTCTTTAGGCAAAATTCGAATTCCTTATACATGCAGTAAATTAGTTTACGTACAAGACAGAAAATGTATTTTCACCTGCCCTGGTTCTTTCACTATCTTCTATTAATCTATATATAGCTTTACAAAATGCTCCTAGAGCTGCCAAGTGTACCCTAATCCTAAGAATCTTTAATTTGTCATTTAGTGCCTATTTCACAAAAGTGAAATAAATCCTCAAAAGTTTTACAAAAAAGGGAGACGGGAGCAAAACTCCAGCTGTCTTTAACATTTAAAATAACAGAGGCAAAAAATGCTCCAGCTTTTGATCAGAACGTAGGAAATGCCACATCAGCTCTCTGCTGGCGCCTCTGCTGCTGCTAGCACCTCTGCTGTAGTCGGTGCTTCCACTTCTGTTGCTTTGCTTGTTTCAACTATGTAATTTACCCAAGCATTGGTTTCTCTTATGATGGCATTTGTGGGAACAGGGAGCATGAACTTAAGGGATACCTCGTGTTTAGCTAGCTCCTCCTCAAGGTCAATTACATCCGCTGCTGAGACTTGGAGGACTTCCTCTAGAAGATGTGTGTGAATGGCGGCCTGCCCGATGCAATGGTGCAGATCCTCTCCTGTCAACACATCCATCTTCTTTATATAATCCAACTCTGCGTTTAACCCAACCCTTAGCTCAGACAAGCGTTGGGCCTTGTCTAGAAAGTCTTCGATAGTTTGAGGCATCACCATTTGACATCTCTCCTGAGTGGTCCGGATTTTAAGATACAGATCGCTGCATTGTTTAATGGTGGTCTGAATCACGGAGTTCAACTTTACACCACAATTCTTGCAGAATTCCAGAAGGCGCATATATGCCTTGAACTTTGCCACGGACTTGAGAGCGAGGTGGGCGGGGAATCTCGACTTCTCTGTTCTCCACGCAATATGTTTCCCGATGTCCTCCCTGATGCGCGCATATTTCTTTCTGAGTCTAGTAGCTTCGGAATTAATATCCTTGACCCTGGCCACTATTGCCTTCACTTTGCAAATTTATTCCGTGATGAGCTCCTATGCTTCGTCGATCTTCTTTAGTGCCTCACAAGACTGCTCGTGAAAGGGACTCAAATCACCAGCCTTGCTGGCTGCGAGCTCTAACTGCTGCTCCAATAATTCCTTACCATCCTCCAACTTTTCAACATTGTCTCTTAAATCTTCGATCTGCTAAGTTGTATCGAATTTCTTTGATTCTAACTGAAGGGTCCTGACCTCGAGGTCATTCTTTTCTCCCTCTAGGACCATCATTTGCACCGCCAAAGCTTCCTTTTCTGCTTCTTGGTGCCGAAACTTTCCCGATAACTCCCTTTGTTCTGTCACAAGAGTATCACATTTTTTAATTGTCAAGTCCCTATATGCCTACTCCTTGACCAAGGTGAGCTGCAGATGGCGGGCCTTCTTTTTACCTAGTTCCACCTCAGCCACTAGCTCGAAGACATTGTCTGCACTTGCCTTAGCAGTAGCCACAGTGGCGGATGCCATAAGCTCGGGAGCCTACTGAGTGCCTTGCGTGACGGTGGTTACACGCTTGGTGACAACGTCTGGCTGGAAAGGTCTCTTAACCTCGTCTCTGTTTCTCTGACAATGGATTTTCTCTTCTTATTATAAACAAACTTGTCCCATTGGAACAGAGTGTTGCTCTTCGTCGGGGTGAAAGGAACAAGCGGGAGATCTCCTATGGGGAGGTTTATATCCATGTCTTGCATGTTCGGGCTTCTTGCTTCAGCATCTTCCCTGGATTTATCTTCCTCTTCGGCTCTCCTTCGATCTTCCTCTTCATCCACTTTTCTCTGCCTTTCATCGGCTTCGGATTTCATCTGCCTCTCAGCTGCTTCTTGCCTGGCAGCTTCCTCCAAGCTGTTTCTTTCCTTTTCCTCTTCTTGGATTCTTCTAGCTTCTTCTTCACGAAGCTCGTCTTCCTTGGTTTTCTGCGCTCTTACAGCAACCTCCTTTTGAAACCTCTCAGCTTCTTCTTTAAGCCTTTGCTCCTCATTGGACAGAGCTTCGGCTGCTTCTCTTTCCTTCCGTAGTTCGGCTTCTTGGGCATCTTGGGCAGCGGTGGAGCTAGAACTGGCTCCACTCTTGAGGTGACGGCAAATTTGAAGCTCGGCCATGTTACTGATTCCTCTATACACCTCTTCATCTTCATCATAATAATGAGCATAATCAAAGTGAGCATGGATCTCTCTGCAATGTTCTGCAGCCTTGCTCTGTCTATCATTCCTTTGGAAGACTACTTCCCTGAAGTGAAAGTCTCTTAACTCCCGAACAAAATCTTTAGCTGCTGAAACCTTTGAGAACTTATAGGCTCCAACATAGAAAGACAAAGGGGGAAAAGAGGCTTTCTTGAGTCTGTGCAAGAAATCGCCAACTTGATCTAGAAAAACCTGCCTTACCGCTTCCTTATGGACAACAAAATCAGTAGCGTATCTGGGCAAGATATATGGTGGTTTGGAACCTCCATACATCCTTATATAGGTACCCTCCTTCGAGAAATAGAAATCACCATAGTTTTCTATGACGTCCATGACATTTTTTGATAAGCAATTGGGCTCCTCATTAAACATTAGCTCATACAAAGGTATGATGAATTTTTCACAAATGAGCTTGTAGCTCCTCTTGTAATTTTGGCCCCATAGGATCTTATAGACGGTGTACATTGGGGTGTTGGATTGGTTCCAAATGCAACCCAACTTCGGGAAACGAAGCTTTGCTAGAATACAATCTATGAGATAGGATGACATGTAAAATTCTGACTTCTTTAGGATCAGCCCTTCTTTCGCGGCGGCTATGGCGGACAAAAGACTATCTAAGAGGATGTCTGCCCAATTAAAAACCGTTCTTTTGAATGCTACGTAATGAATTATGGGGACCCATTGCAGCCTATAGAAAGTTCCATCAGCCCTGCCAAAAATTCTACTTAACATAAGGGCAATCATCCGGAAAGGGGCGCTCAGATTTTGGACTTCATATTCATCACTATCCTTTTTCCTTAGCTGCTTTCCTGGATTAACAATTTTCTAGCGATTTCCAAGTTATCCATCTTGAGCTTCCCTAACCATTCGTCGTTCAGCTGCTGCTGAGGACTCGATACCTTGTAAGCTCCTGCAATATTCGCTGGATGAAACGAAGCAAAAGCCTCTCCCTTGCTATTGGATAATACTCTTGATTCAACATTTGCATGTTCCAGGATCCATCCGATCACTTCTGAACAAGGAAAGAGCTCTGGGCGCGTGGCAACTTTAGATATACCAGAGCTTCTGATGTTTTGGTACAAGTATCCTTCCTCCAAGAGTGCTTCAGGGATATCTTGGTCCCTTATCATGCGGTATATATCTTCCCACTTGGCTTCGGGAGGAACGCCTGTGACAGGCTTAGTATCCTCGAATAATGTCTCTACCCTTGCCTCTACTGATTCTGGTTCGGTCATCTTTGCCTTCCTTTTGCTACCTTTCGGCATCGTGGCTTAACCCTGTTCAACGACCATGCATGAGTAGATATAAGATCAACCATAACGAGAAATATCAAACATTGGACTAGCATTATGAACATAACAACATGGCTCAAGTATATTTAAGAGATATAGCAATGGCAAGTTCTTACGATAGCAATGTGTTTCAAAATATAGACGGGAATTAAGAGTTTGTACGAAAAAGAGAACACAATGCTTCCCCTTAAGATGATAAGCGGGGCTGGAAAAGATGTTGTTGATCCAAGAATTGAGACAGGAGGCCCGGTTTTTTTCTTAACGAAAAGTGTGAGGGAGGCGACAGGTAAATACGGCCAGGGAACGCTAAGCATGTAGGTTTAAGGGGCTGGAACCAGGTTGGATGGGCCAACAGCTATGAGCTCCAGTGTATGGGGATGGCCAAACAATCTTAACAACTTGACTAAGGACCATGCAACTGGTTGCGGTGATGGTAATGCCGGGATAGAACTCAGTGACTAGCTACTGAAAGGGACGAAAAAGAAAAGTTAGATAACCACCTACTTGGCAGAGGGTAGTTGGGCCTGACGAAGGTTAACGGTGCTGCAACCTGGCTGGGTTGGAGTGACTTGACTCGGCCTTGAACGGGGTTCTCAACAAACAATCTACCAATGAAAAACTCTAAAATGCCCAAACCCTATATATAATAGCTTGACATGTGTGGGCATTTAACTCGGTGGTGGGGTTTTTAAAATAGGGTTAAGGCGAGCACGACTGGGGTCTTTTTGACACTTTTAGCATTAAATGCCATCGTCAAAATCGGACAGACTCGGTGAGTTTGCCTGACGGTTGCGGTGAAAACTGGTGAGTTTTGAGCGACAGATTGCGGTGGAACTAGCCGAGTTCATCTGAAACGAGACAATGAAATTTTGTCTAACTTTATCGGTACGAGATGACGAAGCTTGTCGCAAGGAAAACCTGGGAAAAGGCAAGCTTTGAGGCCACGCCGCAGATGTCTTGGACGAGTCCAGGCGACGTTGCCGCCAAACTTGGTGAGTTCGTTCGACGTTGCGGCGAGACCGGGCGAGTTCGCCCGATATGAATTGACTTCGCGTCTTAACAAAACCCTGCCCGCCCATTGCGGCGAAACTTGGTGAGTTCTTCCAACGTTGCGGCGAGAATGGGCGAGTTTGCCCAAAAACTGAAAGTTCAAAAAACTTAACAAAAAGGGGCGGCCGTTGCGGCTCGACTCGGCGAGTCGTTCCGCCGTTTCGGATGAATTGGGTGAGTTTGTCCATCGTTTCGGCCAAAAACACTGAGTTTTACTTAGAAGAAAAAGACAAAACAAACTCAAGAACTTGCCTTTTCTGGAAAAAAACTAAGTACAAAAGGCTTTCTAGGAAGTGTTTAGTTCCTAAGCAAACTTTTCTAAAAACAAGGAGGAGGGGCCCCAAAATCACAAAAAATTTGGGGGGGGATGTTGCAGCAATAACAATTGGTGATTCTATGGTGGACACAGATCTCTGAAAAAGAACTCTCCTTAGGGGTAGAAAACTTACGAACTGTTGATTTATATGGGCAACAAAATGTCTTCCTAGTTCAGTTTCTTTGAATGTAGTGATCACTCTCATCATCATGGTCATTTTGGGAGAAGGCGACTTAGAATCATACTTCTTTCAAACTCTCTCAGGGCCTGAGTATGGAGTTCATTTTGGAATTCTGCCTCCTAGATGTCAACTAAAAAGGCTCAATCGGATCGTAACCATACCTCATAGACATATTTGTTTATTCCTCATTCCCATGCTATTTGCATCCTTTTGGATGTCTCTTGATGACTTTTGTCATTTGAGTCTTCCATAAATGAATTTCTTCAATCTTCCATATTTGATTTTGGTTCTTCAATCCATAATGTCTCTTTGTGTGAGCGATAAGTTTGTTAGATTATCATGCTTCACGGACGGAGAAGAACCTTGCTGGGCTGATTTATTTGAACAACTTCCTTAATTGAATGTGCTTTGCTTTTCTCTGCCATGCTTTGATTGACGCCAGAATTTCTGGAAATCAGACTCTTTAATCATAAGTTCTTTTGGCTTTCATTTACATTATGAGATCATTTTAAATACCATACATCTGTGAGACCTGCTTCCTTTCTATGGGTCTATCATAGTGAACTCCTCGAGACAGGTATTTATGTTAAAGTAAATGGAGCCCCTAGATAGTAGGAAATAAATGTTGAATCCTAGTCACTAAAACAGGGTTATCTTGACCAATCAGAAAAAATGATCTTTTGATTCTTGGAGACTCAACAGTGAAAACAAAGTCACAAAAACATTGCTTTGTAAGTAGGTTTCTACCTTACAGGATCTTAGAGCCTTGTTTGAAGATCTTTCTTACCTCTACACCAAAAGCTGAGCTGGGCTTTATTAAAGAAATAATAAAGAAAAACTTTGAGCATAAAGCAAGGTAGAACGCAAAACAAGTTAATTGAAAAAAATAAAAGAAAACAAAAACCAGACAAGTAAGCAAGAAAGAAACAAGATTGTTTATTTATGTACAAAAAGTCCTCAAAGGACTAAGTGAAGTACTGCTTCAAAGTGAGGCCGTTGAGAGGTAGAGTTACTTTCTCTCCTTGTAAGTCTTTTAGTTTGTATGTCGTTGGGCCTAGCTTTTTAGAAATTTGGTAAGGGCCAACCCATAAATGTTGAAACTTTGTATGCATCCCCTTACCTTCGTGTGGATGGGCCTATTTCAGAACTAAGTCGCCTACTTCAAAACTTCTTTTGCCAGACTTCCTTTTATCAAACCACCTTTTGACTATGTCTTGGTGTTGGTGGAATCAGTCTTTGGCTTTCTGCCTGGACTCTTCAAGTTTTAGCAGGGTGTCAATTCTGGATTGCAAAACTTGACTGCTGGAACCTCGGGAGGATTGGGCCAATTGCAAAGATGGGAGTAAGATGTTGGGAGGGAGGATGGCTTCTCTACCATAGACAAGGGTATACAGGGAAACCCCTAAAGCATTCTTTGGAGTAACTCTATCTGCCCATAAAGCATTTGGGAGAGCAGTGTGCCAGTTTCTATGATTTTCAATTACAGTCTTCTTAAGGATCCGGATAAGGTTTTTGTTCGAAGATTCAGCTAATCCGTTTCCTTGGAGATAGTAATTGGCTGAAAATGTAACTTAATTCCTCTTTCGTAAACAAATTCATTTATCTTAAAAGATAAAAAATAAGTTGCATTATCAAAGACTAGGGAAATTGGAACCCCAAACCTGGTTATGATGTTCTCTTTTAAGAAATTGATAACTGCATCCTCATTGATTTTATGTAATGGAACAACTTCTATCCATCTTGTAAAATAGTCGGTGGCTGTTAGGATATACCGGTGCTGCAGAGAGGAATTCGGTTTTATTTCCCCAATGACATCTATGCCCCATTGTTCGAAAGGTTCTGAGATAATAACTGGCTGCAACAGTCCTGCTGCCTTCGGTAATTTCCCAGCACTCCTTTGGCACACATCACAATTCCTAGCATAGGTGTGAGCATCTCTGAACAAGGTGGGCCAATAATATCCAGCTTTCAGTATTTTGTGAGCTGTTGTATCCCTAGAATAATGTCCCCCAACAGGGCCATCGTGCAATTCTTTGACTACTTTACTTGCATCTTCCTTCTCCAGGCATCTAAGAAAAATGCCATCATATTTTTTTCTTCTTCTAAAAAGTACTCCATCAATAATTTGATAAGCTGCTGATTTCAAATTGAGTGCCCTTCTTTGCTTAGAACTCCAGTGCTCTGGCAAGTACCCTTGCTGCAAATAATGCACTAAGTCCCTATACCAAGATTCAGGAGCTGTGAAAATAGGGCAGACCTCAACCATGTTTAGCTCAGCTTCATTTTCCCAACTTTGCTCTTCATCAACTGGATGTTCAGTGAGTAATTTACATAGACCTTGCCCTTTACTGATAGTGACTGGTTTAAATTCTAAATCATATTCCTAAAGAGCGGCGACCCAATTTCCTCTTCTTTCTCCCAATTCTTTTTGAACGAAAAGAGATCTGACGGCCCGATGAGGAACTACAACTTTAGTTATGTTCTTAAGAATATATGGCCTGAACTATTTTACCGCTTTGAATACGGCGTATGCTTGTTTGTCTACAACAGGATAGTTCAGTTCGGTGCCTTGCAGACCAGTGCTCATGAAGAAAATTGGTTATTCATCTCCTGATTCTACCTTTTGCGTAAGTACAGCTGCGAGAGAGTCATATGAAGCAAAGGTATACAAAATAAAATCTTTGTCGAAATCTGGACTTCTTAGAGAGGGAGCATTAGCTATGGCTGCTTTGATCTCCTTAAATGCATCCTCTTCCAAGTCTGTCCATTTGAACTGTACGCTCTGCTTTACCATTTGCTGCAAAGGTTTAACGGTCTGAGCGAAATTGGGAACAAACCTTCGAACAAAATTAATAGTGCCCATAAACGACTGCATAGATTTTTTGTTGTGGGGCATGGGAATTTTGTTGATAACTTGCACTCTCTTGATCTATCAAAATTCCCTTTTTTGAAATGATGTGATCCAAAAGCTTGCCCTCAAGAACTGCGAAAACACTTTTCTTGGGGTTTAAAGAGATACCATACTTCCTGCAGCGATTAAAGATATGCTTTAAATGGAAAACATGGTCTTCTCTCTTCTTTGAGAACACTGTCACATCATCAAGATAGACTACGACACAATGACCATCCAATCCTCGGGAGGCAATGTCCATTGCTCGCTGGAAGGTAGCTCCTGCATTTATCAAGCCAAACAACGTTCCTCGGTATGCAAATGTTCCCCATTTAGTGCGGAAAGTAGTCTTAAGACGGTTTTCTTCTGCCACTAATACTTGGTTATAACCAGAGAAACCATCTAGAAAAGAGAAAAGTTCTGATCCTGATACCATCTATAAAATTTGTTCCATTGAAGGGACGGGATAGTTATCTTTATCAGAGGCTCTGTTCAAATTTCTAAAATTGACACATAGTCTTATTTCTCCTGACTTCTTCCTTACGGGAACTAGATTAGCAACCCATTCTGTGTGCCGAACTTTAAAAATGATCTTAGCATCTAATCATTTCTTCAACTCCTTTTGAATTAAAAGTTCGAGAGTTGGATGCATTCTTCTTAACTGCTGCTGAAATGGTTTAACGCCTGCTTTCATTGATACGACATGTTGAATGATGCGAGTATTATATGTTTTCAGATCTTTGTAAGTCCAAGCAAAAACATCCTTATATTGCCGAAAAATCTTAATGAACTTATCTCTTTCACCCGGTGAACAACATTTACCAAGATTAACATACTTTGGTTTAGCTTCTGTGCCTAGATTTACCAATTCATGCTGCATAGAGGAGCTATGAGTTTTAACATTTGTTGACTTCTTGAACTTGCTCTGCAAATCGAACAAACTTTCAAGTGATCTCACTCCTTTGGGCATGAAATTTTCTTTGACTGCGTCCTTGTTTTGCAGATCAGAATCATGCTTTTCTTCATCTATAACAGTTTCCTGAAACATGTTTTCATTTGTAAGGAAACTAATGATCTGATCGTCATCATCGAACACTCTGAGATTTGTAATATTATCTGGAACAGATGGCCTGAAAACCAATTCGATAGAACATTTATTATTAGTAGGCATTAACCTAGAAGCAGAAGTAACTAATAAATCAGTTGCAACATTCTGTAATCTAGGAACAAATTTTATATTAAAAGCTTCAAAGTGCGTAATTAAATCCCATACCTCAGACTGATAACCTTTCAAATGTGGTGAAAGACAATGAATTGTATCTTTCACCTGTCTGACAACTATTTCCGAGTCACCAAAGACTTTCAGGTATTTAATGTTCAAACCGATGGCTTTCTTTAATCCGTGAACCAAAGCTTCATATTCAGCAGTATTGTTAGTGCAATCGAACTCTAATCTACAAGACAAAAAGTGTTTTTTTTTTTCAGGATCAATCAAAACACAACCAGCTCTGGATCCTTCCTGAGTTTTGGAACCGTCAAAGTATAAAACCCAAAAAAAATTCTTTGATCTAACTAAGTTAGTATCTTTACCGTCTAAGTCTCAGTAACTAAACTAACTATGTTACAGTCAATATCATCCGTCCGAGAAAATTGAAGGAGATCGGACTGTTCATCTGATTCATGCCTAACATTTTCTGATTGATAATTACCCGGCTCGATTTCTAAGAAATAATTCCCCAAAACTGAAGATGAAAAAGTTACAGCTTCATTCTTTTCCTCTAGTTGAGTTACGTTCTGCTTCATGTGCGGTTCTCTTAACACTTTAATCTGATTCTGTCTATTCTGATATGGTCACCACAAGTGGGACCAGTCTATCGCGAAATAACCATTTAGTTTTGTAGACCAGTCTCTACTTAAAATTAAGCCATAGGCTTCAGGAATATCAACTACCATTATATCAATAAACTGACACACTCTAGGATCTGCTGACAACCTAATAAGCACATCTTTCATTTCCCCAATAACTTTAACAATAGTTCTGTCTAACTGTATGATCTGAGATGCGGATGGAATTGGCTACCCATTAATCCTTTTGCAAATTGACAGTGGCATGACATTCGAGGAAGCTCCAGAATCTACCAAACAGTTATGCACATTATGATTGAAAATTTCAAAAGTTAAAAGAAAAAGGTAATGTTTGGGATTTAGATTTTCTACCGATACTAGCTTCATTTATTTCAGGATCTTCCTGAGTACTTGCTAACGGAGTTCTAGATTGGGGTTCAAGAGTTTGTAATAGCTTCTTTCGTTGCTAAGGCAAACTACACATCAAATATGGAAATGTTTGCTTTTGCTTTCTTTATGTCTTTGATTATATCATATCCCATGTCACATTCCTTTACAACTTTTGGTTGTTTGTCTGTCTTGTTTAAAGTAATCTTGGTTGCTGAGTTGTTTCTATGTTTGGTTCTTTGGTAGGTGTTTGGTTAGCTTTGGGATAAGGTGGAATAATAGTAATGTGCCTTTTGGGTATCTCCTTGGAGACTTTAGGCTTGGGAGCAGTTGGAGTGGGATCAACAATTGGACCTTTACTGCGAGTATTGATATTCACAGCTGAGACTTGACTTTCTTCGGGGTCATCTTCAATCAACTCTGTTAAAGGCACCCAATCCCACAGCACCATAGTGGTATCTAGAGCGGGTTCTTCTTGCTCCAAGGTCTGTTCTTCTCGAGGATCTTCCTGATCCGTTATTTGTGCATCCAACATTTGGTTCATTACGAAACTCATTGAATTTATCCATTGCGGACAGCTTTTTTCAGGATGTGGTTCCTGATGGAAAGTGCAAAAATGATTCTTTCCTACCTCATTTAAATTTAAAACAACGAAGTTGTTTATAGGTGGGAGAGGCTGATCGTTTTCTTCTCTTTTCTTGTAGAAAGGTGTAAATGGCTTCCTAGATGTGCTAGTTGCCTTATCTTTCTCAAGATCTACAATTTAATTGGACAACTTTTGCATCATTTTAACCACATTTTCCATATTTGCTGATGGTTCTTCCTTATTTCTGGTTAGTAACAAGGTTTTTTTATTAGTTGTTGGTTTTGTTTCTGCATCAAGAGTATGTTTAGCAATGCTGTCTGCTTCTTCCTCCACCTTCTTGGCTTCTTCGAAGTTCTCTATCAAGGTGGTTTTCTTAGTTCTTTTGACAAACATTGCTATAGGAGGATCGAGTGCTGTTGTGTAATATTCTACTAAAGATTCTTTTGTGAGTCTAGCTGCCTCACTAAAATTATTTAATAGCGTAGTGAATCTTTGGTTAAATTCTTGAACCTTTTCCTTCTTTTCCATTCTCATGGATAATAATTCTTTCATAAGTGTAGCAACGGTTTTCTGATTTCCATACTTCTTTAAGAAACATTTCTCAAAATCTTTCCAATTTGATATCGAGCTAGCTTGTAAGCTAAAGTACTAGGAAGATACCTTGGGTTCGAAAGTGTAGGGAAATAGTCTACAGACTACATCTTCGTGTTGCACATTCAGAAGGATCAGAGCTAAATAAAATCTCTTAAGGTGATCTTCAGCAGAGATACCTTTCCCAGGGTCATACTTAGGCAAAACTTTCTCGGGATTCTTAGGCAGATTGTGAAAAGGTCCAGCCAAATTCAATGCTCCTCTTGCTCTCCATGCAGGTACGGCCATGGCTCCACGTGGAGAATGGGGTGGAGAATCGTGTGGAGTATGAGGTGGAGAATTTCTTGGAGTGTGAGGTTCTTCAAGATTTAGAGGATTTTCGAGTTCAATTTCTCCAAGAGGCTCTTTGATTTCTTCCAAGGATAAATCTACTAATTCTTCAAAGTTTTGAACAAGAACTGAATCACGTGTGTACTGCCTTTCTCTTCTAGGATCTCTTCTTCTAGGGAGAAAGGGAATTGCATTCAAACCACCAAGCTGCTTAACATAAGCACGGGTATGTCTTCTTAAGTTTGCTACTTTAGCAAAAGGTATAGCATACAACGTTTCTTGTTGTTCAAACTCATAATTGGGATCTTCTTGTCTGGGATTGCTGTTTCAAGTGGGTTTCCAGTAAGATCTTCTCTAACAGAAGAATCTCCTCTGTGAGCCATGCACTCATGGCCCTCCTTCTAGCGCCAAAAACTGTTGATGTCTCAAAAATCGTAGCATCAATCAGCAAGGGATTCTCCCCGGTAAGCAAGCCCAATTAGATTGCTCACCATTTGGTGTGGGGAATCCGTTCGGTTAACGGTTCCGGCTACCGTGTAAGATTTAAAGATTTGTATTCTTTGCACCGGTTGCGGCCCGATCCACTGTTTATGTGTTTTATTTTAAAGATGATATGCAAGTGCTCTAAACTAAAATGCAAGTAATTAAGCAGAGTTAATCTAAAACTGTATAAGCAAATCTAATCTATCCTTGCAAGGAGCAAACTGTAAATATGAGTAATAAACTGAAAGAAACATCTAAATATTGCACAGATAGCTATTTAATCATAAAGATGCATTTCCAACAGAAGATAGAAGATATCAAAGATAGCTTTGATTCAATTAACACATTCCATTACTCATTTGAGATAAACATCTTTGCATAGAAAATATGAAAATATGAGAACATTAATCACACAGAAGCAATTCATAACAACAAGCAATGATCTCATAGTAATGTATAGATGACACAGGAATAATCTAGCAAACATTTAATACATCCTTTAGG
This sequence comes from Larix kaempferi, assembly GCA_027924585.1. Lineage (NCBI taxonomy): Eukaryota > Viridiplantae > Streptophyta > Pinopsida > Pinales > Pinaceae > Larix > Larix kaempferi. The sequence continues at coordinate 16,832,134 of BSBM01000030.1, forward strand.
CAAAAACGCAGTCTCCCAACTTTCTTTAGGAAAAATTCGAATTCCTTATACATGCAGTAAATTAGTTCACGTACAAGACAGAAAATGTATTTTCACCTGCCCTGGTTCTTTCACTATCTTCTATTAATCTATATATAGCTTTACAAAATGCTCCTAGAGCTGCCAAGTGTACCCTAATCCTAAGAATCTTTAATTTGTCATTTAGTGCCTATTTCACAAAAGTGAAATAAATCCTCAAAAGTTTTACAAAAAAGGGAGACGAGAGCAAAACTCCAGCTGTCTTTAACATTTAAAATAACAGAGGCAAAAAATGCTCCAGCTTTTGATCAGAACGTAGGAAATGCCACATAAGCTCTCTGCTGGCGCCTCTATTGCTGCTGGCACCTCTGCTGTAGTTGGTGCTTCCATTTCTGCTGCTTTGCTTGCTTCAGCTATGTAATTTACCCAAGCATTGGTTTCTCTTATGATGGCATTTGTGGGAACATGGAGCACGAACTTAAGGGATACCTCATGTTTAGCTAGCTCCTCCTCAAGGTCAATTACTTCTGCTGCTGAGACTTGGAGGACTTCCTCTAGAAGATGTGCGTGAACGGCGGCTTGCCCGATGCAATGGTGCATATCTTCTCCTGTCAACACATCCATCTTCTTTATATAATCCAACTCTGCGTTTAGCCCAACCCTTAGCTCAGACAAGCGTTGGGCCTTGTTTGGAAAGTGTTCGATAGTTTGAGGCATCACCATTTGACATCTCTCCTGAGTGGTCCGGATTTTAAGATACAGATTGCTGCATTGTTTAATGGTGGTCTGAATCACGGAGTTCAACTTTACACCACAATTCTTGCAGAATTCCAGAAGGCGCATATCTGCCTTGAACTCTACCACGGACTTGAGAGCGAGGTGGGCGGGGAATCCCGACTTCTCTATTCTCCACTCAATATGTTTCCCGATGTCCTCCCTGATGCGCGCATATTTCTTTCTGAGTCTAGTAGCTTCAGAATTAATCTCCTTGACCCTGGCCACTATTGCCTTCACTTTGCAGATTTCTTCTGTGATGAGCTCCTGTGCTTCGTGGATCTTCTTTAGTGCTTCACAGGACTGCTCGTGAAAGGGACTCAAATCACCAGCCTTGTTGGCTGCGAGCTCTAACTGCTACTCCAACAATTTCTTACCATCCTGTAAATTTTCAACATTGTCTCTTAAATCTTCGGTCTGCTGAGTGGTATCGAATTTCTCTGATTCTAACTAAAGGGTCCTGGCCTCGAGGTCATTCTTTTCTCCCTCTAGGACCATCATTTGCAACGCCAAAGCTTCCTTTTCTGCTTCTAGGTGCCGAAACTTTCCCGATAACTCCCTTTGTTCTGTCACAAGAGTATCACATTTTTTAACCATCAAGTCCCTATATGCCTGCTCCTTGACCAGGGTGAGCTGCAGATGGCGGGCCTTCTTTTTACCTAGTTCCACCTCAGCCACTAGCTCGCGGACATTGTCTGCGCTTGCCTTAGCAGCAGCCACATTGGCGGATGCCATAAGCTTGAGAGCCTGTTGAGTGCCTTGCATGATGGTGGTTACTCGCTTGGTGACAACGTCTGGCTGGAAAGGTCTCTTCATCCCCGTCTCTGTTTCTCTGACAATGGATTTTCTCTTCTTATTATAAACAAACTTGTCCCATTGGAACACAGTGCTGCTCTTCGTCGGGGTGAAAGGAACAAGCGGGAGATCTCCTATGGGGAGGTTTATATCCATGTCTTGCATGTTCAGGCTTCTTGCTTCAGCATCTTCCCTAGATTTATCTTCCTCTTTGGCTCTCCTTCGAGCTTCCTCTTCATCCGCTTTTCACTGCCTTTTACCGGCTTCGGATTTCAGCTGCCTCTCAGCTGCTTCTTGCCTGGCAGCTTCCTCGAATCTAACTCTTTCCTTTTCCTCTTCTTTGATTCTTTTAGCTTCTTCTTCACGAAGCTCGTTTTCCCTGGCTTTCTGCGCTCTTACAACATCCTCCTTTTGAAACATCTCAGCTTCTTCTTTAAGCCTTTGCTCCTCATTGGACAGGCTTCGACTGCTTCTCTTTCCTTCCGTAGTTCGGCTTCTTGGGCTTCTTGGGCAGTGGTGGAGCTAGAACTGGCTCCACTCTTGAGGTGACAGAAAATTTGAAGCTCGGTCATGTTAGTGATTCCTCTCTACACCTCTTCATCTTCATCATAGTAATGAGCATAATCAAAGTGAGCATGGATCTCTCTGCAATGTTCTGCAGCCTTGCTCCGTCTGTCATTCCTTTGGAAGACTACTTCCTCGAAGTGAAAGTCTCTTAACTCCTGAACAAAATCTTTAGCTGCTGAAACCTTTGAGAACTTAGAGGCTCCAACATAGAAAGGCAAAGGGGGAAAAGAGACTTTCTTGAGTTTGTGCAAGAAACCGCCAACTCCATCTAGAAAATCCCGCCTTAGCGCTTCCTTATGGACAACGAAATCAATAGCATATTTGGGCAGGATATATGGTGGTTTGGAACCTCCATACATCCTTATATAGGTACCCTCCTCCGAGAAATAGAAATCACCATAGTTTTCCATGACCTCCATGGCATTCTCTGATAAGCAATTGGGCTCCTCATTAAACATTAGCTCATACAAAGGTATGATGAATTCTTCACAAATGAGCTTGTAGCTCCTCTTGTAATTTTGGGCCCATAGGATCTTATAGGCGGTGTACACTGGGGTGTTGGCTTGGTCCCAAATGCAACCCAACTTTGGGAAAGGAAGCTTTGCTAGAATACAATCTATGAGATAGGATGACATGTAAAATTCCGACTTCTTTAGGATCAACCCTTCTTTCACGGCGGCTATGGCGGACGAAAGACTATCCGAGAGGATGTCTACCCAATTAAAAACTGTTCCCTTGAATGCTACGTAATGAATTATGGGGACCCATTGCAGCCTATAGAAAGTTCCATCAGCCCTATCAAAAAATCTACTTAACATAAGGGCAATCATCCGGAAAGGGGCCCTCAGATTTTGGACTTCATATTCATCACTATCCTTTTTCCTTAGCTGCTTTCTTGAAATTAACAATTTTCTAGCCATTTCCAAGTTATCCATCTTGAGCTGCCCTAACCATTCGTTGTTCAGTTGCTGCTGAGGACGCGGTACCTTGTAAGCTCCTGCAATATAGGATGGATGAAACGAAGCAAAAGCCTCTCCCTTGCTATCGGATAATACTCTTGATTTAGCGTTTGCATGTTCCAGGATCCATTCGATCACTTCTGAACAAGGAAAGAGCTCTGGGCGTGTGGCAGCTTTAGATATACCGGAGCTTCTGATGTTTTGGTACAAGTATCCTTCCTCCAAGAGTGCTCCAGGGATATCTTGGTCCCTTATCATGTGGTATATATCTTCCCACTTGGCTTCGGGAGGAACGCCTGTGACAGGCTTAGTATCCTCGAATAAAGTCTCGACCCTTGCCTTTATTGATTTTGGTTCGGTCATCTTTTCCTTCCTTTTTCTACCTTTCGGCATCGTGGCTTAACCCTGTTCAACGACCATGCATGAGTAGATATAACATCAACCATAACGCGAAATATCAAACATTGGACTAGCATTATGAACATAACAACATGGCTCAAGTATATTTCAGAGATATAGCAATGGCAAGTTCTTACGATAGCAATGTGTTTCAAAATATAGACGGGAATTAAGAGTTTGTACGAAAATGAGAACACAATGCTTCCCCTTAAGATGATAAGCGAGGCTGGAAAATATGTTGCTGATCCAAGAATTGAGATAGGAAGCTCGATTTTTTTTCTTAACGAAAAGCGTGAGGGAGGCGACAGGTAAATACGGTCGGGGAACGCTAAGCATGTAGGTTTAAGGGGCTGGAACCGGGTTGGATGGGCCGACGGCTACGAGCTCCAGTGTATGGGGATGGCCAAACAATCTTAACAACTTGACTAAGGACCATGCCATTGGTTTTGGTGACGGTAATGCCGGGACAGAACTCAACGACTAACTACTGAAAGGGACGAAAAAGAAAAGTTAGATAACCACCTACCTGGTAGAGAGCAGTGGGGCCTGACGAAGGTTGACAGTGCTGCAACCTGGTTGGGCTGGAGTGACTTGACGCGGCCTTGAACGGGGTTCTCAACAAACAATCTACCAATGAAAAACTCTAAAATGCCCAAACCCTATATATAATAGCTTGACACGTGTGGGCATTTAACTCGGTGGGTGAGGTTTTTAAAACGGGGTTAAGGAGAGTACGACCAGGGTCTTTTTGGCACTTTTAGCATTAAATGTGATCGTAAAAATCATATAGAATCGGTGAGTTCGCCCGACGGTTGCGGTGAAAATTGGTGAGTTTGGAGCGACGGATTGCGGTGGAACAACCGAGTTCATCTGAAACGAGACGACAAAGTTTTGGCTAACTTTATCGGTACGAGATGACGAGGCTTGCCGCAAGGAAAACCTAGGAAAAGGAAAGGTTCAAGGCTGCCCGCGGATGTATTGGACCAGTCCAGGCGACATTGCGACCAAACTTGGTGAGTTTGTCCGACATTGCAGCGAGACCGGGCAAGTTCGCCCGATATGAAATGACTTCGCGTCTTAACAAAATCCTGCCCTCCCATTGCGGCGAAACTTGGTGAGTTCTTCTGACGTTGTGGCGAGACCGGGCGAGTTCGCCCAAAAACTGAAAATTCAAAAAACTTAACAAAAAGGGGCGGCCGTTGCGGCTCGACTCGGCGAGTCGTTCCGCTGTTTCGGATGAACTGGGTGAGTTCGTCCATTGTTTTGGCCAAAAAGACTGAGTTTTACGTAGAAGAAAATGACAAACCGAACTCAAGAACTTTCCTTTTCTGGAAAAAACTAAGTACAAAAGGCTTTCTAGGAAGTGTTTAGTTTCTAAGCAAACTTTTCTAAAAACAAGGAGGGGCCCCAAAATCACAAAAAATTTGGGGGGGGATGTTGCAGCAACAACACATTTGTAGGAGTAGGTCACTCGGTGATGGCCTCCATCTTTGCAGGATCAACCTTAAGTTTTCCTCTACCAATTACATACCCCAAATACACCAACGCCCCCCTTGCAAAGCTTGTAGGCTCAGTTTTTGAAAGATGATGTTATAGGCAAGAACTCTTTGCTCTAGGTTTGGTTTTGTCATGCTGCAACAGCTTTGTGGCGTAACAATCAACTCCAACTACATGGGACATGTGCTCTTCTCGAGAGTATGAAAACCTTTTACAATCTTTTGGGTACCTTTAGACCTACATACACATCTAATAACAAAGACATCAAATGCATCCCGAAGGTAGACACTTTTGTCCTGCCTTGTTCAAGGAAGATTAAAATACAAATTTAATAATGATAGAATAAAATATATCCAATATGTACATGTGCAATGCAGAAGATGGATAGAGTTTGAAATCTTGTTTAAAAACATCACAATGGAAGGTCGTTCTCAATTATTCGTTCATGGTCATATTTAGACATATTCTATTTTTTAGTTTTTTTTTTTTTTCCTTTTTTCGATGGAACTTGTATTAATTTTATTCAAGATGCACATACTAAATAACTTTATTGACAACATATGACATCAGGTTCATAATATTGAAAGTAAATATAATTTTCAGTCATGTGGGTTTGTTGAAAAAAAACCTTTTAATATGATGGATCCTCTCTCATATGCAAATCCTTTGTCATCGTAGTCCTCCAATAACTTCATCTTTCTTTCAGTGCATCGCATCAAATAATATTTCACTTTTTCTTTGTTGTCTAAGGGTGCAATCACAACGAAAACATCTTTTGTACATTCAAATTGATGTCAGGGTTTTTAAATGCATTAAATTGATTTGATACATAATTTGTATTCTAGGTACAATGAGGAAATGAGGGTACTATTTATATTTGTACATCTACATTCGATGCAATGAATGATCGGAATTGACAAATGCAAACTGAAAAAGAAATATAAAATTCATCCTTTTGGCGGTGGATCAAATCTCACTCTTTATCGGATAAGTCATCCGAGCCATATGGAGGAATCTTATAGTACATAAGGGGATCTAACAATGAACAATCAACACATAATTTGTACTCTATATATACATACTTTATATGAAATGAACAATCATTGTTTTTTGTTTATTACAGTACCTTCTCTGACAAGATCCGAAATTCTATTGCCATTAGATGATACTGCTATTTCTTCTGATTCTAATTCTTCCAAGCATGCAAGTGGCATTTTTCCCTTTGGATTAATCTCTGTGTGTTTCCAATGTTTTACATAGTTGTTCGTTATGTTTTCACATATTTCCGTAGATTCAACGTTTTCAATGCAAATATGACAAAAGCATGATTGCTTTCTACTGTTAGATGCAAACATGTTTTTGAAGGCTTTTGTTTGAATATAGTGTAAATATCTAGTCTCGTGTATGGTGCTAGCCTCGTATGGGATTGATCTATCAATATCTTGGATTCCAATAAGCCAACAAAACCTGCACGATATGACAAATAAAAAAGGACAATTTTTAATGTTAGTGTATATACTTTAATGTTAGACTTGCAAATAACATTTTTTTAGATTGACAATTATTCGAAATAAAAAAAATCGTGTACATACCTGCGCACATATTTTGAATGTTGGTTATAGTTACGGCTTAGATGTAATTGACACCATTTGACAACTTTTGCAACTGAATGAAATCACACGGAAGAATGGTTCATTTGCCATCTTTGAAGTGCTCTTTTTACACATGCTCCTGCACCATCATGTTCACCTTTTCCATGTCCAGTTTCAAAGAAATTCCAATGATGTCTAATGTTCGATGATTTATGAAGTTGACATAAAAGACAAAATATCGTCAAGATTTAAATTGTCCCACACATCCATTTGACCATATCCAATGTTCATTGAATTTAACTTCACGTCTTTTTAATGATTCATAGAAAATATTTTCAATACAATGCTGTACAAAATGTGTATCGTGTGTACGATCATCACTGATATAAAAATGATATTCTTTAATCACATCTCGATTGTCACACGTGCTTTCTTTGCCATCAACATTGTGCTGAGAATGTCTATATAGAACATGGACATATATCGAAACTTGGTTACAATGATAGTATTCACTTTGTATCTCCTTTTGTGCAGCAAATGTGTAGTTTTCTGCAAAATCAACCACAAACAAAATTGTTCCGAGTGGAAAAAATTCATGAGACTATTTGAATTGAAGGTCTTGCCATCGTTGTCTATGTGAATGCTTGGTGTATTTATAAATTTCATTTTCAAATTTCTTCAGAAAATCTGTCACACATATTTTATCTTCTCGCAAATCATTTAGTCTGGAAAGTGCATCACTAGAACTTGTAGCATAATTGATGTATTCATATCTTCTCCAATCAACGGTTACATTTGACAGTGACTAATCATTATCAATAGGATATTGATTGTAGAATAAAACTAGATTTCCACAACGATCACACTGTTTTCCATTGACACATTTCTTATTGTAAAATAGTTCATCGTGATCTCTCTCATGTAGAATTTGAGATATGAATTCACGTATTATGGGCGGAGGTGGTGAATTTGTCCAAAATGTTTTACCACATTCAAGAAAAGTGTCATAATATAAAGACAACAACATGTGTCATGAATAGTAATAGGTCTAACATACCATGGTTTCTGTTGCACAAATGTAGTGATTGACATACTAATTCCACGATGATCCTCCTTGAATTTATTGAACAATTGTACTTTTGTCATTTCCATTATATGTTTTGCATGGATTTCGTATCCATTTCGTGATACTCTTCGTCGTATCACGTCCCTTGAGTTTGGTGAAACTCGAGCATCTTCCAACCAATATTTATGTACAATATCTTAAACACCTTATCTCGTTCTATCTTTGTAAGGCTGTCTACAAATAATCGCCCAACAAGCAAGTTCATCATTTTCATCTATTTGCAATCTGAATTTGTTATGTTTGTATAATGTCTTTCTTGAGGTTCTTACTGTTTTTACCAGCTGTGTTGTCAAACATTTTTGTTTAGTACCAGCTGAAATAATTACTGTTTGAATTGCTTTATGTGCAGCTTTGGTATCTTTCTTCCTGGATTTTTCAAATTTTTTTATTGCATCGCTTATATTTTCTATCACATTATGTTTCAATTTCAAATCTTTCGTCGCCTCGTGAATATCCAATAATGATGTAGCACCTATTAACTTCTTGGACACTAATAAACATCTCAAATTTTGTGCTTGTCTTGCTATTGGATATTGTTGGAGAACATCATCATAAATTTGCGTAGCACGACACCGTGCAACGTATATGGCTATTTCCCCCCCATATTTGTCGCAATCAATGTTTTCCAACATTTCATCATCAATGGTGAAAGCACCTATACATTTCAGTTAAATTTAATTTAACATATATCGAAAATTACAATTCATGATAAAAAATAGATTTGCAAAACATGATATAGGCATACCGGGTCCAATTTCTTGTTCTTGAACTTGATCTTCAATATTGACTTCATCAACATTAGCATGTAAATCCCTACTTACATCTTCAACATTGGTCTCTTCAGCTTCAATTTGTTCTTCTCGTATTTAATTTTCAATACATTTCATCAACATTATGATGCAAATCTCTATTTACATCTTCAACAATTGCCTCTTATGTCTGTGTAACCCTTGCTTTTTTGGCATGATATCCGAGTCTTTCTCTTTCCCTATGAGTCTCGTCATCTTGTTTACAATCTCTTTTGCTTTGGCGGTTTTTTTATTGCCCATGATTGTTTAATCTGTAGAGGTTAAATTAAAGAATCAACACTTTGTAGTAAAAAAATAAAAATTTAAGATTAAAAAACAACTAATTTTTTTTTTGATTCTTTCAACCATTTATAAAACACATGAAGAGAAATTTCCTTTGACGCCTTTACCTAAAAAATGTTTTTAGAAAAAAATCACCTTAAAAAAATCTCTTAAGAGACTTTGAGAGAACACTATGAGAGAAATTGCCTTTGAGCCTTTAAGACAAAAATATTCTTAAATAAGTAAAAACATCCTTAAAGAAGTCCCTTATAAAAACATCTCCTTAAACAAATCTCTTACAAAAACATATCTTAAAAAAATCCCTTAAAAAAATCTCTTAAAAAAAATCTCTTAGAAAAAAAATCTTATTACCTTAAAGAAGTTTCTTGGAAAACAATCTCGTTAAAGAAGTCCCTTAAAAGAAAACTCTTTAGAAAAAAATATCATTTGAAAAAAACCTCCTTGGAAAAAATCTCCTTTGAAAAAAAACTCATTGGAAATAAATCTCTTTTGAAGAAAAACTCCTTGTAAAGAATCTCCTTTGAAAAAAACTCTTTTAAAAAGAAATCTCCTTTACAAAACCCCCTTAAAAAATATTTTCTAAAGACCTCTACGAAAAAAAAAGATGCGTAATTATGACTCGTTTAGCCTTCATTTATAAAATTTCAAATAATTTAATTTCTAAAAGCGGGCCCCCATTTTTTCCAGTCGATGGATTTGTTTTGCGTTTTATTTTTCGACCGAAAAATTGTTCTTAATTTTGACTGTTTGATAACGGAAAATTATTATTCGGTCGATTAATTATTTGGCTGAATAATTATTCAGCTGAATACCTACTGATACCTGAAAATTTCACTATTTTTCAGGATTCTCCATTTTTGGAAGGAAAAAATAATCTGTTACACTACAAATCGACTGTTGGAATTGATACCATTAGTTTCATCATTGAATCTACTTTCCGTAGGTATATATTTTGTTGTGTTTAGGTGAGATCTGATAATTTCAATTTTTTTTTTGTTAACATGTGTCCATTTTGGTTTTATTCCTTTCAAAATGCGATGAAATGAAAAATCCATAACTTGAAAAATACACAATAAAAAAAATTGAAAAAAAAGGGGCCATTCATTGGAGTGTCTACTTTAAAAGGGTATTCTTAGATTTTTTAGTTTTAGAGTAAATTGGGAAAAATGTCCTGTGAAATAAACATATTGAAATTCGACAAGCTTTCTGCATTGATCCAATTCAAAAAATTATAATAATTAGTATATAGATCCATTAGTTACGAAATTATAGTCATTCCTTAATACATTTTGTGCAGATTGTTGTAGAATATTTTGTTTTTACAAAATACAAGTTTAACAATGATTTCAGACCCGTAAAAAAACATGACTATTTATTAGTGCTTTCATTTGATAAGAACATACTGTCAAACATTTGCCAAATTGACATATCAAATCTCAACAATTGTTTTTTGAAAAAATAATGAATAGAAAGCTAACATAATTCTCTAAATGTTTTCTTTTTACTGAAAAGTGGAATTCTAAACACAAATATCATTTTTGTTCGTCCACAGTTGAAAAACATGAAAAATTCAGATTTATTTTTTCATAAGACCCCCCAAAATAGGCACCCATATTCATGGATTCACCCAAAGTTAGAATTATTGATGTTCTTAAGAGGAACAAGATTTGAATTTTTGTTAACAATGTAGTGACAACTCCCACTGATCCTAATGTCCTTGATATTCATGAAGTGAATGAGGCTAAGGCACAAAGGATCATTCTAGATGGAGTGAAAGATCATCTCATCCCACATTTGGTTGAGACGAAGATAGCTAAGGATATGTGGGACACACTTAAAAATATTTATGAGGCAAATGATAAAATTAGGAAGATGGCCCTTAAAGATAAGCCACACAGTGTGAAGATGACCAAAGATGACAATGTGGCTTCTTAACTGACTAGGGTGGCTTAGGTAAAGGATGAATTGGCAACAGTAGGTGAGGTTGTTGTTGATTCTGAGTTGGTGAGGATAGCCCTGAAAGGGTTCACCAAGGAATGTGACGTCTTTCTTAAGTGTGTGTTGGGACAAGAAAATCTTTTGGACTAGAATAGATTGTGGGATGACTTTACTCAGGAAAAGATAATGGAAGGGTCTCAAAGTAGAGTTCAGACACAAAATAGTGTTGATGAGAACATAGCCCTTGCAGCTAAAGCCAAAGGCAATAAGAAGGAAACTTCTGGGAAGGACTTGATTAAAGTCCTCTATTTTGCATGTAACTAGTATGGTCATTATGCTGTAAACCGCCCTAATAAAAAGAAAGAGAAGAAAGAACATGCTTTAGCTATAATGGACGAATTTGCAATAGAAATTGAATAGGAATTCTCGCTTGTCTCTTTTGACTCAAGCGTGGACAACATTGGTTATCAGAATGTAAGTACATGGATAATTGACAGTGGGTCAAATCATAATATGATAGTAGTATGGGGCATATTCCTCAGTATCACGGAAATAGTTCCATGTTATTATGTTGAAACCAAAGAGGACAGTGTTCATGCAGTGAGAGGAGTTGGGATAGTATGATTTCGACTCAAGTTTGGAGAGCTCTTGGAGTTGCATGGAGTTCTGTTTGTTCCAGGGTTAAAAGTAAATTTGTTTGCAGTATCAACTTTGGAAGACAATGGATATGGAGTATTTTTCAGGACTGAGCATGTGTTTCTATATTTAGTGGCAGCAAATCCGGTTAATGCTATGTTGCTTGGTGATCAGAGAGATAGATTATACATAGTGTGGGGAGAGCTTATGTATGTAGAATCTGGTGGATGGTTATTAGATTCTGAGGATGAGAGGGAGACTACAATGGCGCTATGTATTCAGTCTCTGGTTTAGGGAAAAGAGAGTGAGTCTCTTCAGAGTACTAGCAAGAGACTCAACTAGTATGAGAGGATTGAGAAAGCTTAGGATGGGAGAGCAGACTCTCCTAGGAGCTTAGATTTCAGAGTAGTCTCCAGGTACATATATTCAGGTTAGATTCCAAAGCAAGAGGGAGTTGCTGCAGGGAACAATGATCCAGGTGGAGGAGATACATGTATCAGAAGGACCTCCCTCGTTAAGAGGGAGTGTTGAAAATTAACTCGAGATGTCCTTTTCTGTGTTTTTTTTAATGTTTATCATGGGGGGGACATGAGTTATATTCCCTAGATGTACTTTTCAATATAATGTGTTTTTATATTATAGAAGTGAGTTTGTACTTTATGAACTTAAAGTGATTTTAAGTTGTGGGAGCCAAAAAAAGTGTATTTAATATGCATTTAATTATTAAAGTGAATTTATTATGTGCATTAAATGAGAGCCCTAAGATAAAGTTAATCTCATCCATTGATTATGATGGTTGAGGTAGTGAGGTTTGGTTTGGGTGACATAAAGTATAAAAGAAGTCTCAGGAAAGGGAAAAAGACATCATCTTCAATGTGTGTGATCATTGACATAGAGTGTGAGAGAGAAATTCAGTGAATAAGAGACCAATAAGAGAGAGTTTGCATTCAGGAGGAAGAAGGGAAAATTGCCAAGGAGAGAGGCAGATTGCATCAGTTAAAGGCACATAAATCGAGGTAAAGGGACCGTATTGTCAGATCCGTACAACAGCTGTACAATAGGTTTATACTCAATTTTCAGACTGTTATTGCACTATTTTCAAGGTAAATTGTTTCTGAAATTTACGGGCACAATTTCCAATACAACCAGACACTGTTTGTATAGTATTTAAATATGTTTTAGAGGCCGTATAGCAGCAGGCCGTACAACAGATTGTACAACATGCCATACAACAATGGGGGCTTGTAGTTATCTTCATTTTTGTCACAGTTTCCAGTGTATTTCTCATATTGTGATTGAAGTTAATTCTCTACTGTAACTTTTCTAAGCACTCTTAATAAATTTTTCTTTGTAGGTTTTCTTCACATTGGAGTTTTTCCCCGGGATTGAACCTACATATTATCCTCTTTCCATTCATGAAAAGCTTCTTCCAACCACACAAGAATGGAAGATGTGATAGAATATAAGTTGGAGGCTTCTTCTATTCCAGAGATGGTAGTTGATACCACATTTTCCTTCCCCTTTTTTGTAGATTATTTCAAAATCAAACACTTGCATTTTCGATACCCATTTTTGTTGCTCTTTTGATGACACTCTTTGTTCCAAAAAATAATTTTGGCTATCGTGGTCTATCTTGAATTTAAATTGATCCTCATTGATATATTGTCGCCATATTTTTACCGCATGCAAAATTGCTTCCATTTCTTTTTTATATGTAGATTTCACCATGCCGTTTCCTTGGAATTGTTTACTTTCAAAATCCAGTGGCCTCCCTTCTTGCATCAACATTGCTGGAATTCCTTGTCTTGATGCATGACATTAAACTATGAATGTTTTACTAAAGTCAAGTGTTTCTAATATTGGTGTAGAATACATAGATTCCTTTAAAAGTGAGAATTCCAAGGTAGCTTCTTCATTCCATTCAAATTATTTTTTCTTCAAGAGAGATGTGAGTGGACCTGCACTATGTGCATAATTCTTAACAAATTTACTACAATATCTATAAGACCCAAAAATCCTCTAATACTCTTGATGTTCTTAGGAATAGGCCATTTGGTGATAGCTTCAATATTTTGAGGATCCACCTTGACCCCTTCTCTTGAAACAATATGATCACAGTACTCTACTTCTTTCCCAAAAGCACATTTGGATCTCTTCACATACAATTGATTGTTCTCGAGAATTTGCAAGACTTGATCCACATGTTTGATGTTTTCTTCCCATGATTTTCTATAGATAAGTATATCATCGAAGAAAACCAAGACACATTTTCGAATATAAGGTCGAAAGTTTTTGTTCATAAGGATTTGAAATGTAGAAGGTGAATTAGTTAATCCAAAAGTCATCACCAAGAACTCATAGTACCCTTCATGTGTTGTAAAATCTATTTTGGGAATGTCTTCTTCGATTAATATGATTTGATGGTATCCTGATTTTAGATCTAATTTTTTGAAGTAAGCCATTCCATGAAGCTCATCTAATAGCTAATCAATATTTGGAATGGGGAATTTATCCTTGCTGGCGATTTTGTTTAGATCTCTGTAATTGGGGCACATTATCCAAGCATTATCTTTTCTTCTTACCATCACTACTGGTTTTGAAAAGGAACTCCTTCTTGGTTGAATAATATATGCATACAACATGTCTTGTACCATTTTCTCAATTTCTCTTTTTTGTTGATGTGGATATCTATAAGGTCTTTTATTAGGAGGATTACTTCCAAGAATGAGTTCAATTTGGTGTTCATGATCTCTAGATGGAGATAGTCCTTTAGGAATATTGGAAGACTCTGGTGCTTTTCCAAGATATATTTAAGTCATTTGGAATGTTTTCATCTTCATGCTTCACTTCCATAGAGTAAATTCTATAAATAACTCCACAACAACCCCCTTTTAGGATATTTTCCATTCTATGAGATTTGATGATTTGAGAGAGTGGATATTTTAACCCTTCGAGTTCATATTGAATTCCTTCCAATTCAAATTTCATGAATAATTCATTGTAGTTTGTAGAAATTGTACCCAAGGTTCTCAACCATTAAATCCCTAGAACATCATCTAATCCTCCAATGGGAATAACATACACGGGGCTTGATATATTATAATATCCCGTACTAATTTTTACTTCCTTCATTAGCAACCAATACTTGAAAATTTGTCATTGGATATGAAAAATAATTGAGGTGCTCTGCTAATTTTTTGTCAATGAAATTATGTGTACTGCCTGAATTGATTAGTACTGTGACCCTTTGCTTCTTAATGTCACCTTAAATATTGAGGGTTTGAGGTGATGACACACCTTCCAAGGAATGACATAATATTTTGCATTGGTCTAGATTTATGTTGTGCAAAATTTCTATTTCTTTTTATTAATCTTGTTGGTTTATAAGTTCTTCCTCACCCATTTGTGTTGATGCATCTATTTCCTCCTCCTCATTATTCTCCAAAGTAAACAATTATGTTTCTTGAAATTTATTCTCTTCTTTCATTTATTTCCTTCTGTGATATTTGAGTAGCTTTGGGTAGTGTTTCCCTATGAGGAAAACATTTGTCTTTGCTTCCTGCATATGTTCTAGTTGTAGAATTTTGTGTAGCCTTATTTTTGTCTTGAATATCGTGAGAATATTGCATAGCTTTCATAACATTTTCCAGTTGTTTTATGAAAATCTCATGTTTAATGTCTTCTTTTAATCCACCCATGTAATCTTCTAACACATGCTTGTCACTTATACTGTTTACCCTTGTGGAAAATGCTTGAAATTTTGAATTATACTGTTCCACATCACGTAAGTGATTGATTCTTGTCAGTTGACTAAACTAATATTGTTCCCAAAATTTACCATATTTAGCTTCTAGGTCTCTTCTAGATAAATTCCACGCATAATTATAAGAAGGATTATTTTTCTTAACTACCCATTGATACCAGTGATAGGTTTTTATCTCAAAATACAATGTACCTAAGGTAATACCTTGCTTATCATCAATGACATTATGCAATTCAAATAATTTCTCTATTTGGTTCACCCATGTAAACACATATGTTCCATCAAAATTTCTTAATTCAAACTTGGGAATGAAGTAGCTCCTTGGTCTGGAGTCGAACCCATGATAATGCTATGAAATATCAAATGTTTGGGACTCAAACCTCTTGTTCTCCAACCATTTTTCAATTTTCTCAGTATGTGACTGGGACAAGTCTCTCGTGTTCTCCTTCTCCTATTCTTTAATATGTCAATTATGAGGAAGGAAATTCCTCATCAAATTCAAAATTTCCTTTCTCATAACTTCAAGATCCTCTTTACAGGCCATCTTTTCAAGATCTTCTTTACTGGCCATCTCCCTAAGATCCTGTTTGCTAGCCATTTCCTTGAGATCCTCTTTTTTGTCCATATCCCTGAGATCCTCTTTACTAGCCATATTTTCTAGATCCTTTTTCAACTCATTCTCTATATAATTTATTTGGTTTACTAATTTAAAACGTGTCATTGACTTATCATTCAATTCTTTCAATTTAGTATTCAATTTGGATAGTCGGTGACTCATTTCTTCATTTTCATTGAGTCATGGTTGATATTTAAGTAGGTTTAATGGTTGTAGAATTTTTCGATACACCCTTTCCCATTTGATCCCAATTATATTTACTATACATCTTCTCTATTTACTCTTTATCACACCTTTTGATCAACCAAGACAGATAGTCCAATCAAAAGTTATGCAAGTTTCAAGTTAACATACCTTTAAAACCCTAGTTTGGAGACTATCTTGCTGGTCGACCTTCTAACTAAGTATTCCACAATTTAGGCCCCCCTAAGTTTGAAATTTATTCTTTTAGTATCTTGATATTTCTTCTTGTAAATGCCACAAGTGTGACCTAATTCTGATGTGCCAAGAAAACGCTACGGTAACTTGGCCAAAACTTGTAATTTTTGTCCTTTTTAGGAGATAAAAAGTGTATGCCCTTCCATGTGTCCAATTTTTTTGGATATGGTTTTGAAAATTGTACCAAAAATACTATGGTCATTATCCTATCATATGCAAAAATTCTCACTCAATTTGCATCTTTCAAGCTCTAGATATAACTATTTTTCTTGAAACACCTATTTAGTTTTTGGATTAGTAAAAAACCCTAACTTCCACGGGTATAACTTCGAGTCTATAATCAATAAGGACTTGAAATTAGTACAACATATAGGTTTCTATGTCCTTTGATCCCCCTCCAAGTTTCGTTATCTGAAACATCTCAGAAAAAAAAAGTCATAGAAAAAATGTTGATATGTCTCGTTTTGGAATTGTCCAAGCTTTGATACCAAATCTTATGCACCAAATTCCTCAAAAGAGCATAAAATAACCAATAAAAGGTAATCCATGCCTTAATGGAGAAAAATCCTTATACAATGTACTAAATATGCAAGACAAGATGATATGATTATACAAAATAATCTCCTTTATTATAAATAGGATGTGAAGTGGTTATTATGTAACCTAATACTAAGCCGATCTAACCATATCTAATATAATAATAATAATGAATAATTGTTAGGGCCTTAACATGTACCCTCAAATTAGAAAAATATTTTTCCCAACTCATTGGGAAGAAGGTTATAGTAGAGACTCAGGCAGGTGGATGAAGCTACCCACAATAACATGTCAAAGGTGTCGATCAAGGAAACAAGTGATGAATTGATAGGAAAGAGACTCTTCAGATGTGCCTAGGAGAGTTGAACTATTATGGGGTGCAACATAGATTGTATAGAGGAGTCATGGAAGACCAATATGTATTATGTGTTTGTGGAACAAGAATTTCAATACTAAGAGACCTTTAAGATGTGCCTTGCGGAGATGAGACAACTAGATAAAACTAGTGTGATGGTTGATGCTTTGTCCCAAGACTTTGGTAGGACAAGTGGAAAAATGGGAAGATAGGTTGGAATCATTCGGAAGGAAGGAGGCCAACTTCACAACAGTAATGTAACTGAAGTTACCCAAGTCCAAATGTAAGTACGTTGCATGCTTTCTTTGTTCACATAACAACTTTTCCATTAATTGTCTTTTGAATCCAAACTTGGAAGGCTTGGAGGAATCACAACCAACATCAATTGTGAAGTTGGAATACTTGGGAGAATCTCAAGCGCAATAGAATTCAAAGGAAACGATGCAGGATCTAGGTGCCTTGACAATAGGTTTGGGCAAGTTTGTTGAAGGTCATAGGTAAGATGTGTAAGAAGGAAGCCCAAATGAACTCAATTTTTTTGAATGTGGTCGTGAGTGGATTGAAGTTGGAATCCTTGATTGAATCTAGTGCGTTCCAAAACTTTATGAGTGAAAAAATCATTACAACACTTCACAAAGGCCTTAGACAAGCTCGAGCTCAATCAAGATGATGAACTCAATCATGAATCCAACAACAAGGGTAGTTTGTTCCTCACCTTTGAAGGTTAGGGAGTTCTTTGGAAATTTGAACTTGATGGTGGCTTCATTGGACGACTATGTACTCATCACGGGGTAGGATTTCGTCAATCTTTCCAAAGATGTTTTAGAGCACCATGACAATTTTTTGATGTTATTAGGTGAATTTGAGGCTTATGGTGTGTTGATCATATTCACTCGGAGGAAGTTGGGATGGATGCCAAGATTGTATTTCATTAGGATGGTTTAGGAAACTAGTGATCCAACTGGATTTCCTTGTTTCATCGCAATGATAGAGATAGTGTGGAGTGGTTGGAGGAAAAAATGGATGGGTGCATGATTCTAGAGAAAAAGCATGCCATAACAACATTAATTCTTGAAAATTTATCGAGGAACGAAACACTTTTTAACGGGGGAGGTTGTAAAGTACCTTGCTTGGGGCGAGTGATGAACTCAACTAACTCAATCCACGTTGGTCCTTAGCACTTCAGAAACCAGCACACCCAGGTGCGATCCATGCAAGGATTGAAACCGTGGGAACACTTGGTTGTGTGCAAGGAAATATTGAGCATGATAATGATGGACCAAGAATGTGCACAACAACAAAGCATCCGAAAGCGAGGCATGTGACAAAGGGGCTTCGGTAATTCGGTAGAGGCTTCAACAAAGGGGATTTGATAGTCAACAAGGGGATTTTATAGGGAAGGATTTGACAATTAGAAAATAGTAAGAAGACTTCCACAAGATGCCAAGGTAATCGTCAACAAAGCGTTGTTGCATAGGATATGTAACACCCATTTTTTATCATTGAATGTAATGATGTATGCAACCATGAAATGGATAGAAGCTAGATGTAATGGTGTAAGATGACCAATTGTATTATAATGATGTAAAATAAAATTAATACAAAATCGCTAACAATTTTAGATGAAGATGGACGAAGAAGAAATGAGGGGCTATGATTCCACAAGTTGGAAAAGCGAGAAAGGGGGATATAAATGGGGAGATGACCCTATGACTTATTAATCTAGGTCATTATCCCTTGCTTGAAAACCTTATATAATGATTTTATCCTAAGTTTTCCAAAGCAATGTTATGAGAGTGGATTTATTATCCTTAACCTTATTAATTATCCCATGGGGATTAAGGGGGGAAAAGTGGGCTCTTCTTGAGTGCCACATGGAAGGTTAAATCCATGCATATATAATGTGAGAATTGAAGTAGATATGGATTCATTCATTCTAACATTCATTTGGGGATTCAATTATTCATTCTAGGGATAATCCATCTAAGATTGTGCCTGAGAAAACCTACCCTATGATTGAGGTCCTTGGAGCTCTAGCATGAATACTCCTTACCTAGCTTGTGCTAGAGCACTAGAAAGGGATGGGGACAACCCAAGGGACTGTTGAGCAGAGAAGGGTATTCCATTCCTTGTCTGGTGTAGGCTGATAGGGGATTAGTGCTAGTGTGGTGGGATGGCTATATATGTCATTTCACATTAGATATTCCTAGTGGGGTTTGGAACAAAGGTAAATGTTTTTGGCACTGGATATGTGTCTAAGTTTTAGTTATTCCTTGTTTTGTTCAAGATGAGTTATGGTATGAGTAAAGTGATCAGGATATTTCACCCCTTGTGGAGTGATAACCCCAGCTCAGGAGTAGCCTCTGCCATAGAAAGAGAAAGTATGGCAGAGCACCTATAGCTAGGAGGAATCTCCTTTGTTTGTAATCAGTTTGGGACCCAATTTTGTGTGAATGGCATGATTATAATTTATGCTATATGTTTACGTAATTTCTTGTGATGAAATATCTATGTGCATGAATTTAATGGTCATGGAATATATGCAATCATGGTAGGAATGTTTGCATGTTTCAGAATGGGTAATTTAGTTATCAGTTTGCTATATATATTTACTTATGTTATTAAAATGAATGTTGGATAGAAATTCTATGGATGAAAGTTCGAATTAATCACAAGAGAAGAAAAATTCTTGTTAATGGTGGTAAATGAAGTACCCCGTCACCTCAAAAGTGTTAAAGGGGTGGTATTATATGTGACAAAGTGTTATTATATCTCAAGATTGTAGCATTGGGATTGCATGGGCCAAAATTTGCATGAACAAAGACAAATTACAGGTTGCATGGAAACTATTTGACGAAGTAACTCCAGTGTCAAATTTGGGGAAAAACTACAATGATTGGATAGTTGGTTGAATAAATGTAAATGGAAGAAAAAATGGGTAAAGAAATTCTTGGTTTAGACTTTCAAATGGTGGCTTGAACAAATCCCAAAGCTACGTGGGCCATATTTGAATTCTATAGGTAGAATTTGGGGTTGCACAAGAAGTGTTTGGCGAAATGTGTATGATGAACTTTGGTAAAAACCATGCTAAATCCTCTGTATGCCTAGTTAAGACATGTAATTAAAGGATTGCATAGTTATTTAATGGTTGTTTGAATGGTTGGGTTGAATATGGAAGGTAGCATAATTTATTTATTGAGTTTCAATTGGCTCTATGGAGTTTGGGTGAAAAATATAGTTTGCAAGAAAACTATCTAACAAAATACCCATGATAGAATTCTTGGTTTCAAAAACCCAGATTTAACCTTTTAGAACCAACATATAATCTAGTATAGACTTGATGGTAAGACTTCATAAGGGAGGAATTTAGGTCTGAAAAATTTGTGTGAAAATTTGAACCACTCATAAAATTTTTACAGTTTTGTTAATTGATAGAAATTTATTAGTTTTGTTAATTAATAGAAAAAATTCCAATATGGGGAAAATGCCGGGTGCAATTTCGTGTAGCCACTTGCTACAAAATTAAAAATATATGTATATGAAAAATTCATTTTTTTGGAAAATTTGAGGTGGCCACACATGTTCCATGTGGATAGGGGGTTATGATGTGGATCCTCCATGTGGATGAGATGTATAGGTGGTGGTGCTAGACATGGATTAGATGTGTGGGTGAAATCCACGTAGGAAAAACATAAACTTGTTTATTCTATGGATGGTTTAAATCATCCATTTATATCGGTAGATCTAAACCATTCATGCAAAGGGAGATGCTCAAAACTTAATGTGGGGATCCTTGTCATGAATGGTTGATATTTGATCGAGCAATTCAAAAATTTAAATCTCCACCATTCACGTAAATAAAAAAATGGAGTGTGGCAGACGGGTGTCCTTTATGAATGACCCACATTAAATCATGCAAGTTCCATTAGTCGATTTATGCCATTCATGCAAATGGACTTGATCGGAGTATAGCATGGGTACCTCTACTGCGAATGTTTGAGATTGAACAAGCAATTTTGATCAATATATCTAGACCATTCATGCATGAAAATATGATCGAAGCATAACATAGTGGAGGTTACCACATATGGATCGGATTGAATCAGGTCCACTAGATCATTAGATCTTGACCATTCGTGCATGGTGAGTTGCACATGTGGGGTTATCATGAATGGCCAATAACTCATCATGGAAGTTTGATCGATGAATCACAACAATTCATGCAAGAGAAGGTGCACAAGACTTAGCATAAATGGTATGGGCATGAACAATTGAGATCAAGTCTAGACCACCGTATGGGATATCTAAGTTGTTCACACAAATGAACTTGATTGATATCTCTCATGTGTAGCATTTCCGTGAATAGATAGGATTGAATTGAGCAAGTTTGATTGGTTGATCAAAGCCATTCATGAAAGGATCAAGTACACAATATTTAACACATGACGATCTGTGATGTTTTAATAGGTAGCAATGACATTGAGGGCCAAGGATGACATGGTAGGCCCTAATGATGACATGTAGGACTAAGGTGGCCACCAATTACACCACATGTAATGCAACACCAGTAGATGAAAAAATATAAAAAGAAGTTTGGAGCCAAAAATTTGTTTTGGACAAAACAAGAGCAGAATAACTCAAAATTGGCTTAAACTTTGGGTTTTGGACTATGGTTAACAGGACTACAAGATTTACATAGAGGGGCATAGGCCAATCTTGTTCCAAATTTCCAAAAATGATGAAATAATTACTTTTGAAGGCCTATATCCAGTTACTTGACTGGGGGCTCTGTTGGTGTTGAAATTGTTATGGCACAACCGTTTTCTAGAAACATAAATAACCCAAGTGGAATTTGAACAAATTCCAAAGGGTATAGAGCAAAGGTGCAAAATAAGGCAAAAATAAACTATTTGGGCATCCACTACTAATGGAGTATCAGATTAGGGATCTAAAGGTGTTTGAGTACTCATAATCATATGGGCTATCAGTTCCCAATATAAAAAATTTCCATCTCTTTCCATATTTTCTTGTACAGGTCTCTGTAGTTGGTCTTTGAGATTAAGAGAAGCTATAGGAACATTGGAAAAATGGGAAAAAGTGCTAATTTTGGGGAAATCTAACTTTTAATCCAGAGCCCATAATTAATCCCAAGTACAACCATTGGAAAGGTAATGCATGGGAGAATACAACAAATAGTTTTAATTTCTAAAATACGATTCTATTTATTTCAGAAAGTGCACAAAACAAATCCGTTGAGCTTAATTTGACAAGGAGCAGTGAAAAAAGTGTTGGAATATTCTCACCGTCTTATCTTGGTTTTGCATGCATGCATGCATTCCATGCATCCATGGAATAAACCTTATCGGGAGATGGAATAAAACTTAACTGATCATTCATCATCGGTGGCCACTAAACCTTATCGGGAGATGGTTCCAATGCAAGCTAAGCCTAAAATTGAGGTGAATTCGAATCCTATCAGAGGCTATCGGATTCATTCTATTGTAACATCTTTTGATTGCCAACTTATTTCCTGATTAATGTATCAATAACAGTTTTTCATCCATGTTTCAGTTTTATGAGTGAATTGATCAATGTTTCTTTCTAATTCTTCTCAGTAATAACATTGTGAAATTGTGAGGTTTGTTCAATCTCAGTGATCTATCCCTATGGATTTTCACATGGTATCATAGCTTGTGAGAGCTTAGGTTGAGAAACTGCTTTCAGTAGTGCACCATAAGCCTTTGGATTTCCACAACAAATGCTGGTGCCATTACATTGAATTCATTGGAGAAATCCTTTGAGGTATATCCAGGTGTGAAGGATCCAGATAAAAGTTCCTATTGTCCTAAAGAAGTGCTTAGTAGATTCAGTAACAATCCTCTAGATATTTTTCCATTGTTTTTGCAGGTTATTCCATCATCATAAGTGCATTTAGTCATCTACTATGGATCTAACTTCGATTCCCAAGCTTAATCCCTTCAATTTATTTGAATGGAAAGACCAAATAGAGATATTCATGCACAACAGAGGTCTCTACATGGTGCTAAAGGGGATTGAGGTCAAACCAAATGGTGCTACAGATAAGGCCAAGTATCCAAACAAGCTTGATGAAGCGTATGGATTGTTGTGCCTCAACATTTCCAAAGATCTAATCTTTCATCTCTCCGGTATGAAAACTCCCAAGTAGGCTTGGACAAAGCTCAAATCCTTATTTGGGAAACATGATGATTTGAGAGGACATCAATTGGAAAATTATATGATCTCTCTCGGCCCCAACAGCTTCGAATCCATCACATATTTCTTCACAAGATTCAAGAACTTGGTTGTGCAATTAAAACTATGTGGAATTGAGAAGGAAAACAAGCAACTTAGTCTTTCTATTCTTTCAAAACTGGGATCAGACTATTCTGTGTTTCTATCCACCTTCCAAACAACAAAGCTATCCATCCCAAATTGGAAAATTCCCACTCTAGATGCATTCATCCTGTCTCTCACAAAGGAGAAGGACAAATTGGTGCAGATGGGAGTAATAAAACCATCAAGAGATCAAGCTCTTGCTGCAGGAGAAGGAAATAATGCAAATGGGAAAGGAAATCACAAGGGTAAGGAGAAGAAATGACATGAGTAGAAGTCAAAGGAGTCTCCCAAACAGTCAGAGGGAATATCGAATCGAAAGAGAGGCAATCAAAACCAAAAGGAGAAGACCAAATGTCTATACTGCAACAGAGGTTTTCACCCAAAAAGTGCTTGCATGAAGAATACCATTGATATCATGGCCCAACTTCTAGAGAAAAACAACCTTCCAGTACTTGTAGGTGCAAGAAGGAAAGAAGCTGATCCTAAATAAGAGGATAAAGAGAGGTGTCATGCATCCTCCTTCATCATGGTTTCTAGAGACTGCAGACACATGTATGCATCCAAGGATCGATTCTCTAAATTCAAACCAACTGTTGGGCCTTCTATCCTAATGGGAGATGATTATGAAGTTCCTTCAAAAGGGATTGGAAGGATCAATCTGGATCATGGATACTTCGATGATGTGCTCTATGTGACTACCTTAGAAGCTAACCTCCTTTCAGTTTATCAAATGACCCATACTAGAGTTCCAAAGAAAGTTATTTTTACTCCTAGTGTGGTTGAAATTCAAGAGATCTCTTTTGGGAAGATCATTGCAGATCACCATTCCAAACTCTATGAGTTCTCTCATTTCTTGACTTACTCAGAACAAAGTGCACTTCTTACTCATGCAAATGAAGTGAGAAGACTTTGGCATGAGAGGTTTGGGCACCTCAACTACAAATATTTGCAAGAACTACACAATCATAAAATGGTTGAAGGCCTCCCAAACATCAGATTTTCTAAGGGCATTTGTTAAGGTTGCTTGATTGGTAAGCATCCGAAGCACAAGTTTGCAAAGGGAAAGGCAAAGACAACCTCATCTCCTCTCGAGTTGATTCACAGTGACATATCGGGACCTCTTCCTCACCTATCTTTGAATAGTGCTAGATACATATTAACATTCATAGATGATTATTCAAGATTCAGTTGGGTATATTTTCTAAAGTTGAAATCAGAAGTCTTTGAATATTTCAAATTTTTAAAGCTTCTGTAGAAAAATTCACTGACAAGAACATCAAGGTCCTTCGTACTCACAATGGATGAGAGTATGTGAAGAATGAGTTTCAGTTAGTTTGTGCAGATGAAGGTATTGAAATGAAGCACAATGTTCCTTACAAACCAAACTAGAATGGTGTAGCTGAGAGAAAGAACATAACTTTGAAAGAGATGCCTACATGCATGTTTGATTCTAAAGCATTGGCTACTAGAATTTGGGCATAAGTTGTCAACTGTGCTGCATACCTCCAGAACAAAGTTCCACACAAAGGCCTAAAAGGAAAAACTCCTTTCCAAGCATGGATGGGATAAAAGCTAGATG
Source organism: Larix kaempferi (assembly GCA_027924585.1). Classification (NCBI taxonomy): domain Eukaryota; kingdom Viridiplantae; phylum Streptophyta; class Pinopsida; order Pinales; family Pinaceae; genus Larix; species Larix kaempferi. The sequence continues at coordinate 16,857,171 of BSBM01000030.1, forward strand.
TGTCTCATTTAAGAGTCTTTGGTTCCAAATCTTGGGAAAGGATTCCTTCAGAGAAGAGGAGAGCCTTAGATCCTGAAAGTAAATAGTGCATATTGGTCTGTTATGCAGAGAATGCAAAGACATATATATTGTTGGATCTGTCTACCATGCAGACCTTTCTTGAAATAAGTGTCTAGTTTGAAGAATGGCCATTGCATGATGCCCACCATGTCGAAGTAGATAGCTTACCAACTACTCCACCACAACATGTTGAACACGATAGCAAGTCATACTGTCATGAAAGTTCAGATTCTGATAAGAAAGTGAAGATGAGCGAATGCTAGATCCAGATCCACAAGAACCTGAATATCTAGCACTAGAAGATCCACCACCACTTCCAATATGGGCTACCAAGACCATTGAATCTACTGGTGACCTTGTTGGAGATCCACAAGATCCAAGAAGAACCATATATGAGTTTCAAAATGCAAGTTTTGCACTCTCTCATACAAATCCCTTTCTTCCTGATAGATGGTTTTTGATGGTTGGATTAAATCCAAAAACCTTCTTTGAGGCCTCCCAAGATCCAAGATGGATAACAACTATGGATGAAGAGTACCAATCTCTTCAAAAGCATGAGACTTGGGAGCTTGTTTCTCTCCCTCCTGCAAGGAATATTTTTCAATGTAAGTGGGTATACAAAACAAAGATGGGCTTAGATGGAGTAACAAGCAAGTACAATGCTCGGTTGGTTGCTAAAGGTTTCTCACAAGTTCAAGGGATTGATTATGCGAAGACCTTCACTCCTGTTGCAAATATGGACTCCATCCGTCTTGTTTTGGCTCTTGCTAAATCCAAGCATTGGGAGGTGCATCACATGGACGTAAAGAGTGATTTTCTTCATGGAGATATAGAGTAGGATATCTACATGAAGCAACCTGAAGGATACATTGATGATCCTTCATTAGTGTGCGGATTGAGGAAGTCCTTATATGGGCTCAAGCAGGCTCCCCGAGCATGATATGCTAAGATGAACTCCTTTCTACTGTCACAAGATTTTTAGAGATGCAAGTTTGATTCAATGTCTACATGAGGCATGATGGTAACTCTATTCTCCTTATTGTCCTCTATGTTGATGATTACCTGATTACATGGAGTCTCTCTTCATGCATTAGATCTATCAAAAAGACCTTGCACAATTCCTTCTCTATATCAGATTTGGGACTGCTAAAGCAGTTTCTTGGTCTTGAAGTCTCTTAGAGTGATTCAGGAATCAAGATTGCATAGTCCAAGTATGCATCATATATACTTGTCAGGTTTCATATGATAGAATGTAAACCAACATCATTTCCTTTTCTTTTAGGTATCAGTATTGAGGATGGTTCTTCTTCACCCTTGGTGGATAGTACCTTGTATCACCAACTGATCGGGATTCTTTTGTTTCTTACACATACTTGCCCTGATGTATCCTATATAGTGAGTGTTGTCTCCAGATACATGCAAGAGCCTCATGAGCTTCACTGGAAGGCATCGAAAAGGATCTTGCATTATGTGCAAGGGACGAAGACCTATGGTATTCACTATGCAACTAAGTCTCCATTGAACCTAGTTGGGTACACAGATTCAAATTGGGATGGAGACAATTCAAATCAGAAATCTACATCGGGTTTTTTCTTCATGATTGGATCTAGTCCTATCTGTTGGTCGAGAAAAAAGAAGACTTCTCTTTCTCTTTCATCAGCTGAGGCACAGTACAAAGGTGCAGTGAATGCAACCACACAATGCATCTGGTTGTAGGGAATCTTGTTAGAGTTTGGGATTCGCTCAATAATCCACCAGTCATCTACTATGACAATCAAAGTGCTATCAAGATTTCCATAGATCCAGTTCAGAGATAGACAACCAAACACATTGAGATACACATGCATTACATCCAAGTATTGGTGCATGATCGTACCATCACACTACTCTATTGTCCTTCAGAAGAACATATTGCAGATATTTTCTCCAAGGCTTTTTCAGTGAAAAATTTCACTCATCTTCGATCCCTTCTTGGGGTGAGTGCTACCTTAGTTGATTAGTATTTTTTACAGTCTATCTTGAGGGGGGTTTTGTTCCCGCTGGATTTTCCCTCTTTCCTCATTTCTTTTAGATTGTTGTATGAGGTGACCTTTGGTCTTAGTAACTAGGGCCCTAATTTTCATTTATTTACTTATATTTTTCCTCATAGTCCGGCTTAAGGGGGGGTGTTGGAATATTCTCACCATCTTATATTGGTATTTCATGCTTTCCATGCATGCATGCATTCCATGCAGCACTCCATGCATCCATGCATTTGCAACAAAGTCTCCTAGCACCTAGTCCTTAGTTTAGGCCTCCTAGAGATTCATTTTGGTCATCACTAGCCCTCTTATCCACTCAGAGCACCTTGTTTACATCACTTAAGTTTAAATGTGCCCTCTTGCATGATTTTAGGGATCTACACAGTCAGTTCCTAGATTTGGGGTGCCTTGTTCACTTGATTTCTCAGCTAACTGACTGGTACACCTAGTTTGACTACTACTGAGCCTAGGAGCGCCCTTTTTTACCAATGTCAGTTAGATATGTGCCCCCTTGGAGTCTCCTTCCCTATTTTGGTGCCACATGACTCAGTCATGCTTAGTTCTATCTCAGTTAACTGATCATTCATCATCAGTGGCCACTAAACCTTATCGGGAGATGGTTCCGATGCAAACTAAGCCCAAAATTGAGGTGAATTCAAATCCTATCAGAGGCTATCAAGTTCATTCTATTGTAACATCTTTTGATTGCCAGCTTATTTGTCAGTTAATGTATCAACAATAGTTTTTCATATGTGGTTCAGTTTTATGAGTGAATTGATCAATGTTTCTTTCTAATTCTACTCAGTAATAACATTGTGAAATTGTGAGGTTTGTTCAAGCTCAATGATCTATCCCCGTGGATTTTCACAAAAAGTGGGTGAATTTGCAATTTTTGTATGGATGTAACTTTCAATTTTAATATTAGATTGGAGTATGGATATGATTTAATTTCCCCTCATTAATGTTTAGAGGAAGGAGTTCCTAGCCCAACCAATCCCTTGGGTTGAGGAGGAAATTTCATGCACTTGAGGTTAATTATGAAGTTAAGGCATTAATTAGTTAGGAAGTTTAATTTTATTTTTATCCTAAGTTTGAAATGCACTTGGTAGAAATAATTTTCATTAATATATATTTATTTCAATAAAATAAAATGGATAAGTATGAACAAGGGCGCATTAGAGAATAATGGTTGACCAAGTGATGACTTGCAAAGGAAGAAAAGATAAAGCAGTCAAAGCAAGGAAGGTAGGAAAAAGGGAAGAAAAGCTGGCACAAGGTAGGAAAGAAACAAAGCTCAGGAAAAGCAGAAAAGCAGGACAAAAACATGACAAAGCAGAAAAGCAAGACAAAGAAGAAAAGTAGGACAAAGGCAGCAAAATAGTATAAAGCAGAAAAGCAAGAAAAAGCAGGACAAAGCAAAAAAGCAAGATAAGGCGGAAAAGCAGGAAAAAAGAAGGACAAAGCAGAAAAGCAGGATAAGGTTGAAAAGCAGGAAAAAGTAGAATATAAAATCAAAATCAAGATAAAGCAAAAGCAAAGAAAAATCAAAAGCAGAAAGCAAGGCAAAAGCAAAAGCAGAAATCAAAGCAAAGCAGAAAGCAAGGCAAAAGCTAAAGCAGAAAGCAAAGCAAAGTAGAAAGCAAGGAAAAAGATAAAGCAAGGAAAAAGCTAATGCAGAAAGTAAAGAAACGTTATCCACTCCATGAGTCTGCCTTATCCTATCTTACTTGCTCAACAAGTCACCTCAATCTATAAAAGAAGGATTACAACTCCATTTCACATCTTTTGATCATTTGTGATTTGAATTGAGTGCAATTTTGCCTCATTCACTTGGGCGATGTTCCCTTAGTCCTAGATGGGAGATATGCCCCATGATTCTATTGAAAGGATGATGACATATGGTCTTCATCACTGAGCAAAATTTCAGATCTGAACCATCTATTTCATGTGTAGATCACTCCTCTAGAATTGTTGCAGAGATCCAAGCCGGTTTGATGTAGTTTTAATGAGTTTCACTGAGAGAGAGAGAGAGATCAATTGGAGAGATTGCAAGAAGCTTTAGAAGATCAATGCAACTACCATGAGAATTCAGCAGATCAATATCATCATACATATCATATTTAGTGTCAACATATCCTCTACTTATTCTTCTGTAACACTCTTCTTCCATTCCTTGTAATGACTCACAATTAATGACTCTTTGTGAAGATATAGCCATGAGACTTCTGTTTATTGCTTAATAATATAAGTGATTATTTTTTACTGCTGTTAATGTCATGTCTGAGTTACATTAAATATCTTAAGAATATTCCGAGAGCCTAAGTTGGAGGCTGTTTGAGTCCATAATTCTCAAGACTAGCTCTTTGTGCAATTTTAATTGACTAGTTTTCCAAGAATTGTAATATACCGAGTTATATGAAACCATTTTCCTTTCTGAAAGTAATTTTAGGTTTTCAATGTCCTTTATAATCCATCCCAAGTAAAAAATCAGACATTCATGATCTTCTTTGGCTGCTTTCATTCAGACTTATCAAGACTAGCTCATTGTGCCTTTCTATTTGACTAGTTTTTCAGTATGTTCAATTAAAATTCCTCTGAATGCTCAATTTCGGTTTTATCAATCATATGAGATTCTTAATACATTTACGAATGCATTACAAGCCTCTTCCTGAGAATTTGTATCCCTCTCATCCTGTTTGGGAGATCTTGGAAACAAACTAGTTGAGCAGTCCATACTAGCTCTCTTTCTCCCCTTGACTCCAAACACTGCCAGAACCTCCCCAAAACTCTGTGAAATTTGTCCAGTAGTATATTAGGGGGTTATGACCTATTATCCACCTCTGGTTGATTTCAAGTGTAAGTGAAAGAGTTTATTAGACATATGCTGGTGTGCCCAGACAACCTTGGAGTAGACTTCATCCTGGCTGATGTTTGAAACATAAATGGCCCTAGTACATTGTGCTTAGAACTTCATAAGTTGTCCTTGATTTTGTTGTCCTTGCTGCTTCACACTCCCCAGTACATTTTTCATATCCAAAAGTGTCCATCAATCAATCTCTGGATGGGTCAATCATTGACCAAGACTAGTTTCATCTTAACTAGTTTTGAAGACTAGTTTCTGTTATGCAATTTTCTGATTTCGAAGTTTGAGATTGAGATAATATCATCTGATATCAAATCAGGGATATTACATATGATCATTGGAAATCTATTCCAAAGGAAAATATAATGGAAGGTTCTGACTTTTTAAATTTATTTTGGGTTATTTCAAAATGTGAGTAGAACAAAGCCTTGGAGCTAAAATTGGATAAGGTAGTGTTCAATGTGGGTGACTTCCAAAGTAACCTAAACTTTTGGAAATAATTTCTATGATGGTATAGGAGTGTATTAGAGGTGACATTGGCTAATAATAATGGGATGAACATTTTTATGATGCTCCCACAAGGAAGTAAATGCATAGTTGGGAAAGAAAGCAAGGTAAATGGTTGGTTAACGAAAAAGGTGCAATATTTAACCAAGTATGATTGAGTGTTTGGTAATATGGAATATTTTTGATCGTGAGTATTAATAAATTCTAATTAAGAAGGAAGAAAATATTCCAACAAAGGATGTTGGTGTCTTGAATGAGAATTCATTCTAGGCATTGATTGTGATAGGTATGTTCAATCGACTGAATTACAAGGTAGAGCCATGGGCAATCTTGCTTATCAGAGTGGATATAATATGCTATGGTAGAATACTTAGAAAATGTATTGAAGATTTCAAAAGGTCAAGAATATAAGTGGGATTCATGACTATTGCAATTGATTGTGGTGTACAACCAAGGAACGATGAAAGCTAATAAGAACATGGAATAAATCGGCATGTAAAGAACATGGCAAATACCAACAATTAAGGAGAAATGCATCTCATACAAGAGATGGAATCATCCATGGGGACAAGTGAATGCATTCGCAATGGAGTTGCAATATTTGGACCAACAACTTATGTGAAAATAGGGGAAATATGTGACAAACTTCCACTCATATAAAATATGCTAATTGGTGAATAAGGAATTCCAGCGTGTGGATCTATTGTTTGGTTCAAAAATGTGTTGAAGAGTTCCCTGGAAATGAAAACTAAGTTCCATCCTTGAATGAATCCCAGATACAACTAAAGATAAGAAATGAAATGGAATTTGAAAAGAATCCAAATGAATATAGAATGGAATCTTTGCAAAGCCATGAAGTTCTAGGAAGAACATTTAAATATAATGTTGGGGGAAATATTGGCCCAGGAAAATAAATAGTAAGGGAAGATGGTAATATTGCTATGGATTGGAAAGAGAGAATGGTTAAGTTGGATTTGGTTGGAATTTATCAAGGAAAAGAGAGCAGGATGCACAAGAAGCTCAAAATCGAGGAAACAGTTGTTGCATATTCAAAAGGGGGTGATGACAATTCAAGGCAACAAAAGACACTGCTACAATGTTAAATGAATCTACATAAGGCTATGGGTACTATTGTAGCAAAAAATGGTTAAGATGGCCAGTAAAGTAGCAAAGAATGAATGAGATTAGATCTCTAAATTGCATATGCATTAGTAGGCACACTAAAAGAGGGTGCATAGTGCATGTGTGTGTGTGATATTGCACATTCGTTAAAGTAGTATTGTCTTACATATGCAGTGAGGCACTGATGATAATTAATGTGGTGTTCATTAATATGTTGTGTAAATCACATGGTTATGCACACATGTATGTTTCTGTGTATGTTGAACTCATTTTCTGAATGCATATTGTGCCATATTCATTGCATAATTTGTTAATAGTTGAAATGACAATTATTGGTAATGCATAATTATGAGATCATTTCATGGGTTGGTGTGATTACAAAGAAATAAATGCATGAAAAAATAGTCACATTGGATGGACTAAGAAAATGCTTTGTTGAGAGAACAATTGTATAATAAAAAATGCCTTAGATATGGTAGTCAAAGTGAGCCACAATGAAGGCATGGACTATTGTTTACACCACTGAAATACAAGTATTATGTGATGAACTCATGCTATTATCAATGATTTAATTGATATCAAAATGATTTCCGAGATTGGTTGATAAATAGAAGTATGATTCCTACTATATGTATGTTTATGCTTATAACATAAGTATATGGTGAATGTACCTGGTATGAACCAATGATGGCTATTGTAAGTTGACATTCCAATGAAGAAGGCCATTGAAAGGACATGATAACCCTATAAGGTGTGCTCTTCTTGTGCAAGAAAACTTGGGTGAATGATGGATCACCTGAGGGACTTCCTTTTAGATAAGCGAATGCCTAATCCATGAGGGTGAGTGATTGTAGAGAAGATGCAACTTGAATGAATCTACTATGAGAGATTCATGAGGTCCTTGGAGTCCTAACACAGATACCCCTTGGTCGGCTTGTGTTGGAGCATTAGAAGGGAAATGGGATAGCCCAAGGGGCTACATACATATAAGGGATCACATTCCTTGTGTTGTGTAGGCTGATGGGGGAGGAGTCCTGTGGATTGGGACAACTGTAGAGGGTGTGTAAAGAGGAGTAATGAGCTAAATTATTTCCCATGGAAACCTTGTGAAATAAAAGAAATATACATGTATATAAGTATTGGATAGAGAATGTTCTGTACTTATTTGATAATGGGTAGGTAAGCTCTAGGAGAAGACAAAGGAACAACAAGCACATAGAGAGATAATGGGTAGGTGTTCTCAAGTTTGTTGTTTGTTGTATTTTGGGTAATAGGCCTTGTGTCAGATCCCCCTTTGTAATAAAGTTAATGGTCATTTACTAGACCTCACTCATTGTACCTCATTTATCTTCAATAACATATAAGACTTGTAGGTAATTGAATTTGGGGACCCACTGTAAATGTGTTGTTCTATGCTTGTTCTGTTTGTGTTACAATGTTGTATTGGCTAAGTATAAATGGGTAAAGATAAAAAACACACACACATAATAAGTAGTCATCCAAGGGTTGGGAATTTTTTTTGGGCATAATAGGTCTAGACGATGGGTAGCTCAAGGCATAAAGTATGGTCCTACCTTTAGTGAAGAGAAGTAGTATACCGAAGAGTAACCGCGGGAGGAAATTCAGGTAGTGCCACTTCTGCAAGAGTCGGGCATGACAACTGTGTGAAGTGTTGGAGTTGTGACACCTTACCTACCATGCTTATTGTAATAAGACCAAGGTTTAGAGACACCTTATGTTACATTCTCTAATATATTGAAAAGCATTAACTTTAGATCTCTTTCGCATAAATGTTCCCAAATATAAAATGATAAAATCAAAAGTTTCTCTTTAGGTTTTCTTGTAGAAGTCATCCTCATTAGGAGGAATTTATTGGCCCATACTATACAAGGCATGGAAAACCGAAATTATGTTTCATGAGTAACCTCATGGGAGAGGGATACAATATTTTCCTACAAAAAAGTTGTGTATCAAATCCCACTATGAAATGAGATCGCATGAAGTGTCACGAATTTATAGCCACCTTTTATAGGAAAATTACTCAAATCATATGCCCTCGAAATACTACAAATATATGATCTAGTTTTGTAGTTCATTATATAGTTAATCTATGCACAAACTAGAGAGTTGATTCTGGATTCATATGATAGTAGTGATCCGGTCAACTCGTCTATAGAGAGAGTACTCAGATCCTTTGCTTCTTCAATTGCTGCAACTTTCAGATCAAATTTGTGGGATCTCAGAACCCTTTCAACCACCCTTTGATATTCGATCTTTTCACCATGGGTATTCAGCTGATTAACAATCCCCATGACCCGGGTCATAAAATAATCTACTGAGTCTGATTCTTTCATCTCCAGATCTTCAAAATATCTTCTTAGGTTTTGGAGTTTAGCTGTTTGTACCTTACCAGCACCCCGATAACTGGTCGCCAATGTTTCCCATGCTGCTTTGGCATGTAATGAAGCTGATATCTTTTGAAATACGTTGTTATCCAAAGCGTTCATTATGTGATGTAGTGCCTTTTCATTGTTCTTCCTGTGAATTTGCAGGATATCCTTTTTTTCGTTTGATAGGGATTGATAAGCTGCATCATCTGCTGGTTCGGAATAGCCATTCACGACATATTCCCACACATCTTCTGATCTGAGATAAACTGCCATCCTCGTGGCCCATGCATCATAGTCCTTTTTCCCTGTAAGAGGAGAAATCTGAGACTGATTGTTGCTCTAGAAGCCATAGTGTAATATCCCGAATTTTGAATGACCAGATTGATGTTATATATTGGGCTTAAGCCCCAACACATATGATTGGTTTTATTATACTGGGCGTAAGCCCCAATGCACATGATTCATTTTTTTTATAGATATACATATTTAGGGCATGGACCCTGACTGATGCAGGTTATTGTTATATACTGGGCGGAAAGCCCCAATGTATTGATTTATGTTTTATTATGAGATTGGGTACAAACCATGATATACTGAGATGATCTTTTGTTACATACCGTGCAGAGTTATGATATACATGATTGACTTGTATGATGCGTTGAGCATGGACTCTAGAACACATGGATGACCTATGTACTGGGCATAAGCCCCAATGTACATAAAGTATTTTATTATGTACTGGGCGTAAGCCCCGATGTACATAGAGTGTTTGGCATGAGCCCTGGACCACTCCAACCTTGATAATAAATACCGGATCTGAGGCCATTTGTATATTCTAGATGTGCCTCACAAACACATTCTAGTACCAGTGTTGAGCGAAACGCTCTGGAATTGCACTAGCGTAACACCCATGAGAGAGTGTTGAGCCAAAGCTGTGAAGAGCACTCGGGGTTACATGATCTTGAAAGTGTTGATTCAAGAAGACTCTGAATAACACTACTATTCATCACAAATATTTAATTGGTTTAATGAATCATTTCTATCTTTCATCAAAGAAATGCGGGAACTACCATGTTAAACGAGGGAATCCAATAGGCAAGAGGGACCTAGAGGCACCTAACCAAGCCAACTATCCAATCTTACCAAAAGACCATGTCTAAAGAGTTGGACCTTGTATTTAAATATTTATCAAAGAGTTATTATGATATTTACCTAATTAAATCAAAGAGTTATTATGATATTTACTAATTAAATCAAAGAGTTATTATGATATTTGACTATTAAATAATCAGATTGGTTATCTATAAAAGAAAGCTCATTTACATAAATAGTATGCATAAAAGTTATGCATAGGATATTTCTTATATCAATATTATACTTAAAGAAAAGATTATGATCTAACTTAAAGATACATCTAGTTGTAACAAAATAAAATTCCTAGATAAACTAAGAATGAGTAATTAGTAAAATATCTTTTATAAATATTATAATTCAATTTAAATTAAAAACTGAAATATTATTATTTTAAACTCAACAGCTATATTCCAAACAAATTCACCTATATAAAGAAGTACAATTCCCAAGAGAGGGATGATCTTTTCTTCTATCATTCTCTTATGGTAAGAGAAGAGAATTTTCCTACAGAACTAAAGAAGCTTACTCTTTTCCCAATATCTGATCAGCAGCCTATTCTAGGTCCTCTACTTTTCCTATTGTATGTTGGAACCAACTCGAGGGGATCCAGTTAGAACCAGGAACGGTCTAAGGGTCATGGTAGTCCCAAGGTTATTCAGTTAAAATCACTCTACAGGTCAGCCATAACAATACATAATTATTTCCATTAACTAGTGGTCGAGTGTGCAGGTTCTTCAAAGGAAAGACAAGCTACAGGAATTAGGTATGAAAACTACATTTTATTACAGCTAATTAAATTAGGATTTCAATTTTAAAAGTATTGTGCATCACTTTTATTTTCTGTCATTATATTTTATTTATGTCTTTTTTTTGGAGCAAGGGCCATATGGCATGGGCTTTCCAGGGTAATTAAACCTCTATCTTAATTTATCTACCACCATTTAACAATCCCGTCCACACTTTCAAACGTAAAGGAATCTAGCAGGTCTAGCATCGCTAGCCTGTGCTAGATATCCGCTTAGGCAAGAACCCTTACAATATTAATTTCCAAATAGACTCCCTTCAAAAATTTCAATGTACATTGCATAGAATCGTATTGGTTCAATTAATCTTCCCATACTATATTTCTTTTCTATTCTTAGCATTCACGGCTTGCTGCGTTTAATATCAAATAAATATAAACTTTATATCTAAAAATTTCAGTGATTATATGCTTCCAGAACAAACTACAAATCCCCACGACTTTGTGGAAAAATTACTTTAGTAAAATCTCAGGTTACAGAACAACCTAAATTTTGAATCGAAAACTGAGATCCAATCCAGTAGCAATCCTTATCTAGGGCTTACGTTATCTTCCAGAATAGAGAACCAAGACGATACCGCCAAAACGAATTAAAACACAGACTACATTAAATCTAAACAAGAAAATAAATGAAAGGAACCAAGCCAGGGTTTGCACATTTATATTACTTCATACAAATCGTTTTCCCATCACTAAAAGGATCGTTTTCCACAACATTTAACTTAGAAAACTTGAATCAAAGGAATTCTAGAGGCATCACGATTTGCAGAGATTTAATTCTACAAATCCAGTCAAAGCCATTTCAATGGCAAAACACATGCAATGACAGAGCTCAAAACTCTCAACATCATTTATTTAAAACTTTCAAAAACTTCCAAACTTGCTAAAGGAAATCGCAGAGCCATCCATGGCTTCGAGTAATCAAAACGAAATTTCAACTAAAAATCAAGAATACCTTCCTCTTTAATTCTACCTGGAAGAGTCACGATTTCTCAACTTTAGCTAATTAAATTTCTAAGAATACAAACCAGAGGTCAGAGATTTAAACAAGAAGAACTTTAAAACACCATTAACATTTCTTTTTAAATAGAAAGTCATGCTAAATGCAAAGATACGATTAAATTCCAAATAACCAACATATCTTCTTAAAACCCCAACGCTGGGAGTATTTTTCCCGTAGGCATTAAAGAATATCCAAGTACACTTTCAACCCATAGAAAAATGGATAAACGTAACTTACAGTATTAACAAAACGAAATCCATTAAGGGTTTAACCCTTCATTTGAACCCATCACTTTATCAAACTTAAAAAATTACAGACATTGACCCAGCAGGTCCATAATCTAGGAAAAGCACAAATCAATTTCCATAGTCACCTTCACTTATTGCTAACCAGACTAGACACGACCAAAGAAACTTCAAATTAGAAACTGAGAGCTCGAAGGGCACATCTTAGTTACAAATTAAGAACTCAAAACTACAGAACCTGCAACCATTGTTGCGACAGGGATAAACGAGCATTGAGGAGACCTGGGCTTACCAGGTTTACGCTGAAACCCAAACATTCTCTATCAATTTTAAAACCCAATGTAGGGAACACCCATACCTGCGAACTCTGTCAATAAAGTCACAAGAGCCATGAGTTAAACAAGGAAAATGTCATCTACATAAAGCATATTGAAAGAACCATTGAATTTAGGGAGAGGCTCACCTTTTACTTTGACCATAGTATCCTCCATCACCACGCAGAGTAGCAGTGACTACGCTGACCATGAGTGTAGCTCAGGTCAGAGTGTAGAGCTCCATGAAACCAGAACGCAACATGAAGTTGCCATCCAATCCCAAAACCACAAAATGACAACGTTGGTCATTAAGGCCAGAAGCATAAACCCTCATCCCAGCTGGCAAGAAACCACGTGAAGGTCGCATGGGTAGCATTCAATGCTACAACAAACCCCACTAGCACTTCAATACATTACCCAAACTCTATAGTTAGGGTCACGTTTTGTTCAAACCCCCATTTGTTTATTACATGGCTTTATTTCAAGGTTATCCCTTGGTCCATTTCATTCATAGGGTTAGGATCTTGCTTGGTGGTAGAACTTAGGTAGTTAGGGAAGAGTCCTTTTGTTTATATATACCTGCAAGACAAGTTCCAAGTAGTGCTTTAACAAAATTGCTAAGTAAGCCCAGGGTAGTTCAATACTCATCCCTTACCTCTTGGCAGCTCCGTCGGTAACATAACTACCAACTCAAAAACCTCAAAAGTATTCATACTCTCTTCATGAAGTCCACCAGGCCTGAATTAATAAAATAAACGATTTCAACACTTTAATAAATTCAAGCATACATTTAAACTGTAAGAACGCAGCAGTTAAAGAAAAACATTAAAGTTTTATACAAGTATTAAATTGGTCAATCAGACCATAGAAGTAAGTCCTTTGAGATTCACACTATAACATTTCATTGCTTCCACAGAAAACATAAGATAGAAGACAACCACATCCAATTAACTTAAACAAGGGAATCATAAACCACCTTTCATAAACCATGTTCTCTCATTTCTTTGACGAGATTGATATTACTTCCCAGTACTGAAGTTAATTTGTTAAATATTACTTGAAAGACGATGTTAGCAGTAAGTGAATTTTTTAAAATTTTTACGTTTTTAGGGACATTACACATAGACGCTGCAGAGTCTTTCACTGGACTTATTTTTTTAAAGAAAAATATCCTTCCTTTTTTTTAATGACTCCTCTTCACTTCCTTGAAAATAAAAAAGACTTTTGTAAAAAAAAAATATCTTCTACTCTTGTAAAACTCCACCTTTTTTTTTACCCTAAAAAAATTCTTAATTGAAGTGAATAATTTCAGTAAAAAAACCACTTAACTCATGAAAACAATTTTTTCTCGTGGAATTGTTTTCGCGGGCCTAATGAAGGTTGGAGCGAGAAAACATGGAATTTTCGCGCTTTGGGCTATAGTGAGGTCGCGAGAATTTTTCTTGTGAAATTTTCGCGCTTTGACCTATAGTGAGGCCATGAAAATTTGCAATTTTTTTTATTTTGAAAGTTTGCCAAAAATTATCGTGCCTCCATGCAGAGGAGGGGCGCGAAAATTTTTGCAAAAAAAAAAACACATTTTTTTTGCAAATTACTTTAGAGCTACGACTTCTCTTGCTCCGATCAATCGATCTTCTTCCAACGCTCTGATACCAAATTGAAGGTTGGAGGCAGAAATAAACACAAAGATTATGTAGAATGAGCTACGACTCTTCAATCTTTATTGATAAACGGAAGATCAACTAATACATTACAAACCAAATATGAATGTGTATTTAAACACTTATGGAAACCCTAAAAATTCTAACCTAGATTTTGCATGCATGCAAAGCATGCTGTTGCATGTTTTATTAACTGAACTTCTAAATGCGAACTAAAGCAAAAGCAAAAGCTAACATAAGTAATTACTATTTCTAACATCACCTGTTACCCTCGTGTTCCGAGCTTATGCAAAGCGGCTGGCTGGCCTTAGCCATCGCTAGCACCCATCCCCTCTTTTAAGTTACTGTTTAGCGTAATGTTTAGAAGAGATCTCGATCATATCGACATCTATGCAAGTTAGGTCCCATTTGATTTAATGACAAGGAGAGGTCTTATGTTAGATCATGATGGCGCATCCAGTAACTCCTGATAATTTTGGAGGAGCACCAGTTCATAGCATAAAGTTCTGATAGGAAACCTCCTGTATCATGATCATCCTAGCCGCCTAACACTTCCCTTTCTGACTGACAAACAATCTTGGCATCGATCCACGGTTGCTAGCCACGTCACTGCCTCTCAAGACCGAAGGATTAGTTCTGGAACGATGTAGTTGGACATGGCAGAAAAATCTAATATATTTACATGTTATTATATATTACAAGCTTAAACAAAGCTTATATAAGGGTAACAAATAGCCTTTTTTATGACTAAGTAACTTCAATTATAGATGAAAGTTTAGAATGTACTTAGTCCTTGAATATTATCTCTTCTTTTACCAAATAGAACATAACTCATAATTGAGTATGATTTGTGTGGATTGAAAAGAGGAATTTGTTTGTATCAATTGTATCGTTATGATAACGTAAGTAAATACGTTGCCTTGCTTCCAACCACGTTTTTTGGGATATATATTAAGGGTCATTCTTGACTATATATATATATATATATATATATATATATATATATATATATCTATATATTTTTGACAACAATTGTGGGTTATAGACCTTAAAGAAAAATGTAGTTTAAATAATTGTATCAAGATTTGAAATAAGAAATATATATAATGGTTTAATATAAATTTATATATATAAGTACATAAATTGTATTATATGCATTAATATATATAAGTACATGGGTTGGATTATGGGACTAGATGAATGTTATATATATATATATATTGGAATTTGCAATTGGAATATTTTGTACATGTGTCGAAAGTGCTTAGTATATATAATAAAAATTGAAGTTACTAATTTAGTTGTTATATATATTTATGAGATTGTAAAGTTACTGTTCCTAGTAAGGGAAGGGGTTATATTGTATACTTCTAATACATGGAATGTATTGAAATTGTTGTAATGCTTTTGGATTATACTTATACATTTAGTGCATTTGAATTATATGTGATTGGAGAAGTTTCTTTGAAAAAGAAAAGAAGTTGTGTAATAAACTCATAAATTTATTCATCCAACACGGAACCTACTGTAGAATGTGTATCTTACTTTTTATAAAGATGACTGTGTTAGTATTTCAAAGAGAAAAAGGAATTTTTGTTGTTACAATTTTTATGTACGTTGCAATGTGGTACATTACAGTGTGGGAAGTGATCATCAATTGCAGGACTTAGGAAAACCAAATTAAAAATAACATTAGGGGAACAAGACATCGTTTGGTGTTTTTTTTTTGAGGATGAAATATTTTGACTAAAAATCAAAAGAGGAGTAATCTCAAAGGCTTAAAGTCCATAATACCACTTTCAATTTGGTGATAGTTTTCAAGGGAGAGTTTTGTGTTCAACAAAGTGTTGTTGAGGTATTTCATCCCCATGGTATCGTAATGGGACATAGGGGTAAAAGCTTCCAAGTAAATTGGTTATTAACTTCCCTAATGTTTAAGAATGATGTATGCAAATATTACCATAGGTAATGCGAAATTCATCCAAATATGAGGGTGAATGTCAAGTTTTGGCGTTGGTTGCTCGAAAATATCTAATATAGCGCGACTTGTGAATGAAAGATATATCGATAGAAATTTAAAGAATGAATAAGAGGATTACCGTCCGAGAGTGAAAATGAAGGATGGTCCTCTAGAAGATAAGTAAACAGAACTGTTTTACCTATGCATTCTTTTTGTTATACGGAAGAATGATCATACATATGTATGTATATGTTTCACGTTGTCTTATGGTAATAAGAGCACAAGTGTCGATGATAAAAGACTTAAAGATTTTCCATAAACAACAAGAGTATGTTGCAAAATAAATTCTCACTTACATTTTTATTGAATTTGAAAAATCATGTTATGCATATGTTATGCTGAAAATTTTGGAAGACGTTGTAAGGGTTGTGTAAAGTGCAGGTTATGAAAGGAAGAGGAAGGATAACAACATGAAGGATGTGTAGAGGATCAAAGATGATTAAATAGAGAATAGAAAGATCTAAAAGTTGCAGTCACATGATCTTCAATCGCAAAGGTCTTCAAATATTAGATAAGTACTTTTTAAAAATTAAGTTATATAGAGTTTTGTAAGATTCCACTCTTAATTATAGAGATAAAGAAATATGTTCAAGCATATGGATGTATTCTTTGTATTGTTTAAAATGGTGATAGTCCTTTATGATTGAAGTAGTCTTAAATATAGGTTATTGTTTTGAACGTGATTGTGGAAAAATAAATGAGATCTTAATATCATTTGTGTATTTAGGAAAGAGGAATTACCTCGAGTAATTATGCATTATGTGGTTAATATTATATGGATACTTGACGTGATCTTATATTATTGGCTAGGTTGATGACGGTTCAAGGATCAAGTACTTAACAGTTAGTTGACCAAGTAATTTTCAAATGTTATAAGGTCAAGAGTCTTAAAACTTTCCATGATAAGGTTATTGGAATTGAACTAAATGTTTTGTGATATGAAATGCCTCGGTATCCTATTAGCTTGCATTTTTTTCCTTCTATAAAAATTCATAATGTTTTCCATATTTAATTATTAAAAATATACATACATGATGCTACTCATATCATCGATTGGGGTGTGATTCAGGTAGAACTCGAGGGAGAATTCCAAATTGAGCCTTTGCGTATCCTAGATAGGAAGGATATTATGTCGCGGAATTGAGCCATCACTCAAATAAAAGTGCAATGAAAGCACTTCATCCCCAGGCAGGCCACATGGGAAACGGAGGATCATACGCGAGCAACATATCCTTCCATTTCCACAATGAGCAAGATGAATCTAAATAAATAACACTGCATAAAACAAAGCTGCTGGGCTTAATTAAATAAGGAGCAGTGAAAAAAGTGGGTGAATTTGCAATTTTTGTATGGATGTAACTTTCAATTGTAAGATTGGATTGGGGTATGGCTATGATCATTGGAAATCTAGTCCAAAGGAAAATATAATGGAAGGTATTGATTTTTTAATTTTGTTTTGGGTTATTTCAAGATGTAAGAAAAACAAAGCCTTGGAGCTGAAATTGGATAAGGTAGTCTTCAATGTGGGTGACTTCCAAAGTAACCTAAACTTTTGGAAACAAGTTATAGGATGGTATAGGAGTGTAGTAAAGGTGACATTGGCTAAGAGTAATGGTATGAATTTTTTTATGATGCTCCCACAAGGAAGTAAATGCATAGTTGGGAAAACAAGGAAGGTAAATGGATGGTTAAAGAAAAATGTGCAATATTAAACCAAGTATGCCCGAGTGTTTGGTAATATGGAATATTGTCGAAAGCGAGTATTAATAAATTCTAATTAAGAAGGAAGAAAAGATTCTAACAATGGATGTTGGTGTCTTGAATGAGAATGCATTCTAGGCATTGATTGTCATGATAGGTATGTTCTATGTGAATTACAAGGTACAGCCAGGGGAAATATTGCTTCTGAGCGTGGATATCGTATGCCATGGTAGAATACCTAGAAAATGTATTGAAGATTCCAAAAGGTAGAGAATATAAGTGGGATTCATGAATATTGTAATTTATTGTGGTGTACAACCAAGCAACGATGGAACATACCAACAATTAAGGAGAAATGCATCTCATACAGAAGATGGAATCATCCATGGGGACAAGTGTACATTCCCGATGGAGTTTCAATATTTGGACCAACAACTTATGTGCAAATAGGGGAAATATGTGAAAACTTCCAATCATATAAAATATGCTAATTGGTGAATAAGACATTCTGGCATGTGGATCTATTGTTTGGCTCAAAATTGTGTTGAAGAGTTCCCTGGAAATGAAAATTGAGTTCCATCCTTGAATGAAGCCCATATACAACTAAAGATAAGAAATGAAATGGAATTTGAAAAGAATCCAATTGAAGATGGAATGGAACTCTTTGCAACGCCATGAAGTTCTAGGAAGAACATTTAAAGCTAATGTTGGGAGCAATACTGGCCCAGTTAAAGAAATAGTAAGGGAAGATCGTAATATTGATATGGATTGGAAAGAGAGACTGGCTAAGTTGGATTTGGTTGGAATTTATAAAGGAAAAGAGAGTAGAATGCACAAGAAGCTCAAAATTGAGGAAAAGGTTGTTGCATATTCAAAAGGGGGTGATGAGAACTCAAGAAAACAAAAGACACTGCTACAGTGTTAAATGAATCTACATGAGGATATGATTATTTTTGTAGCAACAAATGGTTAAGATGGCCAGTAAGGTAGAAAAGAATGAACAAGATTACATCTCTAAAATGCATATGCATTAGTAGGCACACTAAGAGAGGGTGCATAGTGCATGCGTGTGTGTGTGATATTGCATATTCGTTAAAGTAGTATTGTTTTACATATGCAGTGAGGCATTGATGATAATTAATGTGGTGTTCATTAATATGTTGTGTGAATCGCGTGGTTATGCACACATGTATGTTGAACTCATTTTGTGAATGCATATTGTGCCATATTTCATTGCATAATTTGTGAATAGTTGAAATGACTGAATTATTGGTAATGCATAATTATGAGATCATTTCATGGGTTGTTGTGATTTGAAAAGAAATGCATGAAAAAATAGTCACGTTGGATGGACTAAGAAAATGCTTTGTTGAGAGAAAAATTATATAATAAAAAAATGCCTATTGTACAATTGTACAATATTACATTGCATTGTACAATATTTTCCTACAAAAAGCTGTGTATCAAATCCCACTATGAAATGAGCTCTCATGAGGTGTCACGAATTTATAGCCACCTTTTATAGGAATTACTCAAATCATATGCCATGGACATACTACAAAGATAAGATCTAGTTGTGTAGTTCCTTCTATAGTTAATCTATGCACAAACTAGAGAGTTATGGCCTCCTCCAAGATGAGATATGCCTCCTGCATTCCTCCTACAATAACCTATAATATATACAACCAATTATAGTAGTGTAGAAGTTTCAAAGTGGAGTAAGGTGTCTTATCAAAGAAGGTATTGATCCCACTTAATTGACTGTACCATTACGGGAGTGCTAACCATGTTATATTTCAATTATTTCCTTGGCTATAGATTGTAGGTAAAAATATTGCATTTTCCAAAGACATTGTTTGTGAAGGAGAATGATGCAAGAACCAATGCTTTAGTTACCTATTTTGATGAATTAATACTTGGACATAATGATTTTATTATCAATATGGCTATTAGATGGAGAGGGCACTTAACAATATACTTTTATTATAAAGATGAATGGGGGATAGAGAGAGCATTATTAGATGCACAGAAAAGTGCCCACAACTAGAATATGGTGTTGTTATGGAAATGTTTCTCATCCTCCTCTTAGATTATGTACTGAACAGTGAAAACACATAAAGGTTACTTTGTTGTTGTGGAGAGATTAGTATGTATATATGTATAGTTTGGAAAGCCATTCTAAAATTAAAACGTTTGATATTATGTGTTAAGGAAAGGGATAAAAGTAGAATTACTTACCCCTACTTTCCTACCCACCTTTTTCCTTAACAAATTATGTTTGAATTGCTCCAAAAGTTTCAATGGATCCTCCCAAGTATCAAAGCTAGAACTATCTATAAAACTATTATTATAGCCATGTAAACTAGCTCATAAAGGAAGAGGGGAGCAATAGGTAGCTTCTTCACGTGGGAGTAATGGATTAGTGTGCATGGATACTTGGTCGATATGTCATCTTGAAAATATGGTGCAATATGTTCCCAAGGAAACCTTTAAGGGAGTTAGAGGGTACCGCTAGTTGGAGGAAAATGGTCAATAGGAAGGGAAGTTTATCAATTGATTAAACTACTACCTTTATTATCTTATTTATTTATTCATACATGCACCCTCACAAAATTTCCCGAAATGGAGGAGGGAAATTGAAGGAATCAACACATATCCATCCCTTTAGATTAGATAATGTCAAGTTCAAACAATTTTACATTACATTAATTAACATCACCATTGATGTATTTAAAGTTTAATTCTCGAAGTTAATCACCCAAAATTATTATAATTATTATTATTTGTAACATAATAAGTGGACTTGATGGGTTGCTTGAAATTAGAAACCCAAGATATGAGCCACAACTCAAGAGCGATGAGTACCTTGAAAGTATCTTGATTGAGGATCTAGAGGATGCAAAAGAAAATGATTTAATATTACTTACCTTTGCACAAAAAATACTAAAATAAATTGGAATTGAATTCAATGAATATAAACAAATAACACACCATCCACACAATGAACATAAGGTGTACTCTGGGAAAACCCAATATTAGAAAAACCAAACTAGAAGGTGAGTCCTATGCCTTGCTCTTTTATACTTAGTTTTGAAATTAAAATACAAATAAAAGGAAGTGAGTATGGAGTTTCAATGGACACTATGGCATGTATGGCTACTGTAGGATCTTCTACTTCCTGTGTTCTGCTCTAATATCCCACTCCCAAATAACTTGCTCGACTATGGAACAATAAGCAATACAATAACAATGGAATGCCTTCCTTTCCTAGGGGTGTAATATTTAATATGGAGTAAGAGCCATTTAGGTTAGGGTTTTTCGTGCCTTCAATTTCAATTAGGTTTAGGGTTTTTAACCCGCTATAATCTTCTTGAAAGTCCATTTGTGACTAGCTCCACATGTCTGAATAATGGGATTTCATGTGGCATCCACTTGATATCATGGTGGGAAACAAGATAGGTCTTAGTTGCGGCTATAAAATCAAATCCTACAAAATTCCCTAGGTAGCGTAAAAAATCAAACCCTAGCTCCACCAAGGAGAGCAAGTGAAAGAATCCCTCCAACACTATCTCCAAGGTAATACATCCTCCTCTTCTCTTCTTCTTCACAAGTCCACTCTAGGATTTTCTTCCAAAACCCTAGTCTCCAATCTCCAAGGGTAACATACTAACCCTAGAGATCCGTGTTAACTCCAAAAATACCGAGAAACTATGGTACCCAAGAGAGAGAGAGAGATAGAGAAACAAGTACAAGTGAAGACCTAGAGAGAAAGAAGACAAGTGCACTCCTCTGATAGATCACATATCTACTCAAGAGTGAGAAAATCAACATGAATGAATGACTCTAGATCCTTAATCTATTTATATGAGAGGTAAGGGAGGAAAACAACACTATGTAGGCACAAGCCCTTGCAAGCAACCTCATCAACCCTTATAGGCCATGCAAGTGAGACGTCGACTCTAGATCACAAGTGCCACGCTTCAATAATAATTGCATGCACAATACGGACTCGAAAGAGATATATCTACACAACTAAATTCTACGCTAATCCATCCCGAAACTCCATGGACTCCCTCTATCCTTCCAAGCAAAGTAATCCACTAGTTCAACTACCCCTTGCAAGAACATTGTCAAGGCCCCATGTGTCCTCGAGCAATCTACAATCCTTCGAGTAGAAATCCAAGTTTCCATATGCCATTTAGGGTTTAAATCCATTCTAGGTGATGTGAAATACTCCACATCCCCTATAGGGTGTTCTCCCACAAAGTGAATTCTCCTTGTGGCCATCATGAAGTCCATCCATTATACAAGCAAGAGATGTCAAATGTCGAAGGGAAGAGCACTAAGCTACTAGCAATCAACTCATGTCAAGCATCCACTAAGAAATCTATCTCAAGTGTGCATATCCATCCTGAACCATCTATCATGCTACAACCCATCTTAGACCGTCTTTCTCATCAATTATCATTTTCTTTATCTAGTTTTATAATGCTTTCCATAGGATTTTAGAGGGTTTCTTCGTCTAACCAACGCCATAAATCCATGGGTTACATGTGGGCCCGCACTTCTATCCCTAATGCAATGGGGACCAGCAGAGACATATTATTTGTGCATTAGTGCAATTCTTCCTATTCCTATCCTTACAACACTCCTTCAACCACCTTATTAGATGAAAACTGTGGATTCTTAATCATGCTAGACTTGCCTTTGTACATTAATAACACCAAAAGTTCATTTCACTAACTCGTCAATACATGTGTTGGATTTCCTTGTTACCAACTCAATAGTTAATCTTTGGTTCCATGATAACAACTCAAGGCACTATTTTGCAGCGTATAAATACCACATGGAAGATAACATAGGTGATCAAACATGACCACCTCTCCGTGTGATGCATCATAGCGTTCATATTTAACATCCAAGTTAGCACATTCCATTCATAGATTCTCTTTCTCCTTAACTTCCCCCTCTCTCCTTACTCCTAAAGAAATAATAATTGAAATCCTATGCATGTTCTTTGGTAGGGATACCTCTTGTGATTTTTCCTTAAACCTCTTCCATTCGATAGAGTATTCTACTAATTGTTCGACCCCTCCATTTTAATAGGGTGCACAATGTAATAGAAAGACTCCAGTCTCCAACTACATGAATCCAAACCACTCCATTTTAATAGGTTGCACAATTTAATGCCAAGACTTCAACTACATGAAGCCAAAAGACCAATTCTTACTTCCTTGAAGGGTTATACCCCACCTAGAACAATAGAATTCGAGGACAACTTTTTATGAAAGTGGAAATGACAAAAACATATTGTGAAGATAATATTTTACTTATTTATAATCAATACCAGGCCCATGGTTTTATGGGAAAAGTATATAAATAAGGATATGACATTTGACCTTTGGTCTTGTCTTCGAAGGATAGGATATGGCATTTGAACTTTGATCCACTCTTTACCCTTTCCCAAATATTTCCATTTATTAAGAAGTAAGACACCATGTTGTACGGACTTGAGAATTATGATAACATTTTTAATTTAAATGTCTTTATTATGCTATATTATAGTAATGAGCCGACGTAAAATGAAAAACGTATGACTTAAATAACTAAGACCAGACTTTGACCTAATTGTAATACTCCCGTTATGATTGCATATAAATAAAAATAAAAATCTGCCATACAAAACAAAAGCAAACAGTTCACCCGCGATTTGGATTTTGAAGTTCACGAACTGTTTGGATTTTGGAATATACTTCACCTGCGGTTTGGATTTTGAAAGGGGCTGTCAGTTACACATAAAATCAAAGCAAAAGCAAGAAAAAATGGCGTCGAATCAGGTCGAAGTGCAAGCCCAAAACCCTCAGGTCCAAGTGCAAGCCGAAAACCCTCAGCAGCTGCAACAGGCAATTCAGGCAATTGGTACTGGCAACGACAATCAATTTGTATCGGCGTCTTTGTACGTGGGGGATCTGGAGCCGAGTGTTAGCGATGGCGAGATTTATGATCTCTTCCAGCAGATTGGCCTCGTCCACTCTGTTCGCGTCTGCAGAGATGCCATCACGGACGCCTCTCTCGGATACGCGTATGTGAATTACAACAATGCTGAAAATGCTACCACGGCTTTAAGTCTCTTGAATTTTACACGCCTTCACGGAAAGCCAATTCGGATTATGTATTCACACCGTGACCCCATTCTCCGCAGGTGTGGATCAGCGAACATATTTATTAAGAATATTGACAAAGTAGTTGACGATAGGGAGCTATATGATACTTTCCGTGTGTTCGGACCCATTTACTCTTCCAAGATTGCAACAGATACTGCATCAGGGCGATCCAAAGGATATGGATTTGTGCATTTTGAGCAAGAGGAAGCAGCACAAAATGCAATAGAACACATGAATGGAATGCTAATCCGTGGCAAACAGGTTTATGTTGGTCCATTCAAGAAAAAGCAAGAGCGCGGGCAAACAAATGCAAATGAAAATGACAATTTTAGGAATGTGTTTGTGAAGAACTTATCAGAATCTCTGACTGATGAGGATTTGAGAAATTATTTTGGCGTGTATGGAACAATTACAAGTGTGATAGTGATGAGGGATGCAGAGGGAAAATCAAAGGGTTTTGGATTTGTCAATTTTGAGAATGCAGAAGATGCAGCAAATTGCGTTCAGAATTTAAATGGCAAGAAAATTGGTGGGAAGGAATGCTATGTTGAAAAGGCACGGAACAAGTCTGAATCGAGGGGGCGATGTGGAAGAAATCTTTATGTGAAGAATTTGGATGATAGCATTGATGACGAGAAGTTGAGAGAAATGTTCTCTGGTTTTGGTACAATCACTTCATGCAAAGTAATGCGGGATTCTCATGGACACAGCAAAGGCTTTGGATTTGTTGCCTTCGCATCTCCTGATGAAGCATCCCGAGCTC
The DNA here is from genome assembly GCA_027924585.1 of Larix kaempferi. Taxonomy (NCBI): domain Eukaryota; kingdom Viridiplantae; phylum Streptophyta; class Pinopsida; order Pinales; family Pinaceae; genus Larix; species Larix kaempferi. The sequence continues at coordinate 16,881,941 of BSBM01000030.1, forward strand.
TGGCAGAAATGAAAGGGAAAATGGTTTTGAGCAAGTCTCTGTATGTTTCTCTGGCTCAGCGCAAAGATGAGAGAAGGGCATGGCTACAGGCTCATTTCTCCCACTTGGAAAATGTAAATGCAGATGGCATGGCACCACCTGTTCCTGGACTAAACCAGCAGGTAATTTATGGCCGGGGACCAGTTGTTCCTGCCCGTGCTCCTGGACTAAACCATGGCCAAGGACCAGCTGCTCCTGGACAAAATCACCAGCAGGTAATTAATGGCCAAAGACCACCTGTTCCTGCCCGTGCTCCTGCACTAAACGAGCAGATAATTTATAGCCAAGGACCAGTTGCTCTTGCTCGTGCTCCTAGACTAAACCAGCGGACGATAACTCGAGGACAAGCATCAGTTTTTCTTGCCCGTGCTCCTGGACTAAACCAGCAGATGGTAATTCGAAGACAAGGACCAGCTGTTCCTGCCCGTGCTCCTTGACTAAACCAGCTGCATCATAGAAATGAGCTCACTGCAATAGTATAGACCATAGTAACATAGTTTGTACATTATATTTTGATTGTGATATAGGGTAGTGTGTAGCTATGGTTATTATTGTTGAGTGTTTGAATTATATTTAGGTTATGATAACGTAGTATATTGGAAGATTTTGTCCATTAAGCTTTTTTTTCTTTTAATTATTTTTATTTTTCAAAATCTGTATTTGACTGTGTTTAAATGGCTCTTTTGATAGTAAAAAAGGATTCAGCACCACAAATCGTCTAACTTTTAGACTACATTATTTGGTTTTGATAATGATATAGGTTAAGTGTATATCTATTTGATTTTGATAGTGATATAGGTTACTGTAGTTTTATTTTAATTTTGGATTTTAAAGATTCAAAAAATTATTTAGATTCTTTAAAAGTTAAAAGTTGTTTGGTTTTGATAGTGACATAGATTAGTGTAGTTTTATTTTTATTTTGGAGCTATTAAGTATTGAAAAAATATAAAAATTTATTTAGATATAATTAATTTTTAACACTAGGAGTTGATAAAAATAAAAATAGTTAGAAATAATGTAAACATAACTGTCCAAGTTAATAGTTAAAAGTTGATGTGATTAAATTTTTATAGTATTATTTATATATATAAAATTATTTGTAAATGATTATGATTTAGTTTTCAGTATTACTAGTATATTTTTAGTTTTGTTTTGCACATTATATTGGGATTTATGGAATCGAGAAATGCTATGAAAGTTACAATTTTTTTGTTATATGGATGTTGTAATCTTTAACTTTTGCTACTACCCTTTTCAAATTCATTATTTTAAGACTTTTAATTTCCAATAACTCACATAATATTTAAAGTGATTTATGGCATGCAAGATTTGCAGTGTTTTGTGGAATCACAAGGCTCATTGGTGAGAATTTAAGGGACCTTAAGATAGATGAATCTTTAGGCAATCATTTTCTTTAGTGCATATGTGTATCACATGACTTGTTTCTATCCATATGGATGCTATGACATTAAAATCAGATATGACATGGATTTTGCATGGTTTGAAAGTCGACATGTTCAATAGTTTATGTTAATGAAGTACACAAATTTTCATGTCTACATAATAGATTAACTACATTTATTTCCATCCTTGTAAATAGTTGTTCATATTCATGTCTACATCATAGATTAACTAACTTTCATGTCTACATCATAGATTAACTACTTTCATGTCTACATCAAATTTATTTCAATCTTTGTAGATAGTTGTTCATATTCCGCCCCATCTCTCCACCGAAAGCATAAACCATATATAGGATTTGAAGGCTTTTTCTTTATTCTACCAACTCATTGATCTTGTGATTCCCCACAAAAACCAAAAGATACCTAGCTTTGATACCAATATGATGCATAAACTACCATGGATATTCCACTGTAATAGTTCGTCACAATAGATCTTACAACTTAATTAATTGTGTTGGCTTAATTTCACATAATGATAAATAAACTAGAATGGAAAGGAAAATATCTAGAGCAAAACAACACATCCCCATGAATAACACAATATATGCTCTGGGAAAACGCACCATGGGGAAAAACCAAACCAGATTAAAGACGATGCCTTGCTCTTTTCTTCTCCAAAAGGCAACGCAAATATAGAGAAAGTGTAGTTAAGGAAGTGAAGAGTTAAAGAAAAATATCCTTCCTTTTTTTTAATGACTCCTCTTCACTTCCTTAAAAATAAAAAAGACTTTTGTAAAAAAAATATCTTCTACTCTTGTAAAACTCCACCCTTTTTTTTAACTTAAAAAAAATTCTTGAACTGAATAATTTACGTTAAAAAAACACTTAACTCATGGAAACAAATTTTTCTCATGGAATTATTTTCGCGGGCCTAATGAAGGTTGGAGCGAGAAAATATGGAATTTTCGCGCTTTGGGCTATAGTGAGGTCGCGAGAATTTTTCTTGTGAACTTTTCACGCTTTGGCCTATAGTGAGGCCACGAAAATTTGAAATTTTTATTATTTCTAAAGTTTGCCAAAAATTATCATGCCTCCATGCAGGGGAGGGTCGCGAATTTTTCTGCAAACAAGAAACACATTCTTTTTGCAAATTACTTCAAAGCTACGGCTTCTCTTGCTCCAATCAATCGATCTTCTTCCAACGCTCTGATACCGAACTGAAGGTTGGAGGCAGAAATACACACAAAGATTATGCAGAACGAGCTACGACTCTTCAATTTTTATTGATAAAGGAAAGATCAACTAATACATTACAAACCAAATATGAATGTGTATTTAAACACTTATGGAAACCCTAAAAAGTCTAACCTAGATTTTGCATGCATGCAAAGCATGCTGTTGCATGTTTTATTAACTGAACTTCTAAATACGAACTAAAGCAAAAGCTAAAGCTAACATAAGTAATTACTATTTCTAACATCACTTGTTACCCTCGTGTTCCGAGCTTATGCAAGCAGTTTGCTGGCCGTAGCCATCGCTAGCACCCATCCCCACTTTTAAGTTATTGTTTAGCGTAATGTTTAGACGAGATCTCGATCATATCGACATCTATGCAGGTTAGGTCCCATTTGATTTAATGACAAGGAGAGGTCTTATGTTAGATCGTGATGGCACATCCAGTAACTCCTGATAATTTTGGAGGAGCACCAGTTCATAGCATAAAGTTTTGATAGGAAACCTCCTGTATCACGATCATCCTAGCGGCCTAAAACTTCCCTTTCTGACTGACAAACAATCTTGGCATCGATCCACGGTTGGTAGCCACGTCACTGCCTCACGAGACCGAAGGATTAGTTCTAGAACGATGTAGTTGGACATGGCAGAAAAATCTAATATATTTACATGTTATTATATATTACAAGCTTAAGCAAATCTTATATAAGGGTAACAAATAGCCTTTTTTATGACTAAGTAACTTCAATTATAGATGAAAGTTTAGAATGTACTTAGTCCTTGAATATTATCTCTTCTTTTACCAACTAGAACATAACTCATAATTGAGTATGATTTGTGTGGATTGAAAAGAGGAATTTGTTTGTATCAATTGTATCGTTATGATAACGTAAGTAAATACGTTGCCTTGCTTCCAGCCACGTTTTTTGGGATACATATTAAGGGTCACTCTTGACTATATATATATATATATATATATATATATTTTACAACAATTGTGGGTTATAGACCTTAAAGCAAAATGTAGTTTAAATAATTGTATCAAGATTTGAAATAGGAAATATATATATAATGGTTTAATATAAAGTTATATGTATAAGTACATAAATTGTATTATATGCATTAATACATATAAGCACATGGGTTGGATTATGGGACTAGATGAATGTTACATATATATATATATATTGGAATTTGCAATTGGAATATTTTGTACATGTGTCGAAAGTGCTTAGTATATATAATAAAAATTGAAGTTGCTTTAGTTGTTATATATATTTATGAGATGGTAAAGTTACTGTTCCTAGTAAGGGAAGGGGTTATATTGTATACTTCTAATACATGGAATTGTATTGAAATTGTTGTAATGCTTTTGGATTATACTATACATTTAGTGCATTTGAATTATATGTGATTGGAGAAGTTTCTTTGAAAAAGAAAAGAAGTTGTGTAATAAACTCAGAAATTTATTCATCCAACACGGAACCTAGTGTAGAATGTGTATCTTACTTTTTATAAAGATCACTATGTTAGTAGTTTAAGGAGAAAAAGGAAATTTTGTTGTTACAATTTTTATGTACGTTGCAATGTGGTACATTACAGTGTGGGAAGTGATCATCAATTGCAAGACTTAGGAAAACCAAATTAAAAATAACATTAGGGAAACAAGACATCGTTTGACGTTTTTTTTTTGAGGATGAAAACTTTTGACTAAAAATCGAAAGAGGAGTAATCTCAAAGGCTTAAATCCCATAATACCACTTTCAATTTGGTGATAGTTTTCAAGGGAGAGTTTTGTGTTCAACAAAGTGTTGTCGAGGTCTTTCATCCTCGTAGTATCATAATGGGACATAGGGGTAAAAGCTTCCAAGTAAATTGGTTATTAGATTCCCTAATGTTTAAAAATGATGTATGGAAATATTACCGTAGGTAATGCGAAATTCATCCAAATATGAGGGTGAATGTCAAGTTTTTGGGTTGGTTGCTCGAAAATATCTAATATAACGGGACTTGTGAATGAAAGATATAGAAATTTAAAGAATGGCTAAGAGGATTACCGTCCGAGAGTGAAAATGAAGGATGGTCCTCTAAAAGATAAGTAAACGGTTGTTTTACCTATGCATTCTTTTTGTTATATGGAAGAATGATCATACATATGTATGTATATGTTTTATGCCGTCTTATGGTAATAAGAGAACAAGTGTCGATGATAAAAGACCTAAATATTTTCCATAAACAACAAGAGCATGTTGCAAAATAAATTCTCACTTACATTTTTATTGAATTTGAAAAATCATGTTATGCATATGTTATGCTGAAAATTTTGGAAGACGTTGTAAGGGTTGTGTAAAGTGCAGGTTATGAAAGGAAGAGGAACCATACCAACGTGAAGGATGTGTAGAGGATCAAAGATGATTAAATAGAGAATACAAAGATCTAAAAGTTGCAGTCACATGATCTTCAATCGCAAAGGTCTTCAAAAATTAGATAAGTACTTTTTAATAATTACGTTATATAGAGTTTTGTAAGATTCCACTCTTAATTATAGGGATAAAGAAATATGTTCAAGCATATGGATGTATTCTTCGTATTGTTTAAAATGGTGATAGTCCTTTATGATTGAAGTAGTCTTAAATATAGGTTATTGTTTTGAACGTGATTGTGGAAAAATAAATGAGATCTTAATATCATTTGTGTATTTAGGAAAGAGGAATTACCTCGAGTAATTATGCATTATGTGGTTAATATTATATGGATACTTGACGTGATCTTATATTATTGGCTAGGTTGATGACGGTTCAAGGATCAAGTACTTAACAGTTAGTTGACCAAGTAATTTTCAAATGTTATAAGGTCAAGAGTCTTAAAACTTTCCATGATAAGGTTACTGGAATTGAACTAAATGTTTTGTGATATGAAATGCCCCGGTATCCTATTAGCTTGCATTTTTTTCCTTCTATAAAAATTCATAATGTTTTCCATATTTAATTATTAAAAATATACATACATGATGCTACTCATATCATCGATTGGGGTGTGATTCAGGTAGAACTCGAGGGAGAATTCCAAATTGAGCCTTTGCGTATCCTAGATAGGAAGGAGATTATGTCGCGGAATCGAGCCATCACTCAAATAAAAGTGCAATGAAAGCACTTCATCCCCGGGCAGGCCACATGGGAAACGGAGGATCATATGCGAGCAACATATCCTTCCATTTCCAGAATGAGCAAGATGAATCTAAATAAATAACACTGCATAAAACAAAGCTGCTGGGCTTAATTAAATAAGGAGCAGTGAAAAAAGTGGGTGAATTTGCAATTTTTGTATGGATGTAACTTTCAATTGTAAGATTGGATTGGGGTATGGCTATGATCATTGGAAATCTAGTCCAAAGGAAAATATAATGGAAGGTATTGATTTTTTAATTTTGTTTTGGGTTATTTCAAGATGTAAGAAAAACAAAGCCTTGGAGCTGAAATTGGATAAGGTAGTCTTCAATGTGGGTGACTTCCAAAGTAACCTAAACTTTTGGAAACAAGTTACATGATGGTATAGGAGTGTAGTAAAGGTGACATTGGCTAAGAGTAATGGTATGAATTTTTTTATGATGCTCCCACAAGGAAGTAAATGCATAGTTGGGAAAACAAGGAAGGTAAATGGATGGTTAAAGAAAAAGGTGCAATATTAAACCAAGTATGCCCGAGTGTTTGGTAATATGGAATATTGTCGAAAGCGAGTATTAATAAATTCTAATTAAGAAGGAAGAAAATATTCTAACAATGGATGTTGGTGTCTTGAATGAGAATGCATTCTAGGCATTGATTGTCATGATAGGTATGTTCTATGTGAATTACAAGGTACAGCCAGGGGAAATATTGCTTCTGAGCGTGGATATCGTATGCCATGTTAGAATACCTAGAAAATGTATTGAAGATTCCAAAAGGTAGAGAATATAAGTGGGATTCATGAATATTGTAATTTATTGTGGTGTACAACCAAGCAACGATGGAACATACCAACAATTAAGGAGAAATGCATCTCATACAGGAGATGGAATCATCCATGGGGACAAGTGTACATTCCCAATGGAGTTTCAATATTTGGACCAACAACTTATGTGCAAATAGGGGAAATATGTGAAAACTTCCAATCATATAAAATATGCTAATAGGTGAATAAGACATTCTGGCATGTGGATCTATTGTTTGGCTCAAAATTGTGTTGAAGAGTTCCCTGGAAATGAAAATTGAGTTCCATCCTTGAATGAAGCCCATATACAACTAAAGATAAGAAATGAAATGGAATTTGAAAAGAATCCAATTGAAGATAGAATGGAACTCTTTGCAACGCCATGAAGTTCTAGGAAGAACATTTAAAGCTAATGTTGGGAGCAATACTGGCCCAGGGAAAGAAATAGTAAGGGAAGATCGTAATGTTGATATGGATTGGAAAGAGAGACTGGCTAAGTTGGATTTGGTTGGAATTTATAAAGGAAAAGAGAGTAGAATGCACAAGAAGCTCAAAATTGAGGAAAAGGTTGTTGCATATTCAAAAGGGGGTGATGAGAACTCAAGAAAACAAAAGACACTGCTACAGTGTTAAATGAATCTACATGAGGATATGATTATTTTTGTAGCAACAAATGGTTAAGATGGCCAGTAAGGTAGAAAAGAATGAACAAGATTACATCTCTCAAATGCATATGCATTAGTAGGCACACTAAGAGAGGGTGCATAGTGCATGTGTGTGTGTGTGATATTGCATATTCGTTAAAGTAGTATTGTTTTACATATGCAGTGAGGCATTGATGATAATTAATGTGGTGTTCATTAATATGTTGTGTGAATCGCGTGGTTATGCACACATGTATGTTGAACTCATTTTGTGAATGCATATTGTGCCATATTTCATTGCATAATTTGTTAATAGTTGAAATGACTGAATTATTGGTAATGCATAATTATGAGATCATTTCATGGGTTGTTGTGATTTGCAAAGAAATGCATGAAAAAATAGTCACGTTGGATGGACTAAGAAAATGCTTTGTTGAGAGAAAAATTATATAATAAAAAAATGCCTATTGTACAATTGTACAATATTACATTGCATTGTACAATATTTTCCTACAAAAAGCTGTGTATCAAATCCCACTATGAAATGAGCTCTCATGAGGTGTCATGAATTTATAGCCACCTTTTATAGGAATTACTCAAATCATATGCCATGGACATACTACAAAGACAGGATCTAGTTGTGTAGTTCCTTCTATAGTTAATCTATGCACAAACTAGAGAGTTATGGCCTCCTCCAAGATGAGATATGCCTCCTGCATTCCTCCTACAATAACCTATAATATATACAACCAATTATAGTAATGTAGAAGTTTCAAAGTGGAGTAAGGTGTCTTATCAAAGAAGGTATTGATGCTATTAAGTTTAAACCAAATAGACAAGCAAGATCACTGAAAGAAACATAATCACAAGATAGACACAGAATATACCCTGGGAAACCCTCATGGGGTAGAAAGCCCAACAAAGCTTTCCTCAATAAGATGATCAACCAAAATACAAGATGTGCTCCTTCCTTCTTTGTCTCCTTAGCAGATCTCCGAGACAAGTGCGCACTCCACAAGTGAGTGAGTGATCTAATGGGGAGTTCACCTCTCTTATTTATACTGACCCCCAACTGACTAAAAGACCTAATGGGGCCGACCTCTCCTGGAGAAGTCTAATAACCCCAAAAATATAACTACAGGGCCGACCCCCACATGGTGGGTCTAATAACCCTAGTTAATACAAACCCTCGGAGGAATACACATCTCCGGATACATAATAGGGTTGCCTCGGAGGGATGAAACATCTCCGGAATAATAAAGTACAAATATAATATTCTTTGAAGTTACAATATTCAACACTCCCCCTTAACGAGAAGGATATTATAACAGCACCTGCAGGAGCAAGGAGTCACTATACATGATACATCTATAAATCATCGGAAGCTTTCTTCAATTTGTCTTCAAATAGTTACTGGTACATCAATGTCAACATCAACATCAATATTACGATCATCAGCATCGTAATCACACGATCAACAGCATCGTCATCACACGATCATCAGCATCGTCATCACACGATCATCAGCATCGTCATCACACGATCAACATCATCGTCATCACACGATCAACAGCATCGTCATCACACGATCATCAGCATCGTCATCACACGATCAGCAGTATCGTTATCACACGATCATCAGCATCATCATCACACGATCAACAGCATCGTCATCACACGATCAGCAGCATCGTCATCACACGATCATCAACATCGTCATCACACGATCATCAGCATCGTCATCACACGCTCATCAGCATCGTCATCACACGATCAGCAGTATCGTCATCACATGATTAGCAGCATCGTCATCACACGATCAGCAGTATCGAGTATTCATGCCAATACAAGTGATCATATCAACAATATGAGTATCCTAGGTAACCACATCATTAATACAAGTATCCTACCGATACAAGTAACCACATCATCAATACAAGTATCCTACCGATACAGGTAACCACATCATCAATACAAGTATCCTACCGATACAAGTAACCACATCATCAATACAAGTATCCTACCGATACAAGTAACCACATCATCAATACAAGTATCCTACCGATACAAGTAACCACATCATCAATACAAGTATCCTACCGATACAAGTAACCACATCATCAATAAAAGAATTACTTTTTCGGAGACCATTCGTCTACGGATCAATTCAGGGACCAAAGTCCGGGGATGATACAATCCCCATTACGTACATTTTGAACTAGTGGTTCTGGGATGATGCAATCCCCATCACTTTATTCTCGAAGACCATATGTCTACGGATCAATTCAGGGACCAAGGTCCGGGGATGATACAATCCCCATCACATACATTTTGAACTAGTGGTTCCGGGATGATGCAATCCCCATCACTTTATTCTCGAAGACCATACGTCTACGGATCAATTCAGTGACCAAGGTCCGGGGATGATACAATCCCCATCACGTACATTTTGAACTAGTGGTTCCGGGATGATGCAATCCCCACAACTGTCCACTAAGGACTTCATTCTCGGAGACCTCACGTCTACGGCTCTCTTTAGGACTGAAAGTCCAGGGATGATCCAATCCCCTCAACTGTCCACTAAGGACTTCATTCTCGGAGACCTCATGTCTACGGCTCTCTTTAGGACTGCAAGTCCAGGGATGATCCAATCCCCTCAACTGTCCACTAAGGACTTCATTCTCAGAGACCTTACGTCTACGGCTCTCTTTAGGACTAAAAGTCCAGGGATGATCCAATCCCCATCTGTATTCTCAACTATACAGGTACAAATATCCAAGAGCATGTATTCTCACTAATACATCTAATCATCAAAACATGTATACATCTAGTATGTATTCTCACTAATACATCTAGCATCAAAACATTTATCCATAAAAAAAATAAAAGATATATAAGATTTCTAAATATAAATAATTGTAAGTAGCTAAGTGCAACAAAACAAAATTGTTATCAAATACTATACTACTCCCCCTTTCGAGGAGGGTCCTTCTGGACTATACCAAGCATGTCTCGGAAGTGTTCAAACTTTACTCGAGACAAAGGTTTAGTCAGGATATCGGCAATCTGATCCTCAGTGCTTATGTACTCAAGCTTGATGGCTCCTCTCTGCACCATGTCTCGTATATAGAAGTAACGGATCTCAATGTGTTTTGACTTATCATGGAACACAGGATTTTCAGTCATCTTAATGCAGCTTTGATTATCACACATAATCACAGTGGGATCCATTTCCAAGTCAAAAATTCCAGATAAGAGTTTCCGAAGCCACACTGCTTCACAGCTGGCAGAGCAAGCAGCTATATATTCTGCTTCAGCAGTACTGAGGGCCACACTAGATTGTTTCTTGCTGAACCAGGAGATCATGGCAGATCCAAGACCATAACATCCACCTGAAGTACTTTTTCTGTCTGAGACACTACCTGCCCAATCAGAATCTGAGTAACCATGTAACTTGAGTTCATTACCTCCAAGATAGTATAAGCCAAAGTCCACTGTACCTTTTAGGTACCTCATTATGTGCTTTGTAGCTATAAGGTGAACCTTTCTAGGTTCTACTAGATACTGACTTAGGGTATTTACAGCAAAGCATATATCCGGCCTAGTATTTGTCAAATACATCAATGATCCAATGATTTGTCTATATAGGGTTATGTCCACTAGTTCTGATGAATCATTAACTAATAGTTTCAGGTTGGAGTCCATGGGAGTGGCCATGGCTTTACACTCCAACATATCAAATCTTTTGAGAATCTCCACAGTATACTTACCTTGATTTAGAAAGATTCCTTTTGGCTCTTGCCACACTTCTAGACCTAAGAAGTAGTGCATTAATCCGAGATCTTTCATTTCGAATTCTGAAGAAAGCTTCTTCTTGCTTTCAATAATTTGATTCTCATTTCCGGTTAGGAATAGATCATCTACATATAACAGCAATATAACAGGTTCATCATCCATCACTTTAAGATAAAGATTGGGGTCAGCTTTACTTTTGGTAAAGCCCATGCTTGTTAAGAAACTGTCAATCCTTCCGTACCAAGCCCTGGGAGCTTCGTTCAATCCATATAATGCCTTTTTCAGTTTGCATACATGGGTCCTTCCGTCTTTGACCTCAAAACCTTGAGGTTGTTCTATGTATACTTCTTCTTCAATTACACCATTCAGAAAAGCTGTCTTAACATCCATTTGATGCAATTTCCATTTCATCATGGATGCAAGTGCCATGATATTCTAATTGAAGTATACCTAGCAACAGGTGCAAATGTTTCTTCATAGTCAATTCCCTCCTTTTGTGAGAATCCTCTGGCTACAAACCTTGCCTTGTATTTTTCAATGCTACCGTCTGCAGCATGTTTTATCTTGAAAATCCATTTGGAAGAAACCACACTTTTATATTTTGGTTTGGGGACTATATCCCAAACATCATTTTTCATTATCGACTGATATTCTTCTGTCATTGCTTCTACCCATTCTTTCTTTTGAGCTGCTTCTTCATAGCTAGTAGGTAGTTGATCCACAAGATCACACATCAAGGCCATATAGTTGGACACTAGCTTTGGTTTCTTTCTTTCTCTAATGGAGCCTTCAGGAGCACCATATTTTTCAGCCCCTTGGATAATATCTCTAGCCCATGCTGGCCTTCTTTTCTTTGATAAATCTGAGATAGGAGGTTCTTGTGGTTCCAACATGTCATGATCCTCTGGTGGAATGTCTTCAGGGATGTGAACAACCTCTGAGTTTCTAGAAGAATAATCTTCTTCATAGATTTCTTCAAGTTGGCATTTTCTTGATTTCTTGAGAGCTGCTTCTTCATCAAAAGTTACATCTCTACTGATTTCTATATGATGAAAGCCTGGTATGTAAATCCTGAAAGCTTTGGATGATTCATAGTAACCAACAAATATTCCTTTCTTACCAGAAGGATCCAACTTGGTTCTCTTTTCTTTTGGAATGTGGATGTACACAGGACACCCAAATATTTTAAGATGGCTTACCTCGGGCTTCTTTCCAGTAAACACTTCTTCTGGAGTTTTGAAATCAAGAGCACTATGAGATAATCTGTTTTGAACATATACTGCTGTCTTGGCTGCTTCAGCCCATAGATACATGGGAAGATCCTGGTCATGTATCATTGTCTTCACAGCTTCCATGATGGTTCTATTTTTCCTTTCTGCAACCCCATTTTGTTGGGGATTGTAGGGAGTGGTTAGTTCTCTCTTGATTCCAACTTCTTTACAAAATTCTTCAAACTCTTTTGAAGTATATTCTCCACCATTATCTGTTCTGAGAATCTTGATTTTCTTTTCTGAGAGATTTTCTATTAGAGCCTTGAACTCTTTGAACTTTCCAAAAACTTCATTCTTACCTTTTAGAAAGTATATCCAGGTTTTCCTTGAATGATCATCAATGAAAGAGAGATAGTATTCAAATCCACTCAAGGAGGTGGTGGGCATTGGACCACATACATCTGAGTTTATTAATTCCAAGATACCCTTAGTCTTTGTTTCACTCTTTGGAAAGGGGTTCTTGATATTCTTCCCTTTCTTACATCCTTTACATGAGCCATCATGATCAACCTTCAAATCTGGTAGTCCTATGACCACCTTGCTTACATAGGGTAAGGCTTTGTAGTTAATGTGAGCTAGTCTTCTATGCCATAGCTCACTGGGACTAGAGGTTTCATGAACAAAGGCTACTTCTGGATGACCCTTAAGTTTATACAAACCTCCTTCCTCTTCACCAATAACAATTGCATCCTTAATAGATTTGCCTTTGGACCACATTAACACTTGTCCATCAATGAATGCAACTCTATAGCCTTTCTTGTCTAATGCTGAGATTGAAAGTAAATTCTTCTTCAAACCTGGAACATACAAAACTTCCTTCATCTTCATGGGGGTTCCAGAATCGAGTTTGTAGTTTGCTTCACCAATTCCCTTAATGGGATATTGATAGTCATCTCCTAGAGATACCTTTTGGGGAGAAGTCTTTTCTTCAAGATTTGAGAGAGTCTTTTTATGACCTGTCATGTGCTTTGAAGCACCACTGTCAATAAGCCATGTACCTTCTCCAGGGGTTATAGATCCAGAGAGTGCGGAGAAGAGAACATATTCTTCTGCATCTTCTTCTGTATTTCTTCTTGACCTTCTTTTGAAGAAGGTCCTTTCTTCTTCTTCCTCTTCATCTCTAGGCCTTTTATTGTGAGACCTTTCTTCCTCTACTTCTTCTTCTTCACTATCATCTTCTGCAAGATGTGCTTGGTGTCTTTTGTAGTGAGTACCCTTTTTCTTCTGTAGAGGGCAATGTCTAGCAATGTGTCCTATTTTGTGACAAGAATAGCACTGGAAAGAAGAGTAATCTCTTCTTTGAGTAGTTCCTCTTTTCTTTTGAAATCTGTGTGGAGGATGAGACTCCTTGTGACTACCCTTTTTAGTGTAGGATTGATTCCTTCTTCTTTTGGTGTGGGTGGCCAAGGCTTGGTCATCCTCTTTGAGCAAGGATTCTCGATTTGCAACCCTAGCCTCCTCTTGTACACAATCCTCCCAAACTACATCAAACTTCATACTTTCTTTTCTGGCACACATAGTTTGAATGAATGACTCCCAAGGTCTAGTGAGACCATTTAGAGCTGTCATCACAAGTTCATCTTCAGCAAGAGTATCACCAATGGCATCTAGTTGCTCCTTGATTAGAGAGACTCTTGAGAAGTAGTCTTGAATGGATTCTCCTTTGTGCATCTTGGTACTCTTCAACTGAGTTCTTAGATTCATCTTCCTATTGATGTTCTTTCCTTCATACATTCTTCCTAAGGCATCATACATTTCCTTTGGAGTCTTCTTGGAGGCCACTTGGGGAATCAAGTGGTCTTTAATAGAATCAGCTATGATTCTCTTTGCCCTAATCAAATCCTTCTTGTGTTTTTCTTTGGCTTCATCTTCTTCTAGTTCTGCAACTTCCTCCTTGATATAATGAGCAAGATCATTCTCCTCAAGAATGAGACCAATTCTGTATTTCCATGCCCGAAAATTTTCTATACCTTCTAGCTTGTCTTCAAGCTTAGTGTTTGGAGCCATCTTCTCTTGGGGGAGTCCAAGAGATAGAGTAGACTTACCTGGAAAGTTACTTTTCACTTTTCCGGAATCTGGAACAGAATTTTATCGCACTTTTGGAAGAATTAGGGTTTGACTTTCCCGGAGTTCTACCCAACCAACAAGTTCGATCTATAGCTCAAAAGAATGCTCTTGAGAAGGGATATCCAGCCATGTAATCAGAATTCAAAAATTCCAACTTTTTTCTGAAACCAAAATCTGATGTATTGCACTTTTGGTAGAATTAGGGTTTGGATTTACCGAAGTTCTACCCAACCAAAAAGTTCGATCTATAGCTCAAAAGAAAGGTATTGAAAAGAGCTATCCAGCCATGCAACCAAAAATCAATAATATAAACTTTGGGCTGAAACCCTAACTTCACCGGAGAGAGAGAGAGAGGTATTCTTACCTTGTGAAAGATGTCCTATTCAGTCTAGCTCTGATACCATGTTAAGTTTAAACCAAATAGACAAGCAAGATCACTGAAAGAAACATAATCACAAGATAGACACAGAATATACCCTGGGAAACCCTCATGGGGTAGAAAACCCAGCAAAGCTTTCCTCAATAAGATGATCAACCAAAATACAAGATGTGCTCCTTCCTTCTTTGTCTCCTTAGCAGATCTCCCAGACAAGTGCGCACTCTTCCACAAGTGACTGAGTGATCTAATGAGGAGTTCACCTCTCTTATTTATACTGACTCCCAACTGACTAAAAGACCTAATGGGGCCGACCTCTCCTGGAGAAGTCTAATAACCCCAAAAATATAACCATAGGGCCGACCCCCACATGGTGGGTCTAATAACCCTAGTTAATACAAACCCTCGGAGGAATAAACATCTCCGGATACATAATAGGGTTACCTCGGAGGGATGAAACATCTCCGGAATAATAAAGTACAAATATAATATTCTTTGAAGTTACAATATTCAACAGATCCCACTTAATTGACTGTACCATTACGGGAGTGCTAACCATGTTATATTTCAATTATTTCCTTGGCTATAGATTGTAGGTAAAAATATTGCATTTTCCAAAGACATTGTTTGTGAAGGAGAATGATGCAAGAACCAATGCTTTAGTTACCTATTTTGATGAATTAATACTTGGACATAATGATTTTATTATCAATATGGCTATTAGATGGAGAGGGCACTTAACAATATACTTTTATTATAAAGATGAATGGGGGATAGAGAGAGCATTATTAGATGCACAGAAAAGTGCCCACAACTAGAATATGGTGTTGTTATGGAAATGTTTCTCATCCTCCTCTTAGATTATGTACTGAACAGTGAAAACACATAAAGGTTACTTTGTTGTTGTGGAGAGAGTAGTATGTATATATGTATAGTTTGGAAAGCCATTCTAAAATTAAAACGTTTGATATTATGTGTTAAGGAAAGGGATAAAAGTAGAATTACTCACCCCTACTTTCCTACCCACCTTTTTCCTTAACAAATTATGTTTGAATTGCTCCAAAAGTTTCAATGGATCCTCCCAAGTATCAAAGCTAGAACTATCTATAAAACTATTATTCTAGCCATGTAAACTAGCTCATAAAGGAAGAGGGGAGCAATAGGTAGCTTTAAACGTGGGAGTAATGGATTAGTGTGCATGGATACTTGGTCGATATGCCATCTTGAAAATATGGTGCAATATGTTCCCAAGGAAACCTTTAAGGGAGTTAGAGGGTACCGCTAGCTGGAGGAAAATGGTCAATAGGAAGGGAAGTTTATCAATTGATTAAACTACTACCTTTATTATCTTATTTATTTATTCATACATGCACCCTCACAAAATTTCCCGAAATGGAGGAGGGAAATTGAAGGAATCAACACATATCCATCCCTTTAGATTAGATAATGTCAAGTTCAAACAATTTTACATTACATTAATTAACATCACCATTGATGTATTTAAAGTTTAATTCTCGAAGTTAATCACCCAAAATTATTATAATTATTATTATTTGTAAGATAATAAGTGGACTTGATGGGTTGCTTGAAATTAGAAACCCAAGATATGAGCCACAACTCAAGAGCGATGAGTACCTAGAAAGTATCTTGATTGAGGATCTAGAGGATGCAAAAGAAAATGATTTAATATTACTTACCTTTGCACAAAAAATACTAAAATAAATTGGAATTGAATTCAATGAATATAAACAAATAACACACCATCCACACAATGAACATAAGGTGTACTCTGGGAAAACCCAATATGAGAAAAACCAAACTAGAAGGTGAGTCCTATGCCTTGCTCTTTTATACTTAGTTTTGAAATTGAAATACAAATAAAAGGAAGTGAGTATGGAGTTTCAATGGACACTATGGCATGTATGGCTACTGTAGGATCTTCTACTTCCTGTGTTCTGCTCTAATATCCCACTCCCAAATAACTTGCTCGACTATGGAACAATAAGCAATACAATAACAATGGAATGCCTTCCTTTCCTAGGGGTGTAATATTTAATATGGAGTAAGAGCCATTTAGGTTAGGGTTTTTCGTGCCTTCAATTTCAATTAGGTTTAGGGTTTTTAACCCGCTATAATCTTCTTGAAAGTCCATTTGTGACTAGCTCCACATGTCTGAATAATGGGATTTCAGGTGGCATCCACTTGATATCATGGTGGGAAACAAGATAGGTCTTAGTTGCGGCTATAAAATCCAATCCTACAAAATTCCCTAGGTAGCGTAAAAAATCAAACCCTAGCTCCACCAAGGAGAGCAAGTGAAAGAATCCCTCCAACACTATCTCCAAGGTAATACGTCCTCCTCTTCTCTTCTTCTTCACAAGTCCACTCTAGGATTTTCTTCCAAAACCCTAGTCTCCAATCTCCAAGGGTAACATACTAACCCTAGAGATCCGTGTTAACTCCAAAAATACCGAGAAACTATGGTACCCAAGAGAGAGAGAGATAGAGAAACAAGTACAAGTGAAGACCTAGAGAGAAAGAAGACAAGTGCACTCCTCTGATAGATCACATATCTACTCAAGAGTGAGAAAATCAACATGAATGAATGACTCTAGATCCTTAATCTATTTATATGAGAGGTAAGGGAGGAAAACAACACTATGTAGGCACAAGCCCTTGCAAGCAACCTCATCAACCCTTATAGGCCATGCAAGTGAGACGTCGACTCTAGATCACAAGTGCCACGCTTCAATAATAATTGCATGCACAATACGGACTCGAAAGAGATATATCTACACAACTAAATTCTACGCTAATCCATCCCGAAACTCCATGGACTCCCTCTATCCTTCCAAGCAAAGTAATCCACTAGTTCAACTACCCCTTGCAAGAACATTGTCAAGGCCCCATGTGTCCTCGAGCAATCTACAATCCTTCGAGTAGAAATCCAAGTTTCCATATGCCATTTAGGGTTTAAATCCATTCTAGGTGATGTGAAATACTCCACATCCCCTATAGGGTGTTCTCCCACAAAGTGAATTCTCCTTGTGGCCATCATGAAGTCCATCCATTATACAAGCAAGAGATGTCAAATGCCGAAGGGAAGAGCACTAAGCTACTAGCAATCAACTCATGTCAAGCATCCACTAAGAAATCTATCTCAAGTGTGCATATCCATCCTGAACCATCTATCATGCTACAACCCATCTTAGACCGTCTTTCTCATCAATTATCATTTTCTTTATCTAGTTTTATAATGCTTTCCATAGGATTTTAGAGGGTTTCTTCGTCTAACCAACGCCATAAATCCATGGGTTACATGTGGGCCCGCACTTCTATCCCTAATGCAATGGGGACCAGCAGAGACATATTATTTGTGCATTAGTGCAATTCTTCCTATTCCTATCCTTACAACACTCCTTCAACCACCTTATTAGATGAAAACTGTGGATTCTTAATCATGCTAGACTTGCCTTTGTACATTAATAACACCAAAAGTTCATTTCACTAACTCGTCAATACATGTGTTGGATTTCCTTGTTACCAACTCAATAGTTAATCTTTGGTTCCATGATAACAACTCAAGGCACTATTTTGCAGCGTATAAATACCACATGGAAGATAACATATGTGATCAAACATGACCACCTCTCCGTGTGATGCATCATAGCGTTCATATTTAACATCCAAGTTAGCACATTCCATTCATAGATTCTCTTTCTCCTTAACTTACCCCTCTCTCCTTACTCCTAAAGAAATAATAATTGAAATCCTATGCATGTTCTTTGGTAGGGATACCTCTTGTGATTTTTCCTTAAACCTCTTCCATTCGATAGAGTATTCTACTAATTGTTCGACCCCTCCATTTTAATAGGGTGCACAATGTAATAGAAAGACTCCAGTCTCCAACTACATGAATCCAAACCACTCCATTTTAATAGGTTGCACAATTTAATGCCAAGACTTCAACTACATGAAGCCAAAAGACCAATTCTTACTTCCTTGAAGGGTTATACCCCACCTAGAACAATAGAATTCGAGGACAACTTTTTATGAAAGTGGAAATGACAAAAACATATTGTGAAGATAATATTTTACTTATTTATAATCAATACCAGGCCCATGGTTTTATGGGAAAAGTATATAAATAAGGATATGACATTTGACCTTTGGTCTTGTCTTCGAAGGATAGGATATGGCATTTGAACTTTGATCCACTCTTTACCCTTTCCCAAATATTTCCATTTATTAAGAAGTAAGACACCATGTTGTACGGACTTGACCCTTTCCCAAATATTTCCATTTATTAAGAAGTAAGACACCATGTTGTACGGACTTGAGAATTATGATAACATTTTTAATTTAAATGTCTTTATTATGCTATATTATAGTAATGAGCCGACGTAAAATGAAAAACGTATGACTTAAATAACTAAGACCAGACTTTGACCTAATTGTAATACTCCCGTTATGATTGCATATAAATAAAAATAAAAATCTGCCATACAAAACAAAAGCAAACAGTTCACCCGCGATTTGGATTTTGAAGTTCACGAACTGTTTGGATTTTGGAATATACTTCACCTGCGGTTTGGATTTTGAAAGGGGCTGTCAGTTACACATAAAATCAAAGCAAAAGCAAGAAAAAATGGCGTCGAATCAGGTCGAAGTGCAAGCCCAAAACCCTCAGGTCCAAGTGCAAGCCGAAAACCCTCAGCAGCTGCAACAGGCAATTCAGGCAATTGGTACTGGCAACGACAATCAATTTGTATCGGCGTCTTTGTACGTGGGGGATCTGGAGCCGAGTGTTAGCGATGGCGAGATTTATGATCTCTTCCAGCAGATTGGCCTCGTCCACTCTGTTCGCGTCTGCAGAGATGCCATCACGGACGCCTCTCTCGGATACGCGTATGTGAATTACAACAATGCTGAAAATGCTACCACGGCTTTAAGTCTCTTGAATTTTACACGCCTTCACGGAAAGCCAATTCGGATTATGTATTCACACCGTGACCCCATTCTCCGCAGGTGTGGATCAGCGAACATATTTATTAAGAATATTGACAAAGTAGTTGACGATAGGGAGCTATATGATACTTTCCGTGTGTTCGGACCCATTTACTCTTCCAAGATTGCAACAGATACTGCATCAGGGCGATCCAAAGGATATGGATTTGTGCATTTTGAGCAAGAGGAAGCAGCACAAAATGCAATAGAACACATGAATGGAATGCTAATCCGTGGCAAACAGGTTTATGTTGGTCCATTCAAGAAAAAGCAAGAGCGCGGGCAAACAAATGCAAATGAAAATGACAATTTTAGGAATGTGTTTGTGAAGAACTTATCAGAATCTCTGACTGATGAGGATTTGAGAAATTATTTTGGCGTGTATGGAACAATTACAAGTGTGATAGTGATGAGGGATGCAGAGGGAAAATCAAAGGGTTTTGGATTTGTCAATTTTGAGAATGCAGAAGATGCAGCAAATTGCGTTCAGAATTTAAATGGCAAGAAAATTGGTGGGAAGGAATGCTATGTTGAAAAGGCACGGAACAAGTCTGAATCGAGGGGGCGATGTGGAAGAAATCTTTATGTGAAGAATTTGGATGATAGCATTGATGACGAGAAGTTGAGAGAAATGTTCTCTGGTTTTGGTACAATCACTTCATGCAAAGTAATGCGGGATTCTCATGGACACAGCAAAGGCTTTGGATTTGTTGCCTTCGCATCTCCTGATGAAGCATCCCGAGCTCTGGCAGAAATGAAAGGGAAAATGGTTTTGAGAAAGTCTCTGTATGTTTCTCTGGCTCAGCGCAAAGATGAGAGAAGGGCATGGCTACAGGCTCATTTCTCCCACTTGGAAAATGTAAATGCAGATGGCATGGCACCACCTGTTCCTGGACTAAACCAGCAGGTAATTTATGGCCGGGGACCCGTTGTTCCTGCCCGTGCTCCTGGACTAAACCATGGCCAAGGACCAGCTGCTCCTGGACAAAATCACCAGCAGGTAATTAATGGCCAAAGACCACCTGTTCCTGCCCGTGCTCCTGCACTAAACGAGCAGATAATTTATAGCCAAGGACCAGTTGCTCTTGCTCGTGCTCCTAGACTAAACCAGCGGACGATAACTCGAGGACAAGCATCAGTTTTTCTTGCCCGTGCTCTTGGACTAAACCAGCAGATGGTAATTCGAAGACAAGGACCAGCTGTTCCTGCCCGTGCTCCTTGACTAAACCAGCTGCATCATAGAAATGAGCTCACTGCAATAGTATAGACCATAGTAACATAGCTTGTACATTATATTTTGATTGTGATATAGGGTAGTGTGTAGCTATGGTTATTATTGTTGAGTGTTTGAATTATATTTAGGTTATGATAACGTAGTATATTGGAAGATTTTGTCCATTAAGCTTTTTTTTCTTTTAATTATTTTTATTTTTCAAAATCTGTATTTGACTGTGTTTAAATGGCTCTTTTGATAGTAAAAAAGGATTCAGCACCATCTAGAATCCTAAGGGCACTCAAATCGTCTAACTTTTAGACTACATTATTTGGTTTTGATAGTGATATAGGTTAAGTGTATATCTATTTGATTTTGATAGTGATATAGGTTACTGTAGTTTTATTTTAATTTTGGATTTTAAAGATTCAAAAAATTATTTAGATTCTTTAAAAGTTAAAAGTTGTTTGGTTTTGATAGTGACATAGATTAGTGTAGTTTTATTTTTATTTTGGAGCTACTAAGTATTGAAAAAATATAAAAATTTATTTAGATATAATTAATTTTTAACACTAGGAGTTGATAAAAATAAAAATAGTTAGAAATAATGTAAACATAACTGTCCAAGTTAATAGTTAAAAGTTGACGTGATTAAATTTTTATAGTATTATTTATATATATAAAATTATTTGTAAATGATTATGATTTAGTTTTCAGTATTACTAGTATATTTTTAGTTTTGTTTTGCACATTATATTGGGATTTATGGAATCGAGAAATGCTATGAAAGTTACAATTTTTTTGTTATATGGATGTTGTAATCTTTAACTTTTGCTACTACCCTTTTCAAATTCATTATTTTAAGACTTTTAATTTCCAATAACTCACATAATATTTAAAGTGATTTATGGCATGCAAGATCTGCAGTGTTTTGTGGAATCACAAGGCTCATTGGTGAGAATTTAAGGGACCTTAAGATAGATGAATCTTTAGGCAATCATTTTCTTTAGTGCATATGTGTATCACATGACTTGTTTCTATCCATGTGGATGCTATGACATTAAAATCATATATGACATGGATTTTGCATGGTTTGAAAGTCGACATGTTCAATACTTTATGTTAGTGAAGTACACAAATTTTCATGTCTACATCATAGATTAACTACATTTATTTCCATCCTTGTAAATAGTTGTTCATATTCATGTCTACATCATAGATTAACTAACTTTCATGTCTACATCATAGATTAACTACTTTCATGTCTACATCAAATTTATTTCAATCTTTGTAGATAGTTGTTCATATTCCGCCCCATCTCTCCACTGAAAGCATATACCATATATAGGATTTGAAGGCTTTTTCTTTATTCTACCAACTCATTGATCTTGTGATTCCCCACAAAAACCAAAAGATACCTAGCTTTGATACCAATATGATGCATAAACTACCATGGATATTCCACTGTAATAGTTCGTCACAATAGATCTTACAACTTAATTAATTGTGTTGGCTTAATTCCACATAATGATAAATAAACTAGAATTGAAAGGAAAATATCTAGAGCAAAACAACACATCCCCATGAATAACACAATATATGCTCTGGGAAAACGCACCATGGGGAAAAACCAAACCAGATTAAAGACGATGCCTTGCTCTTTTCTTCTCCAAAAGGCAACGCAAATATAGAGAAAGTGTAGTTAAGGAAGTGAAGAGTTAAAGAAAAATATCCTTCCTTTTTTTTAATGACTCCTCTTCACTTCCTTAAAAATAAAAAAGACTTTTGTAAAAAAAAATATCTTCTACTCTTGTAAAACTCCACCCTTTTTTTTAACTTAAATTTTTTTTTTGAACTGAATAATTTACGTTAAAAAAACACTTAACTCATGGAAACAAATTTTTCTCGTGGAATTATTTTCGCGGGCCTAATGAAGGTTGGAGCGAGAAAATATGGAATTTTCGCGCTTTGGGCTATAGTGAGTTCGCGAGAATGTTTCTTGTGAACTTTTCGCGCTTTGGCCTATAGTGAGGCCACGAAAATTTGAAATTTTTATTATTTTGAAAGTTTGCCAAAAATTATCATGCCTCCATGCAGGGCAGGGTCGCGAATTTTTCTGCAAACAAGAAACACATTCTTTTTGCAAATTACTTCAAAGCTACGGCTTCTCTTGCTCCGATCAATCGATCTTCTTCCAACGCTCTGATACCGAACTGAAGGTTGGAGGCATAAATAAACACAAAGATTATGCAGAACGAGCTACGACACTTCAATTTTTATTGATAAACGAAAGATCAACTAATACATTACAAACCAAATATGAGTGTGTATTTAAACACTTATGGAAACCCTAAAAAGTCTAACCTAGATTTTGCATGCATGCAAAGCATGCTGTTGCATGTTTTATTAACTGAACTTCTAAATACGAACTAAAGCAAAAGCTAAAGCTAACATAAGTAATTACTATTTCTAACATCACTTGTTACCCTCGTGTTCCGAGCTTATGCAAGCAGTTGGTTGGCCGTAGCCATCGCTAGCAACCATCCCCTCTTTTAAGTTATTGTTTAGCGTAATGTTTAGACGAGATCTCGATCATATCGACATCTATGCAGGTTAGGTCCCATTTGATTTAATGACAAGGAGAGGTCTTATGTTAGATCGTGATGGCGCATCCAGTAACTCTTGATAATTTTGGAGGAGCACCAGTTCATAGCATAAAGTTTTGACAGGAAACCTCCTGTATCACGATCATCCTAGCGGCCTAAAACTTCCCTTTCTGACTGACAAACAATCTTGGCATCGATCCACGGTTGCTAGCCACGTCACTGCCTCACGAGACCGAAGGATTAGTTCTAGAACGATGTAGTTGGACATGGAAAAAAAATCTAATATATTTACATGTTATTATATATTACAAGCTTAAGCAAAGCTTATATAAGGGTAACAAATAGCCTTTTTTATGACTAAGTAACTTCAATTATAGATGAAAGTTTAGAATGTACTTAGTCCTTGAATATTATCTCTTCTTTTACCAACTAGAACATAACTCATAATTGAGTATGATTTGTGTGGATTGAAAAGAGGAATTTGTTTGTATCAATTGTATCGTTATGATAACGTAAGTAAATACGTTGCCTTGCTTCCAGCCACGTTTTTTGGGATACATATTAAGGGTCACTCTTGACTATATATATATATATATATATATATTTTACAACAATTGTGGGTTATAGACCTTAAAGCAAAAATGTAGTTTAAATAATTGTATCAAGATTTGAAATAGGAAATATATATATAATGGTTTAATATAAAGTTATATGTATAAGTACATAAATTGTATTATATGCATTAATACATATAAGCACATGGGTTGGATTATGGGACTAGATGAATGTTACATATATATATATATATTGGAATTTGCAATTGGAATATTTTGTAGATGTGTCGAAAGTGCTTAGTATATATAATAAAAATTGAAGTTGCTTTAGTTGTTATATATATTTATGAGATGGTAAAGTTACTGTTCCTAGTAAGGGAAGGGGTTATATTGTATACTTCTAATACATGGAATTGTATTGAAATTGTTGTAATGCTTTTGGATTATACTATACATTTAGTGCATTTGAATTATATGTGATTGGAGAAGTTTCTTTGAAAAAGAAAAGAAGTTGTGTAATAAACTCAGAAATTTATTCATCCAACACGGAACCTAGTGTAGAATGTGTATCTTACTTTTTATAAAGATCACTATGTTAGTAGTTTAAGGAGAAAAAGGAAATTTTGTTGTTACAATTTTTATGTACGTTGCAATGTGGTACATTACAGTGTGGGAAGTGATCATCAATTGCAAGACTTAGGAAAACCAAATTAAAAATAACATTAGGGAAACAAGACATCGTTTGACGTTTTTTTTTGAGGATGAAAACTTTTGACTAAAAATCGAAAGAGGAGTAATCTCAAAGGCTTAAATCCCATAATACCACTTTCAATTTGGTGATAGTTTTCAAGGGAGAGTTTTGTGTTCAACAAAGTGTTGTCGAGGTCTTTCATCCCTTTGGTATCATAATGGGACATAGGGGTAAAAGCTTCCAAGTAAATTGGTTATTAGATTCCCTAATGTTTAAAAATGATGTATGGAAATATTACCATAGGTAATGCGAAATTCATCCAAATATGAGGGTGAATGTCAAGTTTTTGGGTTGGTTGCTCGAAAATATCTAATATAACGGGACTTGTGAATGAAAGATATAGAAATTTAAAGAATGGCTAAGAGGATTACCGTCCGAGAGTGAAAATGAAGGATGGTCCTCTAAAAGATAAGTAAACGGTTGTTTTACCTATGCATTCTTTTTGTTATATGGAAGAATGATCATACATATGTATGTATATGTTTTATGCCGTCTTACGGTAATAAGAGAACAAGTGTCGATGATAAAAGACCTAAATATTTTCCATAAACAACAAGAGCATGTTGCAAAATAAATTCTCACTTACATTTTTATTGAATTTGAAAAATCATGTTATGCATATGTTATGCTGAAAATTTTGGAAGACGTTGTAAGGGTTGTGTAAAGTGCAGGTTATGAAAGGAAGAGGAACCATACCAACGTGAAGGATGTGTAGAGGATCAAAGATGATTAAATAGAGAATACAAAGATCTAAAAGTTGTAGTCACATGATCTTCAATCGCAAAGGTCTTCAAAAATTAGATAAGTACTTTTTAATAATTACGTTATATAGAGTTTTGTAAGATTCCACTCTTAATTATAGAGATAAAGAAATATGTTCAAGCATATGGATGTATTCTTCGTATTGTTTAAAATGGCGATAGTCCTTTATGATTGAAGTAGTCTTAAATATAGGTTATTGTTTTGAACGTGATTGTGGAAAAATAAATGAGATCTTAATATCATTTGTGTATTTAGGAAAGAGGAATTACCTCGAGTAATTATGCATTATGTGGTTAATATTATATGGATACTTGGCGTGATCTTATATTATTGGCTAGGTTGATGACGGTTCAAGGATCAAGTACTTAACAGTTAGTTGACCAAGTAATTTTCAAATGTTATAAGGTCAAGAGTCTTAAAACTTTCCATGATAAGGTTATTGGAATTGAACTAAATGTTTTGTGATATGAAATGCCCCGGTATCCTATTAGCTTGCATTTTTTTCCTTCTATAAAAATTCATAATGTTTTCCATATTTAATTATTAAAAATATACATACATGATGCTACTCATATCATCGATTGGGGTGTGATTCAGGTAGAACTCGAGGGAGAATTCCAAATTGAGCCTTTGCGTATCCTAGATAGGAAGGAGATTATGTCGCGGAATCGAGCCATCACTCAAATAAAAGTGCAATGAAAGCACTTCATCCCCGGGCAGGCCACATGGGAAACGAAGGATCATATGCGAGCAACATATCCTTCCATTTCCAGAATGAGCAAGATGAATCTAAATAAATAACACTGCATAAAACAAAGCTGCTGGGCTTAATTAAATAAGGAGCAGTGAAAAAAGTGGGTGAATTTGCAATTTTTGTATGGATGTAACTTTCAATTGTAAGATTGGATTGGGGTATGGCTATGATCATTGGAAATCTAGTCCAAAGGAAAATATAATGGAAGGTATTGATTTTTTAATTTTGTTTTGGGTTATTTCAAGATGTAAGAAAAACAAAGCCTTGGAGCTGAAATTGGATAAGGTAGTCTTCAATGTGGGTGACTTCCAAAGTAACCTAAACTTTTGGAAACAATTTACATGATGGTATAGGAGTGTAGTAAAGGTGACATTGACTAAGAGTAATGGTATGAATTTTTTTATGATGCTCCCACAAGGAAGTAAATGCATAGTTGGGAAAACAAGGAAGGTAAATGGATGGTTAAAGAAAAAGGTGCAATATTAAACCAAGTATGCCCGAGTGTTTGGTAATATGGAATATTGTCGAAAGCGAGTATTAATAAATTCTAATTAAGAAGGAAGAAAATATTCTAACAATGGATGTTGGTGTCTTGAATGAGAATGCATTCTAGGCATTGATTGTCATGATAGGTATGTTCTATGTGAATTACAAGGTACAGCCAGGGGAAATATTGCTTCTGAGCGTGGATATCGTATGCCATGTTAGAATACCTAGAAAATGTATTGAAGATTCCAAAAGGTAGAGAATATAAGTGGGATTCATGAATATTGTAATTTATTGTGGTGTACAACCAAGCAACGATGGAACATACCAACAATTAAGGAGAAATGCATCTCATACAGGAGATGGAATCATCCATGGGGACACGTGTACATTCCCAATGGAGTTTCAATATTTGGACCAACAACTTATGTGCAAATAGGGGAAATATGTGAAAACTTCCAATCATATAAAATATGCTAATTGGTGAATAAGACATTCTGGCATGTGGATCTATTGTTTGGCTCAAAATTGTGTTGAAGAGTTCCCTGGAAATGAAAATTGAGTTCCATCCTTGAATGAAGCCCATATACAACTAAAGATAAGAAATGAAATGGAATTTGAAAAGAATCCAATTGAAGATAGAATGGAACTCTTTGCAACGCCATGAAGTTCTAGGAAGAACATTTAAAGCTAATGTTGGGAGCAATACTGGCCCAGGGAAAGAAATAGTAAGGGAAGATCGTAATGTTGATATGGATTGGAAAGAGAGACTGGCTAAGTTGGATTTGGTTGGAATTTATAAAGGAAAAGAGAGTAGAATGCACAAGAAGCTCAAAATTGAGGAAAAGGTTGTTGCATATTCAAAAGGGGGTGATGAGAACTCAAGAAAACAAAAGACACTGCTACAGTGTTAAATGAATCTACATGAGGATATGATTATTTTTGTAGCAACAAATGGTTAAGATGGCCAGTAAGGTAGAAAAGAATGAACAAGATTACATCTCTCAAATGCATATGCATTAGTAGGCACACTAAGAGAGGGTGCATAGTGCATGTGTGTGTGTGTGATATTGCATATTCGTTAAAGTAGTATTGTTTTACATATGCAGTGAGGCATTGATGATAATTAATGTGGTGTTCATTAATATGTTGTGTGAATCGCGTGGTTATGCACACATGTATGTTGAACTCATTTTGTGAATGCATATTGTGCCATATTTCATTGCATAATTTGTTAATAGTTGAAATGACTGAATTATTGGTAATGCATAATTATGAGATCATTTCATGGGTTGTTGTGATTTGCAAAGAAATGCATGAAAAAATAGTCACGTTGGATGGACTAAGAAAATGCTTTGTTGAGAGAAAAATTATATAATAAAAAAATGCCTATTGTACAATTGTACAATATTACATTGCATTGTACAATATTTTCCTACAAAAAGCTGTGTATCAAATCCCACTATGAAATGAGCTCTCATGAGGTGTCATGAATTTATAGCCACCTTTTATAGGAATTACTCAAATCATATGCCATGGACATACTACAAAGACAGGATCTAGTTGTGTAGTTCCTTCTATAGTTAATCTATGCACAAACTAGAGAGTTATGGCCTCCTCCAAGATGAGATATGCCTCCTGCATTCCTCCTACAATAACCTATAATATATACAACCAATTATAGTAATGTAGAAGTTTCAAAGTGGAGTAAGGTGTCTTATCAAAGAAGGTATTGATGCTATTAAGTTTAAACCAAATAGACAAGCAAGATCACTGAAAGAAACATAATCACAAGATAGACACAGAATATACCCTGGGAAACCCTCATGGGGTAGAAAGCCCAACAAAGCTTTCCTCAATAAGATGATCAACCAAAATACAAGATGTGCTCCTTCCTTCTTTGTCTCCTTAGCAGATCTCCGAGACAAGTGCGCACTCCACAAGTGAGTGAGTGATCTAAT
This sequence comes from Larix kaempferi, assembly GCA_027924585.1. Classification (NCBI taxonomy): domain Eukaryota; kingdom Viridiplantae; phylum Streptophyta; class Pinopsida; order Pinales; family Pinaceae; genus Larix; species Larix kaempferi. The sequence continues at coordinate 16,910,832 of BSBM01000030.1, forward strand.
GGGGAGTTCACCTCTCTTATTTATACTGACCCCCAACTGACTAAAAGACCTAATGGGGCCGACCTCTCCTGGAGAAGTCTAATAACCCCAAAAATATAACTACAGGGCCGACCCCCACATGGTGGGTCTAATAACCCTAGTTAATACAAACCCTCGGAGGAATACACATCTCCGGATACATAATAGGGTTGCCTCGGAGGGATGAAACATCTCCGGAATAATAAAGTACAAATATAATATTCTTTGAAGTTACAATATTCAACACTCCCCCTTAACGAGAAGGATATTATAACAGCACCTGCAGGAGCAAGGAGTCACTATACATGATACATCTATAAATCATCGGAAGCTTTCTTCAATTTGTCTTCAAATAGTTACTGGTACATCAATGTCAACATCAACATCAATATTACGATCATCAGCATCGTAATCACACGATCAACAGCATCGTCATCACACGATCATCAGCATCGTCATCACACGATCATCAGCATCGTCATCACACGATCAACATCATCGTCATCACACGATCAACAGCATCGTCATCACACGATCATCAGCATCGTCATCACACGATCAGCAGTATCGTTATCACACGATCATCAGCATCATCATCACACGATCAACAGCATCGTCATCACACGATCAGCAGCATCGTCATCACACGATCATCAGCATCGTCATCACACGATCATCAGCATCGTCATCACACGCTCATCAGCATCGTCATCACACGATCAGCAGTATCGTCATCACATGATTAGCAGCATCGTCATCACACGATCAGCAGTATCGAGTATTCATGCCAATACAAGTGATCATATCAACAATATGAGTATCGTAGGTAACCACATCATTAATACAAGTATCCTACCGATACAAGTAACCACATCATCAATACAAGTATCCTACCGATACAGGTAACCACATCATCAATACAAGTATCCTACCGATACAAGTAACCACATCATCAATACAAGTATCCTACCGATACAAGTAACCACATCATCAATACAAGTATCCTACCGATACAAGTAACCACATCATCAATACAAGTATCCTACCGATACAAGTAACCACATCATCAATAAAAGAATTACTTTTTCGGAGACCATTCGTCTACGGATCAATTCAGGGACCAAAGTCCGGGGATGATACAATCCCCATTACGTACATTTTGAACTAGTGGTTCTGGGATGATGCAATCCCCATCACTTTATTCTCGAAGACCATATGTCTACGGATCAATTCAGGGACCAAGGTCCGGGGATGATACAATCCCCATCACGTACATTTTGAACTAGTGGTTCCGGGATGATGCAATCCCCATCACTTTATTCTCGAAGACCATACGTCTACGGATCAATTCAGTGACCAAGGTCCGGGGATGATACAATCCCCATCACGTACATTTTGAACTAGTGGTTCCGGGATGATGCAATCCCCACAACTGTCCACTAAGGACTTCATTCTCGGAGACCTCACGTCTACGGCTCTCTTTAGGACTGAAAGTCCAGGGATGATCCAATCCCCTCAACTGTCCACTAAGGACTTCATTCTCGGAGACCTCACGTCTACGGCTCTCTTTAGGACTGCAAGTCCAGGGATGATCCAATCCCCTCAACTGTCCACTAAGGACTTCATTCTCAGAGACCTTACGTCTACGGCTCTCTTTAGGACTAAAAGTCCAGGGATGATCCAATCCCCATCTGTATTCTCAACTATACAGGTACAAATATCCAAGAGCATGTATTCTCACTAATACATCTAATCATCAAAACATGTATACATCTAGTATGTATTCTCACTAATACATCTAGCATCAAAACATTTATCCATAAAAAAAATAAAAGATATATAAGATTTCTAAATATAAATAATTGTAAGTAGCTAAGTGCAACAAAACAAAATTGTTATCAAATACTATACTACTCCCCCTTTCGAGGAGGGTCCTTCTGGACTATACCAAGCATGTCTCGGAAGTGTTCAAACTTTACTCGAGACAAAGGTTTAGTCAGGATATCGGCAATCTGATCCTCAGTGCTTATGTACTCAAGCTTGATGGCTCCTCTCTGCACCATGTCTCGTATATAGAAGTAACGGATCTCAATGTGTTTTGACTTATCATGGAACACAGGATTTTCAGTCATCTTAATGCAGCTTTGATTATCACACATAATCACAGTGGGATCCATTTCCAAGTCAAAAATTCCAGATAAGAGTTTCCGAAGCCACACTGCTTCACAGCTGGCAGAGCAAGCAGCTATATATTCTGCTTCAGCAGTACTGAGGGCCACACTAGATTGTTTCTTGCTGAACCAGGAGATCATGGCAGATCCAAGACCATAACATCCGCCTGAAGTACTTTTTCTGTCTGAGACACTACCTGCCCAATCAGAATCTGAGTAACCATGTAACTTGAGTTCATTACCTCCAAGATAGTATAAGCCAAAGTCCACTGTACCTTTTAGGTACCTCATTATGTGCTTTGTAGCTATAAGGTGAACCTTTCTAGGTTCTACTAGATACTGACTTAGGGTATTTACAGCAAAGCATATATCCGGCCTAGTATTTGTCAAATACATCAATGATCCAATGATTTGTCTATATAGGGTTATGTCCACTAGTTCTGATGAATCATTAACTAATAGTTTCAGGTTGGAGTCCATGGGAGTGGCCATGGCTTTACACTCCAACATATCAAATCTTTTGAGAATCTCCACAGTATACTTACCTTGATTTAGAAAGATTCCTTTTGGCTCTTGCCACACTTCTAGACCTAAGAAGTAGTGCATTAATCCGAGATCTTTCATTTCGAATTCTGAAGAAAGCTTCTTCTTGCTTTCAATAATTTGATTCTCATTTCCGGTTAGGAATAGATCATCTACATATAACAGCAATATAACAGGTTCATCATCCATCACTTTAAGATAAATATTGGGGTCAGCTTTACTTTTGGTAAAGCCCATGCTTGTTAAGAAACTGTCAATCCTTCCGTACCAAGCCCTGGGAGCTTCGTTCAATCCATATAATGCCTTTTTCAGTTTGCATACATGGGTCCTTCCGTCTTTGACCTCAAAACCTTTAGGTTGTTCTATGTATACTTCTTCTTCAATTACACCATTCAGAAAAGCTGTCTTAACATCCATTTGATGCAATTTCCATTTCATCATGGATGCAAGTGCCATGATATTCTAATTGAAGTATACCTAGCAACAGGTGCAAATGTTTCTTCATAGTCAATTCCCTCCTTTTGTGAGAATCCTCTGGCTACAAACCTTGCCTTGTATTTTTCAATGCTACCGTCTGCAGCATGTTTTATCTTGAAAATCCATTTGGAAGAAACCACACTTTTATCTTTTGGTTTGGGGACTATATCCCAAACATCATTTTTCATTATCGACTGATATTCTTCTGTCATTGCTTCTACCCATTCTTTCTTTTGAGCTGCTTCTTCATAGCTAGTAGGTAGTTGATCCACAAGATCACACATCAAGGCCATATAGTTGGACACTAGCTTTGGTTTCTTTCTTTCTCTAATGGAGCCTTCAGGAGCACCATATTTTTCAGCCCCTTGGATAATATCTCTAGCCCATGCTGGCCTTCTTTTCTTTGATAAATCTAAGATAGGAGGTTCTTGTGGTTCCAACATGTCATGATCCTCTGGTGGAATGTCTTCAGGGATGTGAACAACCTCTGAGTTTCTAGAAGAATAATCTTCTTCATAGATTTCTTCAAGTTGGCATTTTCTTGATTTCTTGAGAGCTGCTTCTTCATCAAAAGTTACATCTCTACTGATTTCTATATGATGAAAGCCTGGTATGTAAATCCTGAAAGCTTTGGATGATTCATAGTAACCAACAAATATTCCTTTCTTACCAGAAGGATCCAACTTGGTTCTCTTTTCTTTTGGAATGTGGATGTACACAGGACACCCAAATATTTTAAGATGGCTTACCTCGGGCTTCTTTCCAGTAAACACTTCTTCTGGAGTTTTGAAATCAAGAGCACTATGAGATAATCTGTTTTGAACATATACTGCTGTCTTGGCTGCTTCAGCCCATAGATACATGGGAAGATCCTGGTCATGTATCATTGTCTTCACAGCTTCCATGATGGTTCTATTTTTCCTTTCTGCAACCCCATTTTGTTGGGGATTGTAGGGAGTGGTTAGTTCTCTCTTGATTCCAACTTCTTTACAAAATTCTTCAAACTCTTTTGAAGTATATTCTCCACCATTATCTGTTCTGAGAATCTTGATTTTCTTTTCTGAGAGATTTTCTATTAGAGCCTTGAACTCTTTGAACTTTCCAAAAACTTCATTCTTACCTTTTAGAAAGTATATCCAGGTTTTCCTTGAATGATCATCAATGAAAGAGAGATAGTATTCAAATCCACTCAAGGAGGTGGTGGGCATTGGACCACATACATCTGAGTGTATTAATTCCAAGATACCCTTAGTCTTTGTTTCACTCTTTGGAAAGGGGTTCTTGATATTCTTCCCTTTCTTACATCCTTTACATGAGCCATCATGATCAACCTTCAAATCTGGTAGTCCTATGACCACCTTGCTTACATAGGGTAAGGCTTTGTAGTTAATGTGAGCTAGTCTTCTATGCCATAGCTCACTGGGACTAGAGGTTTCATGAACAAAGGCTACTTCTGGATGACCCTTAAGTTTATACAAACCTCCTTCCTCTTCACCAATAACAATTGCATCCTTAATAGATTTGCCTTTGGACCACATTAACACTTGTCCATCAATGAATGCAACTCTATAGCCTTTCTTGTCTAATGCTGAGATTGAAAGTAAATTCTTCTTCAAACCTGGAACATACAAAACTTCCTTCATCTTCATGGGGGTTCCAGAATCGAGTTTGTAGTTTGCTTCACCAATTCCCTTAATGGGATATTGATAGTCATCTCCTAGAGATACCTTTTGGGGATAAGTCTTTTCTTCAAGATTTGAGAGAGTCTTTTTATGACCTGTCATGTGCTTTGAAGCACCACTGTCAATAAGCCATGTACCTTCTCCAGGGGTTATAGATCCAGAGAGTGCGGAGAAGAGAACATATTCTTCTGCATCTTCTTCTGTATTTCTTCTTGACCTTCTTTTGAAGAAGGTCCTTTCTTCTTCTTCCTCTTCATCTCTAGGCCTTTTATTGTGAGACCTTTCTTCCTCTACTTCTTCTTCTTCACTATCATCTTCTGCAAGATGTGCTTGGTGTCTTTTGTAGTGAGTACCCTTTTTCTTCTGTAGAGGGCAATGTCTAGCAATGTGTCCGATTTTGTGACAAGAATAGCACTGGAAAGAAGAGTAATCTCTTCTTTGAGTAGTTCCTCTTTTCTTTTGAAATCTGTGTGGAGGATGAGACTCCTTGTGACTACCCTTTTTAGTGTAGGATTGATTCCTTCTTCTTTTGGTGTGGGTGGCCAAGGCTTGGTCATCCTCTTTGAGCAAGGCTTCTCGATTTGCAACCCTAGCCTCCTCTTGTACACAATCCTCCCAAACTACATCAAACTTCATACTTTCTTTTCTGGCACACATAGTTTGAATGAATGACTCCCAAGGTCTAGTGAGACCATTTAGAGCTGTCATCACAAGTTCATCTTCATCAAGAGTATCACCAATGGCATCTAGTTGCTCCTTGATTAGAGAGACTCTTGAGAAGTAGTCTTGAATGGATTCTCCTTTGTGCATCTTGGTACTCTTCAACTGAGTTCTTAGATTCATCTTCCTATTGATGTTCTTTCCTTCATACATTCTTCCTAAGGCATCATACATTTCCTTTGGAGTCTTCTTGGAGGCCACTTGGGGAATCAAGTGGTCTTTAATAGAATCAGCTATGATTCTCTTTGCCCTAATCAAATCCTTCTTGTGTTTTTCTTTGGATTCATCTTCTTCTGGTTCTGCAACTTCCTCCTTGATATAATGAGCAAGATCATTCTCCTCAAGAATGAGACCAATTCTGTATTTCCATGCCCGGAAATTTTCTATACCTTCTAGCTTGTCTTCAAGCTTAGTGTTTGGAGCCATCTTCTCTTGGGGGAGTCCAAGAGACAGAGTAGACTTACCTGGAAAGTTACTTTTCACTTTTCCGGAATCTGGAACAGAATTTTATCGCACTTTTGGTAGAATTAGGGTTTGACTTTCCCGAAGTTCTACCCAACCAACAAGTTCGATCTATAGCTCAAAAGAATGCTCTTGAGAAGGGATATCCAGCCATGTAATCAGAATTCAAAAATTCCAACTTTTTTCTGAAACCAAAATCTGATGTATCGCACTTTTGGTAGAATTAGGGTTTGGATTTACCGGAGTTCTACCCAACCAAAAAGTTCGATCTATAGCTCAAAAGAAAGGTATTGAAAAGAGATATCCAGCAATGCAACCAAAAATCAATAATATAAACTTTGGGCTGAAACCCTAACTTCACCGGAGAGAGAGAGAGAGGTATTCTTACCTTGTGAAAGATGTCCTATTCAGTCTAGCTCTGATACCATGTTAAGTTTAAACCAAATAGACAAGCAAGATCACTGAAAGAAACATAATCACAAGATAGACACAGAATATACCCTGGGAAACCCTCATGGGGTAGAAAACCCAGCAAAGCTTTCCTCAATAAGATGATCAACCAAAATACAAGATGTGCTCCTTCCTTCTTTGTCTCCTTAGCAGATCTCCCAGACAAGTGCGCACTCTTCCACAAGTGACTGAGTGATCTAATGAGGAGTTCACCTCTCTTATTTATACTGACCCCCAACTGACTAAAAGACCTAATGGGGCCGACCTCTCCTGGAGAAGTCTAATAACCCCAAAAATATAACCACAGGGCCGACCCCCACATGGTGGGTCTAATAACCCTAGTTAATACAAACCCTCAGAGGAATAAACATCTCCGGATACATAATAGGGTTACCTCGGAGGGATGAAACATCTCCGGAATAATAAAGTACAAATATAATATTCTTTGAAGTTACAATATTCAACAGATCCCACTTAATTGACTGTACCATTACGGGAGTGCTAACCATGTTATATTTCAATTATTTCCTTGGCTATAGATTGTAGGTAAAAATATTGCATTTTCCAAAGACATTGTTTGTGAAGGAGAATGATGCAAGAACCAATGCTTTAGTTACCTATTTTGATGAATTAATACTTGGACATAATGATTTTATTATCAATATGGCTATTAGATGGAGAGGGCACTTAACAATATACTTTTATTATAAAGATGAATGGGGGATAGAGAGAGCATTATTAGATGCACAGAAAAGTGCCCACAACTAGAATATGGTGTTGTTATGGAAATGTTTCTCATCCTCCTCTTAGATTATGTACTGAACAGTGAAAACACATAAAGGTTACTTTGTTGTTGTGGAGAGAGTAGTATGTATATATGTATAGTTTGGAAAGCCATTCTAAAATTAAAACGTTTGATATTATGTGTTAAGGAAAGGGATAAAAGTAGAATTACTCACCCCTACTTTCCTACCCACCTTTTTCCTTAACAAATTATGTTTGAATTGCTCCAAAAGTTTCAATGGATCCTCCCAAGTATCAAAGCTAGAACTATCTATAAAACTATTATTCTAGCCATGTAAACTAGCTCATAAAGGAAGAGGGGAGCAATAGGTAGCTTTAAACGTGGGAGTAATGGATTAGTGTGCATGGATACTTGGTCGATATGCCATCTTGAAAATATGGTGCAATATGTTCCCAAGGAAACCTTTAAGGGAGTTAGAGGGTACCGCTAGCTGGAGGAAAATGGTCAATAGGAAGGGAAGTTTATCAATTGATTAAACTACTACCTTTATTATCTTATTTATTTATTCATACATGCACCCTCACAAAATTTCCCGAAATGGAGGAGGGAAATTGAAGGAATCAACACATATCCATCCCTTTAGATTAGATAATGTCAAGTTCAAACAATTTTACATTACATTAATTAACATCACTATTGATGTATTTAAAGTTTAATTCTCGAAGTTAATCACCCAAAATTATTATAATTATTATTATTTGTAAGATAATAAGTGGACTTGATGGGTTGCTTGAAATTAGAAACCCAAGATATGAGCCACAACTCAAGAGCGATGAGTACCTAGAAAGTATCTTGATTGAGGATCTAGAGGATGCAAAAGAAAATGATTTAATATTACTTACCTTTGCACAAAAAATACTAAAATAAATTGGAATTGAATTCAATGAATATAAACAAATAACACACCATCCACACAATGAACATAAGGTGTACTCTCGGAAAACCCAATATGAGAAAAACCAAACTAGAAGGTGAGTCCTATGCCTTGCTCTTTTATACTTAGTTTTGAAATTAAAATACAAATAAAAGGAAGTGAGTATGGAGTTTCAATGGACACTATGGCATGTATGGCTACTGTAGGATCTTCTACTTCCTGTGTTCTGCTCTAATATCCCACTCCCAAATAACTTGCTCGACTATGGAACAATAAGCAATACAATAACAATGGAATGCCTTCCTTTCCTAGGGGTGTAATATTTAATATGGAGTAAGAGCCATTTAGGTTAGGGTTTTTCGTGCCTTCAATTTCAATTAGGTTTAGGGTTTTTAACCCGCTATAATCTTCTTGAAAGTCCATTTGTGACTAGCTCCACATGTCTGAATAATGGGATTTCAGGTGGCATCCACTTGATATCATGGTGGGAAACAAGATAGGTCTTAGTTGCGGCTATAAAATCCAATCCTACAAAATTCCCTAGGTAGCGTAAAAAATCAAACCCTAGCTCCACCAAGGAGAGCAAGTGAAAGAATCCCTCCAACACTATCTCCAAGGTAATACGTCCTCCTCTTCTCTTCTTCTTCACAAGTCCACTCTAGGATTTTCTTCCAAAACCCTAGTCTCCAATCTCCAAGGGTAACATACTAACCCTAGAGATCCGTGTTAACTCCAAAAATACCGAGAAACTATGGTACCCAAGAGAGAGAGAGATAGAGAAACAAGTACAAGTGAAGACCTAGAGAGAAAGAAGACAAGTGCACTCCTCTGATAGATCACATATCTACTCAAGAGTGATAAAATCAACATGAATGAATGACTCTAGATCCTTAATCTATTTATATGAGAGGTAAGGGAGGAAAACAACACTATGTAGGCACAAGCCCTTGCAAGCAACCTCATCAACCCTTATAGGCCATGCAAGTGAGACGTCGACTCTAGATCACAAGTGCCACGCTTCAATAATAATTGCATGCACAATACGGACTCGAAAGAGATATATCTACACAACTAAATTCTACGCTAATCCATCCCGAAACTCCATGGACTCCCTCTATCCTTCCAAGCAAAGTAATCCACTAGTTCAACTACCCCTTGCAAGAACATTGTCAAGGCCCCATGTGTCCTCGAGCAATCTACAATCCTTCGAGTAGAAATCCAAGTTTCCATATGCCATTTAGGGTTTAAATCCATTCTAGGTGATGTGAAATACTCCACATCCCCTATAGGGTGTTCTCCCACAAAGTGAATTCTCCTTGTGGCCATCATGAAGTCCATCCATTATACAAGCAAGAGATGTCAAATGCCGAAGGGAAGAGCACTAAGCTACTAGCAATCAATTCATGTCAAGCATCCACTAAGAAATCTATCTCAAGTGTGCATATCCATCCTGAACCATCTATCATGCTACAACCCATCTTAGACCGTCTTTCTCATCAATTATCATTTTCTTTATCTAGTTTTATAATGCTTTCCATAGGATTTTAGAGGGTTTCTTCGTCTAACCAACGCCATAAATCCATGGGTTACATGTGGGCCCGCACTTCTATCCCTAATGCAATGGGGACCAGCAGAGACATATTATTTGTGCATTAGTGCAATTCTTCCTATTCCTATCCTTACAACACTCCTTCAACCACCTTATTAGATGAAAACTGTGGATTCTTAATCATGCTAGACTTGCCTTTGTACATTAATAACACCAAAAGTTCATTTCACTAACTCGTCAATACATGTGTTGGATTTCCTTGTTACCAACTCAATAGTTAATCTTTGGTTCCATGATAACAACTCAAGGCACTATTTTGCAGCGTATAAATACCACATGGAAGATAACATAGGTGATCAAACATGACCACCTCTCCGTGTGATGCATCATAGCGTTAATATTTAACATCCAAGTTAGCACATTCCATTCATAGATTCTCTTTCTCCTTAACTTACCCCTCTCTCCTTACTCCTAAAGAAATAATAATTGAAATCCTATGCATGTTCTTTGGTAGGGATACCTCTTGTGATTTTTCCTTAAACCTCTTCCATTCGATAGAGTATTCTACTAATTGTTCGACCCCTCCATTTTAATAGGGTGCACAATGTAATAGAAAGACTCCAGTCTCCAACTACATGAATCCAAACCACTCCATTTTAATAGGTTGCACAATTTAATGCCAAGACTTCAACTACATGAAGCCAAAAGACCAATTCTTACTTCCTTGAAGGGTTATACCCCACCTAGAACAATAGAATTCGAGGACAACTTTTTATGAAAGTGGAAATGACAAAAACATATTGTGAAGATAATATTTTACTTATTTATAATCAATACCAGGCCCATGGTTTTATGGGAAAAGTATATAAATAAGGATATGACATTTGACCTTTGGTCTTGTCTTCGAAGGATAGGATATGGCATTTGAACTTTGATCCACTCTTTACCCTTTCCCAAATATTTCCATTTATTAAGAAGTAAGACACCATGTTGTACGGACTTGACCCTTTCCCAAATATTTCCATTTATTAAGAAGTAAGACACCATGTTGTACGGACTTGAGAATTATGATAACATTTTTAATTTAAATGTCTTTATTATGCTATATTATAGTAATGAGCCGACGTAAAATGAAAAACGTATGACTTAAATAACTAAGACCAGACTTTGACCTAATTGTAATACTCCCGTTATGATTGCATATAAATAAAAATAAAAATCTGCCATACAAAACAAAAGCAAACAGTTCACCCGCGATTTGGATTTTGAAGTTCACGAACTGTTTGGATTTTGGAATATACTTCACCTGCGGTTTGGATTTTGAAAGGGGCTGTCAGTTACACATAAAATCAAAGCAAAAGCAAGAAAAAATGGCGTCGAATCAGGTCGAAGTGCAAGCCCAAAACCCTCAGGTCCAAGTGCAAGCCGAAAACCCTCAGCAGCTGCAACAGGCAATTCAGGCAATTGGTACTGGCAACGACAATCAATTTGTATCGGCGTCTTTGTACGTGGGGGATCTGGAGCCGAGTGTTAGCGATGGCGAGATTTATGATCTCTTCCAGCAGATTGGCCTCGTCCACTCTGTTCGCGTCTGCAGAGATGCCATCACGGACGCCTCTCTCGGATACGCGTATGTGAATTACAACAATGCTGAAAATGCTACCACGGCTTTAAGTCTCTTGAATTTTACACGCCTTCACGGAAAGCCAATTCGGATTATGTATTCACACCGTGACCCCATTCTCCGCAGGTGTGGATCAGCGAACATATTTATTAAGAATATTGACAAAGTAGTTGACGATAGGGAGCTATATGATACTTTCCGTGTGTTCGGACCCATTTACTCTTCCAAGATTGCAACAGATACTGCATCAGGGCGATCCAAAGGATATGGATTTGTGCATTTTGAGCAAGAGGAAGCAGCACAAAATGCAATAGAACACATGAATGGAATGCTAATCCGTGGCAAACAGGTTTATGTTGGTCCATTCAAGAAAAAGCAAGAGCGCGGGCAAACAAATGCAAATGAAAATGACAATTTTAGGAATGTGTTTGTGAAGAACTTATCAGAATCTCTGACTGATGAGGATTTGAGAAATTATTTTGGCGTGTATGGAACAATTACCAGTGTGATAGTGATGAGGGATGCAGAGGGAAAATCAAAGGGTTTTGGATTTGTCAATTTTGAGAATGCAGAAGATGCAGCAAATTGCGTTCAGAATTTAAATGGCAAGAAAATTGGTGGGAAGGAATGCTATGTTGAAAAGGCACGGAACAAGTCTGAATCGAGGGGGCGATGCGGAAGAAATCTTTATGTGAAGAATTTGGATGATAGCATTGATGACGAGAAGTTGAGAGAAATGTTCTCTGGTTTTGGTACAATCACTTCATGCAAAGTAATGCGGGATTCTCATGGACACAGCAAAGGCTTTGGATTTGTTGCCTTCGCATCTCCTGATGAAGCATCCCGAGCTCTGGCAGAAATGAAAGGGAAAATGGTTTTGAGCAAGTCTCTGTATGTTTCTCTGGCTCAGCGCAAAGATGAGAGAAGGGCATGGCTACAGGCTCATTTCTCCCACTTGGAAAATGTAAATGCAGATGGCATGGCACCACCTGTTCCTGGACTAAACCAGCAGGTAATTTATGGCCGGGGACCCGTTGTTCCTGCCCGTGCTCCTGGACTAAACCATGGCCAAGGACCAGCTGCTCCTGGACAAAATCACCAGCAGGTAATTAATGGCCAAAGACCACCTGTTCCTGCCCGTGCTCCTGCACTAAACGAGCAGATAATTTATAGCCAAGGACCAGTTGCTCTTGCTCGTGCTCCTAGACTAAACCAGCGGACGATAACTCGAGGACAAGCATCAGTTTTTCTTGCCCGTGCTCTTGGACTAAACCAGCAGATGGTAATTCGAAGACAAGGACCAGCTGTTCCTGCCCGTGCTCCTTGACTAAACCAGCTGCATCATAGAAATGAGCTCACTGCAATAGTATAGACCATAGTAACATAGCTTGTACATTATATTTTGATTGTGATATAGGGTAGTGTGTAGCTATGGTTATTATTGTTGAGTGTTTGAATTATATTTAGGTTATGATAACGTAGTATATTGGAAGATTTTGTCCATTAAGCTTTTTTTTCTTTTAATTATTTTTATTTTTCAAAATCTGTATTTGACTGTGTTTAAATGGCTCTTTTGATAGTAAAAAAGGATTCAGCACCATCTAGAATCCTAAGGGCACTCAAATCGTCTAACTTTTAGACTACATTATTTGGTTTTGATAGTGATATAGGTTAAGTGTATATCTATTTGATTTTGATAGTGATATAGGTTACTGTAGTTTTATTTTAATTTTGGATTTTAAAGATTCAAAAAATTATTTAGATTCTTTAAAAGTTAAAAGTTGTTTGGTTTTGATAGTGACATAGATTAGTGTAGTTTTATTTTTATTTTGGAGCTACTAATTATTGAAAAAATATAAAAATTTATTTAGATATAATTAATTTTTAACACTAGGAGTTGATAAAAATAAAAATAGTTAGAAATAATGTAAACATAACTGTCCAAGTTAATAGTTAAAAGTTGACGTGATTAAATTTTTATAGTATTATTTATATATATAAAATTATTTGTAAATGATTATGATTTAGTTTTCAGTATTACTAGTATATTTTTAGTTTTGTTTTGCACATTATATTGGGATTTATGGAATCGAGAAATGCTATGAAAGTTACAATTTTTTTGTTATATGGATGTTGTAATCTTTAACTTTTGCTACTACCATTTTCAAATTCATTATTTTAAGACTTTTAATTTCCAATAACTCACATAATATTTAAAGTGATTTATGGCATGCAAGATCTGCAGTGTTTTGTGGAATCACAAGGCTCATTGGTGAGAATTTAAGGGACCTTAAGATAGATGAATCTTTAGGCAATCATTTTCTTTAGTGCATATGTGTATCACATGACTTGTTTCTATCCATGTGGATGCTATGACATTAAAATCATATATGACATGGATTTTGCATGGTTTGAAAGTCGACATGTTCAATACTTTATGTTAGTGAAGTACACAAATTTTCATGTCTACATCATAGATTAACTACATTTATTTCCATCCTTGTAAATAGTTGTTCATATTCATGTCTACATCATAGATTAACTAACTTTCATGTCTACATCATAGATTAACTACTTTCATGTCTACATCAAATTTATTTCAATCTTTGTAGATAGTTGTTCATATTCCGCCCCATCTCTCCACTGAAAGCATATACCATATATAGGATTTGAAGGCTTTTTCTTTATTCTACCAACTCATTGATCTTGTGATTCCCCACAAAAACCAAAAGATACCTAGCTTTGATACCAATATGATGCATAAACTACCATGGATATTCCACTGTAATAGTTCGTCACAATAGATCTTACAACTTAATTAATTGTGTTGGCTTAATTCCACATAATGATAAATAAACTAGAATTGAAAGGAAAATATCTAGAGCAAAACAACACATCCCCATGAATAACACAATATATGCTCTGGGAAAACGCACCATGGGGAAAAACCAAACCAGATTAAAGACGATGCCTTGCTCTTTTCTTCTCCAAAAGGCAACGCAAATATAGAGAAAGTGTAGTTAAGGAAGTGAAGAGTTAAAGAAAAATATCCTTCCTTTTTTTTAATGACTCCTCTTCACTTCCTTAAAAATAAAAAAGACTTTTGTAAAAAAAAATATCTTCTTCTCTTGTAAAACTCCACCCTTTTTTTTAACTTAAATTTTTTTTTTGAACTGAATAATTTACGTTAAAAAAACACTTAACTCATGGAAACAAATTTTTCTCGTGGAATTATTTTCGCGGGCCTAATGAAGGTTGGAGCGAGAAAATATGGAATTTTCGCGCTTTGGGCTATAGTGAGTTCGCGAGAATGTTTCTTGTGAACTTTTCGCGCTTTGGCCTATAGTGAGGCCACGAAAATTTGAAATTTTTATTATTTTGAAAGTTTGCCAAAAATTATCATGCCTCCATGCAGGGCAGGGTCGCGAATTTTTCTGCAAACAAGAAACACATTCTTTTTGCAAATTACTTCAAAGCTACGGCTTCTCTTGCTCCGATCAATCGATCTTCTTCCAACGCTCTGATACCGAACTGAAGGTTGGAGGCATAAATAAACACAAAGATTATGCAGAACGAGCTACGACACTTCAATTTTTATTGATAAACGAAAGATCAACTAATACATTACAAACCAAATATGAGTGTGTATTTAAACACTTATGGAAACCCTAAAAAGTCTAACCTAGATTTTGCATGCATGCAAAGCATGCTGTTGCATGTTTTATTAACTGAACTTCTAAATACGAACTAAAGCAAAAGCTAAAGCTAACATAAGTAATTACTATTTCTAACATCACTTGTTACCCTCGTGTTCCGAGCTTATGCAAGCAGTTGGTTGGCCGTAGCCATCGCTAGCAACCATCCCCTCTTTTAAGTTATTGTTTAGCGTAATGTTTAGACGAGATCTCGATCATATCGACATCTATGCAGGTTAGGTCCCATTTGATTTAATGACAAGGAGAGGTCTTATGTTAGATCGTGATGGCGCATCCAGTAACTCTTGATAATTTTGGAGGAGCACCAGTTCATAGCATAAAGTTTTGACAGGAAACCTCCTGTATCACGATCATCCTAGCGGCCTAAAACTTCCCTTTCTGACTGACAAACAATCTTGGCATCGATCCACGGTTGCTAGCCACGTCACTGCCTCACGAGACCGAAGGATTAGTTCTAGAACGATGTAGTTGGACATGGCAAAAAAATCTAATATATTTACATTTTATTATATATTACAAGCTTAAGCAAAGCTTATATAAGGGTAACAAATAGCCTTTTTTATGACTAAGTAACTTCAATTATAGATGAAAGTTTAGAATGTACTTAGTCCTTGATTATTATCTCTTCTTTTACCAACTAGAACATAACTCATAATTGAGTATGATTTGTGTGGATTGAAAAGAGGAATTTGTTTGTATCAATTGTATCGTTATGATAACGTAAGTAAATACGTTGCCTTGCTTCCAGCCACGTTTTTTGGGATACATATTAAGGGTCACTCTTGACTATATATATATATATATATATATTTTACAACAATTGTGGGTTATAGACCTTAAAGCAAAAATGTAGTTTAAATAATTGTATCAAGATTTGAAATAGGAAATATATATATAATGGTTTAATATAAAGTTATATGTATAAGTACATAAATTGTATTATATGCATTAATACATATAAGCACATGGGTTGGATTATGGGACTAGATGAATGTTACATATATATATATATATATTGGAATTTGCAATTGGAATATTTTGTAGATGTGTCGAAAGTGCTTAGTATATATAATAAAAATTGAAGTTGCTTTAGTTGTTATATATATTTATGAGATGGTAAAGTTATTGTTCCTAGTAAGGGAAGGGGTTATATTGTATACTTCTAATACATGGAATTGTATTGAAATTGTTGTAATGCTTTTGGATTATACTATACATTTAGTGCATTTGAATTATATGTGATTGGAGAAGTTTCTTTGAAAAAGAAAAGAAGTTGTGTAATAAACAGAAATTTATTCATCCAACACGGAACCTAGTGTAGAATGTGTATCTTACTTTTTATAAAGATCACTATGTTAGTAGTTTAAGGAGAAAAAGGAAATTTTGTTGTTACAATTTTTATGTACGTTGCAATGTGGTACATTACAGTGTGGGAAGTGATCATCAATTGCAAGACTTAGGAAAACCAAATTAAAAATAACATTAGGGAAACAAGACATCGTTTGACGTTTTTTTTTTTAGGATGAAAACTTTTGACTAAAAATCGAAAGAGGAGTAATCTCAAAGGCTTAAATCCCATAATACCACTTTCAATTTGGTGATAGTTTTCAAGGGAGAGTTTTGTGTTCAACAAAGTGTTGTCGAGGTCTTTCATCCCTTTGGTATCATAATGGGACATAGGGGTAAAAGCTTCCAAGTAAATTGGTTATTAGATTCCCTAATGTTTAAAAATGATGTATGGAAATATTACCGTAGGTAATGCGAAATTCATCCAAATATGAGGGTGAATGTCAAGTTTTTGGGTTGGTTGCTCGAAAATATCTAATATAACGGGACTTGTGAATGAAAGATATAGAAATTTAAAGAATGGCTAAGAGGATTACCGTCCGAGAGTGAAAATGAAGGATGGTCCTCTAAAAGATAAGTAAACGGTTCTTTTACCTATGCATTCTTTTTGTTATATGGAAGAATGATCATACATATGTATGTATATGTTTTATGCCGTCTTACGGTAATAAGAGAACAAGTGTCGATGATAAAAGACCTAAATATTTTCCATAAACAACAAGAGCATGTTGCAAAATAAATTCTCACTTACATTTTTATTGAATTTGAAAAATCATGTTATGCATATGTTATGCTGAAAATTTTGGAAGACGTTGTAAGGGTTGTGTAAAGTGCAGGTTATGAAAGGAAGAGGAACCATACCAACGTGAAGGATGTGTAGAGGATCAAAGATGATTAAATAGAGAATACAAAGATCTAAAAGTTGCAGTCACATGATCTTCAATCGCAAAGGTCTTCAAAAATTAGATAAGTACTTTTTAATAATTACGTTATATAGAGTTTTGTAAGATTCCACTCTTAATTATAGAGATAAAGAAATATGTTCAAGCATATGGATGTATTCTTCGTATTGTTTAAAATGGTGATAGTCCTTTATGATTGAAGTAGTCTTAAATATAGGTTATTGTTTTGAACGTGATTGTGGAAAAATAAATGAGATCTTAATATCATTTGTGTATTTAGGAAAGAGGAATTACCTCGAGTAATTATGCATTATGTGGTTAATATTATATGGATACTTGACGTGATCTTATATTATTGGCTAGGTTGATGACGGTTCAAGGATCAAGTACTTAACAGTTAGTTGACCAAGTAATTTTCAAATGTTATAAGGTCAAGAGTCTTAAAACTTTCCATGATAAGGTTATTGGAATTGAACTAAATGTTTTGTGATATGAAATGCCCCGGTATCCTATTAGCTTGCATTTTTTTCCTTCTATAAAAATTCATAATGTTTTCCATATTTAATTATTAAAAATATACATACATGATGCTACTCATATCATCGATTGGGGTGTGATTCAGGTAGAACTCGAGGGAGAATTCCAAATTGAGCCTTTGCGTATCCTAGATAGGAAGGAGATTATGTCGCGGAATCGAGCCATCACTCAAATAAAAGTGCAATGAAAGCACTTCATCCCCGGGCAGGCCACATGGGAAACGGAGGATCATATGCGAGCAACATATCCTTCCATTTCCAGAATGAGCAAGATGAATCTAAATAAATAACACTGCATAAAACAAAGCTGCTGGGCTTAATTAAATAAGGAGCAGTGAAAAAAGTGGGTGAATTTGCAATTTTTGTATGGATGTAACTTTCAATTGTAAGATTGGATTGGGGTATGGCTATGATCATTGGAAATCTAGTCCAAAGGAAAATATAATGGAAGGTATTGATTTTTTAATTTTGTTTTGGGTTATTTCAAGATGTAAGAAAAACAAAGCCTTGGAGCTGAAATTGGATAAGGTAGTCTTCAATGTGGGTGACTTCCAAAGTAACCTAAACTTTTGGAAACAAGTTACATGATGGTATAGGAGTGTAGTAAAGGTGACATTGACTAAGAGTAATGGTATGAATTTTTTTATGATGCTCCCACAAGGAAGTAAATGCATAGTTGGGAAAACAAGGAAGGTAAATGGATGGTTAAAGAAAAAGGTGCAATATTAAACCAAGTATGCCCGAGTGTTTGGTAATATGGAATATTGTCGAAAGCGAGTATTAATAAATTCTAATTAAGAAGGAAGAAAATATTCTAACAATGGATGTTGGTGTCTTGAATGAGAATGCATTCTAGGCATTGATTGTCATGATAGGTATGTTCTATGTGAATTACAAGGTACAGCCAGGGGAAATATTGCTTCTGAGCGTGGATATCGTATGCCATGTTAGAATACCTAGAAAATGTATTGAAGATTCCAAAAGGTAGAGAATATAAGTGGGATTCATGAATATTGTAATTTATTGTGGTGTACAACCAAGCAACGATGGAACATACCAACAATTAAGGAGAAATGCATCTCATACAGGAGATGGAATCATCCATGGGGACAAGTGTACATTCCCAATGGAGTTTCAATATTTGGACCAACAACTTATGTGCAAATAGGGGAAATATGTGAAAACTTCCAATCATATAAAATATGCTAATTGGTGAATAAGACATTCTGGCATGTGGATCTATTGTTTGGCTCAAAATTGTGTTGAAGAGTTCCCTGGAAATGAAAATTGAGTTCCATCCTTGAATGAAGCCCATATACAACTAAAGATAAGAAATGAAATGGAATTTGAAAAGAATCCAATTGAAGATAGAATGGAACTCTTTGCAACGCCATGAAGTTCTAGGAAGAACATTTAAAGCTAATGTTGGGAGCAATACTGGCCCAGGGAAAGAAATAGTAAGGGAAGATCGTAATGTTGATATGGATTGGAAAGAGAGACTGGCTAAGTTGGATTTGGTTGGAATTTATAAAGGAAAAGAGAGTAGAATGCACAAGAAGCTCAAAATTGAGGAAAAGGTTGTTGCATATTCAAAAGGGGGTGATGAGAACTCAAGAAAACAAAAGACACTGCTACAGTGTTAAATGAATCTACATGAGGATATGATTATTTTTGTAGCAACAAATGGTTAAGATGGCCAGTAAGGTAGAAAAGAATGAACAAGATTACATCTCTCAAATGCATATGCATTAGTAGGCACACTAAGAGAGGGTGCATAGTGCATGTGTGTGTGTGTGTGATATTGCATATTAGTTAAAGTAGTATTGTTTTACATATGCAGTGAGGCATTGATGATAATTAATGTGGTGTTCATTAATATGTTGTGTGAATCGCGTGGTTATGCACACATGTATGTTGAACTCATTTTGTGAATGCATATTGTGCCATATTTCATTGCATAATTTGTTAATAGTTGAAATGACTGAATTATTGGTAATGCATAATTATGAGATCATTTCATGGGTTGTTGTGATTTGCAAAGAAATGCATGAAAAAATAGTCACGTTGGATGGACTAAGAAAATGCTTTGTTGAGAGAAAAATTATATAATAAAAAAATGCCTATTGTACAATTGTACAATATTACATTGCATTGTACAATATTTTCCTACAAAAAGCTGTGTATCAAATCCCACTATGAAATGAGCTCTCATGAGGTGTCACGAATTTATAGCCACCTTTTATAGGAATTACTCAAATCATATGCCATGGACATACTACAAAGACAGGATCTAGTTGTGTAGTTCCTTCTATAGTTAATCTATGCACAAACTAGAGAGTTATGGCCTCCTCCAAGATGAGATATGCCTCCTGCATTCCTCCTACAATAACCTATAATATATACAACCAATTATAGTAATGTAGAAGTTTCAAAGTGGAGTAAGGTGTCTTATCAAAGAAGGTATTGATGCTATTAAGTTTAAACCAAATAGACAAGCAAGATCACTGAAAGAAACATAATCACAAGATAGACACAGAATATACCCTGGGAAACCCTCATGGGGTAGAAAGCCCAGCAAAGCTTTCCTCAATAAGATGATCAACCAAAATACAAGATGTGCTCCTTCCTTCTTTGTCTCCTTAGCAGATCTCCGAGACAAGTGCGCACTCTTCCACAAGTGAGTGAGTGATCTAATGGGGAGTTCACCTCTCTTATTTATACTGACCCCCAACTGACTAAAAGACCTAATGGGGCCGACCTCTCTTGGAGAAGTCTAATAACCCCAAAAATATAACCAAAGGGCCGACCCCCACATGGTGGGTCTAATAACCCTAGTTAATACAAACCCTCGGAGGAATAAACATCTCCGGATACATAATAGGGTTACCTCGGAGGGATGAAACATCTCCGGAATAATAAAGTACAAATATAATATTCTTTGAAGTTACAATATTCAACACTCCCCCTTAACGAGAAGGATATTATAACAGCACCTGCAGGAGCAAGGAGTCACTATACATGATACATCTATAAATCATCGGAAGCTTTCTTCAATTTGTCTTCAAATAGTTACTGGTACATCAATGTCAACATCAACATCAATATTACGATCATCGTAATCACACGATCAACAGCATCGTCATCACACGATCATCAGCATCGTCATCACACGATCATCAGCATCGTCATCACACGATCAACATCATCCTCATCACACGATCAGCAACATCGTCATCACACGATCATCAGCATCGTCATCACACGATCAGCAGTATCGTTATCACACGATCAGCAACATCGTCATCACACGATCAGCAGCATCGTCATCACACGATCAGCAGCATCGTCATCACACGATCATCGGCATCGTCATCACACGCTCATCAGCATCGTCATCACACGATCAGCAGTATCGTCATCACACGATTAGCAGCATCGTCATCACACGATCAGCAGTATCGAGTATTCATGCCAATACAAGTGATCATATCAACAATATGAGTATCCTAGGTAACCACATCATTAATACAAGTATCCTACCGATACAAGTAACCACATCATCAATACAAGTATCCTACCGATACAGGTAACCACATCATCAATACAAGTATCCTACCGATACAAGTAACCACATCATCAATACAAGTATCCTACCGATACAAGTAACCACATCATCAATACAAGTATCCTACCGATACAAGTAACCACATCATCAATACAAGTATCCTACCGATACAAGTAACCACATCATCAATAAAAGAATTACTTTTTCGGAGACCATTCGTCTACGGATCAATTCAGGGACCAAAGTCCGGGGATGATACAATCCCCATTACGTAAATTTTGAACTAGTGGTTCCGGGATGATGCAATCCCCATCACTTTATTCTCGAAGACCATATGTCTACGGATCAATTGAGGGACCAAGGTCCGGGGATGATACAATCCCCATCACGTACATTTTGAACTAGTGGTTCCGGGATGATGCAATCCCCATCACTTTATTCTCGAAGACCATACGTCTACGGATCAATTCAGGGACCAAGGTCCGGGGATGATACAATCCCCATCACGTACATTTTGAACTAGTGGTTCCGGGATGATGCAATCCCCACAACTGTCCACTAAGGACTTCATTCTCGGAGACCTCACGTCTACGGCTCTCTTTAGGACTGAAAGTCCAGGGATGATCCAATCCCCTCAACTGTCCACTAAGGACTTCATTCTCGGAGACCTTACGTCTACGGCTCTCTTTAGGACTGAAAGTCCAGGGATGATCCAATCCCCATCTGTATTCTCAACTATACAGGTACAAATATCCAAGAGCATGTATTCTCACTAATACATCTAATCATCAAAACATGTATACATCTAGTATGTATTCTCACTAATACATCTAGCATCAAAACATTTATCCATAAAAAAAATAAAAGATATATAAGAGTTCTAAATATAAATAATTGTAAGTAGCTAAGTGCAACAAAACAAAATTGTTATCAAATACTATACTACTCCCCCTTTCGAGGAGGGTCCTTCTGGACTATACCAAGCATGTCTCGGAAGTGTTCAAACTTTACTCGAGACAAAGGTTTAGTCAGGATATCGGCAATCTGATCCTCAGTGCTTATGTACTCAAGCTTGATGGCTCCTCTCTGCACCATGTCTCGTATATAGAAGTAACGGATCTCAATGTGTTTTGACTTATCATGGAACACAGGATTTTCAGTCATCTTAATGCAGCTTTGATTATCACACATAATCACAGTGGGATCCATTTCCAAGTCAAAAATTCCAGATAAGAGTTTCCGAAGCCACACTGCTTCACAGCTGGCAGAGCAAGCAGCTATATATTCTACTTTAGCAGTACTGAGGGCCACACTAGATTGTTTCTTGCTGAACCAGGAGATCATGGCAGATCCAATACCATAACATCCGCCTGAAGTACTTTTTCTGTCTGAGACACTACCTGCCCAATCGGAATCTGAGTAACCATGTAACTTGAGTTCATTACCTCCAAGATAGTATAAGCCAAAGTCCACTGTACCTTTTAGGTACCTCATTATGTGCTTTGCAGCTATAAGGTGAACCTTTCTAGGTTCTACTAGATACTGACTTAGGGTATATACATCAAAGCATATATCCGGCCTAGTATTTGTCAAATACATCAATGATCCAATGATTTGTCTATATAGGGTTATGTCCACTAGTTCTGATGAATCATTAACTAATAGTTTCAGGTTGGAGTCCATGGGAGTGGCCATGGCTTTACACTCCAACATATCAAATCTTTTGAGAATCTCCACAGTATACTTACCTTGATTTAGAAAGATTCCTTTTGGCTCTTGCCACACTTCTAGACCTAAGAAGTAGTGCATTAATCCGAGATCTTTCATTTCGAATTCTGAAGAAAGCTTCTTCTTGCTTTCAATAATTTGATTCTCATTTCCGGTTAGGAATAGATCATCTACATATAACAGCAATATAACAGGTTCATCATCCATCACTTTAAGATAAAGATTGGGGTCAGCTTTACTTTTGGTAAAGCCCATGCTTGTTAAGAAACTGTCAATCCTTCCGTACCAAGCCCTGGGAGCTTGCTTCAATCCATATAATGCCTTTTTCAGTTTGCATACATGGGTCCTTCCGTCTTTGACCTCAAAACCTTGAGGTTGTTCTATGTATACTTCTTCTTCAATTACACCATTCAGAAAAGCTGTCTTAACATCCATTTGATGCAATTTCCATTTCATCATGGATGCAAGTGCCATGATAGTTCTAATTGAAGTATACCTAGCAACAGGTGCAAATGTTTCTTCATTGTCAATTCCGTCCTTTTGTGAGAATCCTCTGGCTACAAACCTTGCCTTGTATTTTTCAATGCTACCGTCTGCAGCATGTTTTATCTTGAAAATCCATTTGGAAGAAACCACACTTTTATCTTTTGGTTTGGGGACTATATCCCAAACATCATTTTTCATTATCGACTGATATTCTTCTGTCATTGCTTCTACCCATTCTTTCTTTTGAGCTGCTTCTTCATAGCTAGTAGGTAGTTGATCCACAAGATCACACATCAAGGCCATATAGTTGGACACTAGCTTTGGTTTCTTTCTTTCTCTAATGGAGCCTTCAGGAGCACCATATTTTTCAGCCCCTTGGATAATATATCTAGCCCATGCTGGCCTTCTTTTCTTTGATAAATCTGAGATAGGAGGTTCTTGTGGTTCCAACATGTCATGATCCTCTGGTGGAATGTCTTCAGGGATGTGAACAGCCTCTGAGTTTCTAGAAGAATAATCTTCTTCATAGATTTCTTCAAGTTGGCATTTTCTTGATTTCTTGAGAGTTGCTTCTTCATCAAAAGTTACATCTCTACTGATTTCTATATGATGAAAGCCTGGTATGTCAATCCTGAAAGCTTTGGATGATTCATAGTAACCAACAAATATTCCTTTCTTACCAGAAGGATCCAACTTGGTTCTCTTTTCTTTTGGAATGTGGATGTACACAGGACACCCAAATATTTTAAGATGGCTTACCTCGGGCTTCTTTCCAGTAAACACTTCTTCTGGAGTTTTGAAATCAAGAGCACTATGAGATAATCTGTTTTGAACATATACTGCTGTCTTGGCTGCTTCAGCCCATAGATACATGGGAAGATCCTGGTCATGTATCATTGTCTTCACAGCTTCCATGATGGTTCTATTTTTCCTTTCTGCAACCCCATTTTGTTGGGGATTGTAGGGAGTGGTTAGTTCTCTCTTGATTCCAACTTCTTTACAAAATTCTTCAAACTCTTTTGAAGTATATTCTCCACCATTATCTGTTCTGAGAATCTTGATTTTCTTTTCTGAGAGATTTTCTATTAGAGCCTTGAACTCTTTGAACTTTCCAAAAACTTCATTCTTACCTTTTAGAAAGTATATCCAGGTTTTCCTTGAATGATCATCAATGAAAGAGAGATAGTATTCAAATCCACTCAAGGAGGTGGTGGGCATTGGACCACATACATCTGAGTGTATTAATTCCAAGATACCCTTAGTCTTTGTTTCACTCTTTGGAAAGGGGTTCTTGATATTCTTCCCTTTCTTACATCCTTTACATGAGCCATCATGATCAACCTTCAAATCTGGTAGTCCTATGACCACCTTGCTTACATAGGGTAAGGCTTTGTAGTTAATGTGAGCTAGTCTTCTATGCCATAGCTCACTGGGACTAGAGGTTTCATGAACAAAGGCTACTTCTGGATGACCCTTAAGTTTATACAAACCTCCTTCCTCTTCACCAATAACAATTGCATCCTTAATAGATTTGCCTTTGGACCACATTAACACTTGTCCATCAATGAATGCAACTCTATAGCCTTTCTTGTCTAATGCTGAGATTGAAAGTAAATTCTTCTTCAAACCTGGAACATACAAAACTTCCTTCATCTTCATGGGGGTTCCAGAATCGAGTTTGTAGTTTGCTTCACCAATTCCCTTAATGGGATATTGATAGTCATCTCCTAGAGATACCTTTTGGGGAGAAGTCTTTTCTTCAAGATTTGAGAGAGTCTTTTTATGACCTGTCATGTGCTTTGAAGCACCACTGTCAATAAGCCATGTACCTTCTCCAGGGGTTATAGATCCAGAGAGTGCGGAGAAGAGAACATATTCTTCTGCATCTTCTTCTGTATTTCTTCTTGACCTTCTTTTGAAGAAGGTCCTTTCTTCTTCTTCCTCTTCATCTCTAGGCCTTTTATTGTGAGACCTTTCTTCCTCTACTTCTTCTTCTTCACTATCATCTTCTGCAAGATGTGCTTGGTGTCTTTTGTAGTGAGTACCCTTTTTCTTCTGTAGAGGGCAATGTCTAGCAATGTGTCCGATTTTGTGACAAGAATAGCACTGGAAAGAAGAGTAATCTCTTCTTTGAGTAGTTCCTCTTTTCTTTTGAAATCTGTGTGGAGGATGAGACTCCTTGTGACTACCCTTTTTAGTGTAGGATTGATTCCTTCTTCTTTTGGTGTGGGTGGCCAAGGCTTGGTCATCCTCTTTGAGCAAGGCTTCTCGATTTGCAACCCTAGCCTCCTCTTGTACACAATCCTCCCAAACTACATCAAACTTCATACTTTCTTTTCTGGCACACATAGTTTGAATGAATGACTCCCAAGGTCTAGTGAGACCATTTAGAGCTATCATCACAAGTTCATCTTCATCAAGAGTATCACCAATGGCATCTAGTTGCTCCTTGATTAGAGAGACTCTTGAGAAGTAGTCTTGAATGGATTCTCCTTTGTGCATCTTGGTACTCTTCAACTGAGTTCTTAGATTCATCTTCCTATTGATGTTCTTTCCTTCATACATTCTTCCTAAGGCATCATACATTTCCTTTGGAGTCTTCTTGGAGGCCACTTGGGGAATCAAGTGGTCTTTAATAGAATCAGCTATGATTCTCTTTGCCCTAATCAAATCCTTCTTGTGTTTTTCTTTGGCTTCATCTTCTTCTGGTTCTGCAACTTCCTCCTTGATATAATGAGCAAGATCATTCTCCTCAAGAATGAGACCAATTCTGTATTTCCATGCCCGGAAATTTTCTATACCTTCTAGCTTGTCTTCAAGCTTAGTGTTTGGAGCCATCTTCTCTTGGGGGAGTCCAAGAGACAGAGTAGACTTACCTGGAAAGTTACTTTTCACTTTTCCGGAATCTGGAACAGAATTTTATCGCACTTTTGGTAGAATTAGGGTTTGACTTTCCCGGAGTTCTACCCAACCAACAAGTTCGATCTATAGCTCAAAAGAATGCTCTTGAGAAGGGATATCCAGCCATGTAATCAGAATTCAAAAATTCCAACTTGTTTCTGAAACCAAAATCTGATGTATCGCACTTTTGGTAGAATTAGGGTTTGGATTTACCGGAGTTCTACCCAACCAAAAAGTTCGATCTATAGCTCAAAAGAAAGGTATTGAAAAGATCTATCCAGCAATGCAACCAAAAATCAATAATATAAACTTTGGGCTGAAACCCTAACTTCACCGGAGAGAGAGAGAGAGGTATTCTTACCTTGTGAAAGATGTCCTATTCAGTCTAGCTCTGATACCATGTTAAGTTTAAACCAAATAGACAAGCAAGATCACTGAAAGAAACATAATCACAAGATAGACACAGAATATACCCTGGGAAACCCTCATGGGGTAGAAAACCCAGCAAAGCTTTCCTCAATAAGATGATCAACCAAAATACAAGATGTGCTCCTTCCTTCTTTGTCTCCTTAGCAGATCTCCCAGACAAGTGCGCACTCTTCCACAAGTGACTGAGTGATCTAATGAGGAGTTCACCTCTCTTATTTATACTGACTCCCAACTGACTAAAAGACCTAATGGGGCCGACCTCTCCTAGAGAAGTCTAATAACCCCAAAAATATAACCATAGGGCCGCCCCCCACATGGTGGGTCTAATAACCCTAGTTAATACAAACCCTCGGAGGAATAAACATCTCCGGATACATAATAGGGTTACCTCGGAGGGATGAAACATCTCCGGAATAATAAAGTACAAATATAATATTCTTTGAAGTTACAATATTCAACAGATCCCACTTAATTGACTGTACCATTACGGGAGTGCTAACCATGTTATATTTCAATTATTTCCTTGGCTATAGATTGTAGGTAAAAATATTGCATTTTCCAAAGACATTGTTTGTGAAGGAGAATGATGCAAGAACCAATGCTTTAGTTACCTATTTTGATGAATTAATACTTGGACATAATGATTTTATTATCAATATGGCTATTAGATGGAGAGGGCACTTAACAATATACTTTTATTATAAAGATGAATGGGGGATAGAGAGAGCATTATTAGATGCACAGAAAAGTGCCCACAACTAGAATATGGTGTTGTTATGGAAATGTTTCTCATCCTCCTCTTAGATTATGTACTGAGCAGTGAAAACACATAAAGGTTACTTTGTTGTTGTGGAGAGAGTAGTATGTATATATGTATAGTTTGGAAAGCCATTCTAAAATTAAAACGTTTGATATTATGTGTTAAGGAAAGGGATAAAAGTAGAATTACTCACCCCTACTTTCCTACCCACCTTTTTCCTTAACAAATTATGTTTGAATTGCTCCAAAAGTTTCAATGGATCCTCCCAAGTATCAAAGCTAGAACTATCTATAAAACTATTATTCTAGCCATGTAAACTAGCTCATAAAGGAAGAGGGGAGCAATAGGTAGCTTTAAACGTGGGAGTAATGGATTAGTGTGCATGGATACTTGGTCGATATGCCATCTTGAAAATATGGTGCAATATGTTCCCAAGGAAACCTTTAAGGGAGTTAGAGGGTACCGCTAGCTGGAGGAAAATGGTCAATAGGAAGGGAAGTTTATCAATTGATTAAACTACTACCTTTATTATCTTATTTATTTATTCATACATGCACCCTCACAAAATTTCCCGAAATGGAGGAGGGAAATTGAAGGAATCAACACATATCCATCCCTTTAGATTAGATAATGTCAAGTTCAAACAATTTTACATTACATTAATTAACATCACCATTGATGTATTTAAAGTTTAATTCTCGAAGTTAATCACCCAAAATTATTATAATTATTATTATTTGTAAGATAATAAGTGGACTTGATGGGTTGCTTGAAATTAGAAACCCAATATATGAGCCACAACTCAAGAGCGATGAGTACCTAGAAAGTATCTTGATTGAGGATCTAGAGGATGCAAAAGCAAATGATTTAATATTACTTACCTTTGCACAAAAAATACTAAAATAAATTGGAATTGAATTCAATGAATATAAACAAATAACACACCATCCACACAATGAACATAAGGTGTACTCTGGGAAAACCCAATATGAGAAAAACCATACTAGAAGGTGAGTCCTATGCCTTGCTCTTTTATACTTAGTTTTGAAATTAAAATACAAATAAAAGGAAGTGAGTATGGAGTTTCAATGGACACTATGGCATGTATGGCTACTGTAGGATCTTCTACTTCCTGTGTTCTGCTCTAATATCCCACTCCCAAATAACTTGCTCGACTATGGAACAATAAGCAATACAATAACAATGGAATGCCTTCCTTTCCTAGGGGTGTAATATTTAATATGGAGTAAGAGCCATTTAGGTTAGGGTTTTTCGTGCCTTCAATTTCAATTAGGTTTAGGGTTTTTAACCCGCTATAATCTTCTTGAAAGTCCATTTGTGACTAGCTCCACATGTCTGAATAATGGGATTTCAGGTGGCATCCACTTGATATCATGGTGGGAAACAAGATAGGTCTTAGTTGCGGCTATAAAATCCAATCCTACAAAATTCCCTAGGTAGCGTAAAAAATCAAACCCTAGCTCCACCAAGGAGAGCAAGTGAAAGAATCCCTCCAACACTATCTCCAAGGTAATACGTCCTCCTCTTCTCTTCTTCTTCACAAGTCCACTCTAGGATTTTCTTCCAAAACCCTAGTCTCCAATCTCCAAGGGTAACATACTAACCCTAGAGATCCGTGTTAACTCCAAAAATACCGAGAAACTATGGTACCCAAGAGAGAGAGAGATAGAGAAACAAGTACAAGTGAAGACCTAGAGAGAAAGAAGACAAGTGCACTCCTCTGATAGATCACATATCTACTCAAGAGTGAGAAAATCAACATGAATGAATGACTCTAGATCCTTAATCTATTTATATGAGAGGTAAGGGAGGAAAACAACACTATGTAGGCACAAGCCCTTGCAAGCAACCTCATCAACCCTTATTGGCCATGCAAGTGAGACGTCGACTCTAGATCACAAGTGCCACGCTTCAATAATAATTGCATGCACAATACGGACTCGAAAGAGATATATCTACACAACTAAATTCTACGCTAATCCATCCCGAAACTCCATGGACTCCCTCTATCCTTCCAAGCAAAGTAATCCACTAGTTCAACTACCCCTTGCAAGAACATTGTCAAGGCCCCATGTGTCCTCGAGCAATCTACAATCCTTCGAGTAGAAATCCAAGTTTCCATATGCCATTTAGGGTTTAAATCCATTCTAGGTAATGTGAAATACTCCACATCCCCTATAGGGTGTTCTCCCACAAAGTGAATTCTCCTTGTGGCCATCATGAAGTCCATCCATTATACAAGCAAGAGATGTCAAATGCCGAAGGGAAGAGCACTAAGCTACTAGCAATCAACTCATGTCAAGCATCCACTAAGAAATCTATCTCAAGTGTGCATATCCATCCTGAACCATCTATCATGCTACAACCCATCTTAGACCGTCTTTCTCATCAATTATCATTTTCTTTATCTAGTTTTATAATGCTTTCCATAGGATTTTAGAGGGTTTCTTCGTCTAACCAACGCCATAAATCCATGGGTTACATGTGGGCCCGCACTTCTATCCCTAATGCAATGGGGACCAGCAGAGACATATTATTTGTGCATTAGTGCAATTCTTCCTATTCCTATCCTTACAACACTCCTTCAACCACCTTATTAGATGAAAACTGTGGATTCTTAATCATGCTAGACTTGCCTTTGTACATTAATAACCCCAAAAGTTCATTTCACTAACTCGTCAATACATGTGTTGGATTTCCTTGTTACCAACTCAATAGTTAATCTTTGGTTCCATGATAACAACTCAAGGCACTATTTTGCAGCGTATAAATACCACATGGAAGATAACATAGGTGATCAAACATGACCACCTCTCCGTGTGATGCATCATAGCGTTCATATTTAACATCCAAGTTAGCACATTCCATTCATAGATTCTCTTTCTCCTTAACTTACCCCTCTCTCCTTACTCCTAAAGAAATAATAATTGAAATCCTATGCATGTTCTTTGGTAGGGATACCTCTTGTGATTTTTCCTTAAACCTCTTCCATTCGATAGAGTATTCTACTAATTGTTCGACCCCTCCATTTTAATAGGGTGCACAATGTAATAGAAAGACTCCAGTCTCCAACTACATGAATCCAAACCACTCCATTTTAATAGGTTGCACAATTTAATGCCAAGACTTCAACTACATGAAGCCAAAAGACCAATTCTTACTTCCTTGAAGGGTTATACCCCACCTAGAACAATAGAATTCGAGGACAACTTTTTATGAAAGTGGAAATGACAAAAACATATTGTGAAGATAATATTTTACTTATTTATAATCAATACCAGGTCCATGGTTTTATCGGAAAAGTATATAAATAAGGATATGACATTTGACCTTTGGTCTTGTCTTCGAAGGATAGGATATGGCATTTGAACTTTGATCCACTCTTTACCCTTTCCCAAATATTTCCATTTATTAAGAAGTAAGACACCATGTTGTACGGACTTGACCCTTTCCCAAATATTTCCATTTATTAAGAAGTAAGACACCATGTTGTACGGACTTGAGAATTATGATAACATTTTTAATTTAAATGTCTTTATTATGCTATATTATAGTAATGAGCCGACGTAAAATGAAAAACGTATGACTTAAATAACTAAGACCAGACTTTGACCTAATTGTAATACTCCCGTTATGATTGCATATAAATAAAAATAAAAATCTGCCATACAAAACAAAAGCAAACAGTTCACCCGCGATTTGGATTTTGAAGTTCACGAACTGTTTGGATTTTGGAATATACTTCACCTGCGGTTTGGATTTTGAAAGGGGCTGTCAGTTACACATAAAATCAAAGCAAAAGCAAGAAAAAATGGCGTCGAATCAGGTCGAAGTGCAAGCCCAAAACCCTCAGGTCCAAGTGCAAGCCGAAAACCCTCAGCAGCTGCAACAGGCAATTCAGGCAATTGGTACTGGCAACGACAATCAATTTGTATCGGCGTCTTTGTACGTGGGGGATCTGGAGCCGAGTGTTAGCGATGGCGAGATTTATGATCTCTTCCAGCAGATTGGCCTCGTCCACTCTGTTCGCGTCGGCAGAGATGCCATCACGGACGCCTCTCTCGGATACGCGTATGTGAATTACAACAATGCTGAAAATGCTACCACGGCTTTAAGTCTCTTGAATTTTACACGCCTTCACGGAAAGCCAATTCGGATTATGTATTCACACCGTGACCCCATTCTCCGCAGGTGTGGATCAGCGAACATATTTATTAAGAATATTGACAAAGTAGTTGACGATAGGGAGCTATATGATACTTTCCGTGTGTTCGGACCCATTTACTCTTCCAAGATTGCAACAGATACTGCATCAGGGCGATCCAAAGGATATGGATTTGTGCATTTTGAGCAAGAGGAAGCAGCACAAAATGCAATAGAACACATGAATGGAATGCTAATCCGTGGCAAACAGGTTTATGTTGGTCCATTCAAGAAAAAGCAAGAGCGCGGGCAAACAAATGCAAATGAAAATGACAATTTTAGGAATGTGTTTGTGAAGAACTTATCAGAATCTCTGACTGATGAGGATTTGAGAAATTATTTTGGCGTGTATGGAACAATTACCAGTGTGATAGTGATGAGGGATGCAGAGGGAAAATCAAAGGGTTTTGGATTTGTCAATTTTGAGAATGCAGAAGATGCAGCAAATTGCGTTCAGAATTTAAATGGCAAGAAAATTGGTGGGAAGGAATGCTATGTTGAAAAGGCACGGAACAAGTCTGAATCGAGGGGGCGATGTGGAAGAAATCTTTATGTGAAGAATTTGGATGATAGCATTGATGACGAGAAGTTGAGAGAAATGTTCTCTGGTTTTGGTACAATCACTTCATGCAAAGTAATGCGGGATTCTCATGGACACAGCAAAGGCTTTGGATTTGTTGCCTTCGCATCTCCTGATGAAGCATCCCGAGCTCTGGCAGAAATGAAAGGGAAAATGGTTTTGAGCAAGTCTCTGTATGTTTCTCTGGCTCAGCGCAAAGATGAGAGAAGGGCATGGCTACAGGCTCATTTCTCCCACTTGGAAAATGTAAATGCAGATGGCATGGCACCACCTGTTCCTGGACTAAACCAGCAGGTAATTTATGGCCGGGGACCCGTTGTTCCTGCCCGTGCTCCTGGACTAAACCATGGCCAAGGACCAGCTGCTCCTGGACAAAATCACCAGCAGGTAATTAATGGCCAAAGACCACCTGTTCCTGCCCGTGCTCCTGCACTAAACGAGCAGATAATTTATAGCCAAGGACCAGTTGCTCTTGCTCGTGCTCCTAGACTAAACCAGCGGACGATAACTCGAGGACAAGCATCAGTTTTTCTTGCCCGTGCTCCCGGACTAAACCAG
The DNA here is from genome assembly GCA_027924585.1 of Larix kaempferi. Classification (NCBI taxonomy): domain Eukaryota; kingdom Viridiplantae; phylum Streptophyta; class Pinopsida; order Pinales; family Pinaceae; genus Larix; species Larix kaempferi. Next base: position 16,943,939 of record BSBM01000030.1, read on the forward strand.
CAGATGGTAATTCGAAGACAAGGACCAGCTGTTCCTGCCCGTGCTCCTTGACTAAACCAGCTGCATCATAGAAATGAGCTCACTGCAATAGTATAGACCATAGTAACATAGCTTGTACATTATATTTTGATTGTGATATAGGGTAGTGTGCAGCTATGGTTATTATTGTTGAGTGTTTGAATTATATTTAGGTTATGATAACGTAGTATATTGGAAGATTTTGTCCATTAAGCTTTTTTTTCTTTTAATTATTTTTATTTTTCAAAATCTGTATTTGACTGTGTTTAAATGGCTCTTTTGATAGTAAAAAAGGATTCAGCACCATCTAGAATCCTCAGGGCACTCAAATCGTCTAACTTTTAGACTACATTATTTGGTTTTGATAGTGATATAGGTTAAGTGTATATCTATTTGATTTTGATAGTGATATAGGTTACTGTAGTTTTATTTTAATTTTGGATTTTAAAGATTCAAAAAATTATTTAGATTCTTTAAAAGTTAAAAGTTGTTTGGTTTTGATAGTGACATAGATTAGTGTAGTTTTATTTTTATTTTGGAGCTACTAAGTATTGAAAAAATATAAAAATTTATTTAGATATAATTAATTTTTAACACTAGGAGTTGATAAAAATAAAAATAGTTAGAAATAATGTAAACATAACTGTCCAAGTTAATAGTTAAAAGTTGATGTGATTAAATTTTTATAGTATTATTTATATATATAAAATTATTTGTAAATGATTATGATTTAGTTTTCAGTATTACTAGTATATTTTTAGTTTTGTTTTGCACATTATATTGGGATTTATGGAATCGAGAAATGCTATGAAAGTTACAATTTTTTTGTTATATGGATGTTGTAATCTTTAACTTTTGCTACTACCCTTTTCAAATTCATTATTTTAAGACTTTTAATTTCCAATAACTCACATAATATTTAAAGTGATTTATGGCATGCAAGATCTGCAGTGTTTTGTGGAATCACAAGGCTCATTGGTGAGAATTTAAGGGACCTTAAGATAGATGAATCTTTAGGCAATCATTTTCTTTAGTGCATATGTGTATCACATGACTTGTTTCTATCCATGTGGATGCTATGACATTAAAATCATATATGACATGGATTTTGCATGGTTTGAAAGTCGACATGTTCAATAGTTTATGTTAATGAAGTACACAAATTTTCATGTCTACATCATAGATTAACTACATTTATTTCCATCCTTGTAAATAGTTGTTCATATTCATGTCTACATCATAGATTAACTAACTTTCATGTCTACATCATAGATTAACTACTTTCATGTCTACATCAAATTTATTTCAATCTTTGTAGATAGTTGTTCATATTCCGCCCCATCTCTCCAACGAAAGCATATACCATATATAGGATTTGAAGGCTTTTTCTTTATTCTACCAACTCATTGATCTTGTGATTCCCCACAAAAACCAAAAGATACCTAGCTTTGATACCAATATGATGCATAAACTACCATGGATATTCCACTGTAATAGTTCGTCACAATAGATCTTACAACTTAATTAATTGTGTTGGCTTAATTCCACATAATGATAAATAAACTAGAATTGAAAGGAAAATATCTAGAGCAAAACAACACATCCCCATGAATAACACAATATATGCTCTGGGAAAACGCACCATGGGGAAAAACCAAACCAGATTAAAGACGATGCCTTGCTCTTTTCTTCTCCAAAAGGCAACGCAAATATAGAGAAAGTGTAGTTAAGGAAGTGAAGAGTTAAAGAAAAATATCCTTCCTTTTTTTTAATAACTCCTCTTCACTTCCTTAAAAATAAAAAAGACTTTTGTAAAAAAAAATATCTTCTACTCTTGTAAAACTCCACCCTTTTTTTTAACTTAAAAAAAATTCTTGAACTGAATAATTTACGTTAAAAAAACACTTAACTCATGGAAACAAATTTTTCTCGTGGAATTATTTTCGCGGCCCTAATGAAGGTTGGAGCGAGAAAATATGGAATTTTCGGGCTTTGGGCTATAGTGAGGTCGCGAGAATTTTTCTTGTGAACTTTTCGCGCTTTGGCCTATAGTGAGGCCACGAAAATTTGAAATTTTTATTATTTTGAAAGTTTGCCAAAAATTATCATGCCTCCATGCAGGGCAGGGTCGCGAATTTTTCTGCAAACAAGAAACACATTCTTTTTGCAAATTACTTCAAAGCTACGGCTTCTCTTGCTCCGATCAATCGATCTTCTTCCAACGCTCTGATACCGAACTGAAGGTTGGAGGCAGAAATAAACACAAAGATTATGCAGAACGAGCTACGACACTTCAATTTTTATTGATAAACGAAAGATCAACTAATACATTACAAACCAAATATGAGTGTGTATTTAAACACTTATGGAAACCCTAAAAAGTCTAACCTAGATTTTGCATGCATGCAAAGCATGCTGTTGCATGTTTTATTAACTGAACTTCTAAATACGAACTAAAGCAAAAGCTAAAGCTAACATAAGTAATTACTATTTCTAACATCACTTGTTACCCTCGTGTTCCGAGCTTATGCAAGCAGTTGGTTGGCCGTAGCCATCGCTAGCAACCATCCCCTCTTTTAAGTTATTGTTTAGCGTAATGTTTAGACGAGATCTCGATCATATCGACATCTATGCAGGTTAGGTCCCATTTGATTTAATGACAAGGAGAGGTCTTATGTTAGATCGTGATGGCGCATCCAGTAACTCTTGATAATTTTGGAGGAGCACCAGTTCATAGCATAAAGTTTTGACAGGAAACCTCCTGTATCACGATCATCCTAGCGGCCTAAAACTTCCCTTTCTGACTGACAAACAATCTTGGCATCGATCCACGGTTGCTAGCCACGTCACTGCCTCACGAGACCGAAGGATTAGTTCTAGAACGATGTAGTTGGACATGGAAAAACAATCTAATATATTTACATGTTATTATATATTACAAGCTTAAGCAAAGCTTATATAAGGGTAACAAATAGCCTTTTTTATGACTAAGTAACTTCAATTATAGATGAAAGTTTAGAATGTACTTAGTCCTTGAATATTATCTCTTCTTTTACCAACTAGAACATAACTCATAATTGAGTATGATTTGTGTGGATTGAAAAGAGGAATTTGTTTGTATCAATTGTATCGTTATGATAACGTAAGTAAATACGTTGCCTTGCTTCCAGCCACGTTTTTTGGGATACATATTAAGGGTCACTCTTGACTATATATATATATATATATATATTTTACAACAATTGTGGGTTATAGACCTTAAAGCAAAATGTAGTTTAAATAATTGTATCAAGATTTGAAATAGGAAATATATATATAATGGTTTAATATAAAGTTATATGTATAAGTACATAAATTGTATTATATGCATTAATACATATAAGCACATGGGTTGGATTATGGGACTAGATGAATGTTACATATATATATATATATTGGAATTTGCAATTGGAATATTTTGTAGATGTGTCGAAAGTGCTTAGTATATATAATAAAAATTGAAGTTGCTTTAGTTGTTATATATATTTATGAGATGGTAAAGTTACTGTTCCTAGTAAGGGAAGGGGTTATATTGTATACTTCTAATACATGGAATTGTATTGAAATTGTTGTAATGCTTTTGGATTATACTATACATTTAGTGCATTTGAATTATATGTGATTGGAGAAGTTTCTTTGAAAAAGAAAAGAAGTTGTGTAATAAACAGAAATTTATTCATCCAACACGGAACCTAGTGTAGAATGTGTATCTTACTTTTTATAAAGATCACTATGTTAGTAGTTTAAGGAGAAAAAGGAAATTTTGTTGTTACAATTTTTATGTACGTTGCAATGTGGTACATTACAGTGTGGGAAGTGATCATCAATTGCAAGACTTAGGAAAACCAAATTAAAAATAACATTAGGGAAACAAGACATCGTTTGACGTTTTTTTTTTGAGGATGAAAACTTTTGACTAAAAATCGAAAGAGGAGTAATCTCAAAGGCTTAAATCCCATAATACCACTTTCAATTTGGTGATAGTTTTCAAGGGAGAGTTTTGTGTTCAACAAAGTGTTGTCGAGGTCTTTCATCCCTTTGGTATCATAATGGGACATAGGGGTAAAAGCTTCCAAGTAAATTGGTTATTAGATTCCCTAATGTTTAAAAATGATGTATGGAAATATTACCGTAGGTAATGCGAAATTCATCCAAATATGAGGGTGAATGTCAAGTTTTTGGGTTGGTTGCTCGAAAATATCTAATATAACGGGACTTGTGAATGAAAGATATAGAAATTTAAAGAATGGCTAAGAGGATTACCGTCCGAGAGTGAAAATGAAGGATGGTCCTCTAAAAGATAAGTAAACGGTTGTTTTACCTATGCATTCTTTTTGTTATATGGAAGAATGATCATACATATGTATGTATATGTTTTATGTCGTCTTATGGTAATAAGAGAACAAGTGTCGATGATAAAAGACCTAAATATTTTCCATAAACAACAAGAGCATGTTGCAAAATAAATTCTCACTTACATTTTTATTGAATTTGAAAAATCATGTTATGCATATGTTATGCTGAAAATTTTGGAAGACGTTGTAAGGGTTGTGTAAAGTGCAGGTTATGAAAGGAAGAGGAACCATACCAACGTGAAGGATGTGTAGAGGATCAAAGATGATTAAATAGAGAATACAAAGATCTAAAAGTTGCAGTCACATGATCTTCAATCGCAAAGGTCTTCAAAAATTAGATAAGTACTTTTTAATAATTACGTTATATAGAGTTTTGTAAGATTCCACTCTTAATTATAGAGATAAAGAAATATGTTCAAGCATATGGATGTATTCTTCGTATTGTTTAAAATGGTGATAGTCCTTTATGATTGAAGTAGTCTTAAATATAGGTTATTGTTTTGAACGTGATTGTGGAAAAATAAATGAGATCTTAATATCATTTGTGTATTTAGGAAAGAGGAATTACCTCGAGTAATTATGCATTATGTGGTTAATATTATATGGATACTTGACGTGATCTTATATTATTGGCTAGGTTGATGACGGTTCAAGGATCAAGTACTTAACAGTTAGTTGACCAAGTAATTTTCAAATGTTATAAGGTCAAGAGTCTTAAAACTTTCCATGATAAGGTTATTGGAATTGAACTAAATGTTTTGTGATATGAAATGCCCCGGTATCCTATTAGCTTGCATTTTTTTCCTTCTATAAAAATTCATAATGTTTTCCATATTTAATTATTAAAAATATACATACATGATGCTACTCATATCATCGATTGGGGTGTGATTCAGGTAGAACTCGAGGGAGAATTCCAAATTGAGCCTTTGCGTATCCTAGATAGGAAGGAGATTATGTCGCGGAATCGAGCCATCACTCAAATAAAAGTGCAATGAAAGCACTTCATCCCCGGGCAGGCCACATGGGAAACGGAGGATCATATGCGAGCAACATATCCTTCCATTTCCAGAATGAGCAAGATGAATCTAAATAAATAACACTGCATAAAACAAAGCTGCTGGGCTTAATTAAATAAGGAGCAGTGAAAAAAGTGGGTGAATTTGCAATTTTTGTATGGATGTAACTTTCAATTGTAAGATTGGATTGGGGTATGGCTATGATCATTGGAAATCTAGTCCAAAGGAAAATATAATGGAAGGTATTGATTTTTTAATTTTGTTTTGGGTTATTTCAAGATGTAAGAAAAACAAAGCCTTGGAGCTGAAATTGGATAAGGTAGTCTTCAATGTGGGTGACTTCCAAAGTAACCTAAACTTTTGGAAACAAGTTACATGATGGTATAGGAGTGTAGTAAAGGTGACATTGACTAAGAGTAATGGTATGAATTTTTTTATGATGCTCCCACAAGGAAGTAAATGCATAGTTGGGAAAACAAGGAAGGTAAATGGATGGTTAAAGAAAAAGGTGCAATATTAAACCAAGTATGCCCGAGTGTTTGGTAATATGGAATATTGTCGAAAGCGAGTATTAATAAATTCTAATTAAGAAGGAAGAAAATATTCTAACAATGGATGTTGGTGTCTTGAATGAGAATGCATTCTAGGCATTGATTGTCATGATAGGTATGTTCTATGTGAATTACAAGGTACAGCCAGGGGAAATATTGCTTATGAGCGTGGATATCGTATGCCATGTTAGAATACCTAGAAAATGTATTGAAGATTCCAAAAGGTAGAGAATATAAGTGGGATTCATGAATATTGTAATTTATTGTGGTGTACAACCAAGCAACGATGGAACATACCAACAATTAAGGAGAAATGCATCTCATACAGGAGATGGAATCATCCATGGGGACAAGTGTACATTCCCAATGGAGTTTCAATATTTGGACCAACAACTTATGTGCAAATAGGGGAAATATGTGAAAACTTCCAATCATATAAAATATGCTAATTGGTGAATAAGACATTCTGGCATGTGGATCTATTGTTTGGCTCAAAATTGTGTTGAAGAGTTCCCTGGAAATGAAAATTGAGTTCCATCCTTGAATGAAGCCCATATACAACTAAAGATAAGAAATGAAATGGAATTTGAAAAGAATCCAATTGAAGATAGAATGGAACTCTTTGCAACGCCATGAAGTTCTAGGAAGAACATTTAAAGCTAATGTTGGGAGCAATACTGGCCCAGGGAAAGAAATAGTAAGGGAAGATCGTAATGTTGATATGGATTGGAAAGAGAGACTGGCTAAGTTGGATTTGGTTGGAATTTATAAAGGAAAAGAGAGTAGAATGCACAAGAAGCTCAAAATTGAGGAAAAGGTTGTTGCATATTCAAAAGGGGGTGATGAGAACTCAAGAAAACAAAAGACACTGCTACAGTGTTAAATGAATCTACATGAGGATATGATTATTTTTGTAGCAACAAATGGTTAAGATGGCCAGTAAGGTAGAAAAGAATGAACAAGATTACATCTCTCAAATGCATATGCATTAGTAGGCACACTAAGAGAGGGTGCATAGTGCATGTGTGTGTGTGTGTGATATTGCATATTAGTTAAAGTAGTATTGTTTTACATATGCAGTGAGGCATTGATGATAATTAATGTGGTGTTCATTAATATGTTGTGTGAATCGCGTGGTTATGCACACATGTATGTTGAACTCATTTTGTGAATGCATATTGTGCCATATTTCATTGCATAATTTGTTAATAGTTGAAATGACTGAATTATTGGTAATGCATAATTATGAGATCATTTCATGGGTTGTTGTGATTTGCAAAGAAATGCATGAAAAAATAGTCACGTTGGATGGACTAAGAAAATGCTTTGTTGAGAGAAAAATTATATAATAAAAAAATGCCTATTGTACAATTGTACAATATTACATTGCATTGTACAATATTTTCCTACAAAAAGCTGTGTATCAAATCCCACTATGAAATGAGCTCTCATGAGGTGTCACGAATTTATAGCCACCTTTTATAGGAATTACTCAAATCATATGCCATGGACATACTACAAAGACAGGATCTAGTTGTGTAGTTCCTTCTATAGTTAATCTATGCACAAACTAGAGAGTTATGGCCTCCTCCAAGATGAGATATGCCTCCTGCATTCCTCCTACAATAACCTATAATATATACAACCAATTATAGTAATGTAGAAGTTTCAAAGTGGAGTAAGGTGTCTTATCAAAGAAGGTATTGATGCTATTAAGTTTAAACCAAATAGACAAGCAAGATCACTGAAAGAAACATAATCACAAGATAGACACAGAATATACCCTGGGAAACCCTCATGGGGTAGAAAGCCCAGCAAAGCTTTCCTCAATAAGATGATCAACCAAAATACAAGATGTGCTCCTTCCTTCTTTGTCTCCTTAGCAGATCTCCGAGACAAGTGCGCACTCTTCCACAAGTGAGTGAGTGATCTAATGGGGAGTTCACCTCTCTTATTTATACTGACCCCCAACTGACTAAAAGACCTAATGGGGCTGACCTCTCTTGGAGAAGTCTAATAACCCCAAAAATATAACCACAGGGCCGACCCCCACATGGTGGGTCTAATAACCCTAGTTAATACAAACCCTCGGAGGAATAAACATCTCCGGATACATAATAGGGTTACCTCGGAGGGATGAAACATCTCCGGAATAATAAAGTACAAATATAATATTCTTTGAAGTTACAATATTCAACACTCCCCCTTAACGAGAAGGATATTATAACAGCACCTGCAGGAGCAAGGAGTCACTATACATGATACATCTATAAATCATCGGAAGCTTTCTTCAATTTGTCTTCAAATAGTTACTGGTACATCAATGTCAACATCAACATCAATATTACGATCATCGTAATCACACGATCAACAGCATCGTCATCACACGATCATCAGCATCGTCATCACACGATCATCAGCATCGTCATCACACGATCAACATCATCCTCATCACATGATCAGCAGCATCGTCATCACACGATCATCAGCATCGTCATCACACGATCAGCAGTATCGTTATCACACGATCAGCAGCATCGTCATCACACGATTAGCAGCATCGTCATCACACGATCAGCAGCATCGTCATCACACGATCATCGGCATCGTCATCACACGCTCATCAGCATCGTCATCACACGATCAGCAGTATCGTCATCACACGATTAGCAGCATCGTCATCACACGATCAGCAGTATCGAGTATTCATGCCAATACAAGTGATCATATCAACAATATGAGTATCCTAGGTAACCACATCATTAATACAAGTATCCTACCGATACAAGTAACCACATCATCAATACAAGTATCCTACCGATACAGGTAACCACATCATCAATACAAGTATCCTACCGATACAAGTAACCACATCATCAATACAAGTATCCTACCGATACAAGTAACCACATCATCAATACAAGTATCCTACCGATACAAGTAACCACATCATCAATACAAGTATCCTACCGATACAAGTAACCACATCATCAATAAAAGAATTACTTTTTCGGAGACCATTCGTCTACGGATCAATTCAGGGACCAAAGTCCGGGGATGATACAATCCCCATTACGTAAATTTTGAACTAGTGGTTCCAGGATGATGCAATCCCCGTCACTTTATTCTCGAAGACCATATGTCTACGGATCAATTCAGGGACCAAGGTCCGGGGATGATACAATCCCCATCACGTACATTTTGAACTAGTGGTTTCGGGATGATGCAATCCCCATCACTTTATTCTCGAAGACCATACGTCTACGGATCAATTCAGGGACCAAGGTCCGGGGATGATACAATCCCCATCACGTACATTTTGAACTAGTGGTTCCGGGATGATGCAATCCCCACAACTGTCCACTAAGGACTTCATTCTCGGAGACCTCACGTCTACGGCTCTCTTTAGGACTGAAAGTCCAGGGATGATCCAATCCCCTCAACTGTCCACTAAGGACTTCATTCTCGGAGACCTTACGTCTACGGCTCTCTTTAGGACTGAAAGTCCAGGGATGATCCAATCCCCATCTGTATTCTCAACTATACAGGTACAAATATCCAAGAGCATGTATTCTCACTAATACATCTAATCATCAAAACATGTATACATCTAGTATGTATTCTCACTAATACATCTAGCATCAAAACATTTATCCATAAAAAAAATAAAAGATATATAAGAGTTCTAAATATAAATAATTGTAAGTAGCTAAGTGCAACAAAACAAAATTGTTATCAAATACTATACTACTCCCCCTTTCGAGGAGGGTCCTTCTGGACTATACCAAGCATGTCTCGGAAGTGTTCAAACTTTACTCGAGACAAAGGTTTAGTCAGGATATCGGCAATCTGATCCTCAGTGCTTATGTACTCAAGCTTGATGGCTCCTCTCTGCACCATGTCTCGTATATAGAAGTAACGGATCTCAATGTGTTTTGACTTATCATGGAACACAGGATTTTCAGTCATCTTAATGCAGCTTTGATTATCACACATAATCACAGTGGGATCCATTTCCAAGTCAAAAATTCCAGATAAGAGTTTCCGAAGCCACACTGCTTCACAGCTGGCAGAGCAAGCAGCTATATATTCTACTTCAGCAGTACTGAGGGCCACACTAGATTGTTTCTTGCTGAACCAGGAGATCATGGCAGATCCAATACCATAACATCCGCCTGAAGTACTTTTTCTGTCTGAGACACTACCTGCCCAATCGGAATCTGAGTAACCATGTAACTTGAGTTCATTACCTCCAAGATAGTATAAGCCAAAGTCCACTGTACCTTTTAGGTACCTCATTATGTGCTTTGCAGCTATAAGGTGAACCTTTCTAGGTTCTACTAGATACTGACTTAGGGTATATACATCAAAGCATATATCCGGCCTAGTATTTGTCAAATACATCAATGATCCAATGATTTGTCTATATAGGGTTATGTCCACTAGTTCTGATGAATCATTAACTAATAGTTTCAGGTTGGAGTCCATGGGAGTGGCCATGGATTTACACTCCAACATATCAAATCTTTTGAGAATCTCCACAGTATACTTACCTTGATTTAGAAAGATTCCTTTTGGCTCTTGCCACACTTCTAGACCTAAGAAGTAGTGCATTAATCCGAGATCTTTCATTTCGAATTCTGAAGAAAGCTTCTTCTTGCTTTCAATAATTTGATTCTCATTTCCGGTTAGGAATAGATCATCTACATATAACAGCAATATAACAGGTTCATCATCCATCACTTTAAGATAAAGATTGGGGTCAGCTTTACTTTTGGTAAAGCCCATGCTTGTTAAGAAACTGTCAATCCTTCCGTACCAAGCCCTGGGAGCTTGCTTCAATCCATATAATGCCTTTTTCAGTTTGCATACATGGGTCCTTCCGTCTTTGACCTCAAAACCTTGAGGTTGTTCTATGTATACTTCTTCTTCAATTACACCATTCAGAAAAGCTGTCTTAACATCCATTTGATGCAATTTCCATTTCATCATGGATGCAAGTGCCATGATAGTTCTAATTGAAGTATACCTAGCAACAGGTGCAAATGTTTCTTCATCGTCAATTCCCTCCTTTTGTGAGAATCCTCTGGCTACAAACCTTGCCTTGTATTTTTCAATGCTACCGTCTGCAGCATGTTTTATCTTGAAAATCCATTTGGAAGAAACCACACTTTTATCTTTTGGTTTGGGGACTATATCCCAAACATCATTTTTCATTATCGACTGATATTCTTCTGTCATTGCTTCTACCCATTCTTTCTTTTGAGCTGCTTCTTCATAGCTAGTAGGTAGTTGATCCACAAGATCACACATCAAGGCCATATAGTTGGACACTAGCTTTGGTTTCTTTCTTTCTCTAATGGAGCCTTCAGGAGCACCATATTTTTCAGCCCCTTGGATAATATCTCTAGCCCATGCTGGCCTTCTTTTCTTTGATAAATCTGAGATAGGAGGTTCTTGTGGTTCCAACATGTCATGATCCTCTGGTGGAATGTCTTCAGGGATGTGAACAGCCTCTGAGTTTCTAGAAGAATAATCTTCTTCATAGATTTCTTCAAGTTGGCATTTTCTTGATTTCTTGAGAGCTGCTTCTTCATCAAAAGTTACATCTCTACTGATTTCTATATGATGAAAGCCTCGTATGTAAATCCTGAAAGCTTTGGATGATTCATAGTAACCAACAAATATTCCTTTCTTACCAGAAGGATCCAACTTGGTTCTCTTTTCTTTTGGAATGTGGATGTACACAGGACACCCAAATATTTTAAGATGGCTTACCTCGGGCTTCTTTCCAGTAAACACTTCTTCTGGAGTTTTGAAATCAAGAGCACTATGAGATAATCTGTTTTGAACATATACTGCTGTCTTGGCTGCTTCAGCCCATAGATACATGGGAAGATCCTGGTCATGTATCATTGTCTTCACAGCTTCCATGATGGTTCTATTTTTCCTTTCTGCAACCCCATTTTGTTGGGGATTGTAGGGAGTGGTTAGTTCTCTCTTGATTCCAACTTCTTTACAAAATTCTTCAAACTCTTTTGAAGTATATTCTCCACCATTATCTGTTCTGAGAATCTTGATTTTCTTTTCTGAGAGATTTTCTATTAGAGCCTTGAACTCTTTGAACTTTCCAAAAACTTCATTCTTACCTTTTAGAAAGTATATCCAGGTTTTCCTTGAATGATCATCAATGAAAGAGAGATAGTATTCAAATCCACTCAAGGAGGTGGTGGGCATTGGACCACATACATCTGAGTGTATTAATTCCAAGATACCCTTAGTCTTTGTTTCACTCTTTGGAAAGGGGTTCTTGATATTCTTCCCTTTCTTACATCCTTTACATGAGCCATCATGATCAACCTTCAAATCTGGTAGTCCTATGACCACCTTGCTTACATAGGGTAAGGCTTTGTAGTTAATGTGAGCTAGACTTCTATGCCATAGCTCACTGGGACTAGAGGTTTCATGAACAAAGGCTACTTCTGGATGACCCTTAAGTTTATACAAACCTCCTTCCTCTTCACCAATAACAATTGCATCCTTAATAGATTTGCCTTTGGACCACATTAACACTTGTCCATCAATGAATGCAACTCTATAGCCTTTCTTGTCTAATGCTGAGATTGAAAGTAAATTCTTCTTCAAACCTGGAACATACAAAACTTCCTTCATCTTCATGGGGGTTCCAGAATCGAGTTTGTAGTTTGCTTCACCAATTCCCTTAATGGGATATTGATAGTCATCTCCTAGAGATACCTTTTGGGGAGAAGTCTTTTCTTCAAGATTTGAGAGAGTCTTTTTATGACCTGTCATGTGCTTTGAAGCACCACTGTCAATAAGCCATGTACCTTCTCCAGGGGTTATAGATCCAGAGAGTGCGGAGAAGAGAACATATTCTTCTGCATCTTCTTCTGTATTTCTTCTTGACCTTCTTTTGAAGAAGGTCCTTTCTTCTTCTTCCTCTTCATCTCTAGGCCTTTTATTGTGAGACCTTTCTTCCTCTACTTCTTCTTCTTCACTATCATCTTCTGCAAGATGTGCTTGGTGTCTTTTGTAGTGAGTACCCTTTTTCTTCTGTAGAGGGCAATGTCTAGCAATGTGTCCGATTTTGTGACAAGAATAGCACTGGAAAGAAGAGTAATCTCTTCTTTGAGTAGTTCCTCTTTTCTTTTGAAATCTGTGTGGAGGATGAGACTCCTTGTGACTACCCTTTTTAGTGTAGGATTGATTCCTTCTTCTTTTGGTGTGGGTGGCCAAGGCTTGGTCATCCTCTTTGAGCAAGGCTTCTCGATTTGCAACCCTAGCCTCCTCTTGTACACAATCCTCCCAAACTACATCAAACTTCATACTTTCTTTTCTGGCACACATAGTTTGAATGAATGACTCCCAAGGTCTAGTGAGACCATTTAGAGCTGTCATCACAAGTTCATCTTCATCAAGAGTATCACCAATGGCATCTAGTTGCTCCTTGATTAGAGAGACTCTTGAGAAGTAGTCTTGAATGGATTCTCCTTTGTGCATCTTGGTACTCTTCAACTGAGTTCTTAGATTCATCTTCCTATTGATGTTCTTTCCTTCATACATTCTTCCTAAGGCATCATACATTTCCTTTGGAGTCTTCTTGGAGGCCACTTGGGGAATCAAGTGGTCTTTAATAGAATCAGCTATGATTCTCTTTGCCCTAATCAAATCCTTCTTGTGTTTTTCTTTGGATTCATCTTCTTCTGGTTCTGCAACTTCCTCCTTGATATAATGAGCAAGATCATTCTCCTCAAGAATGAGACCAATTCTGTATTTCCATGCCCGAAAATTTTCTATACCTTCTAGCTTGTCTTCAAGCTTAGTGTTTGGAGCCATCTTCTCTTGGGGGAGTCCAAGAGACAGAGTAGACTTACCTGGAAAGTTACTTTTCACTTTTCCGGAATCTGGAACAGAATTTTATCGCACTTTTGGTAGAATTAGGGTTTGACTTTCCCGGAGTTCTACCCAACCAACAAGTTCGATCTATAGCTCAAAAGAATGCTCTTGAGAAGGGATATCCAGCCATGTAATCAGAATTCAAAAATTCCAACTTTTTTCTGAAACCAAAATCTGATGTATCGCACTTTTGGTAGAATTAGGGTTTGGATTTACCGGAGTTCTACCCAACCAAAAAGTTTGATCTATAGCTCAAAAGAAAGGTATTGAAAAGAGCTATCCAGCAATGCAACCAAAAATCAATAATATAAACTTTGGTCTGAAACCCTAACTTCACCGGAGAGAGAGAGAGAGGTATTCTTACCTTGTGAAAGATGTCCTATTCAGTCTAGCTCTGATACCATGTTAAGTTTAAACCAAATAGACAAGCAAGATCACTGAAAGAAACATAATCACAAGATAGACACAGAATATACCCTGGGAAACCCTCATGGGGTAGAAAACCCAGCAAAGCTTTCCTCAATAAGATGATCAACCAAAATACAAGATGTGCTCCTTCCTTCTTTGTCTCCTTAGCAGATCTCCCAGACAAGTGCGCACTCTTCCACAAGTGACTGAGTGATCTAATGAGGAGTTCACCTCTCTTATTTATACTGACCCCCAACTGACTAAAAGACCTAATGGGGCCGACCTCTCCTGGAGAAGTCTAATAACCCCAAAAATATAACCACAGGGCCGACCCCCACATGGTGGGTCTAATAACCCTAGTTAATACAAACCCTCGGAGGAATAAACATCTCCGGATACATAATAGGGTTACCTCGGAGGGATGAAACATCTCCGGAATAATAAAGTACAAATATAATATTCTTTGAAGTTACAATATTCAACAGATCCCACTTAATTGACTGTACCATTACGGGAGTGCTAACCATGTTATATTTCAATTATTTCCTTGGCTATAGATTGTAGGTAAAAATATTGCATTTTCCAAAGACATTGTTTGTGAAGGAGAATGATGCAAGAACCAATGCTTTAGTTACCTATTTTGATGAATTAATACTTGGACATAATGATTTTATTATCAATATGGCTATTAGATGGAGAGGGCACTTAACAATATACTTTTATTATAAAGATGAATGGGGGATAGAGAGAGCATTATTAGATGCACAGAAAAGTGCCCACAACTAGAATATGGTGTTGTTATGGAAATGTTTCTCATCCTCCTCTTAGATTATGTACTGAACAGTGAAAACACATAAAGGTTACTTTGTTGTTGTGGAGAGAGTAGTATGTATATATGTATAGTTTGGAAAGCCATTCTAAAATTAAAACGTTTGATATTATGTGTTAAGGAAAGGGATAAAAGTAGAATTACTCACCCCTACTTTCCTACCCACCTTTTTCCTTAACAAATTATGTTTGAATTGCTCCAAAAGTTTCAATGGATCCTCCCAAGTATCAAAGCTAGAACTATCTATAAAACTATTATTCTAGCCATGTAAACTAGCTCATAAAGGAAGAGGGGAGCAATAGGTAGCTTTAAACGTGGGAGTAATGGATTAGTGTGCATGGATACTTGGTCGATATGCCATCTTGAAAATATGGTGCAATATGTTCCCAAGGAAACCTTTAAGGGAGTTAGAGGGTACTGCTAGCTGGAGGAAAATGGTCAATAGGAAGGGAAGTTTATCAATTGATTAAACTACTACCTTTATTATCTTATTTATTTATTCATACATGCACCCTCACAAAATTTCCCGAAATGGAGGAGGGAAATTGAAGGAATCAACACATATCCATCCCTTTAGATTAGATAATGTCAAGTTCAAACAATTTTACATTACATTAATTAACATCACCATTGATGTATTTAAAGTTTAATTCTCGAAGTTAATCACCCAAAATTATTATAATTATTATTATTTGTAAGATAATAAGTGGACTTGATGGGTTGCTTGAAATTAGAAACCCAAGATATGAGCCACAACTCAAGAGCGATGAGTACCTAGAAAGTATCTTGATTGAGGATCTAGAGGATGCAAAAGAAAATGATTTAATATTACTTACCTTTGCACAAAAAATACTAAAATAAATTGGAATTGAATTCAATGAATATAAACAAATAACACACCATCCACACAATGAACATAAGGTGTACTCTGGGAAAACCCAATATGAGAAAAACCAAACTAGAAGGTGAGTCCTATGCCTTGCTCTTTTATACTTAGTTTTGAAATTAAAATACAAATAAAAGGAAGTGAGTATGGAGTTTCAATGGACACTATGGCATGTATGGCTACTGTAGGATCTTCTACTTCCTGTGTTCTGCTCTAATATCCCACTCCCAAATAACTTGCTCGACTATGGAACAATAAGCAATACAATAACAATGGAATGCCTTCCTTTCCTAGGGGTGTAATATTTAATATGGAGTAAGAGCCATTTAGGTTAGGGTTTTTCGTGCCTTCAATTTCAATTAGGTTTAGGGTTTTTAACCCGCTATAATCTTCTTGAAAGTCCATTTGTGACTAGCTCCACATGTCTGAATAATGGGATTTCAGGTGGCATCCACTTGATATCATGGTGGGAAACAAGATAGGTCTTAGTTGCGGCTATAAAATCCAATCCTACAAAATTCCCTAGGTAGCGTAAAAAATCAAACCCTAGCTCCACCAAGGAGAGCAAGTGAAAGAATCCCTCCAACACTATCTCCAAGGTAATACGTCCTCCTCTTCTCTTCTTCTTCACAAGTCCACTCTAGGATTTTCTTCCAAAACCCTAGTCTCCAATCTCCAAGGGTAACATACTAACCCTAGAGATCCGTGTTAACTCCAAAAATACCGAGAAACTATGGTACCCAAGAGAGAGAGAGATAGAGAAACAAGTACAAGTGAAGACCTAGAGAGAAAGAAGACAAGCGCACTCCTCTGATAGATCACATATCTACTCAAGAGTGAGAAAATCAACATGAATGAATGACTCTAGATCCTTAATCTATTTATATGAGAGGTAAGGGAGGAAAACAACACTATGTAGGCACAAGCCCTTGAAAGCAACCTCATCAACCCTTATAGGCCATGCAAGTGAGACGTCGACTCTAGATCACAAGTGCCACGCTTCAATAATAATTGCATGCACAATACGGACTCGAAAGAGATATATCTACACAACTAAATTCTACGCTAATCCATCCCGAAACTCCATGGACTCCCTCTATCCTTCCAAGCAAAGTAATCCACTAGTTCAACTACCCCTTGCAAGAACATTGTCAAGGCCCCATGTGTCCTCGAGCAATCTACAATCCTTCGAGTAGAAATCCAAGTTTCCATATGCCATTTAGGGTTTAAATCCATTCTAGGTGATGTGAAATACTCCACATCCCCTATAGGGTGTTCTCCCACAAAGTGAATTCTCCTTGTGGCCATCATGAAGTCCATCCATTATACAAGCAAGAGATGTCAAATGCCGAAGGGAAGAGCACTAAGCTACTAGCAATCAACTCATGTCAAGCATCCACTAAGAAATCTATCTCAAGTGTGCATATCCATCCTGAACCATCTATCATGCTACAACCCATCTTAGACCGTCTTTCTCATCAATTATCATTTTCTTTATCTAGTTTTATAATGCTTTCCATAGGATTTTAGAGGGTTTCTTCGTCTAACCAACGCCATAAATCCATGGGTTACATGTGGGCCCGCACTTCTATCCCTAATGCAATGGGGACCAGCAGAGACATATTATTTGTGCATTAGTGCAATTCTTCCTATTCCTATCCTTACAACACTCCTTCAACCACCTTATTAGATGAAAACTATGGATTCTTAATCATGCTAGACTTGCCTTTGTACATTAATAACACCAAAAGTTCATTTCACTAACTCGTCAATACATGTGTTGGATTTCCTTGTTACCAACTCAATAGTTAATCTTTGGTTCCATGATAACAACTCAAGGCACTATTTTGCAGCGTATAAATACCACATGGAAGATAACATATGTGATCAAACATGACCACCTCTCCGTGTGATGCATCATAGCGTTCATATTTAACATCCAAGTTAGCACATTCCATTCATAGATTCTCTTTCTCCTTAACTTACCCCTCTCTCCTTACTCCTAAAGAAATAATAATTGAAATCCTATGCATGTTCTTTGGTAGGGATACCTCTTGTGATTTTTCCTTAAACCTCTTCCATTCGATAGAGTATTCTACTAATTGTTCGACCCCTCCATTTTAATAGGGTGCACAATGTAATAGAAAGACTCCAGTCTCCAACTACATGAATCCAAACCACTCCATTTTAATAGGTTGCACAATTTAATGCCAAGACTTCAACTACATGAAGCCAAAAGACCAATTCTTACTTCCTTGAAGGGTTATACCCCACCTAGAACAATAGAATTCGAGGACAACTTTTTATGAAAGTGGAAATGACAAAAACATATTGTGAAGATAATATTTTACTTATTTATAATCAATACCAGGCCCATGGTTTTATGGGAAAAGTATATAAATAAGGATATGACATTTGACCTTGGTCTTGTCTTCGAAGGATAGGATATGGCATTTGAACTTTGATCCACTCTTTACCCTTTCCCAAATATTTCCATTTATTAAGAAGTAAGACACCATGTTGTACGGACTTGACCCTTTCCCAAATATTTCCATTTATTAAGAAGTAAGACACCATGTTGTACGGACTTGAGAATTATGATAACATTTTTAATTTAAATGTCTTTATTATGCTATATTATAGTAATGAGCCGACGTAAAATGAAAAACGTATGACTTAAATAACTAAGACCAGACTTTGACCTAATTGTAATACTCCCGTTATGATTGCATATAAATAAAAATAAAAATCTGCCATACAAAACAAAAGCAAACAGTTCACCCGCGATTTGGATTTTGAAGTTCACGAACTGTTTGGATTTTGGAATATACTTCACCTGCGGTTTGGATTTTGAAAGGGGCTGTCAGTTACACATAAAATCAAAGCAAAAGCAAGAAAAAATGGCGTCGAATCAGGTCGAAGTGCAAGCCCAAAACCCTCAGGTCCAAGTGCAAGCCGAAAACCCTCAGCAGCTGCAACAGGCAATTCAGGCAATTGGTACTGGCAACGACAATCAATTTGTATCGGCGTCTTTGTACGTGGGGGATCTGGAGCCGAGTGTTAGCGATGGCGAGATTTATGATCTCTTCCAGCAGATTGGCCTCGTCCACTCTGTTCGCGTCTGCAGAGATGCCATCACGGACGCCTCTCTCGGATACGCGTATGTGAATTACAACAATGCTGAAAATGCTACCACGGCTTTAAGTCTCTTGAATTTTACACGCCTTCACGGAAAGCCAATTCGGATTATGTATTCACACCGTGACCCCATTCTCCGCAGGTGTGGATCAGCGAACATATTTATTAAGAATATTGACAAAGTAGTTGACGATAGGGAGCTATATGATACTTTCCGTGTGTTCGGACCCATTTACTCTGCCAAGATTGCAACAGATACTGCATCAGGGCGATCCAAAGGATATGGATTTGTGCATTTTGAGCAAGAGGAAGCAGCACAAAATGCAATAGAACACATGAATGGAATGCTAATCCGTGGCAAACAGGTTTATGTTGGTCCATTCAAGAAAAAGCAAGAGCGCGGGCAAACAAATGCAAATGAAAATGACAATTTTAGGAATGTGTTTGTGAAGAACTTATCAGAATCTCTGACTGATGAGGATTTGAGAAATTATTTTGGCGTGTATGGAACAATTACCAGTGTGATAGTGATGAGGGATGCAGAGGGAAAATCAAAGGGTTTTGGATTTGTCAATTTTGAGAATGCAGAAGATGCAGCAAATTGCGTTCAGAATTTAAATGGCAAGAAAATTGGTGGGAAGGAATGCTATGTTGAAAAGGCACGGAACAAGTCTGAATCGAGGGGGCGATGTGGAAGAAATCTTTATGTGAAGAATTTGGATGATAGCATTGATGACGAGAAGTTGAGAGAAATGTTCTCTGGTTTTGGTACAATCACTTCATGCAAAGTAATGCGGGATTCTCATGGACACAGCAAAGGCTTTGGATTTGTTGCCTTCGCATCTCCTGATGAAGCATCCCGAGCTCTGGCAGAAATGAAAGGGAAAATGGTTTTGAGCAAGTCTCTGTATGTTTCTCTGGCTCAGCGCAAAGATGAGAGAAGGGCATGGCTACAGGCTCATTTCTCCCACTTGGAAAATGTAAATGCAGATGGCATGGCACCACCTGTTCCTGGACTAAACCAGCAGGTAATTTATGGCCGGGGACCCGTTGTTCCTGCCCGTGCTCCTGGACTAAACCATGGCCAAGGACCAGCTGCTCCTGGACAAAATCACCAGCAGGTAATTAATGGCCAAAGACCACCTGTTCCTGCCCGTGCTCCTGCACTAAACGAGCAGATAATTTATAGCCAAGGACCAGTTGCTCTTGCTCGTGCTCCTAGACTAAACCAGCGGACGATAACTCGAGGACAAGCATCAGTTTTTCTTGCCCGTGCTCTTGGACTAAACCAGCAGATGGTAATTCGAAGACAAGGACCAGCTGTTCCTGCCCGTGCTCCTTGACTAAACCAGCTGCATCATAGAAATGAGCTCACTGCAATAGTATAGACCATAGTAACATAGCTTGTACATTATATTTTGATTGTGATATAGGGTAGTGTGTAGCTATGGTTATTATTGTTGAGTGTTTGAATTATATTTAGGTTATGATAACGTAGTATATTGGAAGATTTTGTCCATTAAGCTTTTTTTTCTTTTAATTATTTTTATTTTTCAAAATCTGTATTTGACTGTGTTTAAATGGCTCTTTTGATAGTAAAAAAGGATTCAGCACCATCTAGAATCCTAAGGGCACTCAAATCGTCTAACTTTTAGACTACATTATTTGGTTTTGATAGTGATATAGGTTAAGTGTATATCTATTTGATTTTGATAGTGATATAGGTTACTGTAGTTTTATTTTAATTTTGGATTTTAAAGATTCAAAAAATTATTTAGATTCTTTAAAAGTTAAAAGTTGTTTGGTTTTGATAGTGACATAGATTAGTGTAGTTTTATTTTTATTTTGGAGCTACTAAGTATTGAAAAAATATAAAAATTTATTTAGATATAATTAATTTTTAACACTACGAGTTGATAAAAATAAAAATAGTTAGAAATAATGTAAACATAACTGTCCAAGTTAATAGTTAAAAGTTGAAGTGATTAAATTTTTATAGTATTATTTATATATATAAAATTATTTGTAAATGATTATGATTTAGTTTTCAGTATTACTAGTATATTTTTAGTTTTGTTTTGCACATTATATTGGGATTTATGGAATCGAGAAATGCTATGAAAGTTACAATTTTTTTGTTATATGGATGTTGTAATCTTTAACTTTTGCTACTACCCTTTTCAAATTCATTATTTTAAGACTTTTAATTTCCAATAACTCACATAATATTTAAAGTGATTTATGGCATGCAAGATCTGCACTGTTTTGTGGAATCACAAGGCTCATTGGTGAGAATTTAAGGGACCTTAAGATAGATGAATCTTTAGGCAATCATTTTCTTTAGTGCATATGTGTATCACATGACTTGTTTCTATCCATGTGGATGCTATGACATTAAAATCATATATGACATGGATTTTGCATGGTTTGAAAGTCGACATGTTCAATACTTTATGTTAGTGAAGTACACAAATTTTCATGTCTACATCATAGATTAACTACATTTATTTCCATCCTTGTAAATAGTTGTTCATATTCATGTCTACATCATAGATTAACTAACTTTCATGTCTACATCATAGATTAACTACTTTCATGTCTACATCAAATTTATTTCAATCTTTGTAGATAGTTGTTCATATTCCGCCCCATCTCTCCACTGAAAGCATATACCATATATAGGATTTGAAGGCTTTTTCTTTATTCTACCAACTCATTGATCTTGTGATTCCCCACAAAAACCAAAAGATACCTAGCTTTGATACCAATATGATGCATAAACTACCATGGATATTCCACTGTAATAGTTCGTCACAATAGATCTTACAACTTAATTAATTGTGTTGGCTTAATTCCACATAATGATAAATAAACTAGAATTGAAAGGAAAATATCTAGAGCAAAACAACACATCCCCATGAATAATACAATATATGCTCTGGGAAAACGCACCATGGGGAAAAACCAAACCAGATTAAAGACGATGCCTTGCTCTTTTCTTCTCCAAAAGGCAACGCAAATATAGAGAAAGTGTAGTTAAGGAAGTGAAGAGTTAAAGAAAAATATCCTTCCTTTTTTTTAATGACTCCTCTTCACTTCCTTAAAAATAAAAAAGACTTTTGTAAAAAAAAATATCTTCTACTCTTGTAAAACTCCACCCTTTTTTTTAACTTAAATTTTTTTTTTGAACTGAATAATTTACGTTAAAAAAACACTTAACTCATGGAAACAAATTTTTCTCGTGGAATTATTTTCGCGGGCCTAATGAAGGTTGGAGCGAGAAAATATGGAATTTTCGCGCTTTGGGCTATAGTGAGTTCGCGAGAATTTTTCTTGTGAACTTTTCGCGCTTTGGCCTATAGTGAGGCCACGAAAATTTGAAATTTTTATTATTTTGAAAGTTTGCCAAAAATTATCATGCCTCCATGCAGGGCAGGGTCGCGAATTTTTCTGCAAACAAGAAACACATTCTTTTTGCAAATTACTTCAAAGCTACGGCTTCTCTTGCTCCGATCAATCGATCTTCTTCCAACGCTCTGATACCGAACTGAAGGTTGGAGGCAGAAATAAACACAAAGATTATGCAGAACGAGCTACGACACTTCAATTTTTATTGATAAACGAAAGATCAACTAATACATTACAAACCAAATATGAGTGTGTATTTAAACACTTATGGAAACCCTAAAAAGTCTAACCTAGATTTTGCATGCATGCAAAGCATGCTGTTGCATGTTTTATTAACTGAACTTCTAAATACGAACTAAAGCAAAAGCTAAAGCTAACATAAGTAATTACTATTTCTAACATCACTTGTTACCCTCGTGTTCCGAGCTTATGCAAGCAGTTGGTTGGCCGTAGCCATCGCTAGCAACCATCCCCTCTTTTAAGTTATTGTTTAGCGTAATGTTTAGACGAGATCTCGATCATATCGACATCTATGCAGGTTAGGTCCCATTTGATTTAATGACAAGGAGAGGTCTTATGTTAGATCGTGATGGCGCATCCAGTAACTCTTGATAATTTTGGAGGAGCACCAGTTCATAGCATAAAGTTTTGACAGGAAACCTCCTGTATCACGATCATCCTAGTGGCCTAAAACTTCCCTTTCTGACTGACAAACAATCTTGGCATCGATCCACGGTTGCTAGCCACGTCACTGCCTCACGAGACCGAAGGATTAGTTCTAGAACGATGTAGTTGGACATGGCAAAAAAATCTAATATATTTACATTTTATTATATATTACAAGCTTAAGCAAAGCTTATATAAGGGTAACAAATAGCCTTTTTTATGACTAAGTAACTTCAATTATAGATGAAAGTTTAGAATGTACTTAGTCCTTGAATATTATCTCTTCTTTTACCAACTAGAACATAACTCATAATTGAGTATGATTTGTGTGGATTGAAAAGAGGAATTTGTTTGTATCAATTGTATCGTTATGATAACGTAAGTAAATACGTTGCCTTGCTTCCAGCCACGTTTTTTGGGATACATATTAAGGGTCACTCTTGACTATATATATATATATATATATATTTTACAACAATTGTGGGTTATAGACCTTAAAGCAAAAATGTAGTTTAAATAATTGTATCAAGATTTGAAATAGGAAATATATATATAATGGTTTAATATAAAGTTATATGTATAAGTACATAAATTGTATTATATGCATTAATACATATAAGCACATGGGTTGGATTATGGGACTAGATGAATGTTACATATATATATATATATTGGAATTTGCAATTGGAATATTTTGTAGATGTGTCGAAAGTGCTTAGTATATATAATAAAAATTGAAGTTGCTTTAGTTGTTATATATATTTATGAGATGGTAAAGTTACTGTTCCTAGTAAGGGAAGGGGTTATATTGTATACTTCTAATACATGGAATTGTATTGAAATTGTTGTAATGCTTTTGGATTATACTATACATTTAGTGCATTTGAATTATATGTGATTGGAGAAGTTTCTTTGAAAAAGAAAAGAAGTTGTGTAATAAACTCAGAAATTTATTCATCCAACACGGAACCTAGTGTAGAATGTGTATCTTACTTTTTATAAAGATCACTATGTTAGTAGTTTAAGGAGAAAAAGGAAATTTTGTTGTTACAATTTTTATGTACGTTGCAATGTGGTACATTACAGTGTGGGAAGTGATCATCAATTGCAAGACTTAGGAAAACCAAATTAAAAATAACATTAGGGAAACAAGACATCGTTTGACGTTTTTTTTTTGAGGATGAAAACTTTTGACTAAAAATCGAAAGAGGAGTAATCTCAAAGGCTTAAATCCCATAATACCACTTTCAATTTGGTGATAGTTTTCAAGGGAGAGTTTTGTGTTCAACAAAGTGTTGTCGAGGTCTTTCATCCCTTTGGTATCATAATGGGACATAGGGGTAAAAGCTTCCAAGTAAATTGGTTATTAGATTCCCTAATGTTTAAAAATGATGTATGGAAATATTACCGTAGGTAATGCGAAATTCATCCAAATATGAGGGTGAATGTCAAGTTTTTGGGTTGGTTGCTCGAAAATATCTAATATAACGGGACTTGTGAATGAAAGATATAGAAATTTAAAGAATGGCTAACAGGATTACCGTCCGAGAGTGAAAATGAAGGATGGTCCTCTAAAAGATAAGTAAACGGTTGTTTTACCTATGCATTCTTTTTGTTATATGGAAGAATGATCATACATATGTATGTATATGTTTTATGCCGTCTTACGGTAATAAGAGAACAAGTGTCGATGATAAAAGACCTAAATATTTTCCATAAACAACAAGAGCATGTTGCAAAATAAATTCTCACTTACATTTTTATTGAATTTGAAAAATCATGTTATGCATATGTTATGCTGAAAATTTTGGAAGACGTTGTAAGGGTTGTGTAAAGTGCAGGTTATGAAAGGAAGAGGAACCATACCAACGTGAAGGATGTGTAGAGGATCAAAGATGATTAAATAGAGAATACAAAGATCTAAAAGTTGCAGTCACATGATCTTCAATCGCAAAGGTCTTCAAAAATTAGATAAGTACTTTTTAATAATTACGTTATATAGAGTTTTGTAAGATTCCACTCTTAATTATAGAGATAAAGAAATATGTTCAAGCATATGGATGTATTCTTCGTATTGTTTAAAATGGTGATAGTCCTTTATGATTGAAGTAGTCTTAAATATAGGTTATTGTTTTGAACGTGATTGTGGAAAAATAAATGAGATCTTAATATCATTTGTGTATTTAGGAAAGAGGAATTACCTCGAGTAATTATGCATTATGTGGTTAATATTATATGGATACTTGACGTGATCTTATATTATTGGCTAGGTTGATGACGGTTCAAGGATCAAGTACTTAACAGTTAGTTGACCAAGTAATTTTCAAATGTTATAAGGTCAAGAGTCTTAAAACTTTCCATGATAAGGTTATTGGAATTGAACTAAATGTTTTGTGATATGAAATGCCCCGGTATCCTATTAGCTTGCATTTTTTTCCTTCTATAAAAATTCATAATGTTTTCCATATTTAATTATTAAAAATATACATACATGATGCTACTCATATCATCGATTGGGGTGTGATTCAGGTAGAACTCGAGGGAGAATTCCAAATTGAGCCTTTGCGTATCCTAGATAGGAAGGAGATTATGTCGCGGAATCGAGCCATCACTCAAATAAAAGTGCAATGAAAGCACTTCATCCCCGGGCAGGCCACATGGGAAACGGAGGATCATATGCGAGCAACATATCCTTCCATTTCCAGAATGAGCAAGATGAATCTAAATAAATAACACTGCATAAAACAAAGCTGCTGGGCTTAATTAAATAAGGAGCAGTGAAAAAAGTGGGTGAATTTGCAATTTTTGTATGGATGTAACTTTCAATTGTAAGATTGGATTGGGGTATGGCTATGATCATTGGAAATCTAGTCCAAAGGAAAATATAATGGAAGGTATTGATTTTTTAATTTTGTTTTGGGTTATTTCAAGATGTAAGAAAAACAAAGCCTTGGAGCTGAAATTGGATAAGGTAGTCTTCAATGTGGGTGACTTCCAAAGTAACCTAAACTTTTGGAAACAAGTTACATGATGGTATAGGAGTGTAGTAAAGGTGACATTGACTAAGAGTAATGGTATGAATTTTTTTATGATGCTCCCACAAGGAAGTAAATGCATAGTTGGGAAAACAAGGAAGGTAAATGGATGGTTAAAGAGAAAGGTGCAATATTAAACCAAGTATGCCCGAGTGTTTGGTAATATGGAATATTGTCGAAAGCGAGTATTAATAAATTCTAATTAAGAAGGAAGAAAATATTCTAACAATGGATGTTGGTGTCTTGAATGAGAATGCATTCTAGGCATTGATTGTCATGATAGGTATGTTCTATGTGAATTACAAGGTACAGCCAGGGGAAATATTGCTTCTGAGCGTGGATATCGTATGCCATGTTAGAATACCTAGAAAATGTATTGAAGATTCCAAAAGGTAGAGAATATAAGTGGGATTCATGAATATTGTAATTTATTGTGGTGTACAACCAAGCAACGATGGAACATACCAACAATTAAGGAGAAATGCATCTCATACAGGAGATGGAATCATCCATGGGGACAAGTGTACATTCCCAATGGAGTTTCAATATTTGGACCAACAACTTATGTGCAAATAGGGGAAATATGTGAAAACTTCCAATCATATAAAATATGCTAATTGGTGAATAAGACATTCTGGCATGTGGATCTATTGTTTGGCTCAAAATTGTGTTGAAGAGTTCCCTGGAAATGAAAATTGAGTTCCATCCTTGAATGAAGCCCATATACAACTAAAGATAAGAAATGAAATGGAATTTGAAAAGAATCCAATTGAAGATAGAATGGAACTCTTTGCAACGCCATGAAGTTCTAGGAAGAACATTTAAAGCTAATGTTGGGAGCAATACTGGCCCAGGGAAAGAAATAGTAAGGGAAGATCGTAATGTTGATATGGATTGGAAAGAGAGACTGGCTAAGTTGGATTTGGTTGGAATTTATAAAGGAAAAGAGAGTAGAATGCACAAGAAGCTCAAAATTGAGGAAAAGGTTGTTGCATATTCAGAAGGGGGTGATGAGAACTCAAGAAAACAAAAGACACTGGTACAGTGTTAAATGAATCTACATGAGGATATGATTATTTTTGTAGCAACAAATGGTTAAGATGGCCAGTAAGGTAGAAAAGAATGAACAAGATTACATCTCTCAAATGCATATGCATTAGTAGGCACACTAAGAGAGTGTGCATAGTGCATGTGTGTGTGTGTGTGATATTGCATATTCGTTAAAGTAGTATTGTTTTACATATGCAGTGAGGCATTGATGATAATTAATGTGGTGTTCATTAATATGTTGTGTGAATCGCGTGGTTATGCACACATGTATGTTGAACTCATTTTGTGAATGCATATTGTGCCATATTTCATTGCATAATTTGTTAATAGTTGAAATGACTGAATTATTGGTAATGCATAATTATGAGATCATTTCATGGGTTGTTGTGATTTGCAAAGAAATGCATGAAAAAATAGTCACGTTGGATGGACTAAGAAAATGCTTTGTTGAGAGAAAAATTATATAATAAAAAAATGCCTATTGTACAATTGTACAATATTACATTGCATTGTACAATATTTTCCTACAAAAAGCTGTGTATCAAATCCCACTATGAAATGAGCTCTCATGAGGTGTCACGAATTTATAGCCACCTTTTATAGGAATTACTCAAATCATATGCCATGGACATACTACAAAGACAGGATCTAGTTGTGTAGTTCCTTCTATAGTTAATCTATGCACAAACTAGAGAGTTATGGCCTCCTCCAAGATGAGATATGCCTCCTGCATTCCTCCTACAATAACCTATAATATATACAACCAATTATAGTAATGTAGAAGTTTCAAAGTGGAGTAAGGTGTCTTATCAAAGAAGGTATTGATGCTATTAAGTTTAAACCAAATAGACAAGCAAGATCACTGAAAGAAACATAATCACAAGATAGACACAGAATATACCCTGGGAAACCCTCATGGGGTAGAAAGCCCAGCAAAGATTTCCTCAATAAGATGATCAACCAAAATACAAGATGTGCTCCTTCCTTCTTTGTCTCCTTAGCAGATCTCCGAGACAAGTGCGCACTCTTCCACAAGTGAGTGAGTGATCTAATGGGGAGTTCACCTCTCTTATTTATACTGACCCCCAACTGACTAAAAGACCTAATGGGGCCGACCTCTCTTGGAGAAGTCTAATAACCCCAAAAATATAACCACAGGGCCGACCCCCACATGGTGGGTCTAATAACCCTAGTTAATACAAACCCTCGGAGGAATAAACATCTCCGGATACATAATAGGGTTACCTCGGAGGGATGAAACATCTCCGGAATAATAAAGTACAAATATAATATTCTTTGAAGTTACAATATTCAACACTCCCCCTTAACGAGAAGGATATTATAACAGCACCTGCAGGAGCAAGGAGTCACTATACATGATACATCTATAAATCATCGGAAGCTTTCTTCAATTTGTCTTCAAATAGTTACTGGTACATCAATGTCAACATCAACATCAATATTACGATCATCGTAATCACACGATCAACAGCATCGTCATCACACGATCATCAGCATCGTCATCACACGATCATCAGCATCGTCATCACACGATCAACATCATCCTCATCACACGATCAGCAGCATCGTCATCACACGATCATCAGCATCGTCATCACACGATCAGCAGTATCGTTATCACACGATCAGCAGCATCGTCATCACACGATCAGCAGCATCGTCATCACACGATCAGCAGCATCGTCATCAGACGATCATCGGCATCGTCATCACACGCTCATCAGCATCGTGATCACACGATCAGCAGTATCGTCATCACACGATTAGCAGCATCGTCATCACACGATCAGCAGTATCGAGTATTCATGCCAATACAAGTGATCATATCAACAATATGAGTATCCTAGGTAACCACATCATTAATACAAGTATCCTACCGATACAAGTAACCACATCATCAATACAAGTATCCTACCGATACAGGTAACCACATCATCAATACAAGTATCCTACCGATACAAGTAACCACATCATCAATACAAGTATCCTACCGATACAAGTAACCACATCATCAATACAAGTATCCTACCGATACAAGTAACCACATCATCAATACAAGTATCCTACCGATACAAGTAACCACATCATCAATAAAAGAATTACTTTTTCGGAGACCATTCGTCTACGGATCAATTCAGGGACCAAATTCCGGGGATGATACAATCCCCATTACGTAAATTTTGAACTAGTGGTTCCGGGATGATGCAATCCCCATCACTTTATTCTCGAAGACCATATGTCTACGGATCAATTCAGGGACCAAGGTCCGGGGATGACACAATCCCCATCACGTACATTTTGAACTAGTGGTTCCGGGATGATGCAATCCCCATCACTTTATTCTCGAAGACCATACGTCTACGGATCAATTCAGGGACCAAGGTCCGGGGATGATACAATCCCCATCACGTACATTTTGAACTAGTGGTTCCGGGATGATGCAATCCCCACAACTGTCCACTAAGGACTTCATTCTCGGAGACCTCACGTCTACGGCTCTCTTTAGGACTGAAAGTCCAGGGATGATCCAATCCCCTCAACTGTCCACTAAGGACTTCATTCTCGGAGACCTTACGTCTACGGCTCTCTTTAGGACTGAAAGTCCAGGGATGATCCAATCCCCATCTGTATTCTCAACTATACAGGTACAAATATCCAAGAGCATGTATTCTCACTAATACATCTAATCATCAAAACATGTATACATCTAGTATGTATTCTCACTAATACATCTAGCATCAAAACATTTATCCATAAAAAAAATAAAAGATATATAAGAGTTCTAAATATAAATAATTGTAAGTAGCTAAGTGCAACAAAACAAAATTGTTATCAAATACTATACTACTCCCCCTTTCGAGGAGGGTCCTTCTGGACTATACCAAGCATGTCTCGGAAGTGTTCAAACTTTACTCGAGACAAAGGTTTAGTCAGGATATCGGCAATCTGATCCTCAGTGCTTATGTACTCAAGCTTGATGGCTCCTCTCTGCACCATGTCTCGTATATAGAAGTAACGGATCTCAATGTGTTTTGACTTATCATGGAACACAGGATTTTCAGTCATCTTAATGCAGCTTTGATTATCACACATAATCACAGTGGGATCCATTTCCAAGTCAAAAATTCCAGATAAGAGTTTCCGAAGCCACACTGCTTCACAGCTGGCAGAGCAAGCAGCTATATATTCTACTTCAGCAGTACTGAGGGCCACACTAGATTGTTTCTTGCTGAACCAGGAGATCATGGCAGATCCAATACCATAACATCCGCCTGAAGTACTTTTTCTGTCTGAGACACTACCTGCCCAATCGGAATCTGAGTAACCATGTAACTTGAGTTCATTACCTCCAAGATAGTATAAGCCAAAGTCCACTGTACCTTTTAGGTACCTCATTATGTGCTTTGCAGCTATAAGGTGAACCTTTCTAGGTTCTACTAGATACTGACTTAGGGTATATACATCAAAGCATATATCCGGCCTAGTATTTGTCAAATACATCAATGATCCAATGATTTGTCTATATAGGGTTATGTCCACTAGTTCTGATGAATCATTAACTAATAGTTTCAGGTTGGAGTCCATGGGAGTGGCCATGGCTTTACACTCCAACATATCAAATCTTTTGAGAATCTCCACAGTATACTTACCTTGATTTAGAAAGATTCCTTTTGGCTCTTGCCACACTTCTAGACCTAAGAAGTAGTGCATTAATCCGAGATCTTTCATTTCGAATTCTAAAGAAAGCTTCTTCTTGCTTTCAATAATTTGATTCTCATTTCCGGTTAGGAATAGATCATCTACATATAACAGCAATATATCAGGTTCATCATCCATCACTTTAAGATAAAGATTGGGGTCAGCTTTACTTTTGGTAAAGCCCATGCTTGTTAAGAAACTGTCAATCCTTCCGTACCAAGCCCTGGGAGCTTGCTTCAATCCATATAATGCCTTTTTCAGTTTGCATACATGGGTCCTTCCGTCTTTGACCTCAAAACCTTGAGGTTGTTCTATGTATACTTCTTCTTCAATTACACCATTCAGAAAAGCTGTCTTAACATCCATTTGATGCAATTTCCATTTCATCATGGATGCAAGTGCCATGATAGTTCTAATTGAAGTATACCTAGCAACAGGTGCAAATGTTTCTTCATCGTCAATTCCCTCCTTTTGTGAGAATCCTCTGGCTACAAACCTTGCCTTGTATTTTTCAATGCTACCGTCTGCAGCATGTTTTATCTTGAAAATCCATTTGGAAGAAACCACACTTTTATCTTTTGGTTTGGGGACTATATCCCAAACATCATTTTTCATTATCGACTGATATTCTTCTGTCATTGCTTCTACCCATTCTTTCTTTTGAGCTGCTTCCTCATAGCTAGTAGGTAGTTGATCCACAAGATCACACATCAAGGCCATATAGTTGGACACTAGCTTTGGTTTCTTTCTTTCTCTAATGGAGCCTTCAGGAGCACCATATTTTTCAGCCCCTTGGATAATATCTCTAGCCCATGCTGGCCTTCTTTTCTTTGATAAATCTGAGATAGGAGGTTCTTGTGGTTCCAACATGTCATGATCCTCTGGTGGAATGTCTTCAGGGATGTGAACAGCCTCTGAGTTTCTAGAAGAATAATCTTCTTCATAGATTTCTTCAAGTTGGCATTTTCTTGATTTCTTGAGAGCTGCTTCTTCATCAAAAGTTACATCTCTACTGATTTCTATATGATGAAAGCCTGGTATGTAAATCCTGAAAGCTTTGGATGATTCATAGTAACCAACAAATATTCCTTTCTTACCAGAAGGATCCAACTTGGTTCTCTTTTCTTTTGGAATGTGGATGTACACAGGACACCCAAATATTTTAAGATGGCTTACCTCGGGCTTCTTTCCAGTAAACACTTCTTCTGGAGTTTTGAAATCAAGAGCACTATGAGATAATCTGTTTTGAACATATACTGCTGTCTTGGCTGCTTCAGCCCATAGATACATGGGAAGATCCTGGTCATGTATCATTGTCTTCACAGCTTCCATGATGGTTCTATTTTTCCTTTCTGCAACCCCATTTTGTTGGGGATTGTAGGGAGTGGTTAGTTCTCTCTTGATTCCAAATTCTTTACAAAATTCTTCAAACTCTTTTGAAGTATATTCTCCACCATTATCTGTTCTGAGAATCTTGATTTTCTTTTCTGAGAGATTTTCTATTAGAGCCTTGAACTCTTTGAACTTTCCAAAAACTTCATTCTTACCTTTTAGAAAGTATATCCAGGTTTTCCTTGAATGATCATCAATGAAAGAGAGATAGTATTCAAATCCACTCAAGGAGGTGGTGGGCATTGGACCACATACATCTGAGTGTATTAATTCCAAGATACCCTTAGTCTTTGTTTCACTCTTTGGAAAGGGGTTCTTGATATTCTTCCCTTTCTTACATCCTTTACATGAGCCATCATGATCAACCTTCAAATCTGGTAGTCCTATGACCACCTTGCTTACATAGGGTAAGGCTTTGTAGTTAATGTGAGCTAGTCTTCTATGCCATAGCTCACTGGGACTAGAGGTTTCATGAACAAAGGCTACTTCTGGATGACCCTTAAGTTTATACAAACCTCCTTCCTCTTCACCAATAACAATTGCATCCTTAATAGATTTGCCTTTGGACCACATTAACACTTGTCCATCAATGAATGCAACTCTATAGCCTTTCTTGTCTAATGCTGAGATTGAAAGTAAATTCTTCTTCAAACCTGGAACATACAAAACTTCCTTCATCTTCATGGGGGTTCCAGAATCGAGTTTGTAGTTTGCTTCACCAATTCCCTTAATGGGATATTGATAGTCATCTCCTAGAGATACCTTTTGGGGAGAAGTCTTTTCTTCAAGATTTGAGAGAGTCTTTTTATGACCTGTCATGTGCTTTGAAGCACCACTGTCAATAAGCCATGTACCTTCTCCAGGGGTTATAGATCCAGAGAGTGCGGAGAAGAGAACATATTCTTCTGCATCTTCTTCTGTATTTCTTCTTGACCTTCTTTTGAAGAAGGTCCTTTCTTCTTCTTCCTCTTCATCTCTAGGCCTTTTATTGTGAGACCTTTCTTCCTCTACTTCTTCTTCTTCACTATCATCTTCTGCAAGATGTGCTTGGTGTCTTTTGTAGTGAGTACCCTTTTTCTTCTGTAGAGGGCAATGTCTAGCAATGTGTCCGATTTTGTGACAAGAATAGCACTGGAAAGAAGAGTAATCTCTTCTTTGAGTAGTTCCTCTTTTCTTTTGAAATCTGTGTGGAGGATGAGACTCCTTGTGACTACCCTTTTTAGTGTAGGATTGATTCCTTCTTCTTTTGGTGTGGGTGGCCAAGGCTTGGTCATCCTCTTTGAGCAAGGCTTCTCGATTTGCAACCCTAGCCTCCTCTTGTACACAATCCTCCCAAACTACATCAAACTTCATACTTTCTTTTCTGGCACACATAGTTTGAATGAATGACTCCCAAGGTCTAGTGAGACCATTTAGAGCTGTCATCACAAGTTCATCTTCATCAAGAGTATCACCAATGGCATCTAGTTGCTCCTTGATTAGAGAGACTCTTGAGAAGTAGTCTTGAATGGATTCTCCTTTGTGCATCTTGGTACTCTTCAACTGAGTTCTTAGATTCATCTTCCTATTGATGTTCTTTCCTTCATACATTCTTCCTAAGGCATCATACATTTCCTTTGGAGTCTTCTTGGAGGCCACTTGGGGAATCAAGTGGTCTTTAATAGAATCAGCTATGATTCTCTTTGCCCTAATCAAATCCTTCTTGTGTTTTTCTTTGGATTCATCTTCTTCTGGTTCTGCAACTTCCTCCTTGATATAATGAGCAAGATCATTCTCCTCAAGAATGAGACCAATTCTGTATTTCCATGCCCGGAAATTTTCTATACCTTCTAGCTTGTCTTCAAGCTTAGTGTTTGGAGCCATCTTCTCTTGGGGGAGTCCAAGAGACAGAGTAGACTTACCTGGAAAGTTACTTTTCACTTTTCCGGAATCTGGAACAGAATTTTATCGCACTTTTGGTAGAATTAGGGTTTGACTTTCCCGGAGTTCTACCCAACCAACAAGTTCGATCTATAGCTCAAAAGAATGCTCTTGAGAAGGGATATCCAGCCATGTAATCAGAATTCAAAAATTCCAACTTTTTTCTGAAACCAAAATCTGATGTATCGCACTTTTGGTAGAATTAGGGTTTGGATTTACCGGAGTTCTACCCAACCAAAAAGTTCGATCTATAGCTCAAAAGAAAGGTATTGAAAAGAGCTATCCAGCAATGCAACCAAAAATCAATAATATAAACTTTGGGCTGAAACCCTAACTTCACCGGAGAGAGAGAGAGAGGTATTCTTACCTTGTGAAAGATGTCCTATTCAGTCTAGCTCTGATACCATGTTAAGTTTAAACCAAATAGACAAGCAAGATCACTGAAAGAAACATAATCACAAGATAGACACAGAATATACCCTGGGAAACCCTCATGGGGTAGAAAACCCAGCAAAGCTTTCCTCAATAAGATGATCAACCAAAATACAAGATGTGCTCCTTCCTTCTTTGTCTCCTTAGCAGATCTCCCAGACAAGTGCGCACTCTTCCACAAGTGACTGAGTGATCTAATGAGGAGTTCACCTCTCTTATTTATACTGACCCCCAACTGACTAAAAGACCTAATGGGGCCGACCTCTCCTGGAGAAGTCTAATAACCCCAAAAATATAACCACAGGGCCGACCCCCACATGGTGGGTCTAATAACCCTAGTTAATACAAACCCTCGGAGGAATAAACATCTCTGGATACATAATAGGGTTACCTCGGAGGGATGAAACATCTCCGGAATAATAAAGTACAAATATAATATTCTTTGAAGTTACAATATTCAACAGATCCCACTTAATTGACTGTACCATTACGGGAGTGCTAACCATGTTATATTTCAATTATTTCCTTGGCTATAGATTGTAGGTAAAAATATTGCATTTTCCAAAGACATTGTTTGTGAAGGAGAATGATGCAAGAACCAATGCTTTAGTTACCTATTTTGATGAATTAATACTTGGACATAATGATTTTATTATCAATATGGCTATTAGATGGAGAGGGCACTTAACAATATACTTTTATTATAAAGATGAATGGGGGATAGAGAGAGCATTATTAGATGCATAGAAAAGTGCCCACAACTAGAATATGGTGTTGTTATGGAAATGTTTCTCATCCTCCTCTTAGATTATGTACTGAACAGTGAAAACACATAAAGGTTACTTTGTTGTTGTGGAGAGAGTAGTATGTATATATGTATAGTTTGGAAAGCCATTCTAAAATTAAAACGTTTGATATTATGTGTTAAGGAAAGGGATAAAAGTAGAATTACTCACCCCTACTTTCCTACCCACCTTTTTCCTTAACAAATTATGTTTGAATTGCTCCAAAAGTTTCAATGGAACCTCCCAAGTATCAAAGCTAGAACTATCTATAAAACTATTATTCTAGCCATGTAAACTAGCTCATAAAGGAAGAGGGGAGCAATAGGTAGCTTTAAACGTGGGAGTAATGGATTAGTGTGCATGGATACTTGGTCGATATGCCATCTTGAAAATATGGTGCAATATGTTCCCAAGGAAACCTTTAAGGGAGTTAGAGGGTACCGCTAGCTGGAGGAAAATGGTCAATAGGAAGGGAAGTTTATCAATTGATTAAACTACTACCTTTATTATCTTATTTATTTATTCATACATGCACCCTCACAAAATTTCCCGAAATGGAGGAGGGAAATTGAAGGAATCAACACATATCCATCCCTTTAGATTAGATAATGTCAAGTTCAAACAATTTTACATTACATTAATTAACATCACCATTGATGTATTTAAAGTTTAATTCTCGAAGTTAATCACCCAAAATTATTATAATTATTATTATTTGTAAGATAATAAGTGGACTTGATGGGTTGCTTGAAATTAGAAACCCAAGATATGAGCCACAACTCAAGAGCGATGAGTACCTAGAAAGTATCTTGATTGAGGATCTAGAGGATGCAAAAGAAAATGATTTAATATTACTTACCTTTGCACAAAAAATACTAAAATAAATTGGAATTGAATTCAATGAATATAAACAAATAACACACCATCCACACAATGAACATAAGGTGTACTCTCGGAAAACCCAATATGAGAAAAACCAAACTAGAAGGTGAGTCCTATGCCTTGCTCTTTTATACTTAGTTTTGAAATTAAAATACAAATAAAAGGAAGTGAGTATGGAGTTTCAATGGACACTATGGCATGTATGGCTACTGTAGGATCTTCTACTTCCTGTGTTCTGCTCTAATATCCCACTCCCAAATAACTTGCTCGACTATGGAACAATAAGCAATACAATAACAATGGAATGCCTTCCTTTCCTAGGGGTGTAATATTTAATATGGAGTAAGAGCCATTTAGGTTAGGGTTTTTCGTGCCTTCAATTTCAATTAGGTTTAGGGTTTTTAACCCGCTATAATCTTCTTGAAAGTCCATTTGTGACTAGCTCCACATGTCTGAATAATGGGATTTCAGGTGGCATCCACTTGATATCATGGTGGGAAACAAGATAGGTCTTAGTTGCGGCTATAAAATCCAATCCTACAAAATTCCCTAGGTAGCGTAAAAAATCAAACCCTAGCTCCACCAAGGAGAGCAAGTGAAAGAATCCCTCCAACACTATCTCCAAGGTAATACGTCCTCCTCTTCTCTTCTTCTTCACAAGTCCACTCTAGGATTTTCTTCCAAAACCCTAGTCTCCAATCTCCAAGGGTAACATACTAACCCTAGAGATCCGTGTTAACTCCAAAAATACCGAGAAACTATGGTACCCAAGAGAGAGAGAGATAGAGAAACAAGTACAAGTGAAGACCTAGAGAGAAAGAAGACAAGTGCACTCCTCTGATAGATCACATATCTACTCAAGAGTGAGAAAATCAACATGAATGAATGACTCTAGATCCTTAATCTATTTATATGAGAGGTAAGGGAGGAAAACAACACTATGTAGGCACAAGCCCTTGCAAGCAACCTCATCAACCCTTATAGGCCATGCAAGTGAGACGTCGACTCTAGATCACAAGTGCCACGCTTCAATAATAATTGCATGCACAATACGGACTCGAAAGAGATATATCTACACAACTAAATTCTACGCTAATCCATCCCGAAACTCCATGGACTCCCTCTATCCTTCCAAGCAAAGTAATCCACTAGTTCAACTACCCCTTGCAAGAACATTGTCAAGGCCCCATGTGTCCTCGAGCAATCTACAATCCTTCGAGTAGAAATCCAAGTTTCCATATGCCATTTAGGGTTTAAATCCATTCTAGGTGATGTGAAATACTCCACATCCCCTATAGGGTGTTCTCCCACAAAGTGAATTCTCCTTGTGGCCATCATGAAGTCCATCCATTATACAAGCAAGAGATGTCAAATGCCGAAGGGAAGAGCACTAAGCTACTAGCAATCAACTCATGTCAAGCATCCACTAAGAAATCTATCTCAAGTGTGCATATCCATCCTGAACCATCTATCATGCTACAACCCATCTTAGACCGTCTTTCTCATCAATTATCATTTTCTTTATCTAGTTTTATAATGCTTTCCATAGGATTTTAGAGGGTTTCTTCGTCTAACCAACGCCATAAATCCATGGGTTACATGTGGGCCCGCACTTCTATCCCTAATGCAATGGGGACCAGCAGAGACATATTATTTGTGCATTAGTGCAATTCTTCCTATTCCTATCCTTACAACACTCCTTCAACCACCTTATTAGATGAAAACTGTGGATTCTTAATCATGCTAGACTTGCCTTTGTACATTAATAACACCAAAAGTTCATTTCACTAACTCGTCAATACATGTGTTGGATTTCCTTGTTACCAACTCAATAGTTAATCTTTGGTTCCATGATAACAACTCAAGGCACTATTTTGCAGCGTATAAATACCA
The DNA here is from genome assembly GCA_027924585.1 of Larix kaempferi. Classification (NCBI taxonomy): domain Eukaryota; kingdom Viridiplantae; phylum Streptophyta; class Pinopsida; order Pinales; family Pinaceae; genus Larix; species Larix kaempferi. The sequence goes on from BSBM01000030.1 coordinate 16,982,282, forward strand.
CATGGAAGATAACATAGGTGATCAAACATGACCACCTCTCCGTGTGATGCATCATAGCGTTAATATTTAACATCCAAGTTAGCACATTCCATTCATAGATTCTCTTTCTCCTTAACTTACCCCTCTCTCCTTACTCCTAAAGAAATAATAATTGAAATCCTATGCATGTTCTTTGGTAGGGATACCTCTTGTGATTTTTCCTTAAACCTCTTCCATTCGATAGAGTATTCTACTAATTGTTCGACCCCTCCATTTTAATAGGGTGCACAATGTAATAGAAAGACTCCAGTCTCCAACTACATGAATCCAAACCACTCCATTTTAATAGGTTGCACAATTTAATGCCAAGACTTCAACTACATGAAGCCAAAAGACCAATTCTTACTTCCTTGAAGGGTTATACCCCACCTAGAACAATAGAATTCGAGGACAACTTTTTATGAAAGTGGAAATGACAAAAACATATTGTGAAGATAATATTTTACTTATTTATAATCAATACCAGGCCCATGGTTTTATGGGAAAAGTATATAAATAAGGATATGACATTTGACCTTTGGTCTTGTCTTCGAAGGATAGGATATGGCATTTGAACTTTGATCCACTCTTTACCCTTTCCCAAATATTTCCATTTATTAAGAAGTAAGACACCATGTTGTACGGACTTGACCCTTTCCCAAATATTTCCATTTATTAAGAAGTAAGACACCATGTTGTACGGACTTGAGAATTATGATAACATTTTTAATTTAAATGTCTTTATTATGCTATATTATAGTAATGAGCCGACGTAAAATGAAAAACGTATGACTTAAATAACTAAGACCAGACTTTGACCTAATTGTAATACTCCCGTTATGATTGCATATAAATAAAAATAAAAATCTGCCATACAAAACAAAAGCAAACAGTTCACCAGCGATTTGGATTTTGAAGTTCACGAACTGTTTGGATTTTGGAATATACTTCACCTGCGGTTTGGATTTTGAAAGGGGCTGTCAGTTACACATAAAATCAAAGCAAAAGCAAGAAAAAATGGCGTCGAATCAGGTCGAAGTGCAAGCCCAAAACCCTCAGGTCCAAGTGCAAGCCGAAAACCCTCAGCAGCTGCAACAAGCAATTCAGGCAATTGGTACTGGCAACGACAATCAATTTGTATCGGCGTCTTTGTACGTGGGGGATCTGGAGCCGAGTGTTAGCGATGGCGAGATTTATGATCTCTTCCAGCAGATTGGCCTCGTCCACTCTGTTCGCGTCTGCAGAGATGCCATCACGGACGCCTCTCTCGGATACGCGTATGTGAATTACAACAATGCTGAAAATGCTACCACGGCTTTAAGTCTCTTGAATTTTACACGCCTTCACGGAAAGCCAATTCGGATTATGTATTCACACCGTGACCCCATTCTCCGCAGGTGTGGATCAGCGAACATATTTATTAAGAATATTGACAAAGTAGTTGACGATAGGGAGCTATATGATACTTTCCGTGTGTTCGGACCCATTTACTCTTCCAAGATTGCAACAGATACTGCATCAGGGCGATCCAAAGGATATGGATTTGTGCATTTTGAGCAAGAGGAAGCAGCACAAAATGCAATAGAACACATGAATGGAATGCTAATCCGTGGCAAACAGGTTTATGTTGGTCCATTCAAGAAAAAGCAAGAGCGCGGGCAAACAAATGCAAATGAAAATGACAATTTTAGGAATGTGTTTGTGAAGAACTTATCAGAATCTCTGACTGATGAGGATTTGAGAAATTATTTTGGCGTGTATGGAACAATTACCAGTGTGATAGTGTTGAGGGATGCAGAGGGAAAATCAAAGGGTTTTGGATTTGTCAATTTTGAGAATGCAGAAGATGCAGCAAATTGCGTTCAGAATTTAAATGGCAAGAAAATTGGTGGGAAGGAATGCTATGTTGAAAAGGCACGGAACAAGTCTGAATCGAGGGGGCGATGTGGAAGAAATCTTTATGTGAAGAATTTGGATGATAGCATTGATGACGAGAAGTTGAGAGAAATGTTCTCTGGTTTTGGTACAATCACTTCATGCAAAGTAATGCGGGATTCTCATGGACACAGAAAAGGCTTTGGATTTGTTGCCTTCGCATCTCCTGATGAAGCATCCCGAGCTCTGGCAGAAATGAAAGGGAAAATGGTTTTGAGCAAGTCTCTGTATGTTTCTCTGGCTCAGCGCAAAGATGAGAGAAGGGCATGGCTACAGGCTCATTTCTCCCACTTGGAAAATGTAAATGCAGATGGCATGGCACCACCTGTTCCTGGACTAAACCAGCAGGTAATTTATGGCCGGGGACCCGTTGTTCCTGCCCGTGCTCCTGGACTAAACCATGGCCAAGGACCAGCTGCTCCTGGACAAAATCACCAGCAGGTAATTAATGGCCAAAGACCACCTGTTCCTGCCCGTGCTCCTGCACTAAACGAGCAGATAATTTATAGCCAAGGACCAGTTGCTCTTGCTCGTGCTCCTAGACTAAACCAGCGGACGATAACTCGAGGACAAGCATCAGTTTTTCTTGCCCGTGCTCTTGGACTAAACCAGCAGATGGTAATTCGAAGACAAGGACCAGCTGTTCCTGCCCGTGCTCCTTGACTAAACCAGCTGCATCATAGAAATGAGCTCACTGCAATAGTATAGACCATAGTAACATAGCTTGTACATTATATTTTGATTGTGATATAGGGTAGTGTGTAGCTATGGTTATTATTGTTGAGTGTTTGAATTATATTTAGGTTATGATAACGTAGTATATTGGAAGATTTTGTCCATTAAGCTTTTTTTTCTTTTAATTATTTTTATTTTTCAAAATCTGTATTTGACTGTGTTTAAATGGCTCTTTTGATAGTAAAAAAGGATTCAGCACCATCTAGAATCCTAAGGGCACTCAAATCGTCTAACTTTTAGACTACATTATTTGGTTTTGATAGTGATATAGGTTAAGTGTATATCTATTTGATTTTGATAGTGATATAGGTTACTGTAGTTTTATTTTAATTTTGGATTTTAAAGATTCAAAAAATTATTTAGATTCTTTAAAAGTTAAAAGTTGTTTGGTTTTGATAGTGACATAGATTAGTGTAGTTTTATTTTTATTTTGGAGCTACTAAGTATTGAAAAAATATAAAAATTTATTTAGATATAATTAATTTTTAACACTAGGAGTTGATAAAAATAAAAATAGTTAGAAATAATGTAAACATAACTGTCCAAGTTAATAGTTAAAAGTTGACATGATTAAATTTTTATAGTATTATTTATATATATAAAATTATTTGTAAATGATTATGATTTAGTTTTCAGTATTACTAGTATATTTTTAGTTTTGTTTTGCACATTATATTGGGATTTATGGAATCGAGAAATGCTATGAAAGTTACAATTTTTTTGTTATATGGATGTTGTAATCTTTAACTTTTGCTACTACCCTTTTCAAATTCATTATTTTAAGACTTTTAATTTCCAATAACTCACATAATATTTAAAGTGATTTATGGCATGCAAGATCTGCACTGTTTTGTGGAATCACAAGGCTCATTGGTGAGAATTTAAGGGACCTTAAGATAGATGAATCTTTAGGCAATCATTTTCTTTAGTGCATATGTGTATCACATGACTTGTTTCTATCCATGTGGATGCTATGACATTAAAATCATATATGACATGGATTTTGCATGGTTTGAAAGTCGACATGTTCAATACTTTATGTTAGTGAAGTACACAAATTTTCATGTCTACATCATAGATTAACTACATTTATTTCCATCCTTGTAAATAGTTGTTCATATTCATGTCTACATCATAGATTAACTAACTTTCATGTCTACATCATAGATTAACTACTTTCATGTCTACATCAAATTTATTTCAATCTTTGTAGATAGTTGTTCATATTCCGCCCCATCTCTCCACTGAAAGCATATACCATATATAGGATTTGAAGGCTTTTTCTTTATTCTACCAACTCATTGATCTTGTGATTCCCCACAAAAACCAAAAGATACCTAGCTTTGATACCAATATGATGCATAAACTACCATGGATATTCCACTTTAATAGTTCGTCACAATAGATCTTACAACTTAATTAATTGTGTTGGCTTAATTCCACATAATGATAAATAAACTAGAATTGAAAGGAAAATATCTAGAGCAAAACAACACATCCCCATGAATAACACAATATATGCTCTGGGAAAACGCACCATGGGGAAAAACCAAACCAGATTAAAGACGATGCCTTGCTCTTTTCTTCTCCAAAAGGCAACGCAAATATAGAGAAAGTGTAGTTAAGGAAGTGAAGAGTTAAAGAAAAATATCCTTCCTTTTTTTTAATGACTCCTCTTCACTTCCTTAAAAATAAAAAAGACTTTTGTAAAAAAAAATATCTTCTACTCTTGTAAAACTCCACCCTTTTTTTTAACTTAAATTTTTTTTTTGAACTGAATAATTTACGTTAAAAAAACACTTAACTCATGGAAACAAATTTTTCTCGTGGAATTATTTTCGCGGGCCTAATGAAGGTTGGAGCGAGAAAATATGGAATTTTCGCGCTTTGGGCTATAGTGAGTTCGCGAGAATGTTTCTTGTGAACTTTTCGCGCTTTGGCCTATAATGAGGCCACGAAAATTTGAAATTTTTATTATTTTGAAAGTTTGCCAAAAATTATCATGCCTCCATGCAGGGCAGGGTCGCGAATTTTTCTGCAAACAAGAAACACATTCTTTTTGCAAATTACTTCAAAGCTACGGCTTCTCTTGCTCCGATCAATCGATCTTCTTCCAACGCTCTGATACCGAACTGAAGGTTGGAGGCATAAATAAACACAAAGATTATGCAGAACGAGCTACGACACTTCAATTTTTATTGATAAACGAAAGATCAACTAATACATTACAAACCAAATATGAGTGTGTATTTAAACACTTATGGAAACCCTAAAAAGTCTAACCTAGATTTTGCATGCATGCAAAGCATGCTGTTGCATGTTTTATTAACTGAACTTCTAAATACGAACTAAAGCAAAAGCTAAAGCTAACATAAGTAATTACTATTTCTAACATCACTTGTTACCCTCGTGTTCCGAGCTTATGCAAGCAGTTGGTTGGCCGTAGCCATCGCTAGCAACCATCCCCTCTTTTAAGTTATTGTTTAGCGTAATGTTTAGACGAGATCTCGATCATATCGACATCTATGCAGGTTAGGTCCCATTTGATTTAATGACAAGGAGAGGTCTTATGTTAGATCGTGATGGCGCATCCAGTAACTCTTGATAATTTTGGAGGAGCACCAGTTCATAGCATAAAGTTTTGACAGGAAACCTCCTGTATCACGATCATCCTAGCGGCCTAAAACTTCCCTTTCTGACTGACAAACAATCTTGGCATCGATCCACGGTTGCTAGCCACGTCACTGCCTCAGGAGACCGAAGGATTAGTTCTAGAACGATGTAGTTGGACATGGCAAAAAAATCTAATATATTTACATTTTATTATATATTACAAGCTTAAGCAAAGCTTATATAAGGGTAACAAATAGCCTTTTTTATGACTAAGTAACTTCAATTATAGATGAAAGTTTAGAATGTACTTAGTCCTTGAATATTATCTCTTCTTTTACCAACTAGAACATAACTCATAATTGAGTATGATTTGTGTGGATTGAAAAGAGGAATTTGTTTGTATCAATTGTATCGTTATGATAACGTAAGTAAATACGTTGCCTTGCTTCCAGCCACGTTTTTTGGGATACATATTAAGGGTCACTCTTGACTATATATATATATATATATATATATATTTTACAACAATTGTGGGTTATAGACCTTAAAGCAAAAATGTAGTTTAAATAATTGTATCAAGATTTGAAATAGGAAATATATATATAATGGTTTAATATAAAGTTATATGTATAAGTACATAAATTGTATTATATGCATTAATACATATAAGCACATGGGTTGGATTATGGGACTAGATGAATGTTACATATATATATATATATTGGAATTTGCAATTGGAATATTTTGTAGATGTGTCGAAAGTGCTTAGTATATATAATAAAAATTGAAGTTGCTTTAGTTGTTATATATATTTATGAGATGGTAAAGTTACTGTTCCTAGTAAGGGAAGGGGTTATATTGTATACTTCTAATACATGGAATTGTATTGAAATTGTTGTAATGCTTTTGGATTATACTATCCATTTAGTGCATTTGAATTATATGTGATTGGAGAAGTTTCTTTGAAAAAGAAAAGAAGTTGTGTAATAAACAGAAATTTATTCATCCAACACGGAACCTAGTGTAGAATGTGTATCTTACTTTTTATAAAGATCACTATGTTAGTAGTTTAAGGAGAAAAAGGAAATTTTGTTGTTACAATTTTTATGTACGTTGCAATGTGGTACATTACAGTGTGGGAAGTGATCATCAATTGCAAGACTTAGGAAAACCAAATTAAAAATAACATTAGGGAAACAAGACATCGTTTGACGTTTTTTTTTTGAGGATGAAAACTTTTGACTAAAAATCGAAAGAGGAGTAATCTCAAAGGCTTAAATCCCATAATACCACTTTCAATTTGGTGATAGTTTTCAAGGGAGAGTTTTGTGTTCAACAAAGTGTTGTCGAGGTCTTTCATCCCTTTGGTATCATAATGGGACATAGGGGTAAAAGCTTCCAAGTAAATTGGTTATTAGATTCCCTAATGTTTAAAAATGATGTATGGAAATATTACCGTAGGTAATGCGAAATTCATCCAAATATGAGGGTGAATGTCAAGTTTTTGGGTTGGTTGCTCGAAAATATCTAATATAACGGGACTTGTGAATGAAAGATATAGAAATTTAAAGAATGGCTAAGAGGATTACCGTCCGAGAGTGAAAATGAAGGATGGTCCTCTAAAAGATAAGTAAACGGTTGTTTTACCTATGCATTCTTTTTGTTATATGGAAGAATGATCATACATATGTATGTATATGTTTTATGCCGTCTTACGGTAATAAGAGAACAAGTGTCGATGATAAAAGACCTAAATATTTTCCATAAACAACAAGAGCATGTTGCAAAATAAATTCTCACTTACATTTTTATTGAATTTGAAAAATCATGTTATGCATATGTTATGCTGAAAATTTTGGAAGACGTTGTAAGGGTTGTGTAAAGTGCAGGTTATGAAAGGAAGAGGAACCATACCAACGTGAAGGATGTGTAGAGGATCAAAGATGATTAAATAGAGAATACAAAGATCTAAAAGTTGCAGTCACATGATCTTCAATCGCAAAGGTCTTCAAAAATTAGATAAGTACTTTTTAATAATTACGTTATATAGAGTTTTGTAAGATTCCACTCTTAATTATAGAGATAAAGAAATATGTTCAAGCATATGGATGTATTCTTCGTATTGTTTAAAATGGTGATAGTCCTTTATGATTGAAGTAGTCTTAAATATAGGTTATTGTTTTGAACGTGATTGTGGAAAAATAAATGAGATCTTAATATCATTTGTGTATTTAGGAAAGAGGAATTACCTCGAGTAATTATGCATTATGTGGTTAATATTATATGGATACTTGACGTGATCTTATATTATTGGCTAGGTTGATGACGGTTCAAGGATCAAGTACTTAACAGTTAGTTGACCAAGTAATTTTCAAATGTTATAAGGTCAAGAGTCTTAAAACTTTCCATGATAAGGTTATTGGAATTGAACTAAATGTTTTGTGATATGAAATGCCCCGGTATCCTATTAGCTTGCATTTTTTTCCTTCTATAAAAATTCATAATGTTTTCCATATTTAATTATTAAAAATATACATACATGATGCTACTCATATCATCGATTGGGGTGTGATTCAGGTAGAACTCGAGGGAGAATTCCAAATTGAGCCTTTGCGTATCCTAGATAGGAAGGAGATTATGTCGCGGAATCGAGCCATCACTCAAATAAAAGTGCAATGAAAGCACTTCATCCCCGGGCAGGCCACATGGGAAACGGAGGATCATATGTGAGCAACATATCCTTCCATTTCCAGAATGAGCAAGATGAATCTAAATAAATAACACTGCATAAAACAAAGCTGCTGGGCTTAATTAAATAAGGAGCAGTGAAAAAAGTGGGTGAATTTGCAATTTTTGTATGGATGTAACTTTCAATTGTAAGATTGGATTGGGGTATGGCTATGATCATTGGAAATCTAGTCCAAAGGAAAATATAATGGAAGGTATTGATTTTTTAATTTTGTTTTGGGTTATTTCAAGATGTAAGAAAAACAAAGCCTTGGAGCTGAAATTGGATAAGGTAGTCTTCAATGTGGGTGACTTCCAAAGTAACCTAAACTTTTGGAAACAAGTTACATGATGGTATAGGAGTGTAGTAAAGGTGACATTGACTAAGAGTAATGGTATGAATTTTTTTATGATGCTCCCACAAGGAAGTAAATGCATAGTTGGGAAAACAAGGAAGGTAAATGGATGGTTAAAGAAAAAGGTGCAATATTAAACCAAGTATGCCCGAGTGTTTGGTAATATGGAATATTGTCGAAAGCGAGTATTAATAAATTCTAATTAAGAAGGAAGAAAATATTCTAACAATGGATGTTGGTGTCTTGAATGAGAATGCATTCTAGGCATTGATTGTCATGATAGGTATGTTCTATGTGAATTACAAGGTACAGCCAGGGGAAATATTGCTTCTGAGCGTGGATATCGTATGCCATGTTAGAATACCTAGAAAATGTATTGAAGATTCCAAAAGGTAGAGAATATAAGTGGGATTCATGAATATTGTAATTTATTGTGGTGTACAACCAAGCAACGATGGAACATACCAACAATTAAGGAGAAATGCATCTCATACAGGAGATGGAATCATCCATGGGGACAAGTGTACATTCCCAATGGAGTTTCAATATTTGGACCAACAACTTATGTGCAAATAGGGGAAATATGTGAAAACTTCCAATCATATAAAATATGCTAATTGGTGAATAAGACATTCTGGCATGTGGATCTATTGTTTGGCTCAAAATTGTGTTGAAGAGTTCCCTGGAAATGAAAATTGAGTTCCATCCTTGAATGAAGCCCATATACAACTAAAGATAAGAAATGAAATGGAATTTGAAAAGAATCCAATTGAAGATAGAATGGAACTCTTTGCAACGCCATGAAGTTCTAGGAAGAACATTTAAAGCTAATGTTGGGAGCAATACTGGCCCAGGGAAAGAAATAGTAAGGGAAGATCGTAATGTTGATATGGATTGGAAAGAGAGACTGGCTAAGTTGGATTTGGTTGGAATTTATAAAGGAAAAGAGAGTAGAATGCACAAGAAGCTCAAAATTGAGGAAAAGGTTGTTGCATATTCAGAAGGGGGTGATGAGAACGCAAGAAAACAAAAGACACTGGTACAGTGTTAAATGAATCTACATGAGGATATGATTATTTTTGTAGCAACAAATGGTTAAGATGGCCAGTAAGGTAGAAAAGAATGAACAAGATTACATCTCTCAAATGCATATGCATTAGTAGGCACACTAAGAGAGTGTGCATAGTGCATGTGTGTGTGTGTGTGATATTGCATATTCGTTAAAGTAGTATTGTTTTACATATGCAGTGAGGCATTGATGATAATTAATGTGGTGTTCATTAATATGTTGTGTGAATCGCGTGGTTATGCACACATGTATGTTGAACTCATTTTGTGAATGCATATTGTGCCATATTTCATTGCATAATTTGTTAATAGTTGAAATGACTGAATTATTGGTAATGCATAATTATGAGATCATTTCATGGGTTGTTGTGATTTGCAAAGAAATGCATGAAAAAATAGTCACGTTGGATGGACTAAGAAAATGCTTTGTTGAGAGAAAAATTATATAATAAAAAAATGCCTATTGTACAATTGTACAATATTACATTGCATTGTACAATATTTTCCTACAAAAAGCTGTGTATCAAATCCCACTATGAAATGAGCTCTCATGAGGTGTCACGAATTTATAGCCACCTTTTATAGGAATTACTCAAATCATATGCCATGGACATACTACAAAGACAGGATCTAGTTGTGTAGTTCCTTCTATAGTTAATCTATGCACAAACTAGAGAGTTATGGCCTCCTCCAAGATGAGATATGCCTCCTGCATTCCTCCTACAATAACCTATAATATATACAACCAATTATAGTAATGTAGAAGTTTCAAAGTGGAGTAAGGTGTCTTATCAAAGAAGGTATTGATGCTATTAAGTTTAAACCAAATAGACAAGCAAGATCACTGAAAGAAACATAATCACAAGATAGACACAGAATATACCCTGGGAAACCCTCATGGGGTAGAAAGCCCAGCAAAGCTTTCCTCAATAAGATGATCAACCAAAATACAAGATGTGCTCCTTCCTTCTTTGTCTCCTTAGCAGATCTCCGAGACAAGTGCGCACTCTTCCACAAGTGAGTGAGTGATCTAATGGGGAGTTCACCTCTCTTATTTATACTGACCCCCAACTGACTAAAAGACCTAATGGGGCCGACCTCTCTTGGAGAAGTCTAATAACCCCAAAAATATAACCACAGGGCCGACCCCCACATGGTGGGTCTAATAACCCTAGTTAATACAAACCCTCGGAGGAATAAACATCTCCGGATACATAATAGGGTTACCTCGGAGGGATGAAACATCTCCGGAATAATAAAGTACAAATATAATATTCTTTGAAGTTACAATATTCAACACTCCCCCTTAACGAGAAGGATATTATAACAACACCTGCAGGAGCAAGGAGTCACTATACATGATACATCTATAAATCATCGGAAGCTTTCTTCAATTTGTCTTCAAATAGTTACTGGTACATCAATGTCAACATCAACATCAATATTACGATCATCGTAATCACACGATCAACAGCATCGTCATCACACGATCATCAGCATCGTCATCACACGATCATCAGCATCGTCATCACACGATCAACATCATCCTCATCACACGATCAGCAGCATCGTCATCACACGATCATCAGCATCGTCATCACACGATCAGCAGTATCGTTATCACACGATCAGCAGCATCGTCATCACACGATCAGCAGCATCGTCATCACACGATCAGCAGCATCGTCATCACACGATCATCGGCATCGTCATCACACGCTCATCAGCATCGTCATCACACAATCAGCAGTATCGTCATCACACGATTAGCAGCATCGTCATCACACGATCAGCAGTATCGAGTATTCATGCCAATACAAGTGATCATATCAACAATATGAATATCCTAGGTAACCACATCATTAATACAAGTATCCTACCGATACAAGTAACCACATCATCAATACAAGTATCCTACCGATACAGGTAACCACATCATCAATACAAGTATCCTACCGATACAAGTAACCACATCATCAATACAAGTATCCTACCGATACAAGTAACCACATCATCAATACAAGTATCCTACCGATACAAGTAACCACATCATCAATACAAGTATCCTACCGATACAAGTAACCACATCATCAATAAAAGAATTACTTTTTCGGAGACCATTCGTCTACGGATCAATTCAGGGACCAAATTCCGGGGATGATACAATCCCCATTACGTAAATTTTGAACTAGTGGTTCCGGGATGATGCAATCCCCATCACTTTATTCTCGAAGACCATATGTCTACGGATCAATTCAGGGACCAAGGTCCGGGGATGATACAATCCCCATCACGTACATTTTGAACTAGTGGTTCCGGGATGATGCAATCCCCATCACTTTATTCTCGAAGACCATACGTCTACGGATCAATTCAGGGACCAAGGTCCGGGGATGATACAATCCCCATCACGTACATTTTGAACTAGTGGTTCCGGGATGATGCAATCCCCACAACTGTCCACTAAGGACTTCATTCTCGGAGACCTCACGTCTACGGCTCTCTTTAGGACTGAAAGTCCAGGGATGATCCAATCCCCTCAACTGTCCACTAAGGACTTCATTCTCGGAGACCTTACGTCTACGGCTCTCTTTAGGACTGAAAGTCCAGGGATGATCCAATCCCCATCTGTATTCTCAACTATACAGGTACAAATATCCAAGAGCATGTATTCTCACTAATACATCTAATCATCAAAACATGTATACATCTAGTATGTATTCTCACTAATACATCTAGCATCAAAACATTTATCCATAAAAAAAATAAAAGATATATAAGAGTTCTAAATATAAATAATTGTAAGTAGCTAAGTGCAACAAAACAAAATTGTTATCAAATACTATACTACTCCCCCTTTCGAGGAGGGTCCTTCTGGACTATACCAAGCATGTCTCGGAAGTGTTCAAACTTTACTCGAGACAAAGGTTTAGTCAGGATATCGGCAATCTGATCCTCAGTGCTTATGTACTCAAGCTTGATGGCTCCTCTCTGCACCATGTCTCGTATATAGAAGTAACGGATCTCAATGTGTTTTGACTTATCATGGAACACAGGATTTTCAGTCATCTTAATGCAGCTTTGATTATCACACATAATCACAGTGGGATCCATTTCCAAGTCAAAAATTCCAGATAAGAGTTTCCGAAGCCACACTGCTTCACAGCTGGCAGAGCAAGCAGCTATATATTCTACTTCAGCAGTACTGAGGGCCACACTAGATTGTTTCTTGCTGAACCAGGAGATCATGGCAGATCCAATACCATAACATCCGCCTGAAGTACTTTTTCTGTCTGAGACACTACCTGCCCAATCGGAATCTGAGTAACCATGTAACTTGAGTTCATTACCTCCAAGATAGTATAAGCCAAAGTCCACTGTACCTTTTAGGTACCTCATTATGTGCTTTGCAGCTATAAGGTGAACCTTTCTAGGTTCTACTAGATACTGACTTAGGGTATATACATCAAAGCATATATCCGGCCTAGTATTTGTCAAATACATCAATGATCCAATGATTTGTCTATATAGGGTTATGTCCACTAGTTCTGATGAATCATTAACTAATAGTTTCAGGTTGGAGTCCATGGGAGTGGCCATGGCTTTACACTCCAACATATCAAATCTTTTGAGAATCTCCACAGTATACTTACCTTGATTTAGAAAGATTCCTTTTGGCTCTTGCCACACTTCTAGACCTAAGAAGTAGTGCATTAATCCGAGATCTTTCATTTCGAATTCTGAAGAAAGCTTCTTCTTGCTTTCAATAATTTGATTCTCATTTCCGGTTAGGAATAGATCATCTACATATAACAGCAATATAACAGGTTCATCATCCATCACTTTAAGATAAAGATTGGGGTCAGCTTTACTTTTGGTAAAGCCCATGCTTGTTAAGAAACTGTCAATCCTTCCGTACCAAGCCCTGGGAGCTTGCTTCAATCCATATAATGCCTTTTTCAGTTTGCATACATGGGTCCTTCCGTCTTTGACCTCAAAACCTTGAGGTTGTTCTATGTATACTTCTTCTTCAATTACACCATTCAGAAAAGCTGTCTTAACATCCATTTGATGCAATTTCCATTTCATCATGGATGCAAGTGCCATGATAGTTCTAATTGAAGTATACCTAGCAACAGGTGCAAATGTTTCTTCATCGTCAATTCCCTCCTTTTGTGAGAATCCTCTGGCTACAAACCTTGCCTTGTATTTTTCAATGCTACCGTCTGCAGCATGTTTTATCTTGAAAATCCATTTGGAAGAAACCACACTTTTATCTTTTGGTTTGGGGACTATATCCCAAACATCATTTTTCATTATCGACTGATATTCTTCTGTCATTTCTTCTACCCATTCTTTCTTTTGAGCTGCTTCCTCATAGCTAGTAGGTAGTTGATCCACAAGATCACACATCAAGGCCATATAGTTGGACACTAGCTTTGGTTTCTTTCTTTCTCTAATGGAGCCTTCAGGAGCACCATATTTTTCAGCCCCTTGGATAATATCTCTAGCCCATGCTGGCCTTCTTTTCTTTGATAAATCTGAGATAGGAGGTTCTTGTGGTTCCAACATGTCATGATCCTCTGGTGGAATGTCTTCAGGGATGTGAACAGCCTCTGAGTTTCTAGAAGAATAATCTTCTTCATAGATTTCTTCAAGTTGGCATTTTCTTGATTTCTTGAGAGCTGCTTCTTCATCAAAAGTTACATCTCTACTGATTTCTATATGATGAAAGCCTGGTATGTAAATCCTGAAAGCTTTGGATGATTCATAGTAACCAACAAATATTCCTTTCTTACCAGAAGGATCCAACTTGGTTCTCTTTTCTTTTGGAATGTGGATGTACACAGGACACCCAAATATTTTAAGATGGCTTACCTCGGGCTTCTTTCCAGTAAACACTTCTTCTGGAGTTTTGAAATCAAGAGCACTATGAGATAATCTGTTTTGAACATATACTGCTGTCTTGGCTGCTTCAGCCCATAGATACATGGGAAGATCCTGGTCATGTATCATTGTCTTCACAGCTTCCATGATGGTTCTATTTTTCCTTTCTGCAACCCCATTTTGTTGGGGATTGTAGGGAGTGGTTAGTTCTCTCTTGATTCCAAATTCTTTACAAAATTCTTCAAACTCTTTTGAAGTATATTCTCCACCATTATCTGTTCTGAGAATCTTGATTTTCTTTTCTGAGAGATTTTCTATTAGAGCCTTGAACTCTTTGAACTTTCCAAAAACTTCATTCTTACCTTTTAGAAAGTATATCCAGGTTTTCCTTGAATGATCATCAATGAAAGAGAGATAGTATTCAAATCCACTCAAGGAGGTGGTGGGCATTGGACCACATACATCTGAGTGTATTAATTCCAAGATACCCTTAGTCTTTGTTTCACTCTTTGGAAAGGGGTTCTTGATATTCTTCCCTTTCTTACATCCTTTACATGAGCCATCATGATCAACCTTCAAATCTGGTAGTCCTATGACCACCTTGCTTACATAGGGTAAGGCTTTGTAGTTAATGTGAGCTAGTCTTCTATGCCATAGCTCACTGGGACTAGAGGTTTCATGAACAAAGGCTACTTCTGGATGACCCTTAAGTTTATACAAACCTCCTTCCTCTTCACCAATAACAATTGCATCCTTAATAGATTTGCCTTTGGACCACATTAACACTTGTCCATCAATGAATGCAACTCTATAGCCTTTCTTGTCTAATGCTGAGATTGAAAGTAAATTCTTCTTCAAACCTGGAACATACAAAACTTCCTTCATCTTCATGGGGGTTCCAGAATCGAGTTTGTAGTTTGCTTCACCAATTCCCTTAATGGGATATTGATAGTCATCTCCTAGAGATACCTTTTGGGGAGAAGTCTTTTCTTCAAGATTTGAGAGAGTCTTTTTATGACCTGTCATGTGCTTTGAAGCACCACTGTCAATAAGCCATGTACCTTCTCCAGGGGTTATAGATCCAGAGAGTGCGGAGAAGAGAACATATTCTTCTGCATCTTCTTCTGTATTTCTTCTTGACCTTCTTTTGAAGAAGGTCCTTTCTTCTTCTTCCTCTTCATCTCTAGGCCTTTTATTGTGAGACCTTTCTTCCTCTACTTCTTCTTCTTCACTATCATCTTCTGCAAGATGTGCTTGGTGTCTTTTGTAGTGAGTACCCTTTTTCTTCTGTAGAGGGCAATGTCTAGCAATGTGTCCGATTTTGTGACAAGAATAGCACTGGAAAGAAGAGTAATCTCTTCTTTGAGTAGTTCCTCTTTTCTTTTGAAATCTGTGTGGAGGATGAGACTCCTTGTGACTACCCTTTTTAGTGTAGGATTGATTCCTTCTTCTTTTGGTGTGGGTGGCCAAGGCTTGGTCATCCTCTTTGAGCAAGGCTTCTCGATTTGCAACCCTAGCCTCCTCTTGTACACAATCCTCCCAAACTACATCAAACTTCATACTTTCTTTTCTGGCACACATAGTTTGAATGAATGACTCCCAAGGTCTAGTGAGACCATTTAGAGCTGTCATCACAAGTTCATCTTCATCAAGAGTATCACCAATGGCATCTAGTTGCTCCTTGATTAGAGAGACTCTTGAGAAGTAGTCTTGAATGGATTCTCCTTTGTGCATCTTGGTACTCTTCAACTGAGTTCTTAGATTCATCTTCCTATTGATGTTCTTTCCTTCATACATTCTTCCTAAGGCATCATACATTTCCTTTGGAGTCTTCTTGGAGGCCACTTGGGGAATCAAGTGGTCTTTAATAGAATCAGCTATGATTCTCTTTGCCCTAATCAAATCCTTCTTGTGTTTTTCTTTGGATTCATCTTCTTCTGGTTCTGCAACTTCCTCCTTGATATAATGAGCAAGATCATTCTCCTCAAGAATGAGACCAATTCTGTATTTCCATGCCCGGAAATTTTCTATACCTTCTAGCTTGTCTTCAAGCTTAGTGTTTGGAGCCATCTTCTCTTGGGGGAGTCCAAGAGACAGAGTAGACTTACCTGGAAAGTTACTTTTCACTTTTCCGGAATCTGGAACAGAATTTTATCGCACTTTTGGTAGAATTAGGGTTTGACTTTCCCGAAGTTCTACCCAACCAACAAGTTCGATCTATAGCTCAAAAGAATGCTCTTGAGAAGGGATATCCAGCCATGTAATCAGAATTCAAAAATTCCAACTTTTTTCTGAAACCAAAATCTGATGTATCGCACTTTTGGTAGAATTAGGGTTTGGATTTACCGGAGTTCTACCCAACCAAAAAGTTCGATCTATAGCTCAAAAGAAAGGTATTGAAAAGAGATATCCAGCAATGCAACCAAAAATCAATAATATAAACTTTGGGCTGAAACCCTAACTTCACCGGAGAGAGAGAGAGAGGTATTCTTACCTTGTGAAAGATGTCCTATTCAGTCTAGCTCTGATACCATGTTAAGTTTAAACCAAATAGACAAGCAAGATCACTGAAAGAAACATAATCACAAGATAGACACAGAATATACCCTGGGAAACCCTCATGGGGTAGAAAACCCAGCAAAGCTTTCCTCAATAAGATGATCAACCAAAATACAAGATGTGCTCCTTCCTTCTTTGTCTCCTTAGCAGATCTCCCAGACAAGTGCGCACTCTTCCACAAGTGACTGAGTGATCTAATGAGGAGTTCACCTCTCTTATTTATACTGACCCCCAACTGACTAAAAGACCTAATGGGGCCGACCTCTCCTGGAGAAGTCTAATAACCCCAAAAATATAACCACAGGGCCGACCCCCACATGGTGGGTCTAATAACCCTAGTTAATACAAACCCTCGGAGGAATAAACATCTCCGGATACATAATAGGGTTACCTCGGAGGGATGAAACATCTCCGGAATAATAAAGTACAAATATAATATTCTTTGAAGTTACAATATTCAACAGATCCCACTTAATTGACTGTACCATTACGGGAGTGCTAACCATGTTATATTTCAATTATTTCCTTGGCTATAGATTGTAGGTAAAAATATTGCATTTTCCAAAGACATTGTTTGTGAAGGAGAATGATGCAAGAACCAATGCTTTAGTTACCTATTTTGATGAATTAATACTTGGACATAATGATTTTATTATCAATATGGCTATTAGATGGAGAGGGCACTTAACAATATACTTTTATTATAAAGATGAATGGGGGATAGAGAGAGCATTATTAGATGCACAGAAAAGTGCCCACAACTAGAATATGGTGTTGTTATGGAAATGTTTCTCATCCTCCTCTTAGATTATGTACTGAACAGTGAAAACACATAAAGGTTACTTTGTTGTTGTGGAGAGAGTAGTATGTATATATGTATAGTTTGGAAAGCCATTCTAAAATTAAAACGTTTGATATTATGTGTTAAGGAAAGGGATAAAAGTAGAATTACTCACCCCTACTTTCCTACCCACCTTTTTCCTTAACAAATTATGTTTGAATTGCTCCAAAAGTTTCAATGGATCCTCCCAAGTATCAAAGCTAGAACTATCTATAAAACTATTATTCTAGCCATGTAAACTAGCTCATAAAGGAAGAGGGGAGCAATAGGTAGCTTTAAACATGGGAGTAATGGATTAGTGTGCATGGATACTTGGTCGATATGCCATCTTGAAAATATGGTGCAATATGTTCCCAAGGAAACCTTTAAGGGAGTTAGAGGGTACCGCTAGCTGGAGGAAAATGGTCAATAGGAAGGGAAGTTTATCAATTGATTAAACTACTACCTTTATTATCTTATTTATTTATTCATACATGCACCCTCACAAAATTTCCCGAAATGGAGGAGGGAAATTGAAGGAATCAACACATATCCATCCCTTTAGATTAGATAATGTCAAGTTCAAACAATTTTACATTACATTAATTAACATCACCATTGATGTATTTAAAGTTTAATTCTCGAAGTTAATCACCCAAAATTATTATAATTATTATTATTTGTAAGATAATAAGTGGACTTGATGGGTTGCTTGAAATTAGAAACCCAAGATATGAGCCACAACTCAAGAGCGATGAGTACCTAGAAAGTATCTTGATTGAGGATCTAGAGGATGCAAAAGAAAATGATTTAATATTACTTACCTTTGCACAAAAAATACTAAAATAAATTGGAATTGAATTCAATGAATATAAACAAATAACACACCATCCACACAATGAACATAAGGTGTACTCTCGGAAAACCCAATATGAGAAAAACCAAACTAGAAGGTGAGTCCTATGCCTTGCTCTTTTATACTTAGTTTTGAAATTAAAATACAAATAAAAGGAAGTGAGTATGGAGTTTCAATGGACACTATGGCATGTATGGCTACTGTAGGATCTTCTACTTCCTGTGTTCTGCTCTAATATCCCACTCCCAAATAACTTGCTCGACTATGGAACAATAAGCAATACAATAACAATGGAATGCCTTCCTTTCCTAGGGGTGTAATATTTAATATGGAGTAAGAGCCATTTAGGTTAGGGTTTTTCGTGCCTTCAATTTCAATTAGGTTTAGGGTTTTTAACCCGCTATAATCTTCTTGAAAGTCCATTTGTGACTAGCTCCACATGTCTGAATAATGGGATTTCAGGTGGCATCCACTTGATATCATGGTGGGAAACAAGATAGGTCTTAGTTGCGGCTATAAAATCCAATCCTACAAAATTCCCTAGGTAGCGTAAAAAATCAAACCCTAGCTCCACCAAGGAGAGCAAGTGAAAGAATCCCTCCAACACTATCTCCAAGGTAATACGTCCTCCTCTTCTCTTCTTCTTCACAAGTCCACTCTAGGATTTTCTTCCAAAACCCTAGTCTCCAATCTCCAAGGGTAACATACTAACCCTAGAGATCCGTGTTAACTCCAAAAATACCGAGAAACTATGGTACCCAAGAGAGAGAGAGATAGAGAAACAAGTACAAGTGAAGACCTAGAGAGAAAGAAGACAAGTGCACTCCTCTGATAGATCACATATCTACTCAAGAGTGATAAAATCAACATGAATGAATGACTCTAGATCCTTAATCTATTTATATGAGAGGTAAGGGAGGAAAACAACACTATGTAGGCACAAGCCCTTGCAAGCAACCTCATCAACCCTTATAGGCCATGCAAGTGAGACGTCGACTCTAGATCACAAGTGCCACGCTTCAATAATAATTGCATGCACAATACGGACTCGAAAGAGATATATCTACACAACTAAATTCTATGCTAATCCATCCCGAAACTCCATGGACTCCCTCTATCCTTCCAAGCAAAGTAATCCACTAGTTCAACTACCCCTTGCAAGAACATTGTCAAGGCCCCATGTGTCCTCGAGCAATCTACAATCCTTCGAGTAGAAATCCAAGTTTCCATATGCCATTTAGGGTTTAAATCCATTCTAGGTGATGTGAAATACTCCACATCCCCTATAGGGTGTTCTCCCACAAAGTGAATTCTCCTTGTGGCCATCATGAAGTCCATCCATTATACAAGCAAGAGATGTCAAATGCCGAAGGGAAGAGCACTAAGCTACTAGCAATCAACTCATGTCAAGCATCCACTAAGAAATCTATCTCAAGTGTGCATATCCATCCTGAACCATCTATCATGCTACAACCCATCTTAGACCGTCTTTCTCATCAATTATCATTTTCTTTATCTAGTTTTATAATGCTTTCCATAGGATTTTAGAGGGTTTCTTCGTCTAACCAACGCCATAAATCCATGGGTTACATGTGGGCCCGCACTTCTATCCCTAATGCAATGGGGACCAGCAGAGACATATTATTTGTGCATTAGTGCAATTCTTCCTATTCCTATCCTTACAACACTCATTCAACCACCTTATTAGATGAAAACTGTGGATTCTTAATCATGCTAGACTTGCCTTTGTACATTAATAACACCAAAAGTTCATTTCACTAACTCGTCAATACATGTGTTGGATTTCCTTGTTACCAACTCAATAGTTAATCTTTGGTTCCATGATAACAACTCAAGGCACTATTTTGCAGCGTATAAATACCACATGGAAGATAACATAGGTGATCAAACATGACCACCTCTCCGTGTGATGCATCATAGCGTTAATATTTAACATCCAAGTTAGCACATTCCATTCATAGATTCTCTTTCTCCTTAACTTACCCCTCTCTCCTTACTCCTAAAGAAATAATAATTGAAATCCTATGCATGTTCTTTGGTAGGGAT
The DNA here is from genome assembly GCA_027924585.1 of Larix kaempferi. Taxonomy (NCBI): domain Eukaryota; kingdom Viridiplantae; phylum Streptophyta; class Pinopsida; order Pinales; family Pinaceae; genus Larix; species Larix kaempferi. Next base: position 17,002,923 of record BSBM01000030.1, read on the forward strand.
ACCTCTTGTGATTTTTCCTTAAACCTCTTCCATTCGATAGAGTATTCTACTAATTGTTCGACCCCTCCATTTTAATAGGGTGCACAATGTAATAGAAAGACTCCAGTCTCCAACTACATGAATCCAAACCACTCCATTTTAATAGGTTGCACAATTTAATGCCAAGACTTCAACTACATGAAGCCAAAAGACCAATTCTTACTTCCTTGAAGGGTTATACCCCACCTAGAACAATAGAATTCGAGGACAACTTTTTATGAAAGTGGAAATGACAAAAACATATTGTGAAGATAATATTTTACTTATTTATAATCAATACCAGGCCCATGGTTTTATGGGAAAAGTATATAAATAAGGATATGACATTTGACCTTTGGTCTTGTCTTCGAAGGATAGGATATGGCATTTGAACTTTGATCCACTCTTTACCCTTTCCCAAATATTTCCATTTATTAAGAAGTAAGACACCATGTTGTACGGACTTGACCCTTTCCCAAATATTTCCATTTATTAAGAAGTAAGACACCATGTTGTACGGACTTGAGAATTATGATAACATTTTTAATTTAAATGTCTTTATTATGCTATATTATAGTAATGAGCCGACGTAAAATGAAAAACGTATGACTTAAATAACTAAGACCAGACTTTGACCTAATTGTAATACTCCCGTTATGATTGCATATAAATAAAAATAAAAATCTGCCATACAAAACAAAAGCAAACAGTTCACCCGCGATTTGGATTTTGAAGTTCACGAACTGTTTGGATTTTGGAATATACTTCACCTGCGGTTTGGATTTTGAAAGGGGCTGTCAGTTACACATAAAATCAAAGCAAAAGCAAGAAAAAATGGCGTCGAATCAGGTCGAAGTGCAAGCCCAAAACCCTCAGGTCCAAGTGCAAGCCGAAAACCCTCAGCAGCTGCAACAGGCAATTCAGGCAATTGGTACTGGCAACGACAATCAATTTGTATCGGCGTCTTTGTACGTGGGGGATCTGGAGCCGAGTGTTAGCGATGGCGAGATTTATGATCTCTTCCAGCAGATTGGCCTCGTCCACTCTGTTCGCGTCTGCAGAGATGCCATCACGGACGCCTCTCTCGGATACGCGTATGTGAATTACAACAATGCTGAAAATGCTACCACGGCTTTAAGTCTCTTGAATTTTACACGCCTTCACGGAAAGCCAATTCGGATTATGTATTCACACCGTGACCCCATTCTCCGCAGGTGTGGATCAGCGAACATATTTATTAAGAATATTGACAAAGTAGTTGACGATAGGGAGCTATATGATACTTTCCGTGTGTTCGGACCCATTTACTCTTCCAAGATTGCAACAGATACTGCATCAGGGCGATCCAAAGGATATGGATTTGTGCATTTTGAGCAAGAGGAAGCAGCACAAAATGCAATAGAACACATGAATGGAATGCTAATCCGTGGCAAACAGGTTTATGTTGGTCCATTCAAGAAAAAGCAAGAGCGCGGGCAAACAAATGCAAATGAAAATGACAATTTTAGGAATGTGTTTGTGAAGAACTTATCAGAATCTCTGACTGATGAGGATTTGAGAAATTATTTTGGCGTGTATGGAACAATTACCAGTGTGATAGTGATGAGGGATGCAGAGGGAAAATCAAAGGGTTTTGGATTTGTCAATTTTGAGAATGCAGAAGATGCAGCAAATTGCGTTCAGAATTTAAATGGCAAGAAAATTGGTGGGAAGGAATGCTATGTTGAAAAGGCACGGAACAAGTCTGAATCGAGGGGGCGATGCGGAAGAAATCTTTATGTGAAGAATTTGGATGATAGCATTGATGACGAGAAGTTGAGAGAAATGTTCTCTGGTTTTGGTACAATCACTTCATGCAAAGTAATGCGGGATTCTCATGGACACAGCAAAGGCTTTGGATTTGTTGCCTTCGCATCTCCTGATGAAGCATCCCGAGCTCTGGCAGAAATGAAAGGGAAAATGGTTTTGAGCAAGTCTCTGTATGTTTCTCTGGCTCAGCGCAAAGATGAGAGAAGGGCATGGCTACAGGCTCATTTCTCCCACTTGGAAAATGTAAATGCAGATGGCATGGCACCACCTGTTCCTGGACTAAACCAGCAGGTAATTTATGGCCGGGGACCCGTTGTTCCTGCCCGTGCTCCTGGACTAAACCATGGCCAAGGACCAGCTGCTCCTGGACAAAATCACCAGCAGGTAATTAATGGCCAAAGACCACCTGTTCCTGCCCGTGCTCCTGCACTAAACGAGCAGATAATTTATAGCCAAGGACCAGTTGCTCTTGCTCGTGCTCCTAGACTAAACCAGCGGACGATAACTCGAGGACAAGCATCAGTTTTTCTTGCCCGTGCTCTTGGACTAAACCAGCAGATGGTAATTCGAAGACAAGGACCAGCTGTTCCTGCCCGTGCTCCTTGACTAAACCAGCTGCATCATAGAAATGAGCTCACTGCAATAGTATAGACCATAGTAACATAGCTTGTACATTATATTTTGATTGTGATATAGGGTAGTGTGTAGCTATGGTTATTATTGTTGAGTGTTTGAATTATATTTAGGTTATGATAACGTAGTATATTGGAAGATTTTGTCCATTAAGCTTTTTTTTCTTTTAATTATTTTTATTTTTCAAAATCTGTATTTGACTGTGTTTAAATGGCTCTTTTGATAGTAAAAAAGGATTCAGCACCATCTAGAATCCTAAGGGCACTCAAATCGTCTAACTTTTAGACTACATTATTTGGTTTTGATAGTGATATAGGTTAAGTGTATATCTATTTGATTTTGATAGTGATATAGGTTACTGTAGTTTTATTTTAATTTTGGATTTTAAAGATTCAAAAAATTATTTAGATTCTTTAAAAGTTAAAAGTTGTTTGGTTTTGATAGTGACATAGATTAGTGTAGTTTTATTTTTATTTTGGAGCTACTAAGTATTGAAAAAATATAAAAATTTATTTAGATATAATTAATTTTTAACACTAGGAGTTGATAAAAATAAAAATAGTTAGAAATAATGTAAACATAACTGTCCAAGTTAATAGTTAAAAGTTGACATGATTAAATTTTTATAGTATTATTTATATATATAAAATTATTTGTAAATGATTATGATTTAGTTTTCAGTATTACTAGTATATTTTTAGTTTTGTTTTGCACATTATATTGGGATTTATGGAATCGAGAAATGCTATGAAAGTTACAATTTTTTTGTTATATGGATGTTGTAATCTTTAACTTTTGCTACTACCCTTTTCAAATTCATTATTTTAAGAATTTTAATTTCCAATAACTCACATAATATTTAAAGTGATTTATGGCATGCAAGATCTGCAGTGTTTTGTGGAATCACAAGGCTCATTGGTGAGAATTTAAGGGACCTTAAGATAGATGAATCTTTAGGCAATCATTTTCTTTAGTGCATATGTGTATCACATGACTTGTTTCTATCCATGTGGATGCTATGACATTAAAATCATATATGACATGGATTTTGCATGGTTTGAAAGTCGACATGTTCAATACTTTATGTTAGTGAAGTACACAAATTTTCATGTCTACATCATAGATTAACTACATTTATTTCCATCCTTGTAAATAGTTGTTCATATTCATGTCTACATCATAGATTAACTAACTTTCATGTCTACATCATAGATTAACTACTTTCATGTCTACATCAAATTTATTTCAATCTTTGTAGATAGTTGTTCATATTCCGCCCCATCTCTCCACTGAAAGCATATACCATATATAGGATTTGAAGGCTTTTTCTTTATTCTACCAACTCATTGATCTTGTGATTCCCCACAAAAACCAAAAGATACCTAGCTTTGATACCAATATGATGCATAAACTACCATGGATATTCCACTGTAATAGTTCGTCACAATAGATCTTACAACTTAATTAATTGTGTTGGCTTAACTCCACATAATGATAAATAAACTAGAATTGAAAGGAAAATATCTAGAGCAAAACAACACATCCCCATGAATAACACAATATATGCTCTGGGAAAACGCACCATGGGGAAAAACCAAACCAGATTAAAGACGATGCCTTGCTCTTTTCTTCTCCAAAAGGCAACGCAAATATAGAGAAAGTGTAGTTAAGGAAGTGAAGAGTTAAAGAAAAATATCCTTCCTTTTTTTTAATGACTCCTCTTCACTTCCTTAAAAATAAAAAAGACTTTTGTAAAAAAAAATATCTTCTACTCTTGTAAAACTCCACCCTTTTTTTTAACTTAAATTTTTTTTTTGAACTGAATAATTTACGTTAAAAAAACACTTAACTCATGGAAACAAATTTTTCTCGTGGAATTATTTTCGCGGGCCTAATGAAGGTTGGAGCGAGAAAATATGGAATTTTCGCGCTTTGGGCTATAGTGAGTTCGCGAGAATGTTTCTTGTGAACTTTTCGCGCTTTGGCCTATAGTGAGGCCACGAAAATTTGAAATTTTTATTATTTTGAAAGTTTGCCAAAAATTATCATGCCTCCATGCAGGGCAGGGTCGCGAATTTTTCTGCAAACAAGAAACACATTCTTTTTGCAAATTACTTCAAAGCTACGGCTTCTCTTGCTCCGATCAATCGATCTTCTTCCAATGCTCTGATACCGAACTGAAGGTTGGAGGCATAAATAAACACAAAGATTATGCAGAACGAGCTACGACACTTCAATTTTTATTGATAAACGAAAGATCAACTAATACATTACAAACCAAATATGAGTGTGTATTTAAACACTTATGGAAACCCTAAAAAGTCTAACCTAGATTTTGCATGCATGCAAAGCATGCTGTTGCATGTTTTATTAACTGAACTTCTAAATACGAACTAAAGCAAAAGCTAAAGCTAACATAAGTAATTACTATTTCTAACATCACTTGTTACCCTCGTGTTCCGAGCTTATGCAAGCAGTTGGTTGGCCGTAGCCATCGCTAGCAACCATCCCCTCTTTTAAGTTATTGTTTAGCGTAATGTTTAGACGAGATCTCGATCATATCGACATCTATGCAGGTTAGGTCCCATTTGATTTAATGACAAGGAGAGGTCTTATGTTAGATCGTGATGGCGCATCCAGTAACTCTTGATAATTTTGGAGGAGCACCAGTTCATAGCATAAAGTTTTGACAGGAAACCTCCTGTATCACGATCATCCTAGCGGCCTAAAACTTCCCTTTCTGACTGACAAACAATCTTGGCATCGATCCACGGTTGCTAGCCACGTCACTGCCTCAGGAGACCGAAGGATTAGTTCTAGAACGATGTAGTTGGACATGGCAAAAAAATCTAATATATTTACATTTTATTATATATTACAAGCTTAAGCAAAGCTTATATAAGGGTAACAAATAGCCTTTTTTATGACTAAGTAACTTCAATTATAGATGAAAGTTTAGAATGTACTTAGTCCTTGAATATTATCTCTTCTTTTACCAACTAGAACATAACTCATAATTGAGTATGATTTGTGTGGATTGAAAAGAGGAATTTGTTTGTATCAATTGTATCGTTATGATAACGTAAGTAAATACGTTGCCTTGCTTCCAGCCACGTTTTTTGGGATACATATTAAGGGTCACTCTTGACTATATATATATATATATATATATATTTTACAACAATTGTGGGTTATAGACCTTAAAGCAAAAATGTAGTTTAAATAATTGTATCAAGATTTGAAATAGGAAATATATATATAATGGTTTAATATAAAGTTATATGTATAAGTACATAAATTGTATTATATGCATTAATACATATAAGCACATGGGTTGGATTATGGGACTAGATGAATGTTACATATATATATATATATTGGAATTTGCAATTGGAATATTTTGTAGATGTGTCGAAAGTGCTTAGTATATATAATAAAAATTGAAGTTGCTTTAGTTGTTATATATATTTATGAGATGGTAAAGTTACTGTTCCTAGTAAGGGAAGGGGTTATATTGTATACTTCTAATACATGGAATTGTATTGAAATTGTTGTAATGCTTTTGGATTATACTATACATTTAGTGCATTTGAATTATATGTGATTGGAGAAGTTTCTTTGAAAAAGAAAAGAAGTTGTGTAATAAACAGAAATTTATTCATCCAACACGGAACCTAGTGTAGAATGTGTATCTTACTTTTTATAAAGATCACTATGTTAGTAGTTTAAGGAGAAAAAGGAAATTTTGTTGTTACAATTTTTATGTACGTTGCAATGTGGTACATTACAGTGTGGGAAGTGATCATCAATTGCAAGACTTAGGAAAACCAAATTAAAAATAACATTAGGGAAACAAGACATCGTTTGACGTTTTTTTTTTGAGGATGAAAACTTTTGACTAAAAATCGAAAGAGGAGTAATCTCAAAGGCTTAAATCCCATAATACCACTTTCAATTTGGTGATAGTTTTCAAGGGAGAGTTTTGTGTTCAACAAAGTGTTGTCGAGGTCTTTCATCCCTTTGGTATCATAATGGGACATAGGGGTAAAAGCTTCCAAGTAAATTGGTTATTAGATTCCCTAATGTTTAAAAATGATGTATGGAAATATTACCGTAGGTAATGCGAAATTCATCCAAATATGAGGGTGAATGTCAAGTTTTTGGGTTGGTTGCTCGAAAATATCTAATATAACGGGACTTGTGAATGAAAGATATAGAAATTTAAAGAATGGCTAAGAGGATTACCGTCCGAGAGTGAAAATGAAGGATGGTCCTCTAAAAGATAAGTAAACGGTTGTTTTACCTATGCATTCTTTTTGTTATATGGAAGAATGATCATACATATGTATGTATATGTTTTATGCCGTCTTACGGTAATAAGAGAACAAGTGTCGATGATAAAAGACCTAAATATTTTCCATAAACAACAAGAGCATGTTGCAAAATAAATTCTCACTTACATTTTTATTGAATTTGAAAAATCATGTTATGCATATGTTATGCTGAAAATTTTGGAAGACGTTGTAAGGGTTGTGTAAAGTGCAGGTTATGAAAGGAAGAGGAACCATACCAACGTGAAGGATGTGTAGAGGATCAAAGATGATTAAATAGAGAATACAAAGATCTAAAAGTTGCAGTCACATGATCTTCAATCGCAAAGGTCTTCAAAAATTAGATAAGTACTTTTTAATAATTACGTTATATAGAGTTTTGTAAGATTCCACTCTTAATTATAGAGATAAAGAAATATGTTCAAGCATATGGATGTATTCTTCGTATTGTTTAAAATGGTGATAGTCCTTTATGATTGAAGTAGTCTTAAATATAGGTTATTGTTTTGAACGTGATTGTGGAAAAATAAATGAGATCTTAATATCATTTGTGTATTTAGGAAAGAGGAATTACCTCGAGTAATTATGCATTATGTGGTTAATATTATATGGATACTTGACGTGATCTTATATTATTGGCTAGGTTGATGACGGTTCAAGGATCAAGTACTTAACAGTTAGTTGACCAAGTAATTTTCAAATGTTATAAGGTCAAGAGTCTTAAAACTTTCCATGATAAGGTTATTGGAATTGAACTAAATGTTTTGTGATATGAAATGCCCCGGTATCCTATTAGCTTGCATTTTTTTCCTTCTATAAAAATTCATAATGTTTTCCATATTTAATTATTAAAAATATACATACATGATGCTACTCATATCATCGATTGGGGTGTGATTCAGGTAGAACTCGAGGGAGAATTCCAAATTGAGCCTTTGCGTATCCTAGATAGGAAGGAGATTATGTCGCGGAATCGAGCCATCACTCAAATAAAAGTGCAATGAAAGCACTTCATCCCCGGGCAGGCCACATGGGAAACGGAGGATCATATGCGAGCAACATATCCTTCCATTTCCAGAATGAGCAAGATGAATCTAAATAAATAACACTGCATAAAACAAAGCTGCTGGGCTTAATTAAATAAGGAGCAGTGAAAAAAGTGGGTGAATTTGCAATTTTTGTATGGATGTAACTTTCAATTGTAAGATTGGATTGGGGTATGGCTATGATCATTGGAAATCTAGTCCAAAGGAAAATATAATGGAAGGTATTGATTTTTTAATTTTGTTTTGGGTTATTTCAAGATGTAAGAAAAACAAAGCCTTGGAGCTGAAATTGGATAAGGTAGTCTTCAATGTGGGTGACTTCCAAAGTAACCTAAACTTTTGGAAACAAGTTACATGATGGTATAGGAGTGTAGTAAAGGTGACATTGACTAAGAGTAATGGTATGAATTTTTTTATGATGCTCCCATAAGGAAGTAAATGCATAGTTGGGAAAACAAGGAAGGTAAATGGATGGTTAAAGAAAAAGGTGCAATATTAAACCAAGTATGCCCGAGTGTTTGGTAATATGGAATATTGTCGAAAGCGAGTATTAATAAATTCTAATTAAGAAGGAAGAAAATATTCTAACAATGGATGTTGGTGTCTTGAATGAGAATGCATTCTAGGCATTGATTGTCATGATAGGTATGTTCTATGTGAATTACAAGGTACAGCCAGGGGAAATATTGCTTCTGAGCGTGGATATCGTATGCCATGTTAGAATACCTAGAAAATGTATTGAAGATTCCAAAAGGTAGAGAATATAAGTGGGATTCATGAATATTGTAATTTATTGTGGTGTACAACCAAGCAACGATGGAACATACCAACAATTAAGGAGAAATGCATCTCATACAGGAGATGGAATCATCCATGGGGACAAGTGTACATTCCCAATGGAGTTTCAATATTTGGACCAACAACTTATGTGCAAATAGGGGAAATATGTGAAAACTTCCAATCATATAAAATATGCTAATTGGTGAATAAGACATTCTGGCATGTGGATCTATTGTTTGGCTCAAAATTGTGTTGAAGAGTTCCCTGGAAATGAAAATTGAGTTCCATCCTTGAATGAAGCCCATATACAACTAAAGATAAGAAATGAAATGGAATTTGAAAAGAATCCAATTGAAGATAGAATGGAACTCTTTGCAAAGCCATGAAGTTCTAGGAAGAACATTTAAAGCTAATGTTGGGAGCAATACTGGCCCAGGGAAAGAAATAGTAAGGGAAGATCGTAATGTTGATATGGATTGGAAACAGAGACTGGCTAAGTTGGATTTGGTTGGAATTTATAAAGGAAAAGAGAGTAGAATGCACAAGAAGCTCAAAATTGAGGAAAAGGTTGTTGCATATTCAAAAGGGGGTGATGAGAACTCAAGAAAACAAAAGACACTGCTACAGTGTTAAATGAATCTACATGAGGATATGATTATTTTTGTAGCAACAAATGGTTAAGATGGCCAGTAAGGTAGAAAAGAATGAACAAGATTACATCTCTCAAATGCATATGCATTAGTAGGCACACTAAGAGAGGGTGCATAGTGCATGTGTGTGTGTGTGTGATATTGCATATTAGTTAAAGTAGTATTGTTTTACATATGCAGTGAGGCATTGATGATAATTAATGTGGTGTTCATTAATATGTTGTGTGAATCGCGTGGTTATGCACACATGTATGTTGAACTCATTTTGTGAATGCATATTGTGCCATATTTCATTGCATAATTTGTTAATAGTTGAAATGACTGAATTATTGGTAATGCATAATTATGAGATCATTTCATGGGTTGTTGTGATTTGCAAAGAAATGCATGAAAAAATAGTCACGTTGGATGGACTAAGAAAATGCTTTGTTGAGAGAAAAATTATATAATAAAAAAATGCCTATTGTACAATTGTACAATATTACATTGCATTGTACAATATTTTCCTACAAAAAGCTGTGTATCAAATCCCACTATGAAATGAGCTCTCATGAGGTGTCACAAATTTATAGCCACCTTTTATAGGAATTACTCAAATCATATGCCATGGACATACTACAAAGACAGGATCTAGTTGTGTAGTTCCTTCTATAGTTAATCTATGCACAAACTAGAGAGTTATGGCCTCCTCCAAGATGAGATATGCCTCCTGCATTCCTCCTACAATAACCTATAATATATACAACCAATTATAGTAATGTAGAAGTTTCAAAGTGGAGTAAGGTGTCTTATCAAAGAAGGTATTGATGCTATTAAGTTTAAACCAAATAGACAAGCAAGATCACTGAAAGAAACATAATCACAAGATAGACACAGAATATACCCTGGGAAACCCTCATGGGGTAGAAAGCCCAGCAAAGCTTTCCTCAATAAGATGATCAACCAAAATACAAGATGTGCTCCTTCCTTCTTTGTCTCCTTAGCAGATCTCCGAGACAAGTGCGCACTCTTCCACAAGTGAGTGAGTGATCTAATGGGGAGTTCACCTCTCTTATTTATACTGACCCCCAACTGACTAAAAGACCTAATGGGGCCGACCTCTCTTGGAGAAGTCTAATAACCCCAAAAATATAACCACAGGGCCGACCCCCACATGGTGGGTCTAATAACCCTAGTTAATACAAACCCTCGGAGGAATAAACATCTCCGGATACATAATAGGGTTACATCGGAGGGATGAAACATCTCCGGAATAATAAAGTACAAATATAATATTCTTTGAAGTTACAATATTCAACACTCCCCCTTAACGAGAAGGATATTATAACAGCACCTGCAGGAGCAAGGAGTCACTATACATGATACATCTATAAATCATCGGAAGCTTTCTTCAATTTGTCTTCAAATAGTTACTGGTACATCAATGTCAACATCAACATCAATATTACGATCATCGTAATCACACGATCAACAGCATCGTCATCACACGATCATCAGCATCGTCATCACACGATCATCAGCATCGTCATCACACGATCAACATCATCCTCATCACACGATCAGCAACATCGTCATCACACGATCATCAGCATCGTCATCACACGATCAGCAGTATCGTTATCACACGATCAGCAACATCGTCATCACACGATCAGCAGCATCGTCATCACACGATCAGCAGCATCGTCATCACACGATCATCGGCATCGTCATCACACGCTCATCAGCATCGTCATCACACGATCAGCAGTATCGTCATCACACGATTAGCAGCATCGTCATCACACGATCAGCAGTATCGAGTATTCATGCCAATACAAGTGATCATATCAACAATATGAGTATCCTAGGTAACCACATCATTAATACAAGTATCCTACCGATACAAGTAACCACATCATCAATACAAGTATCCTACCGATACAGGTAACCACATCATCAATACAAGTATCCTACCGATACAAGTAACCACATCATCAATACAAGTATCCTACCGATACAAGTAACCACATCATCAATACAAGTATCCTACCGATACAAGTAACCACATCATCAATACAAGTATCCTACCGATACAAGTAACCACATCATCAATAAAAGAATTACTTTTTCGGAGACCATTCGTCTACGGATCAATTCAGGGACCAAAGTCCGGGGATGATACAATCCCCATTACGTAAATTTTGAACTAGTGGTTCCGGGATGATGCAATCCCCATCACTTTATTCTCGAAGACCATATGTCTACGGATCAATTCAGGGACCAAGGTCCGGGGATGATACAATCCCCATCACGTACATTTTGAACTAGTGGTTCCGGGATGATGCAATCCCCATCACTTTATTCTCGAAGACCATACGTCTACGGATCAATTCAGGGACCAAGGTCCGGGGATGATACAATCCCCATCACGTACATTTTGAACTAGTGGTTCCGGGATGATGCAATCCCCACAACTGTCCACTAAGGACTTCATTCTCGGAGACCTCACGTCTACGGCTCTCTTTAGGACTGAAAGTCCAGGGATGATCCAATCCCCTCAACTGTCCACTAAGGACTTCATTCTCGGAGACCTTACGTCTACGGCTCTCTTTAGGACTGAAAGTCCAGGGATGATCCAATCCCCATCTGTATTCTCAACTATACAGGTACAAATATCCAAGAGCATGTATTCTCACTAATACATCTAATCATCAAAACATGTATACATCTAGTATGTATTCTCACTAATACATCTAGCATCAAAACATTTATCCATAAAAAAAATAAAAGATATATAAGAGTTCTAAATATAAATAATTGTAAGTAGCTAAGTGCAACAAAACAAAATTGTTATCAAATACTATACTACTCCCCCTTTCGAGGAGGGTCCTTCTGGACTATACCAAGCATGTCTCGGAAGTGTTCAAACTTTACTCGAGACAAAGGTTTAGTCAGGATATCGGCAATCTGATCCTCAGTGCTTATGTACTCAAGCTTGATGGCTCCTCTCTGCACCATGTCTCGTATATAGAAGTAACGGATCTCAATGTGTTTTGACTTATCATGGAACACAGGATTTTCAGTCATCTTAATGCAGCTTTGATTATCACACATAATCACAGTGGGATCCATTTCCAAGTCAAAAATTCCAGATAAGAGTTTCCGAAGCCACACTGCTTCACAGCTGGCAGAGCAAGCAGCTATATATTCTACTTTAGCAGTACTGAGGGCCACACTAGATTGTTTCTTGCTGAACCAGGAGATCATGGCAGATCCAATACCATAACATCCGCCTGAAGTACTTTTTCTGTCTGAGACACTACCTGCCCAATCGGAATCTGAGTAACCATGTAACTTGAGTTCATTACCTCCAAGATAGTATAAGCCAAAGTCCAATGTACCTTTTAGGTACCTCATTATGTGCTTTGCAGCTATAAGGTGAACCTTTCTAGGTTCTACTAGATACTGACTTAGGGTATATACATCAAAGCATATATCCGGCCTAGTATTTGTCAAATACATCAATGATCCAATGATTTGTCTATATAGGGTTATGTCCACTAGTTCTGATGAATCATTAACTAATAGTTTCAGGTTGGAGTCCATGGGAGTGGCCATGGCTTTACACTCCAACATATCAAATCTTTTGAGAATCTCCACAGTATACTTACCTTGATTTAGAAAGATTCCTTTTGGCTCTTGCCACACTTCTAGACCTAAGAAGTAGTGCATTAATCCGAGATCTTTCATTTCGAATTCTGAAGAAAGCTTCTTCTTGCTTTCAATAATTTGATTCTCATTTCCGGTTAGGAATAGATCATCTACATATAACAGCAATATAACAGGTTCATCATCCATCACTTTAAGATAAAGATTGGGGTCAGCTTTACTTTTGGTAAAGCCCATGCTTGTTAAGAAACTGTCAATCCTTCCGTACCAAGCCCTGGGAGCTTGCTTCAATCCATATAATGCCTTTTTCAGTTTGCATACATGGGTCCTTCCGTCTTTGACCTCAAAACCTTGAGGTTGTTCTATGTATACTTCTTCTTCAATTACACCATTCAGAAAAGCTGTCTTAACATCCATTTGATGCAATTTCCATTTCATCATGGATGCAAGTGCCATGATAGTTCTAATTGAAGTATACCTAGCAACAGGTGCAAATGTTTCTTCATTGTCAATTCCCTCCTTTTGTGAGAATCCTCTGGCTACAAACCTTGCCTTGTATTTTTCAATGCTACCGTCTGCAGCATGTTTTATCTTGAAAATCCATTTGGAAGAAACCACACTTTTATCTTTTGGTTTGGGGACTATATCCCAAACATCATTTTTCATTATCGACTGATATTCTTCTGTCATTGCTTCTACCCATTCTTTCTTTTGAGCTGCTTCTTCATAGCTAGTAGGTAGTTGATCCACAAGATCACACATCAAGGCCATATAGTTGGACACTAGCTTTGGTTTCTTTCTTTCTCTAATGGAGCCTTCAGGAGCACCATATTTTTCAGCCCCTTGGATAATATATCTAGCCCATGCTGGCCTTCTTTTCTTTGATAAATCTGAGATAGGAGGTTCTTGTGGTTCCAACATGTCATGATCCTCTGGTGGAATGTCTTCAGGGATGTGAACAGCCTCTGAGTTTCTAGAAGAATAATCTTCTTCATAGATTTCTTCAAGTTGGCATTTTCTTGATTTCTTGAGAGTTGCTTCTTCATCAAAAGTTACATCTCTACTGATTTCTATATGATGAAAGCCTGGTATGTAAATCCTGAAAGCTTTGGATGATTCATAGTAACCAACAAATATTCCTTTCTTACCAGAAGGATCCAACTTGGTTCTCTTTTCTTTTGGAATGTGGATGTACACAGGACACCCAAATATTTTAAGATGGCTTACCTCGGGCTTCTTTACAGTAAACACTTCTTCTGGAGTTTTGAAATCAAGAGCACTATGAGATAATCTGTTTTGAACATATACTGCTGTCTTGGCTGCTTCAGCCCATAGATACATGGGAAGATCCTGGTCATGTATCATTGTCTTCACAGCTTCCATGATGGTTCTATTTTTCCTTTCTGCAACCCCATTTTGTTGGGGATTGTAGGGAGTGGTTAGTTCTCTCTTGATTCCAACTTCTTTACAAAATTCTTCAAACTCTTTTGAAGTATATTCTCCACCATTATCTGTTCTGAGAATCTTGATTTTCTTTTCTGAGAGATTTTCTATTAGAGCCTTGAACTCTTTGAACTTTCCAAAAACTTCATTCTTACCTTTTAGAAAGTATATCCAGGTTTTCCTTGAATGATCATCAATGAAAGAGAGATAGTATTCAAATCCACTCAAGGAGGTGGTGGGCATTGGACCACATACATCTGAGTGTATTAATTCCAAGATACCCTTAGTCTTTGTTTCACTCTTTGGAAAGGGGTTCTTGATATTCTTCCCTTTCTTACATCCTTTACATGAGCCATCATGATCAACCTTCAAATCTGGTAGTCCTATGACCACCTTGCTTACATAGGGTAAGGCTTTGTAGTTAATGTGAGCTAGTCTTCTATGCCATAGCTCACTGGGACTAGAGGTTTCATGAACAAAGGCTACTTCTGGATGACCCTTAAGTTTATACAAACCTCCTTCCTCTTCACCAATAACAATTGCATCCTTAATAGATTTGCCTTTGGACCACATTAACACTTGTCCATCAATGAATGCAACTCTATAGCCTTTCTTGTCTAATGCTGAGATTGAAAGTAAATTCTTCTTCAAACCTGGAACATACAAAACTTCCTTCATCTTCATGGGGGTTCCAGAATCGAGTTTGTAGTTTGCTTCACCAATTCCCTTAATGGGATATTGATAGTCATCTCCTAGAGATACCTTTTGGGGAGAAGTCTTTTCTTCAAGATTTGAGAGAGTCTTTTTATGACCTGTCATGTGCTTTGAAGCACCACTGTCAATAAGCCATGTACCTTCTCCAGGGGTTATAGATC
This sequence comes from Larix kaempferi, assembly GCA_027924585.1. Taxonomy (NCBI): domain Eukaryota; kingdom Viridiplantae; phylum Streptophyta; class Pinopsida; order Pinales; family Pinaceae; genus Larix; species Larix kaempferi. The sequence continues at coordinate 17,018,159 of BSBM01000030.1, forward strand.
CAGAGAGTGCGGAGAAGAGAACATATTCTTCTGCATCTTCTTCTGTATTTCTTCTTGACCTTCTTTTGAAGAAGGTCCTTTCTTCTTCTTCCTCTTCATCTCTAGGCCTTTTATTGTGAGACCTTTCTTCCTCTACTTCTTCTTCTTCACTATCATCTTCTGCAAGATGTGCTTGGTGTCTTTTGTAGTGAGTACCCTTTTTCTTCTGTAGAGGGCAATGTCTAGCAATGTGTCCGATTTTGTGACAAGAATAGCACTGGAAAGAAGAGTAATCTCTTCTTTGAGTAGTTCCTCTTTTCTTTTGAAATCTGTGTGGAGGATGAGACTCCTTGTGACTACCCTTTTTAGTGTAGGATTGATTCCTTCTTCTTTTGGTGTGGGTGGCCAAGGCTTGGTCATCCTCTTTGAGCAAGGCTTCTCGATTTTCAACCCTAGCCTCCTCTTGTACACAATCCTCCCAAACTACATCAAACTTCATACTTTCTTTTCTGGCACACATAGTTTGAATGAATGACTCCCAAGGTCTAGTGAGACCATTTAGAGCTGTCATCACAAGTTCATCTTCATCAAGAGTATCACCAATGGCATCTAGTTGCTCCTTGATTAGCGAGACTCTTGAGAAGTAGTCTTGAATGGATTCTCCTTTGTGCATCTTGGTACTCTTCAACTGAGTTCTTAGATTCATCTTCCTATTGATGTTCTTTCCTTCATACATTCTTCCTAAGGCATCATACATTTCCTTTGAAGTCTTCTTGGAGGCCACTTGGGGAATCAAGTGGTCTTTAATAGAATCAGCTATGATTCTCTTTGCCCTAATCAAATCCTTCTTGTGTTTTTCTTTGGATTCATCTTCTTCTGGTTCTGCAACTTCCTCCTTGATATAATGAGCAAGATCATTCTCCTCAAGAATGAGACCAATTCTGTATTTCCATGCCCGGAAATTTTCTATACCTTCTAGCTTGTCTTCAAGCTTAGTGTTTGGAGCCATCTTCTCTTGGGGGAGTCCAAGAGACAGAGTAGACTTACCTGGAAAGTTACTTTTCACTTTTCCGGAATCTGGAACAGAATTTTATCGCACTTTTGGTAGAATTAGGGTTTGACTTTCCTGGAGTTCTACCCAACCAACAAGTTCGATCTATAGCTCAAAAGAATGCTCTTGAGAAGGGATATCCAGCCATGTAATCAGAATTCAAAAATTCCAACTTTTTTCTGAAACCAAAATCTGATGTATCGCACTTTTGGTAGAATTAGGGTTTGGATTTACCGGAGTTCTACCCAACCAAAAAGTTCGATCTATAGCTCAAAAGAAAGGTATTGAAAAGAGCTATCCAGCAATGCAACCAAAAATCAATAATATAAACTTTGGGCTGAAACCCTAACTTCACCGGAGAGAGAGAGAGAGGTATTCTTACCTTGTGAAAGATGTCCTATTCAGTCTAGCTCTGATACCATGTTAAGTTTAAACCAAATAGACAAGCAAGATCACTGAAAGAAACATAATCACAAGATAGACACAGAATATACCCTGGGAAACCCTCATGGGGTAGAAAACCCAGCAAAGCTTTCCTCAATAAGATGATCAACCAAAATACAAGATGTGCTCCTTCCTTCTTTGTCTCCTTAGCAGATCTCCCAGACAAGTGCGCACTCTTCCACAAGTGACTGAGTGATCTAATGAGGAGTTCACCTCTCTTATTTATACTGACCCCCAACTGACTAAAAGACCTAATGGGGCCGACCTCTCCTGGAGAAGTCTAATAACCCCAAAAATATAACCACAGGGCCGACCCCCACATGGTGGGTCTAATAACCCTAGTTAATACAAACCCTCGGAGGAATAAACATCTCCGGATACATAATAGGGTTACCTCGGAGGGATGAAACATCTCCGGAATAATAAAGTACAAATATAATATTCTTTGAAGTTACAATATTCAACAGATCCCACTTAATTGACTGTACCATTACGGGAGTGCTAACCATGTTATATTTCAATTATTTCCTTGGCTATAGATTGTAGGTAAAAATATTGCATTTTCCAAAGACATTGTTTGTGAAGGAGAATGATGCAAGAACCAATGCTTTAGTTACCTATTTTGATGAATTAATACTTGGACATAATGATTTTATTATCAATATGGCTATTAGATGGAGAGGGCACTTAACAATATACTTTTATTATAAAGATGAATGGGGGATAGAGAGAGCATTATTAGATGCACAGAAAAGTGCCCACAACTAGAATATGGTGTTGTTATGGAAATGTTTCTCATCCTCCTCTTAGATTATGTACTGAACAGTGAAAACACATAAAGGTTACTTTGTTGTTGTGGAGAGAGTAGTATGTATATATGTATAGTTTGGAAAGCCATTCTAAAATTAAAACGTTTGATATTATGTGTTAAGGAAAGGGATAAAAGTAGAATTACTCACCCCTACTTTCCTACCCACCTTTTTCCTTAACAAATTATGTTTGAATTGCTCCAAAAGTTTCAATGGATCCTCCCAAGTATCAAAGCTAGAACTATCTATAAAACTATTATTCTAGCCATGTAAACTAGCTCATAAAGGAAGAGGGGAGCAATAGGTAGCTTTAAACGTGGGAGTAATGGATTAGTGTGCATGGATACTTGGTCGATATGCCATCTTGAAAATATGGTGCAATATGTTCCCAAGGAAACCTTTAAGGGAGTTAGAGGGTACCGCTAGCTGGAGGAAAATGGTCAATAGGAAGGGAAGTTTATCAATTGATTAAACTACTACCTTTATTATCTTATTTATTTATTCATACATGCACCCTCACAAAATTTCCCGAAATGGAGGAGGGAAATTGAAGGAATCAACACATATCCATCCCTTTAGATTAGATAATGTCAAGTTCAAACAATTTTACATTACATTAATTAACATCACCATTGATGTATTTAAAGTTTAATTCTCGAAGTTAATCACCCAAAATTATTATAATTATTATTATTTGTAAGATAATAAGTGGACTTGATGGGTTGCTTGAAATTAGAAACCCAAGATATGAGCCACAATTCAAGAGCGATGAGTACCTAGAAAGTATCTTGATTGAGGATCTAGAGGATGCAAAAGAAAATGATTTAATATTACTTACCTTTGCACAAAAAATACTAAAATAAATTGGAATTGAATTCAATGAATATAAACAAATAACACACCATCCACACAATGAACATAAGGTGTACTCTGGGAAAACCCAATATGAGAAAAACCAAACTAGAAGGTGAGTCCTATGCCTTGCTCTTTTATACTTAGTTTTGAAATTAAAATACAAATAAAAGGAAGTGAGTATGGAGTTTCAATGGACACTATGGCATGTATGGCTACTGTAGGATCTTCTACTTCCTGTGTTCTGCTCTAATATCCCACTCCCAAATAACTTGCTCGACTATGGAACAATAAGCAATACAATAACAATGGAATGCCTTCCTTTCCTAGGGGTGTAATATTTAATATGGAGTAAGAGCCATTTAGGTTAGGGTTTTTCGTGCCTTCAATTTCAATTAGGTTTAGGGTTTTTAACCCGCTATAATCTTCTTGAAAGTCCATTTGTGACTAGCTCCACATGTCTGAATAATGGGATTTCAGGTGGCATCCACTTGATATCATGGTGGGAAACAAGATAGGTCTTAGTTGCGGCTATAAAATCCAATCCTACAAAATTCCCTAGGTAGCGTAAAAAATCAAACCCTAGCTCCACCAAGGAGAGCAAGTGAAAGAATCCCTCCAACACTATCTCCAAGGTAATACGTCCTCCTCTTCTCTTCTTCTTCACAAGTCCACTCTAGGATTTTCTTCCAAAACCCTAGTCTCCAATCTCCAAGGGTAACATACTAACCCTAGAGATCCGTGTTAACTCCAAAAATACCGAGAAACTATGGTACCCAAGAGAGAGAGAGATAGAGAAACAAGTACAAGTGAAGACCTAGAGAGAAAGAAGACAAGTGCACTCCTCTGATAGATCACATATCTACTCAAGAGTGAGAAAATCAACATGAATGAATGACTCTAGATCCTTAATCTATTTATATGAGAGGTAAGGGAGGAAAACAACACTATGTAGGCACAAGCCCTTGCAAGCAACCTCATCAACCCTTATAGGCCATGCAAGTGAGACGTCGACTCTAGATCACAAGTGCCACGCTTCAATAATAATTGCATGCACAATACGGACTCGAAAGAGATATATCTACACAACTAAATTCTATGCTAATCCATCCCGAAACTCCATGGACTCCCTATATCCTTCCAAGCAAAGTAATCCACTAGTTCAACTACCCCTTGCAAGAACATTGTCAAGGCCCCATGTGTCCTCGAGCAATCTACAATCCTTCGAGTAGAAATCCAAGTTTCCATATGCCATTTAGGGTTTAAATCCATTCTAGGTGATGTGAAATACTCCACATCCCCTATAGGGTGTTCTCCCACAAAGTGAATTCTCCTTGTGGCCATCATGAAGTCCATCCATTATACAAGCAAGAGATGTCAAATGCCGAAGGGAAGAGCACTAAGCTACTAGCAATCAACTCATGTCAAGCATCCACTAAGAAATCTATCTCAAGTGTGCATATCCATCCTGAACCATCTATCATGCTACAACCCATCTTAGACCGTCTTTCTCATCAATTATCATTTTCTTTATCTAGTTTTATAATGCTTTCCATAGGATTTTAGAGGGTTTCTTCGTCTAACCAACGCCATAAATCCATGGGTTACATGTGGGCCCGCACTTCTATCCCTAATGCAATGGGGACCAGCAGAGACATATTATTTGTGCATTAGTGCAATTCTTCCTATTCCTATCCTTACAAGACTCCTTCAACCACCTTATTAGATGAAAACTGTGGATTCTTAATCATGCTAGACTTGCCTTTGTACATTAATAACACCAAAAGTTCATTTCACTAACTCGTCAATACATGTGTTGGATTTCCTTGTTACCAACTCAATAGTTAATCTTTGGTTCCATGATAACAACTCAAGGCACTATTTTGCAGCGTATAAATACCACATGGAAGATAACATAGGTGATCAAACATGACCACCTCTCCGTGTGATGCATCATAGCGTTCATATTTAACATCCAAGTTAGCACATTCCATTCATAGATTCTCTTTCTCCTTAACTTACCCCTCTCTCCTTACTCCTAAAGAAATAATAATTGAAATCCTATGCATGTTCTTTGGTAGGGATACCTCTTGTGATTTTTCCTTAAACCTCTTCCATTCGATAGAGTATTCTACTAATTGTTCGACCCCTCCATTTTAATAGGGTGCACAATGTAATAGAAAGACTCCAGTCTCCAACTACATGAATCCAAACCACTCCATTTTAATAGGTTGTACAATTTAATGCCAAGACTTCAACTACATGAAGCCAAAAGACCAATTCTTACTTCCTTGAAGGGTTATACCCCACCTAGAACAATAGAATTCGAGGACAACTTTTTATGAAAGTGGAAATGACAAAAACATATTGTGAAGATAATATTTTACTTATTTATAATCAATACGAGGCCCATGGTTTTATGGGAAAAGTATATAAATAAGGATATGACATTTGACCTTTGGTCTTGTCTTCGAAGGATAGGATATGGCATTTGAACTTTGATCCACTCTTTACCCTTTCCCAAATATTTCCATTTATTAAGAAGTAAGACACCATGTTGTACGGACTTGACCCTTTCCCAAATATTTCCATTTATTAAGAAGTAAGACACCATGTTGTACGGACTTGAGAATTATGATAACATTTTTAATTTAAATGTCTTTATTATGCTATATTATAGTAATGAGCCGACGTAAAATGAAAAACGTATGACTTAAATAACTAAGACCAGACTTTGACCTAATTGTAATACTCCCGTTATGATTGCATATAAATAAAAATAAAAATCTGCCATACAAAACAAAAGCAAACAGTTCACCCGCGATTTGGATTTTGAAGTTCACGAACTGTTTGGATTTTGGAATATACTTCACCTGCGGTTTGGATTTTGAAAGGGGCTGTCAGTTACACATAAAATCAAAGCAAAAGCAAGAAAAAATGGCGTCGAATCAGGTCGAAGTGCAAGCCCAAAACCCTCAGGTCCAAGTGCAAGCCGAAAACCCTCAGCAGCTGCAACAGGCAATTCAGGCAATTGGTACTGGCAACGACAATCAATTTGTATCGGCGTCTTTGTACGTGGGGGATCTGGAGCCGAGTGTTAGCGATGGCGAGATTTATGATCTCTTCCAGCAGATTGGCCTCGTCCACTCTGTTCGCGTCTGCAGAGATGCCATCACGGACGCCTCTCTCGGATACGCGTATGTGAATTACAACAATGCTGAAAATGCTACCACGGCTTTAAGTCTCTTGAATTTTACACGCCTTCACGGAAAGCCAATTCGGATTATGTATTCACACCGTGACCCCATTCTCCGCAGGTGTGGATCAGCGAACATATTTATTAAGAATATTGACAAAGTAGTTGACGATAGGGAGCTATATGATACTTTCCGTGTGTTCGGACCCATTTACTCTTCCAAGATTGCAACAGATACTGCATCAGGGCGATCCAAAGGATATGGATTTGTGCATTTTGAGCAAGAGGAAGCAGCACAAAATGCAATAGAACACATGAATGGAATGCTAATCCGTGGCAAACAGGTTTATGTTGGTCCATTCAAGAAAAAGCAAGAGCGCGGGCAAACAAATGCAAATGAAAATGACAATTTTAGGAATGTGTTTGTGAAGAACTTATCAGAATCTCTGACTGATGAGGATTTGAGAAATTATTTTGGCGTGTATGGAACAATTACCAGTGTGATAGTGATGAGGGATGCAGAGGGAAAATCAAAGGGTTTTGGATTTGTCAATTTTGAGAATGCAGAAGATGCAGCAAATTGCGTTCAGAATTTAAATGGCAAGAAAATTGGTGGGAAGGAATGCTATGTTGAAAAGGCACGGAACAAGTCTGAATCGAGGGGGCGATGCGGAAGAAATCTTTATGTGAAGAATTTGGATGATAGCATTGATGACGAGAAGTTGAGAGAAATGTTCTCTGGTTTTGGTACAATCACTTCATGCAAAGTAATGCGGGATTCTCATGGACACAGCAAAGGCTTTGGATTTGTTGCCTTCGCATCTCCTGATGAAGCATCCCGAGCTCTGGCAGAAATGAAAGGGAAAATGGTTTTGAGCAAGTCTCTGTATGTTTCTCTGGCTCAGCGCAAAGATGAGAGAAGGGCATGGCTACAGGCTCATTTCTCCCACTTGGAAAATGTAAATGCAGATGGCATGGCACCACCTGTTCCTGGACTAAACCAGCAGCTAATTTATGGCCGGGGACCCGTTGTTCCTGCCCGTGCTCCTGGACTAAACCATGGCCAAGGACCAGCTGCTCCTGGACAAAATCACCAGCAGGTAATTAATGGCCAAAGACCACCTGTTCCTGCCCGTGCTCCTGCACTAAACGAGCAGATAATTTATAGCCAAGGACCAGTTGCTCTTGCTCGTGCTCCTAGACTAAACCAGCGGACGATAACTCGAGGACAAGCATCAGTTTTTCTTGCCCGTGCTCTTGGACTAAACCAGCAGATGGTAATTCGAAGACAAGGACCAGCTGTTCCTGCCCGTGCTCCTTGACTAAACCAGCTGCATCATAGAAATGAGCTCACTGCAATAGTATAGACCATAGTAACATAGCTTGTACATTATATTTTGATTGTGATATAGGGTAGTGTGTAGCTATGGTTATTATTGTTGAGTGTTTGAATTATATTTAGGTTATGATAACGTAGTATATTGGAAGATTTTGTCCATTAAGCTTTTTTTTCTTTTAATTATTTTTATTTTTCAAAATCTGTATTTGACTGTGTTTAAATGGCTCTTTTGATAGTAAAAAAGGATTCAGCACCATCTAGAATCCTAAGGGCACTCAAATCGTCTAACTTTTAGACTACATTATTTGGTTTTGATAGTGATATAGGTTAAGTGTATATCTATTTGATTTTGATAGTGATATAGGTTACTGTAGTTTTATTTTAATTTTGGATTTTAAAGATTCAAAAAATTATTTAGATTCTTTAAAAGTTTAAAGTTGTTTGGTTTTGATAGTGACATAGATTAGTGTAGTTTTATTTTTATTTTGGAGCTACTAAGTATTGAAAAAATATAAAAATTTATTTAGATATAATTAATTTTTAACACTAGGAGTTGATAAAAATAAAAATAGTTAGAAATAATGTAAACATAACTGTCCAAGTTAATAGTTAAAAGTTGACGTGATTAAATTTTTATAGTATTATTTATATATATAAAATTATTTGTAAATGATTATGATTTAGTTTTCAGTATTACTAGTATATTTTTAGTTTTGTTTTGCACATTATATTGGGATTTATGGAATCGAGAAATGCTATGAAAGTTACAATTTTTTTGTTATATGGATGTTGTAATCTTTAACTTTTGCTACTACCCTTTTCAAATTCATTATTTTAAGACTTTTAATTTCCAATAACTCACATAATATTTAAAGTGATTTATGGCATGCAAGATCTGCAGTGTTTTGTGGAATCACAAGGCTCATTGGTGAGAATTTAAGGGACCTTAAGATAGATGAATCTTTAGGCAATCATTTTCTTTAGTGCATATGTGTATCACATGACGTGTTTCTATCCATGTGGATGCTATGACATTAAAATCATATATGACATGGATTTTGCATGGTTTGAAAGTCGACATGTTCAATACTTTATGTTAGTGAAGTACACAAATTTTCATGTCTACATCATAAATTAACTACATTTATTTCCATCCTTGTAAATAGTTGTTCATATTCATGTCTACATCATAGATTAACTAACTTTCATGTCTACATCATAGATTAACTACTTTCATGTCTACATCAAATTTATTTCAATCTTTGTAGATAGTTGTTCATATTCCGCCCCATCTCTCCACTGAAAGCATATACCATATATAGGATTTGAAGGCTTTTTCTTTATTCTACCAACTCATTGATCTTGTGATTCCCCACAAAAACCAAAAGATACCTAGCTTTGATACCAATATGATGCATAAACTACCATGGATATTCCACTGTAATAGTTCGTCACAATAGATCTTACAACTTAATTAATTGTGTTGGCTTAATTCCACATAATGATAAATAAACTAGAATTGAAAGGAAAATATCTAGAGCAAAACAACACATCCCCATGAATAACACAATATATGCTCTGGGAAAACGCACCATGGGGAAAAACCAAACCAGATTAAAGACGATGCCTTGCTCTTTTCTTCTCCAAAAGGCAACGCAAATATAGAGAAAGTGTAGTTAAGGAAGTGAAGAGTTAAAGAAAAATATCCTTCCTTTTTTTTAATGACTCCTCTTCACTTCCTTAAAAATAAAAAAGACTTTTGTAAAAAAAAATATCTTCTACTCTTGTAAAACTCCACCCTTTTTTTTAACTTAAATTTTTTTTTTGAACTGAATAATTTACGTTAAAAAAACACTTAACTCATGGAAACAAATTTTTCTCGTGGAATTATTTTCGCGGGCCTAATGAAGGTTGGAGCGAGAAAATATGGAATTTTCGCGCTTTGGGCTATAGTGAGTTCGCGAGAATTTTTCTTGTGAACTTTTCGCGCTTTGGCCTATAGTGAGGCCACGAAAATTTGAAATTTTTATTATTTTGAAAGTTTGCCAAAAATTATCATGCCTCCATGCAGGGCAGGGTCGCGAATTTTTCTGCAAACAAGAAACACATTCTTTTTGCAAATTACTTCAAAGCTACGGCTTCTCTTGCTCCGATCAATCGATCTTCTTCCAACGCTCTGATACCGAACTGAAGGTTGGAGGCAGAAATAAACACAAAGATTATGCAGAACGAGCTACGACACTTCAATTTTTATTGATAAACGAAAGATCAACTAATACATTATAAACCAAATATGAGTGTGTATTTAAACACTTATGGAAACCCTAAAAAGTCTAACCTAGATTTTGCATGCATGCAAAGCATGCTGTTGCATGTTTTATTAACTGAACTTCTAAATACGAACTAAAGCAAAAGCTAAAGCTAACATAAGTAATTACTATTTCTAACATCACTTGTTACCCTCGTGTTCCGAGCTTATGCAAGCAGTTGGTTGGCCGTAGCCATCGCTAGCAACCATCCCCTCTTTTAAGTTATTGTTTAGCGTAATGTTTAGACGAGATCTCGATCATATCGACATCTATGCAGGTTAGGTCCCATTTGATTTAATGACAAGGAGAGGTCTTATGTTAGATCGTGATGGCGCATCCAGTAACTCTTGATAATTTTGGAGGAGCACCAGTTCATAGCATAAAGTTTTGACAGGAAACCTCCTGTATCACGATCATCCTAGCGGCCTAAAACTTCCCTTTCTGACTGACAAACAATCTTGGCATCGATCCACGGTTGCTAGCCACGTCACTGCCTCACGAGACCGAAGGATTAGTTCTAGAACGATGTAGTTGGACATGGCAAAAAAATCTAATATATTTACATTTTATTATATATTACAAGCTTAAGCAAAGCTTATATAAGGGTAACAAATAGCCTTTTTTATGACTAAGTAACTTCAATTATAGATGAAAGTTTAGAATGTACTTAGTCCTTGAATATTATCTCTTCTTTTACCAACTAGAACATAACTCATAATTGAGTATGATTTGTGTGGATTGAAAAGAGGAATTTGTTTGTATCAATTGTATCGTTATGATAACGTAAGTAAATACGTTGCCTTGCTTCCAGCCACGTTTTTTGGGATACATATTAAGGGTCACTCTTGACTATATATATATATATATATATATATATTTTACAACAATTGTGGGTTATAGACCTTAAAGCAAAAATGTAGTTTAAATAATTGTATCAAGATTTGAAATAGGAAATATATATATAATGGTTTAATATAAAGTTATATGTATAAGTACATAAATTGTATTATATGCATTAATACATATAAGCACATGGGTTGGATTATGGGACTAGATGAATGTTACATATATATATATATATTGGAATTTGCAATTGGAATATTTTGTAGATGTGTCGAAAGTGCTTAGTATATATAATAAAAATTGAAGTTGCTTTAGTTGTTATATATATTTATGAGATGGTAAAGTTACTGTTCCTAGTAAGGGAAGGGGTTATATTGTATACTTCTAATACATGGAATTGTATTGAAATTGTTGTAATGCTTTTGGATTATACTATACATTTAGTGCATTTGAATTATATGTGATTGGAGAAGTTTCTTTGAAAAAGAAAAGAAGTTGTGTAATAAACTCAGAAATTTATTCATCCAACACGGAACCTAGTGTAGAATGTGTATCTTACTTTTTATAAAGATCACTATGTTAGTAGTTTAAGGAGAAAAAGGAAATTTTGTTGTTACAATTTTTATGTACGTTGCAATGTGGTACATTACAGTGTGGGAAGTGATCATCAATTGCAAGACTTAGGAAAACCAAATTAAAAATAACATTAGGGAAACAAGACATCGTTTGACGTTTTTTTTTTTAGGATGAAAGTTTTTGACTAAAAATCGAAAGAGGAGTAATCTCAAAGGCTTAAATCCCATAATACCACTTTCAATTTGGTGATAGTTTCCAAGGGAGAGTTTTGTGTTCAACAAAGTGTTGTCGAGGTCTTTCATCCCTTTGGTATCATAATGGGACATAGGGGTAAAAGCTTCCAAGTAAATTGGTTATTAGATTCCCTAATGTTTAAAAATGATGTATGGAAATATTACCGTAGGTAATGCGAAATTCATCCAAATATGAGGGTGAATGTCAAGTTTTTGGGTTGGTTGCTCGAAAATATCTAATATAACGGGACTTGTGAATGAAAGATATAGAAATTTAAAGAATGGCTAAGAGGATTACCGTCCGAGAGTGAAAATGAAGGATGGTCCTCTAAAAGATAAGTAAACGGTTGTTTTACCTATGCATTCTTTTTGTTATATGGAAGAATGATCATACATATGTATGTATATGTTTTATGCCGTCTTACGGTAATAAGAGAACAAGTGTCGATGATAAAAGACCTAAATATTTTCCATAAACAACAAGAGCATGTTGCAAAATAAATTCTCACTTACATTTTTATTGAATTTGAAAAATCATGTTATGCATATGTTATGCTGAAAATTTTGGAAGACGTTGTAAGGGTTGTGTAAAGTGCAGGTTATGAAAGGAAGAGGAACCATACCAACGTGAAGGATGTGTAGAGGATCAAAGATGATTAAATAGAGAATACAAAGATCTAAAAGTTGCAGTCACATGATCTTCAATCGCAAAGGTCTTCAAAAATTAGATAAGTACTTTTTAATAATTACGTTATATAGAGTTTTGTAAGATTCCACTCTTAATTATAGAGATAAAGAAATATGTTCAAGCATATGGATGTATTCTTCGTATTGTTTAAAATGGTGATAGTCCTTTATGATTGAAGTAGTCTTAAATATAGGTTATTGTTTTGAACGTGATTGTGGAAAAATAAATGAGATCTTAATATCATTTGTGTATTTAGGAAAGAGGAATTACCTCGAGTAATTATGCATTATGTGGTTAATATTATATGGATACTTGACGTGATCTTATATTATTGGCTAGGTTGATGACGGTTCAAGGATCAAGTACTTAACAGTTAGTTGACCAAGTAATTTTCAAATGTTATAAGGTCAAGAGTCTTAAAACTTTCCATGATAAGGTTATTGGAATTGAACTAAATGTTTTGTGATATGAAATGCCCCGGTATCCTATTAGCTTGCATTTTTTTCCTTCTATAAAAATTCATAATGTTTTCCATATTTAATTATTAAAAATATACATACATGATGCTACTCATATCATCGATTGGGGTGTGATTCAGGTAGAACTCGAGGGAGAATTCCAAATTGAGCCTTTGCGTATCCTAGATAGGAAGGAGATTATGTCGTGGAATCGAGCCATCACTCAAATAAAAGTGCAATGAAAGCACTTCATCCCCGGGCAGGCCACATGGGAAACGGAGGATCATATGCGAGCAACATATCCTTCCATTTCCAGAATGAGCAAGATGAATCTAAATAAATAACACTGCATAAAACAAAGCTGCTGGGCTTAATTAAATAAGGAGCAGTGAAAAAAGTGGGTGAATTTGCAATTTTTGTATGGATGTAACTTTCAATTGTAAGATTGGATTGGGGTATGGCTATGATCATTGGAAATCTAGTCCAAAGGAAAATATAATGGAAGGTATTGATTTTTTAATTTTGTTTTGGGTTATTTCAAGATGTAAGAAAAACAAAGCCTTGGAGCTGAAATTGGATAAGGTAGTCTTCAATGTGGGTGACTTCCAAAGTAACCTAAACTTTTGGAAACAAGTTACATGATGGTATAGGAGTGTAGTAAAGGTGACATTGACTAAGAGTAATGGTATGAATTTTTTTATGATGCTCCCACAAGGAAGTAAATGCATAGTTGGGAAAACAAGGAAGGTAAATGGATGGTTAAAGAAAAAGGTGCAATATTAAACCAAGTATGCCCGAGTGTTTGGTAATATGGAATATTGTCGAAAGCGAGTATTAATAAATTCTAATTAAGAAGGAAGAAAATATTCTAACAATGGATGTTGGTGTCTTGAATGAGAATGCATTCTAGGCATTGATTGTCATGATAGGTATGTTCTATGTGAATTACAAGGTACAGCCAGGGGAAATATTGCTTCTGAGCGTGGATATCGTATGCCATGTTAGAATACCTAGAAAATGTATTGAAGATTCCAAAAGGTAGAGAATATAAGTGGGATTCATGAATATTGTAATTTATTGTGGTGTACAACCAAGCAACGATGGAACATACCAACAATTAAGGAGAAATGCATCTCATACAGGAGATGGAATCATCCATGGGGACAAGTGTACATTCCCAATGGAGTTTCAATATTTGGACCAACAACTTATGTGCAAATAGGGGAAATATGTGAAAACTTCCAATCATATAAAATATGCTAATTGGTGAATAAGACATTCTGGCATGTGGATCTATTGTTTGGCTCAAAATTGTGTTGAAGAGTTCCCTGGAAATGAAAATTGAGTTCCATCCTTGAATGAAGCCCATATACAACTAAAGATAAGAAATGAAATGGAATTTGAAAAGAATCCAATTGAAGATAGAATGGAACTCTTTGCAACGCCATGAAGTTCTAGGAAGAACATTTAAAGCTAATGTTGGGAGCAATACTGGCCCAGGGAAAGAAATAGTAAGGGAAGATCGTAATGTTGATATGGATTGGAAAGAGAGACTGGCTAAGTTGGATTTGGTTGGAATTTATAAAGGAAAAGAGAGTAGAATGCACAAGAAGCTCAAAATTGAGGAAAAGGTTGTTGCATATTCAAAAGGGGGTGATGAGAACTCAAGAAAACAAAAGACACTGCTACAGTGTTAAATGAATCTACATGAGGATATGATTATTTTTGTAGCAACAAATGGTTAAGATGGCCAGTAAGGTAGAAAAGAATGAACAAGATTACATCTCTCAAATGCATATGCATTAGTAGGCACACTAAGAGAGGGTGCATAGTGCATGTGTGTGTGTGTGTGATATTGCATATTAGTTAAAGTAGTATTGTTTTACATATGCAGTGAGGCATTGATGATAATTAATGTGGTGTTCATTAATATGTTGTGTGAATCGCGTGGTTATGCACACATGTATGTTGAACTCATTTTGTGAATGCATATTGTGCCATATTTCATTGAATAATTTGTTAATAGTTGAAATGACTGAATTATTGGTAATGCATAATTATGAGATCATTTCATGGGTTGTTGTGATTTGCAAAGAAATGCATGAAAAAATAGTTACGTTGGATGGACTAAGAAAATGCTTTGTTGAGAGAAAAATTATATAATAAAAAAATGCCTATTGTACAATTGTACAATATTACATTGCATTGTACAATATTTTCCTACAAAAAGCTGTGTATCAAATCCCACTATGAAATGAGCTCTCATGAGGTGTCACGAATTTATAGCCACCTTTTATAGGAATTACTCAAATCATATGCCATGGACATACTACAAAGACAGGATCTAGTTGTGTAGTTCCTTCTATAGTTAATCTATGCACAAACTAGAGAGTTATGGCCTCCTCCAAGATGAGATATGCCTCCTGCATTCCTCCTACAATAACCTATAATATATACAACCAATTATAGTAATGTAGAAGTTTCAAAGTGGAGTAAGGTGTCTTATCAAAGAAGGTATTGATGCTATTAAGTTTAAACCAAATAGACAAGCAAGATCACTGAAAGAAACATAATCACAAGATAGACACAGAATATACCCTGGGAAACCCTCATGGGGTAGAAAGCCCAGCAAAGCTTTCCTCAATAAGATGATCAACCAAAATACAAGATGTGCTCCTTCCTTCTTTGTCTCCTTAGCAGATCTCCGAGACAAGTGCGCACTCTTCCACAAGTGAGTGAGTGATCTAATGGGGAGTTCACCTCTCTTATTTATACTGACCCCCAACTGACTAAAAGACCTAATGGGGCCGACCTCTCTTGGAGAAGTCTAATAACCCCAAAAATATAACCACGGGGCCGACCCCCACATGGTGGGTCTAATAACCCTAGTTAATACAAACCCTCGGAGGAATAAACATCTCCGGATACATAATAGGGTTACCTCGGAGGGATGAAACATCTCCGGAATAATAAAGTACAAATATAATATTCTTTGAAGTTACAATATTCAACACTCCCCCTTAACGAGAAGGATATTATAACAGCACCTGCAGGAGCAAGGAGTCACTATACATGATACATCTATAAATCATCGGAAGCTTTCTTCAATTTGTCTTCAAATAGTTACTGGTACATCAATGTCAACATCAACATCAATATTAAGATCATCGTAATCACACGATCAACAGCATCGTCATCACACGATCATCAGCATCGTCATCACATGATCATCAGCATCGTCATCACACGATCAACATCATCCTCATCACACGATCAGCAACATCGTCATCACACGATCATCAGCATCGTCATCACACGATCAGCAGTATCGTTATCACACGATCAGCAGCATCGTCATCACACGATCAGCAGCATCGTCATCACACGATCAGCAGCATCGTCATCACACGATCATCGGCATCGTCATCACACGCTCATCAGCATCGTCATCACACGATCAGCAGTATCGTCATCACACGATTAGCAGCATCGTCATCACACGATCAGCAGTATCGAGTATTCATGCCAATACAAGTGATCATATCAACAATATGAGTATCCTAGGTAACCACATCATTAATACAAGTATCCTACCGATACAAGTAACCACATCATCAATACAAGTATCCTACCGATACAGGTAACCACATCATCAATACAAGTATCCTACCGATACAAGTAACCACATCATCAATACAAGTATCCTACCGATACAAGTAACCACATCATCAATACAAGTATCCTACCGATACAAGTAACCACATCATCAATACAAGTATCCTACCGATACAAGTAACCACATCATCAATAAAAGAATTACTTTTTCGGAGACCATTCGTCTACGGATCAATTCAGGGACCAAAGTCCGGGGATGATACAATCCCCATTACGTAAATTTTGAACTAGTGGTTCCGGGATGATGCAATCCCCATCACTTTATTCTCGAAGACCATATGTCTACGGATCAATTCAGGGACCAAGGTCCGGGGATGATACAATCCCCATCACGTACATTTTGAACTAGTGGTTCCGGGATAATGCAATCCCCATCACTTTATTCTCGAAGACCATACGTCTACGGATCAATTCAGGGACCAAGGTCCAGGGATGATACAATCCCCATCACGTACATTTTGAACTAGTGGTTCCGGGATGATGCAATCCCCACAATTGTCCACTAAGGACTTCATTCTCGAAGACCTCACGTCTACGGCTCTCTTTAGGACTGAAAGTCCAGGGATGATCCAATCCCCTCAACTGTCCACTAAGGACTTCATTCTCGGAGACCTTACGTCTACGGCTCTCTTTAGGACTGAAAGTCCAGGGATGATCCAATCCCCATCTGTATTCTCAACTATACAGGTACAAATATCCAAGAGCATGTATTCTCACTAATACATCTAATCATCAAAACATGTATACATCTAGTATGTATTCTCACTAATACATCTAGCATCAAAACATTTATCCATAAAAAAAATAAAAGATATATAAGAGTTCTAAATATAAATAATTGTAAGTAGCTAAGTGCAACAAAACAAAATTGTTATCAAATACTATACTACTCCCCCTTTCGAGGAGGGTCCTTCTGGACTATACCAAGCATGTCTCGGAAGTGTTCAAACTTTACTCGAGACAAAGGTTTAGTCAGGATATCGGCAATCTGATCCTCAGTGCTTATGTACTCAAGCTTGATGGCTCCTCTCTGCACCATGTCTCGTATATAGAAGTAACGGATCTCAATGTGTTTTGACTTATCATGGAACACAGGATTTTCAGTCATCTTAATGCAGCTTTGATTATCACACATAATCACAGTGGGATCCATTTCCAAGTCAAAAATTCCAGATAAGAGTTTCCGAAGCCACACTGCTTCACAGCTGGCAGAGCAAGCAGCTATATATTCTACTTCAGCAGTACTGAGGGCCACACTAGATTGTTTCTTGCTGAACCAGGAGATCATGGCAGATCCAATACCATAACATCCGCCTGAAGTACTTTTTCTGTCTGAGACACTACCTGCCCAATCGGAATCTGAGTAACCATGTAACTTGAGTTCATTACCTCCAAGATAGTATAAGCCAAAGTCCACTGTACCTTTTAGGTACCTCATTATGTGCTTTGCAGCTATAAGGTGAACCTTTCTAGGTTCTACTAGATACTGACTTAGGGTATATACATCAAAGCATATATCCGGCCTAGTATTTGTCAAATACATCAATGATCCAATGATTTGTCTATATAGGGTTATGTCCACTAGTTCTGATGAATCATTAACTAATAGTTTCAGGTTGGAGTCCATGGGAGTGGCCATGGCTTTACACTCCAACATATCAAATCTTTTGAGAATCTCCACAGTATACTTACCTTGATTTAGAAAGATTCCTTTTGGCTCTTGCCACACTTCTAGACCTAAGAAGTAGTGCATTAATCCGAGATCTTTCATTTCGAATTCTGAAGAAAGCTTCTTCTTGCTTTCAATAATTTGATTCTCATTTCCGGTTAGGAATAGATCATCTACATATAATAGCAATATAACAGGTTCATCATCCATCACTTTAAGATAAAGATTGGGGTCAGCTTTACTTTTGGTAAAGCCCATGCTTGTTAAGAAACTGTCAATCCTTCCGTACCAAGCCCTGGGAGCTTGCTTCAATCCATATAATGCCTTTTTCAGTTTGCATACATGGGTCCTTCCGTCTTTGACCTCAAAACCTTGAGGTTGTTCTATGTATACTTCTTCTTCAATTACACCATTCAGAAAAGCTGTCTTAACATCCATTTGATGCAATTTCCATTTCATCATGGATGCAAGTGCCATGATAGTTCTAATTGAAGTATACCTAGCAACAGGTGCAAATGTTTCTTCATCGTCAATTCCCTCCTTTTGTGAGAATCCTCTGGCTACAAACCTTGCCTTGTATTTTTCAATGCTACCGTCTGCAGCATGTTTTATCTTGAAAATCCATTTGGAAGAAACCACACTTTTATCTTTTGGTTTGGGGACTATATCCCAAACATCATTTTTCATTATCGACTGATATTCTTCTGTCATTGCTTCTACCCATTCTTTCTTTTGAGCTGCTTCTTCATAGCTAGTAGGTAGTTGATCCACAAGATCACACATCAAGGCCATATAGTTGGACACTAGCTTTGGTTTCTTTCTTTCTCTAATGGAGCCTTCAGGAGCACCATATTTTTCAGCCCCTTGGATAATATATCTAGCCCATGCTGGCCTTCTTTTCTTTGATAAATCTGAGATAGGAGGTTCTTGTGGTTCCAACATGTCATGATCCTCTGGTGGAATGTCTTCAGGGATGTGAACAGCCTCTGAGTTTCTAGAAGAATAATCTTCTTCATAGATTTCTTCAAGTTGGCATTTTCTTGATTTCTTGAGAGCTGCTTCTTCATCAAAAGTTACATCTCTACTGATTTCTATATGATGAAAGCCTGGTATGTAAATCCTGAAAGCTTTGGATGATTCATAGTAACCAACAAATATTCCTTTCTTACCAGAAGGATCCAACTTGGTTCTCTTTTCTTTTGGAATGTGGATGTACACAGGACACCCAAATATTTTAAGATGGCTTACCTCGGGCTTCTTTCCAGTAAACACTTCTTCTGGAGTTTTGAAATCAAGAGCACTATGAGATAATCTGTTTTGAACATATACTGCTGTCTTGGCTGCTTCAGCCCATAGATACATGGGAAGATCCTGGTCATGTATCATTGTCTTCACAGCTTCCATGATGGTTCTATTTTTCCTTTCTGCAACCCCATTTTGTTGGGGATTGTAGGGAGTGGTTAGTTCTCTCTTGATTCCAACTTCTTTACAAAATTCTTCAAACTCTTTTGAAGTATATTCTCCACCATTATCTGTTCTGAGAATCTTGATTTTCTTTTCTGAGAGATTTTCTATTAGAGCCTTGAACTCTTTGAACTTTCCAAAAACTTCATTCTTACCTTTTAGAAAGTATATCCAGGTTTTCCTTGAATGATCATCAATGAAAGAGAGATAGTATTCAAATCCACTCAAGGAGGTGGTGGGCATTGGACCACATACATCTGAGTGTATTAATTCCAAGATACCCTTAGTCTTTGTTTCACTCTTTGGAAAGGGGTTCTTGATATTCTTCCCTTTCTTACATCCTTTACATGAGCCATCATGATCAACCTTCAAATCTGGTAGTCCTATGACCACCTTGCTTACATAGGGTAAGGCTTTGTAGTTAATGTGAGCTAGTCTTCTATGCCATAGCTCACTGGGACTAGAGGTTTCATGAACAAAGGCTACTTCTGGATGACCCTTAAGTTTATACAAACCTCCTTCCTCTTCACCAATAACAATTGCATCCTTAATAGATTTGCCTTTGGACCACATTAACACTTGTCCATCAATGAATGCAACTCTATAGCCTTTCTTGTCTAATGCTGAGATTGAAAGTAAATTCTTCTTCAAACCTGGAACATACAAAACTTCCTTCATCTTCATGGGGGTTCCAGAATCGAGTTTGTAGTTTGCTTCACCAATTCCCTTAATGGGATATTGATAGTCATCTCCTAGAGATACCTTTTGGGGAGAAGTCTTTTCTTCAAGATTTGAGAGACTCTTTTTATGACCTGTCATGTGCTTTGAAGCACCACTGTCAATAATCCATGTACCTTCTCCAGGGGTTATAGATCCAGAGAGTGCGGAGAAGAGAACATATTCTTCTGCATCTTCTTCTGTATTTCTTCTTGACCTTCTTTTGAAGAAGGTCCTTTCTTCTTCTTCCTCTTCATCTCTAGGCCTTTTATTGTGAGACCTTTCTTCCTCTACTTCTTCTTCTTCACTATCATCTTCTGCAAGATGTGCTTGGTGTCTTTTGTAGTGAGTACCCTTTTTCTTCTGTAGAGGGCAATGTCTAGCAATGTGTCCGATTTTGTGACAAGAATAGCACTGGAAAGAAGAGTAATCTCTTCTTTGAGTAGTTCCTCTTTTCTTTTGAAATCTGTGTGGAGGATGAGACTCCTTGTGACTACCCTTTTTAGTGTAGGATTGATTCCTTCTTCTTTTGGTGTGGGTGGCCAAGGCTTGGTCATCCTCTTTGAGCAAGGCTTCTCGATTTGCAACCCTAGCCTCCTCTTGTACACAATCCTCCCAAACTACATCAAACTTCATACTTTCTTTTCTGGCACACATAGTTTGAATGAATGACTCCCAAGGTCTAGTGAGACCATTTAGAGCTGTCATCACAAGTTCATCTTCATCAAGAGTATCACCAATGGCATCTAGTTGCTCCTTGATTAGAGAGACTCTTGAGAAGTAGTCTTGAATGGATTCTCCTTTGTGCATCTTGGTACTCTTCAACTAAGTTCTTAGATTCATCTTCCTATTGATGTTCTTTCCTTCATACATTCTTCCTAAGGCATCATACATTTCCTTTGGAGTCTTCTTGGAGGCCACTTGGGGAATCAAGTGGTCTTTAATAGAATCAGCTATGATTCTCTTTGCCCTAATCAAATCCTTCTTGTGTTTTTCTTTGGCTTCATCTTCTTCTGGTTCTGCAACTTCCTCCTTGATATAATGAGCAAGATCATTCTCCTCAAGAATGAGACCAATTCTGTATTTCCATGCCCGGAAATTTTCTATACCTTCTAGCTTGTCTTCAAGCTTAGTGTTTGGAGCCATCTTCTCTTGGGGGAGTCCAAGAGACAGAGTAGACTTACCTGGAAAGTTACTTTTCACTTTTCCGGAATCTGGAACAGAATTTTATCGCACTTTTGGTAGAATTAGGGTTTGACTTTCTCGGAGTTCTACCCAACCAACAAGTTCGATCTATAGCTCAAAAGAATGCTCTTGAGAAGGGATATCCAGCCATGTAATCAGAATTCAAAAATTCCAACTTTTTTCTGAAACCAAAATCTGATGTATCGCACTTTTGGTAGAATTAGGGTTTGGATTTACCGGAGTTCTACCCAACCAAAAAGTTCGATCTATAGCTCAAAAGAAAGGTATTGAAAAGAGCTATCCAGCAATGCAACCAAAAATCAATAATATAAACTTTGGGCTGAAACCCTAACTTCACCGGAGAGAGAGAGAGAGGTATTCTTACCTTGTGAAAGATGTCCTATTCAGTCTAGCTCTGATACCATGTTAAGTTTAAACCAAATAGACAAGCAAGATCACTGAAAGAAACATAATCACAAGATAGACACAGAATATACCCTGGGAAACCCTCATGGGGTAGAAAACCCAGCAAAGCTTTCCTCAATAAGATGATCAACCAAAATACAAGATGTGCTCCTTCCTTCTTTGTCTCCTTAGCAGATCTCCCAGACAAGTGCGCACTCTTCCACAAGTGACTGAGTGATCTAATGAGGAGTTCACCTCTCTTATTTATACTGACCCCCAACTGACTAAAAGACCTAATGGGGCCGACCTCTCCTGGAGAAGTCTAATAACCCCAAAAATATAACCACAGGGCCGACCCCCACATGGTGGGTCTAATAACCCTAGTTAATACAAACCCTCGGAGGAATAAACATCTCCGGATACATAATAGGGTTACCTCGGAGGGATGAAACATCTCCGGAATAATAAAGTACAAATATAATATTCTTTGAAGTTACAATATTCAACAGATCCCACTTAATTGACTGTACCATTACGGGAGTGCTAACCATGTTATATTTCAATTATTTCCTTGGCTATAGATTGTAGGTAAAAATATTGCATTTTCCAAAGACATTGTTTGTGAAGGAGAATGATGCAAGAACCAATGCTTTAGTTACCTATTTTGATGAATTAATACTTGGACATAATGATTTTATTATCAATATGGCTATTAGATGGAGAGGGCACTTAACAATATACTTTTATTATAAAGATGAATGGGGGATAGAGAGAGCATTATTAGATGCACAGAAAAGTGCCCACAACTAGAATATGGTGTTGTTATGGAAATGTTTCTCATCCTCCTCTTAGATTATGTACTGAACAGTGAAAACACATAAAGGTTACTTTGTTGTTGTGGAGAGAGTAGTATGTATATATGTATAGTTTGGAAAGCCATTCTAAAATTAAAACGTTTGATATTATGTGTTAAGGAAAGGGATAAAAGTAGAATTACTCACCCCTACTTTCCTACCCACCTTTTTCCTTAACAAATTATGTTTGAATTGCTCCAAAAGTTTCAATGGATCCTCCCAAGTATCAAAGCTAGAACTATCTATAAAACTATTATTCTAGCCATGTAAACTAGCTCATAAAGGAAGAGGGGAGCAATAGGTAGCTTTAAACGTGGGAGTAATGGATTAGTGTGCATGGATACTTGGTCGATATGCCATCTTGAAAATATGGTGCAATATGTTCCCAAGGAAACCTTTAAGGGAGTTAGAGGGTACCGCTAGCTGGAGGAAAATGGTCAATAGGAAGGGAAGTTTATCAATTGATTAAACTACTACCTTTATTATCTTATTTATTTATTCATACATGCACCCTCACAAAATTTCCCGAAATGGAGGAGGGAAATTGAAGGAATCAACACATATCCATCCCTTTAGATTAGATAATGTCAAGTTCAAACAATTTTACATTACATTAATTAACATCACCATTGATGTATTTAAAGTTTAATTCTCGAAGTTAATCACCCAAAATTATTATAATTATTATTATTTGTAAGATAATAAGTGGACTTGATGGGTTGCTTGAAATTAGAAACCCAATATATGAGCCACAACTCAAGAGCGATGAGTACCTAGAAAGTATCTTGATTGAGGATCTAGAGGATGCAAAAGAAAATGATTTAATATTACTTACCTTTGCACAAAAAATACTAAAATAAATTGGAATTGAATTCAATGAATATAAACAAATAACACACCATCCACACAATGAACATAAGGTGTACTCTGGGAAAACCCAATATGAGAAAAACCATACTAGAAGGTGAGTCCTATGCCTTGCTCTTTTATACTTAGTTTTGAAATTAAAATACAAATAAAAGGAAGTGAGTATGGAGTTTCAATGGACACTATGGCATGTATGGCTACTGTAGGATCTTCTACTTCCTGTGTTCTGCTCTAATATCCCACTCCCAAATAACTTGCTCGACTATGGAACAATAAGCAATACAATAACAATGGAATGCCTTCCTTTCCTAGGGGTGTAATATTTAATATGGAGTAAGAGCCATTTAGGTTAGGGTTTTTCGTGCCTTCAATTTCAATTAGGTTTAGGGTTTTTAACCCGCTATAATCTTCTTGAAAGTCCATTTGTGACTAGCTCCACATGTCTGAATAATGGGATTTCAGGTGGCATCCACTTGATATCATGGTGGGAAACAAGATAGGTCTTAGTTGCGGCTATAAAATCCAATCCTACAAAATTCCCTAGGTAGCGTAAAAAATCAAACCCTAGCTCCACCAAGGAGAGCAAGTGAAAGAATCCCTCCAACACTATCTCCAAGGTAATACGTCCTCCTCTTCTCTTCTTCTTCACAAGTCCACTCTAGGATTTTCTTCCAAAACCCTAGTCTCCAATCTCCAAGGGTAACATACTAACCCTAGAGATCCGTGTTAACTCCAAAAATACCGAGAAACTATGGTACCCAAGAGAGAGAGAGATAGAGAAACAAGTACAAGTGAAGACCTAGAGAGAAAGAAGACAAGTGCACTCCTCTGATAGATCACATATCTACTCAAGAGTGAGAAAATCAACATGAATGAATGACTCTAGATCCTTAATCTATTTATATGAGAGGTAAGGGAGGAAAACAACACTATGTAGGCACAAGCCCTTGCAAGCAACCTCATCAACCCTTATCGGCCATGCAAGTGAGACGTCGACTCTAGATCACAAGTGCCACGCTTCAATAATAATTGCATGCACAATACGGACTCGAAAGAGATATATCTACACAACTAAATTCTACGCTAATCCATCCCGAAACTCCATGGACTCCCTCTATCCTTCCAAGCAAAGTAATCCACTAGTTCAACTACCCCTTGCAAGAACATTGTCAAGGCCCCATGTGTCCTCGAGCAATCTACAATCCTTCGAGTAGAAATCCAAGTTTCCATATGCCATTTAGGGTTTAAATCCATTCTAGGTAATGTGAAATACTCCACATCCCCTATAGGGTGTTCTCCCACAAAGTGAATTCTCCTTGTGGCCATCATGAAGTCCATCCATTATACAAGCAAGAGATGTCAAATGCCGAAGGGAAGAGCACTAAGCTACTAGCAATCAACTCATGTCAAGCATCCACTAAGAAATCTATCTCGAGTGTGCATATCCATCCTGAACCATCTATCATGCTACAACCCATCTTAGACCGTCTTTCTCATCAATTATCATTTTCTTTATCTAGTTTTATAATGCTTTCCATAGGATTTTAGAGGGTTTCTTCGTCTAACCAACGCCATAAATCCATGGGTTACATGTGGGCCCGCACTTCTATCCCTAATGCAATGGGGACCAGCAGAGACATATTATTTGTGCATTAGTGCAATTCTTCCTATTCCTATCCTTACAACACTCCTTCAACCACCTTATTAGATGAAAACTGTGGATTCTTAATCATGCTAGACTTGCCTTTGTACATTAATAACCCCAAAAGTTCATTTCACTAACTCGTCAATACATGTGTTGGATTTCCTTGTTACCAACTCAATAGTTAATCTTTGGTTCCATGATAACAACTCAAGGCACTATTTTGCAGCGTATAAATACCACATGGAAGATAACATAGGTGATCAAACATGACCACCTCTCCGTGTGATGCATCATAGCGTTCATATTTAACATCCAAGTTAGCACATTCCATTCATAGATTCTCTTTCTCCTTAACTTACCCCTCTCTCCTTACTCCTAAAGAAATAATAATTGAAATCCTATGCATGTTCTTTGGTAGGGATACCTCTTGTGATTTTTCCTTAAACCTCTTCCATTCGATAGAGTATTCTACTAATTGTTCGACCCCTCCATTTTAATAGGGTGCACAATGTAATAGAAAGACTCCAGTCTCCAACTACATGAATCCAAACCACTCCATTTTAATAGGTTGCACAATTTAATGCCAAGACTTCAACTACATGAAGCCAAAAGACCAATTCTTACTTCCTTGAAGGGTTATACCCCACCTAGAACAATAGAATTCGAGGACAACTTTTTATGAAAGTGGAAATGACAAAAACATATTGTGAAGATAATATTTTACTTTTTTATAATCAATACCAGGTCCATGGTTTTATGGGAAAAGTATATAAATAAGGATATGACATTTGACCTTTGGTCTTGTCTTCGAAGGATAGGATATGGCATTTGAACTTTGATCCACTCTTTACCCTTTCCCAAATATTTCCATTTATTAAGAAGTAAGACACCATGTTGTACAGACTTGACCCTTTCCCAAATATTTCCATTTATTAAGAAGTAAGACACCATGTTGTACGGACTTGAGAATTATGATAACATTTTTAATTTAAATGTCTTTATTATGCTATATTATAGTAATGAGCCGACGTAAAATGAAAAACGTATGACTTAAATAACTAAGACCAGACTTTGACCTAATTGTAATACTCCCGTTATGATTGCATATAAATAAAAATAAAAATCTGCCATACAAAACAAAAGCAAACAGTTCACCCGCGATTTGGATTTTGAAGTTCACGAACTGTTTGGATTTTGGAATATACTTCACCTGCGGTTTGGATTTTGAAAGGGGTTGTCAGTTACACATAAAATCAAAGCAAAAGCAAGAAAAAATGGCGTCGAATCAGGTCGAAGTGCAAGCCCAAAACCCTCAGGTCCAAGTGCAAGCCGAAAACCCTCAGCAGCTGCAACAGGCAATTCAGGCAATTGGTACTGGCAACGACAATCAATTTGTATCGGCGTCTTTGTACGTGGGGGATCTGGAGCCGAGTGTTAGCGATGGCGAGATTTATGATCTCTTCCAGCAGATTGGCCTCGTCCACTCTGTTCGCGTCTGCAGAGATGCCATCACGGACGCCTCTCTCGGATACGCGTATGTGAATTACAACAATGCTGAAAATGCTACCACGGCTTTAAGTCTCTTGAATTTTACACGCCTTCACGGAAAGCCAATTCGGATTATGTATTCACACCGTGACCCCATTCTCCGCAGGTGTGGATCAGCGAACATATTTATTAAGAATATTGACAAAGTAGTTGACGATAGGGAGCTATATGATACTTTCCGTGTGTTCGGACCCATTTACTCTTCCAAGATTGCAACAGATACTGCATCAGGGCGATCCAAAGGATATGGATTTGTGCATTTTGAGCAAGAGGAAGCAGCACAAAATGCAATAGAACACATGAATGGAATGCTAATCCGTGGCAAACAGGTTTATGTTGGTCCATTCAAGAAAAAGCAAGAGCGCGGGCAAACAAATGCAAATGAAAATGACAATTTTAGGAATGTGTTTGTGAAGAACTTATCAGAATCTCTGACTGATGAGGATTTGAGAAATTATTTTGGCGTGTATGGAACAATTACCAGTGTGATAGTGATGAGGGATGCAGAGGGAAAATCAAAGGGTTTTGGATTTGTCAATTTTGAGAATGCAGAAGATGCAGCAAATTGCGTTCAGAATTTAAATGGCAAGAAAATTGGTGGGAAGGAATGCTATGTTGAAAAGGCACGGAACAAGTCTGAATCGAGGGGGCGATGTGGAAGAAATCTTTATGTGAAGAATTTGGATGATAGCATTGATGACGAGAAGTTGAGAGAAATGTTCTCTGGTTTTGGTACAATCACTTCATGCAAAGTAATGCGGGATTCTCATGGACACAGCAAAGGCTTTGGATTTGTTGCCTTCGCATCTCCTGATGAAGCATCCCGAGCTCTGGCAGAAATGAAAGGGAAAATGGTTTTGAGCAAGTCTCTGTATGTTTCTCTGGCTCAGCGCAAAGATGAGAGAAGGGCATGGCTACAGGCTCATTTCTCCCACTTGGAAAATGTAAATGCAGATGGCATGGCACCACCTGTTCCTGGACTAAACCAGCAGGTAATTTATGGCCGGGGACCCGTTGTTCCTGCCCGTGCTCCTGGACTAAACCATGGCCAAGGACCAGCTGCTCCTGGACAAAATCACCAGC
Organism: Larix kaempferi; assembly: GCA_027924585.1. Taxonomy (NCBI): domain Eukaryota; kingdom Viridiplantae; phylum Streptophyta; class Pinopsida; order Pinales; family Pinaceae; genus Larix; species Larix kaempferi. The sequence continues at coordinate 17,046,048 of BSBM01000030.1, forward strand.
AGGTAATTAATGGCCAAAGACCACCTGTTCCTGCCCGTGCTCCTGCACTAAACGAGCAGATAATTTATAGCCAAGGACCAGTTGCTCTTGCTCGTGCTCCTAGACTAAACCAGCGGACGATAACTCGAGGACAAGCATCAGTTTTTCTTGCCCGTGCTCCTGGACTAAACCAGCAGATGGTAATTCGAAGACAAGGACCAGCTGTTCCTGCCCGTGCTCCTTGACTAAACCAGCTGCATCATAGAAATGAGCTCACTGCAATAGTATAGACCATAGTAACATAGCTTGTACATTATATTTTGATTGTGATATAGGGTAGTGTGTAGCTATGGTTATTATTGTTGAGTGTTTGAATTATATTTAGGTTATGATAACGTAGTATATTGGAAGATTTTGTCCATTAAGCTTTTTTTTCTTTTAATTATTTTTATTTTTCAAAATCTGTATTTGACTGTGTTTAAATGGCTCTTTTGATAGTAAAAAAGGATTCAGCACCATCTAGAATCCTCAGGGCACTCAAATCGTCTAACTTTTAGACTACATTATTTGGTTTTGATAGTGATATAGGTTAAGTGTATATCTATTTGATTTTGATAGTGATATAGGTTACTGTAGTTTTATTTTAATTTTGGATTTTAAAGATTCAAAAAATTATTTAGATTCTTTAAAAGTTAAAAGTTGTTTGGTTTTGATAGTGACATAGATTAGTGTAGTTTTATTTTTATTTTGGAGCTACTAAGTATTGAAAAAATATAAAAATTTATTTAGATATAATTAATTTTTAACACTAGGAGTTGATAAAAATAAAAATAGTTAGAAATAATGTAAACATAACTGTCCAAGTTAATAGTTAAAAGTTGATGTGATTAAATTTTTATAGTATTATTTATATATATAAAATTATTTGTAAATGATTATGATTTAGTTTTCAGTATTACTAGTATATTTTTAGTTTTGTTTTGCACATTATATTGGGATTTATGGAATCGAGAAATGCTATGAAAGTTACAATTTTTTTGTTATATGGATGTTGTAATCTTTAACTTTTGCTACTACCCTTTTCAAATTCATTATTTTAAGACTTTTAATTTCCAATAACTCACATAATATTTAAAGTGATTTATGGCATGCAAGATCTGCAGTGTTTTGTGGAATCACAAGGCTCATTGATGAGAATTTAAGGGACCTTAAGATAGATGAATCTTTAGGCAATCATTTTCTTTAGTGCATATGTGTATCACATGACTTGTTTCTATCCATGTGGATGCTATGACATTAAAATCATATATGACATGGATTTTGCATGGTTTGAAAGTCGACATGTTCAATAGTTTATGTTAATGAAGTACACAAATTTTCATGTCTACATCATAGATTAACTACATTTATTTCCATCCTTGTAAATAGTTGTTCATATTCATGTCTACATCATAGATTAACTAACTTTCATGTCTACATCATAGATTAACTACTTTCATGTCTACATCAAATTTATTTCAATCTTTGTAGATAGTTGTTCATATTCCGCCCCATCTCTCCACCGAAAGCATATACCATATATAGGATTTGAAGGCTTTTTCTTTATTCTACCAACTCATTGATCTTGTGATTCCCCACAAAAACCAAAAGATACCTAGCTTTGATACCAATATGATGCATAAACTACCATGGATATTCCACTGTAATAGTTCGTCACAATAGATCTTACAACTTAATTAATTGTGTTGGCTTAATTCCACATAATGATAAATAAACTAGAATTGAAAGGAAAATATCTAGAGCAAAACAACACATCCCCATGAATAACACAATATATGCTCTGGGAAAACGCACCATGGGGAAAAACCAAACCAGATTAAAGACGATGCCTTGCTCTTTTCTTCTCCAAAAGGCAACGCAAATATAGAGAAAGTGTAGTTAAGGAAGTGAAGAGTTAAAGAAAAATATCCTTCCTTTTTTTTAATGACTCCTCTTCACTTCCTTAAAAATAAAAAAGACTTTTGTAAAAAAAAATATCTTCTACTCTTGTAAAACTCCACCCTTTTTTTTAACTTAAAAAAAATTCTTGAACTGAATAATTTACGTTAAAAAAACACTTAACTCATGGAAACAAATTTTTCTCGTGGAATTATTTTCGCGGCCCTAATGAAGGTTGGAGCGAGAAAATATGGAATTTTCGCGCTTTGGGCTATAGTGAGGTCGCGAGAATTTTTCTTGTGAACTTTTCGCGCTTTGGCCTATAGTGAGGCCACGAAAATTTGAAATTTTTATTATTTTGAAAGTTTGCCAAAAATTATCATGCCTCCATGCAGGGCAGGGTCGCGAATTTTTCTGCAAACAAGAAACACATTCTTTTTGCAAATTACTTCAAAGCTACGGCTTCTCTTGCTCCGATCAATCGATCTTCTTCCAACGCTCTGATACCGAACTGAAGGTTGGAGGCAGAAATAAACACAAAGATTATGCAGAACGAGCTACGACACTTCAATTTTTATTGATAAACGAAAGATCAACTAATACATTACAAACCAAATATGAGTGTGTATTTAAACACTTATGGAAACCCTAAAAAGTCTAACCTAGATTTTGCATGCATGCAAAGCATGCTGTTGCATGTTTTATTAACTGAACTTCTAAATACGAACTAAAGCAAAAGCTAAAGCTAACATAAGTAATTACTATTTCTAACATCACTTGTTACCCTCATGTTCCGAGCTTATGCAAGCAGTTGGTTGGCCGTAGCCATCGCTAGCAACCATCCCCTCTTTTAAGTTATTGTTTAGCGTAATGTTTAGACGAGATCTCGATCATATCGACATCTATGCAGGTTAGGTCCCATTTGATTTAATGACAAGGAGAGGTCTTATGTTAGATCGTGATGGCGCATCCAGTAACTCTTGATAATTTTGGAGGAGCACCAGTTCATAGCATAAAGTTTTGACAGGAAACCTCCTGTATCACGATCATCCTAGCGGCCTAAAACTTCCCTTTCTGACTGACAAACAATCTTGGCATCGATCCACGGTTGCTAGCCACGTCATTGCCTCACGAGACCGAAGGATTAGTTCTGGAACGATGTAGTTGGACATGGCAAAACAATCTAATATATTTACATGTTATTATATATTACAAGCTTAAGCAAAGCTTATATAAGGGTAACAAATAGCCTTTTTTATGACTAAGTAACTTCAATTATAGATGAAAGTTTAGAATGTACTTAGTCCTTGAATATTATCTCTTCTTTTACCAACTAGAACATAACTCATAATTGAGTATGATTTGTGTGGATTGAAAAGAGGAATTTGTTTGTATCAATTGTATCGTTATGATAACGTAAGTAAATACGTTGCCTTGCTTCCAGCCACGTTTTTTGGGATACATATTAAGGGTCACTCTTGACTATATATATATATATATATATATATTTTACAACAATTGTGGGTTATAGACCTTAAAGCAAAATGTAGTTTAAATAATTGTATCAAGATTTGAAATAGGAAATATATATATAATGGTTTAATATAAAGTTATATGTATAAGTACATAAATTGTATTATATGCATTAATACATATAAGCACATGGGTTGGATTATGGGACTAGATGAATGTTACATATATATATATATATTGGAATTTGCAATTGGAATATTTTGTAGATGTGTCGAAAGTGCTTAGTATATATAATAAAAATTGAAGTTGCTTTAGTTGTTATATATATTTATGAGATGGTAAAGTTACTGTTCCTAGTAAGGGAAGGGGTTATATTGTATACTTCTAATACATGGAATTGTATTGAAATTGTTGTACTGCTTTTGGATTATACTATACATTCAGTGCATTTGAATTATATGTGATTGGAGAAGTTTCTTTGAAAAAGAAAAGAAGTTGTGTAATAAACAGAAATTTATTCATCCAACACGGAACCTAGTGTAGAATGTGTATCTTACTTTTTATAAAGATCACTATGTTAGTAGTTTAAGGAGAAAAAGGAAATTTTGTTGTTACAATTTTTATGTACGTTGCAATGTGGTACATTACAGTGTGGGAAGTGATCATCAATTGCAAGACTTAGGAAAACCAAATTAAAAATAACATTAGGGAAACAAGACATCGTTTGACGTTTTTTTTTTTGAGGATGAAAACTTTTGACTAAAAATCGAAAGAGGAGTAATCTCAAAGGCTTAAATCCCATAATACCACTTTCAATTTGGTGATAGTTTTCAAGGGAGAGTTTTGTGTTCAACAAAGTGTTGTCGAGGTCTTTCATCCCTTTGGTATCATAATGGGACATAGGGGTAAAAGCTTCCAAGTAAATAGGTTATTAGATTCCCTAATGTTTAAAAATGATGTATGGAAATATTACCGTAGGTAATGCGAAATTCATCCAAATATGAGGGTGAATGTCAAGTTTTTGGGTTGGTTGCTCGAAAATATCTAATATAACGGGACTTGTGAATGAAAGATATAGAAATTTAAAGAATGGCTAAGAGGATTACCGTCCGAGAGTGAAAATGAAGGATGGTCCTCTAAAAGATAAGTAAACGGTTGTTTTACCTATGCATTCTTTTTGTTATATGGAAGAATGATCATACATATGTATGTATATGTTTTATGTCGTCTTATGGTAATAAGAGAACAAGTGTCGATGATAAAAGACCTAAATATTTTCCATAAACAACAAGAGCATGTTGAAAAATAAATTCTCACTTACATTTTTATTGAATTTGAAAAATCATGTTATGCATATGTTATGCTGAAAATTTTGGAAGACGTTGTAAGGGTTGTGTAAAGTGCAGGTTATGAAAGGAAGAGGAACCATACCAACGTGAAGGATGTGTAGAGGATCAAAGATGATTAAATAGAGAATACAAAGATCTAAAAGTTGCAGTCACATGATCTTCAATCGCAAAGGTCTTCAAAAATTAGATAAGTACTTTTTAATAATTACGTTATATAGAGTTTTGTAAGATTCCACTCTTAATTATAGAGATAAAGAAATATGTTCAAGCATATGGATGTATTCTTCGTATTGTTTAAAATGGTGATAGTCCTTTATGATTGAAGTAGTCTTAAATATAGGTTATTGTTTTGAACGTGATTGTGGAAAAATAAATGAGATCTTAATATCATTTGTGTATTTAGGAAAGAGGAATTACCTCGAGTAATTATGCATTATGTGGTTAATATTATATGGATACTTGACGTGATCTTATATTATTGGCTAGGTTGATGACGGTTCAAGGATCAAGTACTTAATAGTTAGTTGACCAAGTAATTTTCAAATGTTATAAGGTCAAGAGTCTTAAAACTTTCCATGATAAGGTTATTGGAATTGAACTAAATGTTTTGTGATATGAAATGCCCCGGTATCCTATTAGCTTGCATTTTTTTCCTTCTATAAAAATTCATAATGTTTTCCATATTTAATTATTAAAAATATACATACATGATGCTACTCATATCATCGATTGGGGTGTGATTCAGGTAGAACTCGAGGGAGAATTCCAAATTGAGCCTTTGCGTATCCTAGATAGGAAGGAGATTATGTCGCGGAATCGAGCCATCACTCAAATAAAAGTGCAATGAAAGCACTTCATCCCCGGGCAGGCCACATGGGAAACGGAGGATCATATGCGAGCAACATATCCTTCCATTTCCAGAATGAGCAAGATGAATCTAAATAAATAACACTGCATAAAACAAAGATGCTGGGCTTAAATAAATAAGGAGCAGTGAAAAAAGTGGGTGAATTTGCAATTTTTGTATGGATGTAACTTTCAATTGTAAGATTGGATTGGGGTATGGCTATGATCATTGGAAATCTAGTCCAAAGGAAAATATAATGGAAGGTATTGATTTTTTAATTTTGTTTTGGGTTATTTCAAGATGTAAGAAAAACAAAGCCTTGGAGCTGAAATTGGATAAGGTAGTCTTCAATGTGGGTGACTTCCAAAGTAACCTAAACTTTTGGAAACAAGTTACATGATGGTATAGGAGTGTAGTAAAGGTGACATTGACTAAGAGTAATGGTATGAATTTTTTTATGATGCTCCCACAAGGAAGTAAATGCATAGTTGGGAAAACAAGGAAGGTAAATGGATGGTTAAAGAAAAAGGTGCAATATTAAACCAAGTATGCCCGAGTGTTTGGTAATATGGAATATTGTCGAAAGCGAGTATTAATAAATTCTAATTAAGAAGGAAGAAAATATTCTAACAATGGATGTTGGTGTCTTGAATGAGAATGCATTCTAGGCATTGATTGTCATGATAGGTATGTTCTATGTGAATTACAAGGTACAGCCAGGGGAAATATTGCTTATGAGCGTGGATATCGTATGCCATGTTAGAATACCTAGAAAATGTATTGAAGATTCCAAAAGGTAGAGAATATAAGTGGGATTCATGAATATTGTAATTTATTGTGGTGTACAACCAAGCAACGATGGAACATACCAACAATTAAGGAGAAATGCATCTCATACAGGAGATGGAATCATCCATGGGGACAAGTGTACATTCCCAATGGAGTTTCAATATTTGGACCAACAACTTATGTGCAAATAGGGGAAATATGTGAAAACTTCCAATCATATAAAATATGCTAATTGGTGAATAAGACATTCTGGCATGTGGATCTATTGTTTGGCTCAAAATTGTGTTGAAGAGTTCCCTGGAAATGAAAATTGAGTTCCATCCTTGAATGAAGCCCATATACAACTAAAGATAAGAAATGAAATGGAATTTGAAAAGAATCCAATTGAAGATAGAATGGAACTCTTTGCAACGCCATGAAGTTCTAGGAAGAACATTTAAAGCTAATGTTGGGAGCAATACTGGCCCAGGGAAAGAAATAGTAAGGGAAGATCGTAATGTTGATATGGATTGGAAAGAGAGACTGGCTAAGTTGGATTTGGTTGGAATTTATAAAGGAAAAGAGAGTAGAATGCACAAGAAGCTCAAAATTGAGGAAAAGGTTGTTGCATATTCAAAAGGGGGTGATGAGAACTCAAGAAAACAAAAGACACTGCTACAGTGTTAAATGAATCTACATGAGGATATGATTATTTTTGTAGCAACAAATGGTTAAGATGGCCAGTAAGGTAGAAAAGAATGAACAAGATTACATCTCTCAAATGCATATGCATTAGTAGGCACACTAAGAGAGGGTGCATAGTGCATGTGTGTGTGTGTGTGATATTGCATATTAGTTAAAGTAGTATTGTTTTACATATGCAGTGAGGCATTGATGATAATTAATGTGGTGTTCATTAATATGTTGTGTGAATCGCGTGGTTATGCACACATGTATGTTGAACTCATTTTGTGAATGCATATTGTGCCATATTTCATTGCATAATTTGTTAATAGTTGAAATGACTGAATTATTGGTAATGCATAATTATGAGATCATTTCATGGGTTGTTGTGATTTGCAAAGAAATGCATGAAAAAATAGTCACGTTGGATGGACTAAGAAAATGCTTTGTTGAGAGAAAAATTATATAATAAAAAAATGCCTATTGTACAATTGTACAATATTACATTGCATTGTACAATATTTTCCTACAAAAAGCTGTGTATCAAATCCCACTATGAAATGAGCTCTCATGAGGTGTCACGAATTTATAGCCACCTTTTATAGGAATTACTCAAATCATATGCCATGGACATACTACAAAGACAGGATCTAGTTGTGTAGTTCCTTCTATAGTTAATCTATGCACAAACTAGAGAGTTATGGCCTCCTCCAAGATGAGATATGCCTCCTGCATTCCTCCTACAATAACCTATAATATATACAACCAATTATAGTAATGTAGAAGTTTCAAAGTGGAGTAAGGTGTCTTATCAAAGAAGGTATTGATGCTATTAAGTTTAAACCAAATAGACAAGCAAGATCACTGAAAGAAACATAATCACAAGATAGACACAGAATATACCCTGGGAAACCCTCATGGGGTAGAAAGCCCAGCAAAGCTTTCCTCAATAAGATGATCAACCAAAATACAAGATGTGCTCCTTCCTTCTTTGTCTCCTTAGCAGATCTCCGAGACAAGTGCGCACTCTTCCACAAGTGAGTGAGTGATCTAATGGGGAGTTCACCTCTCTTATTTATACTGACCCCCAACTGACTAAAAGACCTAATGGGGCCGACCTCTCTTGGAGAAGTCTAATAACCCCAAAAATATAACCACAGGGCCGACCCCCACATGGTGGGTCTAATAACCCTAGTTAATACAAACCCTCGGAGGAATAAACATCTCCGGATACATAATAGGGTTACCTCGGAGGGATGAAACATCTCCGGAATAATAAAGTACAAATATAATATTCTTTGAAGTTACAATATTCAACACTCCCCCTTAACGAGAAGGATATTATAACAGCACCTGCAGGAGCAAGGAGTCACTATACATGATACATCTATAAATCATCGGAAGCTTTCTTCAATTTGTCTTCAAATAGTTACTGGTACATCAATGTCAACATCAACATCAATATTACGATCATCGTAATCACACGATCAACAGCATCGTCATCACACGATCATCAGCATCGTCATCACACGATCATCAGCATCGTCATCACATGATCAACATCATCCTCATCACACGATCAGCAGCATCGTCATCACACGATCATCAGCATCGTCATCACACGATCAGCAGTATCGTTATCACACGATCAGCAGCATCGTCATCACACGATCAGCAGCATCGTCATCACACGATCAGCAGCATCGTCATCACACGATCATCGGCATCGTCATCACACGCTCATCAGCATCGTCATCACACGATCAGCAGTATCGTCATCACACGATTAGCAGCATCGTCATCACACGATCAGCAGTATCGAGTATTCATGCCAATACAAGTGATCATATCAACAATATGAGTATCCTAGGTAACCACATCATTAATACAAGTATCCTGCCAATACAAGTAACCACATCATCAATACAAGTATCCTACCGATACAGGTAACCACATCATCAATACAAGTATCCTACCGATACAAGTAACCACATCATCAATACAAGTATCCTACCGATACAAGTAACCACATCATCAATACAAGTATCCTACCGATACAAGTAACCACATCATCAATACAAGTATCCTACCGATACAAGTAGCCACATCATCAATAAAAGAATTACTTTTTCGGAGATCATTCGTCTACGGATCAATTCAGGGACCAAAGTCCGGGGATGATACAATCCCCATTACGTAAATTTTGAACTAGTGGTTCCGGGATGATGCAATCCCCATCACTTTATTCTCGAAGACCATATGTCTACGGATCAATTCAGGGACCAAGGTCCGGGGATGATACAATCCCCATCACGTACATTTTGAACTAGTGGTTCCGGGATGATGCAATCCCCATCACTTTATTCTCGAAGACCATACGTCTACGGATCAATTCAGGGACCAAGGTCCGGGGATGATACAATCCCCATCACGTACATTTTGAACTAGTGGTTCCGGGATGATGCAATCCCCACAACTGTCCACTAAGGACTTCATTCTCGGAGACCTCACGTCTACGGCTCTCTTTAGGACTGAAAGTCCAGGGATGATCCAATCCCCTCAACTGTCCACTAAGGACTTCATTCTCGGAGACCTCAAGTCTACGGCTCTCTTTAGGACTGAAAGTCCAGGGATGATCCAATCCCCTCAACTGTCCACTAAGGACTTCATTCTCGGAGACCTTACGTCTACGGCTCTCTTTAGGACTGAAAGTCCAGGGATGATCCAATCCCCATCTGTATTCTCAACTATACAGGTACAAATATCCAAGAGCATGTATTCTCACTAATACATCTAATCATCAAAACATGTATACATCTAGTATGTATTCTCACTAATACATCTAGCATCAAAACATTTATCCATAAAAAAAATAAAAGATATATAAGAGTTCTAAACATAAATAATTGTAAGTAGCTAAGTGCAACAAAACAAAATTGTTATCAAATACTATACTACTCCCCCTTTCGAGGAGGGTCCTTCTGGACTATACCAAGCATGTCTCGGAAGTGTTCAAACTTTACTCGAGACAAAGGTTTAGTCAGGATATCGGCAATCTGATCCTCAGTGCTTATGTACTCAAGCTTGATGGCTCCTCTCTGCACCATGTCTCGTATATAGAAGTAACGGATCTCAATGTGTTTTGACTTATCATGGAACACAGGATTTTCAGTCATCTTAATGCTGCTTTGATTATCACACATAATCACAGTGGGATCCATTTCCAAGTCAAAAATTCCAGATAAGAGTTTCCGAAGCCACACTGCTTCACAGCTGGCAGAGCAAGCAGCTATATATTCTACTTCAGCAGTACTGAGGGCCACACTAGATTGTTTCTTGCTGAACCAGGAGATCATGGCAGATCCAATACCATAACATCCGCCTGAAGTACTTTTTCTGTCTGAGACACTACCTGTCCAATCGGAATCTGAGTAACCATGTAACTTGAGTTCATTACCTCCAAGATAGTATAAGCCAAAGTCCACTGTACCTTTTAGGTACCTCATTATGTGCTTTGCAGCTATAAGGTGAACCTTTCTAGGTTCTACTAGATACTGACTTAGGGTATATACATCAAAGCATATATCCGGCCTAGTATTTGTCAAATACATCAATGATCCAATGATTTGTCTATATAGGGTTATGTCCACTAGTTCTGATGAATCATTAACTAATAGTTTCAGGTTGGAGTCCATGGGAGTGGCCATGGCTTTACACTCCAACATATCAAATCTTTTGAGAATCTCCACAGTATACTTACCTTGATTTAGAAAGATTCCTTTTGGCTCTTGCCACACTTCTAGACCTAAGAAGTAGTGCATTAATCCGAGATCTTTCATTTCGAATTCTGAAGAAAGCTTCTTCTTGCTTTCAATAATTTGATTCTCATTTCCGGTTAGGAATAGATCATCTACATATAGCAGCAATATAACAGGTTCATCATCCATCACTTTAAGATAAAGATTGGGGTCAGCTTTACTTTTGGTAAAGCCCATGCTTGTTAAGAAACTGTCAATCCTTCCGTACCAAGCCCTGGGAGCTTGCTTCAATCCATATAATGCCTTTTTCAGTTTGCATACATGGGTCCTTCCATCTTTGACCTCAAAACCTTGATGTTGTTCTATGTATACTTCTTCTTCAATTACACCATTCAGAAAAGCTGTCTTAACATCCATTTGATGCAATTTCCATTTCATCATGGATGCAAGTGCCATGATAGTTCTAATTGAAGTATACCTAGCAACAGGTGCAAATGTTTCTTCATCGTCAATTCCCTCCTTTTGTGAGAATCCTCTGGCTACAAACCTTGCCTTGTATTTTTCAATGCTACCGTCTGCAGCATGTTTTATCTTGAAAATCCATTTGGAAGAAACCACACTTTTATCTTTTGGTTTGGGGACTATATCCCAAACATCATTTTTCATTATCGACTGATATTCTTCTGTCATTGCTTCTACCCATTCTTTCTTTTGAGCTGCTTCTTCATAGCTAGTAGGTAGTTGATCCACAAGATCACACATCAAGGCCATATAGTTGGACACTAGCTTTGGTTTCTTTCTTTCTCTAATGGAGCCTTCAGGAGCACCATATTTTTCAGCCCCTTGGATAATATCTCTAGCCCATGCTGGCCTTCTTTTCTTTGATAAATCTGAGATAGGAGGTTCTTGTGGTTCCAACATGTCATGATCCTCTGGTGGAATGTCTTCAGGGATGTGAACAGCCTCTGAGTTTCTAGAAGAATAATCTTCTTCATAGATTTCTTCAAGTTGGCATTTTCTTGATTTCTTGAGAGCTGCTTCTTCATCAAAAGTTACATCTCTACTGATTTCTATATGATGAAAGCCTGGTATGTAAATCCTGAAAGCTTTGGATGATTCATAGTAACCAACAAATATTCCTTTCTTACCAGAAGGATCCAACTTGGTTCTCTTTTCTTTTGGAATGTGGATGTACACAGGACACCCAAATATTTTAAGATGGCTTACCTCGGGCTTCTTTCCAGTAAACACTTCTTCTGGAGTTTTGAAATCAAGAGCACTATGAGATAATCTGTTTTGAACATATACTGCTGTCTTGGCTGCTTCAGCCCATAGATACATGGGAAGATCCTGGTCATGTATCATTGTCTTCACAGCTTCCATGATGGTTCTATTTTTCCTTTCTGCAACCCCATTTTGTTGGGGATTGTAGGGAGTGGTTAGTTCTCTCTTGATTCCAACTTCTTTACAAAATTCTTCAAACTCTTTTGAAGTATATTCTCCACCATTATCTGTTCTGAGAATCTTGATTTTCTTTTCTGAGAGATTTTCTATTAGAGCCTTGAACTCTTTGAACTTTCCAAAAACTTCATTCTTACCTTTTAGAAAGTATATCCAGGTTTTCCTTGAATGATCATCAATGAAAGAGAGATAGTATTCAAATCCACTCAAGGAGGTGGTGGGCATTGGACCACATACATCTGAGTGTATTAATTCCAAGATACCCTTAGTCTTTGTTTCACTCTTTGGAAAGGGGTTCTTGATATTCTTCCCTTTCTTACATCCTTTACATGAGACATCATGATCAACCTTCAAATCTGGTAGTCCTATGACCACCTTGCTTACATAGGGTAAGGCTTTGTAGTTAATGTGAGCTAGTCTTCTATGCCATAGCTCACTGGGACTAGAGGTTTCATGAACAAAGGCTACTTCTGGATGACCCTTAAGTTTATACAAACCTCCTTCCTCTTCACCAATAACAATTGCATCCTTAATAGATTTGCCTTTGGACCACATTAACACTTGTCCATCAATGAATGCAACTCTATAGCCTTTCTTGTCTAATGCTGAGATTGAAAGTAAATTCTTCTTCAAACCTGGAACATACAAAACTTCCTTCATCTTCATGGGGGTTCCAGAATCGAGTTTGTAGTTTGCTTCACCAATTCCCTTAATGGGATATTGATAGTCATCTCCTAGAGATACCTTTTGGGGAGAAGTCTTTTCTTCAAGATTTGAGAGAGTCTTTTTATGACCTGTCATGTGCTTTGAAGCACCACTGTCAATAAGCCATGTACCTTCTCCAGGGGTTATAGATCCAGAGAGTGCGGAGAAGAGAACATATTCTTCTGCATCTTCTTCTGTATTTCTTCTTGACCTTCTTTTGAAGAAGGTCCTTTCTTCTTCTTCCTCTTCATCTCTAGGCCTTTTATTGTGAGACCTTTCTTCCTCTACTTCTTCTTCTTCACTATCATCTTCTGCAAGATGTGCTTGGTGTCTTTTGTAGTGAGTACCCTTTTTCTTCTGTAGAGGGCAATGTCTAGCAATGTGTCCTATTTTGTGACAAGAATAGCACTGGAAAGAAGAGTAATCTCTTCTTTGAGTAGTTCCTCTTTTCTTTTGAAATCTGTGTGGAGGATGAGACTCCTTGTGACTACCCTTTTTAGTGTAGGATTGATTCCTTCTTCTTTTGGTGTGGGTGGCCAAGGCTTGGTCATCCTCTTTGAGCAAGGCTTCTCAATTTGCAACCCTAGCCTCCTCTTGTACACAATCCTCCCAAACTACATCAAACTTCATACTTTCTTTTCTGGCACACATAGTTTGAATGAATGACTCCCAAGGTCTAGTGAGACCATTTAGAGCTGTCATCACAAGTTCATCTTCATCAAGAGTATCACCAATGGCATCTAGTTGCTCCTTGATTAGAGAGACTCTTGAGAAGTAGTCTTGAATGGATTCTCCTTTGTGCATCTTGGTACTCTTCAACTGAGTTCTTAGATTCATCTTCCTATTGATGTTCTTTCCTTCATACATTCTTCCTAAGGCATCATACATTTCCTTTGGAGTCTTCTTGGAGGCCACTTGGGGAATCAAGTGGTCTTTAATAGAATCAGCTATGATTCTCTTTTCCCTAATCAAATCCTTCTTGTGTTTTTCTTTGGCTTCATCTTCTTCTGGTTCTGCAACTTCCTCCTTGATATAATGAGCAAGATCATTCTCCTCAAGAATGAGACCAATTCTGTATTTCCATGCCCGGAAATTTTCTATACCTTCTAGCTTGTCTTCAAGCTTAGTGTTTGGAGCCATCTTCTCTTGGGGGAGTCCAAGAGACAGAGTAGACTTACCTGGAAAGTTACTTTTCACTTTTCCGGAATCTGGAACATAATTTTATCGCACTTTTGGTAGAATTAGGGTTTGACTTTCCCGGAGTTCTACCCAACCAACAAGTTCGATCTATAGCTCAAAAGAATGCTCTTGAGAAGGGATATCCAGCCATGTAATCAGAATTCAAAAATTCCAACTTTTTTCTGAAACCAAAATCTGATGTATCGCACTTTTGGTAGAATTAGGGTTTGGATTTACCGGAGTTCTACCCAACCAAAAAGTTCGATCTATAGCTCAAAAGAAAGGTATTGAAAAGAGCTATCCAGCAATGCAACCAAAAATCAATAATATAAACTTTGGGCTGAAACCCTAACTTCACCGGAGAGAGAGAGAGAGGTATTCTTACCTTGTGAAAGATGTCCTATTCAGTCTAGCTCTGATACCATGTTAAGTTTAAACCAAATAGACAAGCAAGATCACTGAAAGAAACATAATCACAAGATAGACACAGAATATACCCTGGGAAACCCTCATGGGGTAGAAAACCCACCAAAGCTTTCCTCAATAAGATGATCAACCAAAATACAAGATGTGCTCCTTCCTTCTTTGTCTCCTTAGCAGATCTCCCAGACAAGTGCGCACTCTTCCACAAGTGACTGAGTGATCTAATGAGGAGTTCACCTCTCTTATTTATACTGACTCCCAACTGACTAAAAGACCTAATGGGGCCGACCTCTCCTGGAGAAGTCTAATAACCCCAAAAATATAACCACAGGGCCGACCCCCACATGGTGGGTCTAATAACCCTAGTTAATACAAACCCTCGGAGGAATAAACATCTCCGGATACATAATAGGGTTACCTCGGAGGGATGAAACATCTCCGGAATAATAAAGTACAAATATAATATTCTTTGAAGTTACAATATTCAACAGATCCCACTTAATTGACTGTACCATTACGGGAGTGCTAACCATGTTATATTTCAATTATTTCCTTGGCTATAGATTGTAGGTAAAAATATTGCATTTTCCAAAGACATTGTTTGTGAAGGAGAATGATGCAAGAACCAATGCTTTAGTTACCTATTTTGATGAATTAATACTTGGACATAATGATTTTATTATCAATATGGCTATTAGATGGAGAGGGCACTTAACAATATACTTTTATTATAAAGATGAATGGGGGATAGAGAGAGCATTATTAGATGCACAGAAAAGTGCCCACAACTAGAATATGGTGTTGTTATGGAAATGTTTCTCATCCTCCTCTTAGATTATGTACTGAACAGTGAAAACACATAAAGGTTACTTTGTTGTTGTGGAGAGAGTAGTATGTATATATGTATAGTTTGGAAAGCCATTCTAAAATTAAAACGTTTGATATTATGTGTTAAGGAAAGGGATAAAAGTAGAATTACTCACCCCTACTTTCCTACCCACCTTTTTCCTTAACAAATTATGTTTGAATTGCTCCAAAAGTTTCAATGGATCCTCCCAAGTATCAAAGCTAGAACTATCTATAAAACTATTATTCTAGCCATGTAAACTAGCTCATAAAGGAAGAGGGGAGCAATAGGTAGCTTTAAACGTGGGAGTAATGGATTAGTGTGCATGGATACTTGGTCGATATGCCATCTTGAAAATATGGTGCAATATGTTCCCAAGGAAACCTTTAAGGGAGTTAGAGGGTACCGCTAGCTGGAGGAAAATGGTCAATAGGAAGGGAAGTTTATCAATTGATTAAACTACTACCTTTATTATCTTATTTATTTATTCATACATGCACCCTCACAAAATTTCCCGAAATGGAGGAGGGAAATTGAAGGAATCAACACATATCCATCCCTTTAGATTAGATAATGTCAAGTTCAAACAATTTTACATTACATTAATTAACATCACCATTGATGTATTTAAAGTTTAATTCTCGAAGTTAATCACCCAAAATTATTATAATTATTATTATTTGTAAGATAATAAGTGGACTTGATGGGTTGCTTGAAATTAGAAACCCAATATATGAGCCACAACTCAAGAGCGATGAGTACCTAGAAAGTATCTTGATTGAGGATCTAGAGGATGCAAAAGAAAATGATTTAATATTACTTACCTTTGCACAAAAAATACTAAAATAAATTGGAATTGAATTCAATGAATATAAACAAATAACACACCATCCACACAATGAACATAAGGTGTACTATGGGAAAACCCAATATGAGAAAAACCATACTAGAAGGTGAGTCCTATGCCTTGCTCTTTTATACTTAGTTTTGAAATTAAAATACAAATAAAAGGAAGTGAGTATGGAGTTTCAATGGACACTATGGCATGTATGGCTACTGTAGGATCTTCTACTTCCTGTGTTCTGCTCTAATATCCCACTCCCAAATAACTTGCTCGACTATGGAACAATAAGCAATACAATAACAATGGAATGCCTTCCTTTCCTAGGGGTGTAATATTTAATATGGAGTAAGAGCCATTTAGGTTAGGGTTTTTCGTGCCTTCAATTTCAATTAGGTTTAGGGTTTTTAACCCGCTATAATCTTCTTGAAAGTCCATTTGTGACTAGCTCCACATGTCTGAATAATGGGATTTCAGGTGGCATCCACTTGATATCATGGTGGGAAACAAGATAGGTCTTAGTTGTGGCTATAAAATCCAATCCTACAAAATTCCCTAGGTAGCGTAAAAAATCAAACCCTAGCTCCACCAAGGAGAGCAAGTGAAAGAATCCCTCCAACACTATCTCCAAGGTAATACGTCCTCCTCTTCTCTTCTTCTTCACAAGTCCACTCTAGGATTTTCTTCCAAAACCCTAGTCTCCAATCTCCAAGGGTAACATACTAACCCTAGAGATCCGTGTTAACTCCAAAAATACCGAGAAACTATGGTACCCAAGAGAGAGAGAGATAGAGAAACAAGTACAAGTGAAGACCTAGAGAGAAAGAAGACAAGTGCACTCCTCTGATAGATCACATATCTACTCAAGAGTGAGAAAATCAACATGAATGAATGACTCTAGATCCTTAATCTATTTATATGAGAGGTAAGGGAGGAAAACAATACTATGTAGGCACAAGCCCTTGCAAGCAACCTCATCACCCCTTATCGGCCATGCAAGTGAGACGTCGACTCTAGATCACAAGTGCCACGCTTCAATAATAATTGCATGCACAATACGGACTCGAAAGAGATATATCTACACAACTAAATTCTACGCTAATCCATCCCGAAACTCCATGGACTCCCTCTATCCTTCCAAGCAAAGTAATCCACTAGTTCAACTACCCCTTGCAAGAACATTGTCAAGGCCCCATGTGTCCTCGAGCAATCTACAATCCTTCGAGTAGAAATCCAAGTTTCCATATGCCATTTAGGGTTTAAATCCATTCTAGGTGATGTGAAATACTCCACATCCCCTATAGGGTGTTCTCCCACAAAGTGAATTCTCCTTGTGGCCATCATGAAGTCCATCCATTATACAAGCAAGAGATGTCAAATGCCGAAGGGAAGAGCACTAAGCTACTAGCAATCAACTCATGTCAAGCATCCACTAAGAAATCTATCTCAAGTGTGCATATCCATCCTGAACCATCTATCATGCTACAACCCATCTTAGACCGTCTTTCTCATCAATTATCATTTTCTTTATCTAGTTTTATAATGCTTTCCATAGGATTTTAGAGGGTTTCTTCGTCTAACCAACGCCATAAATCCATGGGTTACATGTGGGCCCGCACTTCTATCCCTAATGCAATGGGGACCAGCAGAGACATATTATTTGTGCATTAGTGCAATTCTTCCTATTCCTATCCTTACAACACTCCTTCAACCACCTTATTAGATGAAAACTGTGGATTCTTAATCATGCTAGACTTGCCTTTGTACATTAATAACACCAAAAGTTCATTTCACTAACTCGTCAATACATGTGTTGGATTTCCTTGTTACCAACTCAATAGTTAATCTTTGGTTCCATGATAACAACTCAAGGCACTATTTTGCAGCGTATAAATACCACATGGAAGATAACATAGGTGATCAAACATGACCACCTCTCCGTGTGATGCATCATAGCGTTCATATTTAACATCCAAGTTAGCACATTCCATTCATAGATTCTCTTTCTCCTTAACTTACCCCTCTCTCCTTACTCCTAAAGAAATAATAATTGAAATCCTATGCATGTTCTTTGGTAGGGATACCTCTTGTGATTTTTCCTTAAACCTCTTCCATTCGATAGAGTATTCTACTAATTGTTCGACCCCTCCATTTTAATAGGGTGCACAATGTAATAGAAAGACTCCAGTCTCCAACTACATGAATCCAAACCACTCCATTTTAATAGGTTGCACAATTTAATGCCAAGACTTCAACTACATGAAGCCAAAAGACCAATTCTTACTTCCTTGAAGGGTTATACCCCACCTAGAACAATAGAATTCGAGGACAACTTTTTATGAAAGTGGAAATGACAAAAACATATTGTGAAGATAATATTTTACTTATTTATAATCAATACCAGGCCCATGGTTTTATGGGAAAAGTATATAAATAAGGATATGACATTTGACCTTTGGTCTTGTCTTCGAAGGATAGGATATGGCATTTGAACTTTGATCCACTCTTTACCCTTTCCCAAATATTTCCATTTATTAAGAAGTAAGACACCATGTTGTACGGACTTGACCCTTTCCCAAATATTTCCATTTATTAAGAAGTAAGACACCATGTTGTACGGACTTGAGAATTATGATAACATTTTTAATTTAAATGTCTTTATTATGCTATATTATAGTAATGAGCCGACGTAAAATGAAAAACGTATGACTTAAATAACTAAGACCAGACTTTGACCTAATTGTAATACTCCCGTTATGATTGCATATAAATAAAAATAAAAATCTGCCATACAAAACAAAAGCAAACAGTTCACCCGCGATTTGGATTTTGAAGTTCACGAACTGTTTGGATTTTGGAATATACTTCACCTGCGGTTTGGATTTTGAAAGGGGCTGTCAGTTACACATAAAATCAAAGCAAAAGCAAGAAAAAATGGCGTCGAATCAGGTCGAAGTGCAAGCCCAAAACCCTCAGGTCCAAGTGCAAGCCGAAAACCCTCAGCAGCTGCAACAGGCAATTCAGGCAATTGGTACTGGCAACGACAATCAATTTGTATCGGCGTCTTTGTACGTGGGGGATCTGGAGCCGAGTGTTAGCGATGGCGAGATTTATGATCTCTTCCAGCAGATTGGCCTCGTCCACTCTGTTCGCGTCTGCAGAGATGCCATCACGGACGCCTCTCTCGGATACGCGTATGTGAATTACAACAATGCTGAAAATGCTACCACGGCTTTAAGTCTCTTGAATTTTACACGCCTTCACGGAAAGCCAATTCGGATTATGTATTCACACCGTGACCCCATTCTCCGCAGGTGTGGATCAGCGAACATATTTATTAAGAATATTGACAAAGTAGTTGACGATAGGGAGCTATATGATACTTTCCGTGTGTTCGGACCCATTTACTCTTCCAAGATTGCAACAGATACTGCATCAGGGCGATCCAAAGGATATGGATTTGTGCATTTTGAGCAAGAGGAAGCAGCCCAAAATGCAATAGAACACATGAATGGAATGCTAATCCGTGGCAAACAGGTTTATGTTGGTCCATTCAAGAAAAAGCAAGAGCGCGGGCAAACAAATGCAAATGAAAATGACAATTTTAGGAATGTGTTTGTGAAGAACTTATCAGAATCTCTGACTGATGAGGATTTGAGAAATTATTTTGGCGTGTATGGAACAATTACCAGTGTGATAGTGATGAGGGATGCAGAGGGAAAATCAAAGGGTTTTGGATTTGTCAATTTTGAGAATGCAGAAGATGCAGCAAATTGCGTTCAGAATTTAAATGGCAAGAAAATTGGTGGGAAGGAATGCTATGTTGAAAAGGCACGGAACAAGTCTGAATCGAGGGGGCGATGTGGAAGAAATCTTTATGTGAAGAATTTGGATGATAGCATTGATGACGAGAAGTTGAGAGAAATGTTCTCTGGTTTTGGTACAATCACTTCATGCAAAGTAATGCGGGATTCTCATGGACACAGCAAAGGCTTTGGATTTGTTGCCTTCGCATCTCCTGATGAAGCATCCCGAGCTCTGGCAGAAATGAAAGGGAAAATGGTTTTGAGCAAGTCTCTGTATGTTTCTCTGGCTCAGCGCAAAGATGAGAGAAGGGCATGGCTACAGGCTCATTTCTCCCACTTGGAAAATGTAAATGCAGATGGCATGGCACCACCTGTTCCTGGACTAAACCAGCAGGTAATTTATGGCCGGGGACCCGTTGTTCCTGCCCGTGCTCCTGGACTAAACCATGGCCAAGGACCAGCTGCTCCTGGACAAAATCACCAGCAGGTAATTAATGGCCAAAGACCACCTGTTCCTGCCCGTGCTCCTGCACTAAACGAGCAGATAATTTATAGCCAAGGACCAGTTGCTCTTGCTCGTGCTCCTAGACTAAACCAGCGGACGATAACTCGAGGACAAGCATCAGTTTTTCTTGCCCGTGCTCCTGGACTAAACCAGCAGATGGTAATTCGAAGACAAGGACCAGCTGTTCCTACCCGTGCTCCTTGACTAAACCAGCTGCATCATAGAAATGAGCTCACTGCAATAGTATAGACCATAGTAACATAGCTTGTACATTATATTTTGATTGTGATATAGGGTAGTGTGTAGCTATGGTTATTATTGTTGAGTGTTTGAATTATATTTAGGTTATGATAACGTAGTATATTCGAAGATTTTGTCCATTAAGCTTTTTTTTCTTTTAATTATTTTTATTTTTCAAAATCTGTATTTGACTGTGTTTAAATGGCTCTTTTGATAGTAAGAAAGGATTCAGCACCATCTAGAATCCTCAGGTCACTCAAATCGTCCAACTTTTAGACTACATTATTCGGTTTTGATAGTGATATAGGTTAAGTGTATATCTATTTGATTTTGATAGTGATATAGGTTACTGTAGTTTTATTTTAATTTTGGATTTTAAAGATTCAAAAAATTATTTAGATTCTTTAAAAGTTAAAAGTTGTTTGGTTTTGATAGTGACATAGATTAGTGTAGTTTTATTTTTATTTTGGAGCTACTAAGTATTGAAAAAATATAAAAATTTATTTAGATATAATTAATTTTTAACACTAGGAGTTGATAAAAATAAAAATAGTTAGAAATAATGTAAACATAACTGTCCAAGTTAATAGTTAAAAGTTGATGTGATTAAATTTTTATAGTATTATTTATATATATAAAATTATTTGTAAATGATTATGATTTAGTTTTCAGTATTACTAGTATATTTTTAGTTTTGTTTTGCACATTATATTGGGATTTATGGAATCGAGAAATGCTATGAAAGTTACAATTTTTTTGTTATATGGATGTTGTAATCTTTAACTTTTGCTACTACCCTTTTCAAATTCATTATTTTAAGACTTTTAATTTCCAATAACTCACATAATATTTAAAGTGATTTATGGCATGCAAGATCTGCAGTGTTTTGTGGAATCACAAGGCTCATTGGTGAGAATTTAAGGGACCTTAAGATAGATGAATCTTTAGGCAATCATTTTCTTTAGTGCATATGTGTATCACATGACTTGTTTCTATCCATGTGGATGCTATGACATTAAAATCATATATGACATGGATTTTGCATGGTTTGAAAGTCGACATGTTCAATAGTTTATGTTAATGAAGTACACAAATTTTCATGTCTACATCATAGATTAACTACATTTATTTCCATCCTTGTAAATAGTTGTTCATATTCATGTCTACATCATAGATTAACTAACTTTCATGTCTACATCATAGATTAACTACTTTCATGTCTACATCAAATTTATTTCAATCTTTGTAGATAGTTGTTCATATTCCGCCCCATCTCTCCACCGAAAGCATATACCATATATAGGATTTGAAGGCTTTTTCTTTATTCTACCAACTCATTGATCTTGTGATTCCCCACAAAAACCAAAAGATACCTAGCTTTGATACCAATATGATGCATAAACTACCATGGATATTCCACTGTAATAGTTCGTCACAATAGATCTTACAACTTAATTAATTGTGTTGGCTTAATTCCACATAATGATAAATAAACTAAAATTGAAAGGAAAATATCTAGAGCAAAACAACACATCCCCATGAATAACACAATATATGCTCTGGGAAAACGCACCATGGGGAAAAACCAAACCAGATTAAAGACGATGCCTTGCTCTTTTCTTCTCCAAAAGACAACGCAAATATAGAGAAAGTGTAGTTAAGGAAGTGAAGAGTTAAAGAAAAATATCCTTCCTTTTTTTTAATGACTCCTCTTCACTTCGTTAAAAATAAAAAAGACTTTTGTAAAAAAAAATATCTTCTACTCTTGTAAAACTCCACCCTTTTTTTTAACTTAAAAAAAATTCTTGAACTGAATAATTTACGTTAAAAAAACACTTAACTCATGGAAACAAATTTTTCTCGTGGAATTATTTTCGCGGCCCTAATGAAGGTTGGAGCGAGAAAATATGGAATTTTCGCGCTTTGGGCTATAGTGAGGTCGCGAGAATTTTTCTTGTGAACTTTTCGCGCTTTGGCCTATAGTGAGGCCACGAAAATTTGAAATTTTTATTATTTTGAAAGTTTGCCAAAAATTATCATGCCTCCATGCAGGGCAGGGTCGCGAATTTTTCTGCAAACAAGAAACACATTCTTTTTGCAAATTACTTCAAAGCTACGGCTTCTCTTGCTCCGATCAATCGATCTTCTTCCAACGCTCTGATACTGAACTGAAGGTTGGAGGCAGAAATAAACACAAAGATTATGCAGAACGAGCTACGACACTTCAATTTTTATTGATAAACGAAAGATCAACTAATACATTACAAACCAAATATGAGTGTGTATTTAAACACTTATGGAAACCCTAAAAAGTCTAACCTAGATTTTGCATGCATGCAAAGCATGCTGTTGAATGTTTTATTAACTGAACTTCTAAATACGAACTAAAGCAAAAGCTAAAGCTAACATAAGTAATTACTATTTCTAACATCACTTGTTACCCTCGTGTTCCGAGCTTATGCAAGCAGTTGGTTGGCCGTAGCCATCGCTAGCAACCATCCCCTCTTTTAAGTTATTATTTAGCGTAATGTTTAGACGAGATCTCGATCATATCGACATCTATGCAGGTTAGGTCCCATTTGATTTAATGACAAGGAGAGGTCTTATGTTAGATCGTGATGGCGCATCCAGTAACTCTTGATAATTTTGGAGGAGCACCAGTTCATAGCATAAAGTTTTGACAGGAAACCTCCTGTATCACGATCATCCTAGCGGCCTAAAACTTCCCTTTCTGACTGACAAACAATCTTGGCATCGATCCACGGTTGCTAGCCACGTCACTGCCTCACGAGACCGAAGGATTAGTTCTAGAACGATGTAGTTGGACATGGCAAAACAATCTAATATATTTACATGTTATTATATATTACAAGCTTAAGCAAAGCTTATATAAGGGTAACAAATAGCCTTTTTTATGACTAAGTAACTTCAATTATAGATGAAAGTTTAGAATGTACTTAGTCCTTGAATATTATCTCTTCTTTTACCAACTAGAACATAACTCATAATTGAGTATGATTTGTGTGGATTGAAAAGAGGAATTTGTTTGTATCAATTGTATCGTTATGATAACGTAAGTAAATACGTTGCCTTGCTTCCAGCCACGTTTTTTGGGATACATATTAAGGGTCACTCTTGACTATATATATATATATATATATATTTTACAACAATTGTGGGTTATAGACCTTAAAGCAAAATGTAGTTTAAATAATTGTATCAAGATTTGAAATAGGAAATATATATATAATGGTTTAATATAAAGTTATATGTATAAGTACATAAATTGTATTATATGCATTAATACATATAAGCACATGGGTTGGATTATGGGACTAGATGAATGTTACATATATATATATATATATTGGAATTTGCAATTGGAATATTTTGTAGATGTGTCGAAAGTGCTTAGTATATATAATAAAAATTGAAGTTGCTTTAGTTGTTATATATATTTATGAGATGGTAAAGTTACTGTTCCTAGTAAGGGAAGGGGTTATATTGTATACTTCTAATACATGGAATTGTATTGAATTATATGTATACTTCTATACTTCTATATTGTATATTGTATACTTCTAATACATGGAATTGTATTGAAATTGTTGTAATGCTTTTGGATTATACTATACATTTAGTGCATTTGAATTATATGTGATTGGAGAAGTTTCTTTGAAAAAGAAAAGAAGTTGTGTAATAAACAGAAATTTATTCATCCAACACGGAACCTAGTGTAGAATGTGTATCTTACTTTTTATAAAGATCACTATGTTAGTAGTTTAAGGAGAAAAAGGAAATTTTGTTGTTACAATTTTTATGTACGTTGCAATGTGGTACATTACAGTGTGGGAAGTGATCATCAATTGCAAGACTTAGGAAAACCAAATTAAAAATAACATTAGGGAAACAAGACATCGTTTGACGTTTTTTTTTTGAGGATGAAAACTTTTGACTAAAAATCGAAAGAGGAGTAATCTCAAAGGCTTAAATCCCATAATACCACTTTCAATTTGGTGATAGTTTTCAAGGGAGAGTTTTGTGTTCAACAAAGTGTTGTCGAGGTCTTTCATCCCTTTGGTATCATAATGGGACATAGGGGTAAAAGCTTCCAAGTAAATTGGTTATTAGATTCCCTAATGTTTAAAAATGATGTATGGAAATATTACCGTAGGTAATGCGAAATTCATCCAAATATGAGGGTGAATGTCAAGTTTTTGGGTTGGTTGCTCGAAAATATCTAATATAACGGGACTTGTGAATGAAAGATATAGAAATTTAAAGAATGGCTAAGAGGATTACCGTCCGAGAGTGAAAATGAAGGATGGTCCTCTAAAAGATAAGTAAACGGTTGTTTTACCTATGCATTCTTTTTGTTATATGGAAGAATGATCATACATATGTATGTATATGTTTTATGCCGTCTTACGGTAATAAGAGAACAAGTGTCGATGATAAAAGACCTAAATATTTTCCATAAACAACAAGAGCATGTTGCAAAATAAATTCTCACTTACATTTTTATTGAATTTGAAAAATCATGTTATGCATATGTTATGCTGAAAATTTTGGAAGACGTTGTAAGGGTTGTGTAAAGTGCAGGTTATGAAAGGAAGAGGAACCATACCAACGTGAAGGATGTGTAGAGGATCAAAGATGATTAAATAGAGAATACAAAGATCTAAAAGTTGCAGTCACATGATCTTCAATCGCAAAGGTCTTCAAAAATTAGATAAGTACTTTTTAATAATTACGTTATATAGAGTTTTGTAAGATTCCACTCTTAATTATAGAGATAAAGAAATATGTTCAAGCATATGGATGTATTCTTCGTATTGTTTAAAATGGTGATAGTCCTTTATGATTGAAGTAGTCTTAAATATAGGTTATTGTTTTGAACGTGATTGTGGAAAAATAAATGAGATCTTAATATCATTTGTGTATTTAGGAAAGAGGAATTACCTCGAGTAATTATGCATTATGTGGTTAATATTATATGGATACTTGACGTGATCTTATATTATTGGCTAGGTTGATGACGGTTCAAGGATCAAGTACTTAACAGTTAGTTGACCAAGTAATTTTCAAATGTTATAAGGTCAAGAGTCTTAAAACTTTCCATGATAAGGTTATTGGAATTGAACTAAATGTTTTGTGATATGAAATGCCCCGGTATCCTATTAGCTTGCATTTTTTTCCTTCTATAAAAATTCATAATGTTTTCCATATTTAATTATTAAAAATATACATACATGATGCTACTCATATCATCGATTGGGGTGTGATTCAGGTAGAACTCGAGGGAGAATTCCAAATTGAGCCTTTGCGTATCCTAGATAGGAAGGAGATTATGTCGCGGAATCGAGCCATCACTCAAATAAAAGTGCAATGAAAGCACTTCATCCCCGGGCAGGCCACATGGGAAACGGAGGATCATATGCGAGCAACATATCCTTCCATTTCCAGAATGAGCAAGATGAATCTAAATAAATAACACTGCATAAAACAAAGCTGCTGGGCTTAATTAAATAAGGAGCAGTGAAAAAAGTGGGTGAATTTGCAATTTTTGTATGGATGTAACTTTCAATTGTAAGATTGGATTGGGGTATGGCTATGATCATTGGAAATCTAGTCCAAAGGAAAATATAATGGAAGGTATTGATTTTTTAATTTTGTTTTGGGTTATTTCAAGATGTAAGAAAAACAAAGCCTTGGAGCTGAAATTGGATAAGGTAGTCTTCAATGTGGGTGACTTCCAAAGTAACCTAAACTTTTGGAAACAAGTTACATGATGGTATAGGAGTGTAGTAAAGGTGACATTGGCTAAGAGTAATGGTATGAATTTTTTTATGATGCTCCCACAAGGAAGTAAATGCATAGTTGGGAAAACAAGGAAGGTAAATGGATGGTTAAAGAAAAAGGTGCAATATTAAACCAAGTATGCCCGAGTGTTTGGTAATATGGAATATTGTCGAAAGTGAGTATTAATAAATTCTAATTAAGAAGGAAGAAAATATTCTAACAATGGATGTTGGTGTCTTGAATGAGAATGCATTCTAGGCATTGATTGTCATGATAGGTATGTTCTATGTGAATTACAAGGTACAGCCAGGGGAAATATTGCTTCTGAGCGTGGATATCGTATGCCATGTTAGAATACCTAGAAAATGTATTGAAGATTCCAAAAGGTAGAGAATATAAGTGGGATTCATGAATATTGTAATTTATTGTGGTGTACAACCAAGCAACGATGGAACATACCAACAATTAAGGAGAAATGCATCTCATACAGGAGATGGAATCATCCATGGGGACAAGTGTACATTCCCAATGGAGTTTCAATATTTGGACCAACAACTTATGTGCAAATAGGGGAAATATGTGAAAACTTCCAATCATATAAAATATGCTAATTGGTGAATAAGACATTCTGGCATGTGGATCTATTGTTTGGCTCAAAATTGTGTTGAAGAGTTCCCTGGAAATGAAAATTGAGTTCCATCCTTGAATGAAGCCCATATACAACTAAAGATAAGAAATGAAATGGAATTTGAAAAGAATCCAATTGAAGATAGAATGGAACTCTTTGCAACGCCATGAAGTTCTAGGAAGAACATTTAAAGCTAATGTTGGGAGCAATACTGGCCCAGGGAAAGAAATAGTAAGGGAAGATCGTAATGTTGATATGGATTGGAAAGAGAGACTGGCTAAGTTGGATTTGGTTGGAATTTATAAAGGAAAAGAGAGTAGAATGCACAAGAAGCTCAAAATTGAGGAAAAGGTT
This sequence comes from Larix kaempferi, assembly GCA_027924585.1. Classification (NCBI taxonomy): domain Eukaryota; kingdom Viridiplantae; phylum Streptophyta; class Pinopsida; order Pinales; family Pinaceae; genus Larix; species Larix kaempferi. Next base: position 17,073,635 of record BSBM01000030.1, read on the forward strand.
GTTGCATATTCAAAAGGGGGTGATGAGAACTCAAGAAAACAAAAGACACTGCTACAGTGTTAAATGAATCTACATGAGGATATGATTATTTTTGTAGCAACAAATGGTTAAGATGGCCAGTAAGGTAGAAAAGAATGAACAAGATTACATCTCTAAAATGCATATGCATTAGTAGGCACACTAAGAGAGGGTGCATAGTGCATGTGTGTGTGTGTGATATTGCATATTCGTTAAAGTAGTATTGTCTTACATATGCAGTGAGGCATTGATGATAATTAATGTGGTGTTCATTAATATGTTGTGTGAATCGCGTGGTTATGCACACATGTATGTTGAACTCATTTTGTGAATGCATATTGTGCCATATTTCATTGCATAATTTGTTAATAGTTGAAATGACTGAATTATTGGTAATGCATAATTATGAGATCATTTCATGGGTTGTTGTGATTTGCAAAGAAATGCATGAAAAAATAGTCACGTTGGATGGACTAAGAAAATGCTTTGTTGAGAGAAAAATTATATAATAAAAAAATGCCTATTGTACAATTGTACAATATTACATTGCATTGTACAATATTTTCCTACAAAAAGCTGTGTATCAAATCCCACTATGAAATGAGCTCTCATGAGGTGTCACGAATTTATAGCCACCTTTTATAGGAATTACTCAAATCATATGCCATGGACATACTACAAAGACAGGATCTAGTTGTGTAGTTCCTTCTATAGTTAATCTATGCACAAACTAGAGAGTTATGGCCTCCTCCAATATGAGATATGCCTCCTGCATTCCTCCTACAATAACCTATAATATATACAACCAATTATAGTAATGTAGAAGTTTCAAAGTGGAGTAAGGTGTCTTATCAAAGAAGGTATTGATGCTATTAAGTTTAAACCAAATAGACAAGCAAGATCACTGAAAGAAACATAATCACAAGATAGACACAGAATATACCCTGGGAAACCCTCATGGGGTAGAAAGCCTAGCAAAGCTTTCCTCAATAAGATGATCAACCAAAATACAAGATGTGCTCCTTCCTTCTTTCTCTCCTTAGCAGATCTCCGAGACAAGTGCGCACTCTTCCACAAGTGAGTGAGTGATCTAATGGGGAGTTCACCTCTCTTATTTATACTGACCCCCAACTGACTAAAAGACCTAATGGGGCCGACCTCTCCTGGAGAAGTCTAATAACCCCAAAAATATAACCACAGGGCCGACCCCCACATGGTGGGTCTAATAACCCTAGTTAATACAAACCCTCGGAGGAATAAACATCTCCGGATACATAATAGGGTTACCTCGGAGGGATGAAACATCTCCGGAATAATAAAGTACAAATATAATATTCTTTGAAGTTACAATATTCAAAACTCCCCCTTAACGAGAAGGATATTATAACAGCATCTGCAGGAGCAAGGAGTCACTATACATGATACATCTATAAATCATCAGAAGCTTTCTTCAATTTGTCTTCAAACAGTTACTGGTACATCAATGTCAACATCAACATCAATATTACGATCATCAGCATCGTAATCACACGATCAACAGCATCGTCATCACACGATCATCAGCATCGTCATCACACAATCATCAGCATCGTCATCACACGATCAACATCATCGTCATCACACGATCAGCAGCATCGTCATCACACGATCATCAACATCGTCATCACACGATCAGCAGTATCGTTATCACACGATCATCAGCATCGTCATCACACGATCAACAGCATCGTCATCACACGATCAGCAGCATCGTCATCACACGATCATCAGCATCGTCATCACACGATCATCAGCATCGTCATCACACGCTCATCATCATCGTCATCACACGATCAGCAGTATCGTCATCACACGATTAGCAGCATTGTCATCACACGATCAGCAGTATCGAGTATTCATGCCAATACAAGTGATCATATCAACAATATGAGTATCCTAGGTAACCACATCATTAATACAAGTATCCTACCGATACAAGTAACCACATCATCAATACAAGTATCCTACCGATACAGGTAACCACATCATCAATACAAATATCCTACCGATACAAGTAACCACATCATCAATACAAGTATCCTACCGATACAAGTAACCACATTATCAATACAAGTATCCTACCGATACAAGTAACCACATCATCAATACAAGTATCCTACCGATACAAGTAACCACATCATCAATACAAGTATCCTACCGATACAAGTAACCACATCATCAATACAAGTATCCTACCGATACAAGTAACCACATCATCAATAAAAGAATTACTTTTTCAGAGACCATTCGTCTACGGATCAATTCAGAGACCAAATTCCAGGGATGATACAATCCCCATTACGTACATTTTGAACTAGTGGTTCCGGGATGATGCAATCCCCATCACTTTATTCTCGAAGACCATACGTCTACGGATCAATTCAGGGACCAAGGTCCGGGGATGATACAATCCCCATCACGTACATTTTGAACTAGTGGTTCCGGGATGATGCAATCCCCATCACTTTATTCTCGAAGACCATACGTCTACGGATCAATTCAGGGACCAAGGTCCGGGGATGATACAATCCCCATCACGTACATTTTGAACTAGTGGTTCCGGGATGATGCAATCCCCACAACTGTCCACTAAGGACTTCATTCTCGGAGACCTCACGTCTACGGCTCTCTTTAGGACTGAAAGTCCAGGGATGATCCAATCCCCTCAACTGTCCACTAAGGACTTCATTCTCGGAGACCTCATGTCTACGGCTCTCTTTAGGACTGAAAGTCCAGGGATGATCCAATCCCCTCAACTGTCCACTAAGGACTTCATTCTCGGAGACCTTACATCTACGGCTCTCTTTAGGACTGAAAGTCCAGGGATGATCCAATCCCCATCTGTATTCTCAACTATACAGGTACAAATATCCAAGAGCATGTATTTTCACTAATACATCTAATCATCAAAACATGTATACATCTAGTATGTATTCTCACTAATACATCTAGCATCAAAACATTTATCCATAAAAAAAATAAAAGATATATAAGAGTTCTAAATATAAATAATTGTAAGTAGCTAAGTGCAACAAAACAAAATTGTTATCAAATACTATACTACTCCCCCTTTCGAGGAGGGTCCTTCTGGACTATACCAAGCATGTCTCGGAAGTGTTCAAACTTTACTCGAGACAAAGGTTTAGTCAGGATATCGGCAATCTGATCCTCAGTGCTTATGTACTCAAGCTTGATGGCTCCTCTCTGCACCATGTCTCGTATATAGAAGTAACGGATCTCAATGTGTTTTGACTTATCATGGAACACAGGATTTTCAGTCATCTTAATGCTGCTTTGATTATCACACATAATCACAGTGGGATCCATTTCCAAGTCAAAAATTCCAGATAAGAGTTTCCGAAGCCACACTGCTTCACAGCTGGCAGAGCAAGCAGCTATATATTCTGCTTCAGCAGTACTGAGGGCCACACTAGATTGTTTCTTGCTGAACCAGGAGATCATGGCAGATCCAAGACCATAACATCCGCCTGAAGTACTTTTTCTGTCTGAGACACTACCTTCCCAATCGGAATCTGAGTAACCATGTAACTTGAGTTCATTACCTCCAAGATAGTATAAGCCAAAGTCCACTGTACCTTTTAGGTACCTCATTATGTGCTTTGCAGCTATAAGGTGAACCTTTCTAGGTTCTACTAGATACTGACTTAGGGTATTTACAGCAAAGCATATATCCGGCCTAGTATTTGTCAAATACATCAATGATCCAATGATTTGTCTATATAGGGTTATGTCCACTAGTTCTGATGAATCATTAACTAATAGTTTCAGGTTGGAGTCCATGGGAGTGGCCATGGCTTTACACTCCAACATATCAAATCTTTTGAGAATCTCCACAGTATACTTACCTTGATTTAGAAAGATTCCTTTTGGCTCTTGCCACACTTCTAGACCTAAGAAGTAGTGCATTAATCCGAGATCTTTCATTTCGAATTCTGAAGAAAGCTTCTTCTTGCTTTCAATAATTTGATTCTCATTTCCGGTTAGGAATAGATCATCTACATATAACAGCAATATAACAGGTTCATCATCCATCACTTTAAGATAAAGATTGGGGTCAGCTTTACTTTTGGTAAAGCCCATGCTTGTTAAGAAACTGTCAATCCTTCCGTACCAAAAGTGTACATTTTTCACTCCAAAAGTGTCCATCAATCAATCTCTGGATGGGTCAATCATTGACCAAGACTAGTTTCATCTTAACTAGTTTTGAAGACTAGTTTCTGTTATGCAATTTTCTGATTTCGAAGTTTGAGATTGAGATAATATCATCTGATATCAAATCAGGGATATTACATATGATCATTGGAAATCTATTCCAAAGGAAAATATAATGGAAGGTTCTGACTTTTTAAATTTATTTTGGGTTATTTCAAAATGTGAGTAGAACAAAGCCTTGGAGCTAAAATTGGATAAGGTAGTGTTCAATGTGGGTGACTTCCAAAGTAACCTAAACTTTTGGAAATAATTTCTATGATGGTATAGGAGTGTATTAGAGGTGACATTGGCTAATAATAATGGGATGAACATTTTTATGATGCTCCCACAAGGAAGTAAATGCATAGTTGGGAAAGAAAGCAAGGTAAATGGTTGGTTAACGAAAAAGGTGCAATATTTAACCAAGTATGATTGAGTGTTTGGTAATATGGAATATTTTTGATCGTGAGTATTAATAAATTCTAATTAAGAAGGAAGAAAATATTCCAACAAAGGATGTTGGTGTCTTGAATGAGAATTCATTCTAGGCATTGATTGTGATAGGTATGTTCAATCGACTGAATTACAAGGTAGAGCCATGGGCAATCTTGCTTATCAGAGTGGATATAATATGCTATGGTAGAATACTTAGAAAATGTATTGAAGATTTCAAAAGGTCAAGAATATAAGTGGGATTCATGACTATTGCAATTGATTGTGGTGTACAACCAAGGAACGATGAAAGCTAATAAGAACATGGAATAAATCGGCATGTAAAGAACATGGCAAATACCAACAATTAAGGAGAAATGCATCTCATACAAGAGATGGAATCATCCATGGGGACAAGTGAATGCATTCGCAATGGAGTTGCAATATTTGGACCAACAACTTATGTGAAAATAGGGGAAATATGTGACAAACTTCCACTCATATAAAATATGCTAATTGGTGAATAAGGAATTCCAGCGTGTGGATCTATTGTTTGGTTCAAAAATGTGTTGAAGAGTTCCCTGGAAATGAAAACTAAGTTCCATCCTTGAATGAATCCCAGATACAACTAAAGATAAGAAATGAAATGGAATTTGAAAAGAATCCAAATGAATATAGAATGGAATCTTTGCAAAGCGGCCATGAAGTTCTAGGAAGAACATTTAAATATAATGTTGGGGGAAATATTGGCCCAGGAAAATAAATAGTAAGGGAAGATGGTAATATTGCTATGGATTGGAAAGAGAGAATGGTTAAGTTGGATTTGGTTGGAATTTATCAAGGAAAAGAGAGCAGGATGCACAAGAAGCTCAAAATCGAGGAAACAGTTGTTGCATATTCAAAAGGGGGTGATGACAATTCAAGGCAACAAAAGACACTGCTACAATGTTAAATCAATCTACATAAGGCTATGGGTACTATTGTAGCAAAAAATGGTTAAGATGGCCAGTAAAGTAGCAAAGAATGAATGAGATTAGATCTCTAAATTGCATATGCATTAGTAGGCACACTAAAAGAGGGTGCATAGTGCATGTGTGTGTGTGATATTGCACATTCGTTAAAGTAGTATTGTCTTACATATGCAGTGAGGCACTGATGATAATTAATGTGGTGTTCATTAATATGTTGTGTAAATCACATGGTTATGCACACATGTATGTTTCTGTGTATGTTGAACTCATTTTCTGAATGCATATTGTGCCATATTTCATTGCATAATTTGTTAATAGTTGAAATGACAATTATTGGTAATGCATAATTATGAGATCATTTCATGGGTTGGTGTGATTACAAAGAAATAAATGCATGAAAAAATAGTCACATTGGATGGACTAAGAAAATGCTTTGTTGAGAGAACAATTGTATAATAAAAAATGCCTTAGATATGGTAGTCAAAGTGAGCCACAATGAAGGCATGGACTATTGTTTACACCACTGAAATACAAGTATTATGTGATGAACTCATGCTATTATCAATGATTTAATTGATATCAAAATGATTTCCGAGATTGGTTGATAAATAGAAGTATGATTCCTACTATATGTATGTTTATGCTTATAACATAAGTATATGGTGAATGTACCTGGTATGAACCAATGATGGCTATTGTAAGTTGACATTCCAATGAAGAAGGCCATTGAAAGGACATGATAACCCTATAAGGTGTGCTCTTCTTGTGCAAGAAAACTTGGGTGAATGATGGATCACCTGAGGGACTGCCTTTTAGATAAGCGAATGCCTAATCCATGAGGGTGAGTGATTGTAGAGAAGATGCAACTTGAATGAATCTACTATGAGAGATTCATGAGGTCCTTGGAGTCCTAACATAGATACCCCTTGGTCGGCTTGTGTTGGAGCATTAGAAGGGAAATGGGATAGCCCAAGGGGCTACATACATATAAGGGATCACATTCCTTGTGTTGTGTAGGCTGATGGGGGAGGAGTCCTGTGGATTGGGACAACTGTAGAGGGTGTGTAAAGAGGAGTAATGAGCTAAATTATTTCCCATGGAAACCTTGTGAAATAAAAGAAATATACATGTATATAAGTATTGGATAGAGAATGTTCTGTACTTATTTGATAATGGGTAGGTAAGCTCTAGGAGAAGACAAAGGAACAACAAGCACATAGAGAGATAATGGGTAGGTGTTCTCAAGTTTGTTGTTTGTTGTATTTTGGGTAATAGGCCTTGTGTCAGATCCCCCTTTGTAATAAAGTTAATGGTCATTTACTAGACCTCACTCATTGTACCTCATTTATCTTCAATAACATATAAGACTTGTAGGTAATTGAATTTGGGGACCCACTGTAAATGTGTTGTTCTATGCTTGTTCTGTTTGTGTTACAATGTTGTATTGGCTAAGTATAAATGGGTAAAGATAAAAAACACACACACATAATAAGTAGTCATCCAAGGGTTGGGAATTTTTTTTGGGCATAATAGGTCTAGACGATGGGTAGCTCAAGGCATAAAGTATGGTCCTACCTTTAGTGAAGAGAAGTAGTATACCGAAGAGTAACCGCGGGAGGAAATTCAGGTAGTGCCACTTCTGCAAGAGTCGGGCATGACAACTGTGTGAAGTGTTGGAGTTGTGACACCTTACCTACCATGCTTATTGTAATAAGACCAAGGTTTAGAGACACCTTATGTTACATTCTCTAATATATTGAAAAGCATTAACTTTAGATCTCTTTCGCATAAATGTTCCCAAATATAAAATGATAAAATCAAAAGTTTCTCTTTAGGTTTTCTTGTAGAAGTCATCCTCATTAGGAGGAATTTATTGGCCCATACTATACAAGGCATGGAAAACCGAAATTATGTTTCATGAGTAACCTCATGGGAGAGGGATACAATATTTTCCTACAAAAAAGTTGTGTATCAAATCCCACTATGAAATGAGATCGCATGAAGTGTCACGAATTTATAGCCACCTTTTATAGGAAAATTACTCAAATCATATGCCCTCGAAATACTACAAATATATGATCTAGTTTTGTAGTTCATTATATAGTTAATCTATGCACAAACTAGAGAGTTGATTTTGGATTCATATGATAGTAGTGATCCGGTCAACTCGTCTATAGAGAGAGTACTCAGATCCTTTGCTTCTTCAATTGCTGCAACTTTCAGATCAAATTTGTGGGATCTCAGAACCCTTTCAACCACCCTTTGATATTCGATCTTTTCACCATGGGTATTCAGCTGATTAACAATCCCCATGACCCGGGTCATAAAATAATCTACTGAGTCTGATTCTTTCATCTCCAGATCTTCAAAATATCTTCTTAGGTTTTGGAGTTTAGCTGTTTGTACCTTACCAGCACCCCGATAACTGGTCGCCAATGTTTCCCATGCTGCTTTGGCATGTAATGAAGCTGATATCTTTTGAAATACGTTGTTATCCAAAGCGTTCATTATGTGATGTAGTGCCTTTTCATTGTTCTTCCTGTGAATTTGCAGGATATCCTTTTTTTCGTTTGATAGGGATTGATAAGCTGCATCATCTGCTGGTTCGGAATAGCCATTCACGACATATTCCCACACATCTTCTGATCTGAGATAAACTGCCATCCTCGTGGCCCATGCATCATAGTCCTTTTTCCCTGTAAGAGGAGAAATCTGAGACTGATTGTTGCTCTAGAAGCCATAGTGTAATATCCCGAATTTTGAATGACCAGATTGATGTTATATATTGGGCTTAATCCCCAACACATATGATTGGTTTTATTATACTGGGCGTAAGCCCCAATGCACATGATTCATTTTTTTTATAGATATACATATTTAGGGCATGGACCCTGACTGATGCAGGTTATTGTTATATACTGGGCGGAAAGCCCCAATGTATTGATTTATGTTTTATTATGAGATTGGGTACAAACCATGATATACTGAGATGATCTTTTGTTACATACCGTGCAGAGTTATGATATACATGATTGACTTGTATGATGCGTTGAGCATGGACTCTAGAACACATGGATGACCTATGTACTGGGCATAAGCCCCAATGTACATAAAGGATTTTATTATGTACTGGGCGTAAGCCCCGATGTACATAGAGTGTTTGGCATGAGCCCTGGACCACTCCAACCTTGATAATAAATACCGGATCTGAGGCCATTTGTATATTCTAGATGTGCCTCACAAACACATTCTAGTACCAGTGTTGAGCGAAACGCTCTGGAATTGCACTAGCGTAACACCCATGAGAGAGTGTTGAGCCAAAGCTGTGAAGAGCACTCGGGGTTACATGATCTTGAAAGTGTTGATTCAAGAAGACTCTGAATAATACTACTATTCATCACAAATATTAATTGGTTTAATGAATCATTTCTATCTTTCATCAAAGAAATGCGGGAACTACCATGTTAAACGAGGGAATCCAACAGGCAAGAGGGACCTAGAGGCACCTAACCAAGCCAACTATCCAATCTTACCAAAAGACCATGTCTAAAGAGTTGGACCTTGTATTTAAATATTTATCAAAGAGTTATTATGATATTTACCTAATTAAATCAAAGAGTTATTATGATATTTACTAATTAAATCAAAGAGTTATTATGATATTTAACTATTAAATAATCAGATTGGTTATCTATAAAAGAAAGCTCATTTACATAAATAGTATGCATAAAAGTTATGCATAGGATATTTCTTATATCAATATTATACTTAAAGAAAAGATTATGATCTAACTTAAAGATACATCTAGTTGTAACAAAATAAAATTCCTAGATAAACTAAGAATGAGTAATTAGTAAAATATCTTTTATAAATATTATAATTCAATTTAAATTAAAAACTGAAATATTATTATTTTAAACTCAACAGCTATATTCCAAACAAATTCACCTATATAAAGAAGTACAATTCCCAAGAGAGGGATGATCTTTTCTTCTATCATTCTCTTATGGTAAGAGAAGAGAATTTTCCTACAGAACTAAAGAAGCTTACTCTTTTACCAATATCTGATCAGCAGCCTATTCTAGGTCCTCTACTTTTCCTATTGTATGTTGGAACCAACTCGAGGGGATCCAGTTAGAACCAGGAACGGTCTAAGGGTCATGGTAGTCCCAAGGTTATTCAGTTAAAATCACTCTACAGGTCAGCCATAACAATACATAATTATTTCCATTAACTAGTGGTCGAGTGTGCAGGTTCTTCAAAGGAAAGACAAGCTACAGGAATTAGGTATGAAAACTACATTTTATTACAGCTAATTAAATTAGGATTTCAATTTTAAAAGTATTGTGCATCACTTTTATTTTCTGTCATTATATTTTATTTATGTCTTTTTTTTGGAGCAAGGGCCATATGGCATGGGCTTTCCAGGGTAATTAAACCTCTATCTTAATTTATCTACCACCATTTAACAATCCCGTCCACACTTTCAAACGTAAAGGAATCTAGCAGGTCTAGCATCGCTAGCCTGTGCTAGATATCCGCTTAGGCAAGAACCCTTACAATATTAATTTCCAAATAGACTCCCTTCAAAAATTTCAATGTACATTGCATAGAATCGTATTGGTTCAATTAATCTTCCCATACTATATTTCTTTTCTATTCTTAGCATTCACGGCTTGCTGCGTTTAATATCAAATAAATATAAACTTTATATCTAAAAATTTCAGTGATTATATGCTTCCAGAACAAACTACAAATCCCCACGACTTTGTGGAAAAATTACTTTAGTAAAATATCAGGTTACAGAACAACCTAAATTTTGAATCGAAAACTGAGATCCAATCCAGTAGCAATCCTTATCTAGGGCTTACGTTATCTTCCAGAATAGAGAACCAAGACGATACCGCCAAAACGAATTAAAACACAGACTACATTAAATCTAAACAAGAAAATAAATGAAAGGAACCAAGCCAGGGTTTGCACATTTATATTACTTCATACAAATCGTTTTCCCATCACTAAAAGGATCGTTTTCCACAACATTTAACTTAGAAAACTTGAATCAAAGGAATTCTAGAGGCATCACGATTTGCAGAGATTTAATTCTACAAATCCAGTCAAAGCCATTTCAATGGCAAAACACATGCAATGACAGAGCTCAAAACTCTCAACATCATTTATTTAAAACTTTCAAAAACTTCCAAACTTGCTAAAGGAAATCGCAGAGCCATCCATGGCTTCGAGTAATCAAAACGAAATTTCAACTAAAAATCAAGAATACCTTCCTCTTTAATTCTACCTGGAAGAGTCACGATTTCTCAACTTTAGCTAATTAAATTTCTAAGAATACAAACGAGAGGTCAGAGATTTAAACAAGAAGAACTTTAAAACACCATTAACATTTCTTTTTAAATAGAAAGTCATGCTAAATGCAAAGATACGATTAAATTCCAAATAACCAACATATCTTCTTAAAACCCCAACGCTGGGAGTATTTTTCCCGTAGGCATTAAAGAATATCCAAGTACACTTTCAACCCATAGAAAAATGGATAAACGTAACTTACAGTATTAACAAAACGAAATCCATTAAGGGTTTAACCCTTCATTTGAACCCATCACTTTATCAAACTTAAAACATTACAGACATTGACCCAGTAGGTCCATAATCTAGGAAAAGCACAAATCAATTTCCATAGTCACCTTCACTTATTGCTAACCAGACTAGACACGACCAAAGAAAATTCAAATTAGAAACTGAGAGCTTGAAGGGCACATCTTAGTTACAAACTAAGAACTCAAAACTACAGAACCTGCAACCATTGTTGCGATAGGGATAAACGAGCATTGAGGAGACCTGGGCTTACCAGGTTTACGCTGAAACCCAAACATTCTCTATCAATTTTAAAACCCAATGTAGGGAACACCCATACCTGCGAACTCTGTCAATAAAGTCACAAGAGCCACGAGTTAAACAAGGAAAATGTCATCTACATAAAGCATATTGAAAGAACCATTGAATTTAGGGAGAGGCTCACCTTTTACTTTGACCATAGTATCCTCCATCACCACGCAGAGTAGCAGTGACTATGCTGACCATGAGTGTAGCTCAGGTCAGAGTGTAGAGCTCCATGAAACCAGAACGCAACATGAAGTTGCCATCCAATCCCAAAACCACAAAATGACAACGTTGGTCATTAAGGCCAGAAGCATAAACCCTCATCCCAGCTGGCAAGAAACCACGTGAAGGTCGCATGGGTAGCATTCAATGCTACAACAAACCCCACTAGCACTTCAATACATTACCCAAACTCTATAGTTAGGGTCACGTTTTGTTCAAACCCCCATTTGTTTATTACATGGCTTTATTTCAAGGTTATCCCTTGGTCCATTTCATTCATAGGGTTAGGATCTTGCTTGGTGGTAGAACTTAGGTAGTTAGGGAAGAGTCCTTTTGTTTATATATACCTGCAAGACAAGTTCCAAGTAGTGCTTTAACAAAATTGCTAAGTAAGCCCAGGGTAGTTCAATACTCATCCCTTACCTCTTGGCAGCTCCGTCGGTAACATAACTACCAACTCAAAAACCTCAAAAGTATTCATACTCTCTTCATGAAGTCCACCAGGCATGAATTAATAAAATAAACGATTTCAAGACTTTAATAAATTCAAGCATACATTTAAACTGTAAGAACGCAGCAGTTAAAGAAAAACATTAAAGTTTTATACAAGTATTAAATTGGTCAATCAGACCATAGAAGTAAGTCCTTTGAGATTCACACTATAACATTTCATTGCTTCCACAGAAAACATAAGATAGAAGACAACCACATCCAATTAACTTAAACAAGGGAATCATAAACCACCTTTCATAAACCATGTTCTCTCATTTCTTTGACGAGATTGATATTACTTCCCAGTACTGAAGTTAATTTGTTAAATATTACTTGAAAGACGATGTTAGCAGTAAGTGAATTTTTTAAAAATTTTACGTTTTTAGGGACATTACACATAGACGCTGTAGAGTCTTTCACTGGACTTATTTTTTTAAAGAAAAATATCCTTCCTTTTTTTTAATGACTCCTCTTCACTTCCTTGAAAATAAAAAAGACTTTTGTAAAAACAAAATATCTTCTACTCTTGTAAAACTCCACCTTTTTTTTTACCCTAAAAAAATTCTTAATTGAAGTGAATAATTTCAGTAAAAAAACCACTTAACTCATGAAAACAATTTTTTCTCGTGGAATTGTTTTCGCGGGCCTAATGAAGGTTGGAGCGAGAAAACATGGAATTTTCGCGCTTTGGGCTATAGTGAGGTCGCGAGAATTTTTCTTGTGAACTTTTCGCGCTTTGACCTATAGTGAGGCCATGAAAATTTGCAATTTTTTTTATTTTGAAAGTTTGCCAAAAATTATCGTGCCTCCATGCAGAGGAGGGGCGCGAAAATTTTTGCAAAAAAAAAAACACATTTTTTTTGCAAATTACTTTAGAGCTACGGCTTCTCTTGCTCCGATCAATCGATCTTCTTCCAACGCTCTGATACCAAATTGAAGGTTGGAGGCAGAAATAAACACAAAGATTATGTAGAATGAGCTACGACTCTTCAATCTTTATTGATAAACGGAAGATCAACTAATACATTACAAACCAAATATGAATGTGTATTTAAACACTTATGGAAACCCTAAAAATTCTAACCTAGATTTTGCATGCATGCAAAGCATGCTGTTGCATGTTTTATTAACTGAACTTCTAAATGCGAACTAAAGCAAAAGCAAAAGCTAACATAAGTAATTACTATTTCTAACATCACCTGTTACCCTCGTGTTCCGAGCTTATGCAAAGCGGCTGGCTGGCCTTAGCCATCGCTAGCACCCATCCCCTCTTTTAAGTTACTGTTTAGCGTAATGTTTAGAAGAGATCTCGATCATATCGACATATATGCAAGTTAGGTCCCATTTGATTTAATGACAAGGAGAGGTCTTATGTTAGATCATGATGGCGCATCCAGTAACTCCTGATAATTTTGGAGGAGCGCCAGTTCATAGCATAAAGTTCTGACAGGAAACCTCCTGTATCATGATCATCCTAGCCGCCTAACACTTCCCTTTCTGACTGACAAACAATCTTGGCATCGATCCATGGTTGCTAGCCACGTCACTGCCTCTCAAGACCGAAGGATTAGTTCTGGAACGATGTAGTTGGACATGGCATAAAAATCTAATATATTTACATGTTATTATATATTACAAGCTTAAACAAAGCTTATATAAGGGTAACAAATAGCCTTTTTTATGACTAAGTAACTTCAATTATAGATGAAAGTTTAGAATGTACTTAGTCCTTGAATATTATCTCTTCTTTTACCAAATAGAACATAACTCATAATTGAGTATGATTTGTGTGGATTGAAAAGAGGAATTTGTTTGTATCAATTGTATCGTTATGATAGCGTAAGTAAATACGTTGCCTTGCTTCCAACCACGTTTTTTGGGATATATATTAAGGGTCATTCTTGACTATATATATATATATATATATATATACATATATCTATATATTTTTGACAACAATTGTGGGTTATAGACCTTAAAGAAAAATGTAGTTTAAATAATTGTATTAAGATTTGAAATAAGAAATATATATAATGGTTTAATATAAATTTATATATATAAGTACACAAATTGTATTATATGCATTAATATATATAAGTACATGGGTTGGATTATGGGACTAGATGAATGTTATATATATATATATATTGGAATTTGCAATTGGAATATTTTGTACATGTGTCGAAAGTGCTTAGTATATATAATAAAAATTGAAGTTACTAATTTAGTTGTTATATATATTTATGAGATTGTAAAGTTACTGTTCCTAGTAAGGGAAGGGGTTATATTGTATACTTCTAATACATGGAATGTATTGAAATTGTTGTAATGCTTTTGGATTATACTTATACATTTAGTGCATTTGAATTATATGTGATTGGAGAAGTTTCTTTGAAAAAGAAAAGAAGTTGTGTAATAAACTCATAAATTTATTCATCCAACACGGAACCTACTGTAGAATGTGTATCTTACTTTTTATAAAGATGACTGTGTTAGTATTTCAAAGAGAAAAAGGAATTTTTGTTGTTACAATTTTTATGTACGTTGCAATGTGGTACATTACAGTGTGGGAAGTGATCATCAATTGCAGGACTTAGGAAAACCAAATTAAAAATAACATTAGGGGAACAAGACATCGTTTGGTGTTTTTTTTTTTGAGGATGAAATATTTTGACTAAAAATCAAAAGAGGAGTAATCTCAAAGGCTTAAAGTCCATAATACCACTTTCAATTTGGTGATAGTTTTCAAGGGAGAGTTTTGTGTTCAACAAAGTGTTGTTGAGGTATTTCATCCCCATGGTATCGTAATGGGACATAGGGGTAAAAGCTTACAAGTAAATTGGTTATTAGCTTCCCTAATGTTTAAGAATGATGTATGCAAATATTACCATAGGTAATGCGAAATTCATCCAAATATGAGGGTGAATGTCAAGTTTTGGCGTTGGTTGCTCGAAAATATCTAATATAGCGCGACTTGTGAATGAAAGATATATCGATAGAAATTTAAAGAATGAATAAGAGGATTACCGTCCGAGAGTGAAAATGAAGGATGGTCCTCTAGAAGATAAGTAAACAGAACTGTTTTACCTATGCATTCTTTTTGTTATACGGAAGAACGATCATACATATGTATGTATATGTTTCACGTTGTCTTATGGTAATAAGAGCACAAGTGTCGATGATAAAAGACTTAAAGATTTTCCATAAACAACAAGAGTATGTTGCAAAATAAATTCTCACTTACATTTTTATTGAATTTGAAAAATCATGTTATGCATATGTTATGCTGAAAATTTTGGAAGACGTTGTAAGGGTTGTGTAAAGTGCAGGTTATGAAAGGAAGAGGAAGGATAACAACATGAAGGATGTGTAGAGGATCAAAGATGATTAAATAGAGAATAGAAAGATCTAAAAGTTGCAGTCACATGATCTTCAATCGCAAAGGTCTTCAAAAATTAGATAAGTACTTTTTAAAAATTAAGTTATATAGAGTTTTGTAAGATTCCACTCTTAATTATAGAGATAAAGAAATATGTTCAAGCATATGGATGTATTCTTTGTATTGTTTAAAATGGTGATAGTCCTTTATGATTGAAGTAGTCTTAAATATAGGTTATTGTTTTGAACGTGATTGTGGAAAAATAAATGAGATCTTAATATCATTTGTGTATTTAGGAAAGAGGAATTACCTCAAGTAATTATGCATTATGTGGTTAATATTATATGGATACTTGACGTGATCTTATATTATTGGCTAGGTTGATGACGGTTCAAGGATCAGGTACTTAACAGTTAGTTGACCAAGTAATTTTCAAATGTTATAAGGTCAAGAGTCTTAAAACTTTCCATGATAAGGTTATTGGAATTGAACTAAATGTTTTGTGATATGAAATGCCTCGGTATCCTATTAGCTTGCATTTTTTTCCTTCTATAAAGATTCATAATGTTTTCCATATTTAATTATTAAAAATATACATACATGATGCTACTCATATCATCGATTGGGGTGTGATTCAGGTAGAACTCGAGGGAGAAATCCAAATTGAGCCTTTGTGTATCCTAGATAGGAAGGATATTATGTCGCGGAATTGAGCCATCACTCAAATAAAAGTGCAATGAAAGCACTTCATCCCCGGGCATGCCACATGGGAAACGGAGGATCATACACGAGCAACATATCCTTCCATTTCCAGAATGAGCAAGATGAATCTAAATAAATAACACTGCATAAAACAAAGCTACTGGGCTTAATTAAATAAGGAGCAGTGAAAAAAGTGGGTGAATTTGCAATTTTTGTATGGATGTAACTTTCAATTGTAAGATTGGATTGGGGTATGGCTATGATCATTGGAAATGTAGTCCAAAGGAAAATATAATGGAAGGTATTGATTTTTTAATTTTGTTTTGGGTTATTTCAAGATGTAAGAAAAACAAAGCCTTGGAGCTGAAATTGGATAAGGTAGTCTTCAATGTGGGTGACTTCCAAAGTAACCTAAACTTTTGGAAACAAGTTATAGGATGGTATAGGAGTGTAGTAAAGGTGACATTGGCTAAGAGTAATGGTATGAATTTTTTTATGATGCTCCCACAAGGAAGTAAATGCATAGTTGGGAAAACAAGGAAGGTAAATGGATGGTTAAAGAAAAATGTGCAATATTAAACCAAGTATGCCCGAGTGTTTGGTAATATGGAATATTGTCGAAAGCGAGTATTAATAAATTCTAATTAAGAAGGAAGAAAAGATTCTAACAATGGATGTTGGTGTCTTGAATGAGAATGCATTCTAGGCATTGATTGTCATGATAGGTATGTTCTATGTGAATTACAAGGTACAGCCAGGGGAAATATTGCTTCTGAGCGTGGATATCGTATGCCATGGTAGAATACCTAGAAAATGTATTGAAGATTCCAAAAGGTAGAGAATATAAGTGGGATTCATGAATATTGTAATTTATTGTGGTGTACAACCAAGCAACGATGGAACATGCCAACAATTAAGGAGAAATGCATCTCATACAGAAGATGGAATCATCCATGGGGACAAGTGTACATTCCCGATGGAGTTTCAATATTTGGACCAACAACTTATGTGCAAATAGGGGAAATATGTGAAAACTTCCAATCATATAAAATATGCTAATTGGTGAATAAGACATTCTGGCATGTGGATCTATTGTTTGGCTCAAAATTGTGTTGAAGAGTTCCCTGGAAATGAAAATTGAGTTCCATCCTTGAATGAAGCCCATATACAACTAAAGATAAGAAATGAAATGGAATTTGAAAAGAATCCAATTGAAGATGGAATGGAACTCTTTGCAACGCCATGAAGTTCTAGGAAGAACATTTAAAGC
This sequence comes from Larix kaempferi, assembly GCA_027924585.1. Taxonomy (NCBI): domain Eukaryota; kingdom Viridiplantae; phylum Streptophyta; class Pinopsida; order Pinales; family Pinaceae; genus Larix; species Larix kaempferi. The sequence goes on from BSBM01000030.1 coordinate 17,091,270, forward strand.
TAATGTTGGGAGCAATACTGGCCCAGGGAAAGAAATAGTAAGGGAAGATCGTAATATTGATATGGATTGGAAAGAGAGACTGGCTAAGTTGGATTTGGTTGGAATTTATAAAGGAAAAGAGAGTAGAATGCACAAGAAGCTCAAAATTGAGGAAAAGGTTGTTGCATATTCAAAAGGGGGTGATGAGAACTCAAGAAAACAAAAGACACTGCTACAGTGTTAAATGAATCTACATGAGGATATGATTATTTTTGTAGCAACAAATGGTTAAGATGTCCAGTAAGGTAGAAAAGAATGAACAAGATTACATCTCTAAAATGCATATGCATTAGTAGGCACACTAAGAGAGGGTGCATAGTGCATGCGTGTGTGTGTGATATTGCATATTCGTTAAAGTAGTATTGTTTTACATATGCAGTGAGGCATTGATGATAATTAATGTGGTGTTCATTAATATGTTGTGTGAATCGCGTGGTTATGCACACATGTATGTTGAACTCATTTTGTGAATGCATATTGTGCCATATTTCATTGCATAATTTGTGAATAGTTGAAATGACTGAATTATTGGTAATGCATAATTATGAGATCATTTCATGGGTTGTTGTGATTTGAAAAGAAATGCATGAAAAAATAGTCACGTTGGATGGACTAAGAAAATGCTTTGTTGAGAGAAAAATTATATAATAAAAAAATGCCTATTGTACAATTGTACAATATTACATTGCATTGTACAATATTTTCCTACAAAAAGCTGTGTATCAAATCCCACTATGAAATGAGCTCTCATGAGGTGTCACGAATTTATAGCCACCTTTTATAGGAATTACTCAAATCATATGCCATGGACATACTACAAAGATAGGATCTAGTTGTGTAGTTCCTTCTATAGTTAATCTATGCACAAACTAGAGAGTTATGGCCTCCTCCAAGATGAGATATGCCTCCTGCATTCCTCCTACAATAACCTATAATATATACAACCAATTATAGTAGTGTAGAAGTTTCAAAGTGGAGTAAGGTGTCTTATCAAAGAAGGTATTGATCCCACTTAATTGACTGTACCATTACGGGAGTGCTAACCATGTTATATTTCAATTATTTCCTTGGCTATAGATTGTAGGTAAAAATATTGCATTTTCCAAAGACATTGTTTGTGAAGGAGAATGATGCAAGAACCAATGCTTTAGTTACCTATTTTGATGAATTAATACTTGGACATAATGGTTTTATTATCAATATGGCTATTAGATGGAGAGGGCACTTAACAATATACTTTTATTATAAAGATGAATGGGGGATAGAGAGAGCATTATTAGATGCACAGAAAAGTGCCCACAACTAGAATATGGTGTTGTTATGGAAATGTTTCTCATCCTCCTCTTAGATTATGTACTGAACAGTGAAAACACATAAAGGTTACTTTGTTGTTGTGGAGAGATTAGTATGTATATATGTATAGTTTGGAAAGCCATTCTAAAATTAAAACGTTTGATATTATGTGTTAAGGAAAGGGATAGAAGTAGAATTACTTACCCCTACTTTCCTACCCACCTTTTTCCTTAACAAATTATGTTTGAATTGCTCCAAAAGTTTCAATGGATCCTCCCAAGTATCAAAGCTAGAACTATCTATAAAACTATTATTATAGCCATGTAAACTAGCTCATAAAGGAAGAGGGGAGCAATAGGTAGCTTCTTCAAGTGGGAGTAATGGATTAGTGTGCATGGATACTTGGTCGATATGTCATCTTGAAAATATGGTGCAATATGTTCCCAAGGAAACCTTTAAGGGAGTTAGAGGGTACCGCTAGTTGGAGGAAAATGGTCAATAGGAAGGGAAGTTTATCAATTGATTAAACTACTACCTTTATTATCTTATTTATTTATTCATACATGCACCCTCACAAAATTTCCCGAAATGGAGGAGGGAAATTGAAGGAATCAACACATATCCATCCCTTTAGATTAGATAATGTCAAGTTCAAACAATTTTACATTACATTAATTAACATCACCATTGATGTATTTAAAGTTTAATTCTCGAAGTTAATCACCCAAAATTATTATAATTATTATTATTTGTAACATAATAAGTGGACTTGATGGGTTGCTTGAAATTAGAAACCCAAGATATGAGCCACAACTCAAGAGCGATGAGTACCTTGAAAGTATCTTGATTGAGGATCTAGAGGATGCAAAAGAAAATGATTTAATATTACTTACCTTTGCACAAAAAATACTAAAATAAATTGGAATTGAATTCAATGAATATAAACAAATAACACACCATCCACACAATGAACATAAGGTGTACTCTGGGAAAACCCAATATGAGAAAAACCAAACTAGAAGGTGAGTCCTATGCCTTGCTCTTTTATACTTAGTTTTGAAATTAAAATACAAATAAAAGGAAGTGAGTATGGAGTTTCAATGGACACTATGGCATGTATGGCTACTGTAGGATCTTCTACTTCCTGTGTTCTGCTCAAATATCCCACTCCCAAATAACTTGCTCGACTATGGAACAATAAGCAATACAATAACAATGGAATGCCTTCCTTTCCTAGGGGTGTAATATTTAATATGGAGTAAGAGCCATTTAGGTTAGGGTTTTTGGTGCCTTCAATTTCAATTAGGTTTAGGGTTTTTAACCCGCTATAATCTTCTTGAAAGTCCATTTGTGACTAGCTCCACATGTCTGAATAATGGGATTTCATGTGGTATCCACTTGATATCATGGTGGGAAACAAGATAGGTCTTAGTTGCGGCTATAAAATCAAATCCTACAAAATTCCCTAGGTAGCGTAAAAAATCAAACCCTAGCTCCACCAAGGAGAGCAAGTGAAAGAATCCCTCCAACACTATCTCCAAGGTAATACATCCTCCTCTTCTCTCCTTCTTCACAAGTCCACTCTAGGATTTTCTTCCAAAACCCTAGTCTCCAATCTCCAAGGGTAACATACTAACCCTAGAGATCCGTGTTAACTCCAAAAATACCGAGAAACTATGGTACCCAAGAGAGAGAGAGAGATAGAGAAACAAGTACAAGTGAAGACCTAGAGAGAAAGAAGACAAGTGCACTCCTCTGATAGATCACATATCTACTCAAGAGTGAGAAAATCAACATGAATGAATGACTCTAGATCCTTAATCTATTTATATGAGAGGTAAGGGAGGAAAACAACACTATGTAGGCACAAGCCCTTGCAAGCAACCTCATCAACCCTTATAGGCCATGCAAGTGAGACGTCGACTCTAGATCACAAGTGCCACGCTTCAATAATAATTGCATGCACAATACGGACTCGAAAGAGATATATCTACACAACTAAATTCTACGCTAATCCATCCCGAAACTCCATGGAATCTCTCTATCCTTCCAAGCAAAGTAATCCACTAGTTCAACTACCCCTTGCAAGAATATTGTCAAGGCCCCATGTGTCCTCGAGCAATCTACAATCCTTCGAGTAGAAATCCAAGTTTCCATATGCCATTTAGGGTTTAAATCCATTCTAGGTGATGTGAAATACTCCACATCCCCTATAGGGTGTTCTCCCACAAAGTGAATTCTCCTTGTGGCCATCATGAAGTCCATCCATTATACAAGCAAGAGATGTCAAATGTCGAAGGGAAGAGCACTAAGCTACTAGCAATCAACTCATGTCAAGCATCCACTAAGAAATCTATCTCAAGTGTGCATATCCATCCTGAACCATCTATCATGCTACAACCCATCTTAGACCGTCTTTCTCATCAATTATCATTTTCTTTATCTAGTTTTATAATGCTTTCCATAGGATTTTAGAGGGTTTCTTCGTCTAACCAACGCCATAAATCCATGGGTTACATGTGGGCCCGCACTTCTATCCCTAATGCAATGGGGACCAGCAGAGACATATTATTTGTGCATTAGTGCAATTCTTCCTATTCCTATCCTTACAACACTCCTTCAACCACCTTATTAGATGAAAACTGTGGATTCTTAATCATGCTAGACTTGCCTTTGTACATTAATAACACCAAAAGTTCATTTCACTAACTCGTCAATACATGTGTTGGATTTCCTTGTTACCAACTCAATAGTTAATCTTTGGTTCCATGATAACAACTCAAGGCACTATTTTGCAGCGTATAAATACCACATCGAAGATAACATAGGTGATCAAACATGACCACCTCTCCGTGTGATGCATCATAGCGTTCATATTTAACATCCAAGTTAGCACATTCCATTCATAGATTCTCTTTCTCCTTAACTTCCCCCTCTCTCCTTACTCCTAAAGAAATAATAATTGAAATCCTATGCATGTTCTTTGGTAGGGATACCTCTTGTGATTTTTCCTTAAACCTCTTCCATTCGATAGAGTATTCTACTAATTGTTCGACCCCTCCATTTTAATAGGGTGCACAATGTAATAGAAAGACTCCAGTCTCCAACTACATGAATCCAAACCACTCCATTTTAATAGGTTGCACAATTTAATGCCAAGACTTCAACTACATGAAGCCAAAAGACCAATTCTTACTTCCTTGAAGGGTTATACCCCACCTAGAACAATAGAATTCGAGGACAACTTTTTATGAAAGTGGAAATGACAAAAACATATTGTGAAGATAATATTTTACTTATTTATAATCAATACCAGGCCCATGGTTTTATGGGAAAAGTATATAAATAAGGATATGACATTTGACCTTTGGTCTTCGAAGGATAGGATATGGCATTTGAACTTTGATCCACTCTTTACCCTTTCCCAAATATTTCCATTTATTAAGAAGTAAGACACCATGTTGTACGGACTTGAGAATTATGATAACATTTTTAATTTAAATGTCTTTATTATGCTATATTATAGTAATGAGCCGACGTAAAATGAAAAACGTATGACTTAAATAACTAAGACCAGACTTTGACCTAATTGTAGTACTCCCGTTATGATTGCATATAAATAAAAATAAAAATCTGCCATACAAAACAAAAGCAAACAGTTCACCCGCGATTTGGATTTTGAAGTTCACGAACTGTTTGGATTTTGGAATATACTTCACCTGCGGTTTGGATTTTGAAAGGGGCTGTCAGTTACACATAAAATCAAAGCAAAAGCAAGAAAAAATGGCGTCGAATCAGGTCGAAGTGCAAGCCCAAAACCCTCAGGTCCAAGTGCAAGCCGAAAACCCTCAGCAGCTGCAACAGGCAATTCAGGCAATTGGTACTGGCAAGGACAATCAATTTGTATCGGCGTCTTTGTACGTGGGGGATCTGGAGCCGAGTGTTAGCGATGGCGAGATTTATGATCTCTTCCAGCAGATTGGCCTCGTCCACTCTGTTCGCGTCTGCAGAGATGCCATCACGGACGCCTCTCTCGGATACGCGTATGTGAATTACAACAATGCTGAAAATGCTACCACGGCTTTAAGTCTCTTGAATTTTACACGCCTTCACGGAAAGCCAATTCGGATTATGTATTCACACCGTGACCCCATTCTCCGCAGGTGTGGATCAGCGAACATATTTATTAAGAATATTGACAAAGTAGTTGACGATAGGGAGCTATATGATACTTTCCGTGTGTTCGGACCCATTTACTCTTCCAAGATTGCAACAGATACTGCATCAGGGCGATCCAAAGGATATGGATTTGTGCATTTTGAGCAAGAGGAAGCAGCACAAAATGCAATAGAACACATGAATGGAATGCTAATCCGTGGCAAACAGGTTTATGTTGGTCCATTCAAGAAAAAGCAAGAGCGCGGGCAAACAAATGCAAATGAAAATGACAATTTTAGGAATGTGTTTGTGAAGAACTTATCAGAATCTCTGACTGATGAGGATTTGAGAAATTATTTTGGCGTGTATGGAACAATTACCAGTGTGATAGTGATGAGGGATGCAGAGGGAAAATCAAAGGGTTTTGGATTTGTCAATTTTGAGAATGCAGAAGATGCAGCAAATTGCGTTCAGAATTTAAATGGCAAGAAAATTGGTGGGAAGGAATGCTATGTTGAAAAGGCACGGAACAAGTCTGAATCGAGGGGGCGATGTGGAAGAAATCTTTATGTGAAGAATTTGGATGATAGCATTGATGACGAGAAGTTGAGAGAAATGTTCTCTGGTTTTGGTACAATCACTTCATGCAAAGTAATGCGGGATTCTCATGGACACAGCAAAGGCTTTGGATTTGTTGCCTTCGCATCTCCTGATGAAGCATCCCGAGCTCTGGCAGAAATGAAAGGGAAAATGGTTTTGAGCAAGTCTCTGTATGTTTCTCTGGCTCAGCGCAAAGATGAGAGAAGGGCATGGCTACAGGCTCATTTCTCCCACTTGGAAAATGTAAATGCAGATGGCATGGCACCACCTGTTCCTGGACTAAACCAGCAGGTAATTTATGGCCGGGGACCCGTTGTTCCTGCCCGTGCTCCTGGACTAAACCATGGCCAAGGACCAGCTGCTCCTGGACAAAATCACCAGCAGGTAATTAATGGCCAAAGACCACCTGTTCCTGCCCGTGCTCCTGCACTAAACGAGCAGATAATTTATAGCCAAGGACCAGTTGCTCTTGCTCGTGCTCCTAGACTAAACCAGCGGACGATAACTCGAGGACAAGCATCAGTTTTTCTTGCCCGTGCTCCTGGACTAAACCAGCAGATGGTAATTCGAAGACAAGGACCAGCTGTTCCTGCCCGTGCTCCTTGACTAAACCAGCTGCATCATAGAAATGAGCTCACTGCAATAGTATAGACCATAGTAACATAGCTTGTACATTATAATTTGATTGTGATATAGGGTAGTGTGTAGCTATGGTTATTATTGTTGAGTGTTTGAATTATATTTAGGTTATGATAACGTAGTATATTGGAAGATTTTGTCCATTAAGCTTTTTTTTCTTTTAATTATTTTTATTTTTCAAAATCTGTATTTGACTGTGTTTAAATGGCTCTTTTGATAGTAAAAAAGGATTCAGCACCATCGAGAATCCTCAGGGCACTCAAATCGTCTAACTTTTAGACTACATTATTTGGTTTTGATAGTGATATAGGTTAAGTGTATATCTATTTGATTTTGATAGTGATATAGGTTACTGTAGTTTTATTTTAATTTTGGATTTTAAAGATTCAAAAAATTATTTAGATTCTTTAAAAGTTAAAAGTTGTTTGGTTTTGATAGTGACATAGATTAGTGTAGTTTTATTTTTATTTTGGAGCTACTAAGTATTGAAAAAATATAAAAATTTATTTAGATATAATTAATTTTTAACACTAGGAGTTGATAAAAATAAAAATAGTTAGAAATAATGTAAACATAACTGTCCAAGTTAATAGTTAAAAGTTGACGTGATTAAATTTTTATAGTATTATTTATATATATAAAATTATTTGTAAATGATTATGATTTAGTTTTCAGTATTACTAGTATATTTTTAGTTTTGTTTTGCACATTATATTGGGATTTATGGAATCGAGAAATGCTATGAAAGTTACAATTTTTTTGTTATATGGATGTTGTAATCTTTAACTTTTGCTACTACCCTTTTCAAATTCATTATTTTAAGACTTTTAATTTCCAATAACTCACATAATATTTAAAGTGATTTATGGCATGCAAGATCTGCAGTGTTTTGTGGAATCACAAGGCTCATTGGTGAGAATTTAAGGGACCTTAAGATAGATGAATCTTTAGGCAATCATTTTCTTTAGTGCATATGTGTATCACATGACTTGTTTCTATCCATGTGGATGCTATGACATTAAAATCAGATATGACATGGATTTTGCATGGTTTGAAAGTCGACATGTTCAATACTTTATGTTAGTGAAGTACACAAATTTTCATGTCTACATCATTGATTAACTACATTTATTTCCATCCTTGTAAATAGTTGTTCATATTCATTTCTACATCATAGATTAACTAACTTTCATGTCTACATCATAGATTAACTACTTTCATGTCTACATCAAATTTATTTCAATCTTTGTAGATAGTTGTTCATATTCCGCCCCATCTCTCCACTGAAAGCATATACCATATATAGGATTTGAAGGCTTTTTCTTTATTCTACCAACTCATTGATCTTGTGATTCCCCACAAAAACCAAAAGATACCTAGCTTTGATACCAATATGATGCATAAACTACCATGGATATTCCACTGTAATAGTTCGTCACAATAGATCTTACAACTTAATTAATTGTGTTGGCTTAATTCCACATAATGATAAATAAACTAGAATTGAAAGGAAAATATCTAGAGCAAAACAACACATCCCCATGAATAACACAATATATGCTCTGGGAAAACGCACCATGGGGAAAAACCAAACCAGATTAAAGACGATGCCTTGCTCTTTTCTTCTCCAAAAGGCAACGCAAATATAGAGAAAGTGTAGTTAAGGAAGTGAAGAGTTAAAGAAAAATATCCTTCCTTTTTTTTAATGACTCCTCTTCACTTCCTTAAAAATAAAAAAGACTTTTGTAAAAAAAAATATCTTCTACTCTTGTAAAACTCCACCCTTTTTTTTAACTTAAAAAAAATTCTTGAACTGAATAATTTACGTTAAAAAAAGACTTAACTCATGGAAACAAATTTTTCTCGTGGAATTATTTTCGCGGCCCTAATGAAGGTTGGAGCGATAAAATATGAAATTTTCGCGCTTTGGGCTATAGTGAGTTCGCGAGAATTTTTCTTGTGAACTTTTCGCGCTTTGGCCTATAGTGAGGCCACGAAAATTTGAAATTTTTATTATTTTGAAAGTTTGCCAAAAATTATCATGCCTCCATGCAGGGCAGGGTCGCGAATTTTTCTGCAAACAAGAAACACATTCTTTTTGCAAATTACTTCAAAGCTACGGCTTCTCTTGCTCCGATCAATCGATCTTCTTCCAACGCTCTGATACCGAACTGAAGGTTGGAGGCATAAATAAACACAAAGATTATGGAGAACGAGCTACGACACTTCAATTTTTATTGATAAACGAAAGATCAACTAATACATTACAAACCAAATATGAGTGTGTATTTAAACACTTATGGAAACCCTAAAAAGTCTAACCTAGATTTTGCATGCATGCAAAGAATGCTGTTGCATGTTTTATTAACTGAACTTCTAAATATGAACTAAAGCAAAAGCTAAAGCTAACATAAGTAATTACTATTTCTAACATCACTTGTTACCCTCGTGTTCCGAGCTTATGCAAGCAGTTGGTTGGCCGTAGCCATCGCTAGCAACCATCCCATCTTTTAAGTTATTATTTAGCGTAATGTTTAGACGAGATCTCGATCATATCGACATCTATGCAGGTTAGGTCCCATTTGATTTAATGACAAGGAGAGGTCTTATGTTAGATCGTGATGGCGCATCCAGTAACTCTTGATAATTTTGGAGGAGCACCAATTCATAGCATAAAGTTTTGACAGGAAACCTCCTGTATCACGATCATCCTAGCGGCCTAAAACTTCCCTTTCTGACTGACAAACAATCTTGGCATCGATCCACGGTTGCTAGCCACGTCACTGCCTCACGAGACCGAACGATTAGTTCTAGAACGATGTAGTTGGACATGGCAAAAAAATCTAATATATTTACATGTTATTATATATTACAAGCTTAAGCAAAGCTTATATAAGGGTAACAAATAGCCTTTTTTATGACTAAGTAACTTCAATTATAGATGAAAGTTTAGAATGTACTTAGTCCTTGAATATTATCTCTTCTTTTACCAACTAGAACATAACTCATAATTGAGTATGATTTGTGTGGATTGAAAAGAGGAATTTGTTTGTATCAATTGTATCGTTATGATAACGTAAGTAAATACGTTGCCTTGCTTACAGCCACGTTTTTTGGGATACATATTAAGGGTCACTCTTGACTATATATATATATATATATATATATTTTACAACAATTGTGGGTTATAGACCTTAAAGCAAAATGTAGTTTAAATAATTGTATCAAGATTTGAAATAGGAAATATATATATAATGGTTTAATATAAAGTTATATGTATAAGTACATAAATTGTATTATATGCATTAATACATATAAGCACATGGGTTGGATTATGGGACTAGATGAATGTTACATATATATATATATATTGGAATTTGCAATTGGAATATTTTGTAGATGTGTCGAAAGTGCTTAGTATATATAATAAAAATTGAAGTTGCTTTAGTTGTTATATATATTTATGAGATGGTAAAGTTACTGTTCCTAGTAAGGGAAGGTGTTATATTGTATACTTCTAATACATGGAATTGTATTGAAATTGTTGTAATGCTTTTGGATTATACTATACATTTAGTGCATTTGAATTATATGTGATTGGAGAAGTTTCTTTGAAAAAGAAAAGAAGTTGTGTAATAAACTCAGAAATTTATTCATCCAACACGGAACCTAGTGTAGAATGTGTATCTTACTTTTTATAAAGATCACTATGTTAGTAGTTTAAGGAGAAAAAGGAAATTTGGTTGTTACAATTTTTATGTACGTTGCAATGTGGTACATTACAGTGTGGGAAGTGATCATCAATTGCAAGACTTAGGAAAACCAAATTAAAAATAATATTAGGGAAACAAGACATCGTTTGACGTTTTTTTTTTGAGGATGAAAACTTTTGACTAAAAATCGAAAGAGGAGTAATCTCAAAGGCTTAAATCCCATAATACCACTTTCAATTTGGTGATAGTTTTCAAGGGAGAGTTTTGTGTTCAACAAAGTGTTGTCGAGGTCTTTCATCCCTTTGGTATCATAATGGGACATAGGGGTAAAAGCTTCCAAGTAAATTGGTTATTAGATTCCCTAATGTTTAAAAATGATGTATGGAAATATTACCGTAGGTAATGCGAAATTCATCCAAATATGAGGGTGAATGTCAAGTTTTTGGGTTGGTTGCTCGAAAATATCTAATATAACGGGACTTGTGAATGAAAGATATAGAAATTTAAAGAATGGCTAAGAGGATTACCGTCCGAGAGTGAAAATGAAGGATGGTCCTCTAAAAGATAAGTAAACGGTTGTTTTACCTATGCATTCTTTTTGTTATATGGAAGAATGATCATACATATGTATGTATATGTTTTATGCCGTCTTACGGTAATAAGAGAACAAGTGTCGATGATAAAAGACCTAAATATTTTCCATAAACAACAAGAGCATGTTGCAAAATAAATTCTCACTTACATTTTTATTGAATTTGAAAAATCATGTTATGCATATGTTATGCTGAAAATTTTGGAAGACGTTGTAAGGGTTGTGTAAAGTGCAGGTTATGAAAGGAAGAGGAACCATACCAACGTGAAGGATGTGTAGAGGATCAAAGATGATTAAATAGAGAATACAAAGATCTAAAAGTTGCAGTCACATGATCTTCAATCGCAAAGGTCTTCAAAAATTAGATAAGTACTTTTTAATAATTACGTTATATAGAGTTTTGTAAGATTCCACTCTTAATTATAGAGATAAAGAAATATGTTCAAGCATATGGATGTATTCTTCGTATTGTTTAAAATGGTGATAGTGCTTTATGATTGAAGTAGTCTTAAATATAGGTTATTGTTTTGAACGTGATTGTGGAAAAATAAATGAGATCTTAATATCATTTGTGTATTTAGGAAAGAGGAATTACCTCGAGTAATTATGCATTATGTGGTTAATATTATATGGATACTTGACGTGATCTTATATTATTGGCTAGGTTGATGACGGTTCAAGGATCAAGTACTTAACAGTTAGTTGACCAAGTAATTTTCAAATGTTATAAGGTCAAGAGTCTTAAAACTTTCCATGATAAGGTTATTGGAATTGAACTAAATGTTTTGTGATATGAAATGCCCCGGTATCCTATTAGCTTGCATTTTTTTCCTTCTATAAAAATTCATAATGTTTTCCATATTTAATTATTAAAAATATACATACATGATGCTACTCATATCATCGATTGGGGTGTGATTCAGGTAGAACTCGAGGGAGAATTCCAAATTGAGCCTTTGCGTATCCTAGATAGGAAGGAGATTATGTCGCGGAATCGAGCCATCACTCAAATAAAAGTGCAATGAAAGCACTTCATCCCCGGGCAGGCCACATGGGAAACGGAGGATCATATGCGAGCAACATATCCTTCCATTTCCAGAATGAGCAAGATGAATCTAAATAAATAACACTGCATAAAACAAAGCTGCTGGGCTTAATTAAATAAGGAGCAGTGAAAAAAGTGGGTGAATTTGCAATTTTTGTATGGATGTAACTTTCAATTGTAAGATTGGATTGGGGTATGGCTATGATCATTGGAAATCTAGTCCAAAGGAAAATATAATGGAAGGTATTGATTTTTTAATTTTGTTTTGGGTTATTTCAAGATGTAAGAAAAACAAAGCCTTGGAGCTGAAATTGGATAAGGTAGTCTTCAATGTGGGTGACTTCCAAAGTAACCTAAACTTTTGGAAACAAGTTACATGATGGTATAGGAGTGTAGTAAAGGTGACATTGACTAAGAGTAATGGTATGAATTTTTTTATGATGCTCCCACAAGGAAGTAAATGCATAGTTGGGAAAACAAGGAAGGTAAATGGATGGTTAAAGAAAAAGGTGCAATATTAAACCAAGTATGCCCGAGTGTTTGGTAATATGGAATATTGTCGAAAGCGAGTATTAATAAATTCTAATTAAGAAGGAAGAAAATATTATAACAATGGATGTTGGTGTCTTGAATGAGAATGCATTCTAGGCATTGATTGTCATGATAGGTATGTTCTATGTGAATTACAAGGTACAGCCAGGGGAAATATTGCTTCTGAGCGTGGATATCGTATGCCATGTTAGAATACCTAGAAAATGTATTGAAGATTCCAAAAGGTAGAGAATATAAGTGGGATTCATGAATATTGTAATTTATTGTGGTGTACAACCAAGCAACGATGGAACATACCAACAATTAAGGAGAAATGCATCTCATACAGGAGATGGAATCATCCATGGGGACAAGTGTACATTCCCAATGGAGTTTCAATATTTGGACCAACAACTTATGTGCAAATAGGGGAAATATGTGAAAACTTCCAATCATATAAAATATGCTAATTGGTGAATAAGACATTCAGGCATGTGGATCTATTGTTTGGCTCAAAATTGTGTTGAAGAGTTCCCTGGAAATGAAAATTGAGTTCCATCCTTGAATGAAGCCCATATACAACTAAAGATAAGAAATGAAATGGAATTTGAAAAGAATCCAATTGAAGATAGAATGGAACTCTTTGCAACGCCATGAAGTTCTAGGAAGAACATTTAAAGCTAATGTTGGGAGCAATACTGGCCCAGGGAAAGAAATAGTAAGGGAAGATCGTAATGTTGATATGGATTGGAAAGAGAGACTGGCTAAGTTGGATTTGGTTGGAATTTATAAAGGAAAAGAGAGTAGAATGCACAAGAAGCTCAAAATTGAGGAAAAGGTTGTTGCATATTCAAAAGGGGGTGATGAGAACTCAAGAAAACAAAAGACACTGCTACAGTGTTAAATGAATCTACATGAGGATATGATTATTTTTGTAGCAACAAATGGTTAAGATGGCCAGTAAGGTAGAAAAGAATGAACAAGATTACATCTCTCAAATGCATATGCATTAGTAGGCACACTAAGAGAGGGTGCATAGTGCATGTGTGTGTGTGTGATATTGCATATTCGTTAAAGTAGTATTGTTTTACATATGCAGTGAGGCATTGATGATAATTAATGTGGTGTTCATTAATATGTTGTGTGAATCGCGTGGTTATGCACACATGTAAGTTGAACTCATTTTGTGAATGCATATTGTGCCATATTTCATTGCATAATTTGTTAATAGTTGAAATGACTGAATTATTGGTAATGCATAATTATGAGATCATTTCATGGGTTGTTGTGATTTGCAAAGAAACGCATGAAAAAATAGTCACGTTGGATGGACTAAGAAAATGCTTTGTTGAGAGAAAAATTATATAATAAAAAAATGACTATTGTACAATTGTACAATATTACATTGCATTGTACAATATTTTCCTACAAAAAGCTGTGTATCAAATCCCACTATGAAATGAGCTCTCATGAGGTGTCACGAATTTATAGCCACCTTTTATAGGAATTACTCAAATCATATGCCATGGACATACTACAAAGACAGGATCTAGTTGTGTAGTTCCTTCTATAGTTAATCTATGCACAAACTAGAGAGTTATGGCCTCCTCCAAGATGAGATATGCCTCCTGCATTCCTCCTACAATAACCTATAATATATACAACCAATTATAGTAATGTAGAAGTTTCAAAGTGGAGTAAGGTGTCTTATCAAAGAAGGTATTGATGCTATTAAGTTTAAACCAAATAGACAAGCAAGATCACTGAAAGAAACATAATCACAAGATAGACACAGAATATACCCTGGGAAACCCTCATGGGGTAGAAAGCCCAACAAAGCTTTCCTCAATAAGATGATCAACCAAAATACAAGATGTGCTCCTTCCTTCTTTGTCAATTTGGAAGATCTCCGAGACAAGTACACACTCTTCCACAAGTGAGTGAGTGATCTAATGGGGAGTTCACCTCTCTCATTTATACTGACCCCCAACTGACTAAAAGACCTAATGGGGCCGACCTCTCTTGGAGAAGTCTAATAACCCCAAAAACATAACCACAGGGCTGACCCCCACATGGTGGGTCTAATAACCCTAGTTAATACAAACCCTCGGAGGAATACACATCTCCGGATACATAATAGGGTTACCTCGGAGGGATGAAACATCTCCGGAATAATAAAGTACAAATATAATATTCTTTGAAGTTACAATATTCAACACTCCCCCTTAACGAGAAGGATATTATAACAGCACCTGCAGGAGCAAGGAGTCACTATACATGATACATCTATAAATCATCGGAAGCTTTCTTCAATTTGTCTTCAAATAGTTACTGGTACATCAATGTCAACATCAACATCAATATTACGATAATCAGCATCGTAATCACATGATCAACAGCATCGTCATCACACGATCATCAGCATCGTCATCACACGATCATCAGCATCGTCATCACACGATCAACATCATCGTCATCACACGATCAGCAGCATCGTCATCACACGATCATCAGCATCGTCATCACACGATCAGCAGTATCGTTATCACACGACCATCAGCATCGTCATCACACGATCAACAGCATCGTCATCACACAATCATCAGCATCGTCATCACACGATCATCAGCATCGTCATCACACGCTCATCAGCATCGTCATCACACGATCAGCAGTATCGTCATCACACGATTAGCAGCATCGTCATCACACGATCAGCAGTATCGAGTATTCATGCCAATACAAGTGATCATATCAACAATATGAGTATCCTAGGTAACCACATCATTAATACAAGTATCCTACCGATACAAGTAACCACATCATCAATACAAGTATCCTACCGATACAGGTAACCACATCATCAATACAAGTATCCTACCGATACAAGTAACCACATCATCAATACAAGTATCCTACCGATACAAGTAACCACATCATCAATACAAGTATCCTACCGATACAAGTAACCACATCATCAATACAAGTATCCTACCGATACAAGTAACCACATCATCAATAAAAGAATTACTTTTTCGGAGACCATTCGTCTACGGATCAATTCAGGGACCAAAGTCCGGGGATGATACAATCCCCATTACGTACATTTTGAACTAGTGGTTCCGGGATGATGCAATCCCCATCACTTTATTCTCGAAGACCATATGTCTACGGATCAATTCAGGGACCAAGGTCCGGGGATGATACAATCCCCATCACGTACATTTTGAACTAGTGGTTCCGGGATGATGCAATCCCCATCACTTTATTCTCGAAGACCATACGTCTACGGATCAATTCAGGGACCAAGGTCCGGGGATGATACAATCCCCATCACGTACATTTTGAACTAGTGGTTCCGGGATGATGCAATCCCCACAACTGTCCACTAAGGACTTCATTCTCGGAGACCTCACGTCTACGGCTCTCTTTAGGACTGAAAGTCCAGGGATGATCCAATCCCCTCAACTGTCCACTAAGGACTTCATTCTCGGAGACCTCACGTCTACGGCTCTCTTTAGGACTGAAAGTCCAGGGATGATCCAATCCCCTCAACTGTCCACTAAGGACTTCATTCTCGGAGACCTTACGTCTACGGCTCTCTTTAGGACTGAAAGTCCAGGGATGATTCAATCCCCATCTGTATTCTCAACTATACAGGTACAAATATCCAAGAGCATGTATTCTCACTAATACATCTAATCATCAAAACATGTATACATCTAGTATGTATTCTCACTAATACATCTAGCATCAAAACATTTATCCATAAAAAAAAAAAAGATATATAAGAGTTCTAAATATAAATAATTGTAAGTAGCTAAGTGCAACAAAACAAAATTGTTATCAAATACTATACTACTCCCCCTTTCGAGGAGGGTCCTTCTGGACTATACCAAGCATGTCTCGGAAGTGTTCAAACTTTACTCGAGACAAAGGTTTAGTCAGGATATCGGCAATCTGATCCTCAGTGCTTATGTACTCAAGCTTGATGGCTCCTCTCTGCACCATGTCTCGTATATAGAAGTAACGGATCTCAATGTGTTTTGACTTATCATGGAACACAGGATTTTAAGTCATCTTAATGCAGCTTTGATTATCACACATAATCACAGTGGGATCCATTTCCAAGTCAAAAATTCCAGATAAGAGTTTCCGAAGCCACACTGCTTCACAGCTGGCAGAGCAAGCAGCTATATATTCTGCTTCAGCAGTACTGAGGGCCACACTAGATTGTTTCTTGCTAAACCAGGAGATCATGGCAGATCCAAGACCATAACATCCGCCTGAAGTACTTTTTCTGTCTGATACACTACCTGCCCAATCAGAATCTGAGTAACCATGTAACTTGAGTTCATTACCTCCAAGATAGTATAAGCCAAAGTCCACTGTACCTTTTAGGTACCTCATTATGTGCTTTGCAGCTATAAGGTGAACCTTTCTAGGTTCTACTAGATACTGACTTAGGGTATTTACAGCAAAGCATATATCCGGCCTAGTATTTGTCAAATACATCAATGATCCAATGATTTGTCTATATAGGATTATGTCCACTAGTTCTGATGAATCATTAACTAATAGTTTCAGGTTGGAGTCCATGGGAGTGGCCATGGCTTTACACTCCAACATATCAAATCTTTTGAGAATCTCCACAGTATACTTACCTTGATTTAGAAAGATTCCTTTTGGCTCTTGCCACACTTCTAGACCTAAGAAGTAGTGCATTAATCCGAGATCTTTCATTTCGAATTCTGAAGAAAGCTTCTTCTTGCTTTCAATAATTTGATTCTCATTTCCGGTTAGGAATAGATCATCTACATATAACAGCAATATAACAGGTTCATCATCCATCACTTTAAGATAAAGATTGGGGTCAGCTTTACTTTTGGTAAAGCCCATGCTTGTTAAGAAACTGTCAATCCTTCCGTACCAAGCCCTGGGAGCTTGCTTCAATCCATTTAATGCCTTTTTCAGTTTGCATACATGGGTCCTTCCGTCTTTGACCTCAAAACCTTGAGGTTGTTCTATGTATACTTCTTCTTCAATTACACCATTCAGAAAAGCTGTCTTAACATCCATTTGATGCAATTTCCATTTCATCATGGATGCAAGTGCCATGATATTCTAATTGAAGTATACCTAGCAACAGGTGCAAATGTTTCTTCATAGTCAATTCCCTCCTTTTGTGAGAATCCTCTGGCTACAAACCTTGCCTTGTATTTTTCAATGCTACCGTCTGCAGCATGTTTTATCTTGAAAATCCATTTGGAAGAAACCACACTTTTATCTTTTGGTTTGGGGACTATATCCCAAACATCATTTTTCATTATCGACTGATATTCTTATGTCATTGCTTCTACCCATTCTTTCTTTTGAGCTGCTTCTTCATAGCTAGCAGGTAGTTGATCCACAAGATCACACATCAAGGCCATATAGTTGGACACTAGCTTTGGTTTCTTTCTTTCTCTAATGGAGCCTTCAGGAGCACCATATTTTTCAGCCCCTTGGATAATATCTCTAGCCCATGCTGGCCTTCTTTTCTTTGATAAATCTGAGATAGGAGGTTCTTGTGGTTCCAACATGTCATGATCCTCTGGTGGAATGTCTTCAGGGATGTGAACAACCTCTGAGTTTCTAGAAGAATAATATTCTTCATAGATTTCTTCAAGTTGGCATTTTCTTGATTTCTTGAGAGCTGCTTCTTCATCAAAAGTTACATCTCTACTGATTTCTATATGATGAAAGCCTGGTATGTAAATCCTGAAAGCTTTGGATGATTCATAGTAACCAACAAATATTCCTTTCTTACCAGAAGGATCCAACTTGGTTCTCTTTTCTTTTGGAATGTGGATGTACACAGGACACCCAAATATTTTAAGATGGCTTACCTCAGGCTTCTTTCCAGTAAACACTTCTTCTGGAGTTTTGAAATCAAGAGCACTATGAGATAATCTGTTTTGAACATATACTGCTGTCTTGGCTGCTTCAGCCCATAGATACATGGGAAGATCCTGGTCATGTATCATTGTCTTCACAGCTTCCATGATGGTTCTATTTTTCCTTTCTGCAACCCCATTTTGTTGGGGATTGTAGGGAGTGGTTAGTTCTCTCTTGATTCCAACTTCTTTACAAAATTCTTCAAACTCTTTTGAAGTATATTCTCCACCATTATCTGTTCTGAGAATCTTGATTTTCTTTTCTGAGAGATTTTCTATTAGAGCCTTGAACTCTTTGAACTTCCCAAAAACTTCATTCTTACCTTTTAGAAAGTATATCCAGGTTTTCCTTGAATGATCATCAATGAAAGAGAGATAGTATTCAAATCCACTCAAGGAGGTGGTGGGCATTGGACCACATACATCTGAGTGTATTAATTCCAAGATACCCTTAGTCTTTGTTTCACTCTTTGGAAAGGGGTTCTTGATATTCTTCCCTTTCTTACATCCTTTACATGAGCCATCATGATCAACCTTCAAATCTGGTAGTCCTATGACCACCTTGCTTACATAGGGTAAGGCTTTGTAGTTAATGTGAGCTAGTCTTCTATGCCATAGCTCACTGGGACTAGAGGTTTCATGAACAAAGGCTACTTCTGGATGACCCTTAAGTTTATACAAACCTCCTTCCTCTTCACCAATAACAATTGCATCCTTAATAGATTTGCCTTTGGACCACATTAACACTTGTCCATCAATGAATGCAACTCTATAGCCTTTCTTGTCTAATGCTGAGATTGAAAGTAAATTCTTCTTCAAACCTGGAACATACAAAACTTCCTTCATCTTCATGGGGGTTCCAGAATCGAGTTTGTAGTTTGCTTCACCAATTCCCTTAATGGGATATTGATAGTCATCTCCTAGAGATACCTTTTGGGGAGAAGTCTTTTCTTCAAGATTTGAGAGAGTCTTTTTATGACCTGTCATGTGCTTTGAAGCACCACTGTCAATAAGCCATGTACCTTCTCCAGGGGTTATAGATCCAGAGAGTGCGGAGAAGAGAACATATTCTTCTGCATCTTCTTCTGTATTTCTTCTTGACCTTCTTTTGAAGAAGGTCCTTTCTTCTTCTTCCTCTTCATCTCTAGGCCTTTTATTGTGAGACCTTTCTTCCTCTACTTCTTCTTCTTCACTATCATCTTCTGCAAGATGTGCTTGGTGTCTTTTGTAGTGAGTACCCTTTTTCTTCTGTAGAGGGCAATGTCTAGCAATGTGTCCTATTTTGTGACAAGAATAGCACTGGAAAGAAGAGTAATCTCTTCTTTGAGTAGTTCCTCTTTTCTTTTGAAATCTGTGTGGAGGATGAGACTCCTTGTGACTACCCTTTTTAGTGTAGGATTGATTCCTTCTTCTTTTGGTGTGGGTGGCCAAGGCTTGGTCATCCTCTTTGAGCAAGGCTTCTCGATTTGCAACCCTAGCCTCCTCTTGTACACAATCCTCCCAAACTACATCAAACTTCATACTTTCTTTTCTGGCACACATAGTTTGAATGAATGACTCCCAAGGTCTAGTGAGACCATTTAGAGCTGTCATCACAAGTTCATCTTCAGCAAGAGTATCACCAATGGCATCTAGTTGCTCCTTGATTAGAGAGACTCTTGAGAAGTAGTCTTGAATGGATTCTCCTTTGTGCATCTTGGTACTCTTCAACTGAGTTCTTAGATTCATCTTCCTATTGATGTTCTTTCCTTCATACATTCTTCCTAAGGCATCATACATTTCCTTTGGAGTCTTCTTGGAGGCCACTTGGGGAATCAAGTGGTCTTTAATAGAATCAGCTATGATTCTCTTTGCCCTAATCAAATCCTTCTTGTGTTTTTCTTTGGCTTCATCTTCTTCTGGTTCTGCAACTTCCTCCTTGATATAATGAGCAAGATCATTCTCCTCAAGAATGAGACCAATTCTGTATTTCCATGCCCGGAAATTTTCTATACCTTCTAGCTTGTCTTCAAGCTTAGTGTTTGGAGCCATCTTCTCTTGGGGGAGTCCAAGAGACAGAGTAGACTTACCTGGAAAGTTACTTTTCACTTTTCCGGAATCTGGAACAGAATTTTATCGCACTTTTGGTAGAATTAGGGTTTGACTTTCCCAGAGTTCTACCCAACCAACAAGTTCGATCTATAGCTCAAAAGAATGCTCTTGAGAAGGGATATCCATCCATGTAATCAGAATTCAAAAATTCCAACTTTTTTCTGAAACCAAAATCTGATGTATCGCACTTTTGGTAGAATTAGGGTTTGGATTTACCGGAGTTCTACCCAACCAAAAAGTTCGATCTATAGCTCAAAAGAAAGGTATTGAAAAGAGCTATCCAGCCATGCAACCAAAAATCAATAATATAAACTTTGGGCTGAAACCCTAACTTCACCGGAGAGAGAGAGAGAGGTATTCTTACCTTGTGAAAGATGTCCTATTCAGTCTAGCTCTGATACCATGTTAAGTTTAAACCAAATAGACAAGCAAGATCACTGAAAGAAACATAATCACAAGATAGACACAGAATATACCCTGGGAAACCCTCATGGGGTAGAAAACCCAGCAAAGCTTTCCTCAATAAGATGATCAACCAAAATACAAGATGTGCTCCTTCCTTCTTTGTCTCCTTAGCAGATCTCCCAGACAAGTGCGCACTCTTCCACAAGTGACTGAGTGATCTAATGAGGAGTTCACCTCTCTTATTTATACTGACCCCCAACTGACTAAAAGACCTAATGGGGCCGACCTCTCCTGGAGAAGTCTAATAACCCCAAAAATATAACCACAGGGCCGACCCCCACATGGTGGGTCTAATAACCCTAGTTAATACAAACCCTCGGAGGAATAAACATCTCCGGATACATAATAGGGTTACCTCGGAGGGATGAAACATCTCCGGAATAATAAAGTACAAATATAATATTCTTTGAAGTTACAATATTCAACAGATCCCACTTAATTGACTGTACCATTACGGGAGTGCTAACCATGTTATATTTCAATTATTTCCTTGGCTATAGATTGTAGGTAAAAATATTGCATTTTCCAAAGACATTGTTTGTGAAGGAGAATGATGCAAGAACCAATGCTTTAGTTACCTATTTTGATGAATTAATACTTGGACATAATGATTTTATTATCAATATGGCTATTAGATGGAGAGGGCACTTAACAATATACTTTTATTATAAAGATGAATGGGGGATAGAGAGAGCATTATTAGATGCACAGAAAAGTGCCCACAACTAGAATATGGTGTTGTTATGGAAATGTTTCTCATCCTCCTCTTAGATTATGTACTGAACAGTGAAAACACATAAAGGTTACTTTGTTGTTGTGGAGAGAGTAGTATGTATATATGTATAGTTTGGAAAGCCATTCTAAAATTAAAACTTTTGATATTATGTGTTAAGGAAAGGGATAAAAGTAGAATTACTCACCCCTACTTTCCTACCCACCTTTTTCCTTAACAAATTATGTTTGAATTGCTCCAAAAGTTTCAATGGATCCTCCCAAGTATCAAAGCTAGAACTATCTATAAAACTATTATTCTAGCCATGTAAACTAGCTCATAAAGGAAGAGGGGAGCAATAGGTAGCTTTAAACGTGGGAGTAATGGATTAGTGTGCATGGATACTTGGTCGATATGCCATCTTGAAAATATGGTGCAATATGTTCCCAAGGAAACCTTTAAGGGAGTTAGAGGGTACCGCTAGCTGGAGGAAAATGGTCAATAGGAAGGGAAGTTTGTCAATTGATTAAACTACTACCTTTATTATCTTATTTATTTATTCATACATGCACCCTCACAAAATTTCCCGAAATGTAGGAGGGAAATTGAAGGAATCAACACATATCCATCCCTTTAGATTAGATAATGTCAAGTTCAAACAATTTTACATTACATTAATTAACATCACCATTGATGTATTTAAAGTTTAATTCTCGAAGTTAATCACCCAAAATTATTATAATTATTATTATTTGTAAGATAATAAGTGGACTTGATGGGTTGCTTGAAATTAGAAACCCAAGATATGAGCCACAACTCAAGAGCGATGAGTACCTAGAAAGTATCTTGATTGAGGATCTAGAGGATGCAAAAGAAAATGATTTAATATTACTTACCTTTGCACAAAAAATACTAAAATAAATTGGAATTGAATTCAATGAATATAAACAAATAACACACCATCCACACAATGAACATAAGGTGTACTCTGGGAAAACCCAATATGAGAAAAACCAAACTAGAAGGTGAGTCCTATGCCTTGCTCTTTTATACTTAGTTTTGAAATTAAAATACAAATAAAAGGAAGTGAGTATGGAGTTTCAATGGACACTATGGCATGTATGGCTACTGTAGGATCTTCTACTTCCTGTGTTCTGCTCTAATATCCCACTCCCAAATAACTTGCTCGACTATGGAACAATAAGCAATAAAATAACAATGGAATGCCTTCCTTTCCTAGGGGTGTAATATTTAATATGGAGTAAGAGCCATTTAGGTTAGGGTTTTTCGTGCCTTCAATTTCAATTAGGTTTAGGGTTTTTAACCCGCTATAATCTTCTTGAAAGTCCATTTGTGACTAGCTCCACATGTCTGAATAATGGGATTTCATGTGGCATCCACTTGATATCATGGTGGGAAACAAGATAGGTCTTAGTTGCGGCTATAAAATCCAATCCTACAAAATTCCCTAGGTAGCGTAAAAAATCAAACCCTAGCTCCACCAAGGAGAGCAAGTGAAAGAATCCCTCCAACACTATCTCCAAGGTAATACGTCCTCCTCTTCTCTTCTTCTTCACAAGTCCACTCTAGGATTTTCTTCCAAAACCCTAGTCTCCAATCTCCAAGGGTAACATACTAACCCTAGAGATCCGTGTTAACTCCAAAAATACCGAGAAACTATGGTACCCAAGAGAGAGAGAGATAGAGAAACAAGTACAAGTGAAGACCTAGAGAGAAAGAAGACAAGTGCACTCCTCTGATAGATCACATATCTACTCAAGAGTGAGAAAATCAACATGAATGAATGACTCTAGATCCTTAATCTATTTATATGAGAGGTAAGGGAGGAAAACAACACTATGTAGGCACAAGCCCTTGCAAGCAACCTCATCAACCCTTATCGGCCATGCAAGTGAGACGTCGACTCTAGATCACAAGTGCCACGCTTCAATAATAATTGCATGCACAATACGGACTCGAAAGAGATATATCTACACAACTAAATTCTACGCTAATCCATCCCGAAACTCCATGGACTCCCTCTATCCTTCCAAGCAAAGTAATCCACTAGTTCAACTACCCCTTGCAAGAACATTGTCAAGGCCCCATGTGTCCTCGAGCAATCTACAATCCTTCGAGTAGAAATCCAAGTTTCCATATGCCATTTAGGGTTTAAATCCATTCTAGGTGATGTGAAATACTCCACATCCCCTATAGGGTGTTCTCCCACAAAGTGAATTCTCCTTGTGGCCATCATGAAGTCCATCCATTATACAAGCAAGAGATGTCAAATGCCGAAGGGAAGAGCACTAAGCTACTAGCAATCAACTCATGTCAAGCATCCACTAAGAAATCTATCTCAAGTGTGCATATCCATCCTAAACCATCTATCATGCTACAACCCATCTTAGACCGTCTTTCTCATCAATTATCATTTTCTTTATCTAGTTTTATAATGCTTTCCATAGGATTTTAGAGGGTTTCTTCGTCTAACCAACGCCATAAATCCATGGGTTACATGTGGGCCCGCACTTCTATCCCTAATGCAATGGGGACCAGCAGAGACATATTATTTGTGCATTAGTGCAATTCTTCCTATTCCTATCCTTACAACACTCCTTCAACCACCTTATTAGATGAAAACTGTGGATTCTTAATCATGCTAGACTTGCCTTTGTACATTAATAACACCAAAAGTTAGCACATTTAACATCCAAGTTAGCATATTTAACATCCAAGTTTGCTAGACTTGCCTTTGGATTCTTAATCATGCTAGACTTGCCTTTGTTCATATTTAACATCCAAGTTAGCACATTCCATTCATAGATTCTCTTTCTCCTTAACTTACCCCTCTCTCCTTACTCCTAAAGAAATAATAATTGAAATCCTATGCATGTTCTTTGGTAGGGATTCCTCTTGTGATTTTTCCTTAAACCTCTTCCATTCGATAGAGTATTCTACTAATTGTTCGACCCCTCCATTTTAATAGGGTGCACAATGTAATAGAAAGACTCCAGTCTCCAACTACATGAATCCAAACCACTCCATTTTAATAGGTTGCACAATTTAATGCCAAGACTTCAACTACATGAAGCCAAAAGACCGATTCTTACTTCCTTGAAGGGTTATACCCCACCTAGAACAATAGAATTCGAGGACAACTTTTTATGAAAGTGGAAATGACAAAAACATATTGTGAAGATAATATTTTACTTATTTATAATCAATACCAGGCCCATGGTTTTATGGGAAAAGTATATAAATAAGGATATGACATTTGACCTTTGGTCTTGTCTTCGAAGGATAGGATATGGCATTTGAACTTTGATCCACTCTTTACCCTTTCCCAAATATTTCCATTTATTAAGAAGTAAGACACCATGTTGTACGGACTTGAGAATTATGATAACATTTTTAATTTAAATGTCTTTATTATGCTATATTATAGTAATGATATTATAGTAATGAGCCGACGTAAAATGAAAAACGTATGACTTAAATAACTAAGACCAGACTTTGACCTAATTGTAGTACTCCCGTTATGATTGCATATAAATAAAAATAAAAATCTGCCATACAAAACAAAAGCAAACAGTTCACCCGCGATTTGGATTTTGAAGTTCACGAACTGTTTGGATTTTGGAATATACTTCACCTGCGGTTTGGATTTTGAAACGGGCTGTCAGTTACACATAAAATCAAAGCAAAAGCAAGAAAAAATGGCGTCGAATCAGGTCGAAGTGCAAGCCCAAAACCCTCAGGTCCAAGTGCAAGCCGAAAACCCTCAGCAGCTGCAACAGGCAATTCAGGCAATTGGTACTGGCAAGGACAATCAATTTGTATCGGCGTCTTTGTACGTGGGGGATCTGGAGCCGAGTGTTAGCGATGGCGAGATTTATGATCTCTTCCAGCAGATTGGCCTCGTCCACTCTGTTCGCGTCTGCAGAGATGCCATCACGGACGCCTCTCTCGGATACGCGTATGTGAATTACAACAATGCTGAAAATGCTACCACGGCTTTAAGTCTCTTGAATTTTACACGCCTTCACGGAAAGCCAATTCGGATTATGTATTCACACCGTGACCCCATTCTCCGCAGGTGTGGATCAGCGAACATATTTATTAAGAATATTGACAAAGTAGTTGACGATAGGGAGCTATATGATACTTTCCGTGTGTTCGGACCCATTTACTCTTCCAAGATTGCAACAGATACTGCATCAGGGCGATCCAAAGGATATGGATTTGTGCATTTTGAGCAAGAGGAAGCAGCACAAAATGCAATAGAACACATGAATGGAATGCTAATCCGTGGCAAACAGGTTTATGTTGGTCCATTCAAGAAAAAGCAAGAGCGCGGGCAAACAAATGCAAATGAAAATGACAATTTTAGGAATGTGTTTGTGAAGAACTTATCAGAATCTCTGACTGATGAGGATTTGAGAAATTATTTTGGCGTGTATGGAACAATTACCAGTGTGATAGTGATGAGGGATGCAGAGGGAAAATCAAAGGGTTTTGGATTTGTCAATTTTGAGAATGCAGAAGATGCAGCAAATTGCGTTCAGAATTTAAATGGCAAGAAAATTGGTGGGAAGGAATGCTATGTTGAAAAGGCACGGAACAAGTCGGAATCGAGGGGGCGATGTGGAAGAAATCTTTATGTGAAGAATTTGGATGATAGCATTGATGACGAGAAGTTGAGAGAAATGTTCTCTGGTTTTGGTACAATCACTTCATGCAAAGTAATGCGGGATTCTCATGGACACAGCAAAGGCTTTGGATTTGTTGCCTTCGCATCTCCTGATGAAGCATCCCGAGCTCTGGCAGAAATGAAAGGGAAAATGGTTTTGAGCAAATCTCTGTATGTTTCTCTGGCTCAGCGCAAAGATGAGAGAAGGGCATGGCTACAGGCTCATTTCTCCCACTTGGAAAATGTAAATGCAGATGGCATGGCACCACCTGTTCCTGGACTAAACCAGCAGGTAATTTATGGCCGTGGGACCCGTTGTTCCTGCCCGTGCTCCTGGACTAAACCATGGCCAAGGACCAGCTGCTCCTGGACAAAATCACCAGCAGGTAATTAATGGCCAAAGACCACCTGTTCCTGCCCGTGCTCCTGCACTAAACGAGCAGATAATTTATAGCCAAGGACCAGTTGCTCTTGCTCGTGCTCCTAGACTAAACCAGCGGACGATAACTCGAGGACAAGCATCAGTTTTTCTTGCCCGTGCTCCTGGACTAAACCAGCAGATGGTAATTCGAAGACAAGGACCAGCTGTTCCTGCCCGTGCTCCTTGACTAAACCAGCTGCATCATAGAAATGAGCTCACTGCAATAGTATAGACCATAGTAACATAGCTTGTACATTATATTTTGATTGTGATATAGGGTAGTGTGTAGCTATGGTTATTATTGTTGAGTGTTTGAATTATATTTAGGTTATGATAACGTAGTATATTGGAAGATTTTGTCCATTAAGCTTTTTTTTCTTTTAATTATTTTTATTTTTCAAAATCTGTATTTGACTGTGTTTAAATGGCTCTTTTGATAGTAAAAAAGGATTCAGCACCATCTAGAATCCTCAGGGCACTCAAATCGTCTAACTTTTAGACTACATTATTTGGTTTTGATAGTGATATAGGTTAAGTGTATATCTATTTGATTTTGATAGTGATATAGGTTACTGTAGTTTTATTTTAATTTTGGATTTTAAAGATTCAAAAAATTATTTAGATTCTTTAAAAGTTAAAAGTTGTTTGGTTTTGATAGTGACATAGATTAGTGTAGTTTTATTTTTATTTTGGAGCTACTAAGTATTGAAAAAATATAAAAAGTTATTTAGATATAATTAATTTTTAACACTAGGAGTTGATAAAAATAAAAATAGTTAGAAATAATGTAAACATAACTGTCCAAGTTAATAGTTAAAAGTTGATGTGATTAAATTTTTATAGTATTATTTATATATATAAAATTATTTGTAAATGATTATGATTTAGTTTTCAGTATTACTAGTATATTTTTAGTTTTGTTTTGCACATTATATTGGGATTTATGGAATCGAGAAATGCTATGAAAGTTACAATTTTTTTGTTATATGGATGTTGTAATCTTTAACTTTTGCTACTACCCTTTTCAAATTCATTATTTTAAGACTTTTAATTTCCAATAACTCACATAATATTTAAAGTGATTTATGGCATGCAAGATCTGCAGTGTTTTGTGGAATCACAAGGCTCATTGGTGAGAATTTAAGGGACCTTAAGATAGATGAATCTTTAGGCAATCATTTTCTTTAGTGCATATGTGTATCACATGACTTGTTTCTATCCATGTGGATGCTATGACATTAAAATCATATATGACATGGATTTTGCATGGTTTGAAAGTCGACATGTTCAATAGTTTATGTTAATGAAGTACACAAATTTTCATGTCTACATCATAGATTAACTACATTTATTTCCATCCTTGTAAATAGTTGTTCATATTCATGTCTACATCATAGATTAACTAACTTTCATGTCTACATCATAGATTAACTACTTTCATGTCTACATCAAATTTATTTCAATCTTTGTAGATAGTTGTTCATATTCCGCCCCATCTCTCCACAGAAAGCATATACCATATATAGGATTTGAAGGCTTTTTCTTTATTCTACCAACTCATTGATCTTGTGATTCCCCACAAAAACCAAAAGATACCTAGCTTTGATACCAATATGATGCATAAACTACCATGGATATTCCACTGTAATAGTTCGTCACAATAGATCTTACAACTTAATTAATTGTGTTGGCTTAATTCCACATAATGATAAATAAACTAGAATTGAAAGGAAAATATCTAGAGCAAAACAACACATCCCCATGAATAACACAATATATGCTCTGGGAAAACGCACCATGGGGAAAAACCAAACCAGATTAAAGACGATGCCTTGCTCTTTTCTTCTCCAAAAGGCAACGCAAATATAGAGAAAGTGTAGTTAAGGAAGTGAAGAGTTAAAGAAAAATATCCTTCCTTTTTTTTAATGACTCCTCTTCACTTCCTTAAAAATAAAAAAGACTTTTGTAAAAAAAAATATCTTCTACTCTTGTAAAACTCCACCCTTTTTTTTAACTTAAAAAAAATTCTTGAACTGAATAATTTACGTTAAAAAAACACTTAACTCATGGAAACAAATTTTTCTCGTGGAATTATTTTCGCGGCCCTAATGAAGGTTGGAGCGAGAAAATATGGAATTTTCGCGCTTTGGGCTATAGTGAGGTCGCGAGAATTTTTCTTGTGAACTTTTCGCGCTTTGGCCTATAGTGAGGCCACGAAAATTTGAAATTTTTATTATTTTGAAAGTTTGCCAAAAATTATCATGCCTCCATGCAGGGCAGGGTCGTGAATTTTTCTGCAAACAAGAAACACATTCTTTTTGCAAATTACTTCAAAGCTACGGCTTCTCTTGCTCCGATCAATCGATCTTCTTCCAACGCTCTGATACCGAACTGAAGGTTGGAGGCAGAAATAAACACAAAGATTATGCAGAACGAGCTACGACACTTCAATTTTTATTGATAAACGAAAGATCAACTAATACATTACAAACCAAATATGAGTGTGTATTTAAACACTTATGGAAACCCTAAAAAGTCTAACCTAGATTTTGCATGCATGCAAAGCATGCTGTTGCATGTTTTATTAACTGAACTTCTAAATACGAACTAAAGCAAAAGCTAAAGCTAACATAAGTAATTACTATTTCTAACATCACTTGTTACCCTCGTGTTCCGAGCTTATGCAAGCAGTTGGTTGGCCGTAGCCATCGCTAGCAACCATCCCCTCTTTTAAGTTATTGTTTAGCGTAATGTTTAGACGAGATCTCGATCATATCGACATCTATGCAGGTTAGGTCCCATTTGATTTAATGACAAGGAGAGGTCTTATGTTAGATCGTGATGGCGCATCCAGTAACTCTTGATAATTTTGGAGGAGCACCAGTTCATAGCATAAAGTTTTGACAGGAAACCTCCTGTATCACGATCAACCTAGCGGCCTAAAACTTCCCTTTCTGACTGACAAACAATCTTGGCATCGATCCACGGTTGCTAGCCACGTCACTGCCTCACGAGACCGAAGGATTAGTTCTAGAACGATGTAGTTGGACATGGCAAAACAATCTAATATATTTACATGTTATTATATATTACAAGCTTAAGCAAAGCTTATATAAGGGTAACAAATAGCCTTTTTTATGACTAAGTAACTTCAATTATAGATGAAAGTTTAGAATGTACTTATTCCTTGAATATTATCTCTTCTTTTACCAACTAGAACATAACTCATAATTGAGTATGATTTGTGTGGATTGAAAAGAGGAATTTGTTTGTATCAATTGTATCGTTATGATAACGTAAGTAAATACGTTGCCTTGCTTCCAGCCACGTTTTTTGGGATACATATTAAGGGTCACTCTTGACTATATATATATATATATATATATATATTTTACAACAATTGTGGGTTATAGACCTTAAAGCAAAATGTAGTTTAAATAATTGTATCAAGATTTGAAATAGGAAATATATATATAATGGTTTAATATAAAGTTATATGTATAAGTACATAAATTGTATTATATGCATTAATACATATAAGCACATGGGTTGGATTATGGGACTAGATGAATGTTACATATATATATATATATTGGAATTTGCAATTGGAATATTTTGTAGATGTGTCGAAAGTGCTTAGTATATATAATAAAAATTGAAGTTGCTTTAGTTGTTATATATATTTATGAGATGGTAAAGTTACTGTTCCTAGTAAGGGAAGGGGTTATATTGTATACTTCTAATACATGGAATTGTATTGAAATTGTTGTAATTCTTTTGGATTATACTATACATTTAGTGCATTTGAATTATATGTGATTGGAGAAGTTTCTTTGAAAAAGAAAAGAAGTTGTGTAATAAACTCAGAAATTTATTCATCCAACACGGAACCTAGTGTAGAATGTGTATCTTACTTTTTATAAAGATCACTATGTTAGTAGTTTAAGGAGAAAAAGGAAATTTGGTTGTTACAATTTTTATGTACGTTGCAATGTGGTACATTACAGTGTGGGAAGTGATCATCAATTGCAAGACTTAGGAAAACCAAATTAAAAATAACATTAGGGAAACAAGACATCGTTTGACGTTTTTTTTTTTTAGGATGAAAACTTTTGACTAAAAATCGAAAGAGGAGTAATCTCAAAGGCTTAAATCCCATAATACCACTTTCAATTTGGTGATAGTTTTCAAGGGAGAGTTTTGTGTTCAACAAAGTGTTGTCGAGGTCTTTCATCCCTTTGGTATCATAATGGGACATAGGGGGTAAAAGCTTCCAAGTAAATTGGTTATTAGATTCCCTAATGTTTAAAAATGATGTATGGAAATATTACCGTAGGTAATGCGAAATTCATCCAAATATGAGGGTGAATGTCAAGTTTTTGGGTTGGTTGCTCGAAAATATCTAATATAACGGGACTTGTGAATGAAAGATATAGAAATTTAAAGAATGGCTAAGAGGATTACCGTCCGAGAGTGAAAATGAAGGATGGTCCTCTAAAAGATAAGTAAACGGTTGTTTTACCTATGCATTCTTTTTGTTATATGGAAGAATGATCATACATATGTATGTATATGTTTTATGCCGTCTTACGGTAATAAGAGAACAAGTGTCGATGATAAAAGACCTAAATATTTTCCATAAACAACAAGAGCATGTTGCAAAATAAATTCTCACTTACATTTTTATTGAATTTGAAAAATCATGTTATGCATATGTTATGCTGAAAATTTTGGAAGACGTTGTAAGGGTTGTGTAAAGTGCAGGTTATGAAAGGAAGAGGAACCATACCAACGTGAAGGATGTGTAGAAGATCAAAGATGATTAAATAGAGAATACAAAGATCTAAAAGTTGCAGTCACATGATCTTCAATCGCAAAGGTCTTAAAAAATTAGATAAGTACTTTTTAATAATTACGTTATATAGAGTTTTGTAAGATTCCACTCTTAATTATAGAGATAAAGAAATATGTTCAAGCATATGGATGTATTTTTCGTATTGTTTAAAATGGTGATAGTGCTTTATGATTGAAGTAGTCTTAAATATAGGTTATTGTTTTGAACATGATTGTGGAAAAATAAATGAGATCTTAATATCATTTGTGTATTTAGGAAAGAGGAATTACCTCGAGTAATTATGCATTATGTGGTTAATATTATATGGATAATTGACGTGATCTTATATTATTGGCTAGGTTGATGACGGTTCAAGGATCAAGTACTTAAGAGTTAGTTGACCAAGTAATTTTCAAATGTTATAAGGTCAAGAGTCTTAAAACTTTCCATGATAAGGTTATTGGAATTGAACTAAATGTTTTGTGATATGAAATGCCCCAGTATCCTATTAGCTTGCATTTTTTTTCCTTCTATAAAAATTCATAATGTTTTCCATATTTAATTATTAAAAATATACATACATGATGCTACTCATATCATCGATTGGGGTGTGATTCAGGTAGAACTCGAGGGAGAATTCCAAATTGAGCCTTTGCGTATCCTAGATAGGAAGGAGATTATGTCGCGGAATCGAGCCATCACTCAAATAAAAGTGCAATGAAAGCACTTCATCCCCGGGCAGGCCACATGGGAAACGGAGGATCATATGCGAGCAACATATCCTTCCATTTCCAGAATGAGCAAGATGAATCTAAATAAATAACACTGCATAAAACAAAGCTGCTGGGCTTAATTAAATAAGGAGCAGTGAAAAAAGTGGGTGAATTTGCAATTTTTGTATGGATGTAACTTTCAATTGTAAGATTGGATTGGGGTATGGCTATGATCATTGGAAATCTAGTCCAAAGGAAAATATAATGGAAGGTATTGATTTTTTAATTTTGTTTTGGGTTATTTCAAGATGTAAGAAAAACAAAGCCTTGGAGCTGAAATTGGATAAGGTAGTCTTCAATGTGGGTGACTTCCAAAGTAACCTAAACTTTTGGAAACAAGTTACATGATGGTATAGGAGTGTAGTAAAGGTGACATTGACTAAGAGTAATGGTATGAATTTTTTTATGATGCTCCCACAAGGAAGTAAATGCATAGTTGGGAAAACAAGGAAGGTAAATGGATGGTTAAAGAAAAAGGTGCAATATTAAACCAAGTATGACCGAGTGTTTGGTAATATGGAATATTGTCGAAAGCGAGTATTAATAAATTCTAATTAAGAAGGAAGAAAATATTCTAACAATGGATGTTGGTGTCTTGAATGAGAATGCATTCTAGGCATTGATTGTCATGATAGGTATGTTCTATGTGAATTACAAGGTACAGCCAGGGGAAATATTGCTTCTGAGCGTGGATATCGTATGCCATGTTAGAATACCTAGAAAATGTATTGAAGATTCCAAAAGGTAGAGAATATAAGTGGGATTCATGAATATTGTAATTTATTGTGGTGTACAACCAAGCAACGATGGAACATACCAACAATTAAGGAGAAATGCATCTCATACAGGAGATGGAATCATCCATGGGGACAAGTGTACATTCCCAATGGAGTTTCAATATTTGGACCAACAACTTATGTGCAAATAGGGGAAATATGTGAAAACTTCCAATCATATAAAATATGCTAATTGGTGAATAAGACATTCTGGCATGTGGATCTATTGTTTGGCTCAAAATTGTGTTGAAGAGTTCCCTGGAAATGAAAATTGAGTTCCATCCTTGAATGAAGCCCATATACAACTAAAGATAAGAAATGAAATGGAATTTGAAAAGAATCCAATTGAAGATAGAATGGAACTCTTTGCAACGCCATGAAGTTCTAGGAAGAACATTTAAAGCTAATGTTGGGAGCAATACTGGCCCAGGGAAAGAAATAGTAAGGGAAGATCGTAATGTTGATATGGATTGGAAAGAGAGACTGGCTAAGTTGGATTTGGTTGGAATTTATAAAGGAAAAGAGAGTAGAATGCACAAGAAGCTCAAAATTGAGGAAAAGGTTGTTGCATATTCAAAAGGGGGTGATGAGAACTCAAGAAAACAAAAGACACTGCTACAGTGTTAAATGAATCTACATGAGGATATGATTATTTTTGTAGCAACAAATGGTTAAGATGGCCAGTAAGGTAGAAAAGAATGAACAAGATTACATCTCTCAAATGCATATGCATTAGTAGGCACACTAAGAGAGGGTGCATAGTGCATGTGTGTGTGTGTGATATTGCATATTCGTTAAAGTAGTATTGTTTTACATATGCAGTGAGGCATTGATGATAATTAATGTGGTGTTCATTAATATGTTGTGTGAATCGCGTGGTTATGCACACATGTATGTTGAACTCATTCTGTGAATGCATATTGTGCCATATTTCATTGCATAATTTGTTAATAGTTGAAATGACTGAATTATTGGTAATGCATAATTATGAGATCATTTCATGGGTTGTTGTGATTTGCAAAGAAATGCATGAAAAAATAGTCACGTTGGATGGACTAAGAAAATGCTTTGTTGAGAGAAAAATTATATAATAAAAAAATGCCTATTGTACAATTGTACAATATTACATTGCATTGTACAATATTTTCCTACAAAAAGCTGTGTATCAAATCCCACTATGAAATTAGCTCTCATGAGGTGTCACGAATTTATAGCCACCTTTTATAGGAATTACTCAAATCATATGCCATGGACATACTACAAAGACAGGATCTAGTTGTGTAGTTCCTTCTATAGTTAATCTATGCACAAACTAGAGAGTTATGGCCTCCTCCAAGATGAGATATGCCTCCTGCATTCCTCCTACAATAACCTATAATATATACAACCAATTATAGTAATGTAGAAGTTTAAAAGTGGAGTAAGGTGTCTTATCAAAGAAGGTATTGATGCTATTAAGTTTAAACCAAATAGACAAGCAAGATCACTGAAAGAAACATAATCACAAGATAGACACAGAATATACCCTGGGAAACCCTCATGGGGTAGAAATCCCAGCAAAGCTTTCCTCAATAAGATGATCAACCAAAATACAAGATGTGCTCCTTCCTTCTTTGTCTCCTTAGCAGATCTCCGAGACAAGTGCGCACTCTTCCACACGTGAGTGAGTGATCTAATGGGGAGTTCACCTCTCTTATTTATACTGACCCCCAACTGACTAAAAGACCTAATGGGGCCGACCTCTCTTGGAGAAGTCTAATAACCCCAAAAATATAACCACAGGGCCGACCCCCACATGGTGGGTCTAATAACCCTAGTTAATACAAACCCTCGGAGGAATAAACATCTCCGGATACATAATAGGGTTACCTCGGAGGGATGAAACATCTCCGGAATAATAAAGTACAAATATAATATTCTTTGAAGTTACAATATTCAACACTCCCCCTTAACGAGAAGGATATTATAACAGCACCTACAGGAGCAAGGAGTCACTATACATGATACATCTAGAAATCATCGGAAGCTTTCTTCAATTTGTCTTCAAATAGTTACTGGTACATCAATGTCAACATCAACATCAATATTACGATCATCAGCATCGTAATCACACGATCAACAGCATCGTCATCACACGATCATCAGCATCGTCATCACACGATCATCAGCATCGTCATCACACGATCAACATCATCGTCATCACACGATCAGCAGCATCGTCATCACACGATCATCAGCATCGTCATCACACGATCAGCAGTATCGTTATCACACGATCATCAGCATCGTCATCACACGATCAACAGCATCGTCATCACACGATCAGCAGCATCGTCATCACACGATCATCGGCATCGTCATCACACGCTCATCAGCATCATCATCACACGATCAGCAGTATCGTCATCACACGATTAGCAGCATCGTCATCACACGATCAGCAGTATCGAGTATTCATGCCAATACAAGTGATCATATCAACAATATGAGTATCCTAGGTAACCACATCATTAATACAAGTATCCTACTGATACAAGTAACCACATCATCAATACAAGTATCCTACCGATACAGGTAACCACATCATCAATACAAGTATCCTACCGATACAAGTAACCACATCATCAATACAAGTATCCTACCGATACAAGTAACCACATCATCAATACAAGTATCCTACCGATACAAGTAACCACATCATCAATACAAGTATCCTACCGATACAAGTAACCACATCATCAATAAAAGAATTACTTTTTCGGAGACCATTCGTCTACGGATCAATTCAGGCACCAAAGTCCGGGGATGATACAATCCCCATTACGTACATTTTGAACTAGTGGTTCCGGGATGATGCAATCCCCATCACTTTATTCTCGAAGACCATATGTCTACGGATCAATTCAGGGACCAAGGTCCGGGGATGATACAATCCCCATCACGTACATTTTGAACTAGTGGTTCCGGGATGATGCAATCCCCATCACTTTATTCTCGAAGACCATACGTCTACGGATCAATTCAGGGACCAAGGTCCGGGGATGATACAATCCCCATCACGTACATTTTGAACTAGTGGTTCCGGGATGATGCAATCCCCACAACTATCCACTAAGGACTTCATTCTCGGAGACCTCACGTCTACGGCTCTCTTTAGGACTGAAAGTCCAGGGATGATCCAATCCCCTCTACTGTCCACTAAGGACTTCATTCTCGGAGACCTCACGTCTACGGCTCTCTTTAGGACTGAAAGTCCAGGGATGATCCAATCCCCTCAACTGTCCACTAAGGACTTCATTCTCGGAGACCTTACGTCTACGGCTCTCTTTAGGACTGAAAGTCCAGGGATGATTCAATCCCCATCTGTATTCTCAACTATACAGGTACAAATATCCAAGAGCATGTATTCTCACTAATACATCTAATCATCAAAACATGTATACATCTAGTATGTATTCTCACTAATACATCTAGCATCAAAACATTTATCCATAAAAAAAATAAAAGATATATAAGAGTTCTAAATATAAATAATTGTAAGTAGCTAAGTGCAACAAAACAAAATTGTTATCAAATACTATACTACTCCCCCTTTCGAGGAGGGTCCTTCTGGACTATACCAAGCATGTCTCGGAAGTGTTCAAACTTTACTCGAGACAAAGGTTTAGTCAGGATATCGGCAATCTGATCCTCAGTGCTTATGTACTCAAGCTTGATGGCTCCTCTCTGCACCATGTCTCGTATATAGAAGTAACGGATCTCAATGTGTTTTGACTTATCATGGAACACAGGATTTTAAGTCATCTTAATGCAGCTTTGATTATCACACATAATCACAGTGGGATCCATTTCCAAGTCAAAAATTCCAGATAAGAGTTTCCGAAGCCACACTGCTTCACAGCTGGCAGAGCAAGCAGCTATATATTCTGCTTCAGCAGTACTGAGGGCCACACTAGATTGTTTCTTGCTGAACCAGGAGATCATGGCAGATCCAAGACCATAACATCCGCCTGAAGTACTTTTTCTGTCTGAGACACTACCTGCCCAATCAGAATCTGAGTAACCATGTAACTTGAGTTCATTACCTCCAAGATAGTATAAGCCAAAGTCCACTGTACCTTTTAGGTACCTCATTATGTGCTTTGCAACTATAAGGTGAACCTTTCTAGGTTCTACTAGATACTGACTTAGGGTATTTACAGCAAAGCATATATCCGGCCTAGTATTTGTCAAATACATCAATGATCCAATGATTTGTCTATATAGGGTTATGTCCACTAGTTCTGATGAATCATTAACTAATAGTTTCAGGTTGGAGTCCATGGGAGTGGCCATGGCTTTACACTCCAACATATCAAATCTTTTGAGAATCTCCACAGTATACTTACCTTGATTTAGAAAGATTCCTTTTGGCTCTTGCCACACTTCTAGACCTAAGAAGTAGTGCATTAATCCGAGATCTTTCATTTCGAATTCTGAAGAAAGCTTCTTCTTGCTTTCAATAATTTGATTCTCATTTCCGGTTAGGAATAGATCATCTACATATAACAGCAATATAACAGGTTCATCATCCATCACTTTAAGATAAAGATTGGGGTCAGCTTTACTTTTGGTAAAGCCCATGCTTGTTAAGAAACTGTCAATCCTTCCGTACCAAGCCCTGGGAGCTTGCTTCAATCCATATAATGCCTTTTTTCAGTTTGCATACATGGGTCCTTCCGTCTTTGACCTCAAAACCTTGAGGTTGTTCTATGTATACTTCTTCTTCAATTACACCATTCAGAAAAGCTGTCTTAACATCCATTTGATGCAATTTCCATTTCATCATGGATGCAAGTTCCATGATATTCTAATTGAAGTATACCTAGCAACAGGTGCAAATGTTTCTTCATAGTCAATTCCCTCCTTTTGTGAGAATCCTCTGGCTACAAACCTTGCCTTGTATTTTTCAATGCTACCGTCTGCAGCATGTTTTATCTTGAAAATCCATTTGGAAGAAACCACACTTTTATCTTTTGGTTTGGGGACTATATCCCAAACATCATTTTTCATTATCGACTGATATTCTTCTGTCATTGCTTCTACCCATTCTTTCTTTTGAGCTGCTTCTTCATAGCTAGTAGGTAGTTGATCCACAAGATCACACATCAAGGCCATATAGTTGGACACTAGCTTTGGTTTCTTTCTTTCTCTAATGGAGCCTTCAGGAGCACCATATTTTTCAGCCCCTTGGATAATATCTCTAGCCCATGCTGGCCTTCTTTTCTTTGATAAATCTGAGATAGGAGGTTCTTGTGGTTCCAACATGTCATGATCCTCTGGTGGAATGTCTTCAGGGATGTGAACAACCTCTGAGTTTCTAGAAGAATAATATTCTTCATAGATTTCTTCAAGTTGGCATTTTCTTGATTTCTTGAGAGCTGCTTCTTCATCAAAAGTTACATCTCTACTGATTTCTATATGATGAAAGCCTGGTATGTAAATCCTGAAAGCTTTGGATGATTCATAGTAACCAACAAATATTCCTTTCTTACCAGAAGGATCCAACTTGGTTCTCTTTTCTTTTGGAATGTGGATGTACACAGGACACCCAAATATTTTAAGATGGCTTACCTCAGGCTTCTTTCCAGTAAACACTTCTTCTGGAGTTTTGAAATCAAGAGCACTATGAGATAATCTGTTTTGAACATATACTGCTGTCTTGGCTGCTTTAGCCCATAGATACATGGGAAGATCCTGGTCATGTATCATTGTCTTCACAGCTTCCATGATGGTTCTATTTTTCCTTTCTGCAACCCCATTTTGTTGGGGATTGTAGGGAGTGGTTAGTTCTCTCTTGATTCCAACTTCTTTACAAAATTCTTCAAACTCTTTTGAAGTATATTCTCCACCATTATCTGTTCCGAGAATCTTGATTTTCTTTTCTGAGAGATTTTCTATTAGAGCCTTGAACTCTTTGAACTTCCCAAAAACTTCATTCTTACCTTTTAGAAAGTATATCCAGGTTTTCCTTGAATGATCATCAATGAAAGAGAGATAGTATTCAAATCCACTCAAGGAGGTGGTGGGCATTGGACCACATACATCTGAGTGTATTAATTCCAAGATACCCTTAGTCTTTGTTTCACTCTTTGGAAAGGGGTTCTTGATATTCTTCCCTTTCTTACATCCTTTACATGAGCCATCATGATCAACCTTCAAATCTGGTAGTCCTATGACCACCTTGCTTACATAGGGTAAGGCTTTGTAGTTAATGTGAGCTAGTCTTCTATGCCATAGCTCACTGGGACTAGAGGTTTCATGAACAAAGGCTACTTCTGGATGACCCTTAAGTTTATACAAACCTCCTTCCTCTTCACCAATAACAATTGCATCCTTAATAGATTTGCCTTTGGACCACATTAACACTTGTCCATCAATGAATGCAACTCTATAGCCTTTCTTGTCTAATGCTGAGATTGAAAGTAAATTCTTCTTCAAACCTGGAACATACAAAACTTCCTTCATCTTCATGGGGGTTC
Organism: Larix kaempferi; assembly: GCA_027924585.1. Taxonomy (NCBI): domain Eukaryota; kingdom Viridiplantae; phylum Streptophyta; class Pinopsida; order Pinales; family Pinaceae; genus Larix; species Larix kaempferi. The sequence goes on from BSBM01000030.1 coordinate 17,131,102, forward strand.
CAGAATCGAGTTTGTAGTTTGCTTCACCAATTCCCTTAATGGGATATTGATAGTCATCTCCTAGAGATACCTTTTGGGGAGAAGTCTTTTCTTCAAGATTTGAGAGAGTCTTTTTATGACCTGTCATGTGCTTTGAAGCACCACTGTCAATAAGCCATGTACCTTCTCCAGGGGTTATAGATCCAGAGAGTGCGGAGAAGAGAACATATTCTTCTGCATCTTCTTCTGTATTTCTTCTTGACCTTCTTTTGAAGAAGGTCCTTTCTTCTTCTTCCTCTTCATCTCTAGGCCTTTTATTGTGAGACCTTTCTTCCTCTACTTCTTCTTCTTCACTATCATCTTCTGCAAGATGTGCTTGGTGTCTTTTGTAGTGAGTACCCTTTTTCTTCTGTAGAGGGCAATGTCTAGCAATGTGTCCTATTTTGTGACAAGAATAGCACTGGAAAGAAGAGTAATCTCTTCTTTGAGTAGTTCCTCTTTTCTTTTGAAATCTGTGTGGAGGATGAGACTCCTTGTGACTACCCTTTTTAGTGTAGGATTGATTCCTTCTTCTTTTGGTGTGGGTGGCCAAGGCTTGGTCATCCTCTTTGAGCAAGGCTTCTCGATTTGCAACCCTAGCCTCCTCTTGTACACAATCCTCCCAAACTACATCAAACTTCATACTTTCTTTTCTGGCACACATAGTTTGAATGAATGACTCCCAAGGTCTAGTGAGACCATTTAGAGCTGTCATCACAAGTTCATCTTCAGCAAGAGTATCACCAATGGCATCTAGTTGCTCCTTGATTAGAGAGACTCTTGAGAAGTAGTCTTGAATGGATTCTCCTTTGTGCATCTTGGTACTCTTCAACTGAGTTCTTAGATTCATCTTCCTATTGATGTTCTTTCCTTCATACATTCTTCCTAAGGCATCATACATTTCCTTTGGAGTCTTCTTGGAGGCCACTTGGGGAATCAAGTGGTCTTTAATAGAATCAGCTATGATTCTCTTTGCCCTAATCAAATCCTTCTTGTGTTTTTCTTTGGCTTCATCTTCTTCTGGTTCTGCAACTTCCTCCTTGATATAATGAGCAAGATCATTCTCCTCAAGAATGAGACCAATTCTGTATTTCCATGCCCGGAAATTTTCTATACCTTCTAGCTTGTCTTCAAGCTTAGTGTTTGGAGCCATCTTCTCTTGGGGGAGTCCAAGAGACAGAGTAGACTTACCTGGAAAGTTACTTTTCACTTTTCCGGAATCTGGAACAGAATTTTATCGCACTTTTGGTAGAATTAGGGTTTGACTTTCCCAGAGTTCTACCCAACCAACAAGTTCGATCTATAGCTCAAAAGAATGCTCTTGAGAAGGGATATCCAGCCATGTAATCAGAATTCAAAAATTCCAACTTTTTTCTGAAACCAAAATCTGATGTATCGCACTTTTGGTAGAATTAGGGTTTGGATTTACCGGAGTTCTACCCAACCAAAAAGTTCGATCTATAGCTCAAAATAAAGGTATTGAAAAGAGCTATCCAGCCATGCAACCAAAAATCAATAATATAAACTTTGGGCTGAAACCCTAACTTCACCGGAGAGAGAGAGAGAGGTATTCTTACCTTGTGAAAGATGTCCTATTCAGTCTAGCTCTGATACCATGTTAAGTTTAAACCAAATAGACAAGCAAGATCACTGAAAGAAACATAATCACAAGATAGACACAGAATATACCCTGGGAAACCCTCATGGGGTAGAAAACCCAGCAAAGCTTTCCTCAATAAGATGATCAACCAAAATACAAGATGTGCTCCTTCCTTCTTTGTCTCCTTAGCAGATCTCCCAGACAAGTGTGCACTCTTCCACAAGTGACTGAGTGATCTAATGAGGAGTTCACCTCTCTTATTTATACTGACCCCCAACTGACTAAAAGACCTAATGGGGCCGACCTCTCCTGGAGAAGTCTAATAACCCCAAAAATATAACCACAGGGCCGACCCCCACATGGTGGGTCTAATAACCCTAGTTAATACAAACCCTCGGAGGAATAAACATCTCCGGATACATAATAGGGTTACCTCGGAGGGATGAAACATCTCCGGAATAATAAAGTACAAATATAATATTCTTTGAAGTTACAATATTCAACAGATCCCACTTAATTGACTGTACCATTACGGGAGTGCTAACCATGTTATATTTCAATTATTTCCTTGGCTATAGATTGTAGGTAAAAATATTGCATTTTCCAAAGACATTGTTTGTGAAGGAGAATGATGCAAGAACCAATGCTTTAGTTACCTATTTTGATGAATTAATACTTGGACATAATGATTTTATTATCAATATGGCTATTAGATGGAGAGGGCACTTAACAATATACTTTTATTATAAAGATGAATGGGGGATAGAGAGAGCATTATTAGATGCACAGAAAAGTGCCCACAACTAGAATATGGTGTTGTTATGGAAATGTTTCTCATCCTCCTCTTAGATTATGTACTGAACAGTGAAAACACATAAAGGTTACTTTGTTGTTGTGGAGAGAGTAGTATGTATATATGTATAGTTTGGAAAGCCATTCTAAAATTAAAACGTTTGATATTATGTGTTAAGGAAAGGGATAAAAGTAGAATTACTCACCCCTACTTTCCTACCCACCTTTTTCCTTAACAAATTATGTTTGAATTGCTCCAAAAGTTTCAATGGATCCTCCCAAGTATCAAAGCTAGAACTATCTATAAAACTATTATTCTAGCCATGTAAACTAGCTCATAAAGGAAGAGGGGAGCAATAGGTAGCTTTAAACGTGGGAGTAATGGATTAGTGTGCATGGATACTTGGTCGATATGCCATCTTGAAAATATGGTGCAATATGTTCCCAAGGAAACCTTTAAGGGAGTTAGAGGGTACCGCTAGCTGGAGGAAAATGGTCAATAGGAAGGGAAGTTTATCAATTGATTAAACTACTACCTTTATTATCTTATTTATTTATTCATACATGCACCCTCACAAAATTTCCCGAAATGTAGGAGGGAAATTGAAGGAATCAACACATATCCATCCCTTTAGATTAGATAATGTCAAGTTCAAACAATTTTACATTACATTAATTAACATCACCATTGATGTATTTAAAGTTTAATTCTCGAAGTTAATCACCCAAAATTATTATAATTATTATTATTTGTAAGATAATAAGTGGACTTGATGGGTTGCTTGAAATTAGAAACCCAAGATATGAGCCACAACTCAAGAGCGATGAGTACCTAGAAAGTATCTTGATTGAGGATCTAGAGGATGCAAAAGAAAATGATTTAATATTACTTACCTTTGCACAAAAAATACTAAAATAAATTGGAATTGAATTCAATGAATATAAACAAATAACACACCATCCACACAATGAACATAAGGTGTACTCTGGGAAAACCCAATATGAGAAAAACCAAACTAGAAGGTGAGTCCTATGCCTTGCTCTTTTATACTTAGTTTTGAAATTAAAATACAAATAAAAGGAAGTGAGTATGGAGTTTCAATGGACACTATGGCATGTATGGCTACTGTAGGATCTTCTACTTCCTGTGTTCTGCTCTAATATCCCACTCCCAAATAACTTGCTCGACTATGGAACAATAAGCAATACAATAACAATGGAATGCCTTCCTTTCCTAGGGGTGTAATATTTAATATGGAGTAAGAGCCATTTAGGTTAGGGTTTTTCGTGCCTTCAATTTCAATTAGGTTTAGGGTTTTTAACCCGCTATAATCTTCTTGAAAGTCCATTTGTGACTAGCTCCACATGTCTGAATAATGGGATTTCATGTGGCATCCACTTGATATCATGGTGGGAAACAAGATAGGTCTTAGTTGCGGCTATAAAATCCAATCCTACAAAATTCCCTAGGTAGCGTAAAAAATCAAACCCTAGCTCCACCAAGGAGAGCAAGTGAAAGAATCCCTCCAACACTATCTCCAAGGTAATACGTCCTCCTCTTCTCTTCTTCTTCACAAGTCCACTCTAGGATTTTCTTCCAAAACCCTAGTCTCCAATCTCCAAGGGTAACATACTAACCCTAGAGATCCGTGTTAACTCCAAAAATACCGAGAAACTATGGTACCCAAGAGAGAGAGAGATAGAGAAACAAGTACAAGTGAAGACCTAGAGAGAAAGAAGACAAGTGCACTCCTCTGATAGATCACATATCTACTCAAGAGTGAGAAAATCAACATGAATGAATGACTCTAGATCCTTAATCTATTTATATGAGAGGTAAGGGAGGAAAACAACACTATGTAGGCACAAGCCCTTGCAAGCAACCTCATCAACCCTTATCGGCCATGCAAGTGAGACGTCGACTCTAGATCACAAGTGCCACGCTTCAATAATAATTGCATGCACAAGACGGACTCGAAAGAGATATATCTACACAACTAAATTCTACGCTAATCCATCCCGAAACTCCATGGACTCCCTCTATCCTTCCAAGCAAAGTAATCCACTAGTTCAACTACCCCTTGCAAGAACATTGTCAAGGCCCCATGTGTCCTCGAGCAATCTACAATCCTTCGAGTAGAAATCCAAGTTTCCATATGCCATTTAGGGTTTAAATCCATTCTAGGTGATGTGAAATACTCCACATCCCCTATAGGGTGTTCTCCCACAAAGTGAATTCTCCTTGTGGCCATCATGAAGTCCATCCATTATACAAGCAAGAGATGTCAAATGCCGAAGGGAAGAGCACTAAGCTACTAGCAATCAACTCATGTCAAGCATCCACTAAGAAATCTATCTCAAGTGTGCATATCCATCCTAAACCATCTATCATGCTACAACCCATCTTAGACCGTCTTTCTCATCAATTATCATTTTCTTTATCTAGTTTTATAATGCTTTCCATAGGATTTTAGAGGGTTTCTTCGTCTAACCAACGCCATAAATCCATGGGTTACATGTGGGCCCGCACTTCTATCCCTAATGCAATGGGGACCAGCAGAGACATATTATTTGTGCATTAGTGCAATTCTTCCTATTCCTATCCTTACAACACTCCTTCAACCACCTTATTAGATGAAAACTGTGGATTCTTAATCATGCTAGACTTGCCTTTGTACATTAATAACACCAAAAGTTCATTTCACTAACTCGTCAATACATGTGTTGGATTTCCTTGTTACCAACTCAATAGTTAATCTTTGGTTCCATGATAACAACTCAAGGCACTATTTTGCAGCGTATAAATACCACATGGAAGATAACATAGGTGATCAAACATGACCACCTCTCCGTGTGATGCATCATAGCGTTCATATTTAACATCCAAGTTAGCACATTCCATTCATAGATTCTCTTTCTCCTTAACTTACCCCTCTCTCCTTACTCCTAAAGAAATAATAATTGAAATCCTATGCATGTTCTTTGGTAGGGATACCTCTTGTGATTTTTCCTTAAACCTCTTCCATTCGATAGAGTATTCTACTAATTGTTCGACCCCTCCATTTTAATAGGGTGCACAATGTAATAGAAAGACTCCAGTCTCCAACTACATGAATCCAAACCACTCCATTTTAATAGGTTGCACAATTTAATGCCAAGACTTCAACTACATGAAGCCAAAAGACCGATTCTTACTTCCTTGAAGGGTTATACCCCACCTAGAACAATAGAATTCGAGGACAACTTTTTATGAAAGTGGAAATGACAAAAACATATTGTGAAGATAATATTTTACTTATTTATAATCAATACCAGGCCCATGGTTTTATGGGAAAAGTATATAAATAAGGATATGACATTTGACCTTTGGTCTTGTCTTCGAAGGATAGGATATGGCATTTGAACTTTGATCCACTCTTTACCCTTTCCCAAATATTTCCATTTATTAAGAAGTAAGACACCATGTTGTACGGACTTGACCCTTTCCCAAATATTTCCATTTATTAAGAAGTAAGACACCATGTTGTACGGACTTGAGAATTATGATAACATTTTTAATTTAAATGTCTTTATTATGCTATATTATAGTAATGAGCCGACGTAAAATGAAAAACGTATGACTTAAATAACTAAGACCAGACTTTGACCTAATTGTAATACTCCCGTTATGATTGCATATAAATAAAAATAAAAATCTGCCATACAAAACAAAAGCAAACAGTTCACCCGCGATTTGGATTTTGAAGTTCACGAACTGTTTGGATTTTGGAATATACTTCACCTGCGGTTTGGATTTTGAAAGGGGCTGTCAGTTACACATAAAATCAAAGCAAAAGCAAGAAAAAATGGCGTCGAATCAGGTCGAAGTGCAAGCCCAAAACCCTCAGGTCCAAGTGCAAGCCGAAAACCCTCAGCAGCTGCAACAGGCAATTCAGGCAATTGGTACTGGCAACGACAATCAATTTGTATCGGCGTCTTTGTACGTGGGGGATCTGGAGCCGAGTGTTAGCGATGGCGAGATTTATGATCTCTTCCAGCAGATTGGCCTCGTCCACTCTGTTCGCGTCTGCAGAGATGCCATCACGGACGCCTCTCTCGGATACGCGTATGTGAATTACAACAATGCTGAAAATGCTACCACGGCTTTAAGTCTCTTGAATTTTACACGCCTTCACGGAAAGCCAATTCGGATTATGTATTCACACCGTGACCCCATTCTCCGCAGGTGTGGATCAGCAAACATATTTATTAAGAATATTGACAAAGTAGTTGACGATAGGGAGCTATATGATACTTTCCGTGTGTTCGGACCCATTTACTCTTCCAAGATTGCAACAGATACTGCATCAGGGCGATCCAAAGGATATGGATTTGTGCATTTTGAGCAAGAGGAAGCAGCACAAAATGCAATAGAACACATGAATGGAATGCTAATCCGTGGCAAACAGGTTTATGTTGGTCCATTCAAGAAAAAGCAAGAGCGCGGGCAAACAAATGCAAATGAAAATGACAATTTTAGGAATCTGTTTGTGAAGAACTTATCAGAATCTCTGACTGATGAGGATTTGAGAAATTATTTTGGCGTGTATGGAACAATTACCAGTGTGATAGTGATGAGGGATGCAGAGGGAAAATCAAAGGGTTTTGGATTTGTCAATTTTGAGAATGCAGAAGATGCAGCAAATTGCGTTCAGAATTTAAATGGCAAGAAAATTGGTGGGAAGGAATGCTATGTTGAAAAGGCACGGAACAAGTCTGAATCGAGGGGGCGATGCGGAAGAAATCTTTATGTGAAGAATTTGGATGATAGCATTGATGACGAGAAGTTGAGAGAAATGTTCTCTGGTTTTGGTACAATCACTTCATGCAAAGTAATGCGGGATTTTCATGGACACAGCAAAGGCTTTGGATTTGTTGCCTTCGCATCTCCTGATGAAGCATCCCGAGCTCTGGCAGAAATGAAAGGGAAAATGGTTTTGAGCAAGTCTCTGTATGTTTCTCTGGCTCAGCGCAAAGATGAGAGAAGGGCATGGCTACAGGCTCATTTCTCCCACTTGGAAAATGTAAATGCAGATGGCATGGCACCACCTGTTCCTGGACTAAACCAGCAGGTAATTTATGGCCGGGGACCCGTTGTTCCTGCCCGTGCTCCTGGACTAAACCATGGCCAAGGACCAGCTGCTCCTGGACAAAATCACCAGCAGGTAATTAATGGCCAAAGACCACCTGTTCCTGCCCGTGCTCCTGCACTAAACGAGCAGATAATTTATAGCCAAGGACCAGTTGCTCTTGCTCGTGCTCCTAGACTAAACCAGCGGACGATAACTCGAGGACAAGCATCAGTTTTTCTTGCCCGTGCTCCTGGACTAAACCAGCAGATGGTAATTCGAAGACAAGGACCAGCTGTTCCTGCCCGTGCTCCTTGACTAAACCAGCTGCATCATAGAAATGAGCTCACTGCAATAGTATAGACCATAGTAACATAGCTTGTACATTATATTTTGATTGTGATATAGGGTAGTGTGTAGCTATGGTTATTATTGTTGAGTGTTTGAATTATATTTAGGTTATGATAACGTAGTATATTGGAAGATTTTGTCCATTAAGCTTTTTTTTCTTTTAATTATTTTTATTTTTCAAAATCTGTATTTGACTGTGTTTAAATGGCTCTTTTGATAGTAAAAAAGGATTCAGCACCATCTAGAATCCTCAGGGCACTCAAATCGTCTAACTTTTAGACTACATTATTTGGTTTTGATAGTGATATAGGTTAAGTGTATATCTATTTGATTTTGATAGTGATATAGGTTACTGTAGTTTTATTTTAATTTTGGATTTTAAAGATTCAAAAAATTATTTAGATTCTTTAAAAGTTAAAAGTTGTTTGGTTTTGATAGTGACATAGATTAGTGTAGTTTTATTTTTATTTTGGAGCTACTAAGTATTGAAAAAATATAAAAATTTATTTAGATATAATTAATTTTTAACACTAGGAGTTGATAAAAATAAAAATAGTTAGAAATAATGTAAACATAACTATCCAAGTTAATAGTTAAAAGTTGATGTGATTAAATTTTTATAGTATTATTTATATATATAAAATTATTTGTAAATGATTATGATTTAGTTTTCAGTATTACTAGTATATTTTTAGTTTTGTTTTGCACATTATATTGGGATTTATGGAATCGAGAAATGCTATGAAAGTTACAATTTTTTTGTTATATGGATGTTGTAATCTTTAACTTTTGCTACTACCCTTTTCAAATTCATTATTTTAAGACTTTTAATTTCCAATAACTCACATAATATTTAAAGTGATTTATGGCATGCAAGATCTGCAGTGTTTTGTGGAATCACAAGGCTCATTGGTGAGAATTTAAGGGACCTTAAGATAGATGAATCTTTAGGCAATCATTTTCTTTAGTGCATATGTGTATCACATGACTTGTTTCTATCCATGTGGATGCTATGACATTAAAATCATATATGACATGGATTTTGCATGGTTTGAAAGTCGACATGTTCAATAGTTTATGTTAATGAAGTACACAAATTTTCATGTCTACATCATAGATTAACTACATTTATTTCCATCCTTGTAAATAGTTGTTCATATTCATGTCTACATCATAGATTAACTAACTTTCATGTCTACATCATAGATTAACTACTTTCATGTCTACATCAAATTTATTTCAATCTTTGTAGATAGTTGTTCATATTCCGCCCCATCTCTCCACCGAAAGCATATACCATATATAGGATTTGAAGGCTTTTTCTTTATTCTACCAACTCATTGATCTTGTGATTCCCCACAAAAACCAAAAGATACCTAGCTTTGATACCAATATGATGCATAAACTACCATGGATATTCCACTGTAATAGTTCGTCACAATAGATCTTACAACTTAATTAATTGTGTTGGCTTAATTCCACATAATGATAAATAAACTAGAATTGAAAGGAAAATATCTAGAGCAAAACAACAAATCCCCATGAATAACACAATATATGCTCTGGGAAAACGCACCATGGGGAAAAACCAAACCAGATTAAAGACGATGCCTTGCTCTTTTCTTCTCCAAAAGGCAACGCAAATATAGAGAAAGTGTAGTTAAGGAAGTGAAGAGTTAAAGAAAAATATCCTTCCTTTTTTTTAATGACTCCTCTTCACTACCTTAAAAATAAAAAAGACTTTTGTAAAAAAAAATATCTTCTACTCTTGTAAAACTCCACCCTTTTTTTTAACTTAAAAAAAATTCTTGAACTGAATAATTTACGTTAAAAAAACACTTAACTCATGGAAACAAATTTTTCTCGTGGAATTATTTTCGCGGCCCTAATGAAGGTTGGAGCGAGAAAATATGGAATTTTCGCGCTTTGGGCTATAGTGAGGTCGCGAGAATTTTTCTTGTGAACTTTTCGCGCTTTGGCCTATAGTGAGGCCACGAAAATTTGAAATTTTTATTATTTTGAAAGTTTGCCAAAAATTATCATGCCTCCATGCAGGGCAGGGTCGCGAATTTTTCTGCAAACAAGAAACACATTCTTTTTGCAAATTACTTCAAAGCTACGGCTTCTCTTGCTCCGATCAATCGATCTTCTTCCAACGCTCTGATACCGAACTGAAGGTTGGAGGCAGAAATAAACACAAAGATTATGCAGAACGAGCTACGACACTTCAATTTTTATTGATAAACGAAAGATCAACTAATACATTACAAACCAAATATGAGTGTGTATTTAAACACTTATGGAAACCCTAAAAAGTCTAACCTAGATTTTGCATGCATGCAAAGCATGCTGTTGCATGTTTTATTAACTGAACTTCTAAATACGAACTAAAGCAAAAGCAAAAGCTAACATAAGTAATTACTATTTCTAACATCACTTGTTACCCTCGTGTTCCGAGCTTATGCAAGCAGTTGGTTGGCCGTAGCCATCACTAGCAACCATCCCCTCTTTTAAGTTATTGTTTAGCGTAATGTTTAGACGAGATCTCGATCATATCGACATCTATGCAGGTTAGGTCCCATTTGATTTAATGACAAGGAGAGGTCTTATGTTAGATCGTGATGGCGCATCCAGTAACTCTTGATAATTTTGGAGGAGCACCAATTCATAGCATAAAGTTTTGACAGGAAACCTCCTGTATCACGATCATCCTAGCGGCCTAAAACTTCCCTTTCTGACTGACAAACAATCTTGGCATCGATCCACGGTTGCTAGCCACGTCACTGCCTCACGAGACCGAAGGATTAGTTCTAGAACGATGTAGTTGGACATGGAAAAACAATCTAATATATTTACATGTTATTATATATTACAAGCTTAAGCAAAGCTTATATAAGGGTAACAAATAGCCTTTTTTATGACTAAGTAACTTCAATTATAGATGAAAGTTTAGAATGTACTTAGTCCTTGAATATTATCTCTTCTTTTACCAACTAGAACATAACTCATAATTGAGTATGATTTGTGTGGATTGAAAAGAGGAATTTGTTTGTATCAATTGTATCGTTATGATAACGTAAGTAAATACGTTGCCTTGCTTCCAGCCACGTTTTTTGGGATACATATTAAGGGTCACTCTTGACTATATATATATATATATATATATTTTACAACAATTGTGGGTTATAGACCTTAAAGCAAAATGTAGTTTAAATAATTGTATCAAGATTTGAAATAGGAAATATATATATAATGGTTTAATATAAAGTTATATGTATAAGTACATAAATTGTATTATATGCATTAATACATATAAGCACATGGGTTGGATTATGGGACTAGATGAATGTTACATATATATATATATATTGGAATTTGCAATTGGAATATTTTGTAGATGTGTCGAAAGTGCTTAGTATATATAATAAAAATTGAAGTTGCTTTAGTTGTTATATATATTTATGAGATGGTAAAGTTACTGTTCCTAGTAAGGGAAGGGGTTATATTGTATACTTCTAATACATGGAATTGTATTGAAATTGTTGTAATGCTTTTGGATTATACTATACATTTAGTGCATTTGAATTATATGTGATTGGAGAAGTTTCTTTGAAAAAGAAAAGAAGTTGTGTAATAAACTCAGAAATTTATTCATCCAACACGGAACCTAGTGTAGAATGTGTATCTTACTTTTATAAAGATCACTATGTTAGTAGTTTAAGGAGAAAAAGGAAATTTTGTTGTTACAATTTTTATGTACATTGCAATGTGGTACATTACAGTGTGGGAAGTGATCATCAATTGCAAGACTTAGGAAAACCAAATTAAAAATAACATTAGGGAAACAAGACATCGTTTGACGTTTTTTTTTTTGAGGATGAAAACTTTTGACTAAAAATCGAAAGAGGAGTAATCTCAAAGGCTTAAATCCCATAATACCACTTTCAATTTGGTGATAGTTTTCAAGGGAGAGTTTTGTGTTCAACAAAGTGTTGTCGAGGTCTTTCATCCCTTTGGTATCATAATGGGACATAGGGGTAAAAGCTTCCAAGTAAATTGGTTATTAGATTCCCTAATGTTTAAAAATGATGTATGGAAATATTACCGTAGGTAATGCGAAATTCATCCAAATATGAGGGTGAATGTCAAGTTTTTGGGTTGGTTGCTCGAAAATATCTAATATAACGGGACTTGTGAATGAAAGATATAGAAATTTAAAGAATGGCTAAGAGGATTACCGTCCGAGAGTGAAAATGAAGGATGGTCCTCTAAAAGATAAGTAAACGGTTGTTTTACCTATGCATTCTTTTTGTTATATGGAAGAATGATCATACATATGTATGTATATGTTTTATGCCGTCTTACGGTAATAAGAGAACAAGTGTCGATGATAAAAGACCTAAATATTTTCCATAAACAACAAGAGCATGTTGCAAAATAAATTCTCACTTACATTTTTATTGAATTTGAAAAATCATGTTATGCATATGTTATGCTGAAAATTTTGGAAGACGTTGTAAGGGTTGTGTAAAGTGCAGGTTATGAAAGGAAGAGGAACCATACCAACGTGAAGGATGTGTAGAAGATCAAAGATGATTAAATAGAGAATACAAAGATCTAAAAGTTGCAGTCACATGATCTTCAATCGCAAAGGTCTTAAAAAATTAGATAAGTACTTTTTAATAATTACGTTATATAGAGTTTTGTAAGATTCCACTCTTAATTATAGAGATAAAGAAATATGTTCAAGCATATGGATGTATTTTTCGTATTGTTTAAAATGGTGATAGTGCTTTATGATTGAAGTAGTCTTAAATATAGGTTATTGTTTTGAACGTGATTGTGGAAAAATAAATGAGATCTTAATATCATTTGTGTATTTAGGAAAGAGGAATTACCTCGAGTAATTATGCATTATGTGGTTAATATTATATGGATAATTGACGTGATCTTATATTATTGGCTAGGTTGATGACGGTTCAAGGATCAAGTACTTAACAGTTAGTTGACCAAGTAATTTTCAAATGTTATAAGGTCAAGAGTCTTAAAACTTTCCATGATAAGGTTATTGGAATTGAACTAAATGTTTTGTGATATGAAATGCCCCAGTATCCTATTAGCTTGCATTTTTTTCCTTCTATAAAAATTCATAATGTTTTCCATATTTAATTATTAAAAATATACATACATGATGCTACTCATATCATCGATTGGGGTGTGATTCAGGTAGAACTCGAGGGAGAATTCCAAATTGAGCCTTTGCGTATCCTAGATAGGAAGAAGATTATGTCGCGGAATCGAGCCATCACTCAAATAAAAGTGCAATGAAAGCACTTCATCCCCGGGCAGGCCACATGGGAAACGGAGGATCATATGCGAGCAACATATCCTTCCATTTCCAGAATGAGCAAGATGAATCTAAATAAATAACACTGCATAAAACAAAGCTGCTGGGCTTAATTAAATAAGGAGCAGTGAAAAAAGTGGGTGAATTTGCAATTTTTGTATGGATGTAACTTTCAATTGTAAGATTGGATTGGGGTATGGCTATGATCATTGGAAATCTAGACCAAAGGAAAATATAATGGAAGGTATTGATTTTTTAATTTTGTTTTGGGTTATTTCAAGATGTAAGAAAAACAAAGCCTTGGAGCTGAAATTGGATAAGGTAGTCTTCAATGTGGGTGACTTCCAAAGTAACCTAAACTTTTGGAAACAAGTTACATGATGGTATAGGAGTGTAGTAAAGGTGACATTGACTAAGAGTAATGGTATGAATTTTTTTATGATGCTCCCACAAGGAAGTAAATGCATAGTTGGGAAAACAAGGAAGGTAAATGGATGGTTAAAGAAAAAGGTGCAATATTAAACCAAGTATGCCCGAGTGTTTGGTAATATGGTATATTGTCGAAAGCGAGTATTAATAAATTCTAATTAAGAAGGAAGAAAATATTCTAACAATGGATGTTGGTGTCTTGAATGAGAATGCATTCCAGGAATTGATTGTCATGATAGGTATGTTCTATGTGAATTACAAGGTACAGCCAGGGGAAATATTGCTTCTGAGCGTGGATATCGTATGCCATGTTAGAATACCTAGAAAATGTATTGAAGATTCCAAAAGGTAGAGAATATAAGTGGGATTCATGAATATTGTAATTTATTGTGGTGTACAACCAAGCAACGATGGAACATACCAACAATTAAGGAGAAATGCATCTCATACAGGAGATGGAATCATCCATGGGGACAAGTGTACATTCCCAATGGAGTTTCAATATTTGGACCAACAAGTTATGTGCAAATAGGGGAAATATGTGAAAACTTCCAATCATATAAAATATGCTAATTGGTGAATAAGACATTCTGGCATGTGGATCTATTGTTTGGCTCAAAATTGTGTTGAAGAGTTCCCTGGAAATGAAAATTGAGTTCCATCCTTGAATGAAGCCCATATACAACTAAAGATAAGAAATGAAATGGAATTTGAAAAGAATCCAATTGAAGATAGAATGGAACTCTTTGCAACGCCATGAAGTTCTAGGAAGAACATTTAAAGCTAATGTTGGGAGCAATACTGGCCCAGGGAAAGAAATAGTAAGGGAAGATCGTAATGTTGATATGGATTGGAAAGAGAGACTGGCTAAGTTGGATTTGGTTGGAATTTATAAAGGAAAAGAGAGTAGAATGCACAAGAAGCTCAAAATTGAGGAAAAGGTTGTTTCATATTCAAAAGGGGGTGATGAGAACTCAAGAAAACAAAAGACACTGCTACAGTGTTAAATGAATCTACATGAGGATATGATTATTTTTGTAGCAACAAATGGTTAAGATGGCCAGTAAGGTAGAAAAGAATGAACAAGATTACATCTCTCAAATGCATATGCATTAGTAGGCACACTAAGAGAGGGTGCATAGTGCATGTGTGTGTGTGTGTGATATTGCATATTCGTTAAAGTAGTATTGTTTTACATATGCAGTGAGGCATTGATGATAATTAATGTGGTGTTCATTAATATGTTGTGTGAATCGCGTGGTTATGCACACATGTATGTTGAACTCATTTTGTGAATGCATATTGTGCCATATTTCATTGCATAATTTGTTAATAGTTGAAATGACTGAATTATTGGTAATGCATAATTATGAGATCATTTCATGGGTTGTTGTGATTTGCAAAGAAATGCATGAAAAAATAGTCACGTTGGATGGACTAAGAAAATGATTTGTTGAGAGAAAAATTATATAATAAAAAAATGCCTATTGTACAATTGTACAATATTACATTGCATTGTACAATATTTTCCTACAAAAAGCTGTGTATCAAATCCCACTATGAAATGAGCTCTCATGAGGTGTCACGAATTTATAGCCACCTTTTATAGGAATTACTAAAATCATATGCCATGGAAATACTACAAAGACAGGATCTAGTTGTGTAGTTCCTTCTATAGTTAATCTATGCACAAACTAGAGAGTTATGGCCTCCTCCAAGATGAGATATGCCTCCTGCATTCCTCCTACAATAACCTATAATATATACAACCAATTATAGTAATGTAGAAGTTTCAAAGTGGAGTAAGGTGTCTTATCAAAGAAGGTATTGATGCTATTAAGTTTAAACCAAATAGACAAGCAAGATCACTGAAAGAAACATAATCACAAGATAGACACAGAATATACCCTGGGAAACCCTCATGGGGTAGAAAGCCCAGCAAAGCTTTCCTCAATAAGATGATCAACCAAAATACAAGATGTGCTCCTTCCTTCTTTGTCTCCTTAGCAGATCTCCGAGACAAGTGCGCACTCTTCCACAAGTGAGTGAGTGATCTAATGGGGAGTTCACCTCTCTTATTTATACTGACCCCCAACTGACTAAAAGACCTAATGGGGCCGACCTCTCTTGGAGAAGTCTAATAACCCCAAAAATATAACCACAGGGCCGACCCCCACATGGTGGGTCTAATAACCCTAGTTAATACAAACCCTCGGAGGAATAAACATCTCCGGATACATAATAGGGTTACCTCGGAGGGATGAAACATCTCCGGAATAATAAAGTACAAATATAATATTCTTTGAAGTTACAATATTCAACACTCCCCCTTAACGAGAAGGATATTATAACAGCACCTGCAGGAGCAAGGAGTCACTATACATGATACATCTATAAATCATCGGAAGCTTTCTTCAATTTGTCTTCAAATAGTTACTGGTACATGAATGTCAACATCAACATCAATATTACGATCATCAGCATCGTAATCACACGATCAACAGCATCATCATCACACGATCATCAGCATCGTCATCACACGATCATCAGCATCGTCATCACACGATCAACATCATCGTCATCACACGATCAGCAGCATCGTCATCACACGATCATCAGCATCGTCATCACACGATCAGCAGTATCGTTATCACACGATCATCAGCATCGTCATCACACGATCAACAGCATCGTCATCACACGATCAGCAGCATCGTCATCACACGATCATCGGCATCGTCATCACACGCTCATCAGCATCATCATCACACGATCAGCAGTATCGTCATCACACGATTAGCAGCATCGTCATCACACGATCAGCAGTATCGAGTATTCATGCCAATACAAGTGATCATATCAACAATATGAGTATCCTAGGTAACCACATCATTAATACAAGTATCCTACCGATACAAGTAACCACATCATCAATACAAGTATCCTACCGATACAGGTAACCACATCATCAATACAAGTATCCTACCGATACAAGTAACCACATCATCAATACAAGTATCCTACCGATACAAGTAACCACATCATCAATACAAGTATCCTACCGATACAAGTAACCACATCATCAATACAAGTATCCTACCGATACAAGTAACCACATCATCAATACAAGTATCCTACCGATACAAGTAACCACATCATCAATAAAAGAATTACTTTTTCGGAGACCATTCTTCTACGGATCAATTCAGGGACCAAAGTCCGGGGATGATACAATCCCCATTACGTACATTTTGAACTAGTGGTTCCGGGATGATGCAATCCCCATCACTTTATTCTCGAAGACCATATGTCTACGGATCAATTCAGGGACCAAGGTCAGGGGATGATACAATCCCCATCACGTACATTTTGAACTAGTGGTTCCGGGATGATGCAATCCCCATCACTTTATTCTCGAAGACCATACGTCTACGAATCAATTCAGGGACCAAGGTCCGGGGATGATACAATCCCCATCACGTACATTTTGAACTAGTGGTTCCGGGATGATGCAATCCCCACAACTGTCCACTAAGGACTTCATTCTCGGAGACCTCACGTCTACGGCTCTCTTTAGGACTGAAAGTCCAGGGATGATCCAATCCCCTCAACTGTCCACTAAGGACTTCATTCTCGGAGACCTCACGTCTACGGCTCTCTTTAGGACTGAAAGTCCAGGGATGATCCAATCCCCTCAACTGTCCACTAAGGACTTCATTCTCGGAGACCTTACGTCTACGGCTCTCTTTAGGACTGAAAGTCCAGGGATGATTCAATCCCCATCTGTATTCTCAACTATACAGGTACAAATATCCAAGAGCATGTATTCTCACTAATACATCTAATCATCAAAACATGTATACATCTAGTATGTATTCTCACTAATACATCTAGCATCAAAACATTTATCCATAAAAAAAATAAAAGATATATAAGAGTTCTAAATATAAATAATTGTAAGTAGCTAAGTGCAACAAAACAAATATGTTATCAAATACTATACTACTCCCCCTTTCGAGGAGGGTCCTTCTGGACTATACCAAGCATGTCTCGGAAGTGTTCAAACTTTACTCGAGACAAAGGTTTAGTCAGGATATCGGCAATCTGATGCTCAGTGCTTATGTACTCAAGCTTGATGGCTCCTCTCTGCACCATGTCTCGTATATAGAAGTAACGGATCTCAATGTGTTTTGACTTATCATGGAACACAGGATTTTCAGTCATCTTAATGCAGCTTTGATTATCACACATAATCACAGTGGGATCCATTTCCAAGTCAAAAATTCCAGATGAGAGTTTCCGAAGCCACACTGCTTCACAGCTGGCAGAGCAAGCAGCTATATATTCTGCTTCAGCAGTACTGAGGGCCACACTAGATTGTTTCTTGCTGAACCAGGAGATCATGGCAGATCCAAGACCATAACATCCGCCTGAAGTACTTTTTCTGTCTGAGACACTACCTGCCCAATCAGAATCTGAGTAACCATGTAACTTGAGTTCATTACCTCCAAGATAGTATAAGCCAAAGTCCACTGTACCTTTTAGGTACCTCATTATGTGCTTTGCAACTATAAGGTGAACCTTTCTAGGTTCTACTAGATACTGACTTAGGGTATTTACAGCAAAGCATATATCCGGCCTAGTATTTGTCAAATACATCAATGATCCAATGATTTGTCTATATAGGGTTATGTCCACTAGTTCTGATGAATCATTAACTAATAGTTTCAGGTTGGAGTCCATGGGAGTGGCCATGGCTTTACACTCCAACATATCAAATCTTTTGAGAATCTCCACAGTATACTTACCTTGATTTAGAAAGATTCCTTTTGGCTCTTGCCACACTTCTAGACCTAAGAAGTAGTGCATTAATCCGAGATCTTTCATTTCGAATTCTGAAGAAAGCTTCTTCTTGCTTTCAATAATTTGATTCTCATTTCCGGTTAGGAATAGATCATCTACATATAACAGCAATATAACAGGTTCATCATCCATCACTTTAAGATAAAGATTGGGGTCAGCTTTACTTTTGGTAAAGCCCATGCTTGTTAAGAAACTGTCAATCCTTCCGTACCAAGCCCTGGGAGCTTGCTTCAATCCATATAATGCCTTTTTTCAGTTTGCATACATGGGTCCTTCCGTCTTTGACCTCAAAACCTTGAGGTTGTTCTATGTATACTTCTTCTTCAATTACACCATTCAGAAAAGCTGTCTTAACATCCATTTGATGCAATTTCCATTTCATCATGGATGCAAGTGCCATGATATTCTAATTGAAGTATACCTAGCAACAGGTGCAAATGTTTCTTCATAGTCAATTCCCTCCTTTTGTGAGAATCCTCTGGCTACAAACCTTGCCTTGTATTTTTCAATGCTACCGTCTGCAGCATGTTTTATCTTGAAAATCCATTTGGAAGAAACCACACTTTTATCTTTTGGTTTGGGGACTATATCCCAAACATCATTTTTCATTATCGACTGATATTCTTCTGTCATTGCTTCTACCCATTCTTTCTTTTGAGCTGCTTCTTCATAGCTAGTAGGTAGTTGATCCACAAGATCACACATCAAGGCCATATAGTTGGACACTAGCTTTGGTTTCTTTCTTTCTCTAATGGAGCCTTCAGGAGCACCATATTTTTCAGCCCCTTGGATAATATCTCTAGCCCATGCTGGCCTTCTTTTCTTTGATAAATCTGAGATAGGAGGTTCTTGTGGTTCCAACATGTCATGATCCTCTGGTGGAATGTCTTCAGGGATGTGAACAACCTCTGAGTTTCTAGAAGAATAATATTCTTCATAGATTTCTTCAAGTTGGCATTTTCTTGATTTCTTGAGAGCTGCTTCTTCATCAAAAGTTACATCTCTACTGATTTCTATATGATGAAAGCCTGGTATGTAAATCCTGAAAGCTTTGGATGATTCATAGTAACCAACAAATATTCCTTTCTTACCAGAAGGATCCAACTTGGTTCTCTTTTCTTTTGGAATGTGGATGTACACAGGACACCCAAATATTTTAAGATGGCTTACCTCAGGCTTCTTTCCAGTAAACACTTCTTCTGGAGTTTTGAAATCAAGAGCACTATGAGATAATCTGTTTTGAACATATACTGCTGTCTTGGCTGCTTCAGCCCATAGATACATGGGAAGATCCTGGTCATGTATCATTGTCTTCACAGCTTCCATGATGGTTCTATTTTTCCTTTCTGCAACCCCATTTTGTTGGGGATTGTAGGGAGTGGTTAGTTCTCTCTTGATTCCAACTTCTTTACAAAATTCTTCAAACTATTTTGAAGTATATTCTCCACCATTATCTGTTCTGAGAATCTTGATTTTCTTTTCTGAGAGATTTTCTATTAGAGCCTTGAACTCTTTGAACTTCCCAAAAACTTCATTCTTACCTTTTAGAAAGTATATCCAGGTTTTCCTTGAATGATCATCAATGAAAGAGAGATACTATTCAAATCCACTCAAGGAGGTGGTGGGCATTGGACCACATACATCTGAGTGTATTAATTCCAAGATACCCTTAGTCTTTGTTTCACTCTTTGGAAAGGGGTTCTTGATATTCTTCCCTTTCTTACATCCTTTACATGAGCCATCATGATCAACCTTCAAATCTGGTAGTCCTATGACCACCTTGCTTACATAGGGTAAGGCTTTGTAGTTAATGTGAGCTAGTCTTCTATGCCATAGCTCACTGGGACTAGAGGTTTCATGAACAAAGGCTACTTCTGGATGACCCTTAAGTTTATACAAACCTCCTTCCTCTTCACCAATAACAATTGCATCCTTAATAGATTTGCCTTTGGACCACATTAACACTTGTCCATCAATGAATGCAACTCTATAGCCTTTCTTGTCTAATGCTGAGATTGAAAGTAAATTCTTCTTCAAACCTGGAACATACAAAACTTCCTTCATCTTCATGGGGGTTCCAGAATCGAGTTTGTAGTTTGCTTCACCAATTCCCTTAATGGGATATTGATAGTCATCTCCTAGAGATACCTTTTGGGGAGAAGTCTTTTCTTCAAGATTTGAGAGAGTCTTTTTATGACCTGTCATGTGCTTTGAAGCACCACTGTCAATAAGCCATGTACCTTCTCCAGGGGTTATAGATCCAGAGAGTGCGGAGAAGAGAACATATTCTTCTGCATCTTCTTCTGTATTTCTTCTTGACCTTCTTTTGAAGAAGGTCCTTTCTTCTTCTTCCTCTTCATCTCTAGGCCTTTTATTGTGAGACCTTTCTTCCTCTACTTCTTCTTCTTCACTATCATCTTCTGCAAGATGTGCTTGGTGTCTTTTGTAGTGAGTACCCTTTTTCTTCTGTAGAGGGCAATGTCTAGCAATGTGTCCTATTTTGTGACAAGAATAGCACTGGAAAGAAGAGTAATCTCTTCTTTGAGTAGTTCCTCTTTTCTTTTGAAATCTGTGTGGAGGATGAGACTCCTTGTGACTACCCTTTTTAGTGTAGGATTGATTCCTTCTTCTTTTGGTGTGGGTGGCCAAGGCTTGGTCATCCTCTTTGAGCAAGGCTTCTCGATTTGCAACCCTAGCCTCCTCTTGTACACAATCCTCCCAAACTACATCAAACTTCATACTTTCTTTTCTGGCACACATAGTTTGAATGAATGACTCCCAAGGTCTAGTGAGACCATTTAGAGCTGTCATCACAAGTTCATCTTCAGCAAGAGTATCACCAATGGCATCTAGTTGCTCCTTGATTAGAGAGACTCTTGAGAAGTAGTCTTGAATGGATTCTCCTTTGTGCATCTTGGTACTCTTCAACTGAGTTCTTAGATTCATCTTCCTATTGATGTTCTTTCCTTCATACATTCTTCCTAAGGCATCATACATTTCCTTTGGAGTCTTCTTGGAGGCCACTTGGGGAATCAAGTGGTCTTTAATAGAATCAGCTATGATTCTCTTTTCCCTAATCAAATCCTTCTTGTGTTTTTCTTTGGCTTCATCTTCTTCCGGTTCTGCAACTTCCTCCTTGATATAATGAGCAAGATCATTCTCCTCAAGAATGAGACCAATTCTGTATTTCCATGCCCGGAAATTTTCTATACCTTCTAGCTTGTCTTCAAGCTTAGTGTTTGGAGCCATCTTCTCTTGGGGGAGTCCAAGAGACAGAGTAGACTTACCTGGAAAGTTACTTTTCACTTTTCCGGAATCTGGAACCGAATTTTATCGCACTTTTGGTAGAATTAGGGTTTGACTTTCCCAGAGTTCTACCCAACCAACAAGTTCGATCTATAGCTCAAAAGAATGCTCTTGAGAAGGGATATCCAGCCATGTAATCAGAATTCAAAAATTCCAACTTTTTTCTGAAACCAAAATCTGATGTATCGCACTTTTGGTAGAATTAGGGTTTGGATTTACCGGAGTTCTACCCAACCAAAAAGTTCGATCTATAGCTCAAAAGAAAGGTATTGAAAAGAGCTATCCAGCCATGCAACCAAAAATCAATAATATAAACTTTGGGCTGAAACCCTAACTTCACCGGAGAGAGAGAGAGAGGTATTCTTACCTTGTGAATATCACTGAAAGAAACATAATCACAAGATAGACACAGAATATACCCTGGGAAACCCTCATGGGGTAGAAAACCCAGCAAACCTTTCCTCAATAAGATGATCAACCAAAATACAAGATGTGCTCCTTCCTTCTTTGTCTCCTTAGCAGATCTCCCAGACAAGTGCGCACTCTTCCACAAGTGACTGAGTGATCTAATGAGGAGTTCACCTCTCTTATTTATACTGACCCCCAACTGACTAAAAGACCTAATGGGGCCGACCTCTCCTGGAGAAGTCTAATAACCCCAAAAATATAACCACAGGGCCGACCCCCACATGGTGGGTCTAATAACCCTAGTTAATACAAACCCTCGGAGGAATAAACATCTCCGGATAGATAATAGGGTTACCTCGGAGGGATGAAACATCTCCGGAATAATAAAGTACAAATATAATATTCTTTGAAGTTACAATATTCAACAGATCCCACTTAATTGACTGTACCATTACGGGAGTGCTAACCATGTTATATTTCAATTATTTCCTTGGCTATAGATTGTAGGTAAAAATATTGCATTTTCCAAAGACATTGTTTGTGAAGGAGAATGATGCAAGAACCAATGCTTTAGTTACCTATTTTGATGAATTAATACTTGGACATAATGATTTTATTATCAATATGGCTATTAGATGGAGAGGGCACTTAACAATATACTTTTATTATAAAGATGAATGGGGGATAGAGAGAGCATTATTAGATGCACAGAAAAGTGCCCACAACTAGAATATGGTGTTGTTATGGAAATGTTTCTCATCCTCCTCTTAGATTATGTACTGAACAGTGAAAACACATAAAGGTTACTTTGTTGTTGTGGAGAGAGTAGTATGTATATATGTATAGTTTGGAAAGCCATTCTAAAATTAAAACTTTTGATATTATGTGTTAAGGAAAGGGATAAAAGTAGAATTACTCACCCCTACTTTCCTACCCACCTTTTTCCTTAACAAATTATGTTTGAATTGCTCCAAAAGTTTCAATGGATCCTCCCAAGTATCAAAGCTAGAACTATCTATAAAACTATTATTCTAGCCATGTAAACTAGCTCATAAAGGAAGAGGGGAGCAATAGGTAGCTTTAAACGTGGGAGTAATGGATTAGTGTGCATGGATACTTGGTCGATATGCCATCTTGAAAATATGGTGCAATATGTTCCCAAGGAAACCTTTAAGGGAGTTAGAGGGTACCGCTAGCTGGAGGAAAATGGTCAATAGGAAGGGAAGTTTATCAATTGATTAAACTACTACCTTTATTATCTTATTTATTTATTCATACATGCACCCTCACAAAATTTCCCGAAATGTAGGAGGGAAATTGAAGGAATCAACACATATCCATCCCTTTAGATTAGATAATGTCAAGTTCAAACAATTTTACATTACATTAATTAACATCACCATTGATGTATTTAAAGTTTAATTCTCGAAGTTAATCACCCAAAATTATTATAATTATTATTATTTGTAAGATAATAAGTGGACTTGATGGGTTGCTTGAAATTAGAAACCCAAGATATGAGCCACAACTCAAGAGCGATGAGTACCTAGAAAGTATCTTGATTGAGGATCTAGAGGATGCAAAAGAAAATGATTTAATATTACTTACCTTTGCACAAAAAATACTAAAATAAATTGGAATTGAATTCAATGAATATAAACAAATAACACACCATCCACACAATGAACATAAGGTGTACTCTGGGAAAACCCAATATGAGAAAAACCAAACTAGAAGGTGAGTCCTATGCCTTGCTCTTTTATACTTAGTTTTGAAATTAAAATACAAATAAAAGGAAGTGAGTATGGAGTTTCAATGGACACTATGGCATGTATGGCTACTGTAGGATCTTCTACTTCCTGTGTTCTGCTCTAATATCCCACTCCCAAATAACTTGCTCGACTATGGAACAATAAGCAATACAATAACAATGGAATGCCTTCCTTTCCTAGGGGTGTAATATTTAATATGGAGTAAGAGCCATTTAGGTTAGGGTTTTTCGTGCCTTCAATTTCAATTAGGTTTAGGGTTTTTAACCCGCTATAATCTTCTTGAAAGTCCATTTGTGACTAGCTCCACATGTCTGAATAATGGGATTTCATGTGGCATCCACTTGATATCATGGTGGGAAACAAGATAGGTCTTAGTTGCGGCTATAAAATCCAATCCTACAAAATTCCCTAGGTAGCGTAAAAAATCAAACCCTAGCTCCACCAAGGAGAGCAAGTGAAAGAATCCCTCCAACACTATCTCCAAGGTAATACGTCCTCCTCTTCTCTTCTTCTTCACAAGTCCACTCTAGGATTTTCTTCCAAAACCCTAGTCTCCAATCTCCAAGGGTAACATACTAACCCTAGAGATCTGTGTTAACTCCAAAAATACCGAGAAACTATGGTACCCAAGAGAGAGAGAGATAGAGAAACAAGTACAAGTGAAGACCTAGAGAGAAAGAAGACAAGTGCACTCCTCTGATAGATCACATATCTACTCAAGAGTGAGAAAATCAACATGAATGAATGACTCTAGATCCTTAATCTATTTATATGAGAGGTAAGGGAGGAAAACAACACTATGTAGGCACAAGCCCTTGCAAGCAACCTCATCAACCCTTATCGGCCATGCAAGTGAGACGTCGACTCTAGATCACAAGTGCCACGCTTCAATAATAATTGCATGCACAATACGGACTCGAAAGAGATATATCTACACAACTAAATTCTACGCTAATCCATCCCGAAACTCCATGGACTCCCTCTATCCTTCCAAGCAAAGTAATCCACTAGTTCAACTACCCCTTGCAAGAACATTGTCAAGGCCCCATGTGTCCTCGAGCAATCTACAATCCTTCGAGTAGAAATCCAAGTTTCCATATGCCATTTAGGGTTTAAATCCATTCTAGGTGATGTGAAATACTCCACATCCCCTATAGGGTGTTCTCCCACAAAGTGAATTCTCCTTGTGGCCATCATGAAGTCCATCCATTATACAAGCAAGAGATGTCAAATGCCGAAGGGAAGAGCACTAAGCTACTAGCAATCAACTCATGTCAAGCATCCACTAAGAAATCTATCTCAAGTGTGCATATCCATCCTGAACCATCTATCATGCTACAACCCATCTTAGACCGTCTTTCTCATCAATTATCATTTTCTTTATCTAGTTTTATAATGCTTTCCATAGGATTTTAGAGGGTTTCTTCGTCTAACCAACGCCATAAATCCATGGGTTACATGTGGGCCCGCACTTCTATCCCTAATGCAATGGGGACCAGCAGAGACATATTATTTGTGCATTAGTGCAATTCTTCCTATTCCTATCCTTACAACACTCCTTCAACCACCTTATTAGATGAAAACTGTGGATTCTTAATCATGCTAGACTTGCCTTTGTACATTAATAACACCAAAAGTTCATTTCACTAACTCGTCAATACATGTGTTGGATTTCCTTGTTACCAACTCAATAGTTAATCTTTGGTTCCATGATAACAACTCAAGGCACTATTTTGCAGCGTATAAATACCACATGGAAGATAACATAGGTGATCAAACATGACCACCTCTCCGTGTGATGCATCATAGCGTTCATATTTAACATCCAAGTTAGCACATTCCATTCATAGATTCTCTTTCTCCTTAACTTACCCCTCTCTCCTTACTCCTAAAGAAATAATAATTGAAATCCTATGCATGTTCTTTGGTAGGGATACCTCTTGTGATTTTTCCTTAAACCTCTTCCATTCGATAGAGTATTCTACTAATTGTTCGACCCCTCCATTTTAATAGGGTGCACAATGTAATAGAAAGACTCCAGTCTCCAACTACATGAATCCAAACCACTCCATTTTAATAGGTTGCACAATTTAATGCCAAGACTTCAACTACATGAAGCCAAAAGACCAATTCTTACTTCCTTGAAGGGTTATACCCCACCTAGAACAATAGAATTCGAGGACAACTTTTTATGAAAGTGGAAATGACAAAAACATATTGTGAAGATAATATTTTACTTATTTATAATCAATACCAGGCCCATGGTTTTATGGGAAAAGTATATAAATAAGGATATGACATTTGACCTTTGGTCTTGTCTTCGAAGGATAGGATATGGCATTTGAACTTTGATCCACTCTTTACCCTTTCCCAAATATTTCCATTTATTAAGAAGTAAGACACCATGTTGTACGGACTTGACCCTTTCCCAAATATTTCCATTTATTAAGAAGTAAGACACCATGTTGTACGGACTTGAGAATTATGATAACATTTTTAATTTAAATGTCTTTATTATGCTATATTATAGTAATGAGCCGACGTAAAATGAAAAACGTATGACTTAAATAACTAAGACCAGACTTTGACCTAATTGTAATACTCCCGTTATGATTGCATATAAATAAAAATAAAAATCTGCCATACAAAACAAAAGCAAACAGTTCACCCGCGATTTGGATTTTGAAGTTCACGAACTGTTTGGATTTTGGAATATACTTCACCTGCGGTTTGGATTTTGAAAGGGGCTGTCAGTTACACATAAAATCAAAGCAAAAGCAAGAAAAAATGGCGTCGAATCAGGTCGAAGTGCAAGCCCAAAACCCTCAGGTCCAAGTGCAAGCCGAAAACCCTCAGCAGCTGCAACAGGCAATTCAGGCAATTGGTACTGGCAACGACAATCAATTTGTATCGGCGTCTTTGTACGTGGGGGATCTGGAGCCGAGTGTTAGCGATGGCGAGATTTATGATCTCTTCCAGCAGATTGGCCTCG
Organism: Larix kaempferi; assembly: GCA_027924585.1. Taxonomy (NCBI): domain Eukaryota; kingdom Viridiplantae; phylum Streptophyta; class Pinopsida; order Pinales; family Pinaceae; genus Larix; species Larix kaempferi. Next base: position 17,158,088 of record BSBM01000030.1, read on the forward strand.
TCCACTCTGTTCGCGTCTGCAGAGATGCCATCACGGACGCCTCTCTCGGATACGCGTATGTGAATTACAACAATGCTGAAAATGCTACCACGGCTTTAAGTCTCTTGAATTTTACACGCCTTCACGGAAAGCCAATTCGGATTATGTATTCACACCGTGACCCCATTCTCCGCAGGTGTGGATCAGCGAACATATTTATTAAGAATATTGACAAAGTAGTTGACGATAGGGAGCTATATGATACTTTCCGTGTGTTCGGACCCATTTACTCTTCCAAGATTGCAACAGATACTGCATCAGGGCGATCCAAAGGATATGGATTTGTGCATTTTGAGCAAGAGGAAGCAGCACAAAATGCAATAGAACACATGAATGGAATGCTAATCCGTGGCAAACAGGTTTATGTTGGTCCATTCAAGAAAAAGCAAGAGCGCGGGCAAACAAATGCAAATGAAAATGACAATTTTAGGAATGTGTTTGTGAAGAACTTATCAGAATCTCTGACTGATGAGGATTTGAGAAATTATTTTGGCGTGTATGGAACAATTACCAGTGTGATAGTGATGAGGGATGCAGAGGGAAAATCAAAGGGTTTTGGATTTGTCAATTTTGAGAATGCAGAAGATGCAGCAAATTGCGTTCAGAATTTAAATGGCAAGAAAATTGGTGGGAAGGAATGCTATGTTGAAAAGGCACGGAACAAGTCGGAATCGAGGGGGCGATGCGGAAGAAATCTTTATGTGAAGAATTTGGATGATAGCATTGATGACGAGAAGTTGAGAGAAATGTTCTCTGGTTTTGGTACAATCACTTCATGCAAAGTAATGCGGGATTCTCATGGACACAGCAAAGGCTTTGGATTTGTTGCCTTCGCATCTCCTGATGAAGCATCCCGAGCTCTGGCAGAAATGAAAGGGAAAATGGTTTTGAGCAAGTCTCTGTATGTTTCTCTGGCTCAGCGCAAAGATGAGAGAAGGGCATGGCTACAGGCTCATTTCTCCCACTTGGAAAATGTAAATGCAGATGGCATGGCACCACCTGTTCCTGGACTAAACCAGCAGGTAATTTATGGTCGGGGACCCGTTGTTCCTGCCCGTGCTCCTGGACTAAACCATGGCCAAGGACCAGCTGCTCCTGGACAAAATCACCAGCAGGTAATTAATGGCCAAAGACCACCTGTTCCTGCCCGTGCTCCTGCACTAAACGAGCAGATAATTTATAGCCAAGGACCAGTTGCTCTTGCTCGTGCTCCTAGACTAAACCAGCGGACGATAACTCGAGGACAAGCATCAGTTTTTCTTGCCCGTGCTCCTGGACTAAACCAGCAGATGGTAATTCGAAGACAAGGACCAGCTGTTCCTGCCCGTGCTCCTTGACTAAACCAGCTGCATCATAGAAATGAGCTCACTGCAATAGTATAGACCATAGTAACATAGCTTGTACATTATATTTTGATTGTGATATAGGGTAGTGTGTAGCTATGGTTATTATTGTTGAGTGTTTGAATTATATTTAGGTTATGATAACGTAGTATATTGGAAGATTTTGTCCATTAAGCTTTTTTTTCTTTTAATTATTTTTATTTTTCAAAATCTGTATTTGACTGTGTTTAAATGGCTCTTTTGATAGTAAAAAAGGATTCAGCACCATCTAGAATCCTCAGGGCACTCAAATCGTCTAACTTTTAGACTACATTATTTGGTTTTGATAGTGATATAGGTTAAGTGTATATCTATTTGATTTTGATAGTGATATAGGTTACTGTAGTTTTATTTTAATTTTGGATTTTAAAGATTCAAAAAATTATTTAGATTCTTTAAAAGCTAAAAGTTGTTTGGTTTTGATAGTGACATAGATTAGTGTAGTTTTATTTTTATTTTGGAGCTACTAAGTATTGAAAAAATATAAAAATTTATTTAGATATAATTAATTTTTAACACTAGGAGTTGATAAAAATAAAAATAGTTAGAAATAATGTAAACATAACTGTCCAAGTTAATAGTTAAAAGTTGATGTGATTAAATTTTTATAGTATTATTTATATATATAAAATTATTTGTAAATGATTATGATTTAGTTTTCAGTATTACTAGTATATTTTTAGTTTTGTTTTGCACATTATATTGGGATTTATGGAATCGAGAAATGCTATGAAAGTTACAATTTTTTTGTTATATGGATGTTGTAATCTTTAACTTTTGCTACTACCCTTTTCAAATTCATTATTTTAAGACTTTTAATTTCCAATAACTCACATAATATTTAAAGTGATTTATGGCATGCAAGATCTGCAGTGTTTTGTGGAATCACAAGGCTCATTGGTGAGAATTTAAGGGACCTTAAGATAGATGAATCTTTAGGCAATCATTTTCTTTAGTGCATATGTGTATCACATGACTTGTTTCTATCCATGTGGATGCTATGACATTAAAATCATATATGACATGGATTTTGCATGGTTTGAAAGTCGACATGTTCAATAGTTTATGTTAATGAAGTACACAAATTTTCATGTCTACATCATAGATTAACTACATTTATTTCCATCCTTGTAAATAGTTGTTCATATTCATGTCTACATCATAGATTAACTAACTTTCATGTCTACATCATAGATTAACTACTTTCATGTCTACATCAAATTTATTTCAATCTTTGTAGATAGTTGTTCATATTCCGCCCCATCTCTCCACCGAAAGCATATACCATATATAGGATTTGAAGGCTTTTTCTTTATTCTACCAACTCATTGATCTTGTGATTCCCCACAAAAACCAAAAGATACCTAGCTTTGATACCAATATGATGCATAAACTACCATGGATATTCCACTGTAATAGTTCGTCACAATAGATCTTACAACTTAATTAATTGTGTTGGCTTAATTCCACATAATGATAAATAAACTAGAATTGAAAGGAAAATATCTAGAGCAAAACAACACATCCCCATGAATAACACAATATATGCTCTGGGAAAACGCACCATGGGGAAAAACCAAACCAGATTAAAGACGATGCCTTGCTCTTTTCTTCTCCAAAAGGCAACGCAAATATAGAGAAAGTGTAGTTAAGGAAGTGAAGAGTTAAAGAAAAATATCCTTCCTTTTTTTTAATGACTCCTCTTCACTTCCTTAAAAATAAAAAAGACTTTTCTAAAAAAAAATATCTTCTACTCTTGTAAAACTCCACCCTTTTTTTTAACTTAAAAAAAATTCTTGAACTGAATAATTTACGTTAAAAAAACACTTAACTCATGGAAACAAATTTTTCTCGTGGAATTATTTTCGCGGCCCTAATGAAGGTTGGAGCGAGAAAATATGGAATTTTCGCGCTTTGGGCTATAGTGAGTTCGCGAGAATTTTTCTTGTGAACTTTTCGCGCTTTGGCCTATAGTGAGGGCACGAAAATTTGAAATTTTTATTATTTTGAAAGTTTGCCAAAAATTATCATGCCTCCATGCAGGGCAGGGTCGCGAATTTTTCTGCAAACAAGAAACACATTCTTTCTGCAAATTACTTCAAAGCTACGGCTTCTCTTGCTCCGATCAATCGATCTTCTTCCAACGCTTTGATACCGAACTGAAGGTTGGAGGCAGAAATAAACACAAAGATTATGCAGAACGAGCTACGACACTTCAATTTTTATTGATAAACGAAAGATCAACTAATACATTACAAACCAAATATGAGTGTGTATTTAAACACTTATGGAAACCCTAAAAAGTCTAACCTAGATTTTGCATGCATGCAAAGCATGCTGTTGCATGTTTTATTAACTGAACTTCTAAATACGAACTAAAGCAAAAGCTAAAGCTAACATAAGTAATTACTATTTCTAACATCACTTGTTACCCTCGTGTTCCGAGCTTATGCAAGCAGTTGGTTGGCCGTAGCCATCGCTAGCAACCATCCCCTCTTTTAAGTTATTGTTTAGCGTAATGTTTAGACGAGATCTCGATCATATCGACATCTATGCAGGTTAGGTCCCATTTGATTTAATGACAAGGAGAGGTCTTATGTTAGATCGTGATGGCGCATCCAGTAACTCTTGATAATTTTGGAGGAGCACCAGTTCATAGCATAAAGTTTTGACAGGAAACCTCCTGTATCACGATCATCCTAGCGGCCTAAAACTTCCCTTTCTGACTGACAAACAATCTTGGCATCGATCCACGGTTGCTAGCCACGTCATTGCCTCACGAGACCGAAGGATTAGTTCTAGAACGATGTAGTTGGACATGGCAAAACAATCTAATATATTTACATGTTATTATATATTACAAGCTTAAGCAAAGCTTATATAAGGGTAACAAATAGCCTTTTTTATGACTAAGTAACTTCAATTATAGATGAAAGTTTAGAATGTACTTAGTCCTTGAATATTATCTCTTCTTTTACCAACTAGAACATAACTCATAATTGAGTATGATTTGTGTGGATTGAAAAGAGGAATTTGTTTGTATCAATTGTATCGTTATGATAACGTAAGTAAATACGTTGCCTTGCTTCCAGCCACGTTTTTTGGGATACATATTAAGGGTCACTCTTGACTATATATATATATATATATATTTTACAACAATTGTGGGTTATAGACCTTAAAGCAAAATGTAGTTTAAATAATTGTATCAAGATTTGAAATAGGAAATATATATATAAAGGTTTAATATAAAGTTATATGTATAAGTACATAAATTGTATTATATGCATTAATACATATAAGCACATGGGTTGGATTATGGGACTAGATGAATGTTACATATATATATATATATTGGAATTTGCAATTGGAATATTTTGTAGATGTGTCGAAAGTGCTTAGTATATATAATAAAAATTGAAGTTGCTTTAGTTGTTATATATATTTATGAGATGGTAAAGTTACTGTTCCTAGTAAGGGAAGGGGTTATATTGTATACTTCTAATACATGGTATTGTATTGAAATTGTTGTAATGCTTTTGGATTATACTATACATTTAGTGCATTTGAATTATATGTGATTGGAGAAGTTTCTTTGAAAAAGAAAAGAAGTTGTGTAATAAACAGAAATTTATTCATCCAACACGGAACCTAGTGTAGAATGTGTATCTTACTTTTTATAAAGATCACTATGTTAGTAGTTTAAGGAGAAAAAGGAAATTTTGTTGTTACAATTTTTATGTACGTTGCAATGTGGTACATTACAGTGTGGGAAGTGATCATCAATTGCAAGACTTAGGAAAACCAAATTAAAAATAATATTAGGGAAACAAGACATCGTTTGACGTTTTTTTTTTGAGGATGAAAACTTTTGACTAAAAATCGAAAGAGGAGTAATCTCAAAGGCTTAAATCCCATAATACCACTTTCAATTTGGTGATAGTTTTCAAGGGAGAGTTTTGTGTTCAACAAAGTGTTGTCGAGGTCTTTCATCCCTTTGGTATCATAATGGGACATAGGGGTAAAAGCTTCCAAGTAAATTGGTTATTAGATTCCCTAATGTTTAAAAATGATGTATGGAAATATTACCGTAGGTAATGCGAAATTCATCCAAATATGAGGGTGAATGTCAAGTTTTTGGGTTGGTTGCTCGAAAATATCTAATATAACGGGACTTGTGAATGAAAGATATATAAATTTAAAGAATGGCTAAGAGGATTACCGTCCGAGAGTGAAAATGAAGGATGGTCCTCTAAAAGATAAGTAAACGGTTGTTTTACCTATGCATTCTTTTTGTTATATGGAAGAATGATCATACATATGTATGTATATGTTTTATGCCGTCTTATGGTAATAAGAGAACAAGTGTCGATGATAAAAGACCTAAATATTTTCCATAAACAACAAGAGCATGTTGCAAAATAAATTCTCACTTACATTTTTATTGAATTTGAAAAATCATGTTATGCATATGTTATGCTGAAAATTTTGGAAGACGTTGTAAGGGTTGTGTAAAGTGCAGGTTATGAAAGGAAGAGGAACCATGCCAACGTGAAGGATGTGTAGAGGATCAAAGATGATTAAATAGAGAATACAAAGATCTAAAAGTTGCAGTCACATGATCTTCAATCGCAAAGGTCTTCAAAAATTAGATAAGTACTTTTTAATAATTACGTTATATAGAGTTTTGTAAGATTCCACTCTTAATTATAGAGATAAAGAAATATGTTCAAGCATATGGATGTATTCTTCGTATTGTTTAAAATGGTGATAGTCCTTTATGATTGAAGTAGTCTTAAATATAGGTTATTGTTTTGAACGTGATTGTGGAAAAATAAATGAGATCTTAATATCATTTGTGTATTTAGGAAAGAGGAATTACCTCGAGTAATTATGCATTATGTGGTTAATATTATATGGATACTTGACGTGATCTTATATTATTGGCTAGGTTGATGACGGTTCAAGGATCAAGTACTTAACAGTTAGTTGACCAAGTAATTTTCAAATGTTATAAGGTCAAGAGTCTTAAAACTTTCCATGATAAGGTTATTGGAATTGAACTAAATGTTTTGTGATATGAAATGCCCCGGTATCCTATTAGCTTGCATTTTTTTCCTTCTATAAAAATTCATAATGTTTTCCATATTTAATTATTAAAAATATACATACATGATGCTACTCATATCATCGATTGGGGTGTGATTCAGGTAGAACTCGAGGGAGAATTCCAAATTGAGCCTTTGCGTATCCTAGATAGGAAGGAGATTATGTCGCGGAATCGAGCCATCACTCAAATAAAAGTGCAATGAAAGCACTTCATCCCCGGGCAGGCCACATGGGAAACGGAGGATCATATGCGAGCAACATATCCTTCCATTTCCAGAATGAGCAAGATGAATCTAAATAAATAACACTGCATAAAACAAAGCTGCTGGGCTTAATTAAATAAGGAGCAGTGAAAAAAGTGGGTGAATTTGCAATTTTTGTATGGATGTAACTTTCAATTGTAAGATTGGATTGGGGTATGGCTATGATCATTGGAAATCTAGTCCAAAGGAAAATATAATGGAAGGTATTGATTTTTTAATTTTGTTTTGGGTTATTTCAAGATGTAAGAAAAACAAAGCCTTGGAGCTGAAATTGGATAAGGTAGTCTTCAATGTGGGTGACTTCCAAAGTAACCTAAACTTTTGGAAACAAGTTACATGATGGTATAGGAGTGTAGTAAAGGTGACATTGACTAAGAGTAATGGTATGAATTTTTTTATGATGCTCCCACAAGGAAGTAAATGCATAGTTGGGAAAACAAGGAAGGTAAATGGATGGTTAAAGAAAAAGGTGCAATATTAAACCAAGTATGCCCGAGTGTTTGGTAATATGGAATATTGTCGAAAGCGAGTATTAATAAATTCTAATTAAGAAGGAAGAAAATATTCTAACAATGGATGTTGGTGTCTTGAATGAGAATGCATTCTAGGCATTGATTGTCATGATAGGTATGTTCTATGTGAATTACAAGGTACAGCCAGGGGAAATATTGCTTCTGAGCGTGGATATCGTATGCCATGTTAGAATACCTAGAAAATGTATTGAAGATTCCAAAAGGTAGAGAATATAAGTGGGATTCATGAATATTGTAATTTATTGTGGTGTACAACCAAGCAACGATGGAACATACCAACAATTAAGGAGAAATGCATCTCATACAGGAGATGGAATCATCCATGGGGACAAGTGTACATTCCCAATGGAGTTTCAATATTTGGACCAACAACTTATGTGCAAATAGGGGAAATATGTGAAAACTTCCAATCATATAAAATATGCTAATTGGTGAATAAGACATTCTGGCATGTGGATCTATTGTTTGGCTCAAAATTGTGTTGAAGAGTTCCCTGGAAATGAAAATTGAGTTCCATCCTTGAATGAAGCCCATATACAACTAAAGATAAGAAATGAAATGGAATTTGAAAAGAATCCAATTGAAGATAGAATGGAACTCTTTGCAATGCCATGAAGTTCTAGGAAGAACATTTAAAGCTAATGTTGGGAGCAATACTGGCCCAGGGAAAGAAATAGTAAGGGAAGATCGTAATGTTGATATGGATTGGAAAGAGAGACTGGCTAAGTTGGATTTGGTTGGAATTTATAAAGGAAAAGAGAGTAGAATGCACAAGAAGCTCAAAATTGAGGAAAAGGTTGTTGCATATTCAAAAGGGGGTGATGAGAACTCAAGAAAACAAAAGACACTGCTACAGTGTTAAATGAATCTACATGAGGATATGATTATTTTTGTAGCAACAAATGGTTAAGATGGCCAGTAAGGTAGAAAAGAATGAACAAGATTACATCTCTCAAATGCATATGCATTAGTAGGCACACTAAGAGAGGGTGCATAGTGCATGTGTGTGTGTGTGTGATATTGCATATTCGTTAAAGTAGTATTGTTTTACATATGCAGTGAGGCATTGATGATAATTAATGTGGTGTTCATTAATATGTTGTGTGAATCGCGTGGTTATGCACACATGTATGTTGAACTCATTTTGTGAATGCATATTGTGCCATATTTCATTGCATAATTTGTTAATAGTTGAAATGACTGAATTATTGGTAATGCATAATTATGAGATCATTTCATGGGTTGTTGTGATTTGCAAAGAAATGCATGAAAAAATAGTCACGTTGGATGGACTAAGAAAATGATTTGTTGAGAGAAAAATTATATAATAAAAAAATGCCTATTGTACAATTGTACAATATTACATTGCATTGTACAATATTTTCCTACAAAAAGCTGTGTATCAAATCCCACTATGAAATGAGCTCTCATGAGGTGTCACGAATTTATAGCCACCTTTTATAGGAATTACTCAAATCATATGCCATGGACATACTACAAAGACAGGATCTAGTTGTGTAGTTCCTTCTATAGTTAATCTATGCACAAACTAGAGAGTTATGGCCTCCTCCAAGATGAGATATGCCTCCTGCATTCCTCCTACAATAACCTATAATATATACAACCAATTATAGTAATGTAGAAGTTTCAAAGTGGAGTAAGGTGTCTTATCAAAGAAGGTATTGATGCTATTAAGTTTAAACCAAATAGACAAGCAAGATCACTGAAAGAAACATAATCACAAGATAGACACAGAATATACCCTGGGAAACCCTCATGGGGTAGAAAGCCCAGCAAAGCTTTCCTCAATAAGATGATCAACCAAAATACAAGATGTGCTCCTTCCTTCTTTGTCTCCTTAGCAGATCTCCGAGACAAGTGCGCACTCTTCCACAAGTGAGTGAGTGATCTAATGGGGAGTTCACCTCTCTTATTTATACTGACCCCCAACTGACTAAAAGACCTAATGGGGCCGACCTCTCTTGGAGAAGTCTAATAACCCCAAAAATATAACCACAGGGCCGACCCCCACATGGTGGGTCTAATAACCCTAGTTAATACAAACCCTCGGAGGAATAAACATCTCCGGATACATAATAGGGTTACCTCGGAGGGATGAAACATCTCCGGAATAATAAAGTACAAATATAATATTCTTTGAAGTTACAATATTCAACACTCCCCCTTAACGAGAAGGATATTATAACAGCACCTGCAGGAGCAAGGAGTCACTATACATGATACATCTATAAATCATCGGACGCTTTCTTCAATTTGTCTTCAAATAGTTACTGGTACATCAATGTCAACATCAACATCAATATTACGATCATCGTAATCACACGATCAACAGCATCGTCATCACACGATCATCAGCATCGTCATCACACGATCATCAGCATCGTCATCACACGATCAACATCATCCTCATCACACGATCAGCAGCATCGTCATCACACGATCATCAGCATCGTCATCACACGATCAGCAGTATCGTTATCACACGATCAGCAGCATCGTCATCACACGATCAGCAGCATCGTCATCACACGATCAGCAGCATCGTCATCACACGATCATCGGCATCGTCATCACACGCTCATCAGCATCGTCATCACACGATCAGCAGTATCGTCATCACACGATTAGCAGCATCGTCATCACACGATCAGCAGTATCAAGTATTCATGCCAATACAAGTGATCATATCAACAATATGAGTATCCTAGGTAACCACATCATTAATACAAGTATCCTACCGATACAAGTAACCACATCATCAATACAAGTATCCTACCGATACAGGTAACCACATCATCAATACAAGTATCCTACCGATACAAGTAACCACATCATCAATACAAGTATCCTACCGATACAAGTAACCACATCATCAATACAAGTATCCTACCGATACAAGTAACCACATCATCAATACAAGTATCCTACCGATACAAGTAACCACATCATCAATAAAAGAATTACTTTTTCGGAGACCATTCGTCTACGGATCAATTCAGGGACCAAAGTCCGGGGATGATACAATCCCCATTACGTAAATTTTGAACTAGTGGTTCCGGGATGATGCAATCCCCATCACTTTATTCTCGAAGACCATATGTCTACAGATCAATTCAGGGACCAAGGTCCGGGGATGATACAATCCCCATCACGTACATTTTGAACTAGTGGTTCCGGGATGATGCAATCCCCATCACTTTATTCTCGAAGACCATACGTCTACGGATCAATTCAGGGACCAAGGTCCGGGGATGATACAATCCCCATCACGTACATTTTGAACTAGTGGTTCCGGGATGATGCAATCCCCACAACTGTCCACTAAGGACTTCATTCTCGGAGACCTCACATCTACGGCTCTCTTTAGGACTGAAAGTCCAGGGATGATCCAATCCCCTCAACTGTCCACTAAGGACTTCATTCTCAGAGACCTCACGTCTACGGCTCTCTTTAGGACTGAAAGTCCAGGGATGATCCAATCCCCTCAACTGTCCACTAAGGACTTCATTCTCGGAGACCTTACGTCTACGGCTCTCTTTAGGACTGAAAGTCCAGGGATGATCCAATCCCCATCTGTATTCTCAACTATACAGGTACAAATATCCAAGAGCATGTATTCTCACTAATACATCTAATCAGCAAAACATGTATACATCTAGTATGTATTCTCACTAATACATCTAGCATCAAAACATTTATCCATAAAAAAAATAAAAGATATATAAGAGTTCTAAATATAAATAATTGTAAGTAGCTAAGTGCAACAAAACAAAATTGTTATCAAATACTATACTACTCCCCCTTTCGAGGAGGGTCCTTCTGGACTATACCAAGCATGTCTCGAAAGTGTTCAAACTTTACTCGAGACAAAGGTTTAGTCAGGATATCGGCAATCTGATCCTCAGTGCTTATGTACTCAAGCTTGATGGCTCCTCTCTGCACCATGTCTCGTATATAGAAGTAACGGATCTCAATGTGTTTTGACTTATCATGGAACACAGGATTTTCAGTCATCTTAATGCAGCTTTGATTATCACACATAATCACAGTGGGATCCATTTCCAAGTCAAAAATTCCAGATAAGAGTTTCCGAAGCCACACTGCTTCACAGCTGGCAGAGCAAGCATCTATATATTCTACTTCAGCAGTACTGAGGGCCACACTAGATTGTTTCTTGCTGAACCAGGAGATCATGGCAGATCCAATACCATAACATCCGCCTGAAGTACTTTTTCTGTCTGAGACACTACCTGCCCAATCGGAATCTGAGTAACCATGTAACTTGAGTTCATTACCTCCAAGATAGTATAAGCCAAAGTCCACTGTACCTTTTAGGTACCTCATTATGTGCTTTGCAGCTATAAGGTGAACCTTTCTAGGTTCTACTAGATACTGACTTAGGGTATATACATCAAAGCATATATCCGGCCTAGTATTTGTCAAATACATCAATGATCCAATGATTTGTCTATATAGGGTTATGTCCACTAGTTCTGATGAATCATTAACTAATAGTTTCAGGTTGGAGTCCATGGGAGTGGCCATGGCTTTACACTCCAACATATCAAATCTTTTGAGAATCTCCACAGTATACTTACCTTGATTTAGAAAGATTCCTTTTGGCTCTTGCCACACTTCTAGACCTAAGAAGTAGTGCATTAATCCGAGATCTTTCATTTCGAATTCTGAAGAAAGCTTCTTCTTGCTTTCAATAATTTGATTCTCATTTCCGGTTAGGAATAGATCATCTACATATAACAGCAATATAACAGGTTCATCATCCATCACTTTAAGATAAAGATTGGGGTCAGCTTTACTTTTGGTAAAGCCCATGCTTGTTAAGAAACTGTCAATCCTTCCGTACCAAGCCCTGGGAGCTTGCTTCAATCCATATAATGCCTTTTTCAGTTTGCATACATGGGTCCTTCCGTCTTTGACCTCAAAACCTTGAGGTTGTTCTATGTATACTTCTTCTTCAATTACACCATTCAGAAAAGCTGTCTTAACATCCATTTGATGCAATTTCCATTTCATCATGGATGCAAGTGCCATGATAGTTCTAATTGAAGTATACCTAGCAACAGGTGCAAATGTTTCTTCATCGTCAATTCCCTCCTTTTGTGAGAATCCTCTGGCTACAAACCTTGCCTTGTATTTTTCAATGCTACCGTCTGCAGCATGTTTTATCTTGAAAATCCATTTGGAAGAAACCACACTTTTATCTTTTGGTTTGGGGACTATATCCCAAACATCATTTTTCATTATCGACTGATATTCTTCTGTCATTGCTTCTACCCATTCTTTCTTTTGAGCTGCTTCTTCATAGCTAGTAGGTAGTTGATCCACAAGATCACACATCAAGGCCATATAGTTGGACACTAGCTTTGGTTTCTTTCTTTCTCTAATGGAGCCTTCAGGAGCACCATATTTTTCAGCCCCTTGGATAATATCTCTAGCCCATGCTGGCCTTCTTTTCTTTGATAAATCTGAGATAGGAGGTTCTTGAGGTTCCAACATGTCATGATCCTCTGGTGGAATGTCTTCAGGGATGTGAACAGCCTCTGAGTTTCTAGAAGAATAATCTTCTTCATAGATTTCTTCAAGTTGGCATTTTCTTGATTTCTTGAGAGCTGCTTCTTCATCAAAAGTTACATCTCTACTGATTTCTATATGATGAAAGCCTGGTATGTAAATCCTGAAAGCTTTGGATGATTCATAGTAACCAACAAATATTCCTTTCTTACCAGAAGGATCCAACTTGGTTCTCTTTTCTTTTGGAATGTGGATGTACACAGGACACCCAAATATTTTAAGATGGCTTACCTCGGGCTTCTTTCCAGTAAACACTTCTTCTGGAGTTTTGAAATCAAGAGCACTATGAGATAATCTGTTTTGAACATATACTGCTGTCTTGGCTGCTTCAGCCCATAGATACATGGGAAGATCCTGGTCATGTATCATTGTCTTCACATCTTTCATGATGGTTCTATTTTTCCTTTCTGCAACCCCATTTTGTTGGGGATTGTAGGGAGTGGTTAGTTCTCTCTTGATTCCAACTTCTTTACAAAATTCTTCAAACTCTTTTGAAGTATATTCTCCACCATTATCTGTTCTGAGAATCTTGATTTTCTTTTCTGAGAGATTTTCTATTAGAGCCTTGAACTCTTTGAACTTTCCAAAAACTTCATTCTTACCTTTTAGAAAGTATATCCAGGTTTTCCTTGAATGATCATCAATGAAAGAGAGATAGTATTCAAATCCACTCAAGGAGGTGGTGGGCATTGGACCACATACATCTGAGTGTATTAATTCCAAGATACCCTTAGTCTTTGTTTCACTCTTTGGAAAGGGGTTCTTGATATTCTTCCCTTTCTTACATCCTTTACATGAGCCATCATGATCAACCTTCAAATCTGGTAGTCCTATGACCACCTTGCTTACATAGGGTAAGGCTTTGTAGTTAATGTGAGCTAGTCTTCTATGCCATAGCTCACTGGGACTAGAGGTTTCATGAACAAAGGCTACTTCTGGATGACCCTTAAGTTTATACAAACCTCCTTCCTCTTCACCAATAACAATTGCATCCTTAATAGATTTGCCTTTGGACCACATTAACACTTGTCCATCAATGAATGCAACTCTATAGCCTTTCTTGTCTAATGCTGAGATTGAAAGTAAATTCTTCTTCAAACCTGGAACATACAAAACTTCCTTCATCTTCATGGGGGTTCCAGAATCGAGTTTGTAGTTTGCTTCACCAATTCCCTTAATGGGATATTGATAGTCATCTCCTAGAGATACCTTTTGGGGAGAAGTCTTTTCTTCAAGATTTGAGAGAGTCTTTTTATGACCTGTCATGTGCTTTGAAGCACCACTGTCAATAAGCCATGTACCTTCTCCAGGGGTTATAGATCCAGAGAGTGCGGAGAAGAGAACATATTCTTCTGCATCTTCTTCTGTATTTCTTCTTGACCTTCTTTTGAAGAAGGTCCTTTCTTCTTCTTCCTCTTCATCTCTAGGCCTTTTATTGTGAGACCTTTCTTCCTCTACTTCTTCTTCTTCACTATCATCTTCTGCAAGATGTGCTTGGTGTCTTTTGTAGTGAGTACCCTTTTTCTACTGTAGAGGGCAATGTCTAGCAATGTGTCCTATTTTGTGACAAGAATAGCACTGGAAAGAAGAGTAATCTCTTCTTTGAGTAGTTCCTCTTTTCTTTTGAAATCTGTGTGGAGGATGAGACTCCTTGTGACTACCCTTTTTAGTGTAGGATTGATTCCTTCTTCTTTTGGTGTGGGTGGCCAAGGCTTGGTCATCCTCTTTGAGCAAGGCTTCTCGATTTGCAACCCTAGCCTCCTCTTGTACACAATCCTCCCAAACTACATCAAACTTCATACTTTCTTTTCTGGCACACATAGTTTGAATGAATGACTCCCAAGGTCTAGTGAGACCATTTAGAGCTGTCATCACAAGTTCATCTTCATCAAGAGTATCACCAATGGCATCTAGTTGCTCCTTGATTAGAGAGACTCTTGAGAAGTAGTCTTGAATGGATTCTCCTTTGTGCATCTTGGTACTCTTCAACTGAGTTCTTAGATTCATCTTCCTATTGATGTTCTTTCCTTCATACATTCTTCCTAAGGCATCATACATTTCCTTTGGAGTCTTCTTGGAGGCCACTTGGGGAATCAAGTGGTCTTTAATAGAATCAGCTATGATTCTCTTTGCCCTAATCAAATCCTTCTTGTGTTTTTCTTTGGCTTCATCTTCTTCTGGTTCTGCAACTTCCTCCTTGATATAATGAGCAAGATCATTCTCCTCAAGAATGAGACCAATTCTGTATTTCCATGCCCGGAAATTTTCTATACCTTCTAGCTTATCTTCAAGCTTAGTGTTTGGAGCCATCTTCTCTTGGGGGAGTCCAAGAGACAGAGTAGACTTACCTGGAAAGTTACTTTTCACTTTTCCGGAATCTGGAACAGAATTTTATCGCACTTTTGGTAGAATTAGGGTTTGACTTTCCCGGAGTTCTACCCAACCAACAAGTTCGATCTATAGCTCAAAAGAATGCTCTTGAGAAGGGATATCCAGCCATGTAATCAGAATTCAAAAATTCCAACTTTTTTCTGAAACCAAAATCTGATGTATCGCACTTTTGGTAGAATTAGGGTTTGGATTTACCGGAGTTCTACCCAACCAAAAAGTTCGATCTATAGCTCAAAAGAAAGGTATTGAAAAGAGCTATCCAGCCATGCAACCAAAAATCAATAATATAAACTTTGGGCTGAAACCCTAACTTCACCGGAGAGAGAGAGAGAGGTATTCTTACCTTGTGAAAGATGTCCTATTCAGTCTAGCTCTGATACCATGTTAAGTTTAAACCAAATAGACAAGCAAGATCACTGAAAGAAACATAATCACAAGATAGACACAGAATATACCCTGGGAAACCCTCATGGGGTAGAAAACCCAGCAAAGCTTTCCTCAATAAGATGATCAACCAAAATACAAGATGTGCTCCTTCCTTCTTTGTCTCCTTAGCAGATCTCCCAGACAAGTGCGCACTCTTCCACAAGTGACTGAGTGATCTAATGAGGAGTTCACCTCTCTTATTTATACTGACCCCCAACTGACTAAAAGACCTAATGGGGCTGACCTCTCCTGGAGAAGTCTAATAACCCCAAAAATATAACCACAGGGCCGACCCCCACATGGTGGGTCTAATAACCCTAGTTAATACAAACCCTCGGAGGAATAAACATCTCCGGATACATAATAGGGTTACCTCGGAGGGATGAAACATCTCCGGAATAATAAAGTACAAATATAATATTCTTTGAAGTTACAATATTCAACAGATCCCACTTAATTGACTGTACCATTACGGGAGTGCTAACCATGTTATATTTCAATTATTTCCTTGGCTATAGATTGTAGGTAAAAATATTGCATTTTCCAAAGACATTGTTTGTGAAGGAGAATGATGCAAGAACCAATGCTTTAGTTACCTATTTTGATGAATTAATACTTGGACATAATGATTTTATTATCAATATGGCTATTAGATGGAGAGGGCACTTAACAATATACTTTTATTATAAAGATGAATGGGGGATAGAGAGAGCATTATTAGATGCACAGAAAAGTGCCCACAACTAGAATATGGTGTTGTTATGGAAATGTTTCTCATCCTCCTCTTAGATTATGTACTGAACAGTGAAAACACATAAAGGTTACTTTGTTGTTGTGGAGAGAGTAGTATGTATATATGTATAGTTTGGAAAGCCATTCTAAAATTAAAACGTTTGATATTATGTGTTAAGGAAAGGGATAAAAGTAGAATTACTCACCCCTACTTTCCTACCCACCTTTTTCCTTAACAAATTATGTTTGAATTGCTCCAAAAGTTTCAATGGATCCTCCCAAGTATCAAAGCTAGAACTATCTATAAAACTATTATTCTAGCCATGTAAACTAGCTCATAAAGGAAGAGGGGAGCAATAGGTAGCTTTAAACGTGGGAGTAATGGATTAGTGTGCATGGATACTTGGTCGATATGCCATCTTGAAAATATGGTGCAATATGTTCCCAAGGAAACCTTTAAGGGAGTTAGAGGGTACCGCTAGCTGGAGGAAAATGGTCAATAGGAAGGGAAGTTTATCAATTGATTAAACTACTACCTTTATTATCTTATTTATTTATTCATACATGCACCCTCACAAAATTTCCCGAAATGGAGGAGGGAAATTGAAGGAATCAACACATATCCATCCCTTTAGATTAGATAATGTCAAGTTCAAACAATTTTACATTACATTAATTAACATCACCATTGATGTATTTAAAGTTTAATTCTCGAAGTTAATCACCCAAAATTATTATAATTATTATTATTTGTAAGATAATAAGTGGACTTGATGGGTTGCTTGAAATTAGAAACCCAATATATGAGCCACAACTCAAGAGCGATGAGTACCTAGAAAGTATCTTGATTGAGGATCTAGAGGATGCAAAAGAAAATGATTTAATATTACTTACCTTTGCACAAAAAATACTAAAATAAATTGGAATTGAATTCAATGAATATAAACAAATAACACACCATCCACACAATGAACATAAGGTGTACTCTGGGAAAACCCAATATGAGAAAAACCATACTAGAAGGTGAGTCCTATGCCTTGCTCTTTTATACTTAGTTTTGAAATTAAAATACAAATAAAAGGAAGTGAGTATGGAGTTTCAATGGACACTATGGCATGTATGGCTACTGTAGGATCTTCTACTTCCTGTGTTCTGCTCTAATATCTCACTCCCAAATAACTTGCTCGACTATGGAACAATAAGCAATACAATAACAATGGAATGCCTTCCTTTCCTAGGGGTGTAATATTTAATATGGAGTAAGAGCCATTTAGGTTAGGGTTTTTCGTGCCTTCAATTTCAATTAGGTTTAGGGTTTTTAACCCGCTATAATCTTCTTGAAAGTCCATTTGTGACTAGCTCCACATGTCTGAATAATGGGATTTCAGGTGGCATCCACTTGATATCATGGTGGGAAACAAGATAGGTCTTAGTTGCGGCTATAAAATCCAATCCTACAAAATTCCCTAGGTAGCGTAAAAAATCAAACCCTAGCTCCACCAAGGAGAGCAAGTGAAAGAATCCCTCCAACACTATCTCCAAGGTAATACGTCCTCCTCTTCTCTTCTTCTTCACAAGTCCACTCTAGGATTTTCTTCCAAAACCCTAGTCTCCAATCTCCAAGGGTAACATACTAACCCTAGAGATCCGTGTTAACTCCAAAAATACCGAGAAACTATGGTACCCAAGAGAGAGAGAGATAGAGAAACAAGTACAAGTGAAGACCTAGAGAGAAAGAAGACAAGTGCACTCCTCTGATAGATCACATATCTACTCAAGAGTGAGAAAATCAACATGAATGAATGACTCTAGATCCTTAATCTATTTATATGAGAGGTAAGGGAGGAAAACAACACTATGTAGGCACAAGCCCTTGCAAGCAACCTCATCAACCCTTATCGGCCATGCAAGTGAGACGTCGACTCTAGATCACAAGTGCCACGCTTCAATAATAATTGCATGCACAATACGGACTCGAAAGAGATATATCTACACAACTAAATTCTACGCTAATCCATCCCGAAACTCCATGGACTCCCTCTATCCTTCCAAGCAAAGTAATCCACTAGTTCAACTACCCCTTGCAAGAACATTGTCAAGGCCCCATGTGTCCTCGAGCAATCTACAATCCTTCGAGTAGAAATCCAAGTTTCCATATGCCATTTAGGGTTTAAATCCATTCTAGGTGATGTGAAATACTCCACATCCCCTATAGGGTGTTCTCCCACAAAGTGAATTCTCCTTGTGGCCATCATGAAGTCCATCCATTATACAAGCAAGAGATGTCAAATGCCGAAGGGAAGAGCACTAAGCTACTAGCAATCAACTCATGTCAAGCATCCACTAAGAAATCTATCTCAAGTGTGCATATCCATCCTGAACCATCTATCATGCTACAACCCATCTTAGACCGTCTTTCTCATCAATTATCATTTTCTTTATCTAGTTTTATAATGCTTTCCATAGGATTTTAGAGGGTTTCTTCGTCTAACCAACGCCATAAATCCATGGGTTACATGTGGGCCCGCACTTCTATCCCTAATGCAATGGGGACCAACAGAGACATATTATTTGTGCATTAGTGCAATTCTTCCTATTCCTATCCTTACAACACTCCTTCAACCACCTTATTAGATGAAAACTGTGGATTCTTAATCATGCTAGACTTGCCTTTGTACATTAATAACACCAAAAGTTCATTTCACTAACTCGTCAATACATGTGTTGGATTTCCTTGTTACCAACTCAATAGTTAATCTTTGGTTCCATGATAACAACTCAAGGCACTATTTTGCAGCGTATAAATACCACATGGAAGATAACATAGGTGATCAAACATGACCACCTCTCCGTGTGATGCATCATAGCGTTCATATTTAACATCCAAGTTAGCACATTCCATTCATAGATTCTCTTTCTCCTTAACTTACCCCTCTCTCCTTACTCCTAAAGAAATAATAATTGAAATCCTATGCATGTTCTTTGGTAGGGATACCTCTTGTGATTTTTCCTTAAACCTCTTCCATTCGATAGAGTATTCTACTAATTGTTCGACCCCTCCATTTTAATAGGGTGCACAATGTAATAGAAAGACTCCAGTCTCCAACTACATGAATCCAAACCACTCCATTTTAATAGGTTGCACAATTTAATGCCAAGACTTCAACTACATGAAGCCAAAAGACCAATTCTTACTTCCTTGAAGGGTTATACCCCACCTAGAACAATAGAATTCGAGGACAACTTTTTATGAAAGTGGAAATGACAAAAACATATTGTGAAGATAATATTTTACTTATTTATAATCAATACCAGGCCCATGGTTTTATGGGAAAAGTATATAAATAAGGATATGACATTTGACCTTTGGTCTTGTCTTCGAAGGATAGGATATGGCATTTGAACTTTGATCCACTCTTTACCCTTTCCCAAATATTTCCATTTATTAAGAAGTAAGACACCATGTTGTACGGACTTGACCCTTTCCCAAATATTTCCATTTATTAAGAAGTAAGACACCATGTTGTACGGACTTGAGAATTATGATAACATTTTTAATTTAAATGTCTTTATTATGCTATATTATAGTAATGAGCCGACGTAAAATGAAAAACGTATGACTTAAATAACTAAGACCAGACTTTGACCTAATTGTAATACTCCCGTTATGATTGCATATAAATAAAAATAAAAATCTGCCATACAAAACAAAAGCAAACAGTTCACCCGCGATTTGGATTTTGAAGTTCACGAACTGTTTGGATTTTGGAATATACTTCACCTGCGGTTTGGATTTTGAAAGGGGCTGTCAGTTACACATAAAATCAAAGCAAAAGCAAGAAAAAATGGCGTCGAATCAGGTCGAAGTGCAAGCCCAAAACCCTCAGGTCCAAGTGCAAGCCGAAAACCCTCAGCAGCTGCAACAGGCAATTCAGGCAATTGGTACTGGCAACGACAATCAATTTGTATCGGCGTCTTTGTACGTGGGGGATCTGGAGCCGAGTGTTAGCGATGGCGAGATTTATGATCTCTTCCAGCAGATTGGCCTCGTCCACTCTGTTCGCGTCTGCAGAGATGCCATCACGGACGCCTCTCTCGGATACGCGTATGTGAATTACAACAATGCTGAAAATGCTACCACGGCTTTAAGTCTCTTGAATTTTACACGCCTTCACGGAAAGCCAATTCGGATTATGTATTCACACCGTGACCCCATTCTCCGCAGGTGTGGATCAGCGAACATATTTATTAAGAATATTGACAAAGTAGTTGACGATAGGGAGCTATATGATACTTTCCGTGTGTTCGGACCCATTTACTCTTCCAAGATTGCAACAGATACTGCATCAGGGCGATCCAAAGGATATGGATTTGTGCATTTTGAGCAAGAGGAAGCAGCACAAAATGCAATAGAACACATGAATGGAATGCTAATCCGTGGCAAACAGGTTTATGTTGGTCCATTCAAGAAAAAGCAAGAGCGCGGGCAAACAAATGCAAATGAAAATGACAATTTTAGGAATGTGTTTGTGAAGAACTTATCAGAATCTCTGACTGATGAGGATTTGAGAAATTATTTTGGCGTGTATGGAACAATTACCAGTGTGATAGTGATGAGGGATGCAGAGGGAAAATCAAAGGGTTTTGGATTTGTCAATTTTGAGAATGCAGAAGATGCAGCAAATTGCGTTCAGAATTTAAATGGCAAGAAAATTGGTGGGAAGGAATGCTATGTTGAAAAGGCACGGAACAAGTCTGAATCGAGGGGGCGATGTGGAAGAAATCTTTATGTGAAGAATTTGGATGATAGCATTGATGACGAGAAGTTGAGAGAAATGTTCTCTGGTTTTGGTACAATCACTTCATGCAAAGTAATGCGGGATTCTCATGGACACAGCAAAGGCTTTGGATTTGTTGCCTTCGCATCTCCTGATGAAGCATCCCGAGCTCTGGCAGAAATGAAAGGGAAAATGGTTTTGAGCAAGTCTCTGTATGTTTCTCTGGCTCAGCGCAAAGATGAGAGAAGGGCATGGCTACAGGCTCATTTCTCCCACTTGGAAAATGTAAATGCAGATGGCATGGCACCACCTGTTCCTGGACTAAACCAGCAGGTAATTTATGGCCGGGGACCCGTTGTTCCTGCCCGTGCTCCTGGACTAAACAATGGCCAAGGACCAGCTGCTCCTGGACAAAATCACCAGCAGGTAATTAATGGCCAAAGACCACCTGTTCCTGCCCGTGCTCCTGCACTAAACGAGCAGATAATTTATAGCCAAGGACCAGTTGCTCTTGCTCGTGCTCCTAGACTAAACCAGCGGACGATAACTCGAGGACAAGCATCAGTTTTTCTTGCCCGTGCTCCTGGACTAAACCAGCAGATGGTAATTCGAAGACAAGGACCAGCTGTTCCTGCCCGTGCTCCTTGACTAAACCAGCTGCATCATAGAAATGAGCTCACTGCAATAGTATAGACCATAGTAACATAGCTTGTACATTATATTTTGATTGTGATATAGGGTAGTGTGTAGCTATGGTTATTATTGTTGAGTGTTTGAATTATATTTAGGTTATGATAACGTAGTATATTGGAAGATTTTGTCCATTAAGCTTTTTTTTCTTTTAATTATTTTTATTTTTCAAAATCTGTATTTGACTGTGTTTAAATGGCTCTTTTGATAGTAAGAAAGGATTCAGCACCATCTAGAATCCTCAGGTCACTCAAATCGTCCAACTTTTAGACTACATTATTCGGTTTTGATAGTGATATAGGTTAAGTGTATATCTATTTGATTTTGATAGTGATATAGGTTACTGTAGTTTTATTTTAATTTTGGATTTTAAAGATTCAAAAAATTATTTAGATTCTTTAAAAGTTAAAAGTTGTTTGGTTTTGATAGTGACATAGATTAGTGTAGTTTTATTTTTATTTTGGAGCTACTAAGTATTCAAAAAATATAAAAATTTATTTAGATATAATTAATTTTTAACACTAGGAGTTGATAAAAATAAAAATAGTTAGAAATAATGTAAACATAACTGTCCAAGTTAATAGTTAAAAGTTGATGTGATTAAATTTTTATAGTATTATTTATATATATAAAATTATTTGTAAATGATTATGATTTAGTTTTCAGTATTACTAGTATATTTTTAGTTTTGTTTTGCACATTATATTGGGATTTATGGAATCGAGAAATGCTATGAAAGTTACAATTTTTTTGTTATATGGATGTTGTAATCTTTAACTTTTGCTACTACCCTTTTCAAATTCATTATTTTAAGACTTTTAATTTCCAATAACTCACATAATATTTAAAGTGATTTATGGCATGCAAGATCTGCAGTGTTTTGTGGAATCACAAGGCTCATTGGTGAGAATTTAAGGGACCTTAAGATAGATGAATCTTTAGGCAATCATTTTCTTTAGTGCATATGTGTATCACATGACTTGTTTCTATCCATGTGGATGCTATGACATTAAAATCATATATGACATGGATTTTGCATGGTTTGAAAGTCGACATGTTCAATAGTTTATGTTACTGAAGTACACAAATTTTCATGTCTACATCATAGATTAACTACATTTATTTCCATCCTTGTAAATAGTTGTTCATATTCATGTCTACATCATAGATTAACTAACTTTCATGTCTACATCATAGATTAACTACTTTCATGTCTACATCAAATTTATTTCAATCTTTGTAGATAGTTGTTCATATTCCGCCCCATCTCTCCACCGAAAGCATATACCATATATAGGATTTGAAGGCTTTTTCTTTATTCTACCAACTCATTGATCTTGTGATTCCCCACAAAAACCAAAAGATACCTAGCTTTGATACCAATATGATGCATAAACTACCATGGATATTCCACTGTAATAGTTCGTCACAATAGATCTTACAACTTAATTAATTGTGTTGGCTTAATTCCACATAATGATAAATAAACTAAAATTGAAAGGAAAATATCTAGAGCAAAACAACACATCCCCATGAATAACACAATATATGCTCTGGGAAAACGCACCATGGGGAAAAACCAAACCAGATTAAAGACGATGCCTTGCTCTTTTCTTCTCCAAAAGACAACGCAAATATAGAGAAAGTGTAGTTAAGGAAGTGAAGAGTTAAAGAAAAATATCCTTCCTTTTTTTTAATGACTCCTCTTCACTTCCTTAAAAATAAAAAAGACTTTTGTAAAAAAAAATATCTTCTACTCTTGTAAAACTCCACCCTTTTTTTTAACTTAAAAAAAATTCTTGAACTGAATAATTTACGTTAAAAAAACACTTAACTCATGGAAACAAATTTTTCTCGTGGAATTATTTTCGCGGCCCTAATGAAGGTTGGAGCGAGAAAATATGGAATTTTCGCGCTTTGGGCTATAGTGAGGTCGCGAGAATTTTTCTTGTGAACTTTTCGCGCTTTGGCCTATAGTGAGGCCACGAAAATTTGAAATTTTTATTATTTTGAAAGTTTGCCAAAAATTATCATGCCTCCATGCAGGGCAGGGTCGCGAATTTTTCTGCAAACAAGAAACACATTCTTTTTGCAAATTACTTCAAAGCTACGGCTTCTCTTGCTCCGATCAATCGATCTTCTTCCAACGCTCTGATACTGAACTGAAGGTTGGAGGCAGAAATAAACACAAAGATTATGCAGAACGAGCTACGACACTTCAATTTTTATTGATAAACGAAAGATCAACTAATACATTACAAACCAAATATGAGTGTGTATTTAAACACTTATGGAAACCCTAAAAAGTCTAACCTAGATTTTGCATGCATGCAAAGCATGCTGTTGAATGTTTTATTAACTGAACTTCTAAATACGAACTAAAGCAAAAGCTAAAGCTAACATAAGTAATTACTATTTCTAACATCACTTGTTACCCTCGTGTTCCGAGCTTATGCAAGCAGTTGGTTGGCCGTAGCCATCGCTAGCAACCATCCCCTCTTTTAAGTTATTATTTAGCGTAATGTTTAGACGAGATCTCGATCATATCGACATCTATGCAGGTTAGGTCCCATTTGATTTAATGACAAGGAGAGGTCTTATGTTAGATCGTGATGGCGCATCCAGTAACTCTTGATAATTTTGGAGGAGCACCAGTTCATAGCATAAAGTTTTGACAGGAAACCTCCTGTATCACGATCATCCTAGCGGCCTAAAACTTCCCTTTCTGACTGACAAACAATCTTGGCATCGATCCACGGTTGCTAGCCACGTCACTGCCTCACGAGACCGAAGGATTAGTTCTAGAACGATGTAGTTGGACATGGCAAAACAATCTAATATATTTACATGTTATTATATATTACAAGCTTAAGCAAAGCTTATATAAGGGTAACAAATAGCCTTTTTTATGACTAAGTAACTTCAATTATAGATGAAAGTTTAGAATGTACTTAGTCCTTGAATATTATCTCTTCTTTTACCAACTAGAACATAACTCATAATTGAGTATGATTTGTGTGGATTGAAAAGAGGAATTTGTTTGTATCAATTGTATCGTTATGATAACGTAAGTAAATACGTTGCCTTGCTTCCAGCCACGTTTTTTGGGATACATATTAAGGGTCACTCTTGACTATATATATATATATATATATTTTACAACAATTGTGGGTTATAGACCTTAAAGCAAAATGTAGTTTAAATAATTGTATCAAGATTTGAAATAGGAAATATATATATAATGGTTTAATATAAAGTTATATGTATAAGTACATAAATTGTATTATATGCATTAATACATATAAGCACATGGGTTGGATTATGGGACTAGATGAATGTTACATATATATATATATATATATTGGAATTTGCAATTGGAATATTTTGTAGATGTGTCGAAAGTGCTTAGTATATATAATAAAAATTGAAGTTGCTTTAGTTGTTATATATATTTATGAGATGGTAAAGTTACTGTTCCTAGTAAGGGAAGGGGTTATATTGTATACTTCTAATACATGGTATTGTATTGAAATTGTTGTAATGCTTTTGGATTATACTATACATTTAGTGCATTTGAATTATATGTGATTGGAGAAGTTTCTTTGAAAAAGAAAAGAAGTTGTGTAATAAACAGAAATTTATTCATCCAACACGGAACCTAGTGTAGAATGTGTATCTTACTTTTTATAAAGATCACTATGTTAGTAGTTTAAGGAGAAAAAGGAAATTTTGTTGTTACAATTTTTATGTACGTTGCAATGTGGTACATTACAGTGTGGGAAGTGATCATCAATTGCAAGACTTAGGAAAACCAAATTAAAAATAACATTAGGGAAACAAGACATCGCTTGACGTTTTTTGTTTGAGGATGAAAACTTTTGACTAAAAATCGAAAGAGGAGTAATCTCAAAGGCTTAAATCCCATAATACCACTTTCAATTTGGTGATAGTTTTCAAGGGAGAGTTTTGTGTTCAACAAAGTGTTGTCGAGGTCTTTCATCCCTTTGGTATCATAATGGGACATAGGGGTAAAATCTTCCAAGTAAATTGGTTATTAGATTCCCTAATGTTTAAAAATGATGTATGGAAATATTACCGTAGGTAATGCGAAATTCATCCAAATATGAGGGTGAATGTCAAGTTTTTGGGTTGGTTGCTCGAAAATATCTAATATAACGGGACTTGTGAATGAAAGATATATAAATTTAAAGAATGGCTAAGAGGATTACCGTCCGAGAGTGAAAATGAAGGATGGTCCTCTAAAAGATAAGTAAACGGTTGTTTTACCTATGCATTCTTTTTGTTATATGGAAGAATGATCATACATATGTATGTATATGTTTTATGCCGTCTTATGGTAATAAGAGAACAAGTGTCGATGATAAAAGACCTAAATATTTTCCATAAACAACAAGAGCATGTTGCAAAATAAATTCTCACTTACATTTTTATTGAATTTGAAAAATCATGTTATGCATATGTTATGCTGAAAATTTTGGAAGACGTTGTAAGGGTTGTGTAAAGTGCAGGTTATGAAAGGAAGAGGAACCATACCAACGTGAAGGATGTGTAGAGGATCAAAGATGATTAAATAGAGAATACAAAGATCTAAAAGTTGCAGTCACATGATCTTCAATCGCAAAGGTCTTCAAAAATTAGATAAGTACTTTTTAATAATTACGTTATATAGAGTTTTGTAAGATTCCACTCTTAATTATAGAGATAAAGAAATATGTTCAAGCATATGGATGTATTCTTCGTATTGTTTAAAATGGTGATAGTCCTTTATGATTGAAGTAGTCTTAAATATAGGTTATTGTTTTGAACGTGATTGTGGAAAAATAAATGAGATCTTAATATCATTTGTGTATTTAGGAAAGAGGAATTACCTCGAGTAATTATGCATTATGTGGTTAATATTATATGGATACTTGACGTGATCTTATATTATTGGCTAGGTTGATGACGGTTCAAGGATCAAGTACTTAACAGTTAGTTGACCAAGTAATTTTCAAATGTTATAAGGTCAAGAGTCTTAAAACTTTCCATGATAAGGTTATTGGAATTGAACTAAATGTTTTGTGATATGAAATGCCCCGGTATCCTATTAGCTTGCATTTTTTTCCTTCTATAAAAATTCATAATGTTTTCCATATTTAATTATTAAAAATATACATACATGATGCTACTCATATCATCGATTGGGGTGTGATTCAGGTAGAACTCGAGGGAGAATTCCAAATTGAGCCTTTGCGTATCCTAGATAGGAAGGAGATTATGTCGCGGAATCGAGCCATCACTCAAATAAAAGTGCAATGAAAGCACTTCATCCCCGGGCAGGCCACATGGGAAACGGAGGATCATATGCGAGCAACATATCCTTCCATTTCCAGAATGAGCAAGATGAATCTAAATAAATAACACTGCATAAAACAAAGCTGCTGGGCTTAATTAAATAAGGAGCAGTGAAAAAAGTGGGTGAATTTGCAATTTTTGTATGGATGTAACTTTCAATTGTAAGATTGGATTGGGGTGTGGCTATGATCATTGGAAATCTAGTCCAAAGGAAAATATAATGGAAGGTATTGATTTTTTAATTTTGTTTTGGGTTATTTCAAGATGTAAGAAAAACAAAGCCTTGGAGCTGAAATTGGATAAGGTAGTCTTCAATGTGGGTGACTTCCAAAGTAACCTAAACTTTTGGAAACAAGTTACATGATGGTATAGGAGTGTAGTAAAGGTGACATTGGCTAAGAGTAATGGTATGAATTTTTTTATGATGCTCCCACAAGGAAGTAAATGCATAGTTGGGAAAACAAGGAAGGTAAATGGATGGTTAAAGAAAAAGGTGCAATATTAAACCAAGTATGCCCGAGTGTTTGGTAATATGGAATATTGTCGAAAGTGAGTATTAATAAATTCTAATTAAGAAGGAAGAAAATATTCTAACAATGGATGTTGGTGTCTTGAATGAGAATGCATTCTAGGCATTGATTGTCATGATAGGTATGTTCTATGTGAATTACAAGGTACAGCCAGGGGAAATATTGCTTCTGAGCGTGGATATCGTATGCCATGTTAGAATACCTAGAAAATGTATTGAAGATTCCAAAAGGTAGAGAATATAAGTGGGATTCATGAATATTGTAATTTATTGTGGTGTACAACCAAGCAACGATGGAACATACCAACAATTAAGGAGAAATGCATCTCATACAGGAGATGGAATCATCCATGGGGACAAGTGTACATTCCCAATGGAGTTTCAATATTTGGACCAACAACTTATGTGCAAATAGGGGAAATATGTGAAAACTTCCAATCATATAAAATATGCTAATTGGTGAATAAGACATTCTGGCATGTGGATCTATTGTTTGGCTCAAAATTGTGTTGAAGAGTTCCCTGGAAATGAAAATTGAGTTCCATCCTTGAATGAAGCCCATATACAACTAAAGATAAGAAATGAAATGGAATTTGAAAAGAATCCAATTGAAGATAGAATGGAACTCTTTGCAACGCCATGAAGTTCTAGGAAGAACATTTAAAGCTAATGTTGGGAGCAATACTGGCCCAGGGAAAGAAATAGTAAGGGAAGATCGTAATGTTGATATGGATTGGAAAGAGAGACTGGCTAAGTTGGATTTGGTTGGAATTTATAAAGGAAAAGAGAGTAGAATGCACAAGAAGCTCAAAATTGAGGAAAAGGTTGTTGCATATTCAAAAGGGGGTGATGAGAACTCAAGAAAACAAAAGACACTGCTACAGTGTTAAATGAATCTACATGAGGATATGATTATTTTTGTAGCAACAAATGGTTAAGATGGCCAGTAAGGTAGAAAAGAATGAACAAGATTACATCTCTAAAATGCATATGCATTAGTAGGCACACTAAGAGAGGGTGCATAGTGCATGTGTGTGTGTGTGATATTGCATATTCGTTAAAGTAGTATTGTCTTACATATGCAGTGAGGCATTGATGATAATTAATGTGGTGTTCATTAATATGTTGTGTGAATCGCGTGGTTATGCACACATGTATGTTGAACTCATTTTGTGAATGCATATTGTGCCATATTTCATTGCATAATTTGTTAATAGTTGAAATGACTGAATTATTGGTAATGCATAATTATGAGATCATTTCATGGGTTGTTGTGATTTGCAAAGAAATGCATGAAAAAATAGTCACGTTGGATGGACTAAGAAAATGCTTTGTTGAGAGAAAAATTATATAATAAAAAAATGCCTATTGTACAATTGTACAATATTACATTGCATTGTACAATATTTTCCTACAAAAAGCTATGTATCAAATCCCACTATGAAATGAGCTCTCATGAGGTGTCACGAATTTATAGCCACCTTTTATAGGAATTACTCAAATCATATGCCATGGACATACTACAAAGACAGGATCTAGTTGTGTAGTTCCTTCTATAGTTAATCTATGCACAAACTAGAGAGTTATGGCCTCCTCCAATATGAGATATGCCTCCTGCATTCCTCCTACAATAACCTATAATATATACAACCAATTATAGTAATGTAGAAGTTTCAAAGTGGAGTAAGGTGTCTTATCAAAGAAGGTATTGATGCTATTAAGTTTAAACCAAATAGACAAGCAAGATCACTGAAAGAAACATAATCACAAGATAGACACAGAATATACCCTGGGAAACCCTCATGGGGTAGAAAGCCTAGCAAAGCTTTCCTCAATAAGATGATCAACCAAAATACAAGATGTGCTCCTTCCTTCTTTCTCTCCTTAGCAGATCTCCGAGACAAGTGCGCACTCTTCCACAAGTGAGTGAGTGATCTAATGGGGAGTTCACCTCTCTTATTTATACTGACCCCCAACTGACTAAAAGACCTAATGGGGCCGACCTCTCCTGGAGAAGTCTAATAACCCCAAAAATATAACCACAGGGCCGACCCCCACATGGTGGGTCTAATAACCCTAGTTAATACAAACCCTCGGAGGAATAAACATCTCCGGATACATAATAGGGTTACCTCGGAGGGATGAAACATCTCCGGAATAATAAAGTACAAATATAATATTCTTTGAAGTTACAATATTCAAAACTCCCCCTTAACGAGAAGGATATTATAACAGCATCTGCAGGAGCAAGGAGTCACTATACATGATACATCTATAAATCATCGGAAGCTTTCTTCAATTTGTCTTCAAACAGTTACTGGTACATCAATGTCAACATCAACATCAATATTACGATCATCAGCATCGTAATCACACGATCAACAGCATCGTCATCACACGATCATCAGCATCGTCATCACACAATCATCAGCATCGTCATCACACGATCAACATCATCGTCATCACACGATCAGCAGCATCGTCATCACACGATCATCAACATCGTCATCACACGATCAGCAGTATCGTTATCACACGATCATCAGCATCGTCATCACACGATCAACAGCATCGTCATCACACGATCAGCAGCATCGTCATCACACGATCATCAGCATCGTCATCACACGATCATCAGCATCGTCATCACACGCTCATCATCATCGTCATCACACGATCAGCAGTATCGTCATCACACGATTAGCAGCATTGTCATCACACGATCAGCAGTATCGAGTATTCATGCCAATACAAGTGATCATATCAACAATATGAGTATCCTAGGTAACCACATCATTAATACAAGTATCCTACCGATACAAGTAACCACATCATCAATACAAGTATCCTACCGATACAGGTAACCACATCATCAATACAAATATCCTACCGATACAAGTAACCACATCATCAATACAAGTATCCTACCGATACAAGTAACCACATTATCAATACAAGTATCCTACCGATACAAGTAACCACATCATCAATACAAGTATCCTACCGATACAAGTAACCACATCATCAATACAAGTATCCTACCGATACAAGTAACCACATCATCAATACAAGTATCCTACCGATACAAGTAACCACATCATCAATAAAAGAATTACTTTTTCAGAGACCATTCGTCTACGGATCAATTCAGGGACCAAATTCCAGGGATGATACAATCCCCATTACGTACATTTTGAACTAGTGGTTCCGGGATGATGCAATCCCCATCACTTTATTCTCGAAGACCATACGTCTACAGATCAATTCAGGGACCAAGGTCCGGGGATGATACAATCCCCATCACGTACATTTTGAACTAGTGGTTCCGGGATGATGCAATCCCCATCACTTTATTCTCGAAGACCATACGTCTACGGATCAATTCAGGGACCAAGGTCCGGGGATGATACAATCCCCATCACGTACATTTTGAACTAGTGGTTCCGGGATGATGCAATCCCCACAACTGTCCACTAAGGACTTCATTCTCGGAGACCCCACGTCTACGGCTCTCTTTAGGACTGAAAGTCCAGGGATGATCCAATCCCCTCAACTGTCCACTAAGGACTTCATTCTCGGAGACCTCATGTCTACGGCTCTCTTTAGGACTGAAAGTCCAGGGATGATCCAATCCCCTCAACTGTCCACTAAGGACTTCATTCTCGGAGACCTTACGTCTACGGCTCTCTTTAGGACTGAAAGTCCAGGGATGATCCAATCCCCATCTGTATTCTCAACTATACAGGTACAAATATCCAAGAGCATGTATTTTCACTAATACATCTAATCATCAAAACATGTATACATCTAGTATGTATTCTCACTAATACATCTAGCATCAAAACATTTATCCATAAAAAAAAATAAAAGATATATAAGAGTTCTAAATATAAATAATTGTAAGTAGCTAAGTGCAACAAAACAAAATTGTTATCAAATACTATACTACTCCCCCTTTCGAGGAGGGTCCTTCTGGACTATACCAAGCATGTCTCGGAAGTGTTCAAACTTTACTCGAGACAAAGGTTTAGTCAGGATATCGGCAATCTGATCCTCAGTGCTTATGTACTCAAGCTTGATGGCTCCTCTCTGCACCATGTCTCGTATATAGAAGTAACGGATCTCAATGTGTTTTGACTTATCATGGAACACAGGATTTTCAGTCATCTTAATGCTGCTTTGATTATCACACATAATCACAGTGGGATCCATTTCCAAGTCAAAAATTCCAGATAAGAGTTTCCGAAGCCACACTGCTTCACAGCTGGCAGAGCAAGCAGCTATATATTCTGCTTCAGCAGTACTGAGGGCCACACTAGATTGTTTCTTGCTGAACCAGGAGATCATGGCAGATCCAAGACCATAACATCCGCCTGAAGTACTTTTTCTGTGTGAGACACTACCTTCCCAATCGGAATCTGAGTAACCATGTAACTTGAGTTCATTACCTCCAAGATAGTATAAGCCAAAGTCCACTGTACCTTTTAGGTACCTCATTATGTGCTTTGCAGCTATAAGGTGAACCTTTCTAGGTTCTACTAGATACTGACTTAGGGTATTTACAGCAAAGCATATATCCGGCCTAGTATTTGTCAAATACATCAATGATCCAATGATTTGTCTATATAGGGTTATGTCCACTAGTTCTGATGAATCATTAACTAATAGTTTCAGGTTGGAGTCCATGGGAGTGGCCATGGCTTTACACTCCAACATATCAAATCTTTTGAGAATCTCCACAGTATACTTACCTTGATTTAGAAAGATTCCTTTTGGCTCTTGCCACACTTCTAGACCTAAGAAGTAGTGCATTAATCCGAGATCTTTCATTTCGAATTCTGAAGAAAGCTTCTTCTTGCTTTCAATAATTTGATTCTCATTTCCGGTTAGGAATAGATCATCTACATATAACAGCAATATAACAGGTTCATCATCCATCACTTTAAGATAAAGATTGGGGTCAGCTTTACTTTTGGTAAAGCCCATGCTTGTTAAGAAACTGTCAATCCTTCCGTACCAAAAGTGTACATTTTTCACTCCAAAAGTGTCCATCAATCAATCTCTGGATGGGTCAATCATTGACCAAGACTAGTTTCATCTTAACTAGTTTTGAAGACTAGTTTCTGTTATGCAATTTTCTGATTTCGAAGTTTGAGATTGAGATAATATCATCTGATATCAAATCAGGGATATTACATATGATCATTGGAAATCTATTCCAAAGGAAAATATAATGGAAGGTTCTGACTTTTTAAATTTATTTTGGGTTATTTCAAAATGTGAGTAGAACAAAGCCTTGGAGCTAAAATTGGATAAGGTAGTGTTCAATGTGGGTGACTTCCAAAGTAACCTAAACTTTTGGAAATAATTTCTATGATGGTATAGGAGTGTATTAGAGGTGACATTGGCTAATAATAATGGGATGAACATTTTTATGATGCTCCCACAAGGAAGTAAATGCATAGTTGGGAAAGAAAGCAAGGTAAATGGTTGGTTAACGAAAAAGGTGCAATATTTAACCAAGTATGATTGAGTGTTTGGTAATATGGAATATTTTTGATCGTGAGTATTAATAAATTCTAATTAAGAAGGAAGAAAATATTCCAACAAAGGATGTTGGTGTCTTGAATGAGAATTCATTCTAGGCATTGATTGTGATAGGTATGTTCAATCGACTGAATTACAAGGTAGAGCCATGGGCAATCTTGCTTATCAGAGTGGATATAATATGCTATGGTAGAATACTTAGAAAATGTATTGAAGATTTCAAAAGGTCAAGAATATAAGTGGGATTCATGACTATTGCAATTGATTGTGGTGTACAACCAAGGAACGATGAAAGCTAATAAGAACATGGAATAAATCGGCATGTAAAGAACATGGCAAATACCAACAATTAAGGAGAAATGCATCTCATACAAGAGATGGAATCATCCATGGGGACAAGTGAATGCATTCGCAATGGAGTTGCAATATTTGGACCAACAACTTATGTGAAAATAGGGGAAATATGTGACAAACTTCCACTCATATAAAATATGCTAATTGGTGAATAAGGAATTCCAGCGTGTGGATCTATTGTTTGGTTCAAAAATGTGTTGAAGAGTTCCCTGGAAATGAAAACTAAGTTCCATCCTTGAATGAATCCCAGATACAACTAAAGATAAGAAATGAAATGGAATTTGAAAAGAATCCAAATGAATATAGAATGGAATCTTTGCAAAGCGGCCATGAAGTTCTAGGAAGAACATTTAAATATAATGTTGGGGGAAATATTGGCCTAGGAAAATAAATAGTAAGGGAAGATGGTAATATTGCTATGGATTGGAAAGAGAGAATGGTTAAGTTGGATTTGGTTGGAATTTATCAAGGAAAAGAGAGCAGGATGCACAAGAAGCTCAAAATCGAGGAAACAGTTGTTGCATATTCAAAAGGGGGTGATGACAATTCAAGGCAACAAAAGACACTGCTACAATGTTAAATCAATCTACATAAGGCTATGGGTACTATTGTAGCAAAAAATGGTTAAGATGGCCAGTAAAGTAGCAAAGAATGAATGAGATTAGATCTCTAAATTGCATATGCATTAGTAGGCACACTAAAAGAGGGTGCATAGTGCATGTGTGTGTGTGATATTGCACATTCGTTAAAGTAGTATTGTCTTACATATGCAGTGAGGCACTGATGATAATTAATGTGGTGTTCATTAATATGTTGTGTAAATCACATGGTTATGCACACATGTATGTTTCTGTGTATGTTGAACTCATTTTCTGAATGCATATTGTGCCATATTTCATTGCATAATTTGTTAATAGTTGAAATGACAATTATTGGTAATGCATAATTATGAGATCATTTCATGGGTTGGTGTGATTACAAAGAAATAAATGCATGAAAAAATAGTCACATTGGATGGACTAAGAAAATGCTTTGTTGAGAGAACAATTGTATAATAAAAAATACCTTAGATATGGTAGTCAAAGTGAGCCACAATGAAGGCATGGACTATTGTTTACACCACTGAAATACAAGTATTATGTGATGAACTCATGCTATTATCAATGATTTAATTGATATCAAAATGATTTCCGAGATTGGTTGATAAATAGAAGTATGATTCCTACTATATGTATGTTTATGCTTATAACATAAGTATATGGTGAATGTACCTGGTATGAACCAATGATGGCTATTGTAAGTTGACATTCCAATGAAGAAGGCCATTGAAAGGACATGATAACCCTATAAGGTGTGCTCTTCTTGTGCAAGAAAACTTGGGTGAATGATGGATCACCTGAGGGACTGCCTTTTAGATAAGCGAATGCCTAATCCATGAGGGTGAGTGATTGTAGAGAAGATGCAACTTGAATGAATCTACTATGAGAGATTCATGAGGTCCTTGGAGTCCTAACACAGATACCCCTTGGTCGGCTTGTGTTGGAGCATTAGAAGGGAAATGGGATAGCCCAAGGGGCTACATACATATAAGGGATCACATTCCTTGTGTTGTGTAGGCTGATGGGGGAGGAGTCCTGTGGATTGGGACAACTGTAGAGGGTGTGTAAAGAGGAGTAATGAGCTAAATTATTTCCCATGGAAACCTTGTGAAATAAAAGAAATATACATGTATATAAGTATTGGATAGAGAATGTTCTGTACTTATTTGATAATGGGTAGGTAAGCTCTAGGAGAAGACAAAGGAACAACAAGCACATAGAGAGATAATGGGTAGGTGTTCTCAAGTTTGTTGTTTGTTGTATTTTGGGTAATAGGCCTTGTGTCAGATCCCCCTTTGTAATAAAGTTAATGGTCATTTACTAGACCTCACTCATTGTACCTCATTTATCTTCAATAACATATAAGACTTGTAGGTAATTGAATTTGGGGACCCACTGTAAATGTGTTGTTCTATGCTTGTTCTGTTTGTGTTACAATGTTGTATTGGCTAAGTATAAATGGGTAAAGATAAAAAACACACACACATAATAAGTAGTCATCCAAGGGTTGGGAATTTTTTTTGGGCATAATAGGTCTAGACGATGGGTAGCTCAAGGCATAAAGTATGGTCCTACCTTTAGTGAAGAGAAGTAGTATACCGAAGAGTAACCGCGGGAGGAAATTCAGGTAGTGCCACTTCTGCAAGAGTCGGGCATGACAACTGTGTGAAGTGTTGGAGTTGTGACACCTTACCTACCATGCTTATTGTAATAAGACCAAGGTTTAGAGACACCTTATGTTACATTCTCTAATATATTGAAAAGCATTAACTTTAGATCTCTTTCGCATAAATGTTCCCAAATATAAAATGATAAAATCAAAAGTTTCTCTTTAGGTTTTCTTGTAGAAGTCATCCTCATTAGGAGGAATTTATTGGCCCATACTATACAAGGCATGGAAAACCGAAATTATGTTTCATGAGTAACCTCATGGGAGAGGGATACAATATTTTCCTACAAAAAAGTTGTGTATCAAATCCCACTATGAAATGAGATCGCATGAAGTGTCACGAATTTATAGCCACCTTTTATAGGAAAATTACTCAAATCATATGCCCTCGAAATACTACAAATATATGATCTAGTTTTGTAGTTCATTATATAGTTAATCTATGCACAAACTAGAGAGTTGATTTTGGATTCATATGATAGTAGTGATCCGGTCAACTCGTCTATAGAGAGAGTACTCAGATCCTTTGCTTCTTCAATTGCTGCAACTTTCAGATCAAATTTGTGGGATCTCAGAACCCTTTCAACCACCCTTTGATATTCGATCTTTTCACCATGGGTATTCAACTGATTAACAATCCCCATGACCCGGGTCATAAAATAATCTACTGAGTCTGATTCTTTCATCTCCAGATCTTCAAAATATCTTCTTAGGTTTTGGAGTTTAGCTGTTTGTACCTTACCAGCACCCCGATAACTGGTCGCCAATGTTTCCCATGCTGCTTTGGCATGTAATGAAGCTGATATCTTTTGAAATACGTTGTTATCCAAAGCGTTCATTATGTGATGTAGTGCCTTTTCATTGTTCTTCCTGTGAATTTGCAGGATATCCTTTTTTTCGTTTGATAGGGATTGATAAGCTGCATCATCTGCTGGTTCGGAATAGCCATTCACGACATATTCCCACACATCTTCTGATCTGAGATAAACTGCCATCCTCGTGGCCCATGCATCATAGTCCTTTTTCCCTGTAAGAGGAGAAATCTGAGACTGATTGTTGCTCTAGAAGCCATAGTGTAATATCCCGAATTTTGAATGACTAGATTGATGTTATATATTGGGCTTAATCCCCAACACATATGATTGGTTTTATTATACTGGGCGTAAGCCCCAATGCACATGATTCATTTTTTTTATAGATATACATATTTAGGGCATGGACCCTGACTGATGCAGGTTATTGTTATATACTGGGCGGAAAGCCCCAATGTATTGATTTATGTTTTATTATGAGATTGGGTACAAACCATGATATACTGAGATGATCTTTTGTTACATACCGTGCAGAGTTATGATATACATGATTGACTTGTATGATGCGTTGAGCATGGACTCTAGAACACATGGATGACCTATGTACTGGGCATAAGCCCCAATGTACATAAAGGATTTTATTATGTACTGGGCGTAAGCCCCGATGTACATAGAGTGTTTGGCATGAGCCCTGGACCACTCCAACCTTGATAATAAATACCGGATCTGAGGCCATTTGTATATTCTAGATGTGCCTCACAAACACATTCTAGTACCAGTGTTGAGCGAAACGCTCTGGAATTGCACTAGCGTAACACCCATGAGAGAGTGTTGAGCCAAAGCTGTGAAGAGCACTCGGGGTTACATGATCTTGAAAGTGTTGATTCAAGAAGACTCTGAATAATACTACTATTCATCACAAATATTAATTGGTTTAATGAATCATTTCTATCTTTCATCAAAGAAATGCGGGAACTACCATGTTAAACGAGGGAATCCAACAGGCAAGAGGGACCTAGAGGCACCTAACCAAGCCAACTATCCAATCTTACCAAAAGACCATGTCTAAAGAGTTGGACCTTGTATTTAAATATTTATCAAAGAGTTATTATGATATTTACCTAATTAAATCAAAGAGTTATTATGATATTTACTAATTAAATCAAAGAGTTATTATGATATTTAACTATTAAATAATCAGATTGGTTATCTATAAAAGAAAGCTCATTTACATAAATAGTATGCATAAAAGTTATGCATAGGATATTTCTTATATCAATATTATACTTAAAGAAAAGATTATGATCTAACTTAAAGATACATCTAGTTGTAACAAAATAAAATTCCTAGATAAACTAAGAATGAGTAATTAGTAA
Source organism: Larix kaempferi (assembly GCA_027924585.1). Lineage (NCBI taxonomy): Eukaryota > Viridiplantae > Streptophyta > Pinopsida > Pinales > Pinaceae > Larix > Larix kaempferi. The sequence continues at coordinate 17,196,285 of BSBM01000030.1, forward strand.
AATATCTTTTATAAATATTATAATTCAATTTAAATTAAAAACTGAAATATTATTATTTTAAACTCAACAGCTATATTCCAAACAAATTCACCTATATAAAGAAGTACAATTCCCAAGAGAGGGATGATCTTTTCTTCTATCATTCTCTTATGGTAAGAGAAGAGAATTTTCCTACAGAACTAAAGAAGCTTACTCTTTTACCAATATCTGATCAGCAGCCTATTCTAGGTCCTCTACTTTTCCTATTGTATGTTGGAACCAACTCGAGGGGATCCAGTTAGAACCAGGAACGGTCTAAGGGTCATGGTAGTCCCAAGGTTATTCAGTTAAAATCACTCTACAGGTCAGCCATAACAATACATAATTATTTCCATTAACTAGTGGTCGAGTGTGCAGGTTCTTCAAAGGAAAGACAAGCTACAGGAATTAGGTATGAAAACTACATTTTATTACAGCTAATTAAATTAGGATTTCAATTTTAAAAGTATTGTGCATCACTTTTATTTTCTGTCATTATATTTTATTTATGTCTTTTTTTTGGAGCAAGGGCCATATGGCATGGGCTTTCCAGGGTAATTAAACCTCTATCTTAATTTATCTACCACCATTTAACAATCCCGTCCACACTTTCAAACGTAAAGGAATCTAGCAGGTCTAGCATCGCTAGCCTGTGCTAGATATCCGCTTAGGCAAGAACCCTTACAATATTAATTTCCAAATAGACTCCCTTCAAAAATTTCAATGTACATTGCATAGAATCGTATTGGTTCAATTAATCTTCCCATACTATATTTCTTTTCTATTCTTAGCATTCACGGCTTGCTGCGTTTAATATCAAATAAATATAAACTTTATATCTAAAAATTTCAGTGATTATATGCTTCCAGAACAAACTACAAATCCCCACGACTTTGTGGAAAAATTACTTTAGTAAAATCTCAGGTTACAGAACAACCTAAATTTTGAATCGAAAACTGAGATCCAATCCAGTAGCAATCCTTATCTAGGGCTTACGTTATCTTCCAGAATAGAGAACCAAGACGATACCGCCAAAACGAATTAAAACACAGACTACATTAAATCTAAACAAGAAAATAAATGAAAGGAACCAAGCCAGGGTTTGCACATTTATATTACTTCATACAAATCGTTTTCCCATCACTAAAAGGATCGTTTTCCACAACATTTAACTTAGAAAACTTGAATCAAAGGAATTCTAGAGGCATCACGATTTGCAGAGATTTAATTCTACAAATCCAGTCAAAGCCATTTCAATGGCAAAACACATGCAATGACAGAGCTCAAAACTCTCAACATCATTTATTTAAAACTTTCAAAAACTTCCAAACTTGCTAAAGGAAATCGCAGAGCCATCCATGGCTTCGAGTAATCAAAACGAAATTTCAACTAAAAATCAAGAATACCTTCCTCTTTAATTCTACCTGGAAGAGTCACGATTTCTCAACTTTAGCTAATTAAATTTCTAAGAATACAAACCAGAGGTCAGAGATTTAAACAAGAAGAACTTTAAAACACCATTAACATTTCTTTTTAAATAGAAAGTCATGCTAAATGCAAAGATACGATTAAATTCCAAATAACCAACATATCTTCTTAAAACCCCAACGCTGGGAGTATTTTTCCCGTAGGCATTAAAGAATATCCAAGTACACTTTCAACCCATAGAAAAATGGATAAACGTAACTTACAGTATTAACAAAACGAAATCCATTAAGGGTTTAACCCTTCATTTGAACCCATCACTTTATCAAACTTAAAACATTACAGACATTGACCCAGTAGGTCCATAATCTAGGAAAAGCACAAATCAATTTCCATAGTCACCTTCACTTATTGCTAACCAGACTAGACACGACCAAAGAAAATTCAAATTAGAAACTGAGAGCTTGAAGGGCACATCTTAGTTACAAACTAAGAACTCAAAACTACAGAACCTGCAACCATTGTTGCGATAGGGATAAACGAGCATTGAGGAGACCTGGGCTTACCAGGTTTACGCTGAAACCCAAACATTCTCTATCAATTTTAAAACCCAATGTAGGGAACACCCATACCTGCGAACTCTGTCAATAAAGTCACAAGAGCCACGAGTTAAACAAGGAAAATGTCATCTACATAAAGCATATTGAAAGAACCATTGAATTTAGGGAGAGGCTCACCTTTTACTTTGACCATAGTATCCTCCATCACCACGCAGAGTAGCAGTGACTACGCTGACCATGAGTGTAGCTCAGGTCAGAGTGTAGAGCTCCATGAAACCAGAACGCAACATGAAGTTGCCATCCAATCCCAAAACCACAAAATGACAACGTTGGTCATTAAGGCCAGAAGCATAAACCCTCATCCCAGCTGGCAAGAAACCACGTGAAGGTCGCATGGGTAGCATTCAATGCTACAACAAACCCCACTAGCACTTCAATACATTACCCAAACTCTATAGTTAGGGTCACGTTTTGTTCAAACCCCCATTTGTTTATTACATGGCTTTATTTCAAGGTTATCCCTTGGTCCATTTCATTCATAGGGTTAGGATCTTGCTTGGTGGTAGAACTTAGGTAGTTAGGGAAGAGTCCTTTTGTTTATATATACCTGCAAGACAAGTTCCAAGTAGTGCTTTAACAAAATTGCTAAGTAAGCCCAGGGTAGTTCAATACTCATCCCTTACCTCTTGGCAGCTCCGTCGGTAACATAACTACCAACTCAAAAACCTCAAAAGTATTCATACTCTCTTCATGAAGTCCACCAGGCATGAATTAATAAAATAAACGATTTCAAGACTTTAATAAATTCAAGCATACATTTAAACTGTAAGAACGCAGCAGTTAAAGAAAAACATTAAAGTTTTATACAAGTATTAAATTGGTCAATCAGACCATAGAAGTAAGTCCTTTGAGATTCACACTATAACATTTCATTGCTTCCACAGAAAACATAAGATAGAAGACAACCACATCCAATTAACTTAAACAAGGGAATCATAAACCACCTTTCATAAACCATGTTCTCTCATTTCTTTGACGAGATTGATATTACTTCCCAGTACTGAAGTTAATTTGTTAAATATTACTTGAAAGACGATGTTAGCAGTAAGTGAATTTTTTAAAATTTTTACGTTTTTAGGGACATTACACATAGACGCTGCAGAGTCTTTCACTGGACTTATTTTTTTAAAGAAAAATATCCTTCCTTTTTTTTAATGACTCCTCTTCACTTCCTTGAAAATAAAAAAGACTTTTGTAAAAACAAAATATCTTCTACTCTTGTAAAACTCCACCTTTTTTTTTACCCTAAAAAAATTCTTAATTGAAGTGAATAATTTCAGTAAAAAAACCACTAAACTCATGAAAACAATTTTTTCTCGTGGAATTGTTTTCGCGGGCCTAATGAAGGTTGGAGCGAGAAAACATGGAATTTTCGCGCTTTGGGCTATAGTGAGGTCGCGAGAATTTTTCTTGTGAACTTTTCGCGCTTTGACCTATAGTGAGGCCATGAAAATTTGCAATTTTTTTTATTTTGAAAGTTTGCCAAAAATTATCGTGCCTCCATGCAGAGGAGGGGCGCGAAAATTTTTGCAAAAAAAAAAACACATTTTTTTTGCAAATTACTTTAGAGCTACGGCTTCTCTTGCTCCGATCAATCGATCTTCTTCCAACGCTCTGATACCAAATTGAAGGTTGGAGGCAGAAATAAACACAAAGATTATGTAGAATGAGCTACGACTCTTCAATCTTTATTGATAAACGGAAGATCAACTAATACATTACAAACCAAATATGAATGTGTATTTAAACACTTATGGAAACCCTAAAAATTCTAACCTAGATTTTGCATGCATGCAAAGCATGCTGTTGCATGTTTTATTAACTGAACTTCTAAATGCGAACTAAAGCAAAAGCAAAAGCTAACATAAGTAATTACTATTTCTAACATCACCTGTTACCCTCGTGTTCCGAGCTTATGCAAAGCGGCTGGCTGGCCTTAGCCATCGCTAGCACCCATCCCCTCTTTTAAGTTACTGTTTAGCGTAATGTTTAGAAGAGATCTCGATCATATCGACATCTATGCAAGTTAGGTCCCATTTGATTTAATGACAAGGAGAGGTCTTATGTTAGATCATGATGGCGCATCCAGTAACTCCTGATAATTTTGGAGGAGCGCCAGTTCATAGCATAAAGTTCTGACAGGAAACCTCCTGTATCATGATCATCCTAGCCGCCTAACACTTCCCTTTCTGACTGACAAACAATCTTGGCATCGATCCATGGTTGCTAGCCACGTCACTGCCTCTCAAGACCGAAGGATTAGTTCTGGAACGATGTAGTTGGACATGGCATAAAAATCTAATATATTTACATGTTATTATATATTACAAGCTTAAACAAAGCTTATATAAGGGTAACAAATAGCCTTTTTTATGACTAAGTAACTTCAATTATAGATGAAAGTTTAGAATGTACTTAGTCCTTGAATATTATCTCTTCTTTTACCAAATAGAACATAACTCATAATTGAGTATGATTTGTGTGGATTGAAAAGAGGAATTTGTTTGTATCAATTGTATCGTTATGATAGCGTAAGTAAATACGTTGCCTTGCTTCCAACCACGTTTTTTGGGATATATATTAAGGGTCATTCTTGACTATATATATATATATATATATATATATATATATATATATATACATATATCTATATATTTTTGACAACAATTGTGGGTTATAGACCTTAAAGAAAAATGTAGTTTAAATAATTGTATTAAGATTTGAAATAAGAAATATATATAATGGTTTAATATAAATTTATATATATAAGTACACAAATTGTATTATATGCATTAATATATATAAGTACATGGGTTGGATTATGGGACTAGATGAATGTTATATATATATATATATTGGAATTTGCAATTGGAATATTTTGTACATGTGTCGAAAGTGCTTAGTATATATAATAAAAATTGAAGTTACTAATTTAGTTGTTATATATATTTATGAGATTGTAAAGTTACTGTTCCTAGTAAGGGAAGGGGTTATATTGTATACTTCTAATACATGGAATGTATTGAAATTGTTGTAATGCTTTTGGATTATACTTATACATTTAGTGCATTTGAATTATATGTGATTGGAGAAGTTTCTTTGAAAAAGAAAAGAAGTTGTGTAATAAACTCATAAATTTATTCATCCAACACGGAACCTACTGTAGAATGTGTATCTTACTTTTTATAAAGATGACTGTGTTAGTATTTCAAAGAGAAAAAGGAATTTTTGTTGTTACAATTTTTATGTACGTTGCAATGTGGTACATTACAGTGTGGGAAGTGATCATCAATTGCAGGACTTAGGAAAACCAAATTAAAAATAACATTAGGGGAACAAGACATCGTTTGGTGTTTTTTTTTTGAGGATGAAATATTTTGACTAAAAATCAAAAGAGGAGTAATCTCAAAGGCTTAAAGTCCATAATACCACTTTCAATTTGGTGATAGTTTTCAAGGGAGAGTTTTGTGTTCAACAAAGTGTTGTTGAGGTATTTCATCCCCATGGTATCGTAATGGGACATAGGGGTAAAAGCTTACAAGTAAATTGGTTATTAGCTTCCCTAATGTTTAAGAATGATGTATGCAAATATTACCATAGGTAATGCGAAATTCATCCAAATATGAGGGTGAATGTCAAGTTTTGGCGTTGGTTGCTCGAAAATATCTAATATAGCGCGACTTGTGAATGAAAGATATATCGATAGAAATTTAAAGAATGAATAAGAGGATTACCGTCCGAGAGTGAAAATGAAGGATGGTCCTCTAGAAGATAAGTAAACAGAACTGTTTTACCTATGCATTCTTTTTGTTATACGGAAGAACGATCATACATATGTATGTATATGTTTCACGTTGTCTTATGGTAATAAGAGCACAAGTGTCGATGATAAAAGACTTAAAGATTTTCCATAAACAACAAGAGTATGTTGCAAAATAAATTCTCACTTACATTTTTATTGAATTTGAAAAATCATGTTATGCATATGTTATGCTGAAAATTTTGGAAGACGTTGTAAGGGTTGTGTAAAGTGCAGGTTATGAAAGGAAGAGGAAGGATAACAACATGAAGGATGTGTAGAGGATCAAAGATGATTAAATAGAGAATAGAAAGATCTAAAAGTTGCAGTCACATGATCTTCAATCGCAAAGGTCTTCAAAAATTAGATAAGTACTTTTTAAAAATTAAGTTATATAGAGTTTTGTAAGATTCCACTCTTAATTATAGAGATAAAGAAATATGTTCAAGCATATGGATGTATTCTTTGTATTGTTTAAAATGGTGATAGTCCTTTATGATTGAAGTAGTCTTAAATATAGGTTATTGTTTTGAACGTGATTGTGGAAAAATAAATGAGATCTTAATATCATTTGTGTATTTAGGAAAGAGGAATTACCTCGAGTAATTATGCATTATGTGGTTAATATTATATGGATACTTGACGTGATCTTATATTATTGGCTAGGTTGATGACGGTTCAAGGATCAGGTACTTAACAGTTAGTTGACCAAGTAATTTTCAAATGTTATAAGGTCAAGAGTCTTAAAACTTTCCATGATAAGGTTATTGGAATTGAACTAAATGTTTTGTGATATGAAATGCCTCGGTATCCTATTAGCTTGCATTTTTTTCCTTCTATAAAGATTCATAATGTTTTCCATATTTAATTATTAAAAATATACATACATGATGCTACTCATATCATCGATTGGGGTGTGATTCAGGTAGAACTCGAGGGAGAAATCCAAATTGAGCCTTTGTGTATCCTAGATAGGAAGGATATTATGTCGCGGAATTGAGCCATCAGTCAAATAAAAGTGCAATGAAAGCACTTCATCCCCAGGCATGCCACATGGGAAACGGAGGATCATACGCGAGCAACATATCCTTCCATTTCCAGAATGAGCAAGATGAATCTAAATAAATAACACTGCATAAAACAAAGCTACTGGGCTTAATTAAATAAGGAGCAGTGAAAAAAGTGGGTGAATTTGCAATTTTTGTATGGATGTAACTTTCAATTGTAAGATTGGATTGGGGTATGGCTATGATCATTGGAAATGTAGTCCAAAGGAAAATATAATGGAAGGTATTGATTTTTTAATTTTGTTTTGGGTTATTTCAAGATGTAAGAAAAACAAAGCCTTGGAGCTGAAATTGGATAAGGTAGTCTTCAATGTGGGTGACTTCCAAAGTAACCTAAACTTTTGGAAACAAGTTATAGGATGGTATAGGAGTGTAGTAAAGGTGACATTGGCTAAGAGTAATGGTATGAATTTTTTTATGATGCTCCCACAAGGAAGTAAATGCATAGTTGGGAAAACAAGGAAGGTAAATGGATGGTTAAAGAAAAATGTGCAATATTAAACCAAGTATGCCCGAGTGTTTGGTAATATGGAATATTGTCGAAAGCGAGTATTAATAAATTCTAATTAAGAAGGAAGAAAAGATTCTAACAATGGATGTTGGTGTCTTGAATGAGAATGCATTCTAGGCATTGATTGTCATGATAGGTATGTTCTATGTGAATTACAAGGTACAGCCAGGGGAAATATTGCTTCTGAGCGTGGATATCGTATGCCATGGTAGAATACCTAGAAAATGTATTGAAGATTCCAAAAGGTAGAGAATATAAGTGGGATTCATGAATATTGTAATTTATTGTGGTGTACAACCAAGCAACGATGGAACATGCCAACAATTAAGGAGAAATGCATCTCATACAGAAGATGGAATCATCCATGGGGACAAGTGTACATTCCCGATGGAGTTTCAATATTTGGACCAACAACTTATGTGCAAATAGGGGAAATATGTGAAAACTTCCAATCATATAAAATATGCTAATTGGTGAATAAGACATTCTGGCATGTGGATCTATTGTTTGGCTCAAAATTGTGTTGAAGAGTTCCCTGGAAATGAAAATTGAGTTCCATCCTTGAATGAAGCCCATATACAACTAAAGATAAGAAATGAAATGGAATTTGAAAAGAATCCAATTGAAGATGGAATGGAACTCTTTGCAACGCCATGAAGTTCTAGGAAGAACATTTAAAGCTAATGTTGGGAGCAATACTGGCCCAGGGAAAGAAATAGTAAGGGAAGATCGTAATATTGATATGGATTGGAAAGAGAGACTGGCTAAGTTGGATTTGGTTGGAATTTATAAAGGAAAAGAGAGTAGAATGCACAAGAAGCTCAAAATTGAGGAAAAGGTTGTTGCATATTCAAAAGGGGGTGATGAGAACTCAAGAAAACAAAAGACACTGCTACAGTGTTAAATGAATCTACATGAGGATATGATTATTTTTGTAGCAACAAATGGTTAAGATGTCCAGTAAGGTAGAAAAGAATGAACAAGATTACATCTCTAAAATGCATATGCATTAGTAGGCACACTAAGAGAGGGTGCATAGTGCATGCGTGTGTGTGTGATATTGCATATTCGTTAAAGTAGTATTGTTTTACATATGCAGTGAGGCATTGATGATAATTAATGTGGTGTTCATTAATATGTTGTGTGAATCGCGTGGTTATGCACACATGTATGTTGAACTCATTTTGTGAATGCATATTGTGCCATATTTCATTGCATAATTTGTGAATAGTTGAAATGACTGAATTATTGGTAATGCATAATTATGAGATCATTTCATGGGTTGTTGTGATTTGAAAAGAAATGCATGAAAAAATAGTCACGTTGGATGGACTAAGAAAATGCTTTGTTGAGAGAAAAATTATATAATAAAAAAATGCCTATTGTACAATTGTACAATATTACATTGCATTGTACAATATTTTCCTACAAAAAGCTGTGTATCAAATCCCACTATGAAATGAGCTCTCATGAGGTGTCACGAATTTATAGCCACCTTTTATAGGAATTACTCAAATCATATGCCATGGACATACTACAAAGATAGGATCTAGTTGTGTAGTTCCTTCTATAGTTAATCTATGCACAAACTAGAGAGTTATGGCCTCCTCCAAGATGAGATATGCCTCCTGCATTCCTCCTACAATAACCTATAATATATACAACCAATTATAGTAGTGTAGAAGTTTCAAAGTGGAGTAAGGTGTCTTATCAAAGAAGGTATTGATCCCACTTAATTGACTGTACCATTACGGGAGTGCTAACCATGTTATATTTCAATTATTTCCTTGGCTATAGATTGTAGGTAAAAATATTGCATTTTCCAAAGACATTGTTTGTGAAGGAGAATGATGCAAGAACCAATGCTTTAGTTACCTATTTTGATGAATTAATACTTGGACATAATGGTTTTATTATCAATATGGCTATTAGATGGAGAGGGCACTTAACAATATACTTTTATTATAAAGATGAATGGGGGATAGAGAGAGCATTATTAGATGCACAGAAAAGTGCCCACAACTAGAATATGGTGTTGTTATGGAAATGTTTCTCATCCTCCTCTTAGATTATGTACTGAACAGTGAAAACACATAAAGGTTACTTTGTTGTTGTGGAGAGATTAGTATGTATATATGTATAGTTTGGAAAGCCATTCTAAAATTAAAACGTTTGATATTATGTGTTAAGGAAAGGGATAGAAGTAGAATTACTTACCCCTACTTTCCTACCCACCTTTTTCCTTAACAAATTATGTTTGAATTGCTCCAAAAGTTTCAATGGATCCTCCCAAGTATCAAAGCTAGAACTATCTATAAAACTATTATTATAGCCATGTAAACTAGCTCATAAAGGAAGAGGGGAGCAATAGGTAGCTTCTTCAAGTGGGAGTAATGGATTAGTGTGCATGGATACTTGGTCGATATGTCATCTTGAAAATATGGTGCAATATGTTCCCAAGGAAACCTTTAAGGGAGTTAGAGGGTACCGCTAGTTGGAGGAAAATGGTCAATAGGAAGGGAAGTTTATCAATTGATTAAACTACTACCTTTATTATCTTATTTATTTATTCATACATGCACCCTCACAAAATTTCCCGAAATGGAGGAGGGAAATTGAAGGAATCAACACATATCCATCCCTTTAGATTAGATAATGTCAAGTTCAAACAATTTTACATTACATTAATTAACATCACCATTGATGTATTTAAAGTTTAATTCTCGAAGTTAATCACCCAAAATTATTATAATTATTATTATTTGTAACATAATAAGTGGACTTGATGGGTTGCTTGAAATTAGAAACCCAAGATATGAGCCACAACTCAAGAGCGATGAGTACCTTGAAAGTATCTTGATTGAGGATCTAGAGGATGCAAAAGAAAATGATTTAATATTACTTACCTTTGCACAAAAAATACTAAAATAAATTGGAATTGAATTCAATGAATATAAACAAATAACACACCATCCACACAATGAACATAAGGTGTACTCTGGGAAAACCCAATATGAGAAAAACCAAACTAGAAGGTGAGTCCTATGCCTTGCTCTTTTATACTTAGTTTTGAAATTAAAATACAAATAAAAGGAAGTGAGTATGGAGTTTCAATGGACACTATGGCATGTATGGCTACTGTAGGATCTTCTACTTCCTGTGTTCTGCTCTAATATCCCACTCCCAAATAACTTGCTCGACTATGGAACAATAAGCAATACAATAACAATGGAATGCCTTCCTTTCCTAGGGGTGTAATATTTAATATGGAGTAAGAGCCATTTAGGTTAGGGTTTTTGGTGCCTTCAATTTCAATTAGGTTTAGGGTTTTTAACCCGCTATAATCTTCTTGAAAGTCCATTTGTGACTAGCTCCACATGTCTGAATAATGGGATTTCATGTGGTATCCACTTGATATCATGGTGGGAAACAAGATAGGTCTTAGTTGCGGCTATAAAATCAAATCCTACAAAATTCCCTAGGTAGCGTAAAAAATCAAACCCTAGCTCCACCAAGGAGAGCAAGTGAAAGAATCCCTCCAACACTATCTCCAAGGTAATACATCCTCCTCTTCTCTCCTTCTTCACAAGTCCACTCTAGGATTTTCTTCCAAAACCCTAGTCTCCAATCTCCAAGGGTAACATACTAACCCTAGAGATCCGTGTTAACTCCAAAAATACCGAGAAACTATGGTACCCAAGAGAGAGAGAGAGATAGAGAAACAAGTACAAGTGAAGACCTAGAGAGAAAGAAGACAAGTGCACTCCTCTGATAGATCACATATCTACTCAAGAGTGAGAAAATCAACATGAATGAATGACTCTAGATCCTTAATCTATTTATATGAGAGGTAAGGGAGGAAAACAACACTATGTAGGCACAAGCCCTTGCAAGCAACCTCATCAACCCTTATAGGCCATGCAAGTGAGACGTCGACTCTAGATCACAAGTGCCACGCTTCAATAATAATTGCATGCACAATACGGACTCGAAAGAGATATATCTACACAACTAAATTCTACGCTAATCCATCCCGAAACTCCATGGAATCTCTCTATCCTTCCAAGCAAAGTAATCCACTAGTTCAACTACCCCTTGCAAGAATATTGTCAAGGCCCCATGTGTCCTCGAGCAATCTACAATCCTTCGAGTAGAAATCCAAGTTTCCATATGCCATTTAGGGTTTAAATCCATTCTAGGTGATGTGAAATACTCCACATCCCCTATAGGGTGTTCTCCCACAAAGTGAATTCTCCTTGTGGCCATCATGAAGTCCATCCATTATACAAGCAAGAGATGTCAAATGTCGAAGGGAAGAGCACTAAGCTACTAGCAATCAACTCATGTCAAGCATCCACTAAGAAATCTATCTCAAGTGTGCATATCCATCCTGAACCATCTATCATGCTACAACCCATCTTAGACCGTCTTTCTCATCAATTATCATTTTCTTTATCTAGTTTTATAATGCTTTCCATAGGATTTTAGAGGGTTTCTTCGTCTAACCAACGCCATAAATCCATGGGTTACATGTGGGCCCGCACTTCTATCCCTAATGCAATGGGGACCAGCAGAGACATATTATTTGTGCATTAGTGCAATTCTTCCTATTCCTATCCTTACAACACTCCTTCAACCACCTTATTAGATGAAAACTGTGGATTCTTAATCATGCTAGACTTGCCTTTGTACATTAATAACACCAAAAGTTCATTTCACTAACTCGTCAATACATGTGTTGGATTTCCTTGTTACCAACTCAATAGTTAATCTTTGGTTCCATGATAACAACTCAAGGCACTATTTTGCAGCGTATAAATACCACATCGAAGATAACATAGGTGATCAAACATGACCACCTCTCCGTGTGATGCATCATAGCGTTCATATTTAACATCCAAGTTAGCACATTCCATTCATAGATTCTCTTTCTCCTTAACTTCCCCCTCTCTCCTTACTCCTTAACTTTGATCCACTCTTTACCCTTTCCCAAATATTTCCATTTATTAAGAAGTAAGACACCATGTTGTACGGACTTGAGAATTATGATAACATTTTTAATTTAAATGTCTTTATTATGCTATATTATAGTAATGAGCCGACGTAAAATGAAAAACGTATGACTTAAATAACTAAGACCAGACTTTGACCTAATTGTAGTACTCCCGTTATGATTGCATATAAATAAAAATAAAAATCTGCCATACAAAACAAAAGCAAACAGTTCACCCGCGATTTGGATTTTGAAGTTCACGAACTGTTTGGATTTTGGAATATACTTCACCTGCGGTTTGGATTTTGAAAGGGGCTGTCAGTTACACATAAAATCAAAGCAAAAGCAAGAAAAAATGGCGTCGAATCAGGTCGAAGTGCAAGCCCAAAACCCTCAGGTCCAAGTGCAAGCCGAAAACCCTCAGCAGCTGCAACAGGCAATTCAGGCAATTGGTACTGGCAAGGACAATCAATTTGTATCGGCGTCTTTGTACGTGGGGGATCTGGAGCCGAGTGTTAGCGATGGCGAGATTTATGATCTCTTCCAGCAGATTGGCCTCGTCCACTCTGTTCGCGTCTGCAGAGATGCCATCACGGACGCCTCTCTCGGATACGCGTATGTGAATTACAACAATGCTGAAAATGCTACCACGGCTTTAAGTCTCTTGAATTTTACACGCCTTCACGGAAAGCCAGTTCGGATTATGTATTCACACCGTGACCCCATTCTCCGCAGGTGTGGATCAGCGAACATATTTATTAAGAATATTGACAAAGTAGTTGACGATAGGGAGCTATATGATACTTTCCGTGTGTTCGGACCCATTTACTCTTCCAAGATTGCAACAGATACTGCATCAGGGCGATCCAAAGGATATGGATTTGTGCATTTTGAGCAAGAGGAAGCAGCACAAAATGCAATAGAACACATGAATGGAATGCTAATCCGTGGCAAACAGGTTTATGTTGGTCCATTCAAGAAAAAGCAAGAGCGCGGGCAAACAAATGCAAATGAAAATGACAATTTTAGGAATGTGTTTGTGAAGAACTTATCAGAATCTCTGACTGATGAGGATTTGAGAAATTATTTTGGCGTGTATGGAACAATTACCAGTGTGATAGTGATGAGGGATGCAGAGGGAAAATCAAAGGGTTTTGGATTTGTCAATTTTGAGAATGCAGAAGATGCAGCAAATTGCGTTCAGAATTTAAATGGCAAGAAAATTGGTGGGAAGGAATGCTATGTTGAAAAGGCACGGAACAAGTCTGAATCGAGGGGGCGATGTGGAAGAAATCTTTATGTGAAGAATTTGGATGATAGCATTGATGACGAGAAGTTGAGAGAAATGTTCTCTGGTTTTGGTACAATCACTTCATGCAAAGTAATGCGGGATTCTCATGGACACAGCAAAGGCTTTGGATTTGTTGCCTTCGCATCTCCTGATGAAGCATCCCGAGCTCTGGCAGAAATGAAAGGGAAAATGGTTTTGAGCAAGTCTCTGTATGTTTCTCTGGCTCAGCGCAAAGATGAGAGAAGGGCATGGCTACAGGCTCATTTCTCCCACTTGGAAAATGTAAATGCAGATGGCATGGCACCACCTGTTCCTGGACTAAACCAGCAGGTAATTTATGGCCGGGGACCCGTTGTTCCTGCCCGTGCTCCTGGACTAAACCATGGCCAAGGACCAGCTGCTCCTGGACAAAATCACCAGCAGGTAATTAATGGCCAAAGACCACCTGTTCCTGCCCGTGCTCCTGCACTAAACGAGCAGATAATTTATAGCCAAGGACCAGTTGCTCTTGCTCGTGCTCCTAGACTAAACCAGCGGACGATAACTCGAGGACAAGCATCAGTTTTTCTTGCCCGTGCTCCTGGACTAAACCAGCAGATGGTAATTCGAAGACAAGGACCAGCTGTTCCTGCCCGTGCTCCTTGACTAAACCAGCTGCATCATAGAAATGAGCTCACTGCAATAGTATAGACCATAGTAACATAGCTTGTACATTATATTTTGATTGTGATATAGGGTAGTGTGTAGCTATGGTTATTATTGTTGAGTGTTTGAATTATATTTAGGTTATGATAACGTAGTATATTGGAAGATTTTGTCCATTAAGCTTTTTTTTCTTTTAATTATTTTTATTTTTCAAAATCTGTATTTGACTGTGTTTAAATGGCTCTTTTGATAGTAAAAAAGGATTCAGCACCATCGAGAATCCTCAGGGCACTCAAATCGTCTAACTTTTAGACTACATTATTTGGTTTTGATAGTGATATAGGTTAAGTGTATATCTATTTGATTTTGATAGTGATATAGGTTACTGTAGTTTTATTTTAATTTTGGATTTTAAAGATTCAAAAAATTATTTAGATTCTTTAAAAGTTAAAAGTTGTTTGGTTTTGATAGTGACATAGATTAGTGTAGTTTTATTTTTATTTTGGAGCTACTAAGTATTGAAAAAATATAAAAATTTATTTAGATATAATTAATTTTTAACACTAGGAGTTGATAAAAATAAAAATAGTTAGAAATAATGTAAACATAACTGTCCAAGTTAATAGTTAAAAGTTGACGTGATTAAATTTTTATAGTATTATTTATATATATAAAATTATTTGTAAATGATTATGATTTAGTTTTCAGTATTACTAGTATATTTTTAGTTTTGTTTTGCACATTATATTGGGATTTATGGAATCGAGAAATGCTATGAAAGTTACAATTTTTTTGTTATATGGATGTTGTAATCTTTAACTTTTGCTACTACCCTTTTCAAATTCATTATTTTAAGACTTTTAATTTCCAATAACTCACATAATATTTAAAGTGATTTATGGCATGCAAGATCTGCAGTGTTTTGTGGAATCACAAGGCTCATTGGTGAGAATTTAAGGGACCTTAAGATAGATGAATCTTTAGGCAATCATTTTCTTTAGTGCATATGTGTATCACATGACTTGTTTCTATCCATGTGGATGCTATGACATTAAAATCAGATATGACATGGATTTTGCATGGTTTGAAAGTCGACATGTTCAATACTTTATGTTAGTGAAGTACACAAATTTTCATGTCTACATCATTGATTAACTACATTTATTTCCATCCTTGTAAATAGTTGTTCATATTCATTTCTACATCATAGATTAACTAACTTTCATGTCTACATCATAGATTAACTACTTTCATGTCTACATCAAATTTATTTCAATCTTTGTAGATAGTTGTTCATATTCCGCCCCATCTCTCCACTGAAAGCATATACCATATATAGGATTTGAAGGATTTTTCTTTATTCTACCAACTCATTGATCTTGTGATTCCCCACAAAAACCAAAAGATACCTAGCTTTGATACCAATATGATGCATAAACTACCATGGATATTCCACTGTAATAGTTCGTCACAATAGATCTTACAACTTAATTAATTGTGTTGGCTTAATTCCACATAATGATAAATAAACTAGAATTGAAAGGAAAATATCTAGAGCAAAACAACACATCCCCATGAATAACACAATATATGCTCTGGGAAAACGCACCATGGGGAAAAACCAAACCAGATTAAAGACGATGCCTTGCTCTTTTCTTCTCCAAAAGGCAACGCAAATATAGAGAAAGTGTAGTTAAGGAAGTGAAGAGTTAAAGAAAAATATCCTTCCTTTTTTTTAATGACTCCTCTTCACTTCCTTAAAAATAAAAAAGACTTTTGTAAAAAAAAATATCTTCTACTCTTGTAAAACTCCACCCTTTTTTTTAACTTAAAAAAAATTCTTGAACTGAATAATTTACGTTAAAAAAAGACTTAACTCATGGAAACAATTTTTTCTCGTGGAATTATTTTCGCGGCCCTAATGAAGGTTGGAGCGATAAAATATGAAATTTTCGCGCTTTAGGCTATAGTGAGTTCGCGAGAATTTTTCTTGTGAACTTTTCGCGCTTTGGCCTATAGTGAGGCCACGAAAATTTGAAATTTTTATTATTTTGAAAGTTTGCCAAAAATTATCATGCCTCCATGCAGGGCAGGGTCGCGAATTTTTCTGCAAACAAGAAACACATTCTTTTTGCAAATTACTTCAAAGCTACGGCTTCTCTTGCTCCGATCAATCGATCTTCTTCCAACGCTCTGATACCGAACTGAAGGTTGGAGGCAGAAATAAACACAAAGATTATGCAGAACGAGCTACGACACTTCAATTTTTATTGATAAACGAAAGATCAACTAATACATTACAAACCAAATATGAGTGTGTATTTAAACACTTATGGAAACCCTAAAAAGTCTAACCTAGATTTTGCATGCATGCAAAGCATGCTGTTGCATGTTTTATTAACTGAACTTCTAAATATGAACTAAAGCAAAAGCTAAAGCTAACATAAGTAATTACTATTTCTAACATCACTTGTTACCCTCGTGTTCCGAGCTTATGCAAGCAGTTGGTTGGCCGTAGCCATCGCTAGCAACCATCCCCTCTTTTAAGTTATTATTTAGCGTAATGTTTAGACGAGATCTCGATCATATCGACATCTATGCAGGTTAGGTCCCATTTGATTTAATGACAAGGAGAGGTCTTATGTTAGATCGTGATGGCGCATCCAGTAACTCTTGATAATTTTGGAGGAGCACCAATTCATAGCATAAAGTTTTGACAGGAAACCTCCTGTATCACGATCATCCTAGCGGCCTAAAACTTCCCTTTCTGACTGACAAACAATCTTGGCATCGATCCACGGTTGCTAGCCACGTCACTGCCTCACGAGACCGAAGGATTAGTTCTAGAACGATGTAGTTGGACATGGCAAAAAAATCTAATATATTTACATGTTATTATATATTACAAGCTTAAGCAAAGCTTATATAAGGGTAACAAATAGCCTTTTTTATGACTAAGTAACTTCAATTATAGATGAAAGTTTAGAATGTACTTAGTCCTTGAATATTATCTCTTCTTTTACCAACTAGAACATAACTCATAATTGAGTATGATTTGTGTGGATTGAAAAGAGGAATTTGTTTGTATCAATTGTATCGTTATGATAACGTAAGTAAATACGTTGCCTTGCTTCCAGCCACGTTTTTTGGGATACATATTAAGGGTCACTCTTGACTATATATATATATATATATATATATTTTACAACAATTGTGGGTTATAGACCTTAAAGCAAAATGTAGTTTAAATAATTGTATCAAGATTTGAAATAGGAAATATATATATAATGGTTTAATATAAAGTTATATGTATAAGTACATAAATTGTATTATATGCATTAATACATATAAGCACATGGGTTGGATTATGGGACTAGATGAATGTTACATATATATATATATATTGGAATTTGCAATTGGAATATTTTGTAGATGTGTCGAAAGTGCTTAGTATATATAATAAAAATTGAAGTTGCTTTAGTTGTTATATATATTTATGAGATGGTAAAGTTACTGTTCCTAGTAAGGGAAGGTGTTATATTGTATACTTCTAATACATGGAATTGTATTGAAATTGTTGTAATGCTTTTGGATTATACTATACATTTAGTGCATTTGAATTATATGTGATTGGAGAAGTTTCTTTGAAAAAGAAAAGAAGTTGTGTAATAAACTCAGAAATTTATTCATCCAACACGGAACCTAGTGTAGAATGTGTATCTTACTTTTTATAAAGATCACTATGTTAGTAGTTTAAGGAGAAAAAGGAAATTTTGTTGTTACAATTTTTATGTACGTTGCAATGTGGTACATTACAGTGTGGGAAGTGATCATCAATTGCAAGACTTAGGAAAACCAAATTAAAAATAACATTAGGGAAACAAGACATCGTTTGACGTTTTTTTTTTGAGGATGAAAACTTTTGACTAAAAATCGAAAGAGGAGTAATCTCAAAGGCTTAAATCCCATAATACCACTTTCAATTTGGTGATAGTTTTCAAGGGAGAGTTTTGTGTTCAACAAAGTGTTGTCGAGGTCTTTCATCCCTTTGGTATCATAATGGGACATAGGGGTAAAAGCTTCCAAGTAAATTGGTTATTAGATTCCCTAATGTTTAAAAATGATGTATGGAAATATTACCGTAGGTAATGCGAAATTCATCGAAATATGAGGGTGAATGTCAAGTTTTTGGGTTGGTTGCTCGAAAATATCTAATATAACGGGACTTGTGAATGAAAGATATAGAAATTTAAAGAATGGCTAAGAGGATTACCGTCCGAGAGTGAAAATGAAGGATGGTCCTCTAAAAGATAAGTAAACGGTTGTTTTACCTATGCATTCTTTTTGTTATATGGAAGAATGATCATACATATGTATGTATATGTTTTATGCCGTCTTACGGTAATAAGAGAACAAGTGTCGATGATAAAAGACCTAAATATTTTCCATAAACAACAAGAGCATGTTGCAAAATAAATTCTCACTTACATTTTTATTGAATTTGAAAAATCATGTTATGCATATGTTATGCTGAAAATTTTGGAAGACGTTGTAAGGGTTGTGTAAAGTGCAGGTTATGAAAGGAAGAGGAACCATACCAACGTGAAGGATGTGTAGAGGATCAAAGATGATTAAATAGAGAATACAAAGATCTAAAAGTTGCAGTCACATGATCTTCAATCGCAAAGGTCTTCAAAAATTAGATAAGTACTTTTTAATAATTACGTTATATAGAGTTTTGTAAGATTCCACTCTTAATTATAGAGATAAAGAAATATGTTCAAGCATATGGATGTATTCTTCGTATTGTTTAAAATGGTGATAGTGCTTTATGATTGAAGTAGTCTTAAATATAGGTTATTGTTTTGAACGTGATTGTGGAAAAATAAATGAGATCTTAATATCATTTGTGTATTTAGGAAAGAGGAATTACCTCGAGTAATTATGCATTATGTGGTTAATATTATATGGATACTTGACGTGATCTTATATTATTGGCTAGGTTGATGACGGTTCAAGGATCAAGTACTTAACAGTTAGTTGACCAAGTAATTTTCAAATGTTATAAGGTCAAGAGTCTTAAAACTTTCCATGATAAGGTTATTGGAATTGAACTAAATGTTTTGTGATATGAAATGCCCCGGTATCCTATTAGCTTGCATTTTTTTCCTTCTATAAAAATTCATAATGTTTTCCATATTTAATTATTAAAAATATACATACATGATGCTACTCATATCATCGATTGGGGTGTGATTCAGGTAGAACTCGAGGGAGAATTCCAAATTGAGCCTTTGCGTATCCTAGATAGGAAGGAGATTATGTCGCGGAATCGAGCCATCACTCAAATAAAAGTGCAATGAAAGCACTTCATCCCCGGGCAGGCCACATGGGAAACGGAGGATCATATGCGAGCAACATATCCTTCCATTTCCAGAATGAGCAAGATGAATCTAAATAAATAACACTGCATAAAACAAAGCTGCTGGGCTTAATTAAATAAGGAGCAGTGAAAAAAGTGGGTGAATTTGCAATTTTTGTATGGATGTAACTTTCAATTGTAAGATTGGATTGGGGTATGGCTATGATCATTGGAAATCTAGTCCAAAGGAAAATATAATGGAAGGTATTGATTTTTTAATTTTGTTTTGGGTTATTTCAAGATGTAAGAAAAACAAAGCCTTGGAGCTGAAATTGGATAAGGTAGTCTTCAATGTGGGTGACTTCCAAAGTAACCTAAACTTTTGGAAACAAGTTACATGATGGTATAGGAGTGTAGTAAAGGTGACATTGACTAAGAGTAATGGTATGAATTTTTTTATGATGCTCCCACAAGGAAGTAAATGCATAGTTGGGAAAACAAGGAAGGTAAATGGATGGTTAAAGAAAAAGGTGCAATATTAAACCAAGTATGCCCGAGTGTTTGGTAATATGGAATATTGTCGAAAGCGAGTATTAATAAATTCTAATTAAGAAGGAAGAAAATATTATAACAATGGATGTTGGTGTCTTGAATGAGAATGCATTCTAGGCATTGATTGTCATGATAGGTATGTTCTATGTGAATTACAAGGTACAGCCAGGGGAAATATTGCTTCTGAGCGTGGATATCGTATGCCATGTTAGAATACCTAGAAAATGTATTGAAGATTCCAAAAGGTAGAGAATATAAGTGGGATTCATGAATATTGTAATTTATTGTGGTGTACAACCAAGCAACGATGGAACATACCAACAATTAAGGAGAAATGCATCTCATACAGGAGATGGAATCATCCATGGGGACAAGTGTACATTCCCAATGGAGTTTCAATATTTGGACCAACAACTTATGTGCAAATAGGGGAAATATGTGAAAACTTCCAATCATATAAAATATGCTAATTGGTGAATAAGACATTCTGGCATGTGGATCTATTGTTTGGCTCAAAATTGTGTTGAAGAGTTCCCTGGAAATGAAAATTGAGTTCCATCCTTGAATGAAGCCCATATACAACTAAAGATAAGAAATGAAATGGAATTTGAAAAGAATCCAATTGAAGATAGAATGGAACTCTTTGCAACGCCATGAAGTTCTAGGAAGAACATTTAAAGCTAATGTTGGGAGCAATACTGGCCCAGGGAAAGAAATAGTAAGGGAAGATCGTAATGTTGATATGGATTGGAAAGAGAGACTGGCTAAGTTGGATTTGGTTGGAATTTATAAAGGAAAAGAGAGTAGAATGCACAAGAAGCTCAAAATTGAGGAAAAGGTTGTTGCATATTCAAAAGGGGGTGATGAGAACTCAAGAAAACAAAAGACACTGCTACAGTGTTAAATGAATCTACATGAGGATATGATTATTTTTGTAGCAACAAATGGTTAAGATGGCCAGTAAGGTAGAAAAGAATGAACAAGATTACATCTCTCAAATGCATATGCATTAGTAGGCACACTAAGAGAGGGTGCATAGTGCATGTGTGTGTGTGTGATATTGCATATTCGTTAAAGTAGTATTGTTTTACATATGCAGTGAGGCATTGATGATAATTAATGTGGTGTTCATTAATATGTTGTGTGAATCGCGTGGTTATGCACACATGTAAGTTGAACTCATTTTGTGAATGCATATTGTGCCATATTTCATTGCATAATTTGTTAATAGTTGAAATGACTGAATTATTGGTAATGCATAA
Organism: Larix kaempferi; assembly: GCA_027924585.1. NCBI lineage: Eukaryota > Viridiplantae > Streptophyta > Pinopsida > Pinales > Pinaceae > Larix > Larix kaempferi. The sequence goes on from BSBM01000030.1 coordinate 17,217,830, forward strand.
TTATGAGATCATTTCATGGGTTGTTGTGATTTGCAAAGAAATGCATGAAAAAATAGTCACGTTGGATGGACTAAGAAAATGCTTTGTTGAGAGAAAAATTATATAATAAAAAAATGACTATTGTACAATTGTACAATATTACATTGCATTGTACAATATTTTCCTACAAAAAGCTGTGTATCAAATCCCACTATGAAATGAGCTCTCATGAGGTGTCACGAATTTATAGCCACCTTTTATAGGAATTACTCAAATCATATGCCATGGACATACTACAAAGACAGGATCTAGTTGTGTAGTTCCTTCTATAGTTAATCTATGCACAAACTAGAGAGTTATGGCCTCCTCCAAGATGAGATATGCCTCCTGCATTCCTCCTACAATAACCTATAATATATACAACCAATTATAGTAATGTAGAAGTTTCAAAGTGGAGTAAGGTGTCTTATCAAAGAAGGTATTGATGCTATTAAGTTTAAACCAAATAGACAAGCAAGATCACTGAAAGAAACATAATCACAAGATAGACACAGAATATACCCTGGGAAACCCTCATGGGGTAGAAATCCCAACAAAGCTTTCCTCAATAAGATGATCAACCAAAATACAAGATGTGCTCCTTCCTTCTTTGTCAATTTGGAAGATCTCCGAGACAAGTACACACTCTTCCACAAGTGAGTGAGTGATCTAATGGGGAGTTCACCTCTCTCATTTATACTGACCCCCAACTGACTAAAAGACCTAATGGGGCCGACCTCTCTTGGAGAAGTCTAATAACCCCAAAAACATAACCACAGGGCCGACCCCCACATGGTGGGTCTAATAACCCTAGTTAATACAAACCCTCGGAGGAATACACATCTCCGGATACATAATAGGGTTACCTCGGAGGGATGAAACATCTCCGGAATAATAAAGTACAAATATAATATTCTTTGAAGTTACAATATTCAACACTCCCCCTTAACGAGAAGGATATTATAACAGCACCTGCAGGAGCAAGGAGTCACTATACATGATACATCTATAAATCATCGGAAGCTTTCTTCAATTTGTCTTCAAATAGTTACTGGTACATCAATGTCAACATCAACATCAATATTACGATAATCAGCATCGTAATCACACGATCAACAGCATCGTCATCACACGATCATCAGCATCGTCATCACACGATCATCAGCATCGTCATCACACGATCAACATCATCGTCATCACACGATCAGCAGCATCGCCATCACACGATCATCAGCATCGTCATCACACGATCAGCAGTATCGTTATCACACGACCATCAGCATCGTCATCACACGATCAACAGCATCGTCATCACACAATCATCAGCATCGTCATCACACGATCATCAGCATCGTCATCACACGCTCATCAGCATCGTCATCACACGATCAGCAGTATCGTCATCACACGATTAGCAGCATCGTCATCACACGATCAGCAGTATCGAGTATTCATGCCAATACAAGTGATCATATCAACAATATGAGTATCCTAGGTAACCACATCATTAATACAAGTATCCTACCGATACAAGTAACCACATCATCAATACAAGTATCCTACCGATACAGGTAACCACATCATCAATACAAGTATCCTACCGATACAAGTAACCACATCATCAATACAAGTATCCTACCGATACAAGTAACCACATCATCAATACAAGTATCCTACCGATACAAGTAACCACATCATCAATACAAGTATCCTACCGATACAAGTAACCACATCATCAATAAAAGAATTACTTTTTCGGAGACCATTCGTCTACGGATCAATTCAGGGACCAAAGTCCGGGGATGATACAATCCCCATTACGTACATTTTGAACTAGTGGTTCCGGGATGATGCAATCCCCATCACTTTATTCTCGAAGACCATATGTCTACGGATCAATTCAGGGACCAAGGTCCGGGGATGATACAATCCCCATCACGTACATTTTGAACTAGTGGTTCCGGGATGATGCAATCCCCATCACTTTATTCTCGAAGACCATACGTCTACGGATCAATTCAGGGACCAAGGTCCGGGGATGATACAATCCCCATCATGTACATTTTGAACTAGTGGTTCCGGGATGATGCAATCCCCACAACTGTCCACTAAGGACTTCATTCTCGGAGACCTCACGTCTACGGCTCTCTTTAGGACTGAAAGTCCAGGGATGATCCAATCCCCTCAACTGTCCACTAAGGACTTCATTCTCGGAGACCTCACGTCTACGGCTCTCTTTAGGACTGAAAGTCCAGGGATGATCCAATCCCCTCAACTGTCCACTAAGGACTTCATTCTCGGAGACCTTACGTCTACGGCTCTCTTTAGGACTGAAAGTCCAGGGATGATTCAATCCCCATCTGTATTCTCAACTATACAGGTACAAATATCCAAGAGCATGTATTCTCACTAATACATCTAATCATCAAAACATGTATACATCTAGTATGTATTCTCACTAATACATCTAGCATCAAAACATTTATCCATAAAAAAAAAAAAGATATATAAGAGTTCTAAATATAAATAATTGTAAGTAGCTAAGTGCAACAAAACAAAATTGTTATCAAATACTATACTACTCCCCCTTTCGAGGAGGGTCCTTCTGGACTATACCAAGCATGTCTCGGAAGTGTTCAAACTTTACTCGAGACAAAGGTTTAGTCAGGATATCGGCAATCTGATCCTCAGTGCTTATGTACTCAAGCTTGATGGCTCCTCTCTGCACCATGTCTCGTATATAGAAGTAACGGATCTCAATGTGTTTTGACTTATCATGGAACACAGGATTTTCAGTCATCTTAATGCAGCTTTGATTATCACACATAATCACAGTGGGATCCATTTCCAAGTCAAAAATTCCAGATAAGAGTTTCCGAAGCCACACTGCTTCACAGCTGGCAGAGCAAGCAGCTATATATTCTGCTTCAGCAGTACTGAGGGCCACACTAGATTGTTTCTTGCTAAACCAGGAGATCATGGCAGATCCAAGACCATAACATCCGCCTGAAGTACTTTTTCTGTCTGAGACACTACCTGCCCAATCAGAATCTGAGTAACCATGTAACTTGAGTTCATTACCTCCAAGATAGTATAAGCCAAAGTCCACTGTACCTTTTAGGTACCTCATTATGTGCTTTGCAGCTATAAGGTGAACCTTTCTAGGTTCTACTAGATACTGACTTAGGGTATTTACAGCAAAGCATATATCCGGCCTAGTATTTGTCAAATACATCAATGATCCAATGATTTGTCTATATAGGGTTATGTCCACTAGTTCTGATGAATCATTAACTAATAGTTTCAGGTTGGAGTCCATGGGAGTGGCCATGGCTTTACACTCCAACATATCAAATCTTTTGAGAATCTCCACAGTATACTTACCTTGATTTAGAAAGATTCCTTTTGGCTCTTGCCACACTTCTAGACCTAAGAAGTAGTGCATTAATCCGAGATCTTTCATTTCGAATTCTGAAGAAAGCTTCTTCTTGCTTTCAATAATTTGATTCTCATTTCCGGTTAGGAATAGATCATCTACATATAACAGCAATATAACAGGTTCATCATCCATCACTTTAAGATAAAGATTGGGGTCAGCTTTACTTTTGGTAAAGCCCATGCTTGTTAAGAAACTGTCAATCCTTCCGTACCAAGCCCTGGGAGCTTGCTTCAATCCATATAATGCCTTTTTCAGTTTGCATACATGGGTCCTTCCGTCTTTGACCTCAAAACCTTGAGGTTGTTCTATGTATACTTCTTCTTCAATTACACCATTCAGAAAAGCTGTCTTAACATCCATTTGATGCAATTTCCATTTCATCATGGATGCAAGTGCCATGATATTCTAATTGAAGTATACCTAGCAACAGGTGCAAATGTTTCTTCATAGTCAATTCCCTCCTTTTGTGAGAATCCTCTGGCTACAAACCTTGCCTTGTATTTTTCAATGCTACCGTCTGCAGCATGTTTTATCTTGAAAATCCATTTGGAAGAAACCACACTTTTATCTTTTGGTTTGGGGACTATATCCCAAACATCATTTTTCATTATCGACTGATATTCTTCTGTCATTGCTTCTACCCATTCTTTCTTTTGAGCTGCTTCTTCATAGCTAGTAGGTAGTTGATCCACAAGATCACACATCAAGGCCATATAGTTGGACACTAGCTTTGGTTTCTTTCTTTCTCTAATGGAGCCTTCAGGAGCACCATATTTTTCAGCCCCTTGGATAATATCTCTAGCCCATGCTGGCCTTCTTTTCTTTGATAAATCTGAGATAGGAGGTTCTTGTGGTTCCAACATGTCATGATCCTCTGGTGGAATGTCTTCAGGGATGTGAACAACCTCTGAGTTTCTAGAAGAATAATATTCTTCATAGATTTCTTCAAGTTGGCATTTTCTTGATTTCTTGAGAGCTGCTTCTTCATCAAAAGTTACATCTCTACTGATTTCTATATGATGAAAGCCTGGTATGTAAATCCTGAAAGCTTTGGATGATTCATAGTAACCAACAAATATTCCTTTCTTACCAGAAGGATCCAACTTGGTTCTCTTTTCTTTTGGAATGTGGATGTACACAGGACACCCAAATATTTTAAGATGGCTTACCTCAGGCTTCTTTCCAGTAAACACTTCTTCTGGAGTTTTGAAATCAAGAGCACTATGAGATAATCTGTTTTGAACATATACTGCTGTCTTGGCTGCTTCAGCCCATAGATACATGGGAAGATCCTGGTCATGTATCATTGTCTTCACAGCTTCCATGATGGTTCTATTTTTCCTTTCTGCAACCCCATTTTGTTGGGGATTGTAGGGAGTGGTTAGTTCTCTCTTGATTCCAACTTCTTTACAAAATTCTTCAAACTCTTTTGAAGTATATTCTCCACCATTATCTGTTCTGAGAATCTTGATTTTCTTTTCTGAGAGATTTTCTATTAGAGCCTTGAACTCTTTGAACTTCCCAAAAACTTCATTCTTACCTTTTAGAAAGTATATCCAGGTTTTCCTTGAATGATCATCAATGAAAGAGAGATAGTATTCAAATCCACTCAAGGAGGTGGTGGGCATTGGACCACATACATCTGAGTGTATTAATTCCAAGATACCCTTAGTCTTTGTTTCACTCTTTGGAAAGGGGTTCTTGATATTCTTCCCTTTCTTACATCCTTTACATCAGCCATCATGATCAACCTTCAAATCTGGTAGTACTATGACCACCTTGCTTACATAGGGTAAGGCTTTGTAGTTAATGTGAGCTAGTCTTCTATGCCATAGCTCACTGGGACTAGAGGTTTCATGAACAAAGGCTACTTCTGGATGACCCTTAAGTTTATACAAACCTCCTTCCTCTTCACCAATAACAATTGCATCCTTAATAGATTTGCCTTTGGACCACATTAACACTTGTCCATCAATGAATGCAACTCTATAGCCTTTCTTGTCTAATGCTGAGATTGAAAGTAAATTCTTCTTCAAACCTGGAACATACAAAACTTCCTTCATCTTCATGGGGGTTCCAGAATCGAGTTTGTAGTTTGCTTCACCAATTCCCTTAATGGGATATTGATAGTCATCTCCTAGAGATACCTTTTGGGGAGAAGTCTTTTCTTCAAGATTTGAGAGAGTCTTTTTATGACCTGTCATGTGCTTTGAAGCACCACTGTCAATAAGCCATGTACCTTCTCCAGGGGTTATAGATCCAGAGAGTGCGGAGAAGAGAACATATTCTTCTGCATCTTCTTCTGTATTTCTTCTTGACCTTCTTTTGAAGAAGGTCCTTTCTTCTTCTTCCTCTTCATCTCTAGGCCTTTTATTGTGAGACCTTTCTTCCTCTACTTCTTCTTCTTCACTATCATCTTCTGCAAGATGTGCTTGGTGTCTTTTGTAGTGAGTACCCTTTTTCTTCTGTAGAGGGCAATGTCTAGCAATGTGTCCTATTTTGTGACAAGAATAGCACTGGAAAGAAGAGTAATCTCTTCTTTGAGTAGTTCCTCTTTTCTTTTGAAATCTGTGTGGAGGATGAGACTCCTTGTGACTACCCTTTTTAGTGTAGGATTGATTCCTTCTTCTTTTGGTGTGGGTGGCCAAGGCTTGGTCATCCTCTTTGAGCAAGGCTTCTCGATTTGCAACCCTAGCCTCCTCTTGTACACAATCCTCCCAAACTACATCAAACTTCATACTTTCTTTTCTGGCACACATAGTTTGAATGAATGACTCCCAAGGTCTAGTGAGACCATTTAGAGCTGTCATCACAAGTTCATCTTCAGCAAGAGTATCACCAATGGCATCTAGTTGCTCCTTGATTAGAGAGACTCTTGAGAAGTAGTCTTGAATGGATTCTCCTTTGTGCATCTTGGTACTCTTCAACTGAGTTCTTAGATTCATCTTCCTATTGATGTTCTTTCCTTCATACATTCTTCCTAAGGCATCATACATTTCCTTTGGAGTCTTCTTGGAGGCCACTTGGGGAATCAAGTGGTCTTTAATAGAATCAGCTATGATTCTCTTTGCCCTAATCAAATCCTTCTTGTGTTTTTCTTTGGCTTCATCTTCTTCTGGTTCTGCAACTTCCTCCTTGATATAATGAGCAAGATCATTCTCCTCAAGAATGAGACCAATTCTGTATTTCCATGCCCGGAAATTTTCTATACCTTCTAGCTTGTCTTCAAGCTTAGTGTTTGGAGCCATCTTCTCTTGGGGGAGTCCAAGAGACAGAGTAGACTTACCTGGAAAGTTACTTTTCACTTTTCCGGAATCTGGAACAGAATTTTATCGCACTTTTGGTAGAATTAGGGTTTGACTTTCCCAGAGTTCTACCCAACCAACAAGTTCGATATATAGCTCAAAAGAATGCTCTTGAGAAGGGATATCCAGCCATGTAATCAGAATTCAAAAATTCCAACTTTTTTCTGAAACCAAAATCTGATGTATCGCACTTTTGGTAGAATTAGGGTTTGGATTTACCGGAGTTCTACCCAACCAAAAAGTTCGATCTATAGCTCAAAAGAAAGGTATTGAAAAGAGCTATCCAGCCATGCAACCAAAAATCAATAATATAAACTTTGGGCTGAAACCCTAACTTCACCGGAGAGAGAGAGAGAGGTATTCTTACCTTGTGAAAGATGTCCTATTCAGTCTAGCTCTGATACCATGTTAAGTTTAAACCAAATAGACAAGCAAGATCACTGAAAGAAACATAATCACAAGATAGACACAGAATATACCCTGGGAAACCCTCATGGGGTAGAAAACCCAGCAAAGCTTTCCTCAATAAGATGATCAACCAAAATACAAGATGTGCTCCTTCCTTCTTTGTCTCCTTAGCAGATCTCCCAGACAAGTGCGCACTCTTCCACAAGTGACTGAGTGATCTAATGAGGAGTTCACCTCTCTTATTTATACTGACCCCCAACTGACTAAAAGACCTAATGGGGCCGACCTCTCCTGGAGAAGTCTAATAACCCCAAAAATATAACCACAGGGCCGACCCCCACATGGTGGGTCTAATAACCCTAGTTAATACAAACCCTCGGAGGAATAAACATCTCCGGATACATAATAGGGTTACCTCGGAGGGATGAAACATCTCCGGAATAATAAAGTACAAATGTAATATTCTTTGAAGTTACAATATTCAACAGATCCCACTTAATTGACTGTACCATTACGGGAGTGCTAACCATGTTATATTTCAATTATTTCCTTGGCTATAGATTGTAGGTAAAAATATTGCATTTTCCAAAGACATTGTTTGTGAAGGAGAATGATGCAAGAACCAATGCTTTAGTTACCTATTTTGATGAATTAATACTTGGACATAATGATTTTATTATCAATATGGCTATTAGATGGAGAGGGCACTTAACAATATACTTTTATTATAAAGATGAATGGGGGATAGAGAGAGCATTATTAGATGCACAGAAAAGTGCCCACAACTAGAATATGGTGTTGTTATGGAAATGTTTCTCATCCTCCTCTTAGATTATGTACTGAACAGTGAAAACACATAAAGGTTACTTTGTTGTTGTGGAGAGAGTAGTATGTATATATGTATAGTTTGGAAAGCCATTCTAAAATTAAAACGTTTGATATTATGTGTTAAGGAAAGGGATAAAAGTAGAATTACTCACCCCTACTTTCCTACCCACCTTTTTCCTTAACAAATTATGTTTGAATTGCTCCAAAAGTTTCAATGGATCCTCCCAAGTATCAAAGCTAGAACTATCTATAAAACTATTATTCTAGCCATGTAAACTAGCTCATAAAGGAAGAGGGGAGCAATAGGTAGCTTTAAACGTGGGAGTAATGGATTAGTGTGCATGGATACTTGGTCGATATGCCATCTTGAAAATATGGTGCAATATGTTCCCAAGGAAACCTTTAAGGGAGTTAGAGGGTACCGCTAGCTGGAGGAAAATGGTCAATAGGAAGGGAAGTTTATCAATTGATTAAACTACTACCTTTATTATCTTATTTATTTATTCATACATGCACCCTCACAAAATTTCCCGAAATGTAGGAGGGAAATTGAAGGAATCAACACATATCCATCCCTTTAGATTAGATAATGTCAAGTTCAAACAATTTTACATTACATTAATTAACATCACCATTGATGTATTTAAAGTTTAATTCTCGAAGTTAATCACCCAAAATTATTATAATTATTATTATTTGTAAGATAATAAGTGGACTTGATGGGTTGCTTGAAATTAGAAACCCAAGATATGAGCCACAACTCAAGAGCGATGAGTACCTAGAAAGTATCTTGATTGAGGATCTAGAGGATGCAAAAGAAAATGATTTAATATTACTTACCTTTGCACAAAAAATACTAAAATAAATTGGAATTGAATTCAATGAATATAAACAAATAACACACCATCCACACAATGAACATAAGGTGTACTCTGGGAAAACCCAATATGAGAAAAACCAAACTAGAAGGTGAGTCCTATGCCTTGCTCTTTTATACTTAGTTTTGAAATTAAAATACAAATAAAAGGAAGTGAGTATGGAGTTTCAATGGACACTATGGCATGTATGGCTACTGTAGGATCTTCTACTTCCTGTGTTCTGCTCTAATATCCCACTCCCAAATAACTTGCTCGACTATGGAACAATAAGCAATACAATAACAATGGAATGCCTTCCTTTCCTAGGGGTGTAATATTTAATATGGAGTAAGAGCCATTTAGGTTAGGGTTTTTCGTGCCTTCAATTTCAATTAGGTTTAGGGTTTTTAACCCGCTATAATCTTCTTGAAAGTCCATTTGTGACTAGCTCCACATGTCTGAATAATGGGATTTCATGTGGCATCCACTTGATATCATGGTGGGAAACAAGATAGGTCTTAGTTGCGGCTATAAAATCCAATCCTACAAAATTCCCTAGGTAGCGTAAAAAATCAAACCCTAGCTCCACCAAGGAGAGCAAGTGAAAGAATCCCTCCAACACTATCTCCAAGGTAATACGTCCTCCTCTTCTCTTCTTCTTCACAAGTCCACTCTAGGATTTTCTTCCAAAACCCTAGTCTCCAATCTCCAAGGGTAACATACTAACCCTAGAGATCCGTGTTAACTCCAAAAATACCGAGAAACTATGGTACCCAAGAGAGAGAGAGATAGAGAAACAAGTACAAGTGAAGACCTAGAGAGAAAGAAGACAAGTGCACTCCTCTGATAGATCACATATCTACTCAAGAGTGAGAAAATCAACATGAATGAATGACTCTAGATCCTTAATCTATTTATATGAGAGGTAAGGGAGGAAAACAACACTATGTAGGCACAAGCCCTTGCAAGCAACCTCATCAACCCTTATCGGCCATGCAAGTGAGACGTCGACTCTAGATCACAAGTGCCACGCTTCAATAATAATTGCATGCACAATACGGACTCGAAAGAGATATATCTACACAACTAAATTCTACGCTAATCCATCCCGAAACTCCATGGACTCCCTCTATCCTTCCAAGCAAAGTAATCCACTAGTTCAACTACCCCTTGCAAGAACATTGTCAAGGCCCCATGTGTCCTCGAGCAATCTACAATCCTTCGAGTAGAAATCCAAGTTTCCATATGCCATTTAGGGTTTAAATCCATTCTAGGTGATGTGAAATACTCCACATCCCCTATAGGGTGTTCTCCCACAAAGTGAATTCTCCTTGTGGCCATCATGAAGTCCATCGATTATACAAGCAAGAGATGTCAAATGCCGAAGGGAAGAGCACTAAGCTACTAGCAATCAACTCATGTCAAGCATCCACTAAGAAATCTATCTCAAGTGTGCATATCCATCCTGAACCATCTATCATGCTACAACCCATCTTAGACCGTCTTTCTCATCAATTATCATTTTCTTTATCTAGTTTTATAATGCTTTCCATAGGATTTTAGAGGGTTTCTTCGTCTAACCAACGCCATAAATCCATGGGTTACATGTGGGCCCGCACTTCTATCCCTAATGCAATGGGGACCAGCAGAGACATATTATTTGTGCATTAGTGCAATTCTTCCTATTCCTATCCTTACAACACTCCTTCAACCACCTTATTAGATGAAAACTGTGGATTCTTAATCATGCTAGACTTGCCTTTGTACATTAATAACACCAAAAGTTCATTTCACTAACTCGTCAATACATGTGTTGGATTTCCTTGTTACCAACTCAATAGTTAATCTTTGGTTCCATGATAACAACTCAAGGCACTATTTTGCAGCGTATAAATACCACATGGAAGATAACATAGGTGATCAAACATGACCACCTCTCCGTGTGATGCATCATAGCGTTCATATTTAACATCCAAGTTAGCACATTCCATTCATAGATTCTCTTTCTCCTTAACTTACCCCTCTCTCCTTACTCCTAAAGAAATAATAATTGAAATCCTATGCATGTTCTTTGGTAGGGATACCTCTTGTGATTTTTCCTTAAACCTCTTCCATTCGATAGAGTATTCTACTAATTGTTCGACCCCTCCATTTTAATAGGGTGCACAATGTAATAGAAAGACTCCAGTCTCCAACTACATGAATCCAAACCACTCCATTTTAATAGGTTGCACAATTTAATGCCAAGACTTCAACTACATGAAGCCAAAAGACCGATTCTTACTTCCTTGAAGGGTTATACCCCACCTAGAACAATAGAATTCGAGGACAACTTTTTATGAAAGTGGAAATGACAAAAACATATTGTGAAGATAATATTTTACTTATTTATAATCAATACCAGGCCCATGGTTTTATGGGAAAAGTATATAAATAAGGATATGACATTTGACCTTTGGTCTTGTCTTCGAAGGATAGGATATGGCATTTGAACTTTGATCCACTCTTTACCCTTTCCCAAATATTTCCATTTATTAAGAAGTAAGACACCATGTTGTACGGACTTGACCCTTTCCCAAATATTTCCATTTATTAAGAAGTAAGACACCATGTTGTACGGACTTGAGAATTATGATAACATTTTTAATTTAAATGTCTTTATTATGCTATATTATAGTAATGAGCCGACGTAAAATGAAAAACGTATGACTTAAATAACTAAGACCAGACTTTGACCTAATTGTAATACTCCCGTTATGATTGCATATAAATAAAAATAAAAATCTGCCATACAAAACAAAAGCAAACAGTTCACCCGCGATTTGGATTTTGAAGTTCACGAACTGTTTGGATTTTGGAATATACTTCACCTGCGGTTTGGATTTTGAAAGGGGCTGTCAGTTACACATAAAATCAAAGCAAAATCAAGAAAAAATGGCGTCGAATCAGGTCGAAGTGCAAGCCCAAAACCCTCAGGTCCAAGTGCAAGCCGAAAACCCTCAGCAGCTGCAACAGGCAATTCAGGCAATTGGTACTGGCAACGACAATCAATTTGTATCGGCGTCTTTGTACGTGGGGGATCTGGAGCCGAGTGTTAGCGATGGCGAGATTTATGATCTCTTCCAGCAGATTGGCCTCGTCCACTCTGTTCGCGTCTGCAGAGATGCCATCACGGACGCCTCTCTCGGATACGCGTATGTGAATTACAACAATGCTGAAAATGCTACCACGGCTTTAAGTCTCTTGAATTTTACACGCCTTCACGGAAAGCCAATTCGGATTATGTATTCACACCGTGACCCCATTCTCCGCAGGTGTGGATCAGCAAACATATTTATTAAGAATATTGACAAAGTAGTTGACGATAGGGAGCTATATGATACTTTCCGTGTGTTCGGACCCATTTACTCTTCCAAGATTGCAACAGATACTGCATCAGGGCGATCCAAAGGATATGGATTTGTGCATTTTGAGCAAGAGGAAGCAGCACAAAATGCAATAGAACACATGAATGGAATGCTAATCCGTGGCAAACAGGTTTATGTTGGTCCATTCAAGAAAAAGCAAGAGCGCGGGCAAACAAATGCAAATGAAAATGACAATTTTAGGAATGTGTTTGTGAAGAACTTATCAGAATCTCTGACTGATGAGGATTTGAGAAATTATTTTGGCGTGTATGGAACAATTACCAGTGTGATAGTGATGAGGGATGCAGAGGGAAAATCAAAGGGTTTTGGATTTGTCAATTTTGAGAATGCAGAAGATGCAGCAAATTGCGTTCAGAATTTAAATGGCAAGAAAATTGGTGGGAAGGAATGCTATGTTGAAAAGGCACGGAACAAGTCTGAATCGAGGGGGCGATGCGGAAGAAATCTTTATGTGAAGAATTTGGATGATAGCATTGATGACGAGAAGTTGAGAGAAATGTTCTCTGGTTTTGGTACAATCACTTCATGCAAAGTAATGCGGGATTCTCATGGACACAGCAAAGGCTTTGGATTTGTTGCCTTCGCATCTCCTGATGAAGCATCCCGAGCTCTGGCAGAAATGAAAGGGAAAATGGTTTTGAGCAAGTCTCTGTATGTTTCTCTGGCTCAGCGCAAAGATGAGAGAAGGGCATGGCTACAGGCTCATTTCTCCCACTTGGAAAATGTAAATGCAGATGGCATGGCACCACCTGTTCCTGGACTAAACCAGCAGGTAATTTATGGCCGGGGACCCGTTGTTCCTGCCCGTGCTCCTGGACTAAACCATGGCCAAGGACCAGCTGCTCCTGGACAAAATCACCAGCAGGTAATTAATGGCCAAAGACCACCTGTTCCTGCCCGTGCTCCTGCACTAAACGAGCAGATAATTTATAGCCAAGGACCAGTTGCTCTTGCTCGTGCTCCTAGACTAAACCAGCGGACGATAACTCGAGGACAAGCATCAGTTTTTCTTGCCCGTGCTCCTGGAATAAACCAGCAGATGGTAATTCGAAGACAAGGACCAGCTGTTCCTGCCCGTGCTCCTTGACTAAACCAGCTGCATCATAGAAATGAGCTCACTGCAATAGTATAGACCATAGTAACATAGCTTGTACATTATATTTTGATTGTGATATAGGGTAGTGTGTAGCTATGGTTATTATTGTTGAGTGTTTGAATTATATTTAGGTTATGATAACGTAGTATATTGGAAGATTTTGTCCATTAAGCTTTTTTTTCTTTTAATTATTTTTATTTTTCAAAATCTGTATTTGACTGTGTTTAAATGGCTCTTTTGATAGTAAAAAAGGATTCAGCACCATCTAGAATCCTCAGGGCACTCAAATCGTCTAACTTTTAGACTACATTATTTGGTTTTGATAGTGATATAGGTTAAGTGTATATCTATTTGATTTTGATAGTGATATAGGTTACTGTAGTTTTATTTTAATTTTGGATTTTAAAGATTCAAAAAAATTATTTAGATTCTTTAAAAGTTAAAAGTTGTTTGGTTTTGATAGTGACATAGATTAGTGTAGTTTTATTTTTATTTTGGAGCTACTAAGTATTGAAAAAATATAAAAATTTATTTAGATATAATTAATTTTTAACACTAGGAGTTGATAAAAATAAAAATAGTTAGAAATAATGTAAACATAACTATCCAAGTTAATAGTTAAAAGTTGATGTGATTAAATTTTTATAGTATTATTTATATATATAAAATTATTTGTAAATGATTATGATTTAGTTTTCAGTATTACTAGTATATTTTTAGTTTTGTTTTGCACATTATATTGGGATTTATGGAATCGAGAAATGCTATGAAAGTTACAATTTTTTTGTTATATGGATGTTGTAATCTTTAACTTTTGCTACTACCCTTTTCAAATTCATTATTTTAAGACTTTTAATTTCCAATAACTCACATAATATTTAAAGTGATTTATGGCATGCAAGATCTGCAGTGTTTTGTGGAATCACAAGGCTCATTGGTGAGAATTTAAGGGACCTTAAGATAGATGAATCTTTAGGCAATCATTTTCTTTAGTGCATATGTGTATCACATGACTTGTTTCTATCCATGTGGATGCTATGACATTAAAATCATATATGACATGGATTTTGCATGGTTTGAAAGTCGACATGTTCAATAGTTTATGTTAATGAAGTACACAAATTTTCATGTCTACATCATAGATTAACTACATTTATTTCCATCCTTGTAAATAGTTGTTCATATTCATGTCTACATCATAGATTAACTAACTTTCATGTCTACATCATAGATTAACTACTTTCATGTCTACATCAAATTTATTTCAATCTTTGTAGATAGTTGTTCATATTCCGCCCCATCTCTCCACCGAAAGCATATACCATATATAGGATTTGAAGGCTTTTTCTTTATTCTACCAACTCATTGATCTTGTGATTCCCCACAAAAACCAAAAGATACCTAGCTTTGATACCAATATGATGCATAAACTACCATGGATATTCCACTGTAATAGTTCGTCACAATAGATCTTACAACTTAATTAATTGTGTTGGCTTAATTCCACATAATGATAAATAAACTAGAATTGAAAGGAAAATATCTAGAGCAAAACAACAAATCCCCATGAATAACACACTATATGCTCTGGGAAAACGCACCATGGGGAAAAACCAAACCAGATTAAAGACGATGCCTTGCTCTTTTCTTCTCCAAAAGGCAACGCAAATATAGAGAAAGTGTAGTTAAGGAAGTGAAGAGTTAAAGAAAAATATCCTTCCTTTTTTTTAATGACTCCTCTTCACTACCTTAAAAATAAAAAAGACTTTTGTAAAAAAAAATATCTTCTACTCTTGTAAAACTCCACCCTTTTTTTTAACTTAAAAAAAATTCTTGAACTGAATAATTTACGTTAAAAAAACACTTAACTCATGGAAACAAATTTTTCTCGTGGAATTATTTTCGCGGCCCTAATGAAGGTTGGAGCGAGAAAATATGGAATTTTCGCGCTTTGGGCTATAGTGAGGTCGCGAGAATTTTTCTTGTGAACTTTTCGCGCTTTGGCCTATAGTGAGGCCACGAAAATTTGAAATTTTTATTATTTTGAAAGTTTGCCAAAAATTATCATGCCTCCATGCAGGGCAGGGTCGCGAATTTTTCTGCAAACAAGAAACACATTCTTTTTGCAAATTACTTCAAAGCTACGGCTTCTCTTGCTCCGATCAATCGATCTTCTTCCAACGCTCTGATACCGAACTGAAGGTTGGAGGCAGAAATAAACACAAAGATTATGCAGAACGAGCTACGACACTTCAATTTTTATTGATAAACGAAAGATCAACTAATACATTACAAACCAAATATGAGTGTGTATTTAAACACTTATGGAAACCCTAAAAAGTCTAACCTAGATTTTGCATGCATGCAAAGCATGCTGTTGCATGTTTTATTAACTGAACTTCTAAATACGAACTAAAGCAAAAGCAAAAGCTAACATAAGTAATTACTATTTCTAACATCACTTGTTACCCTCGTGTTCCGAGCTTATGCAAGCAGTTGGTTGGCCGTAGCCATCGCTAGCAACCATCCCCTCTTTTAAGTTATTGTTTAGCGTAATGTTTAGACGAGATCTCGATCATATCGACATCTATGCAGGTTAGGTCCCATTTGATTTAATGACAAGGAGAGGTCTTATGTTAGATCGTGATGGCGCATCCAGTAACTCTTGATAATTTTGGAGGAGCACCAATTCATAGCATAAAGTTTTGACAGGAAACCTCCTGTATCATGATCATCCTAGCGGCCTAAAACTTCCCTTTCTGACTGACAAACAATCTTGGCATCGATCCACGGTTGCTAGCCACGTCACTGCCTCACGAGACCGAAGGATTAGTTCTAGAACGATGTAGTTGGACATGGAAAAACAATCTAATATATTTACATGTTATTATATATTACAAGCTTAAGCAAAGCTTATATAAGGGTAACAAATAGCCTTTTTTATGACTAAGTAACTTCAATTATAGATGAAAGTTTAGAATGTACTTAGTCCTTGAATATTATCTCTTCTTTTACCAACTAGAACATAACTCATAATTGAGTATGATTTGTGTGGATTGAAAAGAGGAATTTGTTTGTATCAATTGTATCGTTATGATAACGTAAGTAAATACGTTGCCTTGCTTCCAGCCACGTTTTTTGGGATACATATTAAGGGTCACTCTTGACTATATATATATATATATATATATTTTACAACAATTGTGGGTTATAGACCTTAAAGCAAAATGTAGTTTAAATAATTGTATCAAGATTTGAAATAGGAAATATATATATAATGGTTTAATATAAAGTTATATGTATAAGTACATAAATTGTATTATATGCATTAATACATATAAGCACATGGGTTGGATTATGGGACTAGATGAATGTTACATATATATATATATATTGGAATTTGCAATTGGAATATTTTGTAGATGTGTCGAAAGTGCTTAGTATATATAATAAAAATTGAAGTTGCTTTAGTTGTTATATATATTTATGAGATGGTAAAGTTACTGTTCCTAGTAAGGGAAGGGGTTATATTGTATACTTCTAATACATGGAATTGTATTGAAATTGTTGTAATGCTTTTGGATTATACTATACATTTAGTGCATTTGAATTATATGTGATTGGAGAAGTTTCTTTGAAAAAGAAAAGAAGTTGTGTAATAAACTCAGAAATTTATTCATCCAACACGGAACCTAGTGTAGAATGTGTATCTTACTTTTATAAAGATCACTATGTTAGTAGTTTAAGGAGAAAAAGGAAATTTTGTTGTTACAATTTTTATGTACGTTGCAATGTGGTACATTACAGTGTGGGAAGTGATCATCAATTGCAAGACTTAGGAAAACCAAATTAAAAATAACATTAGGGAAACAAGACATCGTTTGACGTTTTTTTTTTGAGGATGAAAACTTTTGACTAAAAATCGAAAGAGGAGTAATCTCAAAGGCTTAAATCCCATAATACCACTTTCAATTTGGTGATAGTTTTCAAGGGAGAGTTTTGTGTTCAACAAAGTGTTGTCGAGGTCTTTCATCCCTTTGGTATCATAATGGGACATAGGGGTAAAAGCTTCCAAGTAAATTGGTTATTAGATTCCCTAATGTTTAAAAATGATGTATGGAAATATTACCGTAGGTAATGCGAAATTCATCCAAATATGAGGGTGAATGTCAAGTTTTTGGGTTGGTTGCTCGAAAATATCTAATATAACGGGACTTGTGAATGAAAGATATAGAAATTTAAAGAATGGCTAAGAGGATTACCGTCCGAGAGTGAAAATGAAGGATGGTCCTCTAAAAGATAAGTAAACGGTTGTTTTACCTATGCATTCTTTTTGTTATATGGAAGAATGATCATACATATGTATGTATATGTTTTATGCCGTCTTACGGTAATAAGAGAACAAGTGTCGATGATAAAAGACCTAAATATTTTCCATAAACAACAAGATCATGTTGCAAAATAAATTCTCACTTACATTTTTATTGAATTTGAAAAATCATGTTATGCATATGTTATGCTGAAAATTTTGGAAGACGTTGTAAGGGTTGTGTAAAGTGCAGGTTATGAAAGGAAGAGGAACCATACCAACGTGAAGGATGTGTAGAAGATCAAAGATGATTAAATAGAGAATACAAAGATCTAAAAGTTGCAGTCACATGATCTTCAATCGCAAAGGTCTTCAAAAATTAGATAAGTACTTTTTAATAATTACGTTATATAGAGTTTTGTAAGATTCCACTCTTAATTATAGAGATAAAGAAATATGTTCAAGCATATGGATGTATTTTTCGTATTGTTTAAAATGGTGATAGTGCTTTATGATTGAAGTAGTCTTAAATATAGGTTATTGTTTTGAACGTGATTGTGGAAAAATAAATGAGATCTTAATATCATTTGTGTATTTAGGAAAGAGGAATTACCTCGAGTAATTATGCATTATGTGGTTAATATTATATGGATAATTGACGTGATCTTATATTATTGGCTAGGTTGATGACGGTTCAAGGATCAAGTACTTAACAGTTAGTTGACCAAGTAATTTTCAAATGTTATAAGGTCAAGAGTCTTAAAACTTTCCATGATAAGGTTATTGGAATTGAACTAAATGTTTTGTGATATGAAATGCCCCAGTATCCTATTAGCTTGCATTTTTTTCCTTCTATAAAAATTCATAATGTTTTCCATATTTAATTATTAAAAATATACATACATGATGCTACTCATATCATCGATTGGGGTGTGATTCAGGTAGAACTCGAGGGAGAATTCCAAATTGAGCCTTTGCGTATCCTAGATAGGAAGGAGATTATGTCGCGGAATCGAGCCATCACTCAAATAAAAGTGCAATGAAAGCACTTCATCCCCGGGCAGGCCACATGGGAAACGGAGGATCATATGCGAGCAACATATCCTTCCATTTCCAGAATGAGCAAGATGAATCTAAATAAATAACACTGCATAAAACAAAGCTGCTGGGCTTAATTAAATAAGGAGCAGTGAAAAAAGTGGGTGAATTTGCAATTTTTGTATGGATGTAACTTTCAATTGTAAGATTGGATTGGGGTATGGCTATGATCATTGGAAATCTAGTCCAAAGGAAAATATAATGGAAGGTATTGATTTTTTAATTTTGTTTTGGGTTATTTCAAGATGTAAGAAAAACAAAGCCTTGGAGCTGAAATTGGATAAGGTAGTCTTCAATGTGGGTGACTTCCAAAGTAACCTAAACTTTTGGAAACAAGTTACATGATGGTATAGGAGTGTAGTAAAGGTGACATTGACTAAGAGTAATGGTATGAATTTTTTTATGATGCTCCCACAAGGAAGTAAATGCATAGTTGGGAAAACAAGGAAGGTAAATGGATGGTTAAAGAAAAAGGTGCAATATTAAACCAAGTATGCCCGAGTGTTTGGTAATATGGAATATTGTCGAAAGCGAGTATTAATAAATTCTAATTAAGAAGGAAGAAAATATTCTAACAATGGATGTTGGTGTCTTGAATGAGAATGCATTCCAGGCATTGATTGTCATGATAGGTATGTTCTATGTGAATTACAAGGTACAGCCAGGGGAAATATTGCTTCTGAGCGTGGATATCGTATGCCATGTTAGAATACCTAGAAAATGTATTGAAGATTCCAAAAGGTAGAGAATATAAGTGGGATTCATGAATATTGTAATTTATTGTGGTGTACAACCAAGCAACGATGGAACATACCAACAATTAAGGAGAAATGCATCTCATACAGGAGATGGAATCATCCATGGGGACAAGTGTACATTCCCAATGGAGTTTCAATATTTGGACCAACAACTTATGTGCAAATAGGGGAAATATGTGAAAACTTCCAATCATATAAAATATGCTAATTGGTGAATAAGACATTCTGGCATGTGGATCTATTGTTTGGCTCAAAATTGTGTTGAAGAGTTCCCTGGAAATGAAAATTGAGTTCCATCCTTGAATGAAGCCCATATACAACTAAAGATAAGAAATGAAATGGAATTTGAAAAGAATCCAATTGAAGATAGAATGGAACTCTTTGCAACGCCATGAAGTTCTAGGAAGAACATTTAAAGCTAATGTTGGGAGCAATACTGGCCCAGGGAAAGAAATAGTAAGGGAAGATCGTAATGTTGATATGGATTGGAAAGAGAGACTGGCTAAGTTGGATTTGGTTGGAATTTATAAAGGAAAAGAGAGTAGAATGCACAAGAAGCTCAAAATTGAGGAAAAGGTTGTTGCATATTCAAAAGGGGGTGATGAGAACTCAAGAAAACAAAAGACACTGCTACAGTGTTAAATGAATCTACATGAGGATATGATTATTTTTGTAGCAACAAATGGTTAAGATGGCCAGTAAGGTAGAAAAGAATGAACAAGATTACATCTCTCAAATGCATATGCATTAGTAGGCACACTAAGAGAGGGTGCATAGTGCATGTGTGTGTGTGTGTGATATTGCATATTCGTTAAAGTAGTATTGTTTTACATATGCAGTGAGGCATTGATGATAATTAATGTGGTGTTCATTAATATGTTGTGTGAATCGCGTGGTTATGCACACATGTATGTTGAACTCATTTTGTGAATGCATATTGTGCCATATTTCATTGCATAATTTGTTAATAGTTGAAATGACTGAATTATTGGTAATGCATAATTATGAGATCATTTCATGGGTTGTTGTGATTTGCAAAGAAATGCATGAAAAAATAGTCACGTTGGATGGACTAAGAAAATGATTTGTTGAGAGAAAAATTATATAATAAAAAAATGCCTATTGTACAATTGTACAATATTACATTGCATTGTACAATATTTTCCTACAAAAAGCTGTGTATCAAATCCCACTATGAAATGAGCTCTCATGAGGTGTCACGAATTTATAGCCACCTTTTATAGGAATTACTCAAATCATATGCCATGGACATACTACAAAGACAGGATCTAGTTGTGTAGTTCCTTCTATAGTTAATCTATGCACAAACTAGAGAGTTATGGCCTCCTCCAAGATGAGATATGCCTCCTGCATTCCTCCTACAATAACCTATAATATATACAACCAATTATAGTAATGTAGAAGTTTCAAAGTGGAGTAAGGTGTCTTATCAAAGAAGGTATTGATGCTATTAAGTTTAAACCAAATAGACAAGCAAGATCACTGAAAGAAACATAATCACAAGATAGACACAGAATATACCCTGGGAAACCCTCATGGGGTAGAAAGCCCAGCAAAGCTTTCCTCAATAAGATGATCAACCAAAATACAAGATGTGCTCCTTCCTTCTTTGTCTCCTTAGCAGATCTCCGAGACAAGTGCGCACTCTTCCACAAGTGAGTGAGTGATCTAATGGGGAGTTCACCTCTCTTATTTATACTGACCCCCAACTGACTAAAAGACCTAATGGGGCCGACCTCTCTTGGAGAAGTCTAATAACCCCAAAAATATAACCACAGGGCCGACCCCCACATGGTGGGTCTAATAACCCTAGTTAATACAAACCCTCGGAGGAATAAACATCTCCGGATACATAATAGGGTTACCTCGGAGGGATGAAACATCTCCGGAATAATAAAGTACAAATATAATATTCTTTGAATTTACAATATTCAACACTCCCCCTTAACGAGAAGGATATTATAACAGCACCTGCAGGAGCAAGGAGTCACTATACATGATACATCTATAAATCATCGGAAGCTTTCTTCAATTTGTCTTCAAATAGTTACTGGTACATCAATGTCAACATCAACATCAATATTACGATCATCAGCATCGTAATCACACGATCAACAGCATCGTCATCACACGATCATCAGCATCGTCATCACACGATCATCGGCATCGTCATCACACGATCAACATCATCGTCATCACACGATCAGCAGCATCGTCATCACACGATCATCAGCATCGTCATCACACGATCAGCAGTATCGTTATCACACGATCATCAGCATCGTCATCACACGATCAACAGCATCGTCATCACACGATCAGCAGCATCGTCATCACACGATCATCGGCATCGTCATCACACGCTCATCAGCATCGTCATCACACGATCAGCAGTATCGTCATCACACGATTAGCAGCATCGTCATCACACGATCAGCAGTATCGAGTATTCATGCCAATACAAGTGATCATATCAACAATATGAGTATCTTAGGTAACCACATCATTAATACAAGTATCCTACCGATACAAGTAACCACATCATCAATACAAGTATCCTACCGATACAGGTAACCACATCATCAATACAAGTATCCTACCGATACAAGTAACCACATCATCAATACAAGTATCCTACCGATACAAGTAACCACATCATCAATACAAGTATCCTACCGATACAAGTAACCACATCATCAATACAAGTATCCTACCGATACAAGTAACCACATCATCAATAAAAGAATTACTTTTTCGGAGACCATTCTTCTACGGATCAATTCAGGGACCAAAGTCCGGGGATGATACAATCCCCATTACGTACATTTTGAACTAGTGGTTCCGGGATGATGCAATCCCCATCACTTTATTCTCGAAGACCATATGTCTACGGATCAATTCAGGGACCAAGGTCAGGGGATGATACAATCCCCATCACGTACATTTTGAACTAGTGGTTCCGGGATGATGCAATCCCCATCACTTTATTCTCGAAGACCATACGTCTACGGATCAATTCAGGGACCAAGGTCCGGGGATGATACAATCCCCATCACGTACATTTTGAACTAGTGGTTCCGGGATGATGCAATCCCCACAACTGTCCACTAAGGACTTCATTCTCGGAGACCTCACGTCTACGGCTCTCTTTAGGACTGAAAGTCCAGGGATGATCCAATCCCCTCAACTGTCCACTAAGGACTTCATTCTCGGAGACTTCACGTCTACGGCTCTCTTTAGGACTGAAAGTCCAGGGATGATCCAATCCCCTCAACTGTCCACTAAGGACTTCATTCTCGGAGACCTTACGTCTACGGCTCTCTTTAGGACTGAAAGTCCAGGGATGATTCAATCCCCATCTGTATTCTCAACTATACAGGTACAAATATCCAAGAGCATGTATTCTCACTAATACATCTAATCATCAAAACATGTATACATCTAGTATGTATTCTCACTAATACATCTAGCATCAAAACATTTATCCATAAAAAAAATAAAAGATATATAAGAGTTCTAAATATAAATAATTGTAAGTAGCTAAGTGCAACAAAACAAAATTGTTATCAAATACTATACTACTCCCCCTTTCGAGGAGGGTCCTTCTGGACTATACCAAGCATGTCTCGGAAGTGTTCAAACTTTACTCGAGACAAAGGTTTAGTCAGGATATCGGCAATCTGATGCTCAGTGCTTATGTACTCAAGCTTGATGGCTCCTCTCTGCACCATGTCTCGTATATAGAAGTAACGGATCTCAATGTGTTTTGACTTATCATGGAACACAGGATTTTCAGTCATCTTAATGCAGCTTTGATTATCACACATAATCACAGTGGGATCCATTTCCAAGTCAAAAATTCCAGATAAGAGTTTCCGAAGCCACACTACTTCACAGCTGGCAGAGCAAGCAGCTATGTATTCTGCTTCAGCAGTACTGAGGGCCACACTAGATTGTTTCTTGCTGAACCAGGAGATCATGGCAGATCCAAGACCATAACATCCGCCTGAAGTACTTTTTCTGTCTGAGACACTACCTGCCCAATCAGAATCTGAGTAACCATGTAACTTGAGTTCATTACCTCCAAGATAGTATAAGCCAAAGTCCACTGTACGTTTTAGGTACCTCATTATGTGCTTTGCAACTATAAGGTGAACCTTTCTAGGTTCTACTAGATACTGACTTAGGGTATTTACAGCAAAGCATATATCCGGCCTAGTATTTGTCAAATACATCAATGATCCAATGATTTGTCTATATAGGGTTATGTCCACTAGTTCTGATGAATCATTAACTAATAGTTTCAGGTTGGAGTCCATGGGAGTGGCCATGGCTTTACACTCCAACATATCAAATCTTTTGAAAATCTCCACAGTATACTTACCTTGATTTAGAAAGATTCCTTTTGGCTCTTGCCACACTTCTAGACCTAAGAAGTAGTGCATTAATCCGAGATCTTTCATTTCGAATTCTGAAGAAAGCTTCTTCTTGCTTTCAATAATTTGATTCTCATTTCCGGTTAGGAATAGATCATCTACATATTACAGCAATATAACAGGTTCATCATCCATCACTTTAAGATAAAGATTGGGGTCAGCTTTACTTTTGGTAAAGCCCATGCTTGTTAAGAAACTGTCAATCCTTCCGTACCAAGCCCTGGGAGCTTGCTTCAATCCATATAATGCCTTTTTCAGTTTGCATACATGGGTCCTTCCGTCTTTGACCTCAAAACCTTGAGGTTGTTCTATGTATACTTCTTCTTCAATTACACCATTCAGAAAAGCTGTCTTAACATCCATTTGATGCAATTTCCATTTCATCATGGATGCAAGTGCCATGATATTCTAATTGAAGTATACCTAGCAACAGGTGCAAATGTTTCTTCATAGTCAATTCCCTCCTTTTGTGAGAATCCTCTGGCTACAAACCTTGCCTTGTATTTTTCAATGCTACCGTCTGCAGCATGTTTTATCTTGAAAATCCATTTGGAAGAAACCACACTTTTATCTTTTGGTTTGGGGACTATATCCCAAACATCATTTTTCATTATCGACTGATATTCTTCTGTCATTGCTTCTACCCATTCTTTCTTTTGAGCTGCTTCTTCATAGCTAGTAGGTAGTTGATCCACAAGATCACACATCAAGGCCATATAGTTGGACACTAGCTTTGGTTTCTTTCTTTCTCTAATGGAGCCTTCAGGAGCACCATATTTTTCAGCCCCTTGGATAATATCTCTAGCCCATGCTGGCCTTCTTTTCTTTGATAAATCTGAGATAGGAGGTTCTTGTGGTTCCAACATGTCATGAACCTCTGGTGGAATGTCTTCAGGGATGTGAACAACCTCTGAGTTTCTAGAAGAATAATATTCTTCATAGATTTCTTCAAGTTGGCATTTTCTTGATTTCTTGAGAGCTGCTTCTTCATCAAAAGTTACATCTCTACTGATTTCTATATGATGAAAGCCTGGTATGTAAATCCTGAAAGCTTTGGATGATTCATAGTAACCAACAAATATTCCTTTCTTACCAGAAGGATCCAACTTGGTTCTCTTTTCTTTTGGAATGTGGATGTACACAGGACACCCAAATATTTTAAGATGGCTTACCTCAGGCTTCTTTCCAGTAAACACTTCTTCTGGAGTTTTGAAATCAAGAGCACTATGAGATAATCTGTTTTGAACATATACTGCTGTCTTGGCTGCTTCAGCCCATAGATACATGGGAAGATCCTGGTCATGTATCATTGTCTTCACAGCTTCCATGATGGTTCTATTTTTCCTTTCTGCAACCCCATTTTGTTGGGGATTGTAGGGAGTGGTTAGTTCTCTCTTGATTCCAACTTCTTTACAAAATTCTTCAAACTCTTTTGAAGTATATTCTCCACCATTATCTGTTCTGAGAATCTTGATTTTCTTTTCTGAGAGATTTTCTATTAGAGCCTTGAACTCTTTGAACTTCCCAAAAACTTCATTCTTACCTTTTAGAAAGTATATCCAGGTTTTCCTTGAATGATCATCAATGAAAGAGAGATAGTATTCAAATCCACTCAAGGAGGTGGTGGGCATTGGACCACATACATCTGAGTGTATTAATTCCAAGATACCCTTAGTCTTTGTTTCACTCTTTGGAAAGGGGTTCTTGATATTCTTCCCTTTCTTACATCCTTTACATGAGCCATCATGATCAACCTTCAAATCTGGTAGTCCTATGACCACCTTGCTTACATAGGGTAAGGCTTTGTAGTTAATGTGAGCTAGTCTTCTATGCCATAGCTCACTGGGACTAGAGGTTTCATGAACAAAGGCTACTTCTGGATGACCCTTAAGTTTATACAAACCTCCTTCCTCTTCACCAATAACAATTGCATCCTTAATAGATTTGCCTTTGGACCACATTAACACTTGTCCATCAATGAATGCAACTCTATAGCCTTTCTTGTCTAATGCTGAGATTGAAAGTAAATTCTTCTTCAAACCTGGAACATACAAAACTTCCTTCATCTTCATGGGGGTTCCAGAATCGAGTTTGTAGTTTGCTTCACCAATTCCCTTAATGGGATATTGATAGTCATCTCCTAGAGATACCTTTTGGGGAGAAGTCTTTTCTTCAAGATTTGAGAGAGTCTTTTTATGACCTGTCATGTGCTTTGAAGCACCACTGTCAATAAGCCATGTACCTTCTCCAGGGGTTATAGATCCAGAGAGTGCGGAGAAGAGAACATATTCTTCTGCATCTTCTTCTGTATTTCTTCTTGACCTTCTTTTGAAGAAGGTCCTTTCTTCTTCTTCCTCTTCATCTCTAGGCCTTTTATTGTGAGACCTTTCTTCCTCTACTTCTTCTTCTTCACTATCATCTTCTGCAAGATGTGCTTGGTGTCTTTTGTAGTGAGTACCCTTTTTCTTCTGTAGAGGGCAATGTCTAGCAATGTGTCCTATTTTGTGACAAGAATAGCACTGGAAAGAAGAGTAATCTCTTCTTTGAGTAGTTCCTCTTTTCTTTTGAAATCTGTGTGGAGGATGAGACTCCTTGTGACTACCCTTTTTAGTGTAGGATTGATTCCTTCTTCTTTTGGTGTGGGTGGCCAAGGCTTGGTCATCCTCTTTGAGCAAGGCTTCTCGATTTGCAACCCTAGCCTCCTCTTGTACACAATCCTCCCAAACTACATCAAACTTCATACTTTCTTTTCTGGCACACATAGTTTGAATGAATGACTCCCAAGGTCTAGTGAGACCATTTAGAGCTGTCATCACAAGTTCATCTTCAGCAAGAGTATCACCAATGGCATCTAGTTGCTCCTTGATTAGAGAGACTCTTGAGAAGTAGTCTTGAATGGATTCTCCTTTGTGCATCTTGGTACTCTTCAACTGAGTTCTTAGATTCATCTTCCTATTGATGTTCTTTCCTTCATACATTCTTCCTAAGGCATCATACATTTCCTTTGGAGTCTTCTTGGAGGCCACTTGGGGAATCAAGTGGTCTTTAATAGAATCAGCTATGATTCTCTTTGCCCTAATCAAATCCTTCTTGTGTTTTTCTTTGGCTTCATCTTCTTCTGGTTCTGCAACTTCCTCCTTGATATAATGAGCAAGATCATTCTCCTCAAGAATGAGACCAATTCTGTATTTCCATGCCCGGAAATTTTCTATACCTTCTAGCTTGTCTTCAAGCTTAGTGTTTGGAGCCATCTTCTCTTGGGGGAGTCCAAGAGACAGAGTAGACTTACCTGGAAAGTTACTTTTCACTTTTCCGGAATCTGGAACAGAATTTTATCGCACTTTTGGTAGAATTAGGGTTTGACTTTCCCAGAGTTCTACCCAACCAACAAGTTCGATCTATAGCTAAAAAGAATGCTCTTGAGAAGGGATATCCAGCCATGTAATCAGAATTCAAAAATTCCAACTTTTTTCTGAAACCAAAATCTGATGTATCGCACTTTTGGTAGAATTAGGGTTTGGATTTACCGGAGTTCTACCCAACCAAAAAGTTCGATCTATAGCTCAAAAGAAAGGTATTGAAAAGAGCTATCCAGCCATGCAACCAAAAATCAATAATATAAACTTTGGGATGAAACCCTAACTTCACCGGAGAGAGAGAGAGAGGTATTCTTACCTTGTGAAAGATGTCCTATTCAGTCTAGCTCTGATACCATGTTAAGTTTAAACCAAATAGACAAGCAAGATCACTGAAAGAAACATAATCACAAGATAGACACAGAATATACCCTGGGAAACCCTCATGGGGTAGAAAACCCAGCAAAGCTTTCCTCAATAAGATGATCAACCAAAATACAAGATGTGCTCCTTCCTTCTTTGTCTCCTTAGCAGATCTCCCAGACAAGTGCGCACTCTTCCACAAGTGACTGAGTGATCTAATGAGGAGTTCACCTCTCTTATTTATACTGACCCCCAACTGACTAAAAGACCTAATGGGGCCGACCTCTCCTGGAGAAGTCTAATAACCCCAAAAATATAACCACAGGGCCGACCCCCACATGGTGGGTCTAATAACCCTAGTTAATACAAACCCTCGGAGGAATAAACATCTCCGGATAGATAATAGGGTTACCTCGGAGGGATGAAACATCTCCGGAATAATAAAGTACAAATATAATATTCTTTGAAGTTACAATATTCAACAGATCCCACTTAATTGACTGTACCATTACGGGAGTGCTAACCATGTTATATTTCAATTATTTCCTTGGCTATAGATTGTAGGTAAAAATATTGCATTTTCCAAAGACATTGTTTGTGAAGGAGAATGATGCAAGAACCAATGCTTTAGTTACCTATTTTGATGAATTAATACTTGGACATAATGATTTTATTATCAATATGGCTATTAGATGGAGAGGGCACTTAACAATATACTTTTATTATAAAGATGAATGGGGGATAGAGAGAGCATTATTAGATGCACAGAAAAGTGCCCACAACTAGAATATGGTGTTGTTATGGAAATGTTTCTCATCCTCCTCTTAGATTATGTACTGAACAGTGAAAACACATAAAGGTTACTTTGTTGTTGTGGAGAGAGTAGTATGTATATATGTATAGTTTGGAAAGCCATTCTAAAATTAAAACTTTTGATATTATGTGTTAAGGAAAGGGATAAAAGTAGAATTACTCACCCCTACTTTCCTACCCACCTTTTTCCTTAACAAATTATGTTTGAATTGCTCCAAAAGTTTCAATGGATCCTCCCAAGTATCAAAGCTAGAACTATCTATAAAACTATTATTCTAGCCATGTAAACTAGCTCATAAAGGAAGAGGGGAGCAATAGGTAGCTTTAAACGTGGGAGTAATGGATTAGTGTGCATGGATACTTGGTCGATATGCCATCTTGAAAATATGGTGCAATATGTTCCCAAGGAAACCTTTAAGGGAGTTAGAGGGTACCGCTAGCTGGAGGAAAATGGTCAATAGGAAGGGAAGTTTATCAATTGATTAAACTACTACCTTTATTATCTTATTTATTTATTCATACATGCACCCTCACAAAATTTCCCGAAATGTAGGAGGGAAATTGAAGGAATCAACACATATCCATCCCTTTAGATTAGATAATGTCAAGTTCAAACAATTTTACATTACATTAATTAACATCACCATTGATGTATTTAAAGTTTAATTCTCGAAGTTAATCACCCAAAATTATTATAATTATTATTATTTGTATGATAATAAGTGGACTTGATGGGTTGCTTGAAATTAGAAACCCAAGATATGAGCCACAACTCAAGAGCGATGAGTACCTAGAAAGTATCTTGATTGAGGATCTAGAGGATGCAAAAGAAAATGATTTAATATTACTTACCTTTGCACAAAAAATACTAAAATAAATTGGAATTGAATTCAATGAATATAAACAAATAACACACCATCCACACAATGAACATAAGGTGTACTCTGGGAAAACCCAATATGAGAAAAACCAAACTAGAAGGTGAGTCCTATGCCTTGCTCTTTTATACTTAGTTTTGAAATTAAAATACAAATAAAAGGAAGTGAGTATGGAGTTTCAATGGACACTATGGCATGTATGGCTACTGTAGGATCTTCTACTTCCTGTGTTCTGCTCTAATATCCCACTCCCAAATAACTTGCTCGACTATGGAACAATAAGCAATACAATAACAATGGAATGCCTTCCTTTCCTAGGGGTGTAATATTTAATATGGAGTAAGAGCCATTTAGGTTAGGGTTTTTCGTGCCTTCAATTTCAATTAGGTTTAGGGTTTTTAACCCGCTATAATCTTCTTGAAAGTCCATTTGTGACTAGCTCCACATGTCTGAATAATGGGATTTCATGTGGCATCCACTTGATATCATGGTGGGAAACAAGATAGGTCTTAGTTGCGGCTATAAAATCCAATCCTACAAAATTCCCTAGGTAGCGTAAAAAATCAAACCCTAGCTCCACCAAGGAGAGCAAGTGAAAGAATCCCTCCAACACTATCTCCAAGGTAATACGTCCTCCTCTTCTCTTCTTCTTCACAAGTCCACTCTAGGATTTTCTTCCAAAACCCTAGTCTCCAATCTCCAAGGGTAACATACTAACCCTAGAGATCCGTGTTAACTCCAAAAATACCGAGAAACTATGGTACCCAAGAGAGAGAGAGATAGAGAAACAAGTACAAGTGAAGACCTAGAGAGAAAGAAGACAAGTGCACTCCTCTGATAGATCACATATCTACTCAAGAGTGAGAAAATCAACATGAATGAATGACTCTAGATCCTTAATCTATTTATATGAGAGGTAAGGGAGGAAAACAACACTATGTAGGCACAAGCCCTTGCAAGCAACCTCATCAACCCTTATCGGCCATGCAAGTGAGACGTCGACTCTAGATCACAAGTGCCACGCTTCAATAATAATTGCATGCACAATACGGACTCGAAAGAGATATATCTACACAACTAAATTCTACGCTAATCCATCCCGAAACTCCATGGACTCCCTCTATCCTTCCAAGCAAAGTAATCCACTAGTTCAACTACCCCTTGCAAGAACATTGTCAAGGCCCCATGTGTCCTCAAGCAATCTACAATCCTTCGAGTAGAAATCCAAGTTTCCATATGCCATTTAGGGTTTAAATCCATTCTAGGTGATGTGAAATACTCCACATCCCCTATAGGGTGTTCTCCCACAAAGTGAATTCTCCTTGTGGCCATCATGAAGTCCATCCATTATACAAGCAAGAGATGTCAAATGCCGAAGGGAAGAGCACTAAGCTACTAGCAATCAACTCATGTCAAGCATCCACTAAGAAATCTATCTCAAGTGTGCATATCCATCCTGAACCATCTATCATGCTACAACCCATCTTAGACCGTCTTTCTCATCAATTATCATTTTCTTTATCTAGTTTTATAATGCTTTCCATAGGATTTTAGAGGGTTTCTTCGTCTAACCAACGCCATAAATCCATGGGTTACATGTGGGCCCGCACTTCTATCCCTAATGCAATGGGGACCAACAGAGACATATTATTTGTGCATTAGTGCAATTCTTCCTATTCCTATCCTTACAACACTCCTTCAACCACCTTATTAGATGAAAACTGTGGATTCTTAATCATGCTAGACTTGCCTTTGTACATTAATAACACCAAAAGTTCATTTCACTAACTCGTCAATACATGTGTTGGATTTCCTTGTTACCAACTCAATAGTTAATCTTTGGTTCCATGATAACAACTCAAGGCACTATTTTGCAGCGTATAAATACCACATGGAAGATAACATAGGTGATCAAACATGACCACCTCTCCGTGTGATGCATCATAGCGTTCATATTTAACATCCAAGTTAGCACATTCCATTCATAGATTCTCTTTCTCCTTAACTTACCCCTCTCTCCTTACTCCTAAAGAAATAATAATTGAAATCCTATGCATGTTCTTTGGTAGGGATACCTCTTGTGATTTTTCCTTAAACCTCTTCCATTCGATAGAGTATTCTACTAATTGTTCGACCCCTCCATTTTAATAGGGTGCACAATGTAATAGAAAGACTCCAGTCTCCAACTACATGAATCCAAACCACTCCATTTTAATAGGTTGCACAATTTAATGCCAAGACTTCAACTACATGAAGCCAAAAGACCGATTCTTACTTCCTTGAAGGGTTATACCCCACCTAGAACAATAGAATTCGAGGACAACTTTTTATGAAAGTGGAAATGACAAAAACATATTGTGAAGATAATATTTTACTTATTTATAATCAATACCAGGCCCATGGTTTTATGGGAAAAGTATATAAATAAGGATATGACATTTGACCTTTGGTCTTGTCTTCGAAGGATAGGATATGGCATTTGAACTTTGATCCACTCTTTACCCTTTCCCAAATATTTCCATTTATTAAGAAGTAAGACACCATGTTGTACGGACTTGACCCTTTCCCAAATATTTCCATTTATTAAGAAGTAAGACACCATGTTGTACGGACTTGAGAATTATGATAACATTTTTAATTTAAATGTCTTTATTATGCTATATTATAGTAATGAGCCGACGTAAAATGAAAAACGTATGACTTAAATAACTAAGACCAGACTTTGACCTAATTGTAATACTCCCGTTATGATTGCATATAAATAAAAATAAAAATCTGCCATACAAAACAAAAGCAAACAGTTCACCCGCGATTTGGATTTTGAAGTTCACGAACTGTTTGGATTTTGGAATATACTTCACCTGCGGTTTGGATTTTGAAAGGGGCTGTCAGTTACACATAAAATCAAAGCAAAAGCAAGAAAAAATGGCGTCGAATCAGGTCGAAGTGCAAGCCCAAAACCCTCAGGTCCAAGTGCAAGCCGAAAACCCTCAGCAGCTGCAACAGGCAATTCAGGCAATTGGTACTGGCAACGACAATCAATTTGTATCGGCGTCTTTGTACGTGGGGGATCTGGAGCCGAGTGTTAGCGATGGCGAGATTTATGATCTCTTCCAGCAGATTGGCCTCGTCCACTCTGTTCGCGTCTGCAGAGATGCCATCACGGACGCCTCTCTCGGATACGCGTATGTGAATTACAACAATGCTGAAAATGCTACCACGGCTTTAAGTCTCTTGAATTTTACACGCCTTCACGGAAAGCCAATTCGGATTATGTATTCACACCGTGACCCCATTCTCCGCAGGTGTGGATCAGCGAACATATTTATTAAGAATATTGACAAAGTAGTTGACGATAGGGAGCTATATGATACTTTCCGTGTGTTCGGACCCATTTACTCTTCCAAGATTGCAACAGATACTGCATCAGGGCGATCCAAAGGATATGGATTTGTGCATTTTGAGCAAGAGGAAGCAGCACAAAATGCAATAGAACACATGAATGGAATGCTAATCCGTGGCAAACAGGTTTATGTTGGTCCATTCAAGAAAAAGCAAGAGCGCGGGCAAACAAATGCAAATGAAAATGACAATTTTAGGAATGTGTTTGTGAAGAACTTATCAGAATCTCTGACTGATGAGGATTTGAGAAATTATTTTGGCGTGTATGGAACAATTACCAGTGTGATAGTGATGAGGGATGCAGAGGGAAAATCAAAGGGTTTTGGATTTGTCAATTTTGAGAATGCAGAAGATGCAGCAAATTGCGTTCAGAATTTAAATGGCAAGAAAATTGGTGGGAAGGAATGCTATGTTGAAAAGGCACGGAACAAGTCGGAATCGAGGGGGCGATGCGGAAGAAATCTTTATGTGAAGAATTTGGATGATAGCATTGATGACGAGAAGTTGAGAGAAATGTTCTCTGGTTTTGGTACAATCACTTCATGCAAAGTAATGCGGGATTCTCATGGACACAGCAAAGGCTTTGGATTTGTTGCCTTCGCATCTCCTGATGAAGCATCCCGAGCTCTGGCAGAAATGAAAGGGAAAATGGTTTTGAGCAAGTCTCTGTATGTTTCTCTGGCTCAGCGCAAAGATGAGAGAAGGGCATGGCTACAGGCTCATTTCTCCCACTTGGA
This sequence comes from Larix kaempferi, assembly GCA_027924585.1. Taxonomy (NCBI): domain Eukaryota; kingdom Viridiplantae; phylum Streptophyta; class Pinopsida; order Pinales; family Pinaceae; genus Larix; species Larix kaempferi. The sequence continues at coordinate 17,251,380 of BSBM01000030.1, forward strand.
AAATGTAAATGCAGATGGCATGGCACCACCTGTTCCTGGAATAACCAGCAGGTAATTTATGGCCGGGGACCCGTTGTTCCTGCCCGTGCTCCTGGACTAAACCATGGCCAAGGACCAGCTGCTCCTGGACAAAATCACCAGCAGGTAATTAATGGCCAAAGACCACCTGTTCCTGCCCGTGCTCCTGCACTAAACGAGCAGATAATTTATAGCCAAGGACCAGTTGCTCTTGCTCGTGCTCCTAGACTAAACCAGCGGACGATAACTCGAGGACAAGCATCAGTTTTTCTTGCCCGTGCTCCTGGACTAAACCAGCAGATGGTAATTCGAAGACAAGGACCAGCTGTTCCTGCCCGTGCTCCTTGACTAAACCAGCTGCATCATAGAAATGAGCTCACTGCAATAGTATAGACCATAGTAACATAGCTTGTACATTATATTTTGATTGTGATATAGGGTAGTGTGTAGCTATGGTTATTATTGTTGAGTGTTTGAATTATATTTAGGTTATGATAACGTAGTATATTGGAAGATTTTGTCCATTAAGCTTTTTTTTCTTTTAATTATTTTTATTTTTCAAAATCTGTATTTGACTGTGTTTAAATGGCTCTTTTGATAGTAAAAAAGGATTCAGCACCATCTAGAATCCTCAGGGCACTCAAATCGTCTAACTTTTAGACTACATTATTTGGTTTTGATAGTGATATAGGTTAAGTGTATATCTATTTGATTTTGATAGTGATATAGGTTACTGTAGTTTTATTTTAATTTTGGATTTTAAAGATTCAAAAAATTATTTAGATTCTTTAAAAGCTAAAAGTTGTTTGGTTTTGATAGTGACATAGATTAGTGTAGTTTTATTTTTATTTTGGAGCTACTAAGTATTGAAAAAATATAAAAATTAATTTAGATATAATTAATTTTTAACACTAGGAGTTGATAAAAATAAAAATAGTTAGAAATAATGTAAACATAACTGTCCAAGTTAATAGTTAAAAGTTGATGTGATTAAATTTTTATAGTATTATTTATATATATAAAATTATTTGTAAATGATTATGATTTAGTTTTCAGTATTACTAGTATATTTTTAGTTTTGTTTTGCACATTATATTGGGATTTATGGAATCGAGAAATGCTATGAAAGTTACAATTTTTTTGTTATATGGATGTTGTAATCTTTAACTTTTGCTACTACCCTTTTCAAATTCATTATTTTAAGACTTTTAATTTCCAATAACTCACATAATATTTAAAGTGATTTATGGCATGCAAGATCTGCAGTGTTTTGTGGAATCACAAGGCTCATTGGTGAGAATTTAAGGGACCTTAAGATAGATGAATCTTTAGGCAATCATTTTCTTTAGTGCATATGTGTATCACATGACTTGTTTCTATCCATGTGGATGCTATGACATTAAAATCATATATGACATGGATTTTGCATGGTTTGAAAGTCGACATGTTCAATAGTTTATGTTAATGAAGTACACAAATTTTCATGTCTACATCATAGATTAACTACATTTATTTCCATCCTTGTAAATAGTTGTTCATATTCATGTCTACATCATAGATTAACTAACTTTCATGTCTACATCATAGATTAACTACTTTCATGTCTACATCAAATTTATTTCAATCTTTGTAGATAGTTGTTCATATTCCGCCCCATCTCTCCACCGAAAGCATATACCATATATAGGATTTGAAGGCTTTTTCTTTATTCTACCAACTCATTGATCTTGTGATTCCCCACAAAAACCAAAAGATACCTAGCTTTGATACCAATATGATGCATAAACTACCATGGATATTCCACTGTAATAGTTCGTCACAATAGATCTTACAACTTAATTAATTGTGTTGGCTTAATTCCACATAATGATAAATAAACTAGAATTGAAAGGAAAATATCTAGAGCAAAACAACACATCCCCATGAATAACACAATATATGCTCTGGGAAAACGCACCATGGGGAAAAACCAAACCAGATTAAAGACGATGCCTTGCTCTTTTCTTCTCCAAAAGGCAACGCAAATATAGAGAAAGTGTAGTTAAGGAAGTGAAGAGTTAAAGAAAAATATCCTTCCTTTTTTTTAATGACTCCTCTTCACTTCCTTAAAAATAAAAAAGACTTTTGTAAAAAAAAATATCTTCTACTCTTGTAAAACTCCACCCTTTTTTTTAACTTAAAAAAAATTCTTGAACTGAATAATTTACGTTAAAAAAACACTTAACTCATGGAAACAAATTTTTCTCGTGGAATTATTTTCGCGGCCCTAATGAAGGTTGGAGCGAGAAAATATGGAATTTTCGCGCTTTGGGCTATAGTGAGTTCGCGAGAATTTTTCTTGTGAACTTTTCGCGCTTTGGCCTATAGTGAGGGCACGAAAATTTGAAATTTTTATTATTTTGAAAGTTTGCCAAAAATTATCATGCCTCCATGCAGGGCAGGGTCGCGAATTTTTCTGCAAACAAGAAACACATTCTTTTTGCAAATTACTTCAAAGCTACGGCTTCTCTTGCTCCGATCAATCAATCTTCTTCCAACGCTTTGATACCGAACTGAAAAAGATTATGTAGAACGAGCTACGACACTTCAATTTTTATTGATAAACGAAAGATCAACTAATACATTACAAACCAAATATGAGTGTGTATTTAAACACTTATGGAAACCCTAAAAAGTCTAACCTAGATTTTGCATGCATGCAAAGCATGCTGTTGCATGTTTTATTAACTGAACTTCTAAATACGAACTAAAGCAAAAGCTAAAGCTAACATAAGTAATTACTATTTCTAACATCACTTGTTACCCTCGTGTTCCGAGCTTATGCAAGCAGTTGGTTGGCCGTAGCCATCGCTAGCAACCATCCCCTCTTTTAAGTTATTGTTTAGCGTAATGTTTAGACGAGATCTCGATCATATCGACATCTATGCAGGTTAGGTCCCATTTGATTTAATGACAAGGAGAGGTCTTATGTTAGATCGTGATGGCGCATCCAGTAACTCTTGATAATTTTGGAGGAGCACCAGTTCATAGCATAAAGTTTTGACAGGAAACCTCCTGTATCACGATCATCCTAGCGGCCTAAAACTTCCCTTTCTGACTGACAAACAATCTTGGCATCGATCCACGGTTGCTAGCCACGTCACTGCCTCACGAGACCGAAGGATTAGTTCTAGAACGATGTAGTTGGACATGGCAAAACAATCTAATATATTTACATGTTATTATATATTACAAGCTTAAGCAAAGCTTATATAAGGGTAACAAATAGCCTTTTTTATGACTAAGTAACTTCAATTATAGATGAAAGTTTAGAATGTACTTAGTCCTTGAATATTATCTCTTCTTTTACCAACTAGAACATAACTCATAATTGAGTATGATTTGTGTGGATTGAAAAGAGGAATTTGTTTGTATCAATTGTATCGTTATGATAACGTAAGTAAATACGTTGCCTTGCTTCCAGCCACGTTTTTTGGGATACATATTAAGGGTCACTCTTGACTATATATATATATATATATATTTTACAACAATTGTGGGTTATAGACCTTAAAGCAAAATGTAGTTTAAATAATTGTATCAAGATTTGAAATAGGAAATATATATATAAAGGTTTAATATAAAGTTATATGTATAAGTACATAAATTGTATTATATGCATTAATACATATAAGCACATGGGTTGGATTATGGGACTAGATGAATGTTACATATATATATATATATTGGAATTTGCAATTGGAATATTTTGTAGATGTGTCGAAAGTGCTTAGTATATATAATAAAAATTGAAGTTGCTTTAGTTGTTATATATATTTATGAGATGGTAAAGTTACTGTTCCTAGTAAGGGAAGGGGTTATATTGTATACTTCTAATACATGGTATTGTATTGAAATTGTTGTAATGCTTTTGGATTATACTATACATTTAGTGCATTTGAATTATATGTGATTGGAGAAGTTTCTTTGAAAAAGAAAAGAAGTTGTGTAATAAACAGAAATTTATTCATCTAACACGGAACCTAGTGTAGAATGTGTATCTTACTTTTTATAAAGATCACTATGTTAGTAGTTTAAGGAGAAAAAGGAAATTTTGTTGTTACAATTTTTATGTACGTTGCAATGTGGTACATTACAGTGTGGGAAGTGATCATCAATTGCAAGACTTAGGAAAACCAAATTAAAAATAATATTAGGGAAACAAGACATCGTTTGACGTTTTTTTTTTGAGGATGAAAACTTTTGACTAAAAATCGAAAGAGGAGTAATCTCAAAGGCTTAAATCCCATAATACCACTTTCAATTTGGTGATAGTTTTCAAGGGAGAGTTTTGTGTTCAACAAAGTGTTGTCGAGGTCTTTCATCCCTTTGGTATCATAATGGGACATAGGGGTAAAAGCTTCCAAGTAAATTGGTTATTAGATTCCCTAATGTTTAAAAATGATGTATGGAAATATTACCGTAGGTAATGCGAAATTCATCCAAATATGAGGGTGAATGTCAAGTTTTTGGGTTGGTTGCTCGAAAATATCTAATATAACGGGACTTGTGAATGAAAGATATATAAATTTAAAGAATGGCTAAGAGGATTACCGTCCGAGAGTGAAAATGAAGGATGGTCCTCTAAAAGATAAGTAAACGGTTGTTTTACCTATGCATTCTTTTTGTTATATGGAAGAATGATCATACATATGTATGTATATGTTTTATGCCGTCTTACGGTAATAAGAGAACAAGTGTCGATGATAAAAGACCTAAATATTTTCCATAAACAACAAGAGCATGTTGCAAAATAAATTCTCACTTACATTTTTATTGAATTTGAAAAATCATGTTATGCATATGTTATGCTGAAAATTTTGGAAGACGTTGTAAGGGTTGTGTAAAGTGCAGGTTATGAAAGGAACCATACCAACGTGAAGGATGTGTAGAAGATCAAAGATGATTAAATAGAGAATACAAAGATCTAAAAGTTGCAGTCACATGATCTTCAATCGCAAAGGTCTTCAAAAATTAGATAAGTACTTTTTAATAATTACGTTATATAGAGTTTTGTAAGATTCCACTCTTAATTATAGAGATAAAGAAATATGTTCAAGCATATGGATGTATTTTTCGTATTGTTTAAAATGGTGATAGTGCTTTATGATTGAAGTAGTCTTAAATATAGGTTATTGTTTTGAACGTGATTGTGGAAAAATAAATGAGATCTTAATATCATTTGTGTATTTAGGAAAGAGGAATTACCTCGAGTAATTATGCATTATGTGGTTAATATTATATGGATAATTGACGTGATCTTATATTATTGGCTAGGTTGATGACGGTTCAAGGATCAAGTACTTAACAGTTAGTTGACCAAGTAATTTTCAAATGTTATAAGGTCAAGAGTCTTAAAACTTTCCATGATAAGGTTATTGGAATTGAACTAAATGTTTTGTGATATGAAATGCCCCAGTATCCTATTAGCTTGCATTTTTTTCCTTCTATAAAAATTCATAATGTTTTCCATATTTAATTATTAAAAATATACATACATGATGCTACTCATATCATCGATTGGGGTGTGATTCAGGTAGAACTCGAGGGAGAATTCCAAATTGAGCCTTTGCGTATCCTAGATAGGAAGGAGATTATGTCGCGGAATCGAGCCATCACTCAAATAAAAGTGCAATGAAAGCACTTCATCCCCGGGCAGGCCACATGGGAAACGGAGGATCATATGCGAGCAACATATCCTTCCATTTCCAGAATGAGCAAGATGAATCTAAATAAATAACACTGCATAAAACAAAGCTGCTGGGCTTAATTAAATAAGGAGCAGTGAAAAAAGTGGGTGAATTTGCAATTTTTGTATGGATGTAACTTTCAATTGTAAGATTGGATTGGGGTATGGCTATGATCATTGGAAATCTAGTCCAAAGGAAAATATAATGGAAGGTATTGATTTTTTAATTTTGTTTTGGGTTATTTCAAGATGTAAGAAAAACAAAGCCTTGGAGCTGAAATTGGATAAGGTAGTCTTCAATGTGGGTGACTTCCAAAGTAACCTAAACTTTTGGAAACAAGTTACATGATGGTATAGGAGTGTAGTAAAGGTGACATTGACTAAGAGTAATGGTATGAATTTTTTTATGATGCTCCCACAAGGAAGTAAATGCATAGTTGGGAAAACAAGGAAGGTAAATGGATGGTTAAAGAAAAAGGTGCAATATTAAACCAAGTATGCCCGAGTGTTTGGTAATATGGAATATTGTCGAAAGCGAGTATTAATAAATTCTAATTAAGAAGGAAGAAAATATTCTAACAATGGATGTTGGTGTCTTGAATGAGAATGCATTCCAGGCATTGATTGTCATGATAGGTATGTTCTATGTGAATTACAAGGTACAGCCAGGGGAAATATTGCTTCTGAGCGTGGATATCGTATGCCATGTTAGAATACCTAGAAAATGTATTGAAGATTCCAAAAGGTAGAGAATATAAGTGGGATTCATGAATATTGTAATTTATTGTGGTGTACAACCAAGCAACGATGGAACATACCAACAATTAAGGAGAAATGCATCTCATACAGGAGATGGAATCATCCATGGGGACAAGTGTACATTCCCAATGGAGTTTCAATATTTGGACCAACAACTTATGTGCAAATAGGGGAAATATGTGAAAACTTCCAATCATATAAAATATGCTAATTGGTGAATAAGACATTCTGGCATGTGGATCTATTGTTTGGCTCAAAATTGTGTTGAAGAGTTCCCTGGAAATGAAAATTGAGTTCCATCCTTGAATGAAGCCCATATACAACTAAAGATAAGAAATGAAATGGAATTTGAAAAGAATCCAATTGAAGATAGAATGGAACTCTTTGCAACGCCATGAAGTTCTAGGAAGAACATTTAAAGCTAATGTTGGGAGCAATACTGGCCCAGGGAAAGAAATAGTAAGGGAAGATCGTAATGTTGATATGGATTGGAAAGAGAGACTGGCTAAGTTGGATTTGGTTGGAATTTATAAAGGAAAAGAGAGTAGAATGCACAAGAAGCTCAAAATTGAGGAAAAGGTTGTTGCATATTCAAAAGGGGGTGATGAGAACTCAAGAAAACAAAAGACACTGCTACAGTGTTAAATGAATCTACATGAGGATATGATTATTTTTGTAGCAACAAATGGTTAAGATGGCCAGTAAGGTAGAAAAGAATGAACAAGATTACATCTCTCAAATGCATATGCATTAGTAGGCACACTAAGAGAGGGTGCATAGTGCATGTGTGTGTGTGTGTGATATTGCATATTCGTTAAAGTAGTATTGTTTTACATATGCAGTGAGGCATTGATGATAATTAATGTGGTGTTCATTAATATGTTGTGTGAATCGCGTGGTTATGCACACATGTATGTTGAACTCATTTTGTGAATGCATATTGTGCCATATTTCATTGCATAATTTGTTAATAGTTGAAATGACTGAATTATTGGTAATGCATAATTATGAGATCATTTCATGGGTTGTTGTGATTTGCAAAGAAATGCATGAAAAAATAGTCACGTTGGATGGACTAAGAAAATGATTTGTTGAGAGAAAAATTATATAATAAAAAAATGCCTATTGTACAATTGTACAATATTACATTGCATTGTACAATATTTTCCTACAAAAAGCTGTGTATCAAATCCCACTATGAAATGAGCTCTCATGAGGTGTCACGAATTTATAGCCACCTTTTATAGGAATTACTCAAATCATATGCCATGGACATACTACAAAGACAGGATCTAGTTGTGTAGTTCCTTCTATAGTTAATCTATGCACAAACTAGAGAGTTATGGCCTCCTCCAAGATGAGATATGCCTCCTGCATTCCTCCTACAATAACCTATAATATATACAACCAATTATAGTAATGTAGAAGTTTCAAAGTGGAGTAAGGTGTCTTATCAAAGAAGGTATTGATGCTATTAAGTTTAAACCAAATAGACAAGCAAGATCACTGAAAGAAACATAATCACAAGATAGACACAGAATATACCCTGGGAAACCCTCATGGGGTAGAAAGCCCAGCAAAGCTTTCCTCAATAAGATGATCAACCAAAATACAAGATGTGCTCCTTCCTTCTTTGTCTCCTTAGCAGATCTCTGAGACAAGTGCGCACTCTTCCACAAGTGAGTGAGTGATCTAATGGGGAGTTCACCTCTCTTATTTATACTGACCCCCAACTGACTAAAAGACCTAATGGGGCCGACCTCTCTTGGAGAAGTCTAATAACCCCAAAAATATAACCACAGGGCCGACCCCCACATGGTGGGTCTAATAACCCTAGTTAATACAAACCCTCGGAGGAATAAACATCTCCGGATACATAATAGGGTTACCTCGGAGGGATGAAACATCTCCGGAATAATAAAGTACAAATATAATATTCTTTGAAGTTACAATATTCAACACTCCCCCTTAACGAGAAGGATATTATAACAGCACCTGCAGGAGCAAGGAGTCACTATACATGATACATCTATAAATCATCGGAAGCTTTCTTCAATTTGTCTTCAAATAGTTACTGGTACATCAATGTCAACATCAACATCAATATTACGATCATCGTAATCACACGATCAACAGCATCGTCATCACACGATCATCAGCATCGTCATCACACGATCATCAGCATTGTCATCACACGATCAACATCATCCTCATCACACGATCAGCAGCATCGTCATCACACGATCATCAGCATCGTCATCACACGATCAGCAGTATCGTTATCACACGATCAGCAGCATCGTCATCACACGATCAGCAGCATCGTCATCACACGATCAGCAGCATCGTCATCACACGATCATCGGCATCGTCATCACACGCTCATCAGCATCGTCATCACACGATCAGCAGTATCGTCATCACACGATTAGCAGCATCGTCATCACACGATCAGCAGTATCGAGTATTCATGCCAATACAAGTGATCATATCAACAATATGAGTATCCTAGGTAACCACATCATTAATACAAGTATCCTACCGATACAAGTAACCACATCATCAATACAAGTATCCTACCGATACAGGTAACCACATCATCAATACAAGTATCCTACCGATACAAGTAACCACATCATCAATACAAGTATCCTACCGATACAAGTAACCACATCATCAATACAAGTATCCTACCGATACAAGTAACCACATCATCAATACAAGTATCCTACCGATACAAGTAACCACATCATCAATAAAAGAATTACTTTTTCGGAGACCATTCGTCTACGGATCAATTCAGGGACCAAAGTCCGGGGATGATACAATCCCCATTACGTAAATTTTGAACTAGTGGTTCCGGGATGATGCAATCCCCATCACTTTATTCTCGAAGACCATATGTCTACGAATCAATTCAGGGACCAAGGTCCGGGGATGATACAATCCCCATCACGTACATTTTGAACTAGTGGTTCCGGGATGATGCAATCCCCATCACTTTATTCTCGAAGACCATACGTCTACGGATCAATTCAGGGACCAAGGTCCGGGGATGATACAATCCCCATCACGTACATTTTGAACTAGTGGTTCCGGGATGATGCAATCCCCACAACTGTCCACTAAGGACTTCATTCTCGGAGACCTCACATCTACGGCTCTCTTTAGGACTGAAAGTCCAGGGATGATCCAATCCCCTCAACTGTCCACTAAGGACTTCATTCTCGGAGACCTCACGTCTACGGCTCTCTTTAGGACTGAAAGTCCAGGGATGATCCAATCCCCTCAACTGTCCACTAAGGACTTCATTCTCGGAGACCTTACGTCTACGACTCTCTTTAGGACTGAAAGTACAGGGATGATCCAATCCCCATCTGTATTCTCAACTATACAGGTACAAATATCCAAGAGCATGTATTCTCACTAATACATCTAATCATCAAAACATGTATACATCTAGTATGTATTCTCACTAATACATCTAGCATCAAAACATTTATCCATAAAAAAAATAAAAGATATATAAGAGTTCTAAATATAAATAATTGTAAGTAGCTAAGTGCAACAAAACAAAATTGTTATCAAATACTATACTACTCCCCCTTTCGAGGAGGGTCCTTCTGGACTATACCAAGCATGTCTCGAAAGTGTTCAAACTTTACTCGAGACAAAGGTTTAGTCAGGATATCGGCAATCTGATCCTCAGTGCTTATGTACTCAAGCTTGATGGCTCCTCTCTGCACCATGTCTCGTATATAGAAGTAACGGATCTCAATGTGTTTTGACTTATCATGGAACACAGGATTTTCAGTCATCTTAATGCAGCTTTGATTATCACACATAATCACAGTGGGATCCATTTCCAAGTCAAAAATTCCAGATAAGAGTTTCCGAAGCCACACTGCTTCACAGCTGGCAGAGCAAGCAGCTATATATTCTACTTCAGCAGTACTGAGGGCCACACTAGATTGTTTCTTGCTGAACCAGGAGATCATGGCAGATCCAATACCATAACATCCGCCTGAAGTACTTTTTCTGTCTGAGACACTACCTGCCCAATCGGAATCTGAGTAACCATGTAACTTGAGTTCATTACCTCCAAGATAGTATAAGCCAAAGTCCACTGTACCTTTTAGGTACCTCATTATGTGCTTTGCAGCTATAAGGTGAACCTTTCTAGGTTCTACTAGATACTGACTTAGGGTATATACATCAAAGCATATATCCGGCCTAGTATTTGTCAAATACATCAATGATCCAATGATTTGTCTATATAGGGTTATGTCCACTAGTTCTGATGAATCATTAACTAATAGTTTCAGGTTGGAGTCCATGGGAGTGGCCATGGCTTTACACTCCAACATGTCAAATCTTTTGAGAATCTCCACAGTATACTTACCTTGATTTAGAAAGATTCCTTTTGGCTCTTGCCACACTTCTAGACCTAAGAAGTAGTGCATTAATCCGAGATCTTTCATTTCGAATTCTGAAGAAAGCTTCTTCTTGCTTTCAATAATTTGATTCTCATTTCCGGTTAGGAATAGATCGTCTACATATAACAGCAATATAACAGGTTCATCATCCATCACTTTAAGATAAAGATTGGGGTCAGCTTTACTTTTGGTAAAGCCCATGCTTGTTAAGAAACTGTCAATCCTTCCGTACCAAGCCCTGGGAGCTTGCTTCAATCCATATAATGCCTTTTTCAGTTTGCATACATGGGTCCTTCCGTCTTTGACCTCAAAACCTTGAGGTTGTTCTATGTATACTTCTTCTTCAATTACACCATTCAGAAAAGCTGTCTTAACATCCATTTGATGCAATTTCCATTTCATCATGGATGCAAGTGCCATGATAGTTCTAATTGAAGTATACCTAGCAACAGGTGCAAATGTTTCTTCATCGTCAATTCCCTCCTTTTGTGAGAATCCTCTGGCTACAAACCTTGCCTTGTATTTTTCAATGCTACCGTCTGCAGCATGTTTTATCTTGAAAATCCATTTGGAAGAAACCACACTTTTATCTTTTGGTTTGGGGACTATATCCCAAACATCATTTTTCATTATCGACTGATATTCTTCTGTCATTGCTTCTACCCATTCTTTCTTTTGAGCTGCTTCTTCATAGCTAGTAGGTAGTTGATCCACAAGATCACACATCAAGGCCATATAGTTGGACACTAGCTTTGGTTTCTTTCTTTCTCTAATGGAGCCTTCAGGAGCACCATATTTTTCAGCCCCTTGGATAATATCTCTAGCCCATGCTGGCCTTCTTTTCTTTGATAAATCTGAGATAGGAGGTTCTTGTGGTTCCAACATGTCATGATCCTCTGGTGGAATGTCTTCAGGGATGTGAACAGCCTCTGAGTTTCTAGAAGAATAATCTTCTTCATAGATTTCTTCAAGTTGGCATTTTCTTGATTTCTTGAGAGCTGCTTCTTCATCAAAAGTTACATCTCTACTGATTTCTATATGATGAAAGCCTGGTATGTAAATCCTGAAAGCTTTGGATGATTCATAGTAACCAACAAATATTCCTTTCTTACCAGAAGGATCCAACTTGGTTCTCTTTTCTTTTGGAATGTGGATGTACACAGGACACCCAAATATTTTAAGATGGCTTACCTCGGGCTTCTTTCCAGTAAACACTTCTTCTGGAGTTTTGAAATCAAGAGCACTATGAGATAATCTGTTTTGAACATATACTGCTGTCTTGGCTGCTTCAGCCCATAGATACATGGGAAGATCCTGGTCATGTATCATTGTCTTCACAGCTTCCATGATGGTTCTATTTTTCCTTTCTGCAACCCCATTTTGTTGGGGATTGTAGGGAGTGGTTAGTTCTCTCTTGATTCCAACTTCTTTACAAAATTCTTCAAACTCTTTTGAAGTATATTCTCCACCATTATCTGTTCTGAGAATCTTGATTTTCTTTTCTGAGAGATTTTCTATTAGAGCCTTGAACTCTTTGAACTTTCCAAAAACTTCATTCTTACCTTTTAGAAAGTATATCCAGGTTTTCCTTGAATGATCATCAATGAAAGAGAGATAGTATTCAAATCCACTCAAGGAGGTGGTGGGCATTGGACCACATACATCTGAGTGTATTAATTCCAAGATACCCTTAGTCTTTGTTTCACTCTTTGGAAAGGGGTTCTTGATATTCTTCCCTTTCTTACATCCTTTACATGAGCCATCATGATCAACCTTCAAATCTGGTAGTCCTATGACCACCTTGCTTACATAGGGTAAGGCTTTGTAGTTAATGTGAGCTAGTCTTCTATGCCATAGCTCACTGGGACTAGAGGTTTCATGAACAAAGGCTACTTCTGGATGACCCTTAAGTTTATACAAACCTCCTTCCTCTTCACCAATAACAATTGCATCCTTAATAGATTTGCCTTTGGACCACATTAACACTTGTCCATCAATGAATGCAACTCTATAGCCTTTCTTGTCTAATGCTGAGATTGAAAGTAAATTCTTCTTCAAACCTGGAACATACAAAACTTCCTTCATCTTCATGGGGGTTCCAGAATCGAGTTTGTAGTTTGCTTCACCAATTCCCTTAATGGGATATTTATAGTCATCTCCTAGAGATACCTTTTGGGGAGAAGTCTTTTCTTCAAGATTTGAGAGAGTCTTTTTATGACCTGTCATGTGCTTTGAAGCACCACTGTCAATAAGCCATGTACCTTCTCCAGGGGTTATAGATCCAGAGAGTGCGGAGAAGAGAACATATTCTTCTGCATCTTCTTCTGTATTTCTTCTTGACCTTCTTTTGAAGAAGGTCCTTTCTTCTTCTTCCTCTTCATCTCTAGGCCTTTTATTGTGAGACCTTTCTTCCTCTACTTCTTCTTCTTCACTATCATCTTCTGCAAGATGTGCTTGGTGTCTTTTGTAGTGAGTACCCTTTTTCTTCTGTAGAGGGAAATGTCTAGCAATGTGTCCGATTTTGTGACAAGAATAGCACTGGAAAGAAGAGTAATCTCTTCTTTGAGTAGTTCCTCTTTTCTTTTGAAATCTGTGTGGAGGATGAGACTCCTTGTGACTACCCTTTTTAGTGTAGGATTGATTCCTTCTTCTTTTGGTGTGGGTGGCCAAGGCTTGGTCATCCTCTTTGAGCAAGGCTTCTCGATTTGCAACCCTAGCCTCCTCTTGTACACAATCCTCCCAAACTACATCAAACTTCATACTTTCTTTTCTGGCACACATAGTTTGAATGAATGACTCCCAAGGTCTAGTGAGACCATTTAGAGCTGTCATCACAAGTTCATCTTCATCAAGAGTATCACCAATGGCATCTAGTTGCTCCTTGATTAGAGAGACTCTTGAGAAGTAGTCTTGAATGGATTCTCCTTTGTGCATCTTGGTACTCTTCAACTGAGTTCTTAGATTCATCTTCCTATTGATGTTCTTTCCTTCATACATTCTTCCTAAGGCATCATACATTTCCTTTGGAGTCTTCTTGGAGGCCACTTGGGGAATCAAGTGGTCTTTAATAGAATCAGCTATGATTCTCTTTGCCCTAATCAAATCCTTCTTGTGTTTTTCTTTGGATTCATCTTCTTCTGGTTCTGCAACTTCCTCCTTGATATAATGAGCAAGATCATTCTCCTCAAGAATGAGACCAATTCTGTATTTCCATGCCCGGAAATTTTCTATACCTTCTAGCTTGTCTTCAAGCTTAGTGTTTGGAGCCATCTTCTCTTGGGGGAGTCCAAGAGACAGAGTAGACTTACCTGGAAAGTTACTTTTCACTTTTCCGGAATCTGGAACAGAATTTTATCGCACTTTTGGTAGAATTAGGGTTTGACTTTCCCGGAGTTCTACCCAACCAACAAGTTCGATCTATAGCACAAAAGAATGCTCTTGAGAAGGGATATCCAGCCATGTAATCAGAATTCAAAAATTCCAACTTTTTTCTGAAACCAAAATCTGATGTATCGCACTTTTGGTAGAATTAGGGTCAAAAATTCTAGATAAGAGTTTCCGAAGCCACACTGCTTCACAGCTGGCAGAGCAAGCAGCTATATATTCTACTTCAGCAGTACTGAGGGCCACACTAGATTGTTTCTTGCTGAACCAGGAGATCATGGCAGATCCAATACCATAACATCCGCCTGAAGTACTTTTTCTGTCTGAGACACTACCTGCCCAATCGGAATCTGAGTAACCATGTAACTTGAGTTCATTACCTCCAAGATAGTATAAGCCAAAGTCCACTGTACCTTTTAGGTACCTCATTATGTGCTTTGCAGCTATAAGGTGAACCTTTCTAGGTTCTACTAGATACTGACTTAGGGTATATACATCAAAGCATATATCCGGCCTAGTATTTGTCAAATACATCAATGATCCAATGATTTGTCTATATAGGGTTATGTCCACTAGTTCTGATGAATCATTAACTAATAGTTTCAGGTTGGAGTCCATGGGAGTGGCCATGGCTTTACACTCCAACATATCAAATCTTTTGAGAATCTCCACAGTATACTTACCTTGATTTAGAAAGATTCCTTTTGGCTCTTGCCACACTTCTAGACCTAAGAAGTAGTGCATTAATCCGAGATCTTTCATTTCGAATTCTGAAGAAAGCTTCTTCTTGCTTTCAATAATTTGATTCTCATTTCCGGTTAGGAATAGATCATCTACATATAACAGCAATATAACAGGTTCATCATCCATCACTTTAAGATAAAGATTGGGGTCAGCTTTACTTTTGGTAAAGCCCATGCTTGTTAAGAAACTGTCAATCCTTCCGTACCAAGCCCTGGGAGCTTGCTTCAATCCATATAATGCCTTTTTCAGTTTGCATACATGGGTCCTTCCGTCTTTGACCTCAAAACCTTGAGGTTGTTCTATGTATACTTCTTCTTCAATTACACCATTCAGAAAAGCTGTCTTAACATCCATTTGATGCAATTTCCATTTCATCATGGATGCAAGTGCCATGATAGTTCTAATTGAAGTATACCTAGCAACAGGTGCAAATGTTTCTTCATCGTCAATTCCCTCCTTTTGTGAGAATCCTCTGGCTACAAACCTTGCCTTGTATTTTTCAATGCTACCGTCTGCAGCATGTTTTATCTTGAAAATCCATTTGGAAGAAACCACACTTTTATCTTTTGGTTTGGGGACTATATCCCAAACATCATTTTTCATTATCGACTGATATTCTTCTGTCATTGCTTCTACCCATTCTTTCTTTTGAGCTGCTTCTTCATAGCTAGTAGGTAGTTGATCCACAAGATCACACATCAAGGCCATATAGTTGGACACTAGCTTTGGTTTCTTTCTTTCTCTAATGGAGCCTTCAGGAGTACCATATTTTTCAGCCCCTTGGATAATATCTCTAGCCCATGCTGGCCTTCTTTTCTTTGATAAATCTGAGATAGGAGGTTCTTGTGGTTCCAACATGTCATGATCCTCTGGTGGAATGTCTTCAGGGATGTGAACAGCCTCTGAGTTTCTAGAAGAATAATCTTCTTCATAGATTTCTTCAAGTTGGCATTTTCTTGATTTCTTGAGAGCTGCTTCTTCATCAAAAGTTACATCTCTACTGATTTCTATATGATGAAAGCCTGTTATGTAAATCCTGAAAGCTTTGGATGATTCATAGTAACCAACAAATATTCCTTTCTTACCAGAAGGATTCAACTTGGTTCTCTTTTCTTTTGGAATGTGGATGTACACAGGACACCCAAATATTTTAAGATGGCTTACCTCGGGCTTCTTTCCAGTAAACACTTCTTCTGGAGTTTTGAAATCAAGAGCACTATGAGATAATCTGTTTTGAACATATACTGCTGTCTTGGCTGCTTCAGCCCATAGATACATGGGAAGATCCTGGTCATGTATCATTGTCTTCACATCTTCCATGATGGTTCTATTTTTCCTTTCTGCAACCCCATTTTGTTGGGGATTGTAGGGAGTGGTTAGTTCTCTCTTGATTCCAACTTCTTTACAAAATTCTTCAAACTCTTTTGAAGTATATTCTCCACCATTATCTGTTCTGAGAATCTTGATTTTCTTTTCTGAGAGATTTTCTATTAGAGCCTTGAACTCTTTGAACTTTCCAAAAACTTCATTCTTACCTTTTAGAAAGTATATCCAGGTTTTCCTTGAATGATCATCAATGAAAGAGAGATAGTATTCAAATCCACTCAAGGAGGTGGTGGGCATTGGACCACATACATCTGAGTGTATTAATTCCAAGATACCCTTAGTCTTTGTTTCACTCTTTGGAAAGGGGTTCTTGATATTCTTCCCTTTCTTACATCCTTTACATGAGCCATCATGATCAACCTTCAAATCTGGTAGTCCTATGACCACCTTGCTTACATAGGGTAAGGCTTTGTAGTTAATGTGAGCTAGTCTTCTATGCCATAGCTCACTGGGACTAGAGGTTTCATGAACAAAGGCTACTTCTGGATGACCCTTAAGTTTATACAAACCTCCTTCCTCTTCACCAATAACAATTGCATCCTTAATAGATTTGCCTTTGGACCACATTAACACTTGTCCATCAATGAATGCAACTCTATAGCCTTTCTTGTCTAATGCTGAGATTGAAAGTAAATTCTTCTTCAAACCTGGAACATACAAAACTTCCTTCATCTTCATGGGGGTTCCAGAATCGAGTTTGTAGTTTGCTTCACCAATTCCCTTAATGGGATATTGATAGTCATCTCCTAGAGATACCTTTTGGGGAGAAGTCTTTTCTTCAAGATTTGAGAGAGTCTTTTTATGACCTGTCATGTGCTTTGAAGCACCACTGTCAATAAGCCATGTACCTTCTCCAGGGGTTATAGATCCAGAGAGTGCGGAGAAGAGAACATATTCTTCTGCATCTTCTTCTGTATTTCTTCTTGACCTTCTTTTGAAGAAGGTCCTTTCTTCTTCTTCCTCTTCATCTCTAGGCCTTTTATTGTGAGACCTTTCTTCCTCTACTTCTTCTTCTTCACTATCATCTTCTGCAAGATGTGCTTGGTGTCTTTTGTAGTGAGTACCCTTTTTCTTCTGTAGAGGGAAATGTCTAGCAATGTGTCCGATTTTGTGACAAGAATAGCACTGGAAAGAAGAGTAATCTCTTCTTTGAGTAGTTCCTCTTTTCTTTTGAAATCTGTGTGGAGGATGAGACTCCTTGTGACTACCCTTTTTAGTGTAGGATTGATTCCTTCTTCTTTTGGTGTGGGTGGCCAAGGCTTGGTCATCCTCTTTGAGCAAGGCTTCTCGATTTGCAACCCTAGCCTCCTCTTGTACACAATCCTCCCAAACTACATCAAACTTCATACTTTCTTTTCTGGCACACATAGTTTGAATGAATGACTCCCAAGGTCTAGTGAGACCATTTAGAGCTGTCATCACAAGTTCATCTTCATCAAGAGTATCACCAATGGCATCTAGTTGCTCCTTGATTAGAGAGACTCTTGAGAAGTAGTCTTGAATGGATTCTCCTTTGTGCATCTTGGTACTCTTCAACTGAGTTCTTAGATTCATCTTCCTATTGATGTTCTTTCCTTCATACATTCTTCCTAAGGCATCATACATTTCCTTTGGAGTCTTCTTGGAGGCCACTTGGGGAATCAAGTGGTCTTTAATAGAATCAGCTATGATTCTCTTTGCCCTAATCAAATCCTTCTTGTGTTTTTCTTTGGATTCATCTTCTTCTGGTTCTGCAACTTCCTCCTTGATATAATGAGCAAGATCATTCTCCTCAAGAATGAGACCAATTCTGTATTTCCATGCCCGGAAATTTTCTATACCTTCTAGCTTGTCTTCAAGCTTAGTGTTTGGAGCCATCTTCTCTTGGGGGAGTCCAAGAGACAGAGTAGACTTACCTGGAAAGTTACTTTTCACTTTTCCGGAATCTGGAACAGAATTTTATCGCACTTTTGGTAGAATTAGGGTTTGACTTTCCCGGAGTTCTACCCAACCAACAAGTTCGATCTATAGCACAAAAGAATGCTCTTGAGAAGGGATATCCAGCCATGTAATCAGAATTCAAAAATTCCAACTTTTTTCTGAAACCAAAATCTGATGTATCGCACTTTTGGTAGAATTAGGGTCAAAAATTCTAGATAAGAGTTTCCGAAGCCACACTGCTTCACAGCTGGCAGAGCAAGCAGCTATATATTCTACTTCAGCAGTACTGAGGGCCACACTAGATTGTTTCTTGCTGAACCAGGAGATCATGGCAGATCCAATACCATAACATCCGCCTGAAGTACTTTTTCTGTCTGAGACACTACCTGCCCAATCGGAATCTGAGTAACCATGTAACTTGAGTTCATTACCTCCAAGATAGTATAAGCCAAAGTCCACTGTACCTTTTAGGTACATCATTATGTGCTTTGCAGCTATAAGGTGAACCTTTCTAGGTTCTACTAGATACTGACTTAGGGTATATACATCAAAGCATATATCCGGCCTAGTATTTGTCAAATACATCAATGATCCAATGATTTGTCTATATAGGGTTATGTCCACTAGTTCTGATGAATCATTAACTAATAGTTTCAGGTTGGAGTCCATGGGAGTGGCCATGGCTTTACACTCCAACATATCAAATCTTTTGAGAATCTCCACAGTATACTTACCTTGATTTAGAAAGATTCCTTTTGGCTCTTGCCACACTTCTAGACCTAAGAAGTAGTGCATTAATCCGAGATCTTTCATTTCGAATTCTGAAGAAAGCTTCTTCTTGCTTTCAATAATTTGATTCTCATTTCCGGTTAGGAATAGATCATCTACATATAACAGCAATATAACAGGTTCATCATCCATCACTTTAAGATAAAGATTGGGGTCAGCTTTACTTTTGGTAAAGCCCATGCTTGTTAAGAAACTGTCAATCCTTCCGTACCAAGCCCTGGGAGCTTGCTTCAATCCATATAATGCCTTTTTCAGTTTGCATACATGGGTCCTTCCGTCTTTGACCTCAAAACCTTGAGGTTGTTCTATGTATACTTCTTCTTCAATTACACCATTCAGAAAAGCTGTCTTAACATCCATTTGATGCAATTTCCATTTCATCATGGATGCAAGTGCCATGATAGTTCTAATTGAAGTATACCTAGCAACAGGTGCAAATGTTTCTTCATCGTCAATTCCCTCCTTTTGTGAGAATCCTCTGGCTACAAACCTTGCCTTGTATTTTTCAATGCTACCGTCTGCAGCATGTTTTATCTTGAAAATCCATTTGGAAGAAACCACACTTTTATCTTTTGGTTTGGGGACTATATCCCAAACATCATTTTTCATTATCGACTGATATTCTTCTGTCATTGCTTCTACCCATTCTTTCTTTTGAGCTGCTTCTTCATAGCTAGTAGGTAGTTGATCCACAAGATCACACATCAAGGCCATATAGTTGGACACTAGCTTTGGTTTCTTTCTTTCTCTAATGGAGCCTTCAGGAGCACCATATTTTTCAGCCCCTTGGATAATATCTCTAGCCCATGCTGGCCTTCTTTTCTTTGATAAATCTGAGATAGGAGGTTCTTGTGGTTCCAACATGTCATGATCCTCTGGTGGAATGTCTTCAGGGATGTGAACAGCCTCTGAGTTTCTAGAAGAATAATCTTCTTCATAGATTTCTTCAAGTTGGCATTTTCTTGATTTCTTGAGAGCTGCTTCTTCATCAAAAGTTACATCTCTACTGATTTCTATATGATGAAAGCCTGGTATGTAAATCCTGAAAGCTTTGGATGATTCATAGTAACCAACAAATATTCCTTTCTTACCAGAAGGATCCAACTTGGTTCTCTTTTCTTTTGGAATGTGGATGTACACAGGACACCCAAATATTTTAAGATGGCTTACCTCGGGCTTCTTTCCAGTAAACACTTCTTCTGGAGTTTTGAAATCAAGAGCACTATGAGATAATCTGTTTTGAACATATACTGCTGTCTTGGCTGCTTCAGCCCATAGATACATGGGAAGATCCTGGTCATGTATCATTGTCTTCACATCTTCCATGATGGTTCTATTTTTCCTTTCTGCAACCCCATTTTGTTGGGGATTGTAGGGAGTGGTTAGTTCTCTCTTGATTCCAACTTCTTTACAAAATTCTTCAAACTCTTTTGAAGTATATTCTCCACCATTATCTGTTCTGAGAATCTTGATTTTCTTTTCTGAGAGATTTTCTATTAGAGCCTTGAACTCTTTGAACTTTCCAAAAACTTCATTCTTACCTTTTAGAAAGTATATCCAGGTTTTCCTTGAATGATCATCAATGAAAGAGAGATAGTATTCAAATCCACTCAAGGAGGTGGTGGGCATTGGACCACATACATCTGAGTGTATTAATTCCAAGATACCCTTAGTCTTTGTTTCACTCTTTGGAAAGGGGTTCTTGATATTCTTCCCTTTCTTACATCCTTTACATGAGCCATCATGATCAACCTTCAAATCTGGTAGTCCTATGACCACCTTGCTTACATAGGGTAAGGCTTTGTAGTTAATGTGAGCTAGTCTTCTATGCCATAGCTCACTGGGACTAGAGGTTTCATGAACAAAGGCTACTTCTGGATGACCCTTAAGTTTATACAAACCTCCTTCCTCTTCACCAATAACAATTGCATCCTTAATAGATTTGCCTTTGGACCACATTAACACTTGTCCATCAATGAATGCAACTCTATAGCCTTTCTTGTCTAATGCTGAGATTGAAAGTAAATTCTTCTTCAAACCTGGAACATACAAAACTTCCTTCATCTTCATGGGGGTTCCAGAATCGAGTTTGTAGTTTGCTTCACCAATTCCCTTAATGGGATATTGATAGTCATCTCCTAGAGATACCTTTTGGGGAGAAGTCTTTTCTTCAAGATTTGAGAGAGTCTTTTTATGACCTGTCATGTGCTTTGAAGCACCACTGTCAATAAGCCATGTACCTTCTCCAGGGGTTATAGATCCAGAGAGTGCGGAGAAGAGAACATATTCTTCTGCATCTTCTTCTGTATTTCTTCTTGACCTTCTTTTGAAGAAGGTCCTTTCTTCTTCTTCCTCTTCATCTCTAGGCCTTTTATTGTGAGACCTTTCTTCCTCTACTTCTTCTTCTTCACTATCATCTTCTGCAAGATGTGCTTGGTGTCTTTTGTAGTGAGTACCCTTTTTCTTCTGTAGAGGGAAATGTCTAGCAATGTGTCCGATTTTGTGACAAGAATAGCACTGGAAAGAAGAGTAATCTCTTCTTTGAGTAGTTCCTCTTTTCTTTTGAAATCTGTGTGGAGGATGAGACTCCTTGTGACTACCCTTTTTAGTGTAGGATTGATTCCTTCTTCTTTTGGTGTGGGTGGCCAAGGCTTGGTCATCCTCTTTGAGCAAGGCTTCTCGATTTGCAACCCTAGCCTCCTCTTGTACACAATCCTCCCAAACTACATCAAACTTCATACTTTCTTTTCTGGCACACATAGTTTGAATGAATGACTCCCAAGGTCTAGTGAGACCATTTAGAGCTGTCATCACAAGTTCATCTTCATCAAGAGTATCACCAATGGCATCTAGTTGCTCCTTGATTAGAGAGACTCTTGAGAAGTAGTCTTGAATGGATTCTCCTTTGTGCATCTTGGTACTCTTCAACTGAGTTCTTAGATTCATCTTCCTATTGATGTTCTTTCCTTCATACATTCTTCCTAAGGCATCATACATTTCCTTTGGAGTCTTCTTGGAGGCCACTTGGGGAATCAAGTGGTCTTTAATAGAATCAGCTATGATTCTCTTTTCCCTAATCAAATCCTTCTTGTGTTTTTCTTTGGATTCATCTTCTTCTGGTTCTGCAACTTCCTCCTTGATATAATGAGCAAGATCATTCTCCTCAAGAATGAGACCAATTCTGTATTTCCATGCCCGGAAATTTTCTATACCTTCTAGCTTGTCTTCAAGCTTAGTGTTTGGAGCCATCTTCTCTTGGGGGAGTCCAAGAGACAGAGTAGACTTACCTGGAAAGTTACTTTTCACTTTTCCGGAATCTGGAACAGAATTTTATCGCACTTTTGGTAGAATTAGGGTTTGACTTTCCCGGAGTTCTACCCAACCAACAAGTTCGATCTATAGCACAAAAGAATGCTCTTGAGAAGGGATATCCAGCCATGTAATCAGAATTCAAAAATTCCAACTTTTTTCTGAAACCAAAATCTGATGTATCGCACTTTTGGTAGAATTAGGGTCAAAAATTCTAGATAAGAGTTTCCGAAGCCACACTGCTTCACAGCTGGCAGAGCAAGCAGCTATATATTCTACTTCAGCAGTACTGAGGGCCACACTAGATTGTTTCTTGCTGAACCAGGAGATCATGGCAGATCCAATACCATAACATCCGCCTGAAGTACTTTTTCTGTCTGAGACACTACCTGCCCAATCGGAATCTGAGTAACCATGTAACTTGAGTTCATTACCTCCAAGATAGTATAAGCCAAAGTCCACTGTACCTTTTAGGTACCTCATTATGTGCTTTGCAGCTATAAGGTGAACCTTTCTAGGTTCTACTAGATACTGACTTAGGGTATATACATCAAAGCATATATCCGGCCTAGTATTTGTCAAATACATCAATGATCCAATGATTTGTCTATATAGGGTTATGTCCACTAGTTCTGATGAATCATTAACTAATAGTTTCAGGTTGGAGTCCATGGGAGTGGCCATGGCTTTACACTCCAACATATCAAATCTTTTGAGAATCTCCACAGTATACTTACCTTGATTTAGAAAGATTCCTTTTGGCTCTTGCCACACTTCTAGACCTAAGAAGTAGTGCATTAATCCGAGATCTTTCATTTCGAATTCTGAAGAAAGCTTCTTCTTGCTTTCAATAATTTGATTCTCATTTCCGGTTAGGAATAGATCATCTACATATAACAGCAATATAACAGGTTCATCATCCATCACTTTAAGATAAAGATTGGGGTCAGCTTTACTTTTGGTAAAGCCCATGCTTGTTAAGAAACTGTCAATCCTTCCGTACCAAGCCCTGGGAGCTTGCTTCAATCCATATAATGCCTTTTTCAGTTTGCATACATGGGTCCTTCCGTCTTTGACCTCAAAACCTTGAGGTTGTTCTATGTATACTTCTTCTTCAATTACACCATTCAGAAAAGCTGTCTTAACATCCATTTGATGCAATTTCCATTTCATCATGGATGCAAGTGCCATGATAGTTCTAATTGAAGTATACCTAGCAACAGGTGCAAATGTTTCTTCATCGTCAATTCCCTCCTTTTGTGAGAATCCTCTGGCTACAAACCTTGCCTTGTATTTTTCAATGCTACCGTCTGCAGCATGTTTTATCTTGAAAATCCATTTGGAAGAAACCACACTTTTATCTTTTGGTTTGGGGACTATATCCCAAACATCATTTTTCATTATCGACTGATATTCTTCTGTCATTGCTTCTACCCATTCTTTCTTTTGAGCTGCTTCTTCATAGCTAGTAGGTAGTTGATCCACAAGATCACACATCAAGGCCATATAGTTGGACACTAGCTTTGGTTTCTTTCTTTCTCTAATGGAGCCTTCAGGAGCACCATATTTTTCAGCCCCTTGGATAATATCTCTAGCCCATGCTGGCCTTCTTTTCTTTGATAAATCTGAGATAGGAGGTTCTTGTGGTTCCAACATGTCATGATCCTCTGGTGGAATGTCTTCAGGGATGTGAACAGCCTCTGAGTTTCTAGAAGAATAATCTTCTTCATAGATTTCTTCAAGTTGGCATTTTCTTGATTTCTTGAGAGCTGCTTCTTCATCAAAAGTTACATCTCTACTGATTTCTATATGATGAAAGCCTGGTATGTAAATCCTGAAAGCTTTGGATGATTCATAGTAACCAACAAATATTCCTTTCTTACCAGAAGGATCCAACTTGGTTCTCTTTTCTTTTGGAATGTGGATGTACACAGGACACCCAAATATTTTAAGATGGCTTACCTCGGGCTTCTTTCCAGTAAACACTTCTTCTGGAGTTTTGAAATCAAGAGCAGTATGAGATAATCTGTTTTGAACATATACTGCTGTCTTGGCTGCTTCAACCCATAGATACATGGGAAGATCCTGGTCATGTATCATTGTCTTCACAGCTTCCATGATGGTTCTATTTTTCCTTTCTGCAACCCCATTTTGTTGGGGATTGTAGGGAGTGGTTAGTTCTCTCTTGATTCCAACTTCTTTACAAAATTCTTCAAACTCTTTTGAAGTATATTCTCCACCATTATCTGTTCTGAGAATCTTGATTTTCTTTTCTGAGAGATTTTCTATTAGAGCCTTGAACTCTTTGAACTTTCCAAAAACTTCATTCTTACCTTTTAGAAAGTATATCCAGGTTTTCCTTGAATGATCATCAATGAAAGAGAGATAGTATTCAAATCCACTCAAGGAGGTGGTGGGCATTGGACCACATACATCTGAGTGTATTAATTCCAAGATACCCTTAGTCTTTGTTTCACTCTTTGGAAAGGGGTTCTTGATATTCTTCCCTTTCTTACATCCTTTACATGAGCCATCATGATCAACCTTCAAATCTGGTAGTCCTATGACCACCTTGCTTACATAGGGTAAGGCTTTGTAGTTAATGTGAGCTAGTCTTCTATGCCATAGCTCACTGGGACTAGAGGTTTCATGAACAAAGGCTACTTCTGGATGACCCTTAAGTTTATACAAACCTCCTTCCTCTTCACCAATAACAATTGCATCCTTAATAGATTTGCCTTTGGACCACATTAACACTTGTCCATCAATGAATGCAACTCTATAGCCTTTCTTGTCTAATGCTGAGATTGAAAGTAAATTCTTCTTCAAACCTGGAACATACAAAACTTCCTTCATCTTCATGGGGGTTCCAGAATCGAGTTTGTAGTTTGCTTCACCAATTCCCTTAATGGGATATTGATAGTCATCTCCTAGAGATACCTTTTGGGGAGAAGTCTTTTCTTCAAGATTTGAGAGAGTCTTTTTATGACCTGTCATGTGCTTTGAAGCACCACTGTCAATAAGCCATGTACCTTCTCCAGGGGTTATAGATCCACAGAGTGCGGAGAAGAGAACATATTCTTCTGCATCTTCTTCTGTATTTCTTCTTGACCTTCTTTTGAAGAAGGTCCTTTCTTCTTCTTCCTCTTCATCTCTAGGCCTTTTATTGTGAGACCTTTCTTCCTCTACTTCTTCTTCTTCACTATCATCTTCTGCAAGATGTGCTTGGTGTCTTTTGTAGTGAGTACCCTTTTTCTTCTGTAGAGGGCAATGTCTAGCAATGTGTCCTATTTTGTGACAAGAATAGCACTGGAAAGAAGAGTAATCTCTTCTTTGAGTAGTTCCTCTTTTCTTTTGAAATCTGTGTGGAGGATGAGACTCCTTGTGACTACCCTTTTTAGTGTAGGATTGATTCCTTCTTCTTTTGGTGTGGGTGGCCAAGGCTTGGTCATCCTCTTTGAGCAAGGCTTCTCGATTTGCAACCCTAGCCTCCTCTTGTACACAATCCTCCCAAACTACATCAAACTTCATACTTTCTTTTCTGGCACACATAGTTTGAATGAATGACTCCCAAGGTCTAGTGAGACCATTTAGAGCTGTCATCACAAGTTCATCTTCAGCAAGAGTATCACCAATGGCATCTAGTTGCTCCTTGATTAGAGAGACTCTTGAGAAGTAGTCTTGAATGGATTCTCCTTTGTGCATCTTGGTACTCTTCAACTGAGTTCTTAGATTCATCTTCCTATTGATGTTCTTTCCTTCATACATTCTTCCTAAGGCATCATACATTTCCTTTGGAGTCTTCTTGGAGGCCACTTGGGGAATCAAGTGGTCTTTAATAGAATCAGCTATGATTCTCTTTGCCCTAATCAAATCCTTCTTGTGTTTTTCTTTGGCTTCATCTTCTTCTAGTTCTGCAACTTCCTCCTTGATATAATGAGCAAGATCATTCTCCTCAAGAATGAGACCAATTCTGTATTTCCATGCCCGAAAATTTTCTATACCTTCTAGCTTGTCTTCAAGCTTAGTGTTTGGAGCCATCTTCTCTTGGGGGAGTCCAAGAGACAGAGTAGACTTACCTGGAAAGTTACTTTTCACTTTTCCGGAATCTGGAACAGAATTTTATCGCACTTTTGGAAGAATTAGGGTTTGACTTTCCCGGAGTTCTACCCAACCAACAAGTTCGATCTATAGCTCAAAAGAATGCTCTTGAGAAGGGATATCCAGCCGTGTAATCAGAATTCAAAAATTCCAACTTTTTTCTGAAACCAAAATCTGATGTATTGCACTTTTGGTAGAATTAGGGTTTGGATTTACCGGAGTTCTACCCAACCAAAAAGTTCGATCTATAGCTCAAAAGAAAGGTATTGAAAAGAGCTATCCAGCCATGCAACCAAAAATCAATAATATAAACTTTGGGCTGAAACCCTAACTTCACCGGAGAGAGAGAGAGAGGTATTCTTACCTTGTGAAAGATGTCCTATTCAGTCTAGCTCTGATACCATGTTAAGTTTAAACCAAATAGACAAGCAAGATCATTGAAAGAAACATAATCACAAGATAGACACAGAATATACCCTGGGAAACCCTCATGGGGTAGAAAACCCAGCAAAGCTTTCCTCAATAAGATGATCAACCAAAATACAAGATGTGCTCCTTCCTTCTTTGTCTCCTTAGCAGATCTCTGAGACAAGTGCGCACTCTTCCACAAGTGACTGAGTGATCTAATGAGGAGTTCACCTCTCTTATTTATACTGACTCCCAACTGACTAAAAGACCTAATGGGGCCGACCTCTCGTGGAGAAGTCTAATAACCCCAAAAATATAACCATAGGGCCGACCCCCACATGGTGGGTCTAATAACCCTAGTTAATACAAACCCTCGGAGGAATAAACATCTCGGGATACATAATAGGGTTACCTCGGAGGGATGAAACATCTCCGGAATAATAAAGTACAAATATAATATTCTTTGAAGTTACAATATTCAACAGATCCCACTTAATTGACTGTACCATTACGGGAGTGCTAACCATGTTATATTTCAATTATTTCCTTGGCTATAGATTGTAGGTAAAAATATTGCATTTTCCAAAGACATTGTTTGTGAAGGAGAATGATGCAAGA
The DNA here is from genome assembly GCA_027924585.1 of Larix kaempferi. Lineage (NCBI taxonomy): Eukaryota > Viridiplantae > Streptophyta > Pinopsida > Pinales > Pinaceae > Larix > Larix kaempferi. Next base: position 17,278,980 of record BSBM01000030.1, read on the forward strand.
ACCAATGCTTTAGTTACCTATTTTGATGAATTAATACTTGGACATAATGATTTTATTATCAATATGGCTATTAGATGGAGAGGGCACTTAACAATATACTTTTATTATAAAGATGAATGGGGGATAGAGAGAGCATTATTAGATGCACAGAAAAGTGCCCACAACTAGAATATGGTGTTGTTATGGAAATGTTTCTCATCCTCCTCTTAGATTATGTACTGAACAGTGAAAACACATAAAGGTTACTTTGTTGTTGTGGAGAGAGTAGTATGTATATATGTATAGTTTGGAAAGCCATTCTAAAATTAAAACGTTTGATATTATGTGTTAAGGAAAGGGATAAAAGTAGAATTACTCACCCCTACTTTCCTACCCACCTTTTTCCTTAACAAATTATGTTTGAATTGCTCCAAAAGTTTCAATGGATCCTCCCAAGTATCAAAGCTAGAACTATCTATAAAACTATTATTCTAGCCATGTAAACTAGCTCATAAAGGAAGAGGGGAGCAATAGGTAGCTTTAAACGTGGGAGTAATGGATTAGTGTGCATGGATACTTGGTCGATATGCCATCTTGAAAATATGGTGCAATATGTTCCCAAGGAAACCTTTAAGGGAGTTAGAGGGTACCGCTAGCTGGAGGAAAATGGTCAATAGGAAGGGAAGTTTATCAATTGATTAAACTACTACCTTTATTATCTTATTTATTTATTCATACATGCACCCTCACAAAATTTCCCGAAATGGAGGAGGGAAATTGAAGGAATCAACACATATCCATCCCTTTAGATTAGATAATGTCAAGTTCAAACAATTTTACATTACATTAATTAACATCACCATTGATGTATTTAAAGTTTAATTCTCGAAGTTAATCACCCAAAATTATTATAATTATTATTATTTGTAAGATAATAAGTGGACTTGATGGGTTGCTTGAAATTAGAAACCCAAGATATGAGCCACAACTCAAGAGCGATGAGTACCTAGAAAGTATCTTGATTGAGGATCTAGAGGATGCAAAAGAAAATGATTTAATATTACTTACCTTTGCACAAAAAATACTAAAATAAATTGGAATTGAATTCAATGAATATAAACAAATAACACACCATCCACACAATGAACATAAGGTGTACTCTGGGAAAACCCAATATGAGAAAAACCAAACTAGAAGGTGAGTCCTATGCCTTGCTCTTTTATACTTAGTTTTGAAATTAAAATACAAATAAAAGGAAGTGAGTATGGAGTTTCAATGGACACTATGGCATGTATGGCTACTGTAGGATCTTCTACTTCCTGTGTTCTGCTCTAATATCCCACTCCCAAATAACTTGCTCGACTATGGAACAATAAGCAATACAATAACAATGGAATGCCTTCCTTTCCTAGGGGTGTAATATTTAATATGGAGTAAGAGCCATTTAGGTTAGGGTTTTTCGTGCCTTCAATTTCAATTAGGTTTAGGGTTTTTAACCCGCTATAATCTTCTTGAAAGTCCATTTGTGACTAGCTCCACATGTCTGAATAATGGGATTTCAGGTGGCATCCACTTGATATCATGGTGGGAAACAAGATAGGTCTTAGTTGCGGCTATAAAATCCAATCCTACAAAATTCCCTAGGTAGCGTAAAAAATCAAACCCTAGCTCCACCAAGGAGAGCAAGTGAAAGAATCCCTCCAACACTATCTCCAAGGTAATACGTCCTCCTCTTCTCTTCTTCTTCACAAGTCCACTCTAGGATTTTCTTCCAAAACCCTAGTCTCCAATCTCCAAGGGTAACATACTAACCCTAGAGATCCGTGTTAACTCCAAAAATACCGAGAAACTATGGTACCCAAGAGAGAGAGAGATAGAGAAACAAGTACAAGTGAAGACCTAGAGAGAAAGAAGACAAGTGCACTCCTCTGATAGATCACATATCTACTCAAGAGTGAGAAAATCAACATGAATGAATGACTCTAGATCCTTAATCTATTTATATGAGAGGTAAGGGAGGAAAACAACACTATGTAGGCACAAGCCCTTGCAAGCAACCTCATCAACCCTTATAGGCCATGCAAGTGAGACGTCGACTCTAGATCACAAGTGCCACGCTTCAATAATAATTGCATGCACAATACGGACTCGAAAGAGATATATCTACACAACTAAATTCTACGCTAATCCATCCCGAAACTCCATGGACTCCCTCTATCCTTCCAAGCAAAGTAATCCACTAGTTCAACTACCCCTTGCAAGAACATTGTCAAGGCCCCATGTGTCCTCGAGCAATCTACAATCCTTCGAGTAGAAATCCAAGTTTCCATATGCCATTTAGGGTTTAAATCCATTCTAGGTGATGTGAAATACTCCACATCCCCTATAGGGTGTTCTCCCACAAAGTGAATTCTCCTTGTGGTCATCATGAAGTCCATCCATTATACAAGCAAGAGATGTCAAATGCCGAAGGGAAGAGCACTAAGCTACTAGCAATCAACTCATGTCAAGCATCCACTAAGAAATCTATCTCAAGTGTGCATATCCATCCTGAACCATCTATCATGCTACAACCCATCTTAGACCGTCTTTCTCATCAATTATCATTTTCTTTATCTAGTTTTATAATGCTTTCCATAGGATTTTAGAGGGTTTCTTCGTCTAACCAACGCCATAAATCCATGGGTTACATGTGGGCCCGCACTTCTATCCCTAATGCAATGGGGACCAGCAGAGACATATTATTTGTGCATTAGTGCAATTCTTCCTATTCCTATCCTTACAACACTCCTTCAACCACCTTATTAGATGAAAACTGTGGATTCTTAATCATGCTAGACTTGCCTTTGTACATTAATAACACCAAAAGTTCATTTCACTAACTCGTCAATACATGTGTTGGATTTCCTTGTTACCAACTCAATAGTTAATCTTTGGTTCCATGATAACAACTCAAGGCACTATTTTGCAGCGTATAAATACCACATGGAAGATAACATATGTGATCAAACATGACCACCTCTCCGTGTGATGCATCATAGCGTTCATATTTAACATCCAAGTTAGCACATTCCATTCATAGATTCTCTTTCTCCTTAACTTACCCCTCTCTCCTTACTCCTAAAGAAATAATAATTGAAATCCTATGCATGTTCTTTGGTAGGGATACCTCTTGTGATTTTTCCTTAAACCTCTTCCATTCGATAGAGTATTCTACTAATTGTTCGACCCCTCCATTTTAATAGGGTGCACAATGTAATAGAAAGACTCCAGTCTCCAACTACATGAATCCAAACCACTCCATTTTAATAGGTTGCACAATTTAATGCCAAGACTTCAACTACATGAAGCCAAAAGACCAATTCTTACTTCCTTGAAGGGTTATACCCCACCTAGAACAATAGAATTCGAGGACAACTTTTTATGAAAGTGGAAATGACAAAAACATATTGTGAAGATAATATTTTACTTATTTATAATCAATACTAGGCGCATGGTTTTATGGGAAAAGTATATAAATAAGGATATGACATTTGACCTTGGTCTTGTCTTCGAAGGATAGGATATGGCATTTGAACTTTGATCCACTCTTTACCCTTTCCCAAATATTTCCATTTATTAAGAAGTAAGACACCATGTTGTACGGACTTGACCCTTTCCCAAATATTTCCATTTATTAAGAAGTAAGACACCATGTTGTACGGACTTGAGAATTATGATAACATTTTTAATTTAAATGTCTTTATTATGCTATATTATAGTAATGAGCCGACGTAAAATGAAAAACGTATGACTTAAATAACTAAGACCAGACTTTGACCTAATTGTAATACTCCCGTTATGATTGCATATAAATAAAAATAAAAATCTGCCATACAAAACAAAAGCAAACAGTTCACCCGCGATTTGGATTTTGAAGTTCACGAACTGTTTGGATTTTGGAATATACTTCACCTGCGGTTTGGATTTTGAAAGGGGCTGTCAGTTACACATAAAATCAAAGCAAAAGCAAGAAAAAATGGCGTCGAATCAGGTCGAAGTGCAAGCCCAAAACCCTCAGGTCCAAGTGCAAGCCGAAAACCCTCAGCAGCTGCAACAGGCAATTCAGGCAATTGGTACTGGCAACGACAATCAATTTGTATCGGCGTCTTTGTACGTGGGGGATCTGGAGCCGAGTGTTAGCGATGGCGAGATTTATGATCTCTTCCAGCAGATTGGCCTCGTCCACTCTGTTCGCGTCTGCAGAGATGCCATCACGGACGCCTCTCTCGGATACGCGTATGTGAATTACAACAATGCTGAAAATGCTACCACGGCTTTAAGTCTCTTGAATTTTACACGCCTTCACGGAAAGCCAATTCGGATTATGTATTCACACCGTGACCCCATTCTCCGCAGGTGTGGATCAGCGAACATATTTATTAAGAATATTGACAAAGTAGTTGACGATAGGGAGCTATATGATACTTTCCGTGTGTTCGGACCCATTTACTCTTCCAAGATTGCAACAGATACTGCATCAGGGCGATCCAAAGGATATGGATTTGTGCATTTTGAGCAAGAGGAAGCAGCACAAAATGCAATAGAACACATGAATGGAATGCTAATCCGTGGCAAACAGGTTTATGTTGGTCCATTCAAGAAAAAGCAAGAGCGCGGGCAAACAAATGCAAATGAAAATGACAATTTTAGGAATGTGTTTGTGAAGAACTTATCAGAATCTCTGACTGATGAGGATTTGAGAAATTGTTTTGGCGTGTATGGAACAATTACCAGTGTGATAGGGATGAGGGATGCAGAGGGAAAATCAAAGGGTTTTGGATTTGTCAATTTTGAGAATGCAGAAGATGCAGCAAATTGCGTTCAGAATTTAAATGGCAAGAAAATTGGTGGGAAGGAATGCTATGTTGAAAAGGCACGGAACAAGTCTGAATCGAGGGGGCGATGTGGAAGAAATCTTTATGTGAAGAATTTGGATGATAGCATTGATGACGAGAAGTTGAGAGAAATGTTCTCTGGTTTTGGTACAATCACTTCATGCAAAGTAATGCGGGATTCTCATGGACACAGCAAAGGCTTTGGATTTGTTGCCTTCGCATCTCCTGATGAAGCATCCCGAGCTCTGGCAGAAATGAAAGGGAAAATGGTTTTGAGCAAGTCTCTGTATGTTTCTCTGGCTCAGCGCAAAGATGAGAGAAGGGCATGGCTACAGGCTCATTTCTCCCACTTGGAAAATGTAAATGCAGATGGCATGGCACCACCTGTTCCTGGACTAAACCAGCAGGTAATTTATGGCCGGGGACCCGTTGTTCCTGCCCGTGCTCCTGGACTAAACCATGGCCAAGGACCAGCTGCTCCTGGACAAAATCACCAGCAGGTAATTAATGGCCAAAGACCACCTGTTCCTGCCCGTGCTCCTGCACTAAACGAGCAGATAATTTATAGCCAAGGACCAGTTGCTCTTGCTCGTGCTCCTAGACTAAACCAGCGGACGATAACTCGAGGACAAGCATCAGTTTTTCTTGCCCGTGCTCTTGGACTAAACCAGCAGATGGTAATTCGAAGACAAGGACCAGCTGTTCCTGCCCGTGCTCCTTGACTAAACCAGCTGCATCATAGAAATGAGCTCACTGCAATAGTATAGACCATAGTAACATAGCTTGTACATTATATTTTGATTGTGATATAGGGTAGTGTGTAGCTATGGTTATTATTGTTGAGTGTTTGAATTATATTTAGGTTATGATAACGTAGTATATTGGAAGATTTTGTCCATTAAGCTTTTTTTCTTTTAATTATTTTTATTTTTCAAAATCTGTATTTGACTGTGTTTAAATGGCTCTTTTGATAGTAAAAAAGGATTCAGCACCATCTAGAATCCTAAGGGCACTCAAATCGTCTAACTTTTAGACTACATTATTTGGTTTTGATAGTGATATAGGTTAAGTGTATATCTATTTGATTTTGATAGTGATATAGGTTACTGTAGTTTTATTTTAATTTTGGATTTTAAAGATTCAAAAAATTATTTAGATTCTTTAAAAGTTAAAAGTTGTTTGGTTTTGATAGTGACATAGATTAATGTAGTTTTATTTTTATTTTGGAGCTACTAAGTATTGAAAAAATATAAAAATTTATTTAGATATAATTAATTTTTAACACTAGGAGTTGATAAAAATAAAAATAGTTAGAAATAATGTAAACATAACTGTCCAAGTTAATAGTTAAAAGTTGACGTGATTAAATTTTTATAGTATTATTTATATATATAAAATTATTTGTAAATGATTATGATTTAGTTTTCAGTATTACTAGTATATTTTTAGTTTTGTTTTGCACATTATATTGGGATTTATGGAATGGAGAAATGCTATGAAAGTTACAATTTTTTTGTTATATGGATGTTGTAATCTTTAACTTTTGCTACTACCCTTTTCAAATTCATTATTTTAAGACTTTTAATTTCCAATAACTCACATAATATTTAAAGTGATTTATGGCATGCAAGATCTGCAGTGTTTTGTGGAATCACAAGGCTCATTGGTGAGAATTTAAGGGACCTTAAGATAGATGAATCTTTAGGCAATCATTTTCTTTAGTGCATATGTGTATCACATGACTTGTTTCTATCCATGTGGATGCTATGACATTAAAATCATATATGACATGGATTTTGCATGGTTTGAAAGTCGACATGTTCAATACTTTATGTTAGTGAAGTACACAAATTTTCATGTCTACATCATAGATTAACTACATTTATTTCCATCCTTGTAAATAGTTGTTCATATTCATGTCTACATCATAGATTAACTAACTTTCATGTCTACATCATAGATTAACTACTTTCATGTCTACATCAAATTTATTTCAATCTTTGTAGATAGTTGTTCATATTCTGCCCCATCTCTCCACTGAAAGCATATACCATATATAGGATTTGAAGGCTTTTTCTTTATTCTACCAACTCATTGATCTTGTGATTCCCCACAAAAACCAAAAGATACCTAGCTTTGATACCAATATGATGCATAAACTACCATGGATATTCCACTGTAATAGTTCGTCACAATAGATCTTACAACTTAATTAATTGTGTTGGCTTAATTCCACATAATGATAAATAAACTAGAATTGAAAGGAAAATATCTAGAGCAAAACAACACATCCCCATGAATAACACAATATATGCTCTGGGAAAACGCACCATGGGGAAAAACCAAACCAGATTAAAGACGATGCCTTGCTCTTTTCTTCTCCAAAAGGCAATGCAAATATAGAGAAAGTGTAGTTAAGGAAGTGAAGAGTTAAAGAAAAATATCCTTCCTTTTTTTTAATCACTCCTCTTCACTTCCTTAAAAATAAAAAAGACTTTTGTAAAAAAAAAATATCTTCTACTCTTGTAAAACTCCACCCTTTTTTTTAACTTAAATTTTTTTTTTGAACTGAATAATTTACGTTAAAAAAACACTTAACTCATGGAAACAAATTTTTCTCGTGGAATTATTTTCGCGGGCCTAATGAAGGTTGGAGCGAGAAAATATGGAATTTTCGCGCTTTGGGCTATAGTGAGTTCGCGAGAATTTTTCTTGTGAACTTTTCGCGCTTTGGCCTATAGTGAGGCCACGAAAATTTGAAATTTTTATTATTTTGAAAGTTTGCCAAAAATTATCATGCCTCCATGCAGGGCAGGGTCGTGAATTTTTCTGCAAACAAGAAACACATTCTTTTTGCAAATTACTTCAAAGCTACGGCTTCTCTTGCTCCGATCAATCGATCTTCTTCCAACGCTCTGATACCGAACTGAAGGTTGGAGGCAGAAATAAACACAAAGATTATGCAGAACGAGCTACGACACTTCAATTTTTATTGATAAACGAAAGATCAACTAATACATTACAAACCAAATATGAGTGTGTATTTAAACACTTATGGAAACCCTAAAAAGTCTAACCTAGATTTTGCATGCATGCAAAGCATGCTGTTGCATGTTTTATTAACTGAACTTCTAAATACGAACTAAAGCAAAAGCTAAAGCTAACATAAGTAATTACTATTTCTAACATCACTTGTTACCCTCGTGTTCCGAGCTTATGCAAGCAGTTGGTTGGCCGTAGCCATCGCTAGCAACCATCCCCTCTTTTAAGTTATTGTTTAGCGTAATGTTTAGACGAGATCTCGATCATATCGACATCTATGCAGGTTAGGTCCCATTTGATTTAATGACAAGGAGAGGTCTTATGTTAGATCGTGATGGCGCATCCAGTAACTCTTGATAATTTTTGAGGAGCACCAGTTCATAGCATAAAGTTTTGACAGGAAACCTCCTGTATCACGATCATCCTAGCGGCCTAAAACTTCCCTTTCTGACTGACAAACAATCTTGGCATCGATCCACGGTTGCTAGCCACGTCACTGCCTCACGAGACCGAAGGATTAGTTCTAGAACGATGTAGTTGGACATGGCAAAAAAATCTAATATATTTACATTTTATTATATATTACAAGCTTAAGCAAAGCTTATATAAGGGTAACAAATAGCCTTTTTTATGACTAAGTAACTTCAATTATAGATGAAAGTTTAGAATGTACTTAGTCCTTGAATATTATCTCTTCTTTTACCAACTAGAACATAACTCATAATTGAGTATGATTTGTGTGGATTGAAAAGAGGAATTTGTTTGTATCAATTGTATCGTTATGATAACGTAAGTAAATACGTTGCCTTGCTTCCAGCCACGTTTTTTGGGATACATATTAAGGGTCACTCTTGACTATATATATATATATATATATATTTTACAACAATTGTGGGTTATAGACCTTAAAGCAAAAATGTAGTTTAAATAATTGTATCAAGATTTGAAATAGGAAATATATATATAATGGTTTAATATAAAGTTATATGTATAAGTACATAAATTGTATTATATGCATTAATACATATAAGCACATGGGTTGGATTATGGGACTAGATGAATGTTACATATATATATATATATTGGAATTTGCAATTGGAATATTTTGTAGATGTGTCGAAAGTGCTTAGTATATATAATAAAAATTGAAGTTGCTTTAGTTGTTATATATATTTATGAGATGGTAAAGTTACTGTTCCTAGTAAGGGAAGGGGTTATATTGTATACTTCTAATACATGGAATTGTATTGAAATTGTTGTAATGCTTTTGGATTATACTATACATTTAGTGCATTTGAATTATATGTGATTGGAGAAGTTTCTTTGAAAAAGAAAAGAAGTTGTGTAATAAGCTCAGAAATTTATTCATCCAACACGGAACCTAGTGTAGAATGTGTATCTTACTTTTTATAAAGATCACTATGTTAGTAGTTTAAGGAGAAAAAGGAAATTTTGTTGTTACAATTTTTATGTACGTTGCAATGTGGTACATTACAGTGTGGGAAGTGATCATCAATTGCAAGACTTAGGAAAACCAAATTAAAAATAACATTAGGGAAACAAGACATCGTTTGACGTTTTTTTTTTGAGGATGAAAACTTTTGACTAAAAATCGAAAGAGGAGTAATCTCAAAGGCTTAAATCCCATAATACCACTTTCAATTTGGTGATAGTTTTCAAGGGAGAGTTTTGTGTTCAACAAAGTGTTGTCGAGGTCTTTCATCCCTTTGGTATCATAATGGGACATAGGGGTAAAAGCTTCCAAGTAAATTGGTTATTAGATTCCCTAATGTTTAAAAATGATGTATGGAAATATTACCGTAGGTAATGCGAAATTCATCCAAATATGAGGGTGAATGTCAAGTTTTTGGGTTGGTTGCTCGAAAATATCTAATATAACGGGACTTGTGAATGAAAGATATAGAAATTTAAAGAATGGCTAAGAGGATTACCGTCCGAGAGTGAAAATGAAGGATGGTCCTCTAAAAGATAAGTAAACGGTTGTTTTACCTATGCATTCTTTTTGTTATATGGAAGAATGATCATACATATGTATGTATATGTTTTATGCCGTCTTACGGTAATAAGAGAACAAGTGTCGATGATAAAAGACCTAAATATTTTCCATAAACAACAAGAGCATGTTGCAAAATAAATTCTCACTTACATTTTTATTGAATTTGAAAAATCATGTTATGCATATGTTATGCTGAAAATTTTGGAAGACGTTGTAAGGGTTGTGTAAAGTGCAGGTTATGAAAGGAAGAGGAACCATACCAACGTGAAGGATGTGTAGAGGATCAAAGATGATTAAATAGAGAATACAAAGATCTAAAAGTTGCAGTCACATGATCTTCAATCGCAAAGGTATTCAAAAATTAGATAAGTACTTTTTAATAATTACGTTATATAGAGTTTTGTAAGATTCCACTCTTAATTATAGAGATAAAGAAATATGTTCAAGCATATGGATGTATTCTTCGTATTGTTTAAAATGGTGATAGTCCTTTATGATTGAAGTAGTCTTAAATATAGGTTATTGTTTTGAATGTGATTGTGGAAAAATAAATGAGATCTTAATATCATTTGTGTATTTAGGAAAGAGGAATTACCTCGAGTAATTATGCATTATGTGGTTAATATTATATGGATACTTGACGTGATCTTATATTATTGGCTAGGTTGATGACGGTTCAAGGATCAAGTACTTAACAGTTAGTTGACCAAGTAATTTTCAAATGTTATAAGGTCAAGAGTCTTAAAACTTTCCATGATAAGGTTATTGGAATTGAACTAAATGTTTTGTGATATGAAATGCCCCGGTATCCTATTAGCTTGCATTTTTTTCCTTCTATAAAAATTCATAATGTTTTCCATATTTAATTATTAAAAATATACATACATGATGCTACTCATATCATCGATTGGGGTGTGATTCAGGTAGAACTCGAGGGAGAATTCCAAATTGAGCCTTTGCGTATCCTAGATAGGAAGGAGATTATGTCGCGGAATCGAGCCATCACTCAAATAAAAGTGCAATGAAAGCACTTCATCCCCGGGCAGGCCACATGGGAAACGGAGGATCATATGCGAGCAACATATCCTTCCATTTCCAGAATGAGCAAGATGAATCTAAATAAATAACACTGCATAAAACAAAGCTGCTGGGCTTAATTAAATAAGGAGCAGTGAAAAAAGTGGGTGAATTTGCAATTTTTGTATGGATGTAACTTTCAATTGTAAGATTGGATTGGGGTATGGCTATGATCATTGGAAATCTAGTCCAAAGGAAAATATAATGGAAGGTATTGATTTTTTAATTTTGTTTTGGGTTATTTCAAGATGTAAGAAAAACAAAGCCTTGGAGCTGAAATTGGATAAGGTAGTCTTCAATGTGGGTGACTTCCAAAGTAACCTAAACTTTTGGAAACAAGTTACATGATGGTATAGGAGTGTAGTAAAGGTGACATTGACTAAGAGTAATGGTATGAATTTTTTTATGATGCTCCCACAAGGAAGTAAATGCATAGTTGGGAAAACAAGGAAGGTAAATGGATGGTTAAAGAAAAAGGTGCAATATTAAACCAAGTATGCCCGAGTGTTTGGTAATATGGAATATTGTCGAAAGCGAGTATTAATAAATTCTAATTAAGAAGGAAGAAAATATTCTAACAATGGATGTTGGTGTCTTGAATGAGAATGCATTCTAGGCATTGATTGTCATGATAGGTATGTTCTATGTGAATTACAAGGTACAGCCAGGGGAAATATTGCTTCTGAGCGTGGATATCGTATGCCATGTTAGAATACCTAGAAAATGTATTGAAGATTCCAAAAGGTAGAGAATATAAGTGGGATTCATGAATATTGTAATTTATTGTGGTGTACAACCAAGCAACGATGGAACATACCAACAATTAAGGAGAAATGCATCTCATAGAGGAGATGGAATCATCCATGGGGACAAGTGTACATTCCCAATGGAGTTTCAATATTTGGACCAACAACTTATGTGCAAATAGGGGAAATATGTGAAAACTTCCAATCATATAAAATATGCTAATTGGTGAATAAGACATTCTGGCATGTGGATCTATTGTTTGGCTCAAAATTGTGTTGAAGAGTTCCCTGGAAATGAAAATTGAGTTCCATCCTTGAATGAAGCCCATATACAACTAAAGATAAGAAATGAAATGGAATTTGAAAAGAATCCAATTGAAGATAGAATGGAACTCTTTGCAACGCCATGAAGTTCTAGGAAGAACATTTAAAGCTAATGTTGGGAGCAATACTGGCCCAGGGAAAGAAATAGTAAGGGAAGATCGTAATGTTGATATGGATTGGAAAGAGAGACTGGCTAAGTTGGATTTGGTTGGAATTTATAAAGGAAAAGAGAGTAGAATGCACAAGAAGCTCAAAATTGAGGAAAAGGTTGTTGCATATTCAAAAGGGGGTGATGAGAACTCAAGAAAACAAAAGACACTGCTACAGTGTTAAATGAATCTACATGAGGATATGATTATTTTTGTAGCAACAAATGGTTAAGATGGCCAGTAAGGTAGAAAAGAATGAACAAGATTACATCTCTCAAATGCATATGCATTAGTAGGCACACTAAGAGAGGGTGCATAGTGCATGTGTGTGTGTGTGTGATATTGCATATTCGTTAAAGTAGTATTGTTTTACATATGCAGTGAGACATTGATGATAATTAATGTGGTGTTCATTAATATGTTGTGTGAATCGCGTGGTTATGCACACATGTATGTTGAACTCATTTTGTGAATGCATATTGTGCCATATTTCATTGCATAATTTGTTAATAGTTGAAATGACTGAATTATTGGTAATGCATAATTATGAGATCATTTCATGGGTTGTTGTGATTTGCAAAGAAATGCATGAAAAAATAGTCACGTTGGATGGACTAAGAAAATGCTTTGTTGAGAGAAAAATTATATAATAAAAAAATGCCTATTGTACAATTGTACAATATTACATTGCATTGTACAATATTTTCCTACAAAAAGCTGTGTATCAAATCCCACTATGAAATGAGCTCTCATGAGGTGTCACGAATTTATAGCCACCTTTTATAGGAATTACTCAAATCATATGCCATGGACATACTACAAAGACAGGATCTAGTTGTGTAGTTCCTTCTATAGTTAATCTATGCACAAACTAGAGAGTTATGGCCTCCTCCAAGATGAGATATGCCTCCTGCATTCCTCCTACAATAACCTATAATATATACAACCAATTATAGTAATGTAGAAGTTTCAAAGTGGAGTAAGGTGTCTTATCAAAGAAGGTATTGATGCTATTAAGTTTAAACCAAATAGACAAGCAAGATCACTGAAAGAAACATAATCACAAGATAGACACAGAATATACCCTGGGAAACCCTCATGGGGTAGAAAGCCCAGCAAAGCTTTCCTCAATAAGATGATCAACCAAAATACAAGATGTGCTCCTTCCTTCTTTGTCTCCTTAGCAGATCTCCGAGACAAGTGCGCACTCTTCCACAAGTGAGTGAGTGATCTAATGGGGAGTTCACCTCTCTTATTTATACTGACCCCCAACTGACTAAAAGACCTAATGGGGCCGACCTCTCTTGGAGAAGTCTAATAACCCCAAAAATATAACCACAGGGCCGACCCCCACATGGTGGGTCTAATAACCCTAGTTAATACAAACCCTCACAGGAATAAACATCTCCGGATACATAATAGGGTTACCTCGGAGGGATGAAACATCTCCGGAATAATAAAGTACAAATATAATATTCTTTGAAGTTACAATATTCAACACTCCCCCTTAACGAGAAGGATATTATAACAGCACCTGCAGGAGCAAGGAGTCACTATACATGATACATCTATAAATCATCGGAAGCTTTCTTCAATTTGTCTTCAAATAGTTACTGGTACATCAATGTCAACATCAACATCAATATTACGATCATCGTAATCACACGATCAACAGCATCGTCATCACACGATCATCAGCATCGTCATCACACGATCATCAGCATCGTCATCACACGATCAACATCATCCTCATCACACGATCAGCAGCATCGTCATCACACGATCATCAGCATCGTCATCACACTATCAGCAGTATCGTTATCACACGATCAGCAGCATCGTCATCACACGATCAGCAGCATCGTCATCACACGATCAGCAGCATCGTCATCACACGATCATCGGCATCGTCATCACACGCTCATCAGCATCGTCATCACACGATCAGCAGTATCGTCATCACACGATTAGCAGCATCGTCATCACACGATCAGCAGTATCGAGTATTCATGCCAATACAAGTGATCATATCAACAATATGAGTATCCTAGGTAACCACATCATTAATACAAGTATCCTACCGATACAAGTAACCACATCATCAATACAAGTATCCTACCGATACAGGTAACCACATCATCAATACAAGTATCCTACCGATACAAGTAACCACATCATCAATACAAGTATCCTACCGATACAAGTAACCACATCATCAATACAAGTATCCTACCGATACAAGTAACCACATCATCAATACAAGTATCCTACCGATACAAGTAACCACATCATCAATAAAAGAATTACTTTTTCGGAGACCATTCGTCTACGGATCAATTCAGGGACCAAAGTCCGGGGATGATACAATCCCCATTACGTAAATTTTGAACTAGTGGTTCCGGGATGATGCAATCCCCATCACTTTATTCTCGAAGACCATATGTCTACGGATCAATTCAGGGACCAAGGTCCGGGGATGATACAATCCCCATCACGTACATTTTGAACTAGTGGTTCCGGGATGATGCAATCCCCATCACTTTATTCTCGAAGACCATACGTCTACGGATCAATTCAGGGACCAAGGTCCGGGGATGATACAATCCCCATCACGTACATTTTGAACTAGTGGTTCCGGGATGATGCAATCCCCACAACTGTCCACTAAGGACTTCATTCTCGGAGACCTCACGTCTACGGCTCTCTTTAGGACTGAAAGTCCAGGGATGATCCAATCCCCTCAACTGTCCACTAAGGACTTCATTCTCGGAGACCTTACGTCTACGGCTCTCTTTAGGACTGAAAGTCCAGGGATGATCCAATCCCCATCTGTATTCTCAACTATACAGGTACAAATATCCAAGAGCATGTATTCTCACTAATACATCTAATCATCAAAACATGTATACATCTAGTATGTATTCTCACTAATACATCTAGCATCAAAACATTTATCCATAAAAAAAATAAAAGATATATAAGAGTTCTAAATATAAATAATTGTAAGTAGCTAAGTGCAACAAAACAAAATTGTTATCAAATACTATACTACTCCCCCTTTCGAGGAGGGTCCTTCTGGACTATACCAAGCATGTCTCGGAAGTGTTCAAACTTTACTCGAGACAAAGGTTTAGTCAGGATATCGGCAATCTGATCCTCAGTGCTTATGTACTCAAGCTTGATGGCTCCTCTCTGCACCATGTCTCGTATATAGAAGTAACGGATCTCAATGTGTTTTGACTTATCATGGAACACAGGATTTTCAGTCATCTTAATGCAGCTTTGATTATCACACATAATCACAGTGGGATCCATTTCCAAGTCAAAAATTCCAGATAAGAGTTTCCGAAGCCACACTGCTTCACAGCTGGCAGAGCAAGCAGCTATATATTCTACTTCAGCAGTACTGAGGGCCACACTAGATTGTTTCTTGCTGAACCAGGAGATCATGGCAGATCCAATACCATAACATCCGCCTGAAGTACTTTTTCTGTCTGAGACACTACCTGCCCAATCGGAATCTGAGTAACCATGTAACTTGAGTTCATTACCTCCAAGATAGTATAAGCCAAAGTCCACTGTACCTTTTAGGTACCTCATTATGTGCTTTGCAGCTATAAGGTGAACCTTTCTAGGTTCTACTAGATACTGACTTAGGGTATATACATCAAAGCATATATCCGGCCTAGTATTTGTCAAATACATCAATGATCCAATGATTTGTCTATATAGGGTTATGTCCACTAGTTCTGATGAATCATTAACTAATAGTTTCAGGTTGGAGTCCATGGGAGTGGCCATGGCTTTACACTCCAACATATCAAATCTTTTGAGAATCTCCACAGTATACTTACCTTGATTTAGAAAGATTCCTTTTGGCTCTTGCCACACTTCTAGACCTAAGAAGTAGTGCATTAATCCGAGATCTTTCATTTCGAATTCTGAAGAAAGCTTCTTCTTGCTTTCAATAATTTGATTCTCATTTCCGGTTAGGAATAGATCATCTACATATAACAGCAATATAACAGGTTCATCATCCATCACTTTAAGATAAAGATTGGGGTCAGCTTTACTTTTGGTAAAGCCCATGCTTGTTAAGAAACTGTCAATCCTTCCGTACCAAGCCCTGGGAGCTTGCTTCAATCCATATAATGCCCTTTTCAGTTTGCATACATGGGTCCTTCCGTCTTTGACCTCAAAACCTTGAGGTTGTTCTATGTATACTTCTTCTTCAATTACACCATTCAGAAAAGCTGTCTTAACATCCATTTGATGCAATTTCCATTTCATCATGGATGCAAGTGCCATGATAGTTCTAATTGAAGTATACCTAGCAACAGGTGCAAATGTTTCTTCATCGTCAATTCCCTCCTTTTGTGAGAATCCTCTGGCTACAAACCTTGCCTTGTATTTTTCAATGCTACCGTCTGCAGCATGTTTTATCTTGAAAATCCATTTGGAAGAAACCACACTTTTATCTTTTGGTTTGGGGACTATATCCCAAACATCATTTTTCATTATCGACTGATATTCTTCTGTCATTGCTTCTACCCATTCTTTCTTTTGAGCTGCTTCTTCATAGCTAGTAGGTAGTTGATCCACAAGATCACACATCAAGGCCATATAGTTGGACACTAGCTTTGGTTTCTTTCTTTCTCTAATGGAGCCTTCAGGAGCACCATATTTTTCAGCCCCTTGGATAATATCTCTAGCCCATGCTGGCCTTCTTTTCTTTGATAAATCTGAGATAGGAGGTTCTTGTGGTTCCGACATGTCATGATCCTCTGGTGGAATGTCTTCAGGGATGTGAACAGCCTCTGAGTTTCTAGAAGAATAATCTTCTTCATAGATTTCTTCAAGTTGGCATTTTCTTGATTTCTTGAGAGCTGCTTCTTCATCAAAAGTTACATCTCTACTGATTTCTATATGATGAAAGCCTGGTATGTAAATCCTGAAAGCTTTGGATGATTCATAGTAACCAACAAATATTCCTTTCTTACCAGAAGGATCCAACTTGGTTCTCTTTTCTTTTGGAATGTGGATGTACACAGGACACCCAAATATTTTAAGATGGCTTACCTCGGGCTTCTTTCCAGTAAACACTTCTTCTGGAGTTTTGAAATCAAGAGCACTATGAGATAATCTGTTTTGAACATATACTGCTGTCTTGGCTGCTTCAGCCCATAGATACATGGGAAGATCCTGGTCATGTATCATTGTCTTCACAGCTTCCATGATGGTTCTATTTTTCCTTTCTGCAACCCCATTTTGTTGGGGATTGTAGGGAGTGGTTAGTTCTCTCTTGATTCCAACTTCTTTACAAAATTCTTCAAACTCTTTTGAAGTATATTCTCCACCATTATCTGTTCTGAGAATCTTGATTTTCTTTTCTGAGAGATTTTCTATTAGAGCCTTGAACTCTTTGAACTTTCCAAAAACTTCATTCTTACCTTTTAGAAAGTATATCCAGGTTTTCCTTGAATGATCATCAATGAAAGAGAGATAGTATTCAAATCCACTCAAGGAGGTGGTGGGCATTGGACCACATACATCTGAGTGTATTAATTCCAAGATACCCTTAGTCTTTGTTTCACTCTTTGGAAAGGGGTTCTTGATATTCTTCCCTTTCTTACATCCTTTACATGAGCCATCATGATCAACCTTCAAATCTGGTAGTCCTATGACCACCTTGCTTACATAGGGTAAGGCTTTGTAGTTAATGTGAGCTAGTCTTCTATGCCATAGCTCACTGGGACTAGAGGTTTCATGAACAAAGGCTACTTCTGGATGACCCTTAAGTTTATACAAACCTCCTTCCTCTTCACCAATAACAATTGCATCCTTAATAGATTTGCCTTTGGACCACATTAACACTTGTCCATCAATGAATGCAACTCTATAGCCTTTCTTGTCTAATGCTGAGATTGAAAGTAAATTCTTCTTCAAACCTGGAACATACAAAACTTCCTTCATCTTCATGGGGGTTCCAGAATCGAGTTTGTAGTTTGCTTCACCAATTCCCTTAATGGGATATTGATAGTCATCTCCTAGAGATACCTTTTGGGGAGAAGTCTTTTCTTCAAGATTTGAGAGAGTCTTTTTATGACCTGTCATGTGCTTTGAAGCACCACTGTCAATAAGCCATGTACCTTCTCCAGGGGTTATAGATCCAGAGAGTGCGGAGAAGAGAACATATTCTTCTGCATCTTCTTCTGTATTTCTTCTTGACCTTCTTTTGAAGAAGGTCCTTTCTTCTTCTTCCTCTTCATCTCTAGGCCTTTTATTGTGAGACCTTTCTTCCTCTACTTCTTCTTCTTCACTATCATCTTCTGCAAGATGTGCTTGGTGTCTTTTGTAGTGAGTACCCTTTTTCTTCTGTAGAGGGCAATGTCTAGCAATGTGTCCTATTTTGTGACAAGAATAGCACTGGAAAGAAGAGTAATCTCTTCTTTGAGTAGTTCCTCTTTTCTTTTGAAATCTGTGTGGAGGATGAGACTCCTTGTGACTACCCTTTTTAGTGTAGGATTGATTCCTTCTTCTTTTGGTGTGGGTGGCCAAGGCTTGGTCATCCTCTTTGAGCAAGGCTTCTCGATTTGCAACCCTAGCCTCCTCTTGTACACAATCCTCCCAAACTACATCAAACTTCATACTTTCTTTTCTGGCACACATAGTTTGAATGAATGACTCCCAAGGTCTAGTGAGACCATTTAGAGCTGTCATCACAAGTTCATCTTCAGCAAGAGTATCACCAATGGCATCTAGTTGCTCCTTGATTAGAGAGACTCTTGAGAAGTAGTCTTGAATGGATTCTCCTTTGTGCATCTTGGTACTCTTCAACTGAGTTCTTAGATTCATCTTCCTATTGATGTTCTTTCCTTCATACATTCTTCCTAAGGCATCATACATTTCCTTTGGAGTCTTCTTGGAGGCCACTTGGGGAATCAAGTGGTCTTTAATAGAATCAGCTATGATTCTCTTTGCCCTAATCAAATCCTTCTTGTGTTTTTCTTTGGCTTCATCTTCTTCTAGTTCTGCAACTTCCTCCTTGATATAATGAGCAAGATCATTCTCCTCAAGAATGAGACCAATTCTGTATTTCCATGCCCGAAAATTTTCTATACCTTCTAGCTTGTCTTCAAGCTTAGTGTTTGGAGCCATCTTCTCTTGGGGGAGTCCAAGAGACAGAGTAGACTTACCTGGAAAGTTACTTTTCACTTTTCCGGAATCTGGAACAGAATTTTATCGCACTTTTGGAAGAATTAGGGTTTGACTTTCCCGGAGTTCTACCCAACCAACAAGTTCGATCTATAGCTCAAAAGAATGCTCTTGAGAAGGGATATCCAGCCATGTAATCAGAATTCAAAAATTCCAACTTTTTTCTGAAACCAAAATCTGATGTATTGCACTTTTGGTAGAATTAGGGTTTGGATTTACCGGAGTTCTACCCAACCAAAAAGTTCGATCTATAGCTCAAAAGAAAGGTATTGAAAAGAGCTATCCAGCCATGCAACCAAAAATCAATAATATAAACTTTGGGCTGAAACCCTAACTTCACCGGAGAGAGAGAGAGAGGTATTCTTACCTTGTGAAAGATGTCCTATTCAGTCTAGCTCTGATACCATGTTAAGTTTAAACCAAATAGACAAGCAAGATCACTGAAAGAAACATAATCACAAGATAGACACAGAATATACCCTGGGAAACCCTCATGGGGTAGAAAACCCAGCAAAGCTTTCCTCAATAAGATGATCAACCAAAATACAAGATGTGCTCCTTCCTTCTTTGTCTCCTTAGCAGATCTCCCAGACAAGTGCGCACTCTTCCACAAGTGACTGAGTGATCTAATGAGGAGTTCACCTCTCTTATTTATACTGACTCCCAACTGACTAAAAGACCTAATGGGGCCGACCTCTCGTGGAGAAGTCTAATAACCCCAAAAATATAACCATAGGGCCGACCCCCACATGGTGGGTCTAATAACCCTAGTTAATACAAACCCTCGGAGGAATAAACATCTCCGGATACATAATAGGGTTACCTCGGAGGGATGAAACATCTCCGGAATAATAAAGTACAAATATAATATTCTTTGAAGTTACAATATTCAACAGATCCCACTTAATTGACTGTACCATTACGGGAGTGCTAACCATGTTATATTTCAATTATTTCCTTGGCTATAGATTGTAGGTAAAAATATTGCATTTTCCAAAGACATTGTTTGTGAAGGAGAATGATGCAAGAACCAATGCTTTAGTTACCTATTTTGATGAATTAATACTTGGACATAATGATTTTATTATCAATATGGCTATTAGATGGAGAGGGCACTTAACAATATACTTTTATTATAAAGATGAATGGGGGATATAGAGAGCATTATTAGATGCACAGAAAAGTGCCCACAACTAGAATATGGTGTTGTTATGGAAATGTTTCTCATCCTCCTCTTAGATTATGTACTGAACAGTGAAAACACATAAAGGTTACTTTGTTGTTGTGGAGAGAGTAGTATGTATATATGTATAGTTTGGAAAGCCATTCTAAAATTAAAACGTTTGATATTATGTGTTAAGGAAAGGGATAAAAGTAGAATTACTCACCCCTACTTTCCTACCCACCTTTTTCCTTAACAAATTATGTTTGAATTGCTCCAAAAGTTTCAATGGATCCTCCCAAGTATCAAAGCTAGAACTATCTATAAAACTATTATTCTAGCCATGTAAACTAGCTCATAAAGGAAGAGGGGAGCAATAGGTAGCTTTAAACGTGGGAGTAATGGATTAGTGTGCATGGATACTTGGTCGATATGCCATCTTGAAAATATGGTGCAATATGTTCCCAAGGAAACCTTTAAGGGAGTTAGAGGGTACCGCTAGCTGGAGGAAAATGGTCAATAGGAAGGGAAGTTTATCAATTGATTAAACTACTACCTTTATTATCTTATTTATTTATTCATACATGCACCCTCACAAAATTTCCCGAAATGGAGGAGGGAAATTGAAGGAATCAACACATATCCATCCCTTTAGATTAGATAATGTCAAGTTCAAACAATTTTACATTACATTAATTAACATCACCATTGATGTATTTAAAGTTTAATTCTCGAAGTTAATCACCCAAAATTATTATAATTATTATTATTTGTAAGATAATAAGTGGACTTGATGGGTTGCTTGAAATTAGAAACCCAAGATATGAGCCACAACTCAAGAGCGATGAGTACCTAGAAAGTATCTTGATTGAGGATCTAGAGGATGCAAAAGAAAATGATTTAATATTACTTACCTTTGCACAAAAAATACTAAAATAAATTGGAATTGAATTCAATGAATATAAACAAATAACACACCATCCACACAATGAACATAAGGTGTACTCTGGGAAAACCCAATATGAGAAAAACCAAACTAGAAGGTGAGTCCTATGCCTTGCTCTTTTATACTTAGTTTTGAAATTAAAATACAAATAAAAGGAAGTGAGTATGGAGTTTCAATGGACACTATGGCATGTATGGCTACTGTAGGATCTTCTACTTCCTGTGTTCTGCTCTAATATCCCACTCCCAAATAACTTGCTCGACTATGGAACAATAAGCAATACAATAACAATGGAATGCCTTCCTTTCCTAGGGGTGTAATATTTAATATGGAGTAAGAGCCATTTAGGTTAGGGTTTTTCGTGCCTTCAATTTCAATTAGGTTTAGGGTTTTTAACCCGCTATAATCTTCTTGAAAGTCCATTTGTGACTAGCTCCACATGTCTGAATAATGGGATTTCAGGTGGCATCCACTTGATATCATGGTGAGAAACAAGATAGGTCTTAGTTGCGGCTATAAAATCCAATCCTACAAAATTCCCTAGGTAGCGTAAAAAATCAAACCCTAGCTCCACCAAGGAGAGCAAGTGAAAGAATCCCTCCAACACTATCTCCAAGGTAATACGTCCTCCTCTTCTCTTCTTCTTCACAAGTCCACTCTAGGATTTTCTTCCAAAACCCTAGTCTCCAATCTCCAAGGGTAACATACTAACCCTAGAGATCCGTGTTAACTCCAAAAATACCGAGAAACTATGGTACCCAAGAGAGAGAGAGATAGAGAAACAAGTACAAGTGAAGACCTAGAGAGAAAGAAGACAAGTGCACTCCTCTGATAGATCACATATCTACTCAAGAGTGAGAAAATCAACATGAATGAATGACTCTAGATCCTTAATCTATTTATATGAGAGGTAAGGGAGGAAAACAACACTATGTAGGCACAAGCCCTTGCAAGCAACCTCATCAACCCTTATAGGCCATGCAAGTGAGACGTCGACTCTAGATCACAAGTGCCACGCTTCAATAATAATTGCATGCACAATACGGACTCGAAAGAGATATATCTACACAACTAAATTCTACGCTAATCCATCCCGAAACTCCATGGACTCCCTCTATCCTTCCAAGCAAAGTAATCCACTAGTTCAACTACCCCTTGCAAGAACATTGTCAAGGCCCCATGTGTCCTCGAGCAATCTACAATCCTTCGAGTAGAAATCCAAGTTTCCATATGCCATTTAGGGTTTAAATCCATTCTAGGTGATGTGAAATACTCCACATCCCCTATAGGGTGTTCTCCCACAAAGTGAATTCTCCTTGTGGTCATCATGAAGTCCATCCATTATACAAGCAAGAGATGTAAAATGCCGAAGGGAAGAGCACTAAGCTACTAGCAATCAACTCATGTCAAGCATCCACTAAGAAATCTATCTCAAGTGTGCATATCCATCCTGAACCATCTATCATGCTACAACCCATCTTAGACCGTCTTTCTCATCAATTATCATTTTCTTTATCTAGTTTTATAATGCTTTCCATAGGATTTTAGAGGGTTTCTTCGTCTAACCAACGCCATAAATCCATGGGTTACATGTGGGCCCGCACTTCTATCCCTAATGCAATGGGGACCAGCAGAGACATATTATTTGTGCATTAGTGCAATTCTTCCTATTCCTATCCTTACAACACTCCTTCAACCACCTTATTAGATGAAAACTGTGGATTCTTAATCATGCTAGACTTGCCTTTGTACATTAATAACACCAAAAGTTCATTTCACTAACTCGTCAATACATGTGTTGGATTTCCTTGTTACCAACTCAATAGTTAATCTTTGGTTCCATGATAACAACTCAAGGCACTATTTTGCAGCGTATAAATACCACATGGAAGATAACATATGTGATCAAACATGACCACCTCTCCGTGTGATGCATCATAGCGTTCATATTTAACATCCAAGTTAGCACATTCCATTCATAGATTCTCTTTCTCCTTAACTTACCCCTCTCTCCTTACTCCTAAAGAAATAATAATTGAAATCCTATGCATGTTCTTTGGTAGGGATACCTCTTGTGATTTTTCCTTAAACCTCTTCCATTCGATAGAGTATTCTACTAATTGTTCGACCCCTCCATTTTAATAGGGTGCACAATGTAATAGAAAGACTCCAGTCTCCAACTACATGAATCCAAACCACTCCATTTTAATAGGTTGCACAATTTAATGCCAAGACTTCAACTACATGAAGCCAAAAGACCAATTCTTACTTCCTTGAAGGGTTATACCCCACCTAGAACAATAGAATTCGAGGACAACTTTTTATGAAAGTGGAAATGACAAAAACATATTGTGAAGATAATATTTTACTTATTTATAATCAATACCAGGCCCATGGTTTTATGGGAAAAGTATATAAATAAGGATATGACATTTGACCTTGGTCTTGTCTTCGAAGGATAGGATATGGCATTTGAACTTTGATCCACTCTTTACCCTTTCCCAAATATTTCCATTTATTAAGAAGTAAGACACCATGTTGTACGGACTTGACCCTTTCCCAAATATTTCCATTTATTAAGAAGTAAGACACCATGTTGTACGGACTTGAGAATTATGATAACATTTTTAATTTAAATGTCTTTATTATGCTATATTATAGTAATGAGCCGACGTAAAATGAAAAACGTATGACTTAAATAACTAAGACCAGACTTTGACCTAATTGTAATACTCCCGTTATGATTGCATATAAATAAAAATAAAAATCTGCCATACAAAACAAAAGCAAACAGTTCACCCGCGATTTGGATTTTGAAGTTCACGAACTGTTTGGATTTTGGAATATACTTCACCTGCGGTTTGGATTTTGAAAGGGGCTGTCAGTTACACATAAAATCAAAGCAAAAGCAAGAAAAAATGGCGTCGAATCAGGTCGAAGTGCAAGCCCAAAACCCTCAGGTCCAAGTGCAAGCCGAAAACCCTCAGCAGCTGCAACAGGCAATTCAGGCAATTGGTACTGGCAACGACAATCAATTTGTATCGGCGTCTTTGTACGTGGGGGATCTGGAGCCGAGTGTTAGCGATGGCGAGATTTATGATCTCTTCCAGCAGATTGGCCTCGTCCACTCTGTTCGCGTCTGCAGAGATGCCATCACGGACGCCTCTCTCGGATACGCGTATGTGAATTACAACAATGCTGAAAATGCTACCACGGCTTTAAGTCTCTTGAATTTTACACGCCTTCACGGAAAGCCAATTCGGATTATGTATTCACACCGTGACCCCATTCTCCGCAGGTGTGGATCAGCGAACATATTTATTAAGAATATTGACAAAGTAGTTGACGATAGGGAGCTATATGATACTTTCCGTGTGTTCGGACCCATTTACTCTTCCAAGATTGCAACAGATACTGCATCAGGGCGATCCAAAGGATATGGATTTGTGCATTTTGAGCAAGAGGAAGCAGCACAAAATGCAATAGAACACATGAATGGAATGCTAATCCGTGGCAAACAGGTTTATGTTGGTCCATTCAAGAAAAAGCAAGAGCGCGGGCAAACAAATGCAAATGAAAATGACAATTTTAGGAATGTGTTTGTGAAGAACTTATCAGAATCTCTGACTGATGAGGATTTGAGAAATTATTTTGGCGTGTATGGAACAATTACCAGTGTGATAGGGATGAGGGATGCAGAGGGAAAATCAAAGGGTTTTGGATTTGTCAATTTTGAGAATGCAGAAGATGCAGCAAATTGCGTTCAGAATTTAAATGGCAAGAAAATTGGTGGGAAGGAATGCTATGTTGAAAAGGCACGGAACAAGTCTGAATCGAGGGGGCGATGTGGAAGAAATCTTTATGTGAAGAATTTGGATGATAGCATTGATGACGAGAAGTTGAGAGAAATGTTCTCTGGTTTTGGTACAATCACTTCATGCAAAGTAATGCGGGATTCTCATGGACACAGCAAAGGCTTTGGATTTGTTGCCTTCGCATCTCCTGATGAAGCATCCCGAGCTCTGGCAGAAATGAAAGGGAAAATGGTTTTGAGCAAGTCTCTGTATGTTTCTCTGGCTCAGCGCAAAGATGAGAGAAGGGCATGGCTACAGGCTCATTTCTCCCACTTGGAAAATGTAAATGCAGATGGCATGGCACCACCTGTTCCTTGACTAAACCAGCAGGTAATTTATGGCCGGGGACCCGTTGTTCCTGCCCGTGCTCCTGGACTAAACCATGGCCAAGGACCAGCTGCTCCTGGACAAAATCACCAGCAGGTAATTAATGGCCAAAGACCACCTGTTCCTGCCCGTGCTCCTGCACTAAACGAGCAGATAATTTATAGCCAAGGACCAGTTGCTCTTGCTCGTGCTCCTAGACTAAACCAGCGGACGATAACTCGAGGACAAGCATCAGTTTTTCTTGCCCGTGCTCTTGGACTAAACCAACAGATGGTAATTCGAAGACAAGGACCAGCTGTTCCTGCCCGTGCTCCTTGACTAAACCAGCTGCATCATAGAAATGAGCTCACTGCAATAGTATAGACCATAGTAACATAGCTTGTACATTATATTTTGATTGTGATATAGGGTAGTGTGTAGCTATGGTTATTATTGTTGAGTGTTTGAATTATATTTAGGTTATGATAACGTAGTATATTGGAAGATTTTGTCCATTAAGCTTTTTCTTCTTTTAATTATTTTTATTTTTCAAAATCTGTATTTGACTGTGTTTAAATGGCTCTTTTGATAGTAAAAAAGGATTCAGCACCATCTAGAATCCTAAGGGCACTCAAATCGTCTAACTTTTAGACTACATTATTTGGTTTTGATAGTGATATAGGTTAAGTGTATATCTATTTGATTTTGATAGTGATATAGGTTACTGTAGTTTTATTTTAATTTTGGATTTTAAAGATTCAAAAAATTATTTAGATTCTTTAAAAGTTAAAAGTTGTTTGGTTTTGATAGTGACATAGATTAATGTAGTTTTATTTTTATTTTGGAGCTACTAAGTATTGAAAAAATATAAAAATTTATTTAGATATAATTAATTTTTAACACTAGGAGTTGATAAAAATAAAAATAGTTAGAAATAATGTAAACATAACTGTCCAAGTTAATAGTTAAAAGTTGACGTGATTAAATTTTTATAGTATTATTTATATATATATAATTATTTGTAAATGATTATGATTTAGTTTTCAGTATTACTAGTATATTTTTAGTTTTGTTTTGCACATTATATTGGGATTTATGGAATCGAGAAATGCTATGAAAGTTACAATTGTTTTGTTATATGGATGTTGTAATCTTTAACTTTTGCTACTACCCTTTTCAAATTCATTATTTTAAGACTTTTAATTTCCAATAACTCACATAATATTTAAAGTGATTTATGGCATGCAAGATCTGCAGTGTTTTGTGGAATCACAAGGCTCATTGGTGAGAATTTAAGGGACCTTAAGATAGATGAATCTTTAGGCAATCATTTTCTTTAGTGCATATGTGTATCACATGACTTGTTTCTATCCATGTGGATGCTATGACATTAAAATCATATATGACATGGATTTTGCATGGTTTGAAAGTCGACATGTTCAATACTTTATGTTAGTGAAGTACACAAATTTTCATGTCTACATCATAGATTAACTACATTTATTTCCATCCTTGTAAATAGTTGTTCATATTCATGTCTACATCATAGATTAACTAACTTTCATGTCTACATCATAGATTAACTACTTTCATGTCTACATCAAATTTATTTCAATCTTTGTAGATAGTTGTTCATATTCCGCCCCATCTCTCCACTGAAAGCATATACCATATATAGGATTTGAAGGCTTTTTCTTTATTCTACCAACTCATTGATCTTGTGATTCCCCACAAAAACCAAAAGATACCTAGCTTTGATACCAATATGATGCATAAACTACCATGGATATTCCACTGTAATAGTTCGTCACAATAGATCTTACAACTTAATTAATTGTGTTGGCTTAATTCCACATAATGATAAATAAACTAGAATTGAAAGGAAAATATCTAGAGCAAAACAACACATCCCCATGAATAACACAATATATGCTCTGGGAAAACGCACCATGGGGAAAAACCAAACCAGATTAAAGACGATGCCTTGCTCTTTTCTTCTCCAAAAGGCAACGCAAATATAGAGAAAGTGTAGTTAAGGAAGTGAAGAGTTAAAGAAAAATATCCTTCCTTTTTTTTAATGACTCCTCTTCACTTCCTTAAAAATAAAAAAGACTTTTGTAAAAAAAAATATCTTCTACTCTTGTAAAACTCCACCCTTTTTTTTAACTTAAATTTTTTTTTTGAACTGAATAATTTACGTTAAAAAAACACTTAACTCATGGAAACAAATTTTTCTCGTGGAATTATTTTCGCGGGCCTAATGAAGGTTGGAGCGAGAAAATATGGAATTTTCGCGCTTTGGGCTATAGTGAGTTCGCGAGAATTTTTCTTGTGAACTTTTCGCGCTTTGGCCTATAGTGAGGCCACGAAAATTTGAAATTTTTATTATTTTGAAAGTTTGCCAAAAATTATCATGCCTCCATGCAGGGCAGGGTCGCGAATTTTTCTGCAAACAAGAAACACATTCTTTTTGCAAATTACTTCAAAGCTACGGCTTCTCTTGCTCCGATCAATCGATCTTCTTCCAACGCTCTGATACCGAACTGAAGGTTGGAGGCAGAAATAAACACAAAGATTATGCAGAACGAGCTACGACACTTCAATTTTTATTGATAAACGAAAGATCAACTAATACATTACAAACCAAATATGAGTGTGTATTTAAACACTTATGGAAACCCTAAAAAGTCTAACCTAGATTTTGCATGCATGCAAAGCATGCTGTTGCATGTTTTATTAACTGAACTTCTAAATACGAACTAAAGCAAAAGCTAAAGCTAACATAAGTAATTACTATTTCTAACATCACTTGTTACCCTCGTGTTCCGAGCTTATGCAAGCAGTTGGTTGGCCGTAGCCATCGCTAGCAACCATCCCCTCTTTTAAGTTATTGTTTAGCGTAATGTTTAGACGAGATCTCGATCATATCGACATCTATGCAGGTTAGGTCCCATTTGATTTAATGACAAGGAGAGGTCTTATGTTAGATCGTGATGGCGCATCCAGTAACTCTTGATAATTTTGGAGGAGCACCAGTTCATAGCATAAAGTTTTGACAGGAAACCTCCTGTATCACGATCATCCTAGCGGCCTAAAACTTCCCTTTCTGACTGACAAACAATCTTGGCATCGATCCACGGTTGCTAGCCACGTCACTGCCTCACGAGACCGAAGGATTAGTTCTAGAACGATGTAGTTGGACATGGCAAAAAAATCTAATATATTTACATTTTATTATATATTACAAGCTTAAGCAAAGCTTATATAAGGGTAACAAATAGCCTTTTTTATGACTAAGTAACTTCAATTATAGATGAAAGTTTAGAATGTACTTAGTCCTTGATTATTATCTCTTCTTTTACCAACTAGAACATAACTCATAATTGAGTATGATTTGTGTGGATTGAAAAGAGGAATTTGTTTGTATCAATTGTATCGTTATGATAACGTAAGTAAATACGTTGCCTTGCTTCCAGCCACGTTTTTTGGGATACATATTAAGGGTCACTCTTGACTATATATATATATATATATATATATTTTACAACAATTGTGGGTTATAGACCTTAAAGCAAAAATGTAGTTTAAATAATTGTATCAAGATTTGAAATAGGAAATATATATATAATGGTTTAATATAAAGTTATATGTATAAGTACATAAATTGTATTATATGCATTAATACATATAAGCACATGGGTTGGATTATGGGACTAGATGAATGTTACATATATATATATATATTGGAATTTGCAATTGGAATATTTTGTAGATGTGTCGAAAGTGCTTAGTATATATAATAAAAATTGAAGTTGCTTTAGTTGTTATATATATTTATGAGATGGTAAAGTTACTGTTCCTAGTAAGGGAAGGGGTTATATTGTATACTTCTAATACATGGAATTGTATTGAAATTGTTGTAATGCTTTTGGATTATACTATACATTTAGTGCATTTGAATTATATGTGATTGGAGAAGTTTCTTTGAAAAAGAAAAGAAGTTGTGTAATAAACTCAGAAATTTATTCATCCAACACGGAACCTAGTGTAGAATGTGTATCTTACTTTTTATAAAGATCACTATGTTAGTAGTTTAAGGAGAAAAAGGAAATTTTGTTGTTACAATTTTTATGTACGTTGCAATGTGGTACATTACAGTGTGGGAAGTGATCATCAATTGCAAGACTTAGGAAAACCAAATTAAAAATAACATTAGGGAAACAAGACATCGTTTGACGTTTTTTTTTTGAGGATGAAAACTTTTGACTAAAAATCGAAAGAGGAGTAATCTCAAAGGCTTAAATCCCATAATACCACTTTCAATTTGGTGATAGTTTTCAAGGGAGAGTTTTGTGTTCAACAAAGTGTTGTCGAGGTCTTTCATCCCTTTGGTATCATAATGGGACATAGGGGTAAAAGCTTCCAAGTAAATTGGTTATTAGATTCCCTAATGTTTAAAAATGATGTATGGAAATATTACCGTAGGTAATGCGAAATTCATCCAAATATGAGGGTGAATGTCAAGTTTTTGGGTTGGTTGCTCGAAAATATCTAATATAACGGGACTTGTGAATGAAAGATATAGAAATTTAAAGAATGGCTAAGAGGATTACCGTCCGAGAGTGAAAATGAAGGATGGTCCTCTAAAAGATAAGTAAACGGTTGTTTTACCTATGCATTCTTTTTGTTATATGGAAGAATGATCATACATATGTATGTATATGTTTTATGCCGTCTTACGGTAATAAGAGAACAAGTGTCGATGATAAAAGACCTAAATATTTTCCATAAACAACAAGAGCATGTTGCAAAATAAATTCTCACTTACATTTTTATTGAATTTGAAAAATCATGTTATGCATATGTTATGCTGAAAATTTTGGAAGACGTTGTAAGGGTTGTGTAAAGTGCAGGTTATGAAAGGAAGAGGAACCATACCAACGTGAAGGATGTGTAGAGGATCAAAGATGATTAAATAGAGAATACAAAGATCTAAAAGTTGCAGTCACATGATCTTCAATCGCAAAGGTCTTCAAAAATTAGATAAGTACTTTTTAATAATTACGTTATATAGAGTTTTGTAAGATTCCACTCTTAATTATAGAGATAAAGAAATATGTTCAAGCATATGGATGTATTCTTCGTATTGTTTAAAATGGTGATAGTCCTTTATGATTGAAGTAGTCTTAAATATAGGTTATTGTTTTGAACGTGATTGTGGAAAAATAAATGAGATCTTAATATCATTTGTGTATTTAGGAAAGAGGAATTACCTCGAGTAATTATGCATTATGTGGTTAATATTATATGGATACTTGACGTGATCTTATATTATTGGCTAGGTTGATGACGGTTCAAGGATCAAGTAATTAACAGTTAGTTGACCAAGTAATTTTCAAATGTTATAAGGTCAAGAGTCTTAAAACTTTCCATGATAAGGTTATTGGAATTGAACTAAATGTTTTGTGATATGAAATGCCTCGGTATCCTATTAGCTTGCATTTTTTTCCTTCTATAAAAATTCATAATGTTTTCCATATTTAATTATTAAAAATATACATACATGATGCTACTCATATCATCGATTGGGGTGTGATTCAGGTAGAACTCGAGGGAGAATTCCAAATTGAGCCTTTGCGTATCCTAGATAGGAAGGAGATTATGTCGCGGAATCGAGCCATCACTCAAATAAAAGTGCAATGAAAGCACTTCATCCCCGGGCAGGCCACATGGGAAACGGAGGATCATATGCGAGCAACATATCCTTCCATTTCCAGAATGAGCAAGATGAATCTAAATAAATAACACTGCATAAAACAAAGCTGCTGGGCTTAATTAAATAAGGAGCAGTGAAAAAAGTGGGTGAATTTGCAATTTTTGTATGGATGTAACTTTCAATTGTAAGATTGGATTGGGGTATGGCTATGATCATTGGAAATCTAGTCCAAAGGAAAATATAATGGAAGGTATTGATTTTTTAATTTTGTTTTGGGTTATTTCAAGATGTAAGAAAAACAAAGCCTTGGAGCTGAAATTGGATAAGGTAGTCTTCAATGTGGGTGACTTCCAAAGTAACCTAAACTTTTGGAAACAAGTTACATGATGGTATAGGAGTGTAGTAAAGGTGACATTGACTAAGAGTAATGGTATGAATTTTTTTATGATGCTCCCACAAGGAAGTAAATGCATAGTTGGGAAAACAAGGAAGGTAAATGGATGGTTAAAGAAAAAGGTGCAATATTAAACCAAGTATGCCCGAGTGTTTGGTAATATGGAATATTGTCGAAAGCGAGTATTAATAAATTCTAATTAAGAAGGAAGAAAATATTCTAACAATGGATGTTGGTGTCTTGAATGAGAATGCATTCTAGGCATTGATTGTCATGATAGGTATGTTCTATGTGAATTACAAGGTACAGCCAGGGGAAATATTGCTTCTGAGCGTGGATATCGTATGCCATGTTAGAATACCTAGAAAATGTATTGAAGATTCCAAAAGGTAGAGAATATAAGTGGGATTCATGAATATTGTAATTTATTGTGGTGTACAACCAAGCAACGATGGAACATACCAACAATTAAGGAGAAATGCATCTCATACAGGAGATGGAATCATCCATGGGGACAAGTGTACATTCCCAATGGAGTTTCAATATTTGGACCAACAACTTATGTGCAAATAGGGGAAATATGTGAAAACTTCCAATCATATAAAATATGCTAATTGGTGAATAAGACATTCTGGCATGTGGATCTATTGTTTGGCTCAAAATTGTGTTGAAGAGTTCCCTGGAAATGAAAATTGAGTTCCATCCTTGAATGTAGCCCATATACAACTAAAGATAAGAAATGAAATGGAATTTGAAAAGAATCCAATTGAAGATAGAATGGAACTCTTTGCAACGCCATGAAGTTCTAGGAAGAACATTTAAAGCTAATGTTGGGAGCAATACTGGCCCAGGGAAAGAAATAGTAAGGGAAGATCGTAATGTTGATATGGATTGGAAAGAGAGACTGGCTAAGTTGGATTTGGTTGGAATTTATAAAGGAAAAGAGAGTAGAATGCACAAGAAGCTCAAAATTGAGGAAAAGGTTGTTGCATATTCAAAAGGGGGTGATGAGAACTCAAGAAAACAAAAGACACTGCTACAGTGTTAAATGAATCTACATGAGGATATGATTATTTTTGTAGCAACAAATGGTTAAGATGGCCAGTAAGGTAGAAAAGAATGAACAAGATTACATCTCTCAAATGCATATGCATTAGTAGGCACACTAAGAGAGGGTGCATAGTGCATGTGTGTGTGTGTGTGATATTGCATATTCGTTAAAGTAGTATTGTTTTACATATGCAGTGAGGCATTGATGATAATTAATGTGGTGTTCATTAATATGTTGTGTGAATCGCGTGGTTATGCACACATGTATGTTGAACTCATTTTGTGAATGCATATTGTGCCATATTTCATTGCATAATTTGTTAATAGTTGAAATGACTGAATTATTGGTAATGCATAATTATGAGATCATTTCATGGGTTGTTGTGATTTGCAAAGAAATGCATGAAAAAATAGTCACGTTGGATGGACTAAGAAAATGCTTTGTTGAGAGAAAAATTATATAATAAAAAAATGCCTATTGTACAATTGTACAATATTACATTGCATTGTACAATATTTTCCTACAAAAAGCTGTGTATCAAATCCCACTATGAAATGAGCTCTCATGAGGTGTCACGAATTTATAGCCACCTTTTATAGGAATTACTCAAATCATATGCCATGGACATACTACAAAGACAGGATCTAGTTGTGTAGTTCCTTCTATAGTTAATCTATGCACAAACTAGAGAGTTATGGCCTCCTCCAAGATGAGATATGCCTCCTGCATTCCTCCTACAATAACCTATAATATATACAACCAATTATAGTAATGTAGAAGTTTCAAAGTGGAGTAAGGTGTCTTATCAAAGAAGGTATTGATGCTATTAAGTTTAAACCAAATAGACAAGCAAGATCACTGAAAGAAACATAATCACAAGATAGACACAGAATATACCCTGGGAAACCCTCATGGGGTAGAAAGCCCAGCAAAGCTTTCCTCAATAAGATGATCAACCAAAATACAAGATGTGCTCCTTCCTTCTTTGTCTCCTTAGCAGATCTCCGAGACAAGTGCGCACTCTTCCACAAGTGAGTGAGTGATCTAATGGGGAGTTCACCTCTCTTATTTATACTGACCCCCAACTGACTAAAAGACCTAATGGGGCCGACCTCTCTTGGAGAAGTCTAATAACCCCAAAAATATAACCACAGGGCCGACCCCCACATGGTGGGTCTAATAACCCTAGTTAATACAAACCCTCGGAGGAATAAACATCTCCGGATACATAATAGGGTTACCTCGGAGGGATGAAACATCTCCGGAATAATAAAGTACAAATATAATATTCTTTGAAGTTACAATATTCAACACTCCCCCTTAACGAGAAGGATATTATAACAGCACCTGCAGGAGCAAGGAGTCACTATACATGATACATCTATAAATCATCGGAAGCTTTCTTCAATTTGTCTTCAAATAGTTACTGGTACATCAATGTCAACATCAACATCAATATTACGATCATCGTAATCACACGATCAACAGCATCGTCATCACACGATCATCAGCATCGTCATCACACGATCATCAGCATCGTCATCACACGATCAACATCATCCTCATCACACGATCAGCAGCATCGTCATCACACGATCATCAGCATCGTCATCACACGATCAGCAGTATCGTTATCACACGATCAGCAGCATCGTCATCACACGATCAGCAGCATCGTCATCACACGATCAGCAGCATCGTCATCACACGATCATCGGCATCGTCATCACACGCTCATCAGCATCGTCATCACACGATCAGCAGTATCGTCATCACACGATTAGCAGCATCGTCATCACACGATCAGCAGTATCGAGTATTCATGCCAATACAAGTGATCATATCAACAATATGAGTATCCTAGGTAACCACATCATTAATACAAGTATCCTACCGATACAAGTAACCACATCATCAATACAAGTATCCTACCGATACAGGTAACCACATCATCAATACAAGTATCCTACCGATACAAGTAACCACATCATCAATACAAGTATCCTACCGATACAAGTAACCACATCATCAATACAAGTATCCTACCGATACAAGTAACCACATCATCAATAAAAGAATTACTTTTTCGGAGACCATTCGTCTACGGATCAATTCAGGGACCAAAGTCCGGGGATGATACAATCCCCATTACGTAAATTTTGAACTAGTGGTTCCGGGATGATGCAATCCCCATCACTTTATTCTCGAAGACCATATGTCTACGGATCAATTCAGGGACCAAGGTCCGGGGATGATACAATCCCCATCACGTACATTTTGAACTAGTGGTTCCGGGATGATGCAATCCCCATCACTTTATTCTCGAAGACCATACGTCTACGGATCAATTCAGGGACCAAGGTCCGGGGATGATACAATCCCCATCACGTACATTTTGAACTAGTGGTTCCGGGATGATGCAATCCCCACAACTGTCCACTAAGGACTTCATTCTCGGAGACCTCACGTCTACGGCTCTCTTTAGGACTGAAAGTCCAGGGATGATCCAATCCCCTCAACTGTCCACTAAGGACTTCATTCTCGGAGACCTTACGTCTACGGCTCTCTTTAGGACTGAAAGTCCAGGGATGATCCAATCCCCATCTGTATTCTCAACTATACAGGTACAAATATCCAAGAGCATGTATTCTCACTAATACATCTAATCATCAAAACATGTATACATCTAGTATGTATTCTCACTAATACATCTAGCATCAAAACATTTATCCATAAAAAAAATAAAAGATATATAAGAGTTCTAAATATAAATAATTGTAAGTAGCTAAGTGCAACAAAACAAAATTGTTATCAAATACTATACTACTCCCCCTTTCGAGGAGGGTCCTTCTGGACTATACCAAGCATGTCTCGGAAGTGTTCAAACTTTACTCGAGACAAAGGTTTAGTCAGGATATCGGCAATCTGATCCTCAGTGCTTATGTACTCAAGCTTGATGGCTCCTCTCTGCACCATGTCTCGTATATAGAAGTAACGGATCTCAATGTGTTTTGACTTATCATGGAACACAGGATTTTCAGTCATCTTAATGCAGCTTTGATTATCACACATAATCACAGTGGGATCCATTTCCAAGTCAAAAATTCCAGATAAGAGTTTCCGAAGCCACACTGCTTCACAGCTGGCAGAGCAAGCAGCTATATATTCTACTTCAGCAGTACTGAGGGCCACACTAGATTGTTTCTTGCTGAACCAGGAGATCATGGCAGATCCAATACCATAACATCCGCCTGAAGTACTTTTTCTGTCTGAGACACTACCTGCCCAATCGGAATCTGAGTAACCATGTAACTTGAGTTCATTACCTCCAAGATAGTATAAGCCAAAGTCCACTGTACCTTTTAGGTACCTCATTATGTGCTTTGCAGCTATAAGGTGAACCTTTCTAGGTTCTACTAGATACTGACTTAGGGTATATACATCAAAGCATATATCCGGCCTAGTATTTGTCAAATACATCAATGATCCAATGATTTGTCTATATAGGGTTATGTCCACTAGTTCTGATGAATCATTAACTAATAGTTTCAGGTTGGAGTCCATGGGAGTGGCCATGGCTTTACACTCCAACATATCAAATCTTTTGAGAATCTCCACAGTATACTTACCTTGATTTAGAAAGATTCCTTTTGGCTCTTGCCACACTTCTAGACCTAAGAAGTAGTGCATTAATCCGAGATCTTTCATTTCGAATTCTGAAGAAAGCTTCTTCTTGCTTTCAATAATTTGATTCTCATTTCCGGTTAGGAATAGATCATCTACATATAACAGCAATATAACAGGTTCATCATCCATCACTTTAAGATAAAGATTGGGGTCAGCTTTACTTTTGGTAAAGCCCATGCTTGTTAAGAAACTGTCAATCCTTCCGTACCAAGCCCTGGGAGCTTGCTTCAATCCATATAATGCCTTTTTCAGTTTGCATACATGGGTCCTTCCGTCTTTGACCTCAAAACCTTGAGGTTGTTCTATGTATACTTCTTCTTCAATTACACCATTCAGAAAAGCTGTCTTAACATCCATTTGATGCAATTTCCATTTCATCATGGATGCAAGTGCCATGATAGTTCTAATTGAAGTATACCTAGCAACAGGTGCAAATGTTTCTTCATCGTCAATTCCCTCCTTTTGTGAGAATCCTCTGGCTACAAACCTTGCCTTGTATTTTTCAATGCTACCGTCTGCAGCATGTTTTATCTTGAAAATCCATTTGGAAGAAACAACACTTTTATCTTTTGGTTTGGGGACTATATCCCAAACATCATTTTTCATTATCGACTGATATTCTTCTGTCATTGCTTCTACCCATTCTTTCTTTTGAGCTGCTTCTTCATAGCTAGTAGGTAGTTGATCCACAAGATCACACATCAAGGCCATATAGTTGGACACTAGCTTTGGTTTCTTTCTTTCTCTAATGGAGCCTTCAGGAGCACCATATTTTTCAGCCCCTTGGATAATATCTCTAGCCCATGCTGGCCTTCTTTTCTTTGATAAATCTGAGATAGGAGGTTCTTGTGGTTCCGACATGTCATGATCCTCTGGTGGAATGTCTTCAGGGATGTGAACAGCCTCTGAGTTTCTAGAAGAATAATCTTCTTCATAGATTTCTTCAAGTTGGCATTTTCTTGATTTCTTGAGAGCTGCTTCTTCATCAAAAGTTACATCTCTACTGATTTCTATATGATGAAAGCCTGGTATGTAAATCCTGAAAGCTTTGGATGATTCATAGTAACCAACAAATATTCCTTTCTTACCAGAAGGATCCAACTTGGTTCTCTTTTCTTTTGGAATGTGGATGTACACAGGACACCCAAATATTTTAAGATGGCTTACCTCGGGCTTCTTTCCAGTAAACACTTCTTCTGGAGTTTTGAAATCAAGAGCACTATGAGATAATCTGTTTTGAACATATACTGCTGTCTTGGCTGCTTCAGCCCATAGATACATGGGAAGATCCTGGTCATGTATCATTGTCTTCATAGCTTCCATGATGGTTCTATTTTTCCTTTCTGCAACCCCATTTTGTTGGGGATTGTAGGGAGTGGTTAGTTCTCTCTTGATTCCAACTTCTTTACAAAATTCTTCAAACTCTTTTGAAGTATATTCTCCACCATTATCTGTTCTGAGAATCTTGATTTTCTTTTCTGAGAGATTTTCTATTAGAGCCTTGAACTCTTTGAACTTTCCAAAAACTTCATTCTTACCTTTTAGAAAGTATATCCAGGTTTTCCTTGAATGATCATCAATGAAAGAGAGATAGTATTCAAATCCACTCAAGGAGGTGGTGGGCATTGGACCACATACATCTGAGTGTATTAATTCCAAGATACCCTTAGTCTTTGTTTCACTCTTTGGAAAGGGGTTCTTGATATTCTTCCCTTTCTTACATCCTTTACATGAGCCATCATGATCAACCTTCAAATCTGGTAGTCCTATGACCACCTTGCTTACATAGGGTAAGGCTTTGTAGTTAATGTGAGCTAGTCTTCTATGCCATAGCTCACTGGGACTAGAGGTTTCATGAACAAAGGCTACTTCTGGATGACCCTTAAGTTTATACAAACCTCCTTCCTCTTCACCAATAACAATTGCATCCTTAATAGATTTGCCTTTGGACCACATTAACACTTGTCCATCAATGAATGCAACTCTATAGCCTTTCTTGTCTAATGCTGAGATTGAAAGTAAATTCTTCTTCAAACCTGGAACATACAAAACTTCCTTCATCTTCATGGGGGTTCCAGAATCGAGTTTGTAGTTTGCTTCACCAATTCCCTTAATGGGATATTGATAGTCATCTCCTAGAGATACCTTTTGGGGAGAAGTCTTTTCTTCAAGATTTGAGAGAGTCTTTTTATGACCTGTCATGTGCTTTGAAGCACCACTGTCAATAAGCCATGTACCTTCTCCAGGGGTTATAGATCCAGAGAGTGCGGAGAAGAGAACATATTCTTCTGCATCTTCTTCTGTATTTCTTCTTGACCTTCTTTTGAAGAAGGTCCTTTCTTCTTCTTCCTCTTCATCTCTAGGCCTTTTATTGTGAGACCTTTCTTCCTCTACTTCTTCTTCTTCACTATCATCTTCTGCAAGATGTGCTTGGTGTCTTTTGTAGTGAGTACCCTTTTTCTTCTGTAGAGGGCAATGTCTAGCAATGTGTCCTATTTTGTGACAAGAATAGCACTGGAAAGAAGAGTAATCTCTTCTTTGAGTAGTTCCTCTTTTCTTTTGAAATCTGTGTGGAGGATGAGACTCCTTGTGACTACCCTTTTTAGTGTAGGATTGATTCCTTCTTCTTTTGGTGTGGGTGGCCAAGGCTTGGTCATCCTCTTTGAGCAAGGCTTCTCGATTTGCAACCCTAGCCTCCTCTTGTACACAATCCTCCCAAACTACATCAAACTTCATACTTTCTTTTCTGGCACACATAGTTTGAATGAATGACTCCCAAGGTCTAGTGAGACCATTTAGAGCTATCATCACAAGTTCATCTTCAGCAAGAGTATCACCAATGGCATCTAGTTGCTCCTTGATTAGAGAGACTCTTGAGAAGTAGTCTTGAATGGATTCTCCTTTGTGCATCTTGGTACTCTTCAACTGAGTTCTTAGATTCATCTTCCTATTGATGTTCTTTCCTTCATACATTCTTCCTAAGGCATCATACATTTCCTTTGGAGTCTTCTTGGAGGCCACTTGGGGAATCAAGTGGTCTTTAATAGAATCAGCTATGATTCTCTTTGCCCTAATCAAATCCTTCTTGTGTTTTTCTTTGGCTTCATCTTCTTCTAGTTCTGCAACTTCCTCCTTGATATAATGAGCAAGATCATTCTCCTCAAGAATGAGACCAATTCTGTATTTCCATGCCCGAAAATTTTCTATACCTTCTAGCTTGTCTTCAAGCTTAGTGTTTGGAGCCATCTTCTCTTGGGGGAGTCCAAGAGACAGAGTAGACTTACCTGGAAAGTTACTTTTCACTTTTCCGGAATCTGGAACAGAATTTTATCGCACTTTTGGAAGAATTAGGGTTTGACTTTCCCGGAGTTCTACCCAACCAACAAGTTCGATCTATAGCTCAAAAGAATGCTCTTGAGAAGGGATATCCAGCCATGTAATCAGAATTCAAAAATTCCAACTTTTTTCTGAAACCAAAATCTGATGTATTGCACTTTTGGTAGAATTAGGGTTTGGATTTACCGGAGTTCTACCCAACCAAAAAGTTCGATCTATAGCTCAAAAGAAAGGTATTGAAAAGAGCTATCCAGCCATGCAACCAAAAATCAATAATATAAACTTTGGGCTGAAACCCTAACTTCACCGGAGAGAGAGAGAGAGGTATTCTTACCTTGTGAAAGATGTCCTATTCAGTCTAGCTCTGATACCATGTTAAGTTTAAACCAAATAGACAAGCAAGATCACTGAAAGAAACATAATCACAAGATAGACACAGAATATACCCTGGGAAACCCTCATGGGGTAGAAAACCCAGCAAAGCTTTCCTCAATAAGATGATCAACCAAAATACAAGATGTGCTCCTTCCTTCTTTGTCTCCTTAGCAGATCTCCCAGACAAGTGCGCACTCTTCCACAAGTGACTGAGTGATCTAATGAGGAGTTCACCTCTCTTATTTATACTGACTCCCAACTGACTAAAAGACCTAATGGGGCCGACCTCTCGTGGAGAAGTCTAATAACCCCAAAAATATAACCATAGGGCCGACCCCCACATGGTGGGTCTAATAACCCTAGTTAATACAAACCCTCGGAGGAATAAACATCTCCGGATACATAATAGGGTTACCTCGGAGGGATGAAACATCTCCGGAATAATAAAGTACAAATATAATATTCTTTGAAGTTACAATATTCAACAGATCCCACTTAATTGACTGTACCATTACGGGAGTGCTAACCATGTTATATTTCAATTATTTCCTTGGCTATAGATTGTAGGTAAAAATATTGCATTTTCCAAAGACATTGTTTGTGAAGGAGAATGATGCAAGAACCAATGCTTTAGTTACCTATTTTGATGAATTAATACTTGGACATAATGATTTTATTATCAATATGGCTATTAGATGGAGAGGGCACTTAACAATATACTTTTATTATAAAGATGAATGGGGGATAGAGAGAGCATTATTAGATGCACAGAAAAGTGCCCACAACTAGAATATGGTGTTGTTATGGAAATGTTTCTCATCCTCCTCTTAGATTATGTACTGAACAGTGAAAACACATAAAGGTTACTTTGTTGTTGTGGAGAGAGTAGTATGTATATATGTATAGTTTGGAAAGCCATTCTAAAATTAAAACGTTTGATATTATGTGTTAAGGAAAGGGATAAAAGTAGAATTACTCACCCCTACTTTCCTACCCACCTTTTTCCTTAACAAATTATGTTTGAATTGCTCCAAAAGTTTCAATGGATCCTCCCAAGTATCAAAGCTAGAACTATCTATAAAACTATTATTCTAGCCATGTAAACTAGCTCATAAAGGAAGAGGGGAGCAATAGGTAGCTTTAAACGTGGGAGTAATGGATTAGTGTGCATGGATACTTGGTCGATATGCCATCTTGAAAATATGGTGCAATATGTTCCCAAGGAAACCTTTAAGGGAGTTAGAGGGTACCGCTAGCTGGAGGAAAATGGTCAATAGGAAGGGAAGTTTATCAATTGATTAAACTACTACCTTTATTATCTTATTTATTTATTCATACATGCACCCTCACAAAATTTCCCGAAATGGAGGAGGGAAATTGAAGGAATCAACACATATCCATCCCTTTAGATTAGATAATGTCAAGTTCAAACAATTTTACATTACATTAATTAACATCACCATTGATGTATTTAAAGTTTAATTCTCGAAGTTAATCACCCAAAATTATTATAATTATTATTATTTGTAAGATAATAAGTGGACTTGATGGGTTGCTTGAAATTAGAAACC
Source organism: Larix kaempferi (assembly GCA_027924585.1). NCBI lineage: Eukaryota > Viridiplantae > Streptophyta > Pinopsida > Pinales > Pinaceae > Larix > Larix kaempferi. Next base: position 17,320,804 of record BSBM01000030.1, read on the forward strand.
CAAGATATGAGCCACAACTCAAGAGCGATGAGTACCTAGAAAGTATCTTGATTGAGGATCTAGAGGATGCAAAAGAAAATGATTTAATATTACTTACCTTTGCACAAAAAATACTAAAATAAATTGGAATTGAATTCAATGAATATAAACAAATAACACACCATCCACACAATGAACATAAGGTGTACTCTGGGAAAACCCAATATGAGAAAAACCAAACTAGAAGGTGAGTCCTATGCCTTGCTCTTTTATACTTAGTTTTGAAATTAAAATACAAATAAAAGGAAGTGAGTATGGAGTTTCAATGGACACTATGGCATGTATGGCTACTGTAGGATCTTCTACTTCCTGTGTTCTGCTCTAATATCCCACTCCCAAATAACTTGCTCGACTATGGAACAATAAGCAATACAATAACAATGGAATGCCTTCCTTTCCTAGGGGTGTAATATTTAATATGGAGTAAGAGCCATTTAGGTTAGGGTTTTTCGTGCCTTCAATTTCAATTAGGTTTAGGGTTTTTAACCCGCTATAATCTTCTTGAAAGTCCATTTGTGACTAGCTCCACATGTCTGAATAATGGGATTTCAGGTGGCATCCACTTGATATCATGGTGGGAAACAAGATAGGTCTTAGTTGCGGCTATAAAATCCAATCCTACAAAATTCCCTAGGTAGCGTAAAAAATCAAACCCTAGCTCCACCAAGGAGAGCAAGTGAAAGAATCCCTCCAACACTATCTCCAAGGTAATACGTCCTCCTCTTCTCTTCTTCTTCACAAGTCCACTCTAGGATTTTCTTCCAAAACCCTAGTCTCCAATCTCCAAGGGTAACATACTAACCCTAGAGATCCGTGTTAACTCCAAAAATACCGAGAAACTATGGTACCCAAGAGAGAGAGAGATAGAGAAACAAGTACAAGTGAAGACCTAGAGAGAAAGAAGACAAGTGCACTCCTCTGATAGATCACATATCTACTCAAGAGTGAGAAAATCAACATGAATGAATGACTCTAGATCCTTAATCTATTTATATGAGAGGTAAGGGAGGAAAACAACACTATGTAGGCACAAGCCCTTGCAAGCAACCTCATCAACCCTTATAGGCCATGCAAGTGAGACGTCGACTCTAGATCACAAGTGCCACACTTCAATAATAATTGCATGCACAATACGGACTCGAAAGAGATATATCTACACAACTAAATTCTACGCTAATCCATCCCGAAACTCCATGGACTCCCTCTATCCTTCCAAGCAAAGTAATCCACTAGTTCAACTACCCCTTGCAAGAACATTGTCAAGGCCCCATGTGTCCTCGAGCAATCTACAATCCTTCGAGTAGAAATCCAAGTTTCCATATGCCATTTAGGGTTTAAATCCATTCTAGGTGATGTGAAATACTCCACATCCCCTATAGGGTGTTCTCCCACAAAGTGAATTCTGCTTGTGGTCATCATGAAGTCCATCCATTATACAAGCAAGAGATGTCAAATGCCGAAGGGAAGAGCACTAAGCTACTAGCAATCAACTCATGTCAAGCATCCACTAAGAAATCTATCTCAAGTGTGCATATCCATCCTGAACCATCTATCATGCTACAACCCATCTTAGACCGTCTTTCTCATCAATTATCATTTTCTTTATCTAGTTTTATAATGCTTTCCATAGGATTTTAGAGGGTTTCTTCGTCTAACCAACGCCATAAATCCATGGGTTACATGTGGGCCCGCACTTCTATCCCTAATGCAATGGGGACCAGCAGAGACATATTATTTGTGCATTAGTGCAATTCTTCCTATTCCTATCCTTACAACACTCCTTCAACCACCTTATTAGATGAAAACTGTGGATTCTTAATCATGCTAGACTTGCCTTTGTACATTAATAACACCAAAAGTTCATTTCACTAACTCGTCAATACATGTGTTGGATTTCCTTGTTACCAACTCAATAGTTAATCTTTGGTTCCATGATAACAACTCAAGGCACTATTTTGCAGCGTATAAATACCACATGGAAGATAACATATGTGATCAAACATGACCACCTCTCCGTGTGATGCATCATAGCGTTCATATTTAACATCCAAGTTAGCACATTCCATTCATAGATTCTCTTTCTCCTTAACTTACCCCTCTCTCCTTACTCCTAAAGAAATAATAATTGAAATCCTATGCATGTTCTTTGGTAGGGATACCTCTTGTGATTTTTCCTTAAACCTCTTCCATTCGATAGAGTATTCTACTAATTGTTCGACCCCTCCATTTTAATAGGGTGCACAATGTAATAGAAAGACTCCAGTCTCCAACTACATGAATCCAAACCACTCCATTTTAATAGGTTGCACAATTTAATGCCAAGACTTCAACTACATGAAGCCAAAAGACCAATTCTTACTTCCTTGAAGGGTTATACCCCACCTAGAACAATAGAATTCGAGGACAACTTTTTATGAAAGTGGAAATGACAAAAACATATTGTGAAGATAATATTTTACTTATTTATAATCAATACCAGGCCCATGGTTTTATGGGAAAAGTATATAAATAAGGATATGACATTTGACCTTGGTCTTGTCTTCGAAGGATAGGATATGGCATTTGAACTTTGATCCACTCTTTACCCTTTCCCAAATATTTCCATTTATTAAGAAGTAAGACACCATGTTGTACGGACTTGACCCTTTCCCAAATATTTCCATTTATTAAGAAGTAAGACACCATGTTGTACGGACTTGAGAATTATGATAACATTTTTAATTTAAATGTCTTTATTATGCTATATTATAGTAATGAGCCGACGTAAAATGAAAAACGTATGACTTAAATAACTAAGACCAGACTTTGACCTAATTGTAATACTCCCGTTATGATTGCATATAAATAAAAATAAAAATCTGCCATACAAAACAAAAGCAAACAGTTCACCCGCGATTTGGATTTTGAAGTTCACGAACTGTTTGGATTTTGGAATATACTTCACCTGCGGTTTGGATTTTGAAAGGGGCTGTCAGTTACACATAAAATCAAAGCAAAAGCAAGAAAAAATGGCGTCGAATCAGGTCGAAGTGCAAGCCCAAAACCCTCAGGTCCAAGTGCAAGCCGAAAACCCTCAGCAGCTGCAACAGGCAATTCAGGCAATTGGTACTGGCAACGACAATCAATTTGTATCGGCGTCTTTGTACGTGGGGGATCTGGAGCCGAGTGTTAGCGATGGCGAGATTTATGATCTCTTCCAGCAGATTGGCCTCGTCCACTCTGTTCGCGTCTGCAGAGATGCCATCACGGACGCCTCTCTCGGATACGCGTATGTGAATTACAACAATGCTGAAAATGCTACCACGGCTTTAAGTCTCTTGAATTTTACACGCCTTCACGGAAAGCCAATTCGGATTATGTATTCACACCGTGACCCCATTCTCCGCAGGTGTGGATCAGCGAACATATTTATTAAGAATATTGACAAAGTAGTTGACGATAGGGAGCTATATGATACTTTCCGTGTGTTCGGACCCATTTACTCTTCCAAGATTGCAACAGATACTGCATCAGGGCGATCCAAAGGATATGGATTTGTGCATTTTGAGCAAGAGGAAGCAGCACAAAATGCAATAGAACACATGAATGGAATGCTAATCCGTGGCAAACAGGTTTATGTTGGTCCATTCAAGAAAAAGCAAGAGCGCGGGCAAACAAATGCAAATGAAAATGACAATTTTAGGAATGTGTTTGTGAAGAACTTATCAGAATCTCTGACTGATGAGGATTTGAGAAATTATTTTGGCGTGTATGGAACAATTACCAGTGTGATAGTGATGAGGGATGCAGAGGGAAAATCAAAGGGTTTTGGATTTGTCAATTTTGAGAATGCAGAAGATGCAGCAAATTGCGTTCAGAATTTAAATGGCAAGAAAATTGGTGGGAAGGAATGCTATGTTGAAAAGGCACGGAACAAGTTTGAATCGAGGGGGCGATGTGGAAGAAATCTTTATGTGAAGAATTTGGATGATAGCATTGATGACGAGAAGTTGAGAGAAATGTTCTCTGGTTTTGGTACAATCACTTCATGCAAAGTAATGCGGGATTCTCATGGACACAGCAAAGGCTTTGGATTTGTTGCCTTCGCATCTCCTGATGAAGCATCCCGAGCTCTGGCAGAAATGAAAGGGAAAATGGTTTTGAGCAAGTCTCTGTATGTTTCTCTGGCTCAGCGCAAAGATGAGAGAAGGGCATGGCTACAGGCTCATTTCTCCCACTTGGAAAATGTAAATGCAGATGGCATGGCACCACCTGTTCCTGGACTAAACCAGCAGGTAATTTATGGCCGGGGACCCGTTGTTCCTGCCCGTGCTCCTGGACTAAACCATGGCCAAGGACCAGCTGCTCCTGGACAAAATCACCAGCAGGTAATTAATGGCCAAAGACCACCTGTTCCTGCCCGTGCTCCTGCACTAAACGAGCAGATAATTTATAGCCAAGGACCAGTTGCTCTTGCTCGTGCTCCTAGACTAAACCAGCGGACGATAACTCGAGGACAAGCATCAGTTTTTCTTGCCCGTGCTCTTGGACTAAACCAGCAGATGGTAATTCGAAGACAAGGACCAGCTGTTCCTGCCCGTGCTCCTTGACTAAACCAGCTGCATCATAGAAATGAGCTCACTGCAATAGTATAGACCATAGTAACATAGCTTGTACATTATATTTTGATTGTGATATAGGGTAGTGTGTAGCTATGGTTATTATTGTTGAGTGTTTGAATTATATTTAGGTTATGATAACGTAGTATATTGGAAGATTTTGTCCATTAAGCTTTTTCTTCTTTTAATTATTTTTATTTTTCAAAATCTGTATTTGACTGTGTTTAAATGGCTCTTTTGATAGTAAAAAAGGATTCAGCACCATCTAGAATCCTAAGGGCACTCAAATCGTCTAACTTTTAGACTACATTATTTGGTTTTGATAGTGATATAGGTTAAGTGTATATCTATTTGATTTTGATAGTGATATAGGTTACTGTAGTTTTATTTTAATTTTGGATTTTAAAGATTCAAAAAATTATTTAGATTCTTTAAAAGTTAAAAGTTGTTTGGTTTTGATAGTGACATAGATTAATGTAGTTTTATTTTTATTTTGGAGCTACTAAGTATTGAAAAAATATAAAAATTTATTTAGATATAATTAATTTTTAACACTAGGAGTTGATAAAAATAAAAATAGTTAGAAATAATGTAAACATAACTGTCCAAGTTAATAGTTAAAAGTTGACGTGATTAAATTTTTATAGTATTATTTATATATATATAATTATTTGTAAATGATTATGATTTAGTTTTCAGTATTACTAGTATATTTTTAGTTTTGTTTTGCACATTATATTGGGATTTATGGAATCGAGAAATGCTATGAAAGTTACAATTTTTTTGTTATATGGATGTTGTAATCTTTAACTTTTGCTACTACCCTTTTCAAATTCATTATTTTAAGACTTTTAATTTCCAATAACTCACATAATATTTAAAGTGATTTATGGCATGCAAGATCTGCAGTGTTTTGTGGAATCACAAGGCTCATTGGTGAGAATTTAAGGGACCTTAAGATAGATGAATCTTTAGGCAATCATTTTCTTTAGTGCATATGTGTATCACATGACTTGTTTCTATCCATGTGGATGCTATGACATTAAAATCATATATGACATGGATTTTGCATGGTTTGAAAGTCGACATGTTCAATACTTTATGTTAGTGAAGTACACAAATTTTCATGTCTACATCATAGATTAACTACATTTATTTCCATCCTTGTAAATAGTTGTTCATATTCATGTCTACATCATAGATTAACTAACTTTCATGTCTACATCATAGATTAACTACTTTCATGTCTACATCAAATTTATTTCAATCTTTGTAGATAGTTGTTCATATTCCGCCCCATCTCTCCACTGAAAGCATATACCAGATATAGGATTTGAAGGCTTTTTCTTTATTCTACCAACTCATTGATCTTGTGATTCCCCACAAAAACCAAAAGATACCTAGCTTTGATACCAATATGATGCATAAACTACCATGGATATTCCACTGTAATAGTTCGTCACAATAGATCTTACAACTTAATTAATTGTGTTGGCTTAATTCCACATAATGATAAATAAACTAGAATTGAAAGGAAAATATCTAGAGCAAAACAACACATCCCCATGAATAACACAATATATGCTCTGGGAAAACGCACCATGGGGAAAAACCAAACCAGATTAAAGACGATGCCTTGCTCTTTTCTTCTCCAAAAGGCAACGCAAATATAGAGAAAGTGTAGTTAAGGAAGTGAAGAGTTAAAGAAAAATATCCTTCCTTTTTTTTAATGACTCCTCTTCACTTCCTTAAAAATAAAAAAGACTTTTGTAAAAAAAAATATCTTCTACTCTTGTAAAACTCCACCCTTTTTTTTAACTTAAATTTTTTTTTTGAACTGAATAATTTACGTTAAAAAAACACTTAACTCATGGAAACAAATTTTTCTCGTGGAATTATTTTCGCGGGCCTAATGAAGGTTGGAGCGAGAAAATATGGAATTTTCGCGCTTTGGGCTATAGTGAGTTCGCGAGAATTTTTCTTGTGAACTTTTCGCGCTTTGGCCTATAGTGAGGCCACGAAAATTTGAAATTTTTATTATTTTGAAAGTTTGCCAAAAATTATCACGCCTCCATGCAGGGCAGGGTCGCGAATTTTTCTGCAAACAAGAAACACATTCTTTTTGCAAATTACTTCAAAGCTACGGCTTCTCTTGCTCCGATCAATCGATCTTCTTCCAACGCTCTGATACCGAACTGAAGGTTGGAGGCAGAAATAAACACAAAGATTATGCAGAACGAGCTACGACACTTCAATTTTTATTGATAAACGAAAGATCAACTAATACATTACAAACCAAATATGAGTGTGTATTTAAACACTTATGGAAACCCTAAAAAGTCTAACCTAGATTTTGCATGCATGCAAAGCATGCTGTTGCATGTTTTATTAACTGAACTTCTAAATACGAACTAAAGCAAAAGCTAAAGCTAACATAAGTAATTACTATTTCTAACATCACTTGTTACCCTCGTGTTCCGAGCTTATGCAAGCAGTTGGTTGGCCGTAGCCATCGCTAGCAACCATCCCCTCTTTTAAGTTATTGTTTAGCGTAATGTTTAGACGAGATCTCGATCATATCGACATCTATGCAGGTTAGGTCCCATTTGATTTAATGACAAGGAGAGGTCTTATGTTAGATCGTGATGGCGCATCCAGTAACTCTTGATAATTTTGGAGGAGCACCAGTTCATAGCATAAAGTTTTGACAGGAAACCTCCTGTATCACGATCATCCTAGCGGCCTAAAACTTCCCTTTCTGACTGACAAACAATCTTGGCATCGATCCACGGTTGCTAGCCACGTCACTGCCTCACGAGACCGAAGGATTAGTTCTAGAACGATGTAGTTGGACATGGCAAAAAAATCTAATATATTTACATTTTATTATATATTACAAGCTTAAGCAAAGCTTATATAAGGGTAACAAATAGCCTTTTTTATGACTAAGTAACTTCAATTATAGATGAAAGTTTAGAATGTACTTAGTCCTTGATTATTATCTCTTCTTTTACCAACTAGAACATAACTCATAATTGAGTATGATTTGTGTGGATTGAAAAGAGGAATTTGTTTGTATCAATTGTATCGTTATGATAACGTAAGTAAATACGTTGCCTTGCTTCCAGCCACGTTTTTTGGGATACATATTAAGGGTCACTCTTGACTATATATATATATATATATATATTTTACAACAATTGTGGGTTATAGACCTTAAAGCAAAAATGTAGTTTAAATAATTGTATCAAGATTTGAAATAGGAAATATATATATAATGGTTTAATATAAAGTTATATGTATAAGTACATAAATTGTATTATATGCATTAATACATATAAGCACATGGGTTGGATTATGGGACTAGATGAATGTTACATATATATATATATATTGGAATTTGCAATTGGAATATTTTGTAGATGTGTCGAAAGTGCTTAGTATATATAATAAAAATTGAAGTTGCTTTAGTTGTTATATATATTTATGAGATGGTAAAGTTACTGTTCCTAGTAAGGGAAGGGGTTATATTGTATACTTCTAATACATGGAATTGTATTGAAATTGTTGTAATGCTTTTGGATTATACTATACATTTAGTGCATTTGAATTATATGTGATTGGAGAAGTTTCTTTGAAAAAGAAAAGAAGTTGTGTAATAAACTCAGAAATTTATTCATCCAACACGGAACCTAGTGTAGAATGTGTATCTTACTTTTTATAAAGATCACTATGTTAGTAGTTTAAGGAGAAAAAGGAAATTTTGTTGTTACAATTTTTATGTACGTTGCAATGTGGTACATTACAGTGTGGGAAGTGATCATCAATTGCAAGACTTAGGAAAACCAAATTAAAAATAACATTAGGGAAACAAGACATCGTTTGACGTTTTTTTTTTGAGGATGAAAACTTTTGACTAAAAATCGAAAGAGGAGTAATCTCAAAGGCTTAAATCCCATAATACCACTTTCAATTTGGTGATAGTTTTCAAGGGAGAGTTTTGTGTTCAACAAAGTGTTGTCGAGGTCTTTCATCCCTTTGGTATCATAATGGGACATAGGGGTAAAAGCTTCCAAGTAAATTGGTTATTAGATTCCCTAATGTTTAAAAATGATGTATGGAAATATTACCGTAGGTAATGCGAAATTCATCCAAATATGAGGGTGAATGTCAAGTTTTTGGGTTGGTTGCTCGAAAATATCTAATATAACGGGACTTGTGAATGAAAGATATAGAAATTTAAAGAATGGCTAAGAGGATTACCGTCCGAGAGTGAAAATGAAGGATGGTCCTCTAAAAGATAAGTAAACGGTTGTTTTACCTATGCATTCTTTTTGTTATATGGAAGAATGATCATACATATGTATGTATATGTTTTCTGCCGTCTTACGGTAATAAGAGAACAAGTGTCGATGATAAAAGACCTAAATATTTTCCATAAACAACAAGAGCATGTTGCAAAATAAATTCTCACTTACATTTTTATTGAATTTGAAAAATCATGTTATGCATATGTTATGCTGAAAATTTTGGAAGACGTTGTAAGGGTTGTGTAAAGTGCAGGTTATGAAAGGAAGAGGAACCATACCAACGTGAAGGATGTGTAGAGGATCAAAGATGATTAAATAGAGAATACAAAGATCTAAAAGTTGCAGTCACATGATCTTCAATCGCAAAGGTCTTCAAAAATTAGATAAGTACTTTTTAATAATTACGTTATATAGAGTTTTGTAAGATTCCACTCTTAATTATAGAGATAAAGAAATATGTTCAAGCATATGGATGTATTCTTCGTATTGTTTAAAATGGTGATAGTCCTTTATGATTGAAGTAGTCTTAAATATAGGTTATTGTTTTGAACGTGATTGTGGAAAAATAAATGAGATCTTAATATCATTTGTGTATTTAGGAAAGAGGAATTACCTCGAGTAATTATGCATTATGTGGTTAATATTATATGGATACTTGACGTGATCTTATATTATTGGCTAGGTTGATGACGGTTCAAGGATCAAGTACTTAACAGTTAGTTGACCAAGTAATTTTCAAATGTTATAAGGTCAAGAGTCTTAAAACTTTCCATGATAAGGTTATTGGAATTGAACTAAATGTTTTGTGATATGAAATGCCCCGGTATCCTATTAGCTTGCATTTTTTTCCTTCTATAAAAATTCATAATGTTTTCCATATTTAATTATTAAAAATATACATACATGATGCTACTCATATCATCGATTGGGGTGTGATTCAGGTAGAACTCGAGGGAGAATTCCAAATTGAGCCTTTGCGTATCCTAGATAGGAAGGAGATTATGTCGCGGAATCGAGCCATCACTCAAATAAAAGTGAAATGAAAGCACTTCATCCCCGGGCAGGCCACATGGGAAACGGAGGATCATATGCGAGCAACATATCCTTCCATTTCCAGAATGAGCAAGATGAATCTAAATAAATAACACTGCATAAAACAAAGCTGCTGGGCTTAATTAAATAAGGAGCAGTGAAAAAAGTGGGTGAATTTGCAATTTTTGTATGGATGTAACTTTCAATTGTAAGATTGGATTGGGGTATGGCTATGATCATTGGAAATCTAGTCCAAAGGAAAATATAATGGAAGGTATTGATTTTTTAATTTTGTTTTGGGTTATTTCAAGATGTAAGAAAAACAAAGCCTTGGAGCTGAAATTGGATAAGGTAGTCTTCAATGTGGGTGACTTCCAAAGTAACCTAAACTTTTGGAAACAAGTTACATGATGGTATAGGAGTGTAGTAAAGGTGACATTGACTAAGAGTAATGGTATGAATTTTTTTATGATGCTCCCACAAGGAAGTAAATGCATAGTTGGGAAAACAAGGAAGGTAAATGGATGGTTAAAGAAAAAGGTGCAATATTAAACCAAGTATGCCCGAGTGTTTGGTAATATGGAATATTGTCGAAAGCGAGTATTAATAAATTCTAATTAAGAAGGAAGAAAATATTCTAACAATGGATGTTGGTGTCTTGAATGAGAATGAATTCTAGGCATTGATTGTCATGATAGGTATGTTCTATGTGAATTACAAGGTACAGCCAGGGGAAATATTGCTTCTGAGCGTGGATATCGTATGCCATGTTAGAATACCTAGAAAATGTATTGAAGATTCCAAAAGGTAGAGAATATAAGTGGGATTCATGAATATTGTAATTTATTGTGGTGTACAACCAAGCAACGATGGAACCTACCAACAATTAAGGAGAAATGCATCTCATACAGGAGATGGAATCATCCATGGGGACAAGTGTACATTCCCAATGGAGTTTCAATATTTGGACCAACAACTTATGTGCAAATAGGGGAAATATGTGAAAACTTCCAATCATATAAAATATGCTAATTGGTGAATAAGACATTCTGGCATGTGGATCTATTGTTTGGCTCAAAATTGTGTTGAAGAGTTCCCTGGAAATGAAAATTGAGTTCCATCCTTGAATGAAGCCCATATACAACTAAAGATAAGAAATGAAATGGAATTTGAAAAGAATCCAATTGAAGATAGAATGGAACTCTTTGCAACGCCATGAAGTTCTAGGAAGAACATTTAAAGCTAATGTTGGGAGCAATACTGGCCCAGGGAAAGAAATAGTAAGGGAAGATCGTAATGTTGATATGGATTGGAAAGAGAGACTGGCTAAGTTGGATTTGGTTGGAATTTATAAAGGAAAAGAGAGTAGAATGCACAAGAAGCTCAAAATTGAGGAAAAGGTTGTTGCATATTCAAAAGGGGGTGATGAGAACTCAAGAAAACAAAAGACACTGCTACAGTGTTAAATGAATCTACATGAGGATATGATTATTTTTGTAGCAACAAATGGTTAAGATGGCCAGTAAGGTAGAAAAGAATGAACAAGATTACATCTCTCAAATGCATATGCATTAGTAGGCACACTAAGAGAGGGTGCATAGTGCATGTGTGTGTGTGTGTGATATTGCATATTCGTTAAAGTAGTATTGTTTTACATATGCAGTGAGGCATTGATGATAATTAATGTGGTGTTCATTAATATGTTGTGTGAATCGCGTGGTTATGCACACATGTATGTTGAACTCATTTTGTGAATGCATATTGTGCCATATTTCATTGCATAATTTGTTAATAGTTGAAATGACTGAATTATTGGTAATGCATAATTATGAGATCATTTCATGGGTTGTTGTGATTTGCAAAGAAATGCATGAAAAAATAGTCACGTTGGATGGACTAAGAAAATGCTTTGTTGAGAGAAAAATTATATAATAAAAAAATGCCTATTGTACAATTGTACAATATTACATTGCATTGTACAATATTTTCCTACAAAAAGCTGTGTATCAAATCCCACTATGAAATGAGCTCTCATGAGGTGTCACAAATTTATAGCCACCTTTTATAGGAATTACTCAAATCATATGCCATGGACATACTACAAAGACAGGATCTAGTTGTGTAGTTCCTTCTATAGTTAATCTATGCACAAACTAGAGAGTTATGGCCTCCTCCAAGATGAGATATGCCTCCTGCATTCCTCCTACAATAACCTATAATATATACAACCAATTATAGTAATGTAGAAGTTTCAAAGTGGAGTAAGGTGTCTTATCAAAGAAGGTATTGATGCTATTAAGTTTAAACCAAATAGACAAGCAAGATCACTGAAAGAAACATAATCACAAGATAGACACAGAATATACCCTGGGAAACCCTCATGGGGTAGAAAGCCCAGCAAAGCTTTCCTCAATAAGATGATCAACCAAAATACAAGATGTGCTCCTTCCTTCTTTGTCTCCTTAGCAGATCTCCGAGACAAGTGCGCACTCTTCCACAAGTGAGTGAGTGATCTAATGGGGAGTTCACCTCTCTTATTTATACTGACCCCCAACTGACTAAAAGACCTAATGGGGCCGACCTCTCTTGGAGAAGTCTAATAACCCCAAAAATATAACCACAGGGCCGACCCCCACATGGTGGGTCTAATAACCCTAGTTAATACAAACCCTCGGAGGAATAAACATCTCCGGATACATAATAGGGTTACCTCGGAGGGATGAAACATCTCCGGAATAATAAAGTACAAATATAATATTCTTTGAAGTTACAATATTCAACACTCCCCCTTAATGAGAAGGATATTATAACAGCACCTGCAGGAGCAAGGAGTCACTATACATGATACATCTATAAATCATCGGAAGCTTTCTTCAATTTGTCTTCAAATAGTTACTGGTACATCAATGTCAACATCAACATCAATATTACGATCATCGTAATCACACGATCAACAGCATCGTCATCACACGATCATCAGCATCGTCATCACACGATCATCAGCATCGTCATCACACGATCAACATCATCCTCATCACACGATCAGCAGCATCGTCATCACACGATCATCAGCATCGTCATCACACGATCAGCAGTATCGTTATCACACGATCAGCAGCATCGTCATCACACGATCAGCAGCATCGTCATCACACGATCAGCAGCATCGTCATCACACGATCATCGGCATCGTCATCACACGCTCATCAGCATCGTCATCACATGATCAGCAGTATCGTCATCACACGATTAGCAGCATCGTCATCACACGATCAGCAGTATCGAGTATTCATGCCAATACAAGTGATCATATCAACAATATGAGTATCCTAGGTAACCACATCATTAATACAAGTATCCTACCGATACAAGTAACCACATCATCAATACAAGTATCCTACCGATACAGGTAACCACATCATCAATACAAGTATCCTACCGATACAAGTAACCACATCATCAATACAAGTATCCTACCGATACAAGTAACCACATCATCAATACAAGTATCCTACCGATACAAGTAACCACATCATCAATAAAAGAATTACTTTTTCGGAGACCATTCGTCTACGGATCAATTCAGGGACCAAAGTCCGGGGATGATACAATCCCCATTACGTAAATTTTGAACTAGTGGTTCCGGGATGATGCAATCCCCATCACTTTATTCTCGAAGACCATATGTCTACGGATCAATTCAGGGACCAAGGTCCGGGGATGATACAATCCCCATCACGTACATTTTGAACTAGTGGTTCCGGGATGATGCAATCCCCATCACTTTATTCTCGAAGACCATACGTCTACGGATCAATTCAGGGACCAAGGTCCGGGGATGATACAATCCCCATCACGTACATTTTGAACTAGTGGTTCCGGGATGATGCAATCCCCACAACTGTCCACTAAGGACTTCATTCTCGGAGACCTCACGTCTACGGCTCTCTTTAGGACTGAAAGTCCAGGGATGATCCAATCCCCTCAACTGTCCACTAAGGACTTCATTCTCGGAGACCTTACGTCTACGGCTCTCTTTAGGACTGAAAGTCCAGGGATGATCCAATCCCCATCTGTATTCTCAACTATACAGGTACAAATATCCAAGAGCATGTATTCTCACTAATACATCTAATCATCAAAACATGTATACATCTAGTATGTATTCTCACTAATACATCTAGCATCAAAACATTTATCCATAAAAAAAATAAAAGATATATAAGAGTTCTAAATATAAATAATTGTAAGTAGCTAAGTGCAACAAAACAAAATTGTTATCAAATACTATACTACTCCCCCTTTCGAGGAGGTTCCTTCTGGACTATACCAAGCATGTCTCGGAAGTGTTCAAACTTTACTCGAGACAAAGGTTTAGTCAGGATATCGGCAATCTGATCCTCAGTGCTTATGTACTCAAGCTTGATGGCTCCTCTCTGCACCATGTCTCGTATATAGAAGTAACGGATCTCAATGTGTTTTGACTTATCATGGAACACAGGATTTTCAGTCATCTTAATGCAGCTTTGATTATCACACATAATCACAGTGGGATCCATTTCCAAGTCAAAAATTCCAGATAAGAGTTTCCAAAGCCACACTGCTTCACAGCTGGCAGAGAAAGCAGCTATATATTCTACTTCAGCAGTACTGAGGGCCACACTAGATTGTTTCTTGCTGAACCAGGAGATCATGGCAGATCCAATACCATAACATCCGCCTGAAGTACTTTTTCTGTCTGAGACACTACCTGCCCAATCGGAATCTGAGTAACCATGTAACTTGAGTTCATTACCTCCAAGATAGTATAAGCCAAAGTCCACTGTACCTTTTAGGTACCTCATTATGTGCTTTGCAGCTATAAGGTGAACCTTTCTAGGTTCTACTAGATACTGACTTAGGGTATATACATCAAAGCATATATCCGGCCTAGTATTTGCCAAATACATCAATGATCCAATGATTTGTCTATATAGGGTTATGTCCACTAGTTCTGATGAATCATTAACTAATAGTTTCAGGTTGGAGTCCATGGGAGTGGCCATGGCTTTACACTCCAACATATCAAATCTTTTGAGAATCTCCACAGTATACTTACCTTGATTTAGAAAGATTCCTTTTGGCTCTTGCCACACTTCTAGACCTAAGAAGTAGTGCATTAATCCGAGATCTTTCATTTCGAATTCTGAAGAAAGCTTCTTCTTGCTTTCAATAATTTGATTCTCATTTCCGGTTAGGAATAGATCATCTACATATAACAGCAATATAACAGGTTCATCATCCATCACTTTAAGATAAAGATTGGGGTCAGCTTTACTTTTGGTAAAGCCCATGCTTGTTAAGAAACTGTCAATCCTTCCGTACCAAGCCCTGGGAGCTTGCTTCAATCCATATAATGCCTTTTTCAGTTTGCATACATGGGTCCTTCCGTCTTTGACCTCAAAACCTTGAGGTTGTTCTATGTATACTTCTTCTTCAATTACACCATTCAGAAAAGCTGTCTTAACATCCATTTGATGCAATTTCCATTTCATCATGGATGCAAGTGCCATGATAGTTCTAATTGAAGTATACCTAGCAACAGGTGCAAATGTTTCTTCATCGTCAATTCCCTCCTTTTGTGAGAATCCTCTGGCTACAAACCTTGCCTTGTATTTTTCAATGCTACCGTCTGCAGCATGTTTTATCTTGAAAATCCATTTGGAAGAAACCACACTTTTATCTTTTGGTTTGGGGACTATATCCCAAACATCATTTTTCATTATCGACTGATATTCTTCTGTCATTGCTTCTACCCATTCTTTCTTTTGAGCTGCTTCTTCATAGCTAGTAGGTAGTTGATCCACAAGATCACACATCAAGGCCATATAGTTGGACACTAGCTTTGGTTTCTTTCTTTCTCTAATGGAGCCTTCAGGAGCACCATATTTTTCAGCCCCTTGGATAATATCTCTAGCCCATGCTGGCCTTCTTTTCTTTGATAAATCTGAGATAGGAGGTTCTTGTGGTTCCAACATGTCATGATCCTCTGGTGGAATGTCTTCAGGGATGTGAACAGCCTCTGAGTTTCTAGAAGAATAATCTTCTTCATAGATTTCTTCAAGTTGGAATTTTCTTGATTTCTTGAGAGCTGCTTCTTCATCAAAAGTTACATCTCTACTGATTTCTATATGATGAAAGCCTGGTATGTAAATCCTGAAAGCTTTGGATGATTCATAGTAACCAACAAATATTCCTTTCTTACCAGAAGGATCCAACTTGGTTCTCTTTTCTTTTGGAATGTGGATGTACACAGGACACCCAAATATTTTAAGATGGCTTACCTCGGGCTTCTTTCCAGTAAACACTTCTTCTGGAGTTTTGAAATCAAGAGCACTATGAGATAATCTGTTTTGAACATATACTGCTGTCTTGGCTGCTTCAGCCCATAGATACATGGGAAGATCCTGGTCATGTATCATTGTCTTCACAGCTTCCATGATGGTTCTATTTTTCCTTTCTGCAACCCCATTTTGTTGGGGATTGTAGGGAGTGGTTAGTTCTCTCTTGATTCCAACTTCTTTACAAAATTCTTCAAACTCTTTTGAAGTATATTCTCCACCATTATCTGTTCTGAGAATCTTGATTTTCTTTTCTGAGAGATTTTCTATTAGAGCCTTGAACTCTTTGAACTTTCCAAAAACTTCATTCTTACCTTTTAGAAAGTATATCCAGGTTTTCCTTGAATGATCATCAATGAAAGAGAGATAGTATTCAAATCCACTCAAGGAGGTGGTGGGCATTGGACCACATACATCTGAGTGTATTAATTCCAAGATACCCTTAGTCTTTGTTTCACTCTTTGGAAAGGGGTTCTTGATATTCTTCCCTTTCTTACATCCTTTACATGAGCCATCATGATCAACCTTCAAATCTGGTAGTCCTATGACCACCTTGCTTACATAGGGTAAGGCTTTGTAGTTAATGTGAGCTAGTCTTCTATGCCATAGCTCACTGGGACTAGAGGTTTCATGAACAAAGGCTACTTCTGGATGACCCTTAAGTTTATACAAACCTCCTTCCTCTTCACCAATAACAATTGCATCCTTAATAGATTTGCCTTTGGACCACATTAACACTTGTCCATCAATGAATGCAACTCTATAGCCTTTCTTGTCTAATGCTGAGATTGAAAGTAAATTCTTCTTCAAACCTGGAACATACAAAACTTCCTTCATCTTCATGGGGGTTCCAGAATCGAGTTTGTAGTTTGCTTCACCAATTCCCTTAATGGGATATTGATAGTCATCTCCTAGAGATACCTTTTGGGGAGAAGTCTTTTCTTCAAGATTTGAGAGAGTCTTTTTATGACCTGTCATGTGCTTTGAAGCACCACTGTCAATAAGCCATGTACCTTCTCCAGGGGTTATAGATCCAGAGAGTGCGGAGAAGAGAACATATTCTTCTGCATCTTCTTCTGTATTTCTTCTTGACCTTCTTTTGAAGAAGGTCCTTTCTTCTTCTTCCTCTTCATCTCTAGGCCTTTTATTGTGAGACCTTTCTTCCTCTACTTCTTCTTCTTCACTATCATCTTCTGCAAGATGTGCTTGGTGTCTTTTGTAGTGAGTACCCTTTTTCTTCTGTAGAGGGCAATGTCTAGCAATGTGTCCGATTTTGTGACAAGAATAGCACTGGAAAGAAGAGTAATCTCTTCTTTGAGTAGTTCCTCTTTTCTTTTGAAATCTGTGTGGAGGATGAGACTCCTTGTGACTACCCTTTTTAGTGTAGGATTGATTCCTTCTTCTTTTGGTGTGGGTGGCCAAGGCTTGGTCATCCTCTTTGAGCAAGGCTTCTCGATTTGCAACCCTAGCCTCCTCTTGTACACAATCCTCCCAAACTACATCAAACTTCATACTTTCTTTTCTGGCACACATAGTTTGAATGAATGACTCCCAAGGTCTAGTGAGACCATTTAGAGCTGTCATCACAAGTTCATCTTCATCAAGAGTATCACCAATGGCATCTAGTTGCTCCTTGACTAGAGAGACTCTTGAGAAGTAGTCTTGAATGGATTCTCCTTTGTGCATCTTGGTACTCTTCAACTGAGTTCTTAGATTCATCTTCCTATTGATGTTCTTTCCTTCATACATTCTTCCTAAGGCATCATACATTTCCTTTGGAGTCTTCTTGGAGGCCACTTGGGGAATCAAGTGGTCCTTAATAGAATCAGCTATGATTCTCTTTGCCCTAATCAAATCCTTCTTGTGTTTTTCTTTGGATTCATCTTCTTCTGGTTCTGCAACTTCCTCCTTGATATAATGAGCAAGATCATTCTCCTCAAGAATGAGACCAATTCTGTATTTCCATGCCCGGAAATTTTCTATACCTTCTAGCTTGTCTTCAAGCTTAGTGTTTGGAGCCATCTTCTCTTGGGGGAGTCCAAGAGACAGAGTAGACTTACCTGGAAAGTTACTTTTCACTTTTCCGGAATCTGGAACAGAATTTTATCGCACTTTTGGTAGAATTAGGGTTTGACTTTCCCGGAGTTCTACCGAACCAACAAGTTCGATCTATAGCTCAAAAGAATGCTCTTGAGATGGGATATCCAGCCATGTAATCAGAATTCAAAAATTCCAACTTTTTTCTGAAACCAAAATCTGATGTATCGCACTTTTGGTAGAATTAGGGTTTGGATTTACCGGAGTTCTACCCAACCAAAAAGTTCGATCTATAGCTCAAAAGAAAGGTATTGAAAAGAGCTATCCAGCAATGCAACCAAAAATCAATAATATAAACTTTGGGCTGAAACCCTAACTTCACCGGAGAGAGAGAGAGAGAGGTATTCTTACCTTGTGAAAGATGTCCTATTCAGTCTAGCTCTGATACCATGTTAAGTTTAAACCAAATAGACAAGCAAGATCACTGAAAGAAACATAATCACAAGATAGACACAGAATATACCCTGGGAAACCCTCATGGGGTAGAAAACCCAGCAAAGCTTTCCTCAATAAGATGATCAACCAAAATACAAGATGTGCTCCTTCCTTCTTTGTCTCCTTAGCAGATCTCCCAGACAAGTGCGCACTCTTCCACAAGTGACTGAGTGATCTAATGAGGAGTTCACCTCTCTTATTTATACTGACCCCCAACTGACTAAAAGACCTAATGGGGCCGACCTCTCCTGGAGAAGTCTAATAACCCCAAAAATATAACCACAGGGCCGACCCCCACATGGTGGGTCTAATAACCCTAGTTAATACAAACCCTCGGAGGAATAAACATCTCCGGATACATAATAGGGTTACCTCGGAGGGATGAAACATCTCCGGAATAATAAAGTACAAATATAATATTCTTTGAAGTTACAATATTCAACAGATCCCACTTAATTGACTGTACCATTACGGGAGTGCTAACCATGTTATATTTCAATTATTTCCTTGGCTATAGATTGTAGGTAAAAATATTGCATCTTCCAAAGACATTGTTTGTGAAGGAGAATGATGCAAGAACCAATGCTTTAGTTACCTATTTTGATGAATTAATACTTGGACATAATGATTTTATTATCAATATGGCTATTAGATGGAGAGGGCACTTAACAATATACTTTTATTATAAAGATGAATGGGGGATAGAGAGAGCATTATTAGATGCACAGAAAAGTGCCCACAACTAGAATATGGTGTTGTTATGGAAATGTTTCTCATCCTCCTCTTAGATTATGTACTGAACAGTGAAAACACATAAAGGTTACTTTGTTGTTGTGGAGAGAGTAGTATGTATATATGTATAGTTTGGAAAGCCATTCTAAAATTAAAACGTTTGATATTATGTGTTAAGGAAAGGGATAAAAGTAGAATTACTCACCCCTACTTTCCTACCCACCTTTTTCCTTAACAAATTATGTTTGAATTGCTCCAAAAGTTTCAATGGATCCTCCCAAGTATCAAAGCTAGAACTATCTATAAAACTATTATTCTAGCCATGTAAACTAGCTCATAAAGGAAGAGGGGAGCAATAGGTAGCTTTAAACGTGGGAGTAATGGATTAGTGTGCATGGATACTTGGTCGATATGCCATCTTGAAAATATGGTGCAATATGTTCCCAAGGAAACCTTTAAGGGAGTTAGAGGGTACCGCTAGCTGGAGGAAAATGGTCAATAGGAAGGGAAGTTTATCAATTGATTAAACTACTACCTTTATTATCTTATTTATTTATTCATACATGCACCCTCACAAAATTTCCCGAAATGGAGGAGGGAAATTGAAGGAATCAACACATATCCATCCCTTTAGATTAGATAATGTCAAGTTCAAACAATTTTACATTACATTAATTAACATCACCATTGATGTATTTAAAGTTTAATTCTCGAAGTTAATCACCCAAAATTATTATAATTATTATTATTTGTAAGATAATAAGTGGACTTGATGGGTTGCTTGAAATTAGAAACCCAAGATATGAGCCACAACTCAAGAGCGATGAGTACCTAGAAAGTATCTTGATTGAGGATCTAGAGGATGCAAAAGAAAATGATTTAATATTACTTACCTTTGCACAAAAAATACTAAAATAAATTGGAATTGAATTCAATGAATATAAACAAATAACACACCATCCACACAATGAACATAAGGTGTACTCTCGGAAAACCCAATATGAGAAAAACCAAACTAGAAGGTGAGTCCTATGCCTTGCTCTTTTATACTTAGTTTTGAAATTAAAATACAAATAAAAGGAAGTGAGTATGGAGTTTCAATGGACACTATGGCATGTATGGCTACTGTAGGATCTTCTACTTCCTGTGTTCTGCTCTAATATCCCACTCCCAAATAACTTGCTCGACTATGGAACAATAAGCAATACAATAACAATGGAATGCCTTCCTTTCCTAGGGGTGTAATATTTAATATGGAGTAAGAGCCATTTAGGTTAGGGTTTTTCGTGCCTTCAATTTCAATTAGGTTTAGGGTTTTTAACCCGCTATAATCTTCTTGAAAGTCCATTTGTGACTAGCTCCACATGTCTGAATAATGGGATTTCAGGTGGCATCCACTTGATATCATGGTGGGAAACAAGATAGGCCTTAGTTGCGACTATAAAATCCAATCCTACAAAATTCCCTAGGTAGCGTAAAAAATCAAACCCTAGCTCCACCAAGGAGAGCAAGTGAAAGAATCCCTCCAACACTATCTCCAAGGTAATACGTCCTCCTCTTCTCTTCTTCTTCACAAGTCCACTCTAGGATTTTCTTCCAAAACCCTAGTCTCCAATCTCCAAGGGTAACATACTAACCCTAGAGATCCGTGTTAACTCCAAAAATACCGAGAAACTATGGTACCCAAGAGAGAGAGAGATAGAGAAACAAGTACAAGTGAAGACCTAGAGAGAAAGAAGACAAGTGCACTCCTCTGATAGATCACATATCTACTCAAGAGTGAGAAAATCAACATGAATGAATGACTCTAGATCCTTAATCTATTTATATGAGAGGTAAGGGAGGAAAACAACACTATGTAGGCACAAGCCCTTGCAAGCAACCTCATCAACCCTTATAGGCCATGCAAGTGAGACGTCGACTCTAGATCACAAGTGCCACGCTTCAATAATAATTGCATGCACAATACGGACTCGAAAGAGATATATCTACACAACTAAATTCTACGCTAATCCATCCCGAAACTCCATGGACTCCCTCTATCCTTCCAAGCAAAGTAATCCACTAGTTCAACTACCCCTTGCAAGAACATTGTCAAGGCCCCATGTGTCCTCGAGCAATCTACAATCCTTCTAGTAGAAATCCAAGTTTCCATATGCCATTTAGGGTTTAAATCCATTCTAGGTGATGTGAAATACTCCACATCCCCTATAGGGTGTTCTCCCACAAAGTGAATTCTCCTTGTGGCCATCATGAAGTCCATCCATTATACAAGCAAGAGATGTCAAATGCCGAAGGGAAGAGCACTAAGCTACTAGCAATCAACTCATGTCAAGCATCCACTAAGAAATCTATCTCAAGTGTGCATATCCATCCTGAACCATCTATCATGCTACAACCCATCTTAGACCGTCTTTCTCATCAATTATCATTTTCTTTATCTAGTTTTATAATGCTTTCCATAGGATTTTAGAGGGTTTCTTCGTCTAACCAACGCCATAAATCCATGGGTTACATGTGGGCCCGCACTTCTATCCCTAATGCAATGGGGACCAGCAGAGACATATTATTTGTGCATTAGTGCAATTCTTCCTATTCCTATCCTTACAACACTCCTTCAACCACCTTATTAGATGAAAACTGTGGATTCTTAATCATGCTAGACTTGCCTTTGTACATTAATAACACCAAAAGTTCATTTCACTAACTCGTCAATACATGTGTTGGATTTCCTTGTTACCAACTCAATAGTTAATCTTTGGTTCCATGATAACAACTCAAGGCACTATTTTGCAGCGTATAAATACCACATGGAAGATAACATAGGTGATCAAACATGACCACCTCTCCGTGTGATGCATCATAGCGTTAATATTTAACATCCAAGTTAGCACATTCCATTCATAGATTCTCTTTCTCCTTAACTTACCCCTCTCTCCTTACTCCTAAAGAAATAATAATTGAAATCCTATGCATGTTCTTTGGTAGGGATACCTCTTGTGATTTTTCCTTAAACCTCTTCCATTCGATAGAGTATTCTACTAATTGTTCGACCCCTCCATTTTAATAGGGTGCACAATGTAATAGAAAGACTCCAGTCTCCAACTACATGAATCCAAACCACTCCATTTTAATAGGTTGCACAATTTAATGCCAAGACTTCAACTACATGAAGCCAAAAGACCAATTCTTACTTCCTTGAAGGGTTATACCCCACCTAGAACAATAGAATTCGAGGACAACTTTTTATGAAAGTGGAAATGACAAAAACATATTGTGAAGATAATATTTTACTTATTTATAATCAATACCAGGCCCATGGTTTTATGGGAAAAGTATATAAATAAGGATATGACATTTGACCTTTGGTCTTGTCTTCGAAGGATAGGATATGGCATTTGAACTTTGATCCACTCTTTACCCTTTCCCAAATATTTCCATTTATTAAGAAGTAAGACACCATGTTGTACGGACTTGACCCTTTCCCAAATATTTCCATTTATTAAGAAGTAAGACACCATGTTGTACGGACTTGAGAATTATGATAACATTTTTAATTTAAATGTCTTTATTATGCTATATTATAGTAATGAGCCGACGTAAAATGAAAAACGTATGACTTAAATAACTAAGACCAGACTTTGACCTAATTGTAATACTCCCGTTATGATTGCATATAAATAAAAATAAAAATCTGCCATACAAAACAAAAGCAAACAGTTCACCAGCGATTTGGATTTTGAAGTTCACGAACTGTTTGGATTTTGGAATATACTTCACCTGCGGTTTGGATTTTGAAAGGGGCTGTCAGTTACACATAAAATCAAAGCAAAAGCAAGAAAAAATGGCGTCGAATCAGGTCGAAGTGCAAGCCCAAAACCCTCAGGTCCAAGTGCAAGCCGAAAACCCTCAGCAGCTGCAACAGGCAATTCAGGCAATTGGTACTGGCAACGACAATCAATTTGTATCGGCGTCTTTGTACGTGGGGGATCTGGAGCCGAGTGTTAGCGATGGCGAGATTTATGATCTCTTCCAGCAGATTGGCCTCGTCCACTCTGTTCGCGTCTGCAGAGATGCCATCACGGACGCCTCTCTCGGATACGCGTATGTGAATTACAACAATGCTGAAAATGCTACCACGGCTTTAAGTCTCTTGAATTTTACACGCCTTCACGGAAAGCCAATTCGGATTATGTATTCACACCGTGACCCCATTCTCCGCAGGTGTGGATCAGCGAACATATTTATTAAGAATATTGACAAAGTAGTTGACGATAGGGAGCTATATGATACTTTCCGTGTGTTCGGACCCATTTACTCTTCCAAGATTGCAACAGATACTGCATCAGGGCGATCCAAAGGATATGGATTTGTGCATTTTGAGCAAGAGGAAGCAGCACAAAATGCAATAGAACACATGAATGGAATGCTAATCCGTGGCAAACAGGTTTATGTTGGTCCATTCAAGAAAAAGCAAGAGCGCGGGCAAACAAATGCAAATGAAAATGACAATTTTAGGAATGTGTTTGTGAAGAACTTATCAGAATCTCTGACTGATGAGGATTTGAGAAATTATTTTGGCGTGTATGGAACAATTACCAGTGTGATAGTGATGAGGGATGCAGAGGGAAAATCAAAGGGTTTTGGATTTGTCAATTTTGAGAATGCAGAAGATGCAGCAAATTGCGTTCAGAATTTAAATGGCAAGAAAATTGGTGGGAAGGAATGCTATGTTGAAAAGGCACGGAACAAGTCTGAATCGAGGGGGCGATGTGGAAGAAATCTTTATGTGAAGAATTTGGATGATAGCATTGATGACGAGAAGTTGAGAGAAATGTTCTCTGGTTTTGGTACAATCACTTCATGCAAAGTAATGCGGGATTCTCATGGACACAGCAAAGGCTTTGGATTTGTTGCCTTCGCATCTCCTGATGAAGCATCCCGAGCTCTGGCAGAAATGAAAGGGAAAATGGTTTTGAGCAAGTCTCTGTATGTTTCTCTGGCTCAGCGCAAAGATGAGAGAAGGGCATGGCTACAGGCTCATTTCTCCCACTTGGAAAATGTAAATGCAGATGGCATGGCACCACCTGTTCCTGGACTAAACCAGCAGGTAATTTATGGCCGGGGACCCGTTGTTCCTGCCCGTGCTCCTGGACTAAACCATGGCCAAGGACCAGCTGCTCCTGGACAAAATCACCAGCAGGTAATTAATGGCCAAAGACCACCTGTTCCTGCCCGTGCTCCTGCACTAAACGAGCAGATAATTTATAGCCAAGGACCAGTTGCTCTTGCTCGTGCTCCTAGACTAAACCAGCGGACGATAACTCGAGGACAAGCATCAGTTTTTCTTGCCCGTGCTCTTGGACTAAACCAGCAGATGGTAATTCGAAGACAAGGACCAGCTGTTCCTGCCCGTGCTCCTTGACTAAACCAGCTGCATCATAGAAATGAGCTCACTGCAATAGTATAGACCATAGTAACATAGCTTGTACATTATATTTTGATTGTGATATAGGGTAGTGTGTAGCTATGGTTATTATTGTTGAGTGTTTGAATTATATTTAGGTTATGATAACGTAGTATATTGGAAGATTTTGTCCATTAAGCTTTTTTTTCTTTTAATTATTTTTATTTTTCAAAATCTGTATTTGACTGTGTTTAAATGGCTCTTTTGATAGTAAAAAAGGATTCAGCACCATCTAGAATCCTAAGGGCACTCAAATCGTCTAACTTTTAGACTACATTATTTGGTTTTGATAGTGATATAGGTTAAGTGTATATCTATTTGATTTTGATAGTGATATAGGTTACTGTAGTTTTATTTTAATTTTGGATTTTAAAGATTCAAAAAATTATTTAGATTCTTTAAAAGTTAAAAGTTGTTTGGTTTTGATAGTGACATAGATTAGTGTAGTTTTATTTTTATTTTGGAGCTACTAAGTATTGAAAAAATATAAAAATTTATTTAGATATAATTAATTTTTAACACTAGGAGTTGATAAAAATAAAAATAGTTAGAAATAATGTAAACATAACTGTCCAAGTTAATAGTTAAAAGTTGACGTGATTAAATTTTTATAGTATTATTTATATATATAAAATTATTTGTAAATGATTATGATTTAGTTTTCAGTATTACTAGTATATTTTTAGTTTTGTTTTGCACATTATATTGGGATTTATGGAATCGAGAAATGCTATGAAAGTTACAATTTTTTTGTTATATGGATGTTGTAATCTTTAACTTTTGCTACTACCCTTTTCAGATTCATTATTTTAAGACTTTTAATTTCCAATAACTCACATAATATTTAAAGTGATTTATGGCATGCAAGATCTGCAGTGTTTTGTGGAATCACAAGGCTCATTGGTGAGAATTTAAGGGACCTTAAGATAGATGAATCTTTAGGCAATCATTTTCTTTAGTGCATATGTGTATCACATGACTTGTTTCTATCCATGTGGATGCTATGACATTAAAATCATATATGACATGGATTTTGCATGGTTTGAAAGTCGACATGTTCAATACTTTATGTTAGTGAAGTACACAAATTTTCATGTCTACATCATAGATTAACTACATTTATTTCCATCCTTGTAAATAGTTGTTCATATTCATGTCTACATCATAGATTAACTAACTTTCATGTCTACATCATAGATTAACTACTTTCATGTCTACATCAAATTTATTTCAATCTTTGTAGATAGTTGTTCATATTCCGCCCCATCTCTCCACTGAAAGCATATACCATATATAGGATTTGAAGGCTTTTTCTTTATTCTACCAACTCATTGATCTTGTGATTCCCCACAAAAACCAAAAGATACCTAGCTTTGATACCAATATGATGCATAAACTACCATGGATATTCCACTGTAATAGTTCGTCACAATAGATCTTACAACTTAATTAATTGTGTTGGCTTAATTCCACATAATGATAAATAAACTAGAATTGAAAGGAAAATATCTAGAGCAAAACAACACATCCCCATGAATAACACAATATATGCTCTGGGAAAACGCACCATGGGGAAAAACCAAACCAGATTAAAGACGATGCCTTGCTCTTTTCTTCTCCAAAAGGCAACGCAAATATAGAGAAAGTGTAGTTAAGGAAGTGAAGAGTTAAAGAAAAATATCCTTCCTTTTTTTTAATGACTCCTCTTCACTTCCTTAAAAATAAAAAAGACTTTTGTAAAAAAAAATATCTTCTACTCTTGTAAAACTCCACCCTTTTTTTTAACTTAAATTTTTTTTTTGAACTGAATAATTTACGTTAAAAAAACACTTAACTCATGGAAACAAATTTTTCTCGTGGAATTATTTTCGCGGGCCTAATGAAGGTTGGAGCGAGAAAATATGGAATTTTCGCGCTTTGGGCTATAGTGAGTTCGCGAGAATGTTTCTTGTGAACTTTTCGCGCTTTGGCCTATTGTGAGGCCACGAAAATTTGAAATTTTTATTATTTTGAAAGTTTGCCAAAAATTATCATGCCTCCATGCAGGGCAGGGTCGCGAATTTTTCTGCAAACAAGAAACACATTCTTTTTGCAAATTACTTCAAAGCTACGGCTTCTCTTGCTCCGATCAATCGATCTTCTTCCAACGCTCTGATACCGAACTGAAGGTTGGAGGCATAAATAAACACAAAGATTATGCAGAACGAGCTACGACACTTCAATTTTTATTGATAAACGAAAGATCAACTAATACATTACAAACCAAATATGAGTGTGTATTTAAACACTTATGGAAACCCTAAAAAGTCTAACCTAGATTTTGCATGCATGCAAAGCATGCTGTTGCATGTTTTATTAATTGAACTTCTAAATACGAACTAAAGCAAAAGCTAAAGCTAACATAAGTAATTACTATTTCTAACATCACTTGTTACCCTCGTGTTCCGAGCTTATGCAAGCAGTTGGTTGGCCGTAGCCATCGCTAGCAACCATCCCCTCTTTTAAGTTATTGTTTAGCGTAATGTTTAGACGAGATCTCGATCATATCGACATCTATGCAGGTTAGGTCCCATTTGATTTAATGACAAGGAGAGGTCTTATGTTAGATCGTGATGGCGCATCCAGTAACTCTTGATAATTTTGGAGGAGCACCAGTTCATAGCATAAAGTTTTGACAGGAAACCTCCTGTATCACGATCATCCTAGCGGCCTAAAACTTCCCTTTCTGACTGACAAACAATCTTGGCATCGATCCACGGTTGCTAGCCACGTCACTGCCTCACGAGACCGAAGGATTAGTTCTAGAACGATGTAGTTGGACATGGCAAAAAAATCTAATATATTTACATTTTATTATATATTACAAGCTTAAGCAAAGCTTATATAAGGGTAACAAATAGCCTTTTTTATGACTAAGTAACTTCAATTATAGATGAAAGTTTAGAATGTACTTAGTCCTTGATTATTATCTCTTCTTTTACCAACTAGAACATAACTCATAATTGAGTATGATTTGTGTGGATTGAAAAGAGGAATTTGTTTGTATCAATTGTATCGTTATGATAACGTAAGTAAATACGTTGCCTTGCTTCCAGCCACGTTTTTTGGGATACATATTAAGGGTCACTCTTGACTATATATATATATATATATATATTTTACAACAATTGTGGGTTATAGACCTTAAAGCAAAAATGTAGTTTAAATAATTGTATCAAGATTTGAAATAGGAAATATATATATAATGGTTTAATATAAAGTTATATGTATAAGTACATAAATTGTATTATATGCATTAATACATATAAGCACATGGGTTGGATTATGGGACTAGATGAATGTTACATATATATATATATATTGGAATTTGCAATTGGAATATTTTGTAGATGTGTCGAAAGTGCTTAGTATATATAATAAAAATTGAAGTTGCTTTAGTTGTTATATATATTTATGAGATGGTAAAGTTATTGTTCCTAGTAAGGGAAGGGGTTATATTGTATACTTCTAATACATGGAATTGTATTGAAATTGTTGTAATGCTTTTGGATTATACTATACATTTAGTGCATTTGAATTATATGTGATTGGAGAAGTTTCTTTGAAAAAGAAAAGAAGTTGTGTAATAAACAGAAATTTATTCATCCAACACGGAACCTAGTGTAGAATGTGTATCTTACTTTTTATAAAGATCACTATGTTAGTAGTTTAAGGAGAAAAAGGAAATTTTGTTGTTACAATTTTTATGTACGTTGCAATGTGGTACATTACAGTGTGGGAAGTGATCATCAATTGCAAGACTTAGGAAAACCAAATTAAAAATAACATTAGGGAAACAAGACATCGTTTGACGTTTTTTTTTTGAGGATGAAAACTTTTGACTAAAAATCGAAAGAGGAGTAATCTCAAAGGCTTAAATCCCATAATACCACTTTCAATTTGGTGATAGTTTTCAAGGGAGAGTTTTGTGTTCAACAAAGTGTTGTCGAGGTCTTTCATCCCTTTGGTATCATAATGGGACATAGGGGTAAAAGCTTCCAAGTAAATTGGTTATTAGATTCCCTAATGTTTAAAAATGATGTATGGAAATATTACCGTAGGTAATGCGAAATTCATCCAAATATGAGGGTGAATGTCAAGTTTTTGGGTTGGTTGCTCGAAAATATCTAATATAACGGGACTTGTGAATGTAAGATATAGAAATTTAAAGAATGGCTAAGAGGATTACCGTCCGAGAGTGAAAATGAAGGATGGTCCTCTAAAAGATAAGTAAACGGTTCTTTTACCTATGCATTCTTTTTGTTATATGGAAGAATGATCATACATATGTATGTATATGTTTTATGCCGTCTTACGGTAATAAGAGAACAAGTGTCGATGATAAAAGACCTAAATATTTTCCATAAACAACAAGAGCATGTTGCAAAATAAATTCTCACTTACATTTTTATTGAATTTGAAAAATCATGTTATGCATATGTTATGCTGAAAATTTTGGAAGACGTTGTAAGGGTTGTGTAAAGTGCAGGTTATGAAAGGAAGAGGAACCATACCAACGTGAAGGATGTGTAGAGGATCAAAGATGATTAAATAGAGAATACAAAGATCTAAAAGTTGCAGTCACATGATCTTCAATCGCAAAGGTCTTCAAAAATTAGATAAGTACTTTTTAATAATTACGTTATATAGAGTTTTGTAAGATTCCACTCTTAATTATAGAGATAAAGAAATATGTTCAAGCATATGGATGTATTCTTCGTATTGTTTAAAATGGTGATAGTCCTTTATGATTGAAGTAGTCTTAAATATAGGTTATTGTTTTGAACGTGATTGTGGAAAAATAAATGAGATCTTAATATCATTTGTGTATTTAGGAAAGAGGAATTACCTCGAGTAATTATGCATTATGTGGTTAATATTATATGGATACTTGACGTGATCTTATATTATTGGCTAGGTTGATGACGGTTCAAGGATCAAGTACTTAACAGTTAGTTGACCAAGTAATTTTCAAATGTTATAAGGTCAAGAGTCTTAAAACTTTCCATGATAAGGTTATTGGAATTGAACTAAATGTTTTGTGATATGAAATGCCCCGGTATCCTATTAGCTTGCATTTTTTTCCTTCTATAAAAATTCATAATGTTTTCCATATTTAATTATTAAAAATATACATACATGATGCTACTCATATCATCGATTGGGGTGTGATTCAGGTAGAACTCGAGGGAGAATTCCAAATTGAGCCTTTGCGTATCCTAGATAGGAAGGAGATTATGTCGCGGAATCGAGCCATCACTCAAATAAAAGTGCAATGAAAGCACTTCATCCCCGGGCAGGCCACATGGGAAACGGAGGATCATATGCGAGCAACATATCCTTCCATTTCCAGAATGAGCAAGATGAATCTAAATAAATAACACTGCATAAAACAAAGCTGCTGGGCTTAATTAAATAAGGAGCAGTGAAAAAAGTGGGTGAATTTGCAATTTTTGTATGGATGTAACTTTCAATTGTAAGATTGGATTGGGGTATGGCTATGATCATTGGAAATCTAGTCCAAAGGAAAATATAATGGAAGGTATTGATTTTTTAATTTTGTTTTGGGTTATTTCAAGATGTAAGAAAAACAAAGCCTTGGAGCTGAAATTGGATAAGGTAGTCTTCAATGTGGGTGACTTCCAAAGTAACCTAAACTTTTGGAAACAAGTTACATGATGGTATAGGAGTGTAGTAAAGGTGACATTGACTAAGAGTAATGGTATGAATTTTTTTATGATGCTCCCACAAGGAAGTAAATGCATAGTTGGGAAAACAAGGAAGGTAAATGGATGGTTAAAGAAAAAGGTGCAATATTAAACCAAGTATGCCCGAGTGTTTGGTAATATGGAATATTGTCGAAAGCGAGTATTAATAAATTCTAATTAAGAAGGAAGAAAATATTCTAACAATGGATGTTGGTGTCTTGAATGAGAATGCATTCTAGGCATTGATTGTCATGATAGGTATGTTCTATGTGAATTACAAGGTACAGCCAGGGGAAATATTGCTTCTGAGCGTGGATATCGTATGCCATGTTAGAATACCTAGAAAATGTATTGAAGATTCCAAAAGGTAGAGAATATAAGTGGGATTCATGAATATTGTAATTTATTGTGGTGTACAACCAAGCAACGATGGAACATACCAACAATTAAGGAGAAATGCATCTCATACAGGAGATGGAATCATCCATGGGACAAGTGTACATTCCCAATGGAGTTTCAATATTTGGACCAACAACTTATGTGCAAATAGGGGAAATATGTGAAAACTTCCAATCATATAAAATATGCTAATTGGTGAATAAGACATTCTGGCATGTGGATCTATTGTTTGGCTCAAAATTGTGTTGAAGAGTTCCCTGGAAATGAAAATTGAGTTCCATCCTTGAATGAAGCCCATATACAACTAAAGATAAGAAATGAAATGGAATTTGAAAAGAATCCAATTGAAGATAGAATGGAACTCTTTGCAACGCCATGAAGTTCTAGGAAGAACATTTAAAGCTAATGTTGGGAGCAATACTGGCCCAGGGAAAGAAATAGTAAGGGAAGATCGTAATGTTGATATGGATTGGAAAGAGAGACTGGCTAAGTTGGATTTGGTTGGAATTTATAAAGGAAAAGAGAGTAGAATGCACAAGAAGCTCAAAATTGAGGAAAAGGTTGTTGCATATTCAAAAGGGGGTGATGAGAACTCAAGAAAACAAAAGACACTGCTACAGTGTTAAATGAATCTACATGAGGATATGATTATTTTTGTAGCAACAAATGGTTAAGATGGCCAGTAAGGTAGAAAAGAATGAACAAGATTACATCTCTCAAATGCATATGCATTAGTAGGCACACTAAGAGAGGGTGCATAGTGCATGTGTGTGTGTGTGTGATATTGCAT
This sequence comes from Larix kaempferi, assembly GCA_027924585.1. Classification (NCBI taxonomy): domain Eukaryota; kingdom Viridiplantae; phylum Streptophyta; class Pinopsida; order Pinales; family Pinaceae; genus Larix; species Larix kaempferi. Next base: position 17,352,830 of record BSBM01000030.1, read on the forward strand.
ATTAGTTAAAGTAGTATTGTTTTACATATGCAGTGAGGCATTGATGATAATTAATGTGGTGTTCATTAATATGTTGTGTGAATCGTGTGGTTATGCACACATGTATGTTGAACTCATTTTGTGAATGCATATTGTGCCATATTTCATTGCATAATTTGTTAATAGTTGAAATGACTGAATTATTGGTAATGCATAATTATGAGATCATTTCATGGGTTGTTGTGATTTGCAAAGAAATGCATGAAAAAATAGTCACGTTGGATGGACTAAGAAAATGCTTTGTTGAGAGAAAAATTATATAATAAAAAAATGCCTATTGTACAATTGTACAATATTACATTGCATTGTACAATATTTTCCTACAAAAAGCTGTGTATCAAATCCCACTATGAAATGAGCTCTCATGAGGTGTCACAAATTTATAGCCACCTTTTATAGGAATTACTCAAATCATATGCCATGGACATACTACAAAGACAGGATCTAGTTGTGTAGTTCCTTCTATAGTTAATCTATGCACAAACTAGAGAGTTATGGCCTCCTCCAAGATGAGATATGCCTCCTGCATTCCTCCTACAATAACCTATAATATATACAACCAATTATAGTAATGTAGAAGTTTCAAAGTGGAGTAAGGTGTCTTATCAAAGAAGGTATTGATGCTATTAAGTTTAAACCAAATAGACAAGCAAGATCACTGAAAGAAACATAATCACAAGATAGACACAGAATATACCCTGGGAAACCCTCATGGGGTAGAAAGCCCAGCAAAGCTTTCCTCAATAAGATGATCAACCAAAATACAAGATGTGCTCCTTCCTTCTTTGTCTCCTTAGCAGATCTCCGAGACAAGTGCGCACTCTTCCACAAGTGAGTGAGTGATCTAATGGGGAGTTCACCTCTCTTATTTATACTGACCCCCAACTGACTAAAAGACCTAATGGGGCCGACCTCTCTTGGAGAAGTCTAATAACCCCAAAAATATAACCAAAGGGCCGACCCCCACATGGTGGGTCTAATAACCCTAGTTAATACAAACCCTCGGAGGAATAAACATCTCCGGATACATAATAGGGTTACCTCGGAGGGATGAAACATCTCCGGAATAATAAAGTACAAATATAATATTCTTTGAAGTTACAATATTCAACACTCCCCCTTAACGAGAAGGATATTATAACAGCACCTGCAGGAGCAAGGAGTCACTATACATGATACATCTATAAATCATCGGAAGCTTTCTTCAATTTGTCTTCAAATAGTTACTGGTACATCAATGTCAACATCAACATCAATATTACGATCATCGTAATCACACGATCAACAGCATCGTCATCACACGATCATCAGCATCGTCATCACACGATCATCAGCATCGTCATCACACGATCAACATCATCCTCATCACACGATCAGCAACATCGTCATCACACGATCATCAGCATCGTCATCACACGATCAGCAGTATCGTTATCACACGATCAGCAACATCGTCATCACACGATCAGCAGCATCGTCATCACACGATCAGCAGCATCGTCATCACATGATCATCGGCATCGTCATCACACGCTCATCAGCATCGTCATCACACGATCAGCAGTATCGTCATCACACGATTAGCAGCATCGTCATCACACGATCAGCAGTATCGAGTATTCATGCCAATACAAGTGATCATATCAACAATATGAGTATCCTAGGTAACCACATCATTAATACAAGTATCCTACCGATACAAGTAACCACATCATCAATACAAGTATCCTACCGATACAGGTAACCACATCATCAATACAAGTATCCTACCGATACAAGTAACCACATCATCAATACAAGTATCCTACCGATACAAGTAACCACATCATCAATACAAGTATCCTACCGATACAAGTAACCACATCATCAATACAAGTATCCTACCGATACAAGTAACCACATCATCAATAAAAGAATTACTTTTTCGGAGACCATTCGTCTACGGATCAATTCAGGGACCAAAGTCCGGGGATGATACAATCCCCATTATGTAAATTTTGAACTAGTGGTTCCGGGATGATGCAATCCCCATCACTTTATTCTCGAAGACCATATGTCTACGGATCAATTCAGGGACCAAGGTCCGGGGATGATACAATCCCCATCACGTACATTTTGAACTAGTGGTTCCGGGATGATGCAATCCCCATCACTTTATTCTCGAAGACCATACGTCTACGGATCAATTCAGGGACCAAGGTCCGGGGATGATACAATCCCCATCACGTACATTTTTAACTAGTGGTTCCGGGATGATGCAATCCCCACAACTGTCCACTAAGGACTTCATTCTCGGAGACCTCACGTCTACGGCTCTCTTTAGGACTGAAAGTCCAGGGATGATCCAATCCCCTCAACTGTCCACTAAGGACTTCATTCTCGGAGACCTTACGTCTACGGCTCTCTTTAGGACTGAAAGTCCAGGGATGATCCAATCCCCATCTGTATTCTCAACTATACAGGTACAAATATCCAAGAGCATGTATTCTCACTAATACATCTAATCATCAAAACATGTATACATCTAGTATGTATTCTCACTAATACATCTAGCATCAAAACATTTATCCATAAAAAAAATAAAAGATATATAAGAGTTCTAAATATAAATAATTGTAAGTAGCTAAGTGCAACAAAACAAAATTGTTATCAAATACTATACTACTCCCCCTTTCGAGGAGGGTCCTTCTGGACTATACCAAGCATGTCTCGGAAGTGTTCAAACTTTACTCGAGACAAAGGTTTAGTCAGGATATCGGCAATCTGATCCTCAGTGCTTATGTACTCAAGCTTGATGGCTCCTCTCTGCACCATGTCTCGTATATAGAAGTAACGGATCTCAATGTGTTTTGACTTATCATGGAACACAGGATTTTCAGTCATCTTAATGCAGCTTTGATTATCACACATAATCACAGTGGGATCCATTTCCAAGTCAAAAATTCCAGATAAGAGTTTCCGAAGCCACACTGCTTCACAGCTGGCAGAGCAAGCAGCTATATATTCTACTTTACCAGTACTGAGGGCCACACTAGATTGTTTCTTGCTGAACCAGGAGATCATGGCAGATCCAATACCATAACATCCGCCTGAAGTACTTTTTCTGTCTGAGACACTACCTGCCCAATCGGAATCTGAGTAACCATGTAACTTGAGTTCATTACCTCCAAGATAGTATAAGCCAAAGTCCACTGTACCTTTTAGGTACCTCATTATGTGCTTTGCAGCTATAAGGTGAACCTTTCTAGGTTCTACTAGATACTGACTTAGGGTATATACATCAAAGCATATATCCGGCCTAGTATTTGTCAAATACATCAATGATCCAATGATTTGTCTATATAGGGTTATGTCCACTAGTTCTGATGAATCATTAACTAATAGTTTCAGGTTGGAGTCCATGGGAGTGGCCATGGCTTTACACTCCAACATATCAAATCTTTTGAGAATCTCCACAGTATACTTACCTTGATTTAGAAAGATTCGTTTTGGCTCTTGCCACACTTCTAGACCTAAGAAGTAGTGCATTAATCCGAGATCTTTCATTTCGAATTCTGAAGAAAGCTTCTTCTTGCTTTCAATAATTTGATTCTCATTTCCGGTTAGGAATAGATCATCTACATATAACAGCAATATAACAGGTTCATCATCCATCACTTTAAGATAAAGATTGGGGTCAGCTTTACTTTTGGTAAAGCCCATGCTTGTTAAGAAACTGTCAATCCTTCCGTACCAAGCCCTGGGAGCTTGCTTCAATCCATATAATGCCTTTTTCAGTTTGCATACATGGGTCCTTCCGTCTTTGACCTCAAAACCTTGAGGTTGTTCTATGTATACTTCTTCTTCAATTACACCATTCAGAAAAGCTGTCTTAACATCCATTTGATGCAATTTCCATTTCATCATGGATGCAAGTGCCATGATAGTTCTAATTGAAGTATACCTAGCAACAGGTGCAAATGTTTCTTCATTGTCAATTCCCTCCTTTTGTGAGAATCCTCTGGCTACAAACCTTGCCTTGTATTTTTCAATGCTACCGTCTGCAGCATGTTTTATCTTGAAAATCCATTTGGAAGAAACCACACTTTTATCTTTTGGTTTGGGGACTATATCCCAAACATCATTTTTCATTATCGACTGATATTCTTCTGTCATTGCTTCTACCCATTCTTTCTTTTGAGCTGCTTCTTCATAGCTAGTAGGTAGTTGATCCACAAGATCACACATCAAGGCCATATAGTTGGACACTAGCTTTGGTTTCTTTCTTTCTCTAATGGAGCCTTCAGGAGCACCATATTTTTCAGCCCCTTGGATAATATATCTAGCCCATGCTGGCCTTCTTTTCTTTGATAAATCTGAGATAGGAGGTTCTTGTGGTTCCAACATGTCATGATCCTCTGGTGGAATGTCTTCAGGGATGTGAACAGCCTCTGAGTTTCTAGAAGAATAATCTTCTTCATAGATTTCTTCAAGTTGGCATTTTCTTGATTTCTTGAGAGTTGCTTCTTCATCAAAAGTTACATCTCTACTGATTTCTATATGATGAAAGCCTGGTATGTCAATCCTGAAAGCTTTGGATGATTCATAGTAACCAACAAATATTCCTTTCTTACCAGAAGGATCCAACTTGGTTCTCTTTTCTTTTGGAATGTGGATGTACACAGGACACCCAAATATTTTAAGATGGCTTACCTCGGGCTTCTTTCCAGTAAACACTTCTTCTGGAGTTTTGAAATCAAGAGCACTATGAGATAATCTGTTTTGAACATATACTGCTGTCTTGGCTGCTTCAGCCCATAGATACATGGGAAGATCCTGGTCATGTATCATTGTCTTCACAGCTTCCATGATGGTTCTATTTTTCCTTTCTGCAACCCCATTTTGTTGGGGATTGTAGGGAGTGGTTAGTTCTCTCTTGATTCCAACTTCTTTACAAAATTCTTCAAACTCTTTTGAAGTATATTCTCCACCATTATCTGTTCTGAGAATCTTGATTTTCTTTTCTGAGAGATTTTCTATTAGAGCCTTGAACTCTTTGAACTTTCCAAAAACTTCATTCTTACCTTTTAGAAAGTATATCCAGGTTTTCCTTGAATGATCATCAATGAAAGAGAGATAGTATTCAAATCCACTCAAGGAGGTGGTGGGCATTGGACCACATACATCTGAGTGTATTAATTCCAAGATACCCTTAGTCTTTGTTTCACTCTTTGGAAAGGGGTTCTTGATATTCTTCCCTTTCTTACATCCTTTACATGAGCCATCATGATCAACCTTCAAATCTGGTAGTCCTATGACCACCTTGCTTACATAGGGTAAGGCTTTGTAGTTAATGTGAGCTAGTCTTCTATGCCATAGCTCACTGGGACTAGAGGTTTCATGAACAAAGGCTACTTCTGGATGACCCTTAAGTTTATACAAACCTCCTTCCTCTTCACCAATAACAATTGCATCCTTAATAGATTTGCCTTTGGACCACATTAACACTTGTCCATCAATGAATGCAACTCTATAGCCTTTCTTGTCTAATGCTGAGATTGAAAGTAAATTCTTCTTCAAACCTGGAACATACAAAACTTCCTTCATCTTCATGGGGGTTCCAGAATCGAGTTTGTAGTTTGCTTCACCAATTCCCTTAATGGGATATTGATAGTCATCTCCTAGAGATACCTTTTGGGGAGAAGTCTTTTCTTCAAGATTTGAGAGAGTCTTTTTATGACCTGTCATGTGCTTTGAAGCACCACTGTCAATAAGCCATGTACCTTTTCCAGGGGTTATAGATCCAGAGAGTGCGGAGAAGAGAACATATTCTTCTGCATCTTCTTCTGTATTTCTTCTTGACCTTCTTTTGAAGAAGGTCCTTTCTTCTTCTTCCTCTTCATCTCTAGGCCTTTTATTGTGAGACCTTTCTTCCTCTACTTCTTCTTCTTCACTATCATCTTCTGCAAGATGTGCTTGGTGTCTTTTGTAGTGAGTACCCTTTTTCTTCTGTAGAGGGCAATGTCTAGCAATGTGTCCGATTTTGTGACAAGAATAGCACTGGAAAGAAGAGTAATCTCTTCTTTGAGTAGTTCCTCTTTTCTTTTGAAATCTGTGTGGAGGATGAGACTCCTTGTGACTACCCTTTTTAGTGTAGGATTGATTCCTTCTTCTTTTGGTGTGGGTGGCCAAGGCTTGGTCATCCTCTTTGAGCAAGGCTTCTCGATTTGCAACCCTAGCCTCCTCTTGTACACAATCCTCCCAAACTACATCAAACTTCATACTTTCTTTTCTGGCACACATAGTTTGAATGAATGACTCCCAAGGTCTAGTGAGACCATTTAGAGCTGTCATCACAAGTTCATCTTCATCAAGAGTATCACCAATGGCATCTAGTTGCTCCTTGATTAGAGAGACTCTTGAGAAGTAGTCTTGAATGGATTCTCCTTTGTGCATCTTGGTACTCTTCAACTGAGTTCTTAGATTCATCTTCCTATTGATGTTCTTTCCTTCATACATTCTTCCTAAGGCATCATACATTTCCTTTGGAGTCTTCTTGGAGGCCACTTGGGGAATCAAGTGGTCTTTAATAGAATCAGCTATGATTCTCTTTGCCCTAATCAAATCCTTCTTGTGTTTTTCTTTGGCTTCATCTTCTTCTGGTTCTGCAACTTCCTCCTTGATATAATGAGCAAGATCATTCTCCTCAAGAATGAGACCAATTCTGTATTTCCATGCCCGAAAATTTTCTATACCTTCTAGCTTGTCTTCAAGCTTAGTGTTTGGAGCCATCTTCTCTTGGGGGAGTCCAAGAGACAGAGTAGACTTACCTGGAAAGTTACTTTTCACTTTTCCGGAATCTGGAACAGAATTTTATCGCACTTTTGGTAGAATTAGGGTTTGACTTTCCCGGAGTTCTACCCAACCAACAAGTTAGATCTATAGCTCAAAAGAATGCTCTTGAGAAGGGATATCCAGCCATGTAATCAGAATTCAAAAATTCCAACTTGTTTCTGAAACCAAAATCTGATGTATCGCACTTTTGGTAGAATTAGGGTTTGGATTTACCGGAGTTCTACCCAACCAAAAAGTTCGATCTATAGCTCAAAAGAAAGGTATTGAAAAGATCTATCCAGCAATGCAACCAAAAATCAATAATATAAACTTTGGGCTGAAACCCTAACTTCACCGGAGAGAGAGAGAGAGGTATTCTTACCTTGTGAAAGATGTCCTATTCAGTCTAGCTCTGATACCATGTTAAGTTTAAACCAAATAGACAAGCAAGATCACTGAAAGAAACATAATCACAAGATAGACACAGAATATACCCTGGGAAACCCTCATGGGGTAGAAAACCCAGCAAAGCTTTCCTCAATAAGATGATCAACCAAAATACAAGATGTGCTCCTTCCTTCTTTGTCTCCTTAGCAGATCTCCCAGACAAGTGCGCACTCTTCCACAAGTGACTGAGTGATCTAATGAGGAGTTCACCTCTCTTATTTATACTGACTCCCAACTGACTAAAAGACCTAATGGGGCCGACCTCTCCTGGAGAAGTCTAATAACCCCAAAAATATACCCATAGGGACGACCCCCACATGGTGGGTCTAATAACCCTAGTTAATACAAACCCTCGGAGGAATAAACATCTCCGGATACATAATAGGGTTACCTCGGAGGGATGAAACATCTCCGGAATAATAAAGTACAAATATAATATTCTTTGAAGTTACAATATTCAACAGATCCCACTTAATTGACTGTACCATTACGGGAGTGCTAACCATGTTATATTTCAATTATTTCCTTGGCTATAGATTGTAGGTAAAAATATTGCATTTTCCAAAGACATTGTTTGTGAAGGAGAATGATGCAAGAACCAATGCTTTAGTTACCTATTTTGATGAATTAATACTTGGACATAATGATTTTATTATCAATATGGCTATTAGATGGAGAGGGCACTTAACAATATACTTTTATTATAAAGATGAATGGGGGATAGAGAGAGCATTATTAGATGCACAGAAAAGTGCCCACAACTAGAATATGGTGTTGTTATGGAAATGTTTCTCATCCTCCTCTTAGATTATGTACTGAGCAGTGAAAACACATAAAGGTTACTTTGTTGTTGTGGAGAGAGTAGTATGTATATATGTATAGTTTGGAAAGCCATTCTAAAATTAAAACGTTTGATATTATGTGTTAAGGAAAGGGATAAAAGTAGAATTACTCACCCCTACTTTCCTACCCACCTTTTTCCTTAACAAATTATGTTTGAATTGCTCCAAAAGTTTCAATGGATCCTCCCAAGTATCAAAGCTAGAACTATCTATAAAACTATTATTCTAGCCATGTAAACTAGCTCATAAAGGAAGAGGGGAGCAATAGGTAGCTTTAAACGTGGGAGTAATGGATTAGTGTGCATGGATACTTGGTCGATATGCCATCTTGAAAATATGGTGCAATATGTTCCCAAGGAAACCTTTAAGGGAGTTAGAGGGTACCGCTAGCTGGAGGAAAATGGTCAATAGGAAGGGAAGTTTATCAATTGATTAAACTACTACCTTTATTATCTTATTTATTTATTCATACATGCACCCTCACAAAATTTCCCGAAATGGAGGAGGGAAATTGAAGGAATCAACACATATCCATCCCTTTAGATTAGATAATGTCAAGTTCAAACAATTTTACATTACATTAATTAACATCACCATTGATGTATTTAAAGTTTAATTCTCGAAGTTAATCACCCAAAATTATTATAATTATTATTATTTGTAAGATAATAAGTGGACTTGATGGGTTGCTTGAAATTAGAAACCCAATATATGAGCCACAACTCAAGAGCGATGAGTACCTAGAAAGTATCTTGATTGAGGATCTAAGGATGCAAAAGCAAATGATTTAATATTACTTACCTTTGCACAAAAAATACTAAAATAAATTGGAATTGAATTCAATGAATATAAACAAATAACACACCATCCACACAATGAACATAAGGTGTACTCTGGGAAAACCCAATATGAGAAAAACCATACTAGAAGGTGAGTCCTATGCCTTGCTCTTTTATACTTAGTTTTGAAATTAAAATACAAATAAAAGGAAGTGAGTATGGAGTTTCAATGGACACTATGGCATGTATGGCTACTGTAGGATCTTCTACTTCCTGTGTTCTGCTCTAATATCCCACTCCCAAATAACTTGCTCGACTATGGAACAATAAGCAATACAATAACAATGGAATGCCTTCCTTTCCTAGGGGTGTAATATTTAATATGGAGTAAGAGCCATTTAGGTTAGGGTTTTTCGTGCCTTCAATTTCAATTAGGTTTAGGGTTTTTAACCCGCTATAATCTTCTTGAAAGTCCATTTGTGACTAGCTCCACATGTCTGAATAATGGGATTTCAGGTGGCATCCACTTGATATCATGGTGGGAAACAAGATAGGTCTTAGTTGCGGCTATAAAATCCAATCCTACAAAATTCCCTAGGTAGCGTAAAAAATCAAACCCTAGCTCCACCAAGGAGAGCAAGTGAAAGAATCCCTCCAACACTATCTCCAAGGTAATACGTCCTCCTCTTCTCTTCTTCTTCACAAGTCCACTCTAGGATTTTCTTCCAAAACCCTAGTCTCCAATCTCCAAGGGTAACATACTAACCCTAGAGATCCGTGTTAACTCCAAAAATACCGAGAAACTATGGTACCCAAGAGAGAGAGAGATAGAGAAACAAGTACAAGTGAAGACCTAGAGAGAAAGAAGACAAGTGCACTCCTCTGATAGATCACATATCTACTCAAGAGTGAGAAAATCAACATGAATGAATGACTCTAGATCCTTAATCTATTTATATGAGAGGTAAGGGAGGAAAACAACACTATGTAGGCACAAGCCCTTGCAAGCAACCTCATCAACCCTTATCGGCCATGCAAGTGAGACGTCGACTCTAGATCACAAGTGCCACGCTTCAATAATAATTGCATGCACAATACGGACTCGAAAGAGATATATCTACACAACTAAATTCTACGCTAATCCATCCCGAAACTCCATGGACTCCCTCTATCCTTCCAAGCAAAGTAATCCACTAGTTCAACTACCCCTTGCAAGAACATTGTCAAGGCCCCATGTGTCCTCGAGCAATCTACAATCCTTCGAGTAGAAATCCAAGTTTCCATATGCCATTTAGGGTTTAAATCCATTCTAGGTAATGTGAAATACTCCACATCCCCTATAGGGTGTTCTCCCACAAAGTGAATTCTCCTTGTGGCCATCATGAAGTCCATCCATTATACAAGCAAGAGATGTCAAATGCCGAAGGGAAGAGCACTAAGCTACTAGCAATCAACTCATGTCAAGCATCCACTAAGAAATCTATCTCAAGTGTGCATATCCATCCTGAACCATCTATCATGCTACAACCCATCTTAGACCGTCTTTCTCATCAATTATCATTTTCTTTATCTAGTTTTATAATGCTTTCCATAGGATTTTAGAGGGTTTCTTCGTCTAACCAACGCCATAAATCCATGGGTTACATGTGGGCCCGCACTTCTATCCCTAATGCAATGGGGACCAGCAGAGACATATTATTTGTGCATTAGTGCAATTCTTCCTATTCCTATCCTTACAACACTCCTTCAACCACCTTATTAGATGAAAACTGTGGATTCTTAATCATGCTAGACTTGCCTTTGTACATTAATAACCCCAAAAGTTCATTTCACTAACTCGTCAATACATGTGTTGGATTTCCTTGTTACCAACTCAATAGTTAATCTTTGGTTCCATGATAACAACTCAAGGCACTATTTTGCAGCGTATAAATACCACATGGAAGATAACATAGGTGATCAAACATGACCACCTCTCCGTGTGATGCATCATAGCGTTCATATTTAACATCCAAGTTAGCACATTCCATTCATAGATTCTCTTTCTCCTTAACTTACCCCTCTCTCCTTACTCCTAAAGAAATAATAATTGAAATCCTATGCATGTTCTTTGGTAGGGATACCTCTTGTGATTTTTCCTTAAACCTCTTCCATTCGATAGAGTATTCTACTAATTGTTCGACCCCTCCATTTTAATAGGGTGCACAATGTAATAGAAAGACTCCAGTCTCCAACTACATGAATCCAAACCACTCCATTTTAATAGGTTGCACAATTTAATGCCAAGACTTCAACTACATGAAGCCAAAAGACCAATTCTTACTTCCTTGAAGGGTTATACCCCACCTAGAACAATAGAATTCGAGGACAACTTTTTATGAAAGTGGAAATGACAAAAACATATTGTGAAGATAATATTTTACTTATTTATAATCAATACCAGGTCCATGGTTTTATCGGAAAAGTATATAAATAAGGATATGACATTTGACCTTTGGTCTTGTCTTCGAAGGATAGGATATGGCATTTGAACTTTGATCCACTCTTTACCCTTTCCCAAATATTTCCATTTATTAAGAAGTAAGACACCATGTTGTACGGACTTGACCCTTTCCCAAATATTTCCATTTATTAAGAAGTAAGACACCATGTTGTACGGACTTGAGAATTATGATAACATTTTTAATTTAAATGTCTTTATTATGCTATATTATAGTAATGAGCCGACGTAAAATGAAAAACGTATGACTTAAATAACTAAGACCAGACTTTGACCTAATTGTAATACTCCCGTTATGATTGCATATAAATAAAAATAAAAATCTGCCATACAAAACAAAAGCAAACAGTTCACCCGCGATTTGGATTTTGAAGTTCACGAACTGTTTGGATTTTGGAATATACTTCACCTGCGGTTTGGATTTTGAAAGGGGCTGTCAGTTACACATAAAATCAAAGCAAAAGCAAGAAAAAATGGCGTCGAATCAGGTCGAAGTGCAAGCCCAAAACCCTCAGGTCCAAGTGCAAGCCGAAAACCCTCAGCAGCTGCAACAGGCAATTCAGGCAATTGGTACTGGCAACGACAATCAATTTGTATCGGCGTCTTTGTACGTGGGGGATCTGGAGCCGAGTGTTAGCGATGGCGAGATTTATGATCTCTTCCAGCAGATTGGCCTCGTCCACTCTGTTCGCGTCTGCAGAGATGCCATCACGGACGCCTCTCTCGGATACGCGTATGTGAATTACAACAATGCTGAAAATGCTACCACGGCTTTAAGTCTCTTGAATTTTACACGCCTTCACGGAAAGCCAATTCGGATTATGTATTCACACCGTGACCCCATTCTCCGCAGGTGTGGATCAGCGAACATATTTATTAAGAATATTGACAAAGTAGTTGACGATAGGGAGCTATATGATACTTTCCGTGTGTTCGGACCCATTTACTCTTCCAAGATTGCAACAGATACTGCATCAGGGCGATCCAAAGGATATGGATTTGTGCATTTTGAGCAAGAGGAAGCAGCACAAAATGCAATAGAACACATGAATGGAATGCTAATCCGTGGCAAACAGGTTTATGTTGGTCCATTCAAGAAAAAGCAAGAGCGCGGGCAAACAAATGCAAATGAAAATGACAATTTTAGGAATGTGTTTGTGAAGAACTTATCAGAATCTCTGACTGATGAGGATTTGAGAAATTATTTTGGCGTGTATGGAACAATTACCAGTGTGATAGTGATGAGGGATGCAGAGGGAAAATCAAAGGGTTTTGGATTTGTCAATTTTGAGAATGCAGAAGATGCAGCAAATTGCGTTCAGAATTTAAATGGCAAGAAAATTGGTGGGAAGGAATGCTATGTTGAAAAGGCACGGAACAAGTCTGAATCGAGGGGGCGATGTGGAAGAAATCTTTATGTGAAGAATTTGGATGATAGCATTGATGACGAGAAGTTGAGAGAAATGTTCTCTGGTTTTGGTACAATCACTTCATGCAAAGTAATGCGGGATTCTCATGGACACAGCAAAGGCTTTGGATTTGTTGCCTTCGCATCTCCTGATGAAGCATCCCGAGCTCTGGCAGAAATGAAAGGGAAAATGGTTTTGAGCAAGTCTCTGTATGTTTCTCTGGCTCAGCGCAAAGATGAGAGAAGGGCATGGCTACAGGCTCATTTCTCCCACTTGGAAAATGTAAATGCAGATGGCATGGCACCACCTGTTCCTGGACTAAACCAGCAGGTAATTTATGGCCGGGGACCCGTTGTTCCTGCCCGTGCTCCTGGACTAAACCATGGCCAAGGACCAGCTGCTCCTGGACAAAATCACCAGCAGGTAATTAATGGCCAAAGACCACCTGTTCCTGCCCGTGCTCCTGCACTAAACGAGCAGATAATTTATAGCCAAGGACCAGTTGCTCTTGCTCGTGCTCCTAGACTAAACCAGCGGACGATAACTCGAGGACAAGCATCAGTTTTTCTTGCCCGTGCTCCCGGACTAAACCAGCAGATGGTAATTCGAAGACAAGGACCAGCTGTTCCTGCCCGTGCTCCTTGACTAAACCAGCTGCATCATAGAAATGAGCTCACTGCAATAGTATAGACCATAGTAACATAGCTTGTACATTATATTTTGATTGTGATATAGGGTAGTGTGTAGCTATGGTTATTATTGTTGAGTGTTTGAATTATATTTAGGTTATGATAACGTAGTATATTGGAAGATTTTGTCCATTAAGCTTTTTTTTCTTTTAATTATTTTTATTTTTCAAAATCTGTATTTGACTGTGTTTAAATGGCTCTTTTGATAGTAAAAAAGGATTCAGCACCATCTAGAATCCTCAGGGCACTCAAATCGTCTAACTTTTAGACTACATTATTTGGTTTTGATAGTGATATAGGTTAAGTGTATATCTATTTGATTTTGATAGTGATATAGGTTACTGTAGTTTTATTTTAATTTTGGATTTTAAAGATTCAAAAAATTATTTAGATTCTTTAAAAGTTAAAAGTTGTTTGGTTTTGATAGTGACATAGATTAGTGTAGTTTTATTTTTATTTTGGAGCTACTAAGTATTGAAAAAATATAAAAATTTATTTAGATATAATTAATTTTTAACACTAGGAGTTGATAAAAATAAAAATAGTTAGAAATAATGTAAACATAACTGTCCAAGTTAATAGTTAAAAGTTGATGTGATTAAATTTTTATAGTATTATTTATATATATAAAATTATTTGTAAATGATTATGATTTAGTTTTCAGTATTACTAGTATATTTTTAGTTTTGTTTTGCACATTATATTGGGATTTATGGAATCGAGAAATGCTATGAAAGTTACAATTTTTTTGTTATATGGATGTTGTAATCTTTAACTTTTGCTACTACCCTTTTCAAATTCATTATTTTAAGACTTTTAATTTCCAATAACTCACATAATATTTAAAGTGATTTATGGCATGCAAGATCTGCAGTGTTTTGTGGAATCACAAGGCTCATTGGTGAGAATTTAAGGGACCTTAAGATAGATGAATCTTTAGGCAATCATTTTCTTTAGTGCATATGTGTATCACATGACTTGTTTCTATCCATGTGGATGCTATGACATTAAAATCATATATGACATGGATTTTGCATGGTTTGAAAGTCGACATGTTCAATAGTTTATGTTAATGAAGTACACAAATTTTCATGTCTACATCATAGATTAACTACATTTATTTCCATCCTTGTAAATAGTTGTTCATATTCATGTCTACATCATAGATTAACTAACTTTCATGTCTACATCATAGATTAACTACTTTCATGTCTACATCAAATTTATTTCAATCTTTGTAGATAGTTGTTCATATTCCGCCCCATCTCTCCACCGAAAGCATATACCATATATAGGATTTGAAGGCTTTTTCTTTATTCTACCAACTCATTGATCTTGTGATTCCCCACAAAAACCAAAAGATACCTAGCTTTGATACCAATATGATGCATAAACTACCATGGATATTCCACTGTAATAGTTCGTCACAATAGATCTTACAACTTAATTAATTGTGTTGGCTTAATTCCACATAATGATAAATAAACTAGAATTGAAAGGAAAATATCTAGAGCAAAACAACACATCCCCATGAATAACACAATATATGCTCTGGGAAAACGCACCATGGGGAAAAACCAAACCAGATTAAAGACGATGCCTTGCTCTTTTCTTCTCCAAAAGGCAACGCAAATATAGAGAAAGTGTAGTTAAGGAAGTGAAGAGTTAAAGAAAAATATCCTTCCTTTTTTTTAATAACTCCTCTTCACTTCCTTAAAAATAAAAAAGACTTTTGTAAAAAAAAATATCTTCTACTCTTGTAAAACTCCACCCTTTTTTTTAACTTAAAAAAAATTCTTGAACTGAATAATTTACGTTAAAAAAACACTTAACTCATGGAAACAAATTTTTCTCGTGGAATTATTTTCGCGGCCCTAATGAAGGTTGGAGCGAGAAAATATGGAATTTTCGGGCTTTGGGCTATAGTGAGGTCGCGAGAATTTTTCTTGTGAACTTTTCGCGCTTTGGCCTATAGTGAGGCCACGAAAATTTGAAATTTTTATTATTTTGAAAGTTTGCCAAAAATTATCATGCCTCCATGCACGGCAGGGTCGCGAATTTTTCTGCAAACAAGAAACACATTCTTTTTGCAAATTACTTCAAAGCTACGGCTTCTCTTGCTCCGATCAATCGATCTTCTTCCAACGCTCTGATACCGAACTGAAGGTTGGAGGCAGAAATAAACACAAAGATTATGCAGAACGAGCTACGACACTTCAATTTTTATTGATAAACGAAAGATCAACTAATACATTACAAACCAAATATGAGTGTGTATTTAAACACTTATGGAAACCCTAAAAAGTCTAACCTAGATTTTGCATGCATGCAAAGCATGCTGTTGCATGTTTTATTAACTGAACTTCTAAATACGAACTAAAGCAAAAGCTAAAGCTAACATAAGTAATTACTATTTCTAACATCACTTGTTACCCTCGTGTTCCGAGCTTATGCAAGCAGTTGGTTGGCCGTAGCCATCGCTAGCAACCATCCCCTCTTTTAAGTTATTGTTTAGCGTAATGTTTAGACGAGATCTCGATCATATCGACATCTATGCAGGTTAGGTCCCATTTGATTTAATGACAAGGAGAGGTCTTATGTTAGATCGTGATGGCGCATCCAGTAACTCTTGATAATTTTGGAGGAGCACCAGTTCATAGCATAAAGTTTTGACAGGAAACCTCCTGTATCACGATCATCCTAGCGGCCTAAAACTTCCCTTTCTGACTGACAAACAATCTTGGCATCGATCCACGGTTGCTAGCCACGTCACTGCCTCACGAGACCGAAGGATTAGTTCTAGAACGATGTAGTTGGACATGGAAAAACAATCTAATATATTTACATGTTATTATATATTACAAGCTTAAGCAAAGCTTATATAAGGGTAACAAATAGCCTTTTTTATGACTAAGTAACTTCAATTATAGATGAAAGTTTAGAATGTACTTAGTCCTTGAATATTATCTCTTCTTTTACCAACTAGAACATAACTCATAATTGAGTATGATTTGTGTGGATTGAAAAGAGGAATTTGTTTGTATCAATTGTATCGTTATGATAACGTAAGTAAATACGTTGCCTTGCTTCCAGCCACGTTTTTTGGGATACATATTAAGGGTCACTCTTGACTATATATATATATATATATATATATTTTACAACAATTGTGGGTTATAGACCTTAAAGCAAAATGTAGTTTAAATAATTGTATCAAGATTTGAAATAGGAAATATATATATAATGGTTTAATATAAAGTTATATGTATAAGTACATAAATTGTATTATATGCATTAATACATATAAGCACATGGGTTGGATTATGGGACTAGATGAATGTTACATATATATATATATATTGGAATTTGCAATTGGAATATTTTGTAGATGTGTCGAAAGTGCTTAGTATATATAATAAAAATTGAAGTTGCTTTAGTTGTTATATATATTTATGAGATGGTAAAGTTACTGTTCCTAGTAAGGGAAGGGGTTATATTGTATACTTCTAATACATGGAATTGTATTGAAATTGTTGTAATGCTTTTGGATTATACTATACATTTAGTGCATTTGAATTATATGTGATTGGAGAAGTTTCTTTGAAAAAGAAAAGAAGTTGTGTAATAAACAGAAATTTATTCATCCAACACGGAACCTAGTGTAGAATGTGTATCTTACTTTTTATAAAGCTCACTATGTTAGTAGTTTAAGGAGAAAAAGGAAATTTTGTTGTTACAATTTTTATGTACGTTGCAATGTGGTACATTACAGTGTGGGAAGTGATCATCAATTGCAAGACTTAGGAAAACCAAATTAAAAATAACATTAGGGAAACAAGACATCGTTTGACGTTTTTTTTTTGAGGATGAAAACTTTTGACTAAAAATCGAAAGAGGAGTAATCTCAAAGGCTTAAATCCCATAATACCACTTTCAATTTGGTGATAGTTTTCAAGGGAGAGTTTTGTGTTCAACAAAGTGTTGTCGAGGTCTTTCATCCCTTTGGTATCATAATGGGACATAGGGGTAAAAGCTTCCAAGTAAATTGGTTATTAGATTCCCTAATGTTTAAAAATGATGTATGGAAATATTACCGTAGGTAATGCGAAATTCATCCAAATATGAGGGTGAATGTCAAGTTTTTGGGTTGGTTGCTCGAAAATATCTAATATAACGGGACTTGTGAATGAAAGATATAGAAATTTAAAGAATGGCTAAGAGGATTACCGTCCGAGAGTGAAAATGAAGGATGGTCCTCTAAAAGATAAGTAAACGGTTGTTTTACCTATGCATTCTTTTTGTTATATGGAAGAATGATCATACATATGTATGTATATGTTTTATGTCGTCTTATGGTAATAAGAGAACAAGTGTCGATGATAAAAGACCTAAATATTTTCCATAAACAACAAGAGCATGTTGCAAAATAAATTCTCACTTACATTTTTATTGAATTTGAAAAATCATGTTATGCATATGTTATGCTGAAAATTTTGGAAGACGTTGTAAGGGTTGTGTAAAGTGCAGGTTATGAAAGGAAGAGGAACCATACCAACGTGAAGGATGTGTAGAGGATCAAAGATGATTAAATAGAGAATACAAAGATCTAAAAGTTGCAGTCACATGATCTTCAATCGCAAAGGTCTTCAAAAATTAGATAAGTACTTTTTAATAATTACGTTATATAGAGTTTTGTAAGATTCCACTCTTAATTATAGAGATAAAGAAATATGTTCAAGCATATGGATGTATTCTTCGTATTGTTTAAAATGGTGATAGTCCTTTATGATTGAAGTAGTCTTAAATATAGGTTATTGTTTTGAACGTGATTGTGGAAAAATAAATGAGATCTTAATATCATTTGTGTATTTAGGAAAGAGGAATTACCTCGAGTAATTATGCATTATGTGGTTAATATTATATGGATACTTGACGTGATCTTATATTATTGGCTAGGTTGATGACGGTTCAAGGATCAAGTACTTAACAGTTAGTTGACCAAGTAATTTTCAAATGTTATAAGGTCAAGAGTCTTAAAACTTTCCATGATAAGGTTATTGGAATTGAACTAAATGTTTTGTGATATGAAATGCCCCGGTATCCTATTAGCTTGCATTTTTTTCCTTCTATAAAAATTCATAATGTTTTCCATATTTAATTATTAAAAATATACATACATGATGCTACTCATATCATCGATTGGGGTGTGATTCAGGTAGAACTCGAGGGAGAATTCCAAATTGAGCCTTTGCGTATCCTAGATAGGAAGGAGATTATGTCGCGGAATCGAGCCATCACTCAAATAAAAGTGCAATGAAAGCACTTCATCCCCGGGCAGGCCACATGGGAAACGGAGGATCATATGCGAGCAACATATCCTTCCATTTCCAGAATGAGCAAGATGAATCTAAATAAATAACACTGCATAAAACAAAGCTGCTGGGCTTAATTAAATAAGGAGCAGTGAAAAAAGTGGGTGAATTTGCAATTTTTGTATGGATGTAACTTTCAATTGTAAGATTGGATTGGGGTATGGCTATGATCATTGGAAATCTAGTCCAAAGGAAAATATAATGGAAGGTATTGATTTTTTAATTTTGTTTTGGGTTATTTCAAGATGTAAGAAAAACAAAGCCTTGGAGCTGAAATTGGATAAGGTAGTCTTCAATGTGGGTGACTTCCAAAGTAACCTAAACTTTTGGAAACAAGTTACATGATGGTATAGGAGTGTAGTAAAGGTGACATTGACTAAGAGTAATGGTATGAATTTTTTTATGATGCTCCCACAAGGAAGTAAATGCATAGTTGGGAAAACAAGGAAGGTAAATGGATGGTTAAAGAAAAAGGTGCAATATTAAACCAAGTATGCCCGAGTGTTTGGTAATATGGAATATTGTCGAAAGCGAGTATTAATAAATTCTAATTAAGAAGGAAGAAAATATTCTAACAATGGATGTTGGTGTCTTGAATGAGAATGCATTCTAGGCATTGATTGTCATGATAGGTATGTTCTATGTGAATTACAAGGTACAGCCAGGGGAAATATTGCTTATGAGCGTGGATATCGTATGCCATGTTAGAATACCTAGAAAATGTATTGAAGATTCCAAAAGGTAGAGAATATAAGTGGGATTCATGAATATTGTAATTTATTGTGGTGTACAACCAAGCAACGATGGAACATACCAACAATTAAGGAGAAATGCATCTCATACAGGAGATGGAATCATCCATGGGGACAAGTGTACATTCCCAATGGAGTTTCAATATTTGGACCAACAACTTATGTGCAAATAGGGGAAATATGTGAAAACTTCCAATCATATAAAATATGCTAATTGGTGAATAAGACATTCTGGCATGTGGATCTATTGTTTGGCTCAAAATTGTGTTGAAGAGTTCCCTGGAAATGAAAATTGAGTTCCATCCTTGAATGAAGCCCATATACAACTAAAGATAAGAAATGAAATGGAATTTGAAAAGAATCCAATTGAAGATAGAATGGAACTCTTTGCAACGCCATGAAGTTCTAGGAAGAACATTTAAAGCTAATGTTGGGAGCAATACTGGCCCAGGGAAAGAAATAGTAAGGGAAGATCGTAATGTTGATATGGATTGGAAAGAGAGACTGGCTAAGTTGGATTTGGTTGGAATTTATAAAGGAAAAGAGAGTAGAATGCACAAGAAGCTCAAAATTGAGGAAAAGGTTGTTGCATATTCAAAAGGGGGTGATGAGAACTCAAGAAAACAAAAGACACTGCTACAGTGTTAAATGAATCTACATGAGGATATGATTATTTTTGTAGCAACAAATGGTTAAGATGGCCAGTAAGGTAGAAAAGAATGAACAAGATTACATCTCTCAAATGCATATGCATTAGTAGGCACACTAAGAGAGGGTGCATAGTGCATGTGTGTGTGTGTGTGATATTGCATATTAGTTAAAGTAGTATTGTTTTACATATGCAGTGAGGCATTGATGATAATTAATGTGGTGTTCATTAATATGTTGTGTGAATCGCGTGGTTATGCACACATGTATGTTGAACTCATTTTGTGAATGCATATTGTGCCATATTTCATTGCATAATTTGTTAATAGTTGAAATGACTGAATTATTGGTAATGCATAATTATGAGATCATTTCATGGGTTGTTGTGATTTGCAAAGAAATGCATGAAAAAATAGTCACGTTGGATGGACTAAGAAAATGCTTTGTTGAGAGAAAAATTATATAATAAAAAAATGCCTATTGTACAATTGTACAATATTACATTGCATTGTACAATATTTTCCTACAAAAAGCTGTGTATCAAATCCCACTATGAAATCAGCTCTCATGAGGTGTCACGAATTTATAGCCACCTTTTATAGGAATTACTCAAATCATATGCCATGGACATACTACAAAGACAGGATCTAGTTGTGTAGTTCCTTCTATAGTTAATCTATGCACAAACTAGAGAGTTATGGCCTCCTCCAAGATGAGATATGCCTCCTGCATTCCTCCTACAATAACCTATAATATATACAACCAATTATAGTAATGTAGAAGTTTCAAAGTGGAGTAAGGTGTCTTATCAAAGAAGGTATTGATGCTATTAAGTTTAAACCAAATAGACAAGCAAGATCACTGAAAGAAACATAATCACAAGATAGACACAGAATATACCCTGGGAAACCCTCATGGGGTAGAAAGCCCAGCAAAGCTTTCCTCAATAAGATGATCAACCAAAATACAAGATGTGCTCCTTCCTTCTTTGTCTCCTTAGCAGATCTCCGAGACAAGTGCGCACTCTTCCACAAGTGAGTGAGTGATCTAATGGGGAGTTCACCTCTCTTATTTATACTGACCCCCAACTGACTAAAAGACCTAATGGGGCCGACCTCTCTTGGAGAAGTCTAATAACCCCAAAAATATAACCACAGGGCCGACCCCCACATGGTGGGTCTAATAACCCTAGTTAATACAAACCCTCGGAGGAATAAACATCTCCGGATACATAATAGGGTTACCTCGGAGGGATGAAACATCTCCGGAATAATAAAGTACAAATATAATATTCTTTGAAGTTACAATATTCAACACTCCCCCTTAACGAGAAGGATATTATAACAGCACCTGCAGGAGCAAGGAGTCACTATACATGATACATCTATAAATCATCGGAAGCTTTCTTCAATTTGTCTTCAAATAGTTACTGGTACATCAATGTCAACATCAACATCAATATTACGATCATCGTAATCACACGATCAACAGCATCGTCATCACACGATCATCAGCATCGTCATCACACGATCATCAGCATCGTCATCACACGATCAACATCATCCTCATCACATGATCAGCAGCATCGTCATCACACGATCATCAGCATCGTCATCACACGATCAGCAGTATCGTTATCACACGATCAGCAGCATCGTCATCACACGATTAGCAGCATCGTCATCACACGATCAGCAGCATCGTCATCACACGATCATCGGCATCGTCATCACACGCTCATCAGCATCGTCATCACACGATCAGCAGTATCGTCATCACACGATTAGCAGCATCGTCATCACACGATCAGCAGTATCGAGTATTCATGCCAATACAAGTGATCATATCAACAATATGAGTATCCTAGGTAAACACATCATTAATACAAGTATCCTACCGATACAAGTAACCACATCATCAATACAAGTATCCTACCGATACAGGTAACCACATCATCAATACAAGTATCCTACCGATACAAGTAACCACATCATCAATACAAGTATCCTACCGATACAAGTAACCACATCATCAATACAAGTATCCTACCGATACAAGTAACCACATCATCAATACAAGTATCCTACCGATACAAGTAACCACATCATCAATAAAAGAATTACTTTTTTGGAGACCATTCGTCTACGGATCAATTCAGGGACCAAAGTCCGGGGATGATACAATCCCCATTACGTAAATTTTGAACTAGTGGTTCCGGGATGATGCAATCCCCGTCACTTTATTCTCGAAGACCATATGTCTACGGATCAATTCAGGGACCAAGGTCCGGGGATGATACAATCCCCATCACGTACATTTTGAACTAGTGGTTTCGGGATGATGCAATCCCCATCACTTTATTCTCGAAGACCATACGTCTACGGATCAATTCAGGGACCAAGGTCCGGGGATGATACAATCCCCATCACGTACATTTTGAACTAGTGGTTCCGGGATGATGCAATCCCCACAACTGTCCACTAAGGACTTCATTCTCGGAGACCTCACGTCTACGGCTCTCTTTAGGACTGAAAGTCCAGGGATGATCCAATCCCCTCAACTGTCCACTAAGGACTTCATTCTCGAAGACCTTACGTCTACGGCTCTCTTTAGGACTGAAAGTCCAGGGATGATCCAATCCCCATCTGTATTCTCAACTATACAGGTACAAATATCCAAGAGCATGTATTCTCACTAATACATCTAATCATCAAAACATGTATACATCTAGTATGTATTCTCACTAATACATCTAGCATCAAAACATTTATCCATAAAAAAAATAAAAGATATATAAGAGTTCTAAATATAAATAATTGTAAGTAGCTAAGTGCAACAAAACAAAATTGTTATCAAATACTATACTACTCCCCCTTTCGAGGAGGGTCCTTCTGGACTATACCAAGCATGTCTCGGAAGTGTTCAAACTTTACTCGAGACAAAGGTTTAGTCAGGATATCGGCAATCTGATCCTCAGTGCTTATGTACTCAAGCTTGATGGCTCCTCTCTGCACCATGTCTCGTATATAGAAGTAACGGATCTCAATGTGTTTTGACTTATCATGGAACACAGGATTTTCAGTCATCTTAATGCAGCTTTGATTATCACACATAATCACAGTGGGATCCATTTCCAAGTCAAAAATTCCAGATAAGAGTTTCCGAAGCCACACTGCTTCACAGCTGGCAGAGCAAGCAGCTATATATTCTACTTCAGCAGTACTGAGGGCCACACTAGATTGTTTCTTGCTGAACCAGGAGATCATGGCAGATCCAATACCATAACATCCGCCTGAAGTACTTTTTCTGTCTGAGACACTACCTGCCCAATCGGAATCTGAGTAACCATGTAACTTGAGTTCATTACCTCCAAGATAGTATAAGCCAAAGTCCACTGTACCTTTTAGGTACCTCATTATGTGCTTTGCAGCTATAAGGTGAACCTTTCTAGGTTCTACTAGATACTGACTTAGGGTATATACATCAAAGCATATATCCGGCCTAGTATTTGTCAAATACATCAATGATCCAATGATTTGTCTATATAGGGTTATGTCCACTAGTTCTGATGAATCATTAACTAATAGTTTCAGGTTGGAGTCCATGGGAGTGGCCATGGATTTACACTCCAACATATCAAATCTTTTGAGAATCTCCACAGTATACTTACCTTGATTTAGAAAGATTCCTTTTGGCTCTTGCCACACTTCTAGACCTAAGAAGTAGTGCATTAATCCGAGATCTTTCATTTCGAATTCTGAAGAAAGCTTCTTCTTGCTTTCAATAATTTGATTCTCATTTCCGGTTAGGAATAGATCATCTACATATAACAGCAATATAACAGGTTCATCATCCATCACTTTAAGATAAAGATTGGGGTCAGCTTTACTTTTGGTAAAGCCCATGCTTGTTAAGAAACTGTCAATCCTTCCGTACCAAGCCCTGGGAGCTTGCTTCAATCCATATAATGCCTTTTTCAGTTTGCATACATGGGTCCTTCCGTCTTTGACCTCAAAACCTTGAGGTTGTTCTATGTATACTTCTTCTTCAATTACACCATTCAGAAAAGCTGTCTTAACATCCATTTGATGCAATTTCCATTTCATCATGGATGCAAGTGCCATGATAGTTCTAATTGAAGTATACCTAGCAACAGGTGCAAATGTTTCTTCATCGTCAATTCCCTCCTTTTGTGAGAATCCTCTGGCTACAAACCTTGCCTTGTATTTTTCAATGCTACCGTCTGCAGCATGTTTTATCTTGAAAATCCATTTGGAAGAAACCACACTTTTATCTTTTGGTTTGGGGACTATATCCCAAACATCATTTTTCATTATCGACTGATATTCTTCTGTCATTGCTTCTACCCATTCTTTCTTTTGAGCTGCTTCTTCATAGCTAGTAGGTAGTTGATCCACAAGATCACACATCAAGGCCATATAGTTGGACACTAGCTTTGGTTTCTTTCTTTCTCTAATGGAGCCTTCAGGAGCACCATATTTTTCAGCCCCTTGGATAATATCTCTAGCCCATGCTGGCCTTCTTTTCTTTGATAAATCTGAGATAGGAGGTTCTTGTGGTTCCAACATGTCATGATCCTCTGGTGGAATGTCTTCAGGGATGTGAACAGCCTCTGAGTTTCTAGAAGAATAATCTTCTTCATAGATTTCTTCAAGTTGGCATTTTCTTGATTTCTTGAGAGCTGCTTCTTCATCAAAAGTTACATCTCTACTGATTTCTATATGATGAAAGCCTGGTATGTAAATCCTGAAAGCTTTGGATGATTCATAGTAACCAACAAATATTCCTTTCTTACCAGAAGGATCCAACTTGGTTCTCTTTTCTTTTGGAATGTGGATGTACACAGGACACCCAAATATTTTAAGATGGCTTACCTCGGGCTTCTTTCCAGTAAACACTTCTTCTGGAGTTTTGAAATCAAGAGCACTATGAGATAATCTGTTTTGAACATATACTGCTGTCTTGGCTGCTTCAGCCCATAGATACATGGGAAGATCCTGGTCATGTATCATTGTCTTCACAGCTTCCATGATGGTTCTATTTTTCCTTTCTGCAACCCCATTTTGTTGGGGATTGTAGGGAGTGGTTAGTTCTCTCTTGATTCCAACTTCTTTACAAAGATCTTCAAACTCTTTTGAAGTATATTCTCCACCATTATCTGTTCTGAGAATCTTGATTTTCTTTTCTGAGAGATTTTCTATTAGAGCCTTGAACTCTTTGAACTTTCCAAAAACTTCATTCTTACCTTTTAGAAAGTATATCCAGGTTTTCCTTGAATGATCATCAATGAAAGAGAGATAGTATTCAAATCCACTCAAGGAGGTGGTGGGCATTGGACCACATACATCTGAGTGTATTAATTCCAAGATACCCTTAGTCTTTGTTTCACTCTTTGGAAAGGGGTTCTTGATATTCTTCCCTTTCTTACATCCTTTACATGAGCCATCATGATCAACCTTCAAATCTGGTAGTCCTATGACCACCTTGCTTACATAGGGTAAGGCTTTGTAGTTAATGTGAGCTAGACTTCTATGCCATAGCTCACTGGGACTAGAGGTTTCATGAACAAAGGCTACTTCTGGATGACCCTTAAGTTTATACAAACCTCCTTCCTCTTCACCAATAACAATTGCATCCTTAATAGATTTGCCTTTGGACCACATTAACACTTGTCCATCAATGAATGCAACTCTATAGCCTTTCTTGTCTAATGCTGAGATTGAAAGTAAATTCTTCTTCAAACCTGGAACATACAAAACTTCCTTCATCTTCATGGGGGTTCCAGAATCGAGTTTGTAGTTTGCTTCACCAATTCCCTTAATGGGATATTGATAGTCATCTCCTAGAGATACCTTTTGGGGAGAAGTCTTTTCTTCAAGATTTGAGAGAGTCTTTTTATGACCTGTCATGTGCTTTGAAGCACCACTGTCAATAAGCCATGTACCTTCTCCAGGGGTTATAGATCCAGAGAGTGCGGAGAAGAGAACATATTCTTCTGCATCTTCTTCTGTATTTCTTCTTGACCTTCTTTTGAAGAAGGTCCTTTCTTCTTCTTCCTCTTCATCTCTAGGCCTTTTATTGTGAGACCTTTCTTCCTCTACTTCTTCTTCTTCACTATCATCTTCTGCAAGATGTGCTTGGTGTCTTTTGTAGTGAGTACCCTTTTTCTTCTGTAGAGGGCAATGTCTAGCAATGTGTCCGATTTTGTGACAAGAATAGCACTGGAAAGAAGAGTAATCTCTTCTTTGAGTAGTTCCTCTTTTCTTTTGAAATCTGTGTGGAGGATGAGACTCCTTGTGACTACCCTTTTTAGTGTAGGATTGATTCCTTCTTCTTTTGGTGTGGGTGGCCAAGGCTTGGTCATCCTCTTTGAGCAAGGCTTCTCGATTTGCAACCCTAGCCTCCTCTTGTACACAATCCTCCCAAACTACATCAAACTTCATACTTTCTTTTCTGGCACACATAGTTTGAATGAATGACTCCCAAGGTCTAGTGAGACCATTTAGAGCTGTCATCACAAGTTCATCTTCATCAAGAGTATCACCAATGGCATCTAGTTGCTCCTTGATTAGAGAGACTCTTGAGAAGTAGTCTTGAATGGATTCTCCTTTGTGCATCTTGGTACTCTTCAACTGAGTTCTTAGATTCATCTTCCTATTGATGTTCTTTCCTTCATACATTCTTCCTAAGGCATCATACATTTCCTTTGGAGTCTTCTTGGAGGCCACTTGGGGAATCAAGTGGTCTTTAATAGAATCAGCTATGATTCTCTTTGCCCTAATCAAATCCTTCTTGTGTTTTTCTTTGGATTCATCTTCTTCTGGTTCTGCAACTTCCTCCTTGATATAATGAGCAAGATCATTCTCCTCAAGAATGAGACCAATTCTGTATTTCCATGCCCGGAAATTTTCTATACCTTCTAGCTTGTCTTCAAGCTTAGTGTTTGGAGCCATCTTCTCTTGGGGGAGTCCAAGAGACAGAGTAGACTTACCTGGAAAGTTACTTTTCACTTTTCCGGAATCTGGAACAGAATTTTATCGCACTTTTGGTAGAATTAGGGTTTGACTTTCCCGGAGTTCTACCCAACCAACAAGTTCGATCTATAGCTCAAAAGAATGCTCTTGAGAAGGGATATCCAGCCATGTAATCAGAATTCAAAAATTCCAACTTTTTTCTGAAACCAAAATATGATGTATCGCACTTTTGGTAGAATTAGGGTTTGGATTTACCGGAGTTCTACCCAACCAAAAAGTTCGATCTATAGCTCAAAAGAAAGGTATTGAAAAGAGCTATCCAGCAATGCAACCAAAAATCAATAATATAAACTTTGGGCTGAAACCCTAACTTCACCGGAGAGAGAGAGAGAGGTATTCTTACCTTGTGAAAGATGTCCTATTCAGTCTAGCTCTGATACCATGTTAAGTTTAAACCAAATAGACAAGCAAGATCACTGAAAGAAACATAATCACAAGATAGACACAGAATATACCCTGGGAAACCCTCATGGGGTAGAAAACCCAGCAAAGCTTTCCTCAATAAGATGATCAACCAAAATACAAGATGTGCTCCTTCCTTCTTTGTCTCCTTAGCAGATCTCCCAGACAAGTGCGCACTCTTCCACAAGTGACTGAGTGATCTAATGAGGAGTTCACCTCTCTTATTTATACTGACCCCCAACTGACTAAAAGACCTAATGGGGCCGACCTCTCCTGGAGAAGTCTAATAACCCCAAAAATATAACCACAGGGCCGACCCCCACATGGTGGGTCTAATAACCCTAGTTAATACAAACCCTCGGAGGAATAAACATCTCCGGATACATAATAGGGTTACCTCGGAGGGATGAAACATCTCCGGAATAATAAAGTACAAATATAATATTCTTTGAAGTTACAATATTCAACAGATCCCACTTCATTGACTGTACCATTACAGGAGTTCTAACCATGTTATATTTCAATTATTTCCTTGGCTATAGATTGTAGGTAAAAATATTGCATTTTCCAAAGACATTGTTTGTGAAGGAGAATGATGCAAGAACCAATGCTTTAGTTACCTATTTTGATGAATTAATACTTGGACATAATGATTTTATTATCAATATGGCTATTAGATGGAGAGGGCACTTAACAATATACTTTTATTATAAAGATGAATGGGGGATAGAGAGAGCATTATTAGATGCACAGAAAAGTGCCCACAACTAGAATATGGTGTTGTTATGGAAATGTTTCTCATCCTCCTCTTAGATTATGTACTGAACAGTGAAAACACATAAAGGTTACTTTGTTGTTGTGGAGAGAGTAGTATGTATATATGTATAGTTTGGAAAGCCATTCTAAAATTAAAACGTTTGATATTATGTGTTAAGGAAAGGGATAAAAGTAGAATTACTCACCCCTACTTTCCTACCCACCTTTTTCCTTAACAAATTATGTTTGAATTGCTCCAAAAGTTTCAATGGATCCTCCCAAGTATCAAAGCTAGAACTATCTATAAAACTATTATTCTAGCCATGCAAACTAGCTCATAAAGGAAGAGGGGAGCAATAGGTAGCTTTAAACGTGGGAGTAATGGATTAGTGTGCATGGATACTTGGTCGATATGCCATCTTGAAAATATGGTGCAATATGTTCCCAAGGAAACCTTTAAGGGAGTTAGAGGGTACCGCTAGCTGGAGGAAAATGGTCAATAGGAAGGGAAGTTTATCAATTGATTAAACTACTACCTTTATTATCTTATTTATTTATTCATACATGCACCCTCACAAAATTTCCCGAAATGGAGGAGGGAAATTGAAGGAATCAACACATATCCATCCCTTTAGATTAGATAATGTCAAGTTCAAACAATTTTACATTACATTAATTAACATCACCATTGATGTATTTAAAGTTTAATTCTCGAAGTTAATCACCCAAAATTATTATAATTATTATTATTTGTAAGATAATAAGTGGACTTGATGGGTTGCTTGAAATTAGAAACCCAAGATATGAACCACAACTCAAATGCGATGAGTACCTAGAAAGTATCTTGATTGAGGATCTAGAGGATGCAAAAGAAAATGATTTAATATTACTTACCTTTGCACAAAAAATACTAAAATAAATTGGAATTGAATTCAATGAATATAAACAAATAACACACCATCCACACAATGAACATAAGGTGTACTCTGGGAAAACCCAATATGAGAAAAACCAAACTAGAAGGTGAGTCCTATGCCTTGCTCTTTTATACTTAGTTTTGAAATTAAAATACAAATAAAAGGAAGTGAGTATGGAGTTTCAATGGACACTATGGCATGTATGGCTACTGTAGGATCTTCTACTTCCTGTGTTCTGCTCTAATATCCCACTCCCAAATAACTTGCTCGACTATGGAACAATAAGCAATACAATAACAATGGAATGCCTTCCTTTCCTAGGGGTGTAATATTTAATATGGAGTAAGAGCCATTTAGGTTAGGGTTTTTCGTGCCTTCAATTTCAATTAGGTTTAGGGTTTTTAACCCGCTATAATCTTCTTGAAAGTCCATTTGTGACTAGCTCCACATGTCTGAATAATGGGATTTCAGGTGGCATCCACTTGATATCATGGTGGGAAACAAGATAGGTCTTAGTTGCGGCTATAAAATCCAATCCTACAAAATTCCCTAGGTAGCGTAAAAAATCAAACCCTAGCTCCACCAAGGAGAGCAAGTGAAAGAATCCCTCCAACACTATCTCCAAGGTAATACGTCCTCCTCTTCTCTTCTTCTTCACAAGTCCACTCTAGGATTTTCTTCCAAAACCCTAGTCTCCAATCTCCAAGGGTAACATACTAACCCTAGAGATCCGTGTTAACTCCAAAAATACCGAGAAACTATGGTACCCAAGAGAGAGAGAGATAGAGAAACAAGTACAAGTGAAGACCTAGAGAGAAAGAAGACAAGCGCACTCCTCTGATAGATCACATATCTACTCAAGAGTGAGAAAATCAACATGAATGAATGACTCTAGATCCTTAATCTATTTATATGAGAGGTAAGGGAGGAAAACAACACTATGTAGGCACAAGCCCTTGCAAGCAACCTCATCAACCCTTATAGGCCATGCAAGTGAGACGTCGACTCTAGATCACAAGTGCCACGCTTCAATAATAATTGCATGCACAATACGGACTCGAAAGAGATATATCTACACAACTAAATTCTACGCTAATCCATCCCGAAACTCCATGGACTCCCTCTATCCTTCCAAGCAAAGTAATCCACTAGTTCAACTACCCCTTGCAAGAACATTGTCAAGGCCCCATGTGTCCTCGAGCAATCTACAATCCTTCGAGTAGAAATCCAAGTTTCCATATGCCATTTAGGGTTTAAATCCATTCTAGGTGATGTGAAATACTCCACATCCCCTATAGGGTGTTCTCCCACAAAGTGAATTCTCCTTGTGGCCATCATGAAGTCCATCCATTATACAAGCAAGAGATGTCAAATGCCGAAGGGAAGAGCACTAAGCTACTAGCAATCAACTCATGTCAAGCATCCACTAAGAAATCTATCTCAAGTGTGCATATCCATCCTGAACCATCTATCATGCTACAACCCATCTTAGACCGTCTTTCTCATCAATTATCATTTTCTTTATCTAGTTTTATAATGCTTTCCATAGGATTTTAGAGGGTTTCTTCGTCTAACCAACGCCATAAATCCATGGGTTACATGTGGGCCCGCACTTCTATCCCTAATGCAATGGGGACCAGCAGAGACATATTATTTGTGCATTAGTGCAATTCTTCCTATTCCTATCCTTACAACACTCCTTCAACCAGCTTATTAGATGAAAACTATGGATTCTTAATCATGCTAGACTTGCCTTTGTACATTAATAACACCAAAAGTTCATTTCACTAACTCGTCAATACATGTGTTGGATTTCCTTGTTACCAACTCAATAGTTAATCTTTGGTTCCATGATAACAACTCAAGGCACTATTTTGCAGCGTATAAATACCACATGGAAGATAACATATGTGATCAAACATGACCACCTCTCCGTGTGATGCATCATAGCGTTCATATTTAACATCCAAGTTAGCACATTCCATTCATAGATTCTCTTTCTCCTTAACTTACCCCTCTCTCCTTACTCCTAAAGAAATAATAATTGAAATCCTATGCATGTTCTTTGGTAGGGATACCTCTTGTGATTTTTCCTTAAACCTCTTCCATTCGATAGAGTATTCTACTAATTGTTCGACCCCTCCATTTTAATAGGGTGCACAATGTAATAGAAAGACTCCAGTCTCCAACTACATGAATCCAAACCACTCCATTTTAATAGGTTGCACAATTTAATGCCAAGACTTCAACTACATGAAGCCAAAAGACCAATTCTTACTTCCTTGAAGGGTTATACCCCACCTAGAACAATAGAATTCGAGGACAACTTTTTATGAAAGTGGAAATGACAAAAACATATTGTGAAGATAATATTTTACTTATTTATAATCAATACCAGGCCCATGGTTTTATGGGAAAAGTATATAAATAAGGATATGACATTTGACCTTGGTCTTGTCTTCGAAGGATAGGATATGGCATTTGAACTTTGATCCACTCTTTACCCTTTCCCAAATATTTCCATTTATTAAGAAGTAAGACACCATGTTGTACGGACTTGACCCTTTCCCAAATATTTCCATTTATTAAGAAGTAAGACACCATGTTGTACGGACTTGAGAATTATGATAACATTTTTAATTTAAATGTCTTTATTATGCTATATTATAGTAATGAGCCGACGTAAAATGAAAAACGTATGACTTAAATAACTAAGACCAGACTTTGACCTAATTGTAATACTCCCGTTATGATTGCATATAAATAAAAATAAAAATCTGCCATACAAAACAAAAGCAAACAGTTCACCCGCGATTTGGATTTTGAAGTTCACGAACTGTTTGGATTTTGGAATATACTTCACCTGCGGTTTGGATTTTGAAAGGGGCTGTCAGTTACACATAAAATCAAAGCAAAAGCAAGAAAAAATGGCGTCGAATCAGGTCGAAGTGCAAGCCCAAAACCCTCAGGTCCAAGTGCAAGCCGAAAACCCTCAGCAGCTGCAACAGGCAATTCAGGCAATTGGTACTGGCAACGACAATCAATTTGTATCGGCGTCTTTGTACGTGGGGGATCTGGAGCCGAGTGTTAGCGATGGCGAGATTTATGATCTCTTCCAGCAGATTGGCCTCGTCCACTCTGTTCGCGTCTGCAGAGATGCCATCACGGACGCCTCTCTCGGATACGCGTATGTGAATTACAACAATGCTGAAAATGCTACCACGGCTTTAAGTCTCTTGAATTTTACACGCCTTCACGGAAAGCCAATTCGGATTATGTATTCACACCGTGACCCCATTCTCCGCAGGTGTGGATCACCGAACATATTTATTAAGAATATTGACAAAGTAGTTGACGATAGGGAGCTATATGATACTTTCCGTGTGTTCGGACCCATTTACTCTTCCAAGATTGCAACAGATACTGCATCAGGGCGATCCAAAGGATATGGATTTGTGCATTTTGAGCAAGAGGAAGCAGCACAAAATGCAATAGAACACATGAATGGAATGCTAATCCGTGGCAAACAGGTTTATGTTGGTCCATTCAAGAAAAAGCAAGAGCGCGGGCAAACAAATGCAAATGAAAATGACAATTTTAGGAATGTGTTTGTGAAGAACTTATCAGAATCTCTGACTGATGAGGATTTGAGAAATTATTTTGGCGTGTATGGAACAATTACCAGTGTGATAGTGATGAGGGATGCAGAGGGAAAATCAAAGGGTTTTGGATTTGTCAATTTTGAGAATGCAGAAGATGCAGCAAATTGCGTTCAGAATTTAAATGGCAAGAAAATTGGTGGGAAGGAATGCTATGTTGAAAAGGCACGGAACAAGTCTGAATCGAGGGGGCGATGTGGAAGAAATCTTTATGTGAAGAATTTGGATGATAGCATTGATGACGAGAAGTTGAGAGAAATGTTCTCTGGTTTTGGTACAATCACTTCATGCAAAGTAATGCGGGATTCTCATGGACACAGCAAAGGCTTTGGATTTGTTGCCTTCGCATCTCCTGATGAAGCATCCCGAGCTCTGGCAGAAATGAAAGGGAAAATGGTTTTGAGCAAGTCTCTGTATGTTTCTCTGGCTCAGCGCAAAGATGAGAGAAGGGCATGGCTACAGGCTCATTTCTCCCACTTGGAAAATGTAAATGCAGATGGCATGGCACCACCTGTTCCTGGACTAAACCAGCAGGTAATTTATGGCCGGGGACCCGTTGTTCCTGCCCGTGCTCCTGGACTAAACCATGGCCAAGGACCAGCTGCTCCTGGACAAAATCACCAGCAGGTAATTAATGGCCAAAGACCACATGTTCCTGCCCGTGCTCCTGCACTAAACGAGCAGATAATTTATAGCCAAGGACCAGTTGCTCTTGCTCGTGCTCCTAGACTAAACCAGCGGACGATAACTCGAGGACAAGCATCAGTTTTTCTTGCCCGTGCTCTTGGACTAAACCAGCAGATGGTAATTCGAAGACAAGGACCAGCTGTTCCTGCCCGTGCTCCTTGACTAAACCAGCTGCATCATAGAAATGAGCTCACTGCAATAGTATAGACCATAGTAACATAGCTTGTACATTATATTTTGATTGTGATATAGGGTAGTGTGTAGCTATGGTTATTATTGTTGAGTGTTTGAATTATATTTAGGTTATGATAACGTAGTATATTGGAAGATTTTGTCCATTAAGCTTTTTTTTCTTTTAATTATTTTTATTTTTCAAAATCTGTATTTGAC
The DNA here is from genome assembly GCA_027924585.1 of Larix kaempferi. Taxonomy (NCBI): domain Eukaryota; kingdom Viridiplantae; phylum Streptophyta; class Pinopsida; order Pinales; family Pinaceae; genus Larix; species Larix kaempferi. Next base: position 17,386,986 of record BSBM01000030.1, read on the forward strand.
TGTGTTTAAATGGCTCTTTTGATAGTAAAAAAGGATTCAGCACCATCTAGAATCCTAAGGGCACTCAAATCGTCTAACTTTTAGACTACATTATTTGGTTTTGATAGTGATATAGGTTAAGTGTATATCTATTTGATTTTGATAGTGATATAGGTTACTGTAGTTTTATTTTAATTTTGGATTTTAAAGATTCAAAAAATTATTTAGATTCTTTAAAAGTTAAAAGTTGTTTGGTTTTGATAGTGACATAGATTAGTGTAGTTTTATTTTTATTTTGGAGCTACTAAGTATTGAAAAAATATAAAAATTTATTTAGATATAATTAATTTTTAACACTAGGAGTTGATAAAAATAAAAATAGTTAGAAATAATGTAAACATAACTGTCCAAGTTAATAGTTAAAAGTTGACGTGATTAAATTTTTATAGTATTATTTATATATATAAAATTATTTGTAAATGATTATGATTTAGTTTTCAGTATTACTAGTATATTTTTAGTTTTGTTTTGCACATTATATTGGGATTTATGGAATCGAGAAATGCTATGAAAGTTACAATTTTTTTGTTATATGGATGTTGTAATCTTTAACTTTTGCTACTACCCTTTTCAAATTCATTATTTTAAGACTTTTAATTTCCAATAACTCACATAATATTTAAAGTGATTTATGGCATGCAAGATCTGCAGTGTTTTGTGGAATCACAAGGCTCATTGGTGAGAATTTAAGGGACCTTAAGATAGATGAATCTTTAGGCAATCATTTTCTTTAGTGCATATGTGTATCACATGACTTGTTTCTATCCATGTGGATGCTATGACATTAAAATCATATATGACATGGATTTTGCATGGTTTGAAAGTCGACATGTTCAATACTTTATGTTAGTGAAGTACACAAATTTTCATGTCTACATCATAGATTAACTACATTTATTTCCATCCTTGTAAATAGTTGTTCATATTCATGTCTACATCATAGATTAACTAACTTTCATGTCTACATCATAGATTAACTACTTTCATGTCTACATCAAATTTATTTCAATCTTTGTAGATAGTTGTTCATATTCCGCCCCATCTCTCCACTGAAAGCATATACCATATATAGGATTTGAAGGCTTTTTCTTTATTCTACCAACTCATTGATCTTGTGATTCCCCACAAAAACCAAAAGATACCTAGCTTTGATACCAATATGATGCATAAACTACCATGGATATTCCACTGTAATAGTTCGTCACAATAGATCTTACAACTTAATTAATTGTGTTGGCTTAATTCCACATAATGATAAATAAACTAGAATTGAAAGGAAAATATCTAGAGCAAAACAACACATCCCCATGAATAACACAATATATGCTCTGGGAAAACGCACCATGGGGAAAAACCAAACCAGATTAAAGACGATGCCTTGCTCTTTTCTTCTCCAAAAGGCAACGCAAATATAGAGAAAGTGTAGTTAAGGAAGTGAAGAGTTAAAGAAAAATATCCTTCCTTTTTTTTAATGACTCCTCTTCACTTCCTTAAAAATAAAAAAGACTTTTGTAAAAAAAAATATCTTCTACTCTTGTAAAACTCCACCCTTTTTTTTAACTTAAATTTTTTTTTTGAACTGAATAATTTACGTTAAAAAAACACTTAACTCATGGAAACAAATTTTTCTCGTGGAATTATTTTCGCGGGCCTAATGAAGGTTGGAGCGAGAAAATATGGAATTTTCGCGCTTTGGGCTATAGTGAGTTCGCGAGAATGTTTCTTGTGAACTTTTCGCGCTTTGGCCTATAGTGAGGCCACGAAAATTTGAAATTTTTATTATTTTGAAAGTTTGCCAAAAATTATCATGCCTCCATGCAGGGCAGGGTCGCGAATTTTTCTGCAAACAAGAAACACATTCTTTTTGCAAATTACTTCAAAGCTACGGCTTCTCTTGCTCCGATCAATCGATCTTCTTCCAACGCTCTGATACCGAACTGAAGGTTGGAGGCATAAATAAACACAAAGATTATGCAGAACGAGCTACGACACTTCAATTTTTATTGATAAACGAAAGATCAACTAATACATTACAAACCAAATATGAGTGTGTATTTAAACACTTATGGAAACCCTAAAAAGTCTAACCTAGATTTTGCATGCATGCAAAGCATGCTGTTGCATGTTTTATTAACTGAACTTCTAAATACGAACTAAAGCAAAAGCTAAAGCTAACATAAGTAATTACTATTTCTAACATCACTTGTTACCCTCGTGTTCCGAGCTTATGCAAGCAGTTGGTTGGCCGTAGCCATCGCTAGCAACCATCCCCTCTTTTAAGTTATTGTTTAGCGTAATGTTTAGACGAGATCTCGATCATATCGACATCTATGCAGGTTAGGTCCCATTTGATTTAATGACAAGGAGAGGTCTTATGTTAGATCGTGATGGCGCATCCAGTAACTCTTGATAATTTTGGAGGAGCACCAGTTCATAGCATAAAGTTTTGACAGGAAACCTCCTGTATCACGATCATCCTAGCGGCCTAAAACTTCCCTTTCTGACTGACAAACAATCTTGGCATCGATCCACGGTTGCTAGCCACGTCACTGCCTCACGAGACCGAAGGATTAGTTCTAGAACGATGTAGTTGGACATGGCAAAAAAATCTAATATATTTACATTTTATTATATATTACAAGCTTAAGCAAAGCTTATATAAGGGTAACAAATAGCCTTTTTTATGACTAAGTAACTTCAATTATAGATGAAAGTTTAGAATGTACTTAGTCCTTGAATATTATCTCTTCTTTTACCAACTAGAACATAACTCATAATTGAGTATGATTTGTGTGGATTGAAAAGAGGAATTTGTTTGTATCAATTGTATCGTTATGATAACGTAAGTAAATACGTTGCCTTGCTTCCAGCCACGTTTTTTGGGATACATATTAAGGGTCACTCTTGACTATATATATATATATATATATATATTTTACAACAATTGTGGGTTATAGACCTTAAAGCAAAAATGTAGTTTAAATAATTGTATCAAGATTTGAAATAGGAAATATATATATAATGGTTTAATATAAAGTTATATGTATAAGTACATAAATTGTATTATATGCATTAATACATATAAGCACATGGGTTGGATTATGGGACTAGATGAATGTTACATATATATATATATATATTGGAATTTGCAATTGGAATATTTTGTAGATGTGTCGAAAGTGCTTAGTATATATAATAAAAATTGAAGTTGCTTTAGTTGTTATATATATTTATGAGATGGTAAAGTTACTGTTCCTAGTAAGGGAAGGGGTTATATTGTATACTTCTAATACATGGAATTGTATTGAAATTGTTGTAATGCTTTTGGATTATACTATACATTTAGTGCATTTTAATTATATGTGATTGGAGAAGTTTCTTTGAAAAAGAAAAGAAGTTGTGTAATAAACTCAGAAATTTATTCATCCAACACGGAACCTAGTGTAGAATGTGTATCTTACTTTTTATAAAGATCACTATGTTAGTAGTTTAAGGAGAAAAAGGAAATTTTGTTGTTACAATTTTTATGTACGTTGCAATGTGGTACATTACAGTGTGGGAAGTGATCATCAATTGCAAGACTTAGGAAAACCAAATTAAAAATAACATTAGGGAAACAAGACATCGTTTGACGTTTTTTTTTTGAGGATGAAAACTTTTGACTAAAAATCGAAAGAGGAGTAATCTCAAAGGCTTAAATCCCATAATACCACTTTCAATTTGGTGATAGTTTTCAAGGGAGAGTTTTGTGTTCAACAAAGTGTTGTCGAGGTCTTTCATCCCTTTGGTATCATAATGGGACATAGGGGTAAAAGCTTCCAAGTAAATTGGTTATTAGATTCCCTAATGTTTAAAAATGATGTATGGAAATATTACCGTAGGTAATGCGAAATTCATCCAAATATGAGGGTGAATGTCAAGTTTTTGGGTTGGTTGCTCGAAAATATCTAATATAACGGGACTTGTGAATGAAAGATATAGAAATTTAAAGAATGGCTAAGAGGATTACCGTCCGAGAGTGAAAATGAAGGATGGTCCTCTAAAAGATAAGTAAACGGTTGTTTTACCTATGCATTCTTTTTGTTATATGGAAGAATGATCATACATATGTATGTATATGTTTTATGCCGTCTTACGGTAATAAGAGAACAAGTGTCGATGATAAAAGACCTAAATATTTTCCATAAACAACAAGAGCATGTTGCAAAATAAATTCTCACTTACATTTTTATTGAATTTGAAAAATCATGTTATGCATATGTTATGCTGAAAATTTTGGAAGACGTTGTAAGGGTTGTGTAAAGTGCAGGTTATGAAAGGAAGAGGAACCATACCAACGTGAAGGATGTGTAGAGGATCAAAGATGATTAAATAGAGAATACAAAGATCTAAAAGTTGCAGTCACATGATCTTCAATCGCAAAGGTCTTCAAAAATTAGATAAGTACTTTTTAATAATTACGTTATATAGAGTTTTGTAAGATTCCACTCTTAATTATAGAGATAAAGAAATATGTTCAAGCATATGGATGTATTCTTCGTATTGTTTAAAATGGTGATAGTCCTTTATGATTGAAGTAGTCTTAAATATAGGTTATTGTTTTGAACGTGATTGTGGAAAAATAAATGAGATCTTAATATCATTTGTGTATTTAGGAAAGAGGAATTACCTCGAGTAATTATGCATTATGTGGTTAATATTATATGGATACTTGACGTGATCTTATATTATTGGCTAGGTTGATGACGGTTCAAGGATCAAGTACTTAACAGTTAGTTGACCAAGTAATTTTCAAATGTTATAAGGTCAAGAGTCTTAAAACTTTCCATGATAAGGTTATTGGAATTGAACTAAATGTTTTGTGATATGAAATGCCCCGGTATCCTATTAGCTTGCATTTTTTTCCTTCTATAAAAATTCATAATGTTTTCCATATTTAATTATTAAAAATATACATACATGATGCTACTCATATCATCGATTGGGGTGTGATTCAGGTAGAACTCGAGGGAGAATTCCAAATTGAGCCTTTGCGTATCCTAGATAGGAAGGAGATTATGTCGCGGAATCGAGCCATCACTCAAATAAAAGTGCAATGAAAGCACTTCATCCCCGGGCAGGCCACATGGGAAACGGAGGATCATATGCGAGCAACATATCCTTCCATTTCCAGAATGAGCAAGATGAATCTAAATAAATAACACTGCATAAAACAAAGCTGCTGGGCTTAATTAAATAAGGAGCAGTGAAAAAAGTGGGTGAATTTGCAATTTTTGTATGGATGTAACTTTCAATTGTAAGATTGGATTGGGGTATGGCTATGATCATTGGAAATCTAGTCCAAAGGAAAATATAATGGAAGGTATTGATTTTTTAATTTTGTTTTGGGTTATTTCAAGATGTAAGAAAAACAAAGCCTTGGAGCTGAAATTGGATAAGGTAGTCTTCAATGTGGGTGACTTCCAAAGTAACCTAAACTTTTGGAAACAAGTTACATGATGGTATAGGAGTGTAGTAAAGGTGACATTGACTAAGAGTAATGGTATGAATTTTTTTATGATGCTCCCACAAGGAAGTAAATGCATAGTTGGGAAAACAAGGAAGGTAAATGGATGGTTAAAGAGAAAGGTGCAATATTAAACCAAGTATGCCCGAGTGTTTGGTAATATGGAATATTGTCGAAAGCGAGTATTAATAAATTCTAATTAAGAAGGAAGAAAATATTCTAACAATGGATGTTGGTGTCTTGAATGAGAATGCATTCTAGGCATTGATTGTCATGATAGGTATGTTCTATGTGAATTACAAGGTACAGCCAGGGGAAATATTGCTTCTGAGCGTGGATATCGTATGCCATGTTAGAATACCTAGAAAATGTATTGAAGATTCCAAAAGGTAGAGAATATAAGTGGGATTCATGAATATTGTAATTTATTGTGGTGTACAACCAAGCAACGATGGAACATACCAACAATTAAGGAGAAATGCATCTCATACAGGAGATGGAATCATCCATGGGGACAAGTGTACATTCCCAATGGAGTTTCAATATTTGGACCAACAACTTATGTGCAAATAGGGGAAATATGTGAAAACTTCCAATCATATAAAATATGCTAATTGGTGAATAAGACATTCTGGCATGTGGATCTATTGTTTGGCTCAAAATTGTGTTGAAGAGTTCCCTGGAAATGAAAATTGAGTTCCATCCTTGAATGAAGCCCATATACAACTAAAGATAAGAAATGAAATGGAATTTGAAAAGAATCCAATTGAAGATAGAATGGAACTCTTTGCAACGCCATGAAGTTCTAGGAAGAACATTTAAAGCTAATGTTGGGAGCAATACTGGCCCAGGGAAAGAAATAGTAAGGGAAGATCGTAATGTTGATATGGATTGGAAAGAGAGACTGGCTAAGTTGGATTTGGTTGGAATTTATAAAGGAAAAGAGAGTAGAATGCACAAGAAGCTCAAAATTGAGGAAAAGGTTGTTGCATATTCAGAAGGGGGTGATGAGAACTCAAGAAAACAAAAGACACTGGTACAGTGTTAAATGAATCTACATGAGGATATGATTATTTTTGTAGCAACAAATGGTTAAGATGGCCAGTAAGGTAGAAAAGAATGAACAAGATTACATCTCTCAAATGCATATGCATTAGTAGGCACACTAAGAGAGTGTGCATAGTGCATGTGTGTGTGTGTGTGATATTGCATATTCGTTAAAGTAGTATTGTTTTACATATGCAGTGAGGCATTGATGATAATTAATGTGGTGTTCATTAATATGTTGTGTGAATCGCGTGGTTATGCACACATGTATGTTGAACTCATTTTGTGAATGCATATTGTGCCATATTTCATTGCATAATTTGTTAATAGTTGAAATGACTGAATTATTGGTAATGCATAATTATGAGATCATTTCATGGGTTGTTGTGATTTGCAAAGAAATGCATGAAAAAATAGTCACGTTGGATGGACTAAGAAAATGCTTTGTTGAGAGAAAAATTATATAATAAAAAAATGCCTATTGTACAATTGTACAATATTACATTGCATTGTACAATATTTTCCTACAAAAAGCTGTGTATCAAATCCCACTATGAAATCAGCTCTCATGAGGTGTCACGAATTTATAGCCACCTTTTATAGGAATTACTCAAATCATATGCCATGGACATACTACAAAGACAGGATCTAGTTGTGTAGTTCCTTCTATAGTTAATCTATGCACAAACTAGAGAGTTATGGCCTCCTCCAAGATGAGATATGCCTCCTGCATTCCTCCTACAATAACCTATAATATATACAACCAATTATAGTAATGTAGAAGTTTCAAAGTGGAGTAAGGTGTCTTATCAAAGAAGGTATTGATGCTATTAAGTTTAAACCAAATAGACAAGCAAGATCACTGAAAGAAACATAATCACAAGATAGACACAGAATATACCCTGGGAAACCCTCATGGGGTAGAAAGCCCAGCAAAGCTTTCCTCAATAAGATGATCAACCAAAATACAAGATGTGCTCCTTCCTTCTTTGTCTCCTTAGCAGATCTCCGAGACAAGTGCGCACTCTTCCACAAGTGAGTGAGTGATCTAATGGGGAGTTCACCTCTCTTATTTATACTGACCCCCAACTGACTAAAAGACCTAATGGGGCCGACCTCTCTTGGAGAAGTCTAATAACCCCAAAAATATAACCACAGGGCCGACCCCCACATGGTGGGTCTAATAACCCTAGTTAATACAAACCCTCGGAGGAATAAACATCTCCGGATACATAATAGGGTTACCTCGGAGGGATGAAACATCTCCGGAATAATAAAGTACAAATATAATATTCTTTGAAGTTACAATATTCAACACTCCCCCTTAACGAGAAGGATATTATAACAGCACCTGCAGGAGCAAGGAGTCACTATACATGATACATCTATAAATCATCGGAAGCTTTCTTCAATTTGTCTTCAAATAGTTACTGGTACATCAATGTCAACATCAACATCAATATTACGATCATCGTAATCACACGATCAACAGCATCGTCATCACACGATCATCAGCATCGTCATCACACGATCATCAGCATCGTCATCACACGATCAACATCATCCTCATCACACGATCAGCAGCATCGTCATCACACGATCATCAGCATCGTCATCACACGATCAGCAGTATCGTTATCACACGATCAGCAGCATCGTCATCACACGATCAGCAGCATCGTCATCACACGATCAGCAGCATCGTCATCACACGATCATCGGCATCGTCATCACACGCTCATCAGCATCGTCATCACACGATCAGCAGTATCGTCATCACACGATTAGCAGCATCGTCATCACACGATCAGCAGTATCGAGTATTCATGCCAATACAAGTGATCATATCAACAATATGAGTATCCTAGGTAACCACATCATTAATACAAGTATCCTACCGATACAAGTAACCAAATCATCAATACAAGTATCCTACCGATACAGGTAACCACATCATCAATACAAGTATCCTACCGATACAAGTAACCACATCATCAATACAAGTATCCTACCGATACAAGTAACCACATCATCAATACAAGTATCCTACCGATACAAGTAACCACATCATCAATACAAGTATCCTACCGATACAAGTAACCACATCATCAATAAAAGAATTACTTTTTCGGAGACCATTCGTCTACGGATCAATTCAGGGACCAAATTCCGGGGATGATACAATCCCCATTACGTAAATTTTGAACTAGTGGTTCCGGGATGATGCAATCCCCATCACTTTATTCTCGAAGACCATATGTCTACGGATCAATTCAGGGACCAAGGTCCAGGGATGATACAATCCCCATCACGTACATTTTGAACTAGTGGTTCCGGGATGATGCAATCCCCATCACTTTATTCTCGAAGACCATACGTCTACGGATCAATTCAGGGACCAAGGTCCGGGGATGATACAATCCCCATCACGTACATTTTGAACTAGTGGTTCCGGGATGATGCAATCCCCACAACTGTCCACTAAGGACTTCATTCTCGGAGACCTCACGTCTACGGCTCTCTTTAGGACTGAAAGTCCAGGGATGATCCAATCCCCTCAACTGTCCACTAAGGACTTCATTCTCGGAGACCTTACGTCTACGGCTCTCTTTAGGACTGAAAGTCCAGGGATGATCCAATCCCCATCTGTATTCTCAACTATACAGGTACAAATATCCAAGAGCATGTATTCTCACTAATACATCTAATCATCAAAACATGTATACATCTAGTATGTATTCTCACTAATACATCTAGCATCAAAACATTTATCCATAAAAAAAATAAAAGATATATAAGAGTTCTAAATATAAATAATTGTAAGTAGCTAAGTGCAACAAAACAAAATTGTTATCAAATACTATACTACTCCCCCTTTCGAGGAGGGTCCTTCTGGACTATACCAAGCATGTCTCGGAAGTGTTCAAACTTTACTCGAGACAAAGGTTTAGTCAGGATATCGGCAATCTGATCCTCAGTGCTTATGTACTCAAGCTTGATGGCTCCTCTCTGCACCATGTCTCGTATATAGAAGTAACGGATCTCAATGTGTTTTGACTTATCATGGAACACAGGATTTTCAGTCATCTTAATGCAGCTTTGATTATCACACATAATCACAGTGGGATCCATTTCCAAGTCAAAAATTCCAGATAAGAGTTTCCGAAGCCACACTGCTTCACAGCTGGCAGAGCAAGCAGCTATATATTCTACTTCAGCAGTACTGAGGGCCACACTAGATTGTTTCTTGCTGAACCAGGAGATCATGGCAGATCCAATACCATAACATCCGCCTGAAGTACTTTTTCTGTCTGAGACACTACCTGCCCAATCGGAATCTGAGTAACCATGTAACTTGAGTTCATTACCTCCAAGATAGTATAAGCCAAAGTCCACTGTACCTTTTAGGTACCTCATTATGTGCTTTGCAGCTATAAGGTGAACCTTTCTAGGTTCTACTAGATACTGACTTAGGGTATATACATCAAAGCATATATCCGGCCTAGTATTTGTCAAATACATCAATGATCCAATGATTTGTCTATATAGGGTTATGTCCACTAGTTCTGATGAATCATTAACTAATAGTTTCAGGTTGGAGTCCATGGGAGTGGCCATGGCTTTACACTCCAACATATCAAATCTTTTGAGAATCTCCACAGTATACTTACCTTGATTTAGAAAGATTCCTTTTGGCTCTTGCCACACTTCTAGACCTAAGAAGTAGTGCATTAATCCGAGATCTTTCATTTCGAATTCTGAAGAAAGCTTCTTCTTGCTTTCAATAATTTGATTCTCATTTCCGGTTAGGAATAGATCATCTACATATAACAGCAATATAACAGGTTCATCATCCATCACTTTAAGATAAAGATTGGGGTCAGCTTTACTTTTGGTAAAGCCCATGCTTGTTAAGAAACTGTCAATCCTTCCATACCAAGCCCTGGGAGCTTGCTTCAATCCATATAATGCCTTTTTCAGTTTGCATACATGGGTCCTTCCGTCTTTGACCTCAAAACCTTGAGGTTGTTCTATGTATACTTCTTCTTCAATTACACCATTCAGAAAAGCTGTCTTAACATCCATTTGATGCAATTTCCATTTCATCATGGATGCAAGTGCCATGATAGTTCTAATTGAAGTATACCTAGCAACAGGTGCAAATGTTTCTTCATCGTCAATTCCCTCCTTTTGTGAGAATCCTCTGGCTACAAACCTTGCCTTGTATTTTTCAATGCTACCGTCTGCAGCATGTTTTATCTTGAAAATCCATTTGGAAGAAACCACACTTTTATCTTTTGGTTTGGGGACTATATCCCAAACATCATTTTTCATTATCGACTGATATTCTTCTGTCATTGCTTCTACCCATTCTTTCTTTTGAGCTGCTTCCTCATAGCTAGTAGGTAGTTGATCCACAAGATCACACATCAAGGCCATATAGTTGGACACTAGCTTTGGTTTCTTTCTTTCTCTAATGGAGCCTTCAGGAGCACCATATTTTTCAGCCCCTTGGATAATATCTCTAGCCCATGCTGGCCTTCTTTTCTTTGATAAATCTGAGATAGGAGGTTCTTGTGGTTCCAACATGTCATGATCCTCTGGTGGAATGTCTTTAGGGATGTGAACAGCCTCTGAGTTTCTAGAAGAATAATCTTCTTCATAGATTTCTTCAAGTTGGCATTTTCTTGATTTCTTGAGAGCTGCTTCTTCATCAAAAGTTACATCTCTACTGATTTCTATATGATGAAAGCCTGGTATGTAAATCCTGAAAGCTTTGGATGATTCATAGTAACCAACAAATATTCCTTTCTTACCAGAAGGATCCAACTTGGTTCTCTTTTCTTTTGGAATGTGGATGTACACAGGACACCCAAATATTTTAAGATGGCTTACCTCGGGCTTCTTTCCAGTAAACACTTCTTCTGGAGTTTTGAAATCAAGAGCACTATGAGATAATCTGTTTTGAACATATACTGCTGTCTTGGCTGCTTCAGCCCATAGATACATGGGAAGATCCTGGTCATGTATCATTGTCTTCACAGCTTCCATGATGGTTCTATTTTTCCTTTCTGCAACCCCATTTTGTTGGGGATTGTAGGGAGTGGTTAGTTCTCTCTTGATTCCAAATTCTTTACAAAATTCTTCAAACTCTTTTGAAGTATATTCTCCACCATTATCTGTTCTGAGAATCTTGATTTTCTTTTCTGAGAGATTTTCTATTAGAGCCTTGAACTCTTTGAACTTTCCAAAAACTTCATTCTTACCTTTTAGAAAGTATATCCAGGTTTTCCTTGAATGATCATCAATGAAAGAGAGATAGTATTCAAATCCACTCAAGGAGGTGGTGGGCATTGGACCACATACATCTGAGTGTATTAATTCCAAGATACCCTTAGTCTTTGTTTCACTCTTTGGAAAGGGGTTCTTGATATTCTTCCCTTTCTTACATCCTTTACATGAGCCATCATGATCAACCTTCAAATCTGGTAGTCCTATGACCACCTTGCTTACATAGGGTAAGGCTTTGTAGTTAATGTGAGCTAGTCTTCTATGCCATAGCTCACTGGGACTAGAGGTTTCATGAACAAAGGCTACTTCTGGATGACCCTTAAGTTTATACAAACCTCCTTCCTCTTCACCAATAACAATTGCATCCTTAATAGATTTTCCTTTGGACCACATTAACACTTGTCCATCAATGAATGCAACTCTATAGCCTTTCTTGTCTAATGCTGAGATTGAAAGTAAATTCTTCTTCAAACCTGGAACATACAAAACTTCCTTCATCTTCATGGGGGTTCCAGAATCGAGTTTGTAGTTTGCTTCACCAATTCCCTTAATGGGATATTGATAGTCATCTCCTAGAGATACCTTTTGGGGAGAAGTCTTTTCTTCAAGATTTGAGAGAGTCTTTTTATGACCTGTCATGTGCTTTGAAGCACCACTGTCAATAAGCCATGTACCTTCTCCAGGGGTTATAGATCCAGAGAGTGCGGAGAAGAGAACATATTCTTCTGCATCTTCTTCTGTATTTCTTCTTGACCTTCTTTTGAAGAAGGTCCTTTCTTCTTCTTCCTCTTCATCTCTAGGCCTTTTATTGTGAGACCTTTCTTCCTCTACTTCTTCTTCTTCACTATCATCTTCTGCAAGATGTGCTTGGTGTCTTTTGTAGTGAGTACCCTTTTTCTTCTGTAGAGGGCAATGTCTAGCAATGTGTCCGATTTTGTGACAAGAATAGCACTGGAAAGAAGAGTAATCTCTTCTTTGAGTAGTTCCTCTTTTCTTTTGAAATCTGTGTGGAGGATGAGACTCCTTGTGACTACCCTTTTTAGTGTAGGATTGATTCCTTCTTCTTTTGGTGTGGGTGGCCAAGGCTTGGTCATCCTCTTTGAGCAAGGCTTCTCGATTTGCAACCCTAGCCTCCTCTTGTACACAATCCTCCCAAACTACATCAAACTTCATACTTTCTTTTCTGGCACACATAGTTTGAATGAATGACTCCCAAGGTCTAGTGAGACCATTTAGAGCTGTCATCACAAGTTCATCTTCATCAAGAGTATCACCAATGGCATCTAGTTGCTCCTTGATTAGAGAGACTCTTGAGAAGTAGTCTTGAATGGATTCTCCTTTGTGCATCTTGGTACTCTTCAACTGAGTTCTTAGATTCATCTTCCTATTGATGTTCTTTCCTTCATACATTCTTCCTAAGGCATCATACATTTCCTTTGGAGTCTTCTTGGAGGCCACTTGGGGAATCAAGTGGTCTTTAATAGAATCAGCTATGATTCTCTTTGCCCTAATCAAATCCTTCTTGTGTTTTTCTTTGGATTCATCTTCTTCTGGTTCTGCAACTTCCTCCTTGATATAATGAGCAAGATCATTCTCCTCAAGAATGAGACCAATTCTGTATTTCCATGCCCGGAAATTTTCTATACCTTCTAGCTTGTCTTCAAGCTTAGTGTTTGGAGCCATCTTCTCTTGGGGGAGTCCAAGAGACAGAGTAGACTTACCTGGAAAGTTACTTTTCACTTTTCCGGAATCTGGAACAGAATTTTATCGCACTTTTGGTAGAATTAGGGTTTGACTTTCCCGGAGTTCTACCCAACCAACAAGTTCGATCTATAGCTCAAAAGAATGCTCTTGAGAAGGGATATCCAGCCATGTAATCAGAATTCAAAAATTCCAACTTTTTTCTGAAACCAAAATCTGATGTATCGCACTTTTGGTAGAATTAGGGTTTGGATTTACCGGAGTTCTACCCAACCAAAAAGTTCGATCTATAGCTCAAAAGAAAGGTATTGAAAAGAGCTATCCAGCAATGCAACCAAAAATCAATAATATAAACTTTGGGCTGAAACCCTAACTTCACCGGAGAGAGAGAGAGAGGTATTCTTACCTTGTGAAAGATGTCCTATTCAGTCTAGCTCTGATACCATGTTAAGTTTAAACCAAATAGACAAGCAAGATCACTGAAAGAAACATAATCACAAGATAGACACAGAATATACCCTGGGAAACCCTCATGGGGTAGAAAACCCAGCAAAGCTTTCCTCAATAAGATGATCAACCAAAATACAAGATGTGCTCCTTCCTTCTTTGTCTCCTTAGCAGATCTCCCAGACAAGTGCGCACTCTTCCACAAGTGACTGAGTGATCTAATGAGGAGTTCACCTCTCTTATTTATACTGACCCCCAACTGACTAAAAGACCTAATGGGGCCGACCTCTCCTGGAGAAGTCTAATAACCCCAAAAATATAACCACAGGGCCGACCCCCACATGGTGGGTCTAATAACCCTAGTTAATACAAACCCTCGGAGGAATAAACATCTCCGGATACATAATAGGGTTACCTCGGAGGGATGAAACATCTCCGGAATAATAAAGTACAAATATAATATTCTTTGAAGTTACAATATTCAACAGATCCCACTTAATTGACTGTACCATTACGGGAGTGCTAACCATGTTATATTTCAATTATTTCCTTGGCTATAGATTGTAGGTAAAAATATTGCATTTTCCAAAGACATTGTTTGTGAAGGAGAATGATGCAAGAACCAATGCTTTAGTTACCTATTTTGATGAATTAATACTTGGACATAATGATTTTATTATCAATATGGCTATTAGATGGAGAGGGCACTTAACAATATACTTTTATTATAAAGATGAATGGGGGATAGAGAGAGCATTATTAGATGCACAGAAAAGTGCCCACAACTAGAATATGGTGTTGTTATGGAAATGTTTCTCATCCTCCTCTTAGATTATGTACTGAACAGTGAAAACACATAAAGGTTACTTTGTTGTTGTGGAGAGAGTAGTATGTATATATGTATAGTTTGGAAAGCCATTCTAAAATTAAAACGTTTGATATTATGTGTTAAGGAAAGGGATAAAAGTAGAATTACTCACCCCTACTTTCCTACCCACCTTTTTCCTTAACAAATTATGTTTGAATTGCTCCAAAAGTTTCAATGGATCCTCCCAAGTATCAAAGCTAGAACTATCTATAAAACTATTATTCTAGCCATGTAAACTAGCTCATAAAGGAAGAGGGGAGCAATAGGTAGCTTTAAACGTGGGAGTAATGGATTAGTGTGCATGGATACTTGGTCGATATGCCATCTTGAAAATATGGTGCAATATGTTCCCAAGGAAACCTTTAAGGGAGTTAGAGGGTACCGCTAGCTGGAGGAAAATGGTCAATAGGAAGGGAAGTTTATCAATTGATTAAAATACTACCTTTATTATCTTATTTATTTATTCATACATGCACCCTCACAAAATTTCCCGAAATGGAGGAGGGAAATTGAAGGAATCAACACATATCCATCCCTTTAGATTAGATAATGTCAAGTTCAAACAATTTTACATTACATTAATTAACATCACCATTGATGTATTTAAAGTTTAATTCTCGAAGTTAATCACCCAAAATTATTATAATTATTATTATTTGTAAGATAATAAGTGGACTTGATGGGTTGCTTGAAATTAGAAACCCAATATATGAGCCACAACTCAAGAGCGATGAGTACCTAGAAAGTATCTTGATTGAGGATCTAGAGGATGCAAAAGAAAATGATTTAATATTACTTACCTTTGCACAAAAAATACTAAAATATATTGGAATTGAATTCAATGAATATAAACAAATAACACACCATCCACACAATGAACATAAGGTGTACTCTCGGAAAACCCAATATGAGAAAAACCAAACTAGAAGGTGAGTCCTATGCCTTGCTCTTTTATACTTAGTTTTGAAATTAAAATACAAATAAAAGGAAGTGAGTATGGAGTTTCAATGGACACTATGGCATGTATGGCTACTGTAGGATCTTCTACTTCCTGTGTTCTGCTCTAATATCCCACTCCCAAATAACTTGCTCGACTATGGAACAATAAGCAATACAATAACAATGGAATGCCTTCCTTTCCTAGGGGTGTAATATTTAATATGGAGTAAGAGCCATTTAGGTTAGGGTTTTTCGTGCCTTCAATTTCAATTAGGTTTAGGGTTTTTAACCCGCTATAATCTTCTTGAAAGTCCATTTGTGACTAGCTCCACATGTCTGAATAATGGGATTTCAGGTGGCATCCACTTGATATCATGGTGGGAAACAAGATAGGTCTTAGTTGCGGCTATAAAATCCAATCCTACAAAATTCCCTAGGTAGCGTAAAAAATCAAACCCTAGCTCCACCAAGGAGAGAAAGTGAAAGAATCCCTCCAACACTATCTCCAAGGTAATACGTCCTCCTCTTCTCTTCTTCTTCACAAGTCCACTCTAGGATTTTCTTCCAAAACCCTAGTCTCCAATCTCCAAGGGTAACATACTAACCCTAGAGATCCGTGTTAACTCCAAAAATACCGAGAAACTATGGTACCCAAGAGAGAGAGAGATAGAGAAACAAGTACAAGTGAAGACCTAGAGAGAAAGAAGACAAGTGCACTCCTCTGATAGATCACATATCTACTCAAGAGTGAGAAAATCAACATGAATGAATGACTCTAGATCCTTAATCTATTTATATGAGAGGTAAGGGAGGAAAACAACACTATGTAGGCACAAGCCCTTGCAAGCAACCTCATCAACCCTTATAGGCCATGCAAGTGAGACGTCGACTCTAGATCACAAGTGCCACGCTTCAATAATAATTGCATGCACAATACGGACTCGAAAGAGATATATCTACACAACTAAATTCTACGCTAATCCATCCCGAAACTCCATGGACTCCCTCTATCCTTCCAAGCAAAGTAATCCACTAGTTCAACTACCCCTTGCAAGAACATTGTCAAGGCCCCATGTGTCCTCGAGCAATCTACAATCCTTCGAGTAGAAATCCAAGTTTCCATATGCCATTTAGGGTTTAAATCCATTCTAGGTGATGTGAAATACTCCACATCCCCTATAGGGTGTTCTCCCACAAAGTGAATTCTCCTTGTGGCCATCATGAAGTCCATCCATTATACAAGCAAGAGATGTCAAATGCCGAAGGGAAGAGCACTAAGCTACTAGCAATCAACTCATGTCAAGCATCCACTAAGAAATCTATCTCAAGTGTGCATATCCATCCTGAACCATCTATCATGCTACAACCCATCTTAGACCGTCTTTCTCATCAATTATCATTTTCTTTATCTAGTTTTATAATGCTTTCCATAGGATTTTAGAGGGTTTCTTCGTCTAACCAACGCCATAAATCCATGGGTTACATGTGGGCCCGCACTTCTATCCCTAATGCAATGGGGACCAGCAGAGACATATTATTTGTGCATTAGTGCAATTCTTCCTATTCCTATCCTTACAACACTCCTTCAACCACCTTATTAGATGAAAACTGTGGATTCTTAATCATGCTAGACTTGCCTTTGTACATTAATAACACCAAAAGTTCATTTCACTAACTCGTCAATACATGTGTTGGATTTCCTTGTTACCAACTCAATAGTTAATCTTTGGTTCCATGATAACAACTCAAGGCACTATTTTGCAGCGTATAAATACCACATGGAAGATAACATAGGTGATCAAACATGACCACCTCTCCGTGTGATGCATCATAGCGTTAATATTTAACATCCAAGTTAGCACATTCCATTCATAGATTCTCTTTCTCCTTAACTTACCCCTCTCTCCTTACTCCTAAAGAAATAATAATTGAAATCCTATGCATGTTCTTTGGTAGGGATACCTCTTGTGATTTTTCCTTAAACCTCTTCCATTCGATAGAGTATTCTACTAATTGTTCGACCCCTCCATTTTAATAGGGTGCACAATGTAATAGAAAGACTCCAGTCTCCAACTACATGAATCCAAACCACTCCATTTTAATAGGTTGCACAATTTAATGCCAAGACTTCAACTACATGAAGCCAAAAGACCAATTCTTACTTCCTTGAAGGGTTATACCCTACCTAGAACAATAGAATTCGAGGACAACTTTTTATGAAAGTGGAAATGACAAAAACATATTGTGAAGATAATATTTTACTTATTTATAATCAATACCAGGCCCATGGTTTTATGGGAAAAGTATATAAATAAGGATATGACATTTGACCTTTGGTCTTGTCTTCGAAGGATAGGATATGGCATTTGAACTTTGATCCACTCTTTACCCTTTCCCAAATATTTCCATTTATTAAGAAGTAAGACACCATGTTGTACGGACTTGACCCTTTCCCAAATATTTCCATTTATTAAGAAGTAAGACACCATGTTGTACGGACTTGAGAATTATGATAACATTTTTAATTTAAATGTCTTTATTATGCTATATTATAGTAATGAGCCGACGTAAAATGAAAAACGTATGACTTAAATAACTAAGACCAGACTTTGACCTAATTGTAATACTCCCGTTATGATTGCATATAAATAAAAATAAAAATCTGCCATACAAAACAAAAGCAAACAGTTCACCAGCGATTTGGATTTTGAAGTTCACGAACTGTTTGGATTTTGGAATATACTTCACCTGCGGTTTGGATTTTGAAAGGGGCTGTCAGTTACACATAAAATCAAAGCAAAAGCAAGAAAAAATGGCGTCGAATCAGGTCGAAGTGCAAGCCCAAAACCCTCAGGTCCAAGTGCAAGCCGAAAACCCTCAGCAGCTGCAACAGGCAATTCAGGCAATTGGTACTGGCAACGACAATCAATTTGTATCGGCGTCTTTGTACGTGGGGGATCTGGAGCCGAGTGTTAGCGATGGCGAGATTTATGATCTCTTCCAGCAGATTGGCCTCGTCCACTCTGTTCGCGTCTGCAGAGATGCCATCACGGACGCCTCTCTCGGATACGCGTATGTGAATTACAACAATGCTGAAAATGCTACCACGGCTTTAAGTCTCTTGAATTTTACACGCCTTCACGGAAAGCCAATTCGGATTATGTATTCACACCGTGACCCCATTCTCCGCAGGTGTGGATCACCGAACATATTTATTAAGAATATTGACAAAGTAGTTGACGATAGGGAGCTATATGATACTTTCCGTGTGTTCGGACCCATTTACTCTTCCAAGATTGCAACAGATACTGCATCAGGGCGATCCAAAGGATATGGATTTGTGCATTTTGAGCAAGAGGAAGCAGCACAAAATGCAATAGAACACATGAATGGAATGCTAATCCGTGGCAAACAGGTTTATGTTGGTCCATTCAAGAAAAAGCAAGAGCGCGGGCAAACAAATGCAAATGAAAATGACAATTTTAGGAATGTGTTTGTGAAGAACTTATCAGAATCTCTGACTGATGAGGATTTGAGAAATTATTTTGGCGTGTATGGAACAATTACCAGTGTGATAGTGATGAGGGATGCAGAGGGAAAATCAAAGGGTTTTGGATTTGTCAATTTTGAGAATGCAGAAGATGCAGCAAATTGCGTTCAGAATTTAAATGGCAAGAAAATTGGTGGGAAGGAATGCTATGTTGAAAAGGCACGGAACAAGTCTGAATCGAGGGGGCGATGTGGAAGAAATCTTTATGTGAAGAATTTGGATGATAGCATTGATGACGAGAAGTTGAGAGAAATGTTCTCTGGTTTTGGTACAATCACTTCATGCAAAGTAATGCGGGATTCTCATGGACACAGCAAAGGCTTTGGATTTGTTGCCTTCGCATCTCCTGATGAAGCATCCCGAGCTCTGGCAGAAATGAAAGGGAAAATGGTTTTGAGCAAGTCTCTGTATGTTTCTCTGGCTCAGCGCAAAGATGAGAGAAGGGCATGGCTACAGGCTCATTTCTCCCACTTGGAAAATGTAAATGCAGATGGCATGGCACCACCTGTTCCTGGACTAAACCAGCAGGTAATTTATGGCCGGGGACCCGTTGTTCCTGCCCGTGCTCCTGGACTAAACCATGGCCAAGGACCAGCTGCTCCTGGACAAAATCACCAGCAGGTAATTAATGGCCAAAGACCACCTGTTCCTGCCCGTGCTCCTGCACTAAACGAGCAGATAATTTATAGCCAAGGACCAGTTGCTCTTGCTCGTGCTCCTAGACTAAACCAGCGGACGATAACTCGAGGACAAGCATCAGTTTTTCTTGCCCGTGCTCTTGGACTAAACCAGCAGATGGTAATTCGAAGACAAGGACCAGCTGTTCCTGCCCGTGCTCCTTGACTAAACCAGCTGCATCATAGAAATGAGCTCACTGCAATAGTATAGACCATAGTAACATAGCTTGTACATTATATTTTGATTGTGATATAGGGTAGTGTGTAGCTATGGTTATTATTGTTGAGTGTTTGAATTATATTTAGGTTATGATAACGTAGTATATTGGAAGATTTTGTCCATTAAGCTTTTTTTTCTTTTAATTATTTTTATTTTTCAAAATCTGTATTTGACTGTGTTTAAATGGCTCTTTTGATAGTAAAAAAGGATTCAGCACCATCTAGAATCCTAAGGGCACTCAAATCGTCTAACTTTTAGACTACATTATTTGGTTTTGATAGTGATATAGGTTAAGTGTATATCTATTTGATTTTGATAGTGATATAGGTTACTGTAGTTTTATTTTAATTTTGGATTTTAAAGATTCAAAAAATTATTTAGATTCTTTAAAAGTTAAAAGTTGTTTGGTTTTGATAGTGACATAGATTAGTGTAGTTTTATTTTTATTTTGGAGCTACTAAGTATTGAAAAAATATAAAAATTTATTTAGATATAATTAATTTTTAACACTAGGAGTTGATAAAAATAAAAATAGTTAGAAATAATGTAAACATAACTGTCCAAGTTAATAGTTAAAAGTTGACATGATTAAATTTTTATAGTATTATTTATATATATAAAATTATTTGTAAATGATTATGATTTAGTTTTCAGTATTACTAGTATATTTTTAGTTTTGTTTTGCACATTATATTGGGATTTATGGAATCGAGAAATGCTATGAAAGTTACAATTTTTTTGTTATATGGATGTTGTAATCTTTAACTTTTGCTACTACCCTTTTCAAATTCATTATTTTAAGACTTTTAATTTCCAATAACTCACATAATATTTAAAGTGATTTATGGCATGCAAGATCTGCAGTGTTTTGTGGAATCACAAGGCTCATTGGTGAGAATTTAAGGGACCTTAAGATAGATGAATCTTTAGGCAATCATTTTCTTTAGTGCATATGTGTATCACATGACTTGTTTCTATCCATGTGGATGCTATGACATTAAAATCATATATGACATGGATTTTGCATGGTTTGAAAGTCGACATGTTCAATACTTTATGTTAGTGAAGTACACAAATTTTCATGTCTACATCATAGATTAACTACATTTATTTCCATCCTTGTAAATAGTTGTTCATATTCATGTCTACATCATAGATTAACTAACTTTCATGTCTACATCATAGATTAACTACTTTCATGTCTACATCAAATTTATTTCAATCTTTGTAGATAGTTGTTCATATTCCGCCCCATCTCTCCACTGAAAGCATATACCATATATAGGATTTGAAGGCTTTTTCTTTATTCTACCAACTCATTGATCTTGTGATTCCCCACAAAAACCAAAAGATACCTAGCTTTGATACCAATATGATGCATAAACTACCATGGATATTCCACTGTAATAGTTCGTCACAATAGATCTTACAACTTAATTAATTGTGTTGGCTTAATTCCACATAATGATAAATAAACTAGAATTGAAAGGAAAATATCTAGAGCAAAACAACACATCCCCATGAATAACACAATATATGCTCTGGGAAAACGCACCATGGGGAAAAACCAAACCAGATTAAAGACGATGCCTTGCTCTTTTCTTCTCCAAAAGGCAACGCAAATATAGAGAAAGTGTAGTTAAGGAAGTGAAGAGTTAAAGAAAAATATCCTTCCTTTTTTTTAATGACTCCTCTTCACTTCCTTAAAAATAAAAAAGACTTTTGTAAAAAAAAATATCTTCTACTCTTGTAAAACTCCACCCTTTTTTTTAACTTAAATTTTTTTTTTGAACTGAATAATTTACGTTAAAAAAACACTTAACTCATGGAAACAAATTTTTCTCGTGGAATTATTTTCGCGGGCCTAATGAAGGTTGGAGCGAGAAAATATGGAATTTTCGCGCTTTGGGCTATAGTGAGTTCGCGAGAATGTTTCTTGTGAACTTTTCGCGCTTTGGCCTATAGTGAGGCCACGAAAATTTGAAATTTTTATTATTTTGAAAGTTTGCCAAAAATTATCATGCCTCCATGCAGGGCAGGGTCGCGAATTTTTCTGCAAACAAGAAACACATTCTTTTTGCAAATTACTTCAAAGCTACGGCTTCTCTTGCTCCGATCAATCGATCTTCTTCCAACGCTCTGATACCGAACTGAAGGTTGGAGGCATAAATAAACACAAAGATTATGCAGAACGAGCTACGACACTTCAATTTTTATTGATAAACGAAAGATCAACTAATACATTACAAACCAAATATGAGTGTGTATTTAAACACTTATGGAAACCCTAAAAAGTCTAACCTAGATTTTGCATGCATGCAAAGCATGCTGTTGCATGTTTTATTAACTGAACTTCTAAATACGAACTAAAGCAAAAGCTAAAGCTAACATAAGTAATTACTATTTCTAACATCACTTGTTACCCTCGTGTTCCGAGCTTATGCAAGCAGTTGGTTGGCCGTAGCCATCGCTAGCAACCATCCCCTCTTTTAAGTTATTGTTTAGCGTAATGTTTAGACGAGATCTCGATCATATCGACATCTATGCAGGTTAGGTCCCATTTGATTTAATGACAAGGAGAGGTCTTATGTTAGATCGTGATGGCGCATCCAGTAACTCTTGATAATTTTGGAGGAGCACCAGTTCATAGCATAAAGTTTTGACAGGAAACCTCCTGTATCACGATCATCCTAGCGGCCTAAAACTTCCCTTTCTGACTGACAAACAATCTTGGCATCGATCCACGGTTGCTAGCCACGTCACTGCCTCAGGAGACCGAAGGATTAGTTCTAGAACGATGTAGTTGGACATGGCAAAAAAATCTAATATATTTACATTTTATTATATATTACAAGCTTAAGCAAAGCTTATATAAGGGTAACAAATAGCCTTTTTTATGACTAAGTAACTTCAATTATAGATGAAAGTTTAGAATGTACTTAGTCCTTGAATATTATCTCTTCTTTTACCAACTAGAACATAACTCATAATTGAGTATGATTTGTGTGGATTGAAAAGAGGAATTTGTTTGTATCAATTGTATCGTTATGATAACGTAAGTAAATACGTTGCCTTGCTTCCAGCCACGTTTTTTGGGATACATATTAAGGGTCACTCTTGACTATATATATATATATATATATATATATATATATTACAACAATTGTGGGTTATAGACCTTAAAGCAAAAATGTAGTTTAAATAATTGTATCAAGATTTGAAATAGGAAATATATATATAATGGTTTAATATAAAGTTATATGTATAAGTACATAAATTGTATTATATGCATTAATACATATAAGCACATGGGTTGGATTATGGGACTAGATGAATGTTACATATATATATATATATTGGAATTTGCAATTGGAATATTTTGTAGATGTGTCGAAAGTGCTTAGTATATATAATAAAAATTGAAGTTGCTTTAGTTGTTATATATATTTATGAGATGGTAAAGTTACTGTTCCTAGTAAGGGAAGGGGTTATATTGTATACTTCTAATACATGGAATTGTATTGAAATTGTTGTAATGCTTTTGGATTATACTATACATTTAGTGCATTTGAATTATATGTGATTGGAGAAGTTTCTTTGAAAAAGAAAAGAAGTTGTGTAATAAACAGAAATTTATTCATCCAACACGGAACCTAGTGTAGAATGTGTATCTTACTTTTTATAAAGATCACTATGTTAGTAGTTTAAGGAGAAAAAGGAAATTTTGTTGTTACAATTTTTATGTACGTTGCAATGTGGTACATTACAGTGTGGGAAGTGATCATCAATTGCAAGACTTAGGAAAACCAAATTAAAAATAACATTAGGGAAACAAGACATCGTTTGACGTTTTTTTTTTTGAGGATGAAAACTTTTGACTAAAAATCGAAAGAGGAGTAATCTCAAAGGCTTAAATCCCATAATACCACTTTCAATTTGGTGATAGTTTTCAAGGGAGAGTTTTGTGTTCAACAAAGTGTTGTCGAGGTCTTTCATCCCTTTGGTATCATAATGGGACATAGGGGTAAAAGCTTCCAAGTAAATTGGTTATTAGATTCCCTAATGTTTAAAAATGATGTATGGAAATATTACCGTAGGTAATGCGAAATTCATCCAAATATGAGGGTGAATGTCAAGTTTTTGGGTTGGTTGCTCGAAAATATCTAATATAACGGGACTTGTGAATGAAAGATATAGAAATTTAAAGAATGGCTAAGAGGATTACCGTCCGAGAGTGAAAATGAAGGATGGTCCTCTAAAAGATAAGTAAACGGTTGTTTTACCTATGCATTCTTTTTGTTATATGGAAGAATGATCATACATATGTATGTATATGTTTTATGCCGTCTTACGGTAATAAGAGAACAAGTGTCGATGATAAAAGACCTAAATATTTTCCATAAACAACAAGAGCATGTTGCAAAATAAATTCTCACTTACATTTTTATTGAATTTGAAAAATCATGTTATGCATATGTTATGCTGAAAATTTTGGAAGACGTTGTAAGGGTTGTGTAAAGTGCAGGTTATGAAAGGAAGAGGAACCATACCAACGTGAAGGATGTGTAGAGGATCAAAGATGATTAAATAGAGAATACAAAGATCTAAAAGTTGCAGTCACATGATCTTCAATCGCAAAGGTCTTCAAAAATTAGATAAGTACTTTTTAATAATTACGTTATATAGAGTTTTGTAAGATTCCACTCTTAATTATAGAGATAAAGAAATATGTTCAAGCATATGGATGTATTCTTCGTATTGTTTAAAATGGTGATAGTCCTTTATGATTGAAGTAGTCTTAAATATAGGTTATTGTTTTGAACGTGATTGTGGAAAAATAAATGAGATCTTAATATCATTTGTGTATTTAGGAAAGAGGAATTACCTCGAGTAATTATGCATTATGTGGTTAATATTATATGGATACTTGACGTGATCTTATATTATTGGCTAGGTTGATGACGGTTCGAGGATCAAGTACTTAACAGTTAGTTGACCAAGTAATTTTCAAATGTTATAAGGTCAAGAGTCTTAAAACTTTCCATGATAAGGTTATTGGAATTGAACTAAATGTTTTGTGATATGAAATGCCCCGGTATCCTATTAGCTTGCATTTTTTTCCTTCTATAAAAATTCATAATGTTTTCCATATTTAATTATTAAAAATATACATACATGATGCTACTCATATCATCGATTGGGGTGTGATTCAGGTAGAACTCGAGGGAGAATTCCAAATTGAGCCTTTGCGTATCCTAGATAGGAAGGAGATTATGTCGCGGAATCGAGCCATCACTCAAATAAAAGTGCAATGAAAGCACTTCATCCCCGGGCAGGCCACATGGGAAACGGAGGATCATATGCGAGCAACATATCCTTCCATTTCCAGAATGAGCAAGATGAATCTAAATAAATAACACTGCATAAAACAAAGCTGCTGGGCTTAATTAAATAAGGAGCAGTGAAAAAAGTGGGTGAATTTGCAATTTTTGTATGGATGTAACTTTCAATTGTAAGATTGGATTGGGGTATGGCTATGATCATTGGAAATCTAGTCCAAAGGAAAATATAATGGAAGGTATTGATTTTTTAATTTTGTTTTGGGTTATTTCAAGATGTAAGAAAAACAAAGCCTTGGAGCTGAAATTGGATAAGGTAGTCTTCAATGTGGGTGACTTCCAAAGTAACCTAAACTTTTGGAAACAAGTTACATGATGGTATAGGAGTGTAGTAAAGGTGACATTGACTAAGAGTAATGGTATGAATTTTTTTATGATGCTCCCACAAGGAAGTAAATGCATAGTTGGGAAAACAAGGAAGGTAAATGGATGGTTAAAGAAAAAGGTGCAATATTAAACCAAGTATGCCCGAGTGTTTGGTAATATGGAATATTGTCGAAAGAGAGTATTAATAAATTCTAATTAAGAAGGAAGAAAATATTCTAACAATTGATGTTGGTGTCTTGAATGAGAATGCATTCTAGGCATTGATTGTCATGATAGGTATGTTCTATGTGAATTACAAGGTACAGCCAGGGGAAATATTGCTTCTGAGCGTGGATATCGTATGCCATGTTAGAATACCTAGAAAATGTATTGAAGATTCCAAAAGGTAGAGAATATAAGTGGGATTCATGAATATTGTAATTTATTGTGGTGTACAACCAAGCAACGATGGAACATACCAACAATTAAGGAGAAATGCATCTCATACAGGAGATGGAATCATCCATGGGGACAAGTGTACATTCCCAATGGAGTTTCAATATTTGGACCAACAACTTATGTGCAAATAGGGGAAATATGTGAAAACTTCCAATCATATAAAATATGCTAATTGGTGAATAAGACATTCTGGCATGTGGATCTATTGTTTGGCTCAAAATTGTGTTGAAGAGTTCCCTGGAAATGAAAATTGAGTTCCATCCTTGAATGAAGCCCATATACAACTAAAGATAAGAAATGAAATGGAATTTGAAAAGAATCCAATTGAAGATAGAATGGAACTCTTTGCAACGCCATGAAGTTCTAGGAAGAACATTTAAAGCTAATGTTGGGAGCAATACTGGCCCAGGGAAAGAAATAGTAAGGGAAGATCGTAATGTTGATATGGATTGGAAAGAGAGACTGGCTAAGTTGGATTTGGTTGGAATTTATAAAGGAAAAGAGAGTAGAATGCACAAGAAGCTCAAAATTGAGGAAAAGGTTGTTGCATATTCAAAAGGGGGGTGATGAGAACTCAAGAAAACAAAAGACACTGCTACAGTGTTAAATGAATCTACATGAGGATATGATTATTTTTGTAGCAACAAATGGTTAAGATGGCCAGTAAGGTAGAAAAGAATGAACAAGATTACATCTCTCAAATGCATATGCATTAGTAGGCACACTAAGAGAGGGTGCATAGTGCATGTGTGTGTGTGTGTGATATTGCATATTAGTTAAAGTAGTATTGTTTTACATATGCAGTGAGGCATTGATGATAATTAATGTGGTGTTCATTAATATGTTGTGTGAATCGCGTGGTTATGCACACATGTATGTTGAACTCATTTTGTGAATGCATATTGTGCCATATTTCATTGCATAATTTGTTAATAGTTGAAATGACTGAATTATTGGTAATGCATAATTATGAGATCATTTCATGGGTTGTTGTGATTTGCAAAGAAATGCATGAAAAAATAGTCACGTTGGATGGACTAAGAAAATGCTTTGTTGAGAGAAAAATTATATAATAAAAAAATGCCTATTGTACAATTGTACAATATTACATTGCATTGTACAATATTTTCCTACAAAAAGCTGTGTATCAAATCCCACTATGAAATGAGCTCTCATGAGGTGTCACAAATTTATAGCCACCTTTTATAGGAATTACTCAAATCATATGCCATGGACATACTACAAAGACAGGATCTAGTTGTGTAGTTCCTTCTATAGTTAATCTATGCACAAACTAGAGAGTTATGGCCTCCTCCAAGATGAGATATGCCTCCTGCATTCCTCCTACAATAACCTATAATATATACAACCAATTATAGTAATGTAGAAGTTTCAAAGTGGAGTAAGGTGTCTTATCAAAGAAGGTATTGATGCTATTAAGTTTAAACCAAATAGACAAGCAAGATCACTGAAAGAAACATAATCACAAGATAGACACAGAATATACCCTGGGAAACCCTCATGGGGTAGAAAGCCCAGCAAAGCTTTCCTCAATAAGATGATCAACCAAAATACAAGATGTGCTCCTTCCTTCTTTGTCTCCTTAGCAGATCTCCGAGACAAGTGCGCACTCTTCCACAAGTGAGTGAGTGATCTAATGGGGAGTTCACCTCTCTTATTTATACTGACCCCCAACTGACTAAAAGACCTAATGGGGCCGACCTCTCTTGGAGAAGTCTAATAACCCCAAAAATATAACCACAGGGCCGACCCCCACATGGTGGGTCTAATAACCCTAGTTAATACAAACCCTCGGAGGAATAAACATCTCCGGATACATAATAGGGTTACCTCGGAGGGATGAAACATCTCCGGAATAATAAAGTACAAATATAATATTCTTTGAAGTTACAATATTCAACACTCCCCCTTAACGAGAAGGATATTATAACAGCACCTGCAGGAGCAAGGAGTCACTATACATGATACATCTATAAATCATCGGAAGCTTTCTTCAATTTGTCTTCAAATAGTTACTGGTACATCAATGTCAACATCAACATCAATATTACGATCATCGTAATCACACGATCAACAGCATCGTCATCACACGATCATCAGCATCGTCATCACACGATCATCAGCATCGTCATCACACGATCAACATCATCCTCATCACACGATCAGCAACATCGTCATCACACGATCATCAGCATCGTCATCACACGATCAGCAGTATCGTTATCACACGATCAGCAACATCGTCATCACACGATCAGCAGCATCGTCATCACACGATCAGCAGCATCGTCATCACACGATCATCGGCATCGTCATCACACGCTCATCAGCATCGTCATCACACGATCAGCAGTATCGTCATCACACGATTAGCAGCATCGTCATCACACGATCAGCAGTATCGAGTATTCATGCCAATACAAGTGATCATATCAACAATATGAGTATCCTAGGTAACCACATCATTAATACAAGTATCCTACCGATACAAGTAACCACATCATCAATACAAGTATCCTACCGATACAGGTAACCACATCATCAATACAAGTATCCTACCGATACAAGTAACCACATCATCAATACAAGTATCCTACCGATACAAGTAACCACATCATCAATACAAGTATCCTACCGATACAAGTAACCACATCATCAATACAAGTATCCTACCGATACAAGTAACCACATCATCAATAAAAGAATTACTTTTTCGGAGACCATTCGTCTACGGATCAATTCAGGGACCAAAGTCCGGGGATGATACAATCCCCATTACGTAAATTTTGAACTAGTGGTTCCGGGATGATGCAATCCCCATCACTTTATTCTCGAAGACCATATGTCTACGGATCAATTCAGGGACCAAGGTCCGGGGATGATACAATCCCCATCACGTACATTTTGAACTAGTGGTTCCGGGATGATGCAATCCCCATCACTTTATTCTCGAAGACCATACGTCTACGGATCAATTCAGGGACCAAGGTCCGGGGATGATACAATCCCCATCACGTACATTTTGAACTAGTGGTTCCGGGATGATGCAATCCCCACAACTGTCCACTAAGGACTTCATTCTCGGAGACCTCACGTCTACGGCTCTCTTTAGGACTGAAAGTCCAGGGATGATCCAATCCCCTCAACTGTCCACTAAGGACTTCATTCTCGGAGACCTTACGTCTACGGCTCTCTTTAGGACTGAAAGTCCAGGGATGATCCAATCCCCATCTGTATTCTCAACTATACAGGTACAAATATCCAAGAGCATGTATTCTCACTAATACATCTAATCATCAAAACATGTATACATCTAGTATGTATTCTCACTAATACATCTAGCATCAAAACATTTATCCATAAAAAAAATAAAAGATATATAAGAGTTCTAAATATAAATAATTGTAAGTAGCTAAGTGCAACAAAACAAAATTGTTATCAAATACTATACTACTCCCCCTTTCGAGGAGGGTCCTTCTGGACTATACCAAGCATGTCTCGGAAGTGTTCAAACTTTACTCGAGACAAAGGTTTAGTCAGGATATCGGCAATCTGATCCTTAGTGCTTATGTACTCAAGCTTGATGGCTCCTCTCTGCACCATGTCTCGTATATAGAAGTAACGGATCTCAATGTGTTTTGACTTATCATGGAACACAGGATTTTCAGTCATCTTAATGCAGCTTTTATTATCACACATAATCACAGTGGGATCCATTTCCAAGTCAAAAATTCCAGATAAGAGTTTCCGAAGCCACACTGCTTCACAGCTGGCAGAGCAAGCAGCTATATATTCTACTTTAGCAGTACTGAGGGCCACACTAGATTGTTTCTTGCTGAACCAGGAGATCATGGCAGATCCAATACCATAACATCCGCCTGAAGTACTTTTTCTGTCTGAGACACTACCTGCCCAATCGGAATCTGAGTAACCATGTAACTTGAGTTCATTACCTCCAAGATAGTATAAGCCAAAGTCCAATGTACCTTTTAGGTACCTCATTATGTGCTTTGCAGCTATAAGGTGAACCTTTCTAGGTTCTACTAGATACTGACTTAGGGTATATACATCAAAGCATATATCCGGCCTAGTATTTGTCAAATACATCAATGATCCAATGATTTGTCTATATAGGGTTATGTCCACTAGTTCTGATGAATCATTAACTAATAGTTTCAGGTTGGAGTCCATGGGAGTGGCCATGGCTTTACACTCCAACATATCAAATCTTTTGAGAATCTCCACAGTATACTTACCTTGATTTAGAAAGATTCCTTTTGGCTCTTGCCACACTTCTAGACCTAAGAAGTAGTGCATTAATCCGAGATCTTTCATTTCGAATTCTGAAGAAAGCTTCTTCTTGCTTTCAATAATTTGATTCTCATTTCCGGTTAGGAATAGATCATCTACATATAACAGCAATATAACAGGTTCATCATCCATCACTTTAAGATAAAGATTGGGGTCAGCTTTACTTTTGGTAAAGCCCATGCTTGTTAAGAAACTGTCAATCCTTCCGTACCAAGCCCTGGGAGCTTGCTTCAATCCATATAATGCCTTTTTCAGTTTGCATACATGGGTCCTTCCGTCTTTGACCTCAAAACCTTGAGGTTGTTCTATGTATACTTCTTCTTCAATTACACCATTCAGAAAAGCTGTCTTAACATCCATTTGATGCAATTTCCATTTCATCATGGATGCAAGTGCCATGATAGTTCTAATTGAAGTATACCTAGCAACAGGTGCAAATGTTTCTTCATTGTCAATTCCCTCCTTTTGTGAGAATCCTCTGGCTACAAACCTTGCCTTGTATTTTTCAATGCTACCGTCTGCAGCATGTTTTATCTTGAAAATCCATTTGGAAGAAACCACACTTTTATCTTTTGGTTTGGGGACTATATCCCAAACATCATTTTTCATTATCGACTGATATTCTTCTGTCATTGCTTCTACCCATTCTTTCTTTTGAGCTGCTTCTTCATAGCTAGTAGGTAGTTGATCCACAAGATCACACATCAAGGCCATATAGTTGGACACTAGCTTTGGTTTCTTTCTTTCTCTAATGGAGCCTTCAGGAGCACCATATTTTTCAGCCCCTTGGATAATATATCTAGCCCATGTTGGCCTTCTTTTCTTTGATAAATCTGAGATAGGAGGTTCTTGTGGTTCCAACATGTCATGATCCTCTGGTGGAATGTCTTCAGGGATGTGAACAGCCTCTGAGTTTCTAGAAGAATAATCTTCTTCATAGATTTCTTCAAGTTGGCATTTTCTTGATTTCTTGAGAGTTGCTTCTTCATCAAAAGTTACATCTCTACTGATTTCTATATGATGAAAGCCTGGTATGTAAATCCTGAAAGCTTTGGATGATTCATAGTAACCAACAAATATTCCTTTCTTACCAGAAGGATCCAACTTGGTTCTCTTTTCTTTTGGAATGTGGATGTACACAGGACACCCAAATATTTTAAGATGGCTTACCTCGGGCTTCTTTCCAGTAAACACTTCTTCTGGAGTTTTGAAATCAAGAGCACTATGAGATAATCTGTTTTGAACATATACTGCTGTCTTGGCTGCTTCAGCCCATAGATACATGGGAAGATCCTGGTCATGTATCATTGTCTTCACAGCTTCCATGATGGTTCTATTTTTCCTTTCTGCAACCCCATTTTGTTGGGGATTGTAGGGAGTGGTTAGTTCTCTCTTGATTCCAACTTCTTTACAAAATTCTTCAAACTCTTTTGAAGTATATTCTCCACCATTATCTGTTCTGAGAATCTTGATTTTCTTTTCTGAGAGATTTTCTATTAGAGCCTTGAACTCTTTGAACTTTCCAAAAACTTCATTCTTACCTTTTAGAAAGTATATCCAGGTTTTCCTTGAATGATCATCAATGAAAGAGAGATAGTATTCAAATCCACTCAAGGAGGTGGTGGGCATTGGACCACATACATCTGAGTGTATTAATTCCAAGATACCCTTAGTCTTTGTTTCACTCTTTGGAAAGGGGTTCTTGATATTCTTCCCTTTCTTACATCCTTTACATGAGCCATCATGATCAACCTTCAAATCTGGTAGTCCTATGACCACCTTGCTTACATAGGGTAAGGCTTTGTAGTTAATGTGAGCTAGTCTTCTATGCCATAGCTCACTGGGACTAGAGGTTTCATGAACAAAGGCTACTTCTGGATGACCCTTAAGTTTATACAAACCTCCTTCCTCTTCACCAATAACAATTGCATCCTTAATAGATTTGCCTTTGGACCACATTAACACTTGTCCATCAATGAATGCAACTCTATAGCCTTTCTTGTCTAATGCTGAGATTGAAAGTAAATTCTTCTTCAAACCTGGAACATACAAAACTTCCTTCATCTTCATGGGGGTTCCAGAATCGAGTTTGTAGTTTGCTTCACCAATTCCCTTAATGGGATATTGATAGTCATCTCCTAGAGATACCTTTTGGGGAGAAGTCTTTTCTTCAAGATTTGAGAGAGTCTTTTTATGACCTGTCATGTGCTTTGAAGCACCACTGTCAATAAGCCATGTACCTTCTCCAGGGGTTATAGATCCAGAGAGTGCGGAGAACAGAACATATTCTTCTGCATCTTCTTCTGTATTTCTTCTTGACCTTCTTTTGAAGAAGGTCCTTTCTTCTTCTTCCTCTTCATCTCTAGGCCTTTTATTGTGAGACCTTTCTTCCTCTACTTCTTCTTCTTCACTATCATCTTCTGCAAGATGTGCTTGGTGTCTTTTGTAGTGAGTACCCTTTTTCTTCTGTAGAGGGCAATGTCTAGCAATGTGTCCGATTTTGTGACAAGAATAGCACTGGAAAGAAGAGTAATCTCTTCTTTGAGTAGTTCCTCTTTTCTTTTGAAATCTGTGTGGAGGATGAGACTCCTTGTGACTACCCTTTTTAGTGTAGGATTGATTCCTTCTTCTTTTGGTGTGGGTGGCCAAGGCTTGGTCATCCTCTTTGAGCAAGGCTTCTCGATTTGCAACCCTAGCCTCCTCTTGTACACAATCCTCCCAAACTACATCAAACTTCATACTTTCTTTTCTGGCACACATAGTTTGAATGAATGACTCCCAAGGTCTAGTGAGACCATTTAGAGCTGTCATCACAAGTTCATCTTCATCAAGAGTATCACCAATGGCATCTAGTTGCTCCTTGATTAGAGAGACTCTTGAGAAGTAGTCTTGAATGGATTCTCCTTTGTGCATCTTGGTACTCTTCAACTGAGTTCTTAGATTCATCTTCCTATTGATGTTCTTTCCTTCATACATTCTTCCTAAGGCATCATACATTTCCTTTGGAGTCTTCTTGGAGGCCACTTGGGGAATCAAGTGGTCTTTAATAGAATCAGCTATGATTCTCTTTGCCCTAATCAAATCCTTCTTGTGTTTTTCTTTGGCTTCATCTTCTTCTGGTTCTGCAACTTCCTCCTTGATATAATGAGCAAGATCATTCTCCTCAAGAATGAGACCAATTCTGTATTTCCATGCCCGGAAATTTTCTATACCTTCTAGCTTGTCTTCAAGCTTAGTGTTTGGAGCCATCTTCTCTTGGGGGAGTCCAAGAGACAGAGTAGACTTACCTGAAAAGTTACTTTTCACTTTTCCGGAATCTGGAACAGAATTTTATCGCACTTTTGGTAGAATTAGGGTTTGACTTTCCCGGAGTTCTACCCAACCAACAAGTTCGATCTATAGCTCAAAAGAATGCTCTTGAGAAGGGATATCCAGCCATGTAATCAGAATTCAAAAATTCCAACTTGTTTCTGAAACCAAAATCTGATGTATCGCACTTTTGGTAGAATTAGGGTTTGGATTTACCGGAGTTCTACCCAACCAAAAAGTTCGATCTATAGCTCAAAAGAAAGGTATTGAAAAGATCTATCCAGCAATGCAACCAAAAATCAATAATATAAACTTTGGGCTGAAACCCTAACTTCACCGGAGAGAGAGAGAGAGGTATTCTTACCTTGTGAAAGATGTCCTATTCAGTCTAGCTCTGATACCATGTTAAGTTTAAACCAAATAGACAAGCAAGATCACTGAAAGAAACATAATCACAAGATAGACACAGAATATACCCTGGGAAACCCTCATGGGGTAGAAAACCCAGCAAAGCTTTCCTCAATAAGATGATCAACCAAAATACAAGATGTGCTCCTTCCTTCTTTGTCTCCTTAGCAGATCTCCCAGACAAGTGCGCACTCTTCCACAAGTGACTGAGTGATCTAATGAGGAGTTCACCTCTCTTATTTATACTGACTCCCAACTGACTAAAAGACCTAATGGGGCCGACCTCTCCTGGAGAAGTCTAATAACCCCAAAAATATAACCATAGGGCCGACCCCCACATGGTGGGTCTAATAACCCTAGTTAATACAAACCCTCGGAGGAATAAACATCTCCGGATACATAATAGGGTTACCTCGGAGGGATGAAACATCTCCGGAATAATAAAGTACAAATATAATATTCTTTGAAGTTACAATATTCAACAGATCCCACTTAATTGACTGTACCATTACGGGAGTGCTAACCATGTTATATTTCAATTATTTCCTTGGCTATAGATTGTAGGTAAAAATATTGCATTTTCAAAAGACATTGTTTGTGAAGGAGAATGATGCAAGAACCAATGCTTTAGTTACCTATTTTGATGAATTAATACTTGGCCATAATGATTTTATTATCAATATGGCTATTAGATGGAGAGGGCACTTAACAATATACTTTTATTATAAAGATGAATGGGGGATAGAGAGAGCATTATTAGATGCACAGAAAAGTGCCCACAACTAGAATATGGTGTTGTTATGGAAATGTTTCTCATCCTCCTCTTAGATTATGTACTGAACAGTGAAAACACATAAAGGTTACTTTGTTGTTGTGGAGAGAGTAGTATGTATATATGTATAGTTTGGAAAGCCATTCTAAAATTAAAACGTTTGATATTATGTGTTAAGGAAAGGGATAAAAGTAGAATTACTCACCCCTACTTTCCTACCCACCTTTTTCCTTAACAAATTATGTTTGAATTGCTCCAAAAGTTTCAATGGATCCTCCCAAGTATCAAAGCTAGAACTATCTATAAAACTATTATTCTAGCCATGTAAACTAGCTCATAAAGGAAGAGGGGAGCAATAGGTAGCTTTAAACGTGGGAGTAATGGATTAGTGTGCATGGATACTTGGTCGATATGCCATCTTGAAAATATGGTGCAATATGTTCCCAAGGAAACCTTTAAGGGAGTTAGAGGGTACCGCTAGCTGGAGGAAAATGGTCAATAGGAAGGGAAGTTTATCAATTGATTAAACTACTACCTTTATTATCTTATTTATTTATTCATACATGCACCCTCACAAAATTTCCCGAAATGGAGGAGGGAAATTGAAGGAATCAACACATATCCATCCCTTTAGATTAGATAATGTCAAGTTCAAACAATTTTACATTACATTAATTAACATCACCATTGATGTATTTAAAGTTTAATTCTCGAAGTTAATCACCCAAAATTATTATAATTATTATTATTTGTAAGATAATAAGTGGACTTGATGGGTTGCTTGAAATTAGAAACCCAATATATGAGCCACAACTCAAGAGCGATGAGTACCTAGAAAGTATCTTGATTGAGGATCTAGAGGATGCAAAAGAAAATGATTTAATATTACTTACCTTTGCACAAAAAATACTAAAATAAATTGGAATTGAATTCAATGAATATAAACAAATAACACACCATCCACACAATGAACATAAGGTGTACTCTGGGAAAACCCAATATGAGAAAAACCATACTAGAAGGTGAGTCCTATGCCTTGCTCTTTTATACTTAGTTTTGAAATTAAAATACAAATAAAAGGAAGTGAGTATGGAGTTTCAATGGACACTATGGCATGTATGGCTACTGTAGGATCTTCTACTTCCTGTGTTCTGCTCTAATATCCCACTCCCAAATAACTTGCTCGACTATGGAACAATAAGCAATTCAATAACAATGGAATGCCTTCCTTTCCTAGGGGTGTAATATTTAATATGGAGTAAGAGCCATTTAGGTTAGGGTTTTTCGTGCCTTCAATTTCAATTAGGTTTAGGGTTTTTAACCCGCTATAATCTTCTTGAAAGTCCATTTGTGACTAGCTCCACATGTCTGAATAATGGGATTTCAGGTGGCATCCACTTGATATCATGGTGGGAAACAAGATAGGTCTTAGTTGCGGCTATAAAATCCAATCCTACAAAATTCCCTAGGTAGCGTAAAAAATCAAACCCTAGCTCCACCAAGGAGAGCAAGTGAAAGAATCCCTCCAACACTATCTCCAAGGTAATACGTCCTCCTCTTCTCTTCTTCTTCACAAGTCCACTCTAGGATTTTCTTCCAAAACCCTAGTCTCCAATCTCCAAGGGTAACATACTAACCCTAGAGATCCGTGTTAACTCCAAAAATACCGAGAAACTATGGTACCCAAGAGAGAGAGAGATAGAGAAACAAGTACAAGTGAAGACCTAGAGAGAAAGAAGACAAGTGCACTCCTCTGATAGATCACATATCTACTCAAGAGTGAGAAAATCAACATGAATGAATGACTCTAGATCCTTAATCTATTTATATGAGAGGTAAGGGAGGAAAACAACACTATGTAGGCACAAGCCCTTGCAAGCAACCTCATCAACCCTTATCGGCCATGCAAGTGAGACGTCGACTCTAGATCACAAGTGCCACGCTTCAATAATAATTGCATGCACAATACGGACTCGAAAGAGATATATCTACACAACTAAATTCTACGCTAATCCATCCCGAAACTCCATGGACTCCCTCTATCCTTCCAAGCAAAGTAATCCACTAGTTCAACTACCCCTTGCAAGAACATTGTCAAGGCCCCATGTGTCCTCGAGCAATCTACAATCCTTCGAGTAGAAATCCAAGTTTCCATATGCCATTTAGGGTTTAAATCCATTCTAGGTAATGTGAAATACTCCACATCCCCTATAGGGTGTTCTCCCACAAAGTGAATTCTCCTTGTGGCCATCATGAAGTCCATCCATTATACAAGCAAGAGATGTCAAATGCCGAAGGGAAGAGCACTAAGCTACTAGCAATCAACTCATGTCAAGCATCCACTAAGAAATCTATCTCAAGTGTGCATATCCATCCTGAACCATCTATCATGCTACAACCCATCTTAGACCGTCTTTCTCATCAATTATCATTTTCTTTATCTAGTTTTATAATGCTTTCCATAGGATTTTAGAGGGTTTCTTCGTCTAACCAACGCCATAAATCCATGGGTTACATGTGGGCCCGCACTTCTATCCCTAATGCAATGGGGACCAGCAGAGACATATTATTTGTGCATTAGTGCAATTCTTCCTATTCCTATCCTTACAACACTCCTTCAACCACCTTATTAGATGAAAACTGTGGATTCTTAATCATGCTAGACTTGCCTTTGTACATTAATAACCCCAAAAGTTCATTTCACTAACTCGTCAATACATGTGTTGGATTTCCTTGTTACCAACTCAATAGTTAATCTTTGGTTCCATGATAACAACTCAAGGCACTATTTTGCAGCGTATAAATACCACATGGAAGATAACATAGGTGATCAAACATGACCACCTCTCCGTGTGATGCATCATAGCGTTCATATTTAACATCCAAGTTAGCACATTCCATTCATAGATTCTCTTTCTCCTTAACTTACCCCTCTCTCCTTACTCCTAAAGAAATAATAATTGAAATCCTATGCATGTTCTTTGGTAGGGATACCTCTTGTGATTTTTCCTTAAACCTCTTCCATTCGATAGAGTATTCTACTAATTGTTCGACCCCTCCATTTTAATAGGGTGCACAATGTAATAGAAAGACTCCAGTCTCCAACTACATGAATCCAAACCACTCCATTTTAATAGGTTGCACAATTTAATGCCAAGACTTCAACTACATGAAGCCAAAAGACCAATTCTTACTTCCTTGAAGGGTTATACCCCACCTAGAACAATAGAATTCGAGGACAACTTTTTATGAAAGTGGAAATGACAAAAACATATTGTGAAGATAATATTTTACTTATTTATAATCAATGCCAGGTCCATGGTTTTATCGGAAAAGTATATAAATAAGGATATGACATTTGACCTTTGGTCTTGTCTTCGAAGGATAGGATATGGCATTTGAACTTTGATCCACTCTTTACCCTTTCCCAAATATTTCCATTTATTAAGAAGTAAGACACCATGTTGTACGGACTTGACCCTTTCCCAAATATTTCCATTTATTAAGAAGTAAGACACCATGTTGTACGGACTTGAGAATTATGATAACATTTTTAATTTAAATGTCTTTATTATGCTATATTATAGTAATGAGCCGACGTAAAATGAAAAACGTATGACTTAAATAACTAAGACCAGACTTTGACCTAATTGTAATACTCCCGTTATGATTGCATATAAATAAAAATAAAAATCTGCCATACAAAACAAAAGCAAACAGTTCACCCGCGATTTGGATTTTGAAGTTCACGAACTGTTTGGATTTTGGAATATACTTCACCTGCGGTTTGGATTTTGAAAGGGGCTGTCAGTTACACATAAAATCAAAGCAAAAGCAAGAAAAAATGGCGTCGAATCAGGTCGAAGTGCAAGCCCAAAACCCTCAGGTCCAAGTGCAAGCCGAAAACCCTCAGCAGCTGCAACAGGCAATTCAGGCAATTGGTACTGGCAACGACAATCAATTTGTATCGGCGTCTTTGTACGTGGGGGATCTGGAGCCGAGTGTTAGCGATGGCGAGATTTATGATCTCTTCCAGCAGATTGGCCTCGTCCACTCTGTTCGCGTCTGCAGAGATGCCATCACGGACGCCTCTCTCGGATACGCGTATGTGAATTACAACAATGCTGAAAATGCTACCACGGCTTTAAGTCTCTTGAATTTTACACGCCTTCACGGAAAGCCAATTCGGATTATGTATTCACACCGTGACCCCATTCTCCGCAGGTGTGGATCAGCGAACATATTTATTAAGAATATTGACAAAGTAGTTGACGATAGGGAGCTATATGATACTTTCCGTGTGTTCGGACCCATTTACTCTTCCAAGATTGCAACAGATACTGCATCAGGGCGATCCAAAGGATATGGATTTGTGCATTTTGAGCAAGAGGAAGCAGCACAAAATGCAATAGAACACATGAATGGAATGCTAATCCGTGGCAAACAGGTTTATGTTGGTCCATTCAAGAAAAAGCAAGAGCGCGGGCAAACAAATGCAAATGAAAATGACAATTTTAGGAATGTGTTTGTGAAGAACTTATCAGAATCTCTGACTGATGAGGATTTGAGAAATTATTTTGGCGTGTATGGAACAATTACCAGTGTGATAGTGATGAGGGATGCAGAGGGAAAATCAAAGGGTTTTGGATTTGTCAATTTTGAGAATGCAGAAGATGCAGCAAATTGCGTTCAGAATTTAAATGGCAAGAAAATTGGTGGGAAGGAATGCTATGTTGAAAAGGCACGGAACAAGTCTGAATCGAGGGGGCGATGTGGAAGAAATCTTTATGTGAAGAATTTGGATGATAGCATTGATGACGAGAAGTTGAGAGAAATGTTCTCTGGTTTTGGT
Organism: Larix kaempferi; assembly: GCA_027924585.1. NCBI lineage: Eukaryota > Viridiplantae > Streptophyta > Pinopsida > Pinales > Pinaceae > Larix > Larix kaempferi. The sequence continues at coordinate 17,427,109 of BSBM01000030.1, forward strand.
ACAATCACTTCATGCAAAGTAATGCGGGATTCTCATGGACACAGCAAAGGCTTTGGATTTGTTGCCTTCGCATCTCCTGATGAAGCATCCCGAGCTCTGGCAGAAATGAAAGGGAAAATGGTTTTGAGCAAGTCTCTGTATGTTTCTCTGGCTCAGCGCAAAGATGAGAGAAGGGCATGGCTACAGGCTCATTTCTCCCACTTGGAAAATGTAAATGCAGATGGCATGGCACCACCTGTTCCTGGACTAAACCAGCAGGTAATTTATGGCCGGGGACCCGTTGTTCCTGCCCGTGCTCCTGGACTAAACCATGGCCAAGGACCAGCTGCTCCTGGACAAAATCACCAGCAGGTAATTAATGGCCAAAGACCACCTGTTCCTGCCCGTGCTCCTGCACTAAACGAGCAGATAATTTATAGCCAAGGACCAGTTGCTCTTGCTCGTGCTCCTAGACTAAACCAGCGGACGATAACTCGAGGACAAGCATCAGTTTTTCTTGCCCGTGCTCCTGGACTAAACCAGCAGATGGTAATTCGAAGACAAGGACCAGCTGTTCCTGCCCGTGCTCCTTGACTAAACCAGCTGCATCATAGAAATGAGCTCACTGCAATAGTATAGACCATAGTAACATAGCTTGTACATTATATTTTGATTGTGATATAGGGTAGTGTGTAGCTATGGTTATTATTGTTGAGTGTTTGAATTATATTTAGGTTATGATAACGTAGTATATTGGAAGATTTTGTCCATTAAGCTTTTTTTTCTTTTAATTATTTTTATTTTTCAAAATCTGTATTTGACTGTGTTTAAATGGCTCTTTTGATAGTAAAAAAGGATTCAGCACCATCTAGAATCCTCAGGGCACTCAAATCGTCTAACTTTTAGACTACATTATTTGGTTTTGATAGTGATATAGGTTAAGTGTATATCTATTTGATTTTGATAGTGATATAGGTTACTGTAGTTTTATTTTAATTTTGGATTTTAAAGATTCAAAAAATTATTTAGATTCTTTAAAAGTTAAAAGTTGTTTGGTTTTGATAGTGACATAGATTAGTGTAGTTTTATTTTTATTTTGGAGCTACTAAGTATTGAAAAAATATAAAAATTTATTTAGATATAATTAATTTTTAACACTAGGAGTTGATAAAAATAAAAATAGTTAGAAATAATGTAAACATAACTGTCCAAGTTAATAGTTAAAAGTTGATGTGATTAAATTTTTATAGTATTATTTATATATATAAAATTATTTGTAAATGATTATGATTTAGTTTTCAGTATTACTAGTATATTTTTAGTTTTGTTTTGCACATTATATTGGGATTTATGGAATCGAGAAATGCTATGAAAGTTACAATTTTTTTGTTATATGGATGTTGTAATCTTTAACTTTTGCTACTACCCTTTTCAAATTCATTATTTTAAGACTTTTAATTTCCAATAACTCACATAATATTTAAAGTGATTTATGGCATGCAAGATCTGCAGTGTTTTGTGGAATCACAAGGCTCATTGGTGAGAATTTAAGGGACCTTAAGATAGATGAATCTTTAGGCAATCATTTTCTTTAGTGCATATGTGTATCACATGACTTGTTTCTATCCATGTGGATGCTATGACATTAAAATCATATATGACATGGATTTTGCATGGTTTGAAAGTCGACATGTTCAATAGTTTATGTTAATGAAGTACACAAATTTTCATGTCTACATCATAGATTAACTACATTTATTTCCATCCTTGTAAATAGTTGTTCATATTCATGTCTACATCATAGATTAACTAACTTTCATGTCTACATCATAGATTAACTACTTTCATGTCTACATCAAATTTATTTCAATCTTTGTAGATAGTTGTTCATATTCCGCCCCATCTCTCCACCGAAAGCATATACCATATATAGGATTTGAAGGCTTTTTCTTTATTCTACCAACTCATTGATCTTGTGATTCCCCACAAAAACCAAAAGATACCTAGCTTTGATACCAATATGATGCATAAACTACCATGGATATTCCAGTGTAATAGTTCGTCACAATAGATCTTACAACTTAATTAATTGTGTTGGCTTAATTCCACATAATGATAAATAAACTAGAATTGAAAGGAAAATATCTAGAGCAAAACAACACATCCCCATGAATAACACAATATATGCTCTGGGAAAACGCACCATGGGGAAAAACCAAACCAGATTAAAGACGATGCCTTGCTCTTTTCTTCTCCAAAAGGCAACGCAAATATAGAGAAAGTGTAGTTAAGGAAGTGAAGAGTTAAAGAAAAATATCCTTCCTTTTTTTTAATGACTCCTCTTCACTTCCTTAAAAATAAAAAAGACTTTTGTAAAAAAAAATATCTTCTACTCTTGTAAAACTCCACCCTTTTTTTTAACTTAAAAAAAATTCTTGAACTGAATAATTTACGTTAAAAAAACACTTAACTCATGGAAACAAATTTTTCTCGTGGAATTATTTTCGCGGCCCTAATGAAGGTTGGAGCGAGAAAATATGGAATTTTCGCGCTTTGGGCTATAGTGAGGTCGCGAGAATTTTTCTTGTGAACTTTTCGCGCTTTGACCTATAGTGAGGCCACGAAAATTTGAAATTTTTATTATTTTGAAAGTTTGCCAAAAATTATCATGCCTCCATGCAGGGCAGGGTCGCGAATTTTTCTGCAAACAAGAAACACATTCTTTTTGCAAATTACTTCAAAGCTACGGCTTCTCTTGCTCCGATCAATCGATCTTCTTCCAACGCTCTGATACCGAACTGAAGGTTGGAGGCAGAAATAAACACAAAGATTATGCAGAACGAGCTACGACACTTCAATTTTTATTGATAAACGAAAGATCAACTAATACATTACAAACCAAATATGAGTGTGTATTTAAACACTTATGGAAACCCTAAAAAGTCTAACCTAGATTTTGCATGCATGCAAAGCATGCTGTTGCATGTTTTATTAACTGAACTTCTAAATACGAACTAAAGCAAAAGCTAAAGCTAACATAAGTAATTACTATTTCTAACATCACTTGTTACCCTCGTGTTCCGAGCTTATGCAAGCAGTTGGTTGGCCGTAGCCATCGCTAGCAACCATCCCCTCTTTTAAGTTATTGTTTAGCGTAATGTTTAGACGAGATCTCGATCATATCGACATCTATGCAGGTTAGGTCCCATTTGATTTAATGACAAGGAGAGGTCTTATGTTAGATCGTGATGGCGCATCTAGTAACTCTTGATAATTTTGGAGGAGCACCAGTTCATAGCATAAAGTTTTGACAGGAAACCTCCTGTATCACGATCATCCTAGCGGCCTAAAACTTCCCTTTCTGACTGACAAACAATCTTGGCATCGATCCACGGTTGCTAGCCACGTCACTGCCTCACGAGACCGAAGGATTAGTTCTAGAACGATGTAGTTGGACATGGAAAAACAATCTAATATATTTACATGTTATTATATATTACAAGCTTAAGCAAAGCTTATATAAGGGTAACAAATAGCCTTTTTTATGACTAAGTAACTTCAATTATAGATGAAAGTTTAGAATGTACTTAGTCCTTGAATATTATCTCTTCTTTTACCAACTAGAACATAACTCATAATTGAGTATGATTTGTGTGGATTGAAAAGAGGAATTTGTTTGTATCAATTGTATCGTTATGATAACGTAAGTAAATACGTTGCCTTGCTTCCAGCCACGTTTTTTGGGATACATATTAAGGGTCACTCTTGACTATATATATATATATATATATATTTTACAACAATTGTGGGTTATAGACCTTAAAGCAAAATGTAGTTTAAATAATTGTATCAAGATTTGAAATAGGAAATATATATATAATGGTTTAATATAAAGTTATATGTATAAGTACATAAATTGTATTATATGCATTAATACATATAAGCACATGGGTTGGATTATGGGACTAGATGAATGTTACATATATATATATATATTGGAATTTGCAATTGGAATATTTTGTAGATGTGTCGAAAGTGCTTAGTATATATAATAAAAATTGAAGTTGCTTTAGTTGTTATATATATTTATGAGATGGTAAAGTTACTGTTCCTAGTAAGGGAAGGGGTTATATTGTATACTTCTAATACATGGAATTGTATTGAAATTGTTGTAATGCTTTTGTATTATACTATACATTTAGTGCATTTGAATTATATGTGATTGGAGAAGTTTCTTTGAAAAAGAAAAGAAGTTGTGTAATAAACAGAAATTTATTCATCCAACACGGAACCTAGTGTAGAATGTGTATCTTACTTTTTATAAAGATCACTATGTTAGTAGTTTAAGGAGAAAAAGGAAATTTTGTTGTTACAATTTTTATGTACGTTGCAATGTGGTACATTACAGTGTGGGAAGTGATCATCAATTGCAAGACTTAGGAAAACCAAATTAAAAATAACATTAGGGAAACAAGACATCGTTTGACGTTTTTTTTTTGAGGATGAAAACTTTTGACTAAAAATCGAAAGAGGAGTAATCTCAAAGGCTTAAATCCCATAATACCACTTTCAATTTGGTGATAGTTTTCAAGGGAGAGTTTTGTGTTCAACAAAGTGTTATCGAGGTCTTTCATCCCTTTGGTATCATAATGGGACATAGGGGTAAAAGCTTCCAAGTAAATTGGTTATTAGATTCCCTAATGTTTAAAAATGATGTATGGAAATATTACCGTAGGTAATGCGAAATTCATCCAAATATGAGGGTGAATGTCAAGTTTTTGGGTTGGTTGCTCGAAAATATCTAATATAACGGGACTTGTGAATGAAAGATATAGAAATTTAAAGAATGGCTAAGAGGATTACCGTCCGAGAGTGAAAATGAAGGATGGTCCTCTAAAAGATAAGTAAACGGTTGTTTTACCTATGCATTCTTTTTGTTATATGGAAGAATGATCATACATATGTATGTATATGTTTTATGTCGTCTTATGGTAATAAGAGAACAAGTGTCGATGATAAAAGACCTAAATATTTTCCATAAACAACAAGAGCATGTTGCAAAATAAATTCTCACTTACATTTTTATTGAATTTGAAAAATCATGTTATGCATATGTTATGCTGAAAATTTTGGAAGACGTTGTAAGGGTTGTGTAAAGTGCAGGTTATGAAAGGAAGAGGAACCATACCAACGTGAAGGATGTGTAGAGGATCAAAGATGATTAAATAGAGAATACAAAGATCTAAAAGTTGCAGTCACATGATCTTCAATCGCAAAGGTCTTCAAAAATTAGATAAGTACTTTTTAATAATTACGTTATATAGAGTTTTGTAAGATTCCACTCTTAATTATAGAGATAAAGAAATATGTTCAAGCATATGGATGTATTCTTCGTATTGTTTAAAATGGTGATAGTCCTTTATGATTGAAGTAGTCTTAAATATAGGTTATTGTTTTGAACGTGATTGTGGAAAAATAAATGAGATCTTAATATCATTTGTGTATTTAGGAAAGAGGAATTACCTCGAGTAATTATGCATTATGTGGTTAATATTATATGGATACTTGACGTGATCTTATATTATTGGCTAGGTTGATGACGGTTCAAGGATCAAGTACTTAACAGTTAGTTGACCAAGTAATTTTCAAATGTTATAAGGTCAAGAGTCTTAAAACTTTCCATGATAAGGTTATTGGAATTGAACTAAATGTTTTGTGATATGAAATGCCCCGGTATCCTATTAGCTTGCATTTTTTTCCTTCTATAAAAATTCATAATGTTTTCCATATTTAATTATTAAAAATATACATACATGATGCTACTCATATCATCGATTGAGGTGTGATTCAGGTAGAACTCGAGGGAGAATTCCAAATTGAGCCTTTGCGTATCCTAGATAGGAAGGAGATTATGTCGCGGAATCGAGCCATCACTCAAATAAAAGTGCAATGAAAGCACTTCATCCCCGGGCAGGCCACATGGGAAACGGAGGATCATATGCGAGCAACATATCCTTCCATTTCCAGAATGAGCAAGATGAATCTAAATAAATAACACTGCATAAAACAAAGCTGCTGGGCTTAATTAAATAAGGAGCAGTGAAAAAAGTGGGTGAATTTGCAATTTTTGTATGGATGTAACTTTCAATTGTAAGATTGGATTGGGGTATGGCTATGATCATTGGAAATCTAGTCCAAAGGAAAATATAATGGAAGGTATTGATTTTTTAATTTTGTTTTGGGTTATTTCAAGATGTAAGAAAAACAAAGCCTTGGAGCTGAAATTGGATAAGGTAGTCTTCAATGTGGGTGACTTCCAAAGTAACCTAAACTTTTGGAAACAAGTTACATGATGGTATAGGAGTGTAGTAAAGGTGACATTGACTAAGAGTAATGGTATGAATTTTTTTATGATGCTCCCACAAGGAAGTAAATGCATAGTTGGGAAAACAAGGAAGGTAAATGGATGGTTAAAGAAAAAGGTGCAATATTAAACCAAGTATGCCCGAGTGTTTGGTAATATGGAATATTGTCGAAAGCGAGTATTAATAAATTCTAATTAAGAAGGAAGAAAATATTCTAACAATGGATGTTGGTGTCTTGAATGAGAATGCATTCTAGGCATTGATTGTCATGATAGGTATGTTCTATGTGAATTACAAGGTACAGCCAGGGGAAATATTGCTTATGAGCGTGGATATCGTATGCCATGTTAGAATACCTAGAAAATGTATTGAAGATTCCAAAAGGTAGAGAATATAAGTGGGATTCATGAATATTGTAATTTATTGTGGTGTACAACCAAGCAACGATGGAACATACCAACAATTAAGGAGAAATGCATCTCATACAGGAGATGGAATCATCCATGGGGACAAGTGTACATTCCCAATGGAGTTTCAATATTTGGACCAACAACTTATGTGCAAATAGGGGAAATATGTGAAAACTTCCAATCATATAAAATATGCTAATTGGTGAATAAGACATTCTGGCATGTGGATCTATTGTTTGGCTCAAAATTGTGTTGAAGAGTTCCCTGGAAATGAAAATTGAGTTCCATCCTTGAATGAAGCCCATATACAACTAAAGATAAGAAATGAAATGGAATTTGAAAAGAATCCAATTGAAGATAGAATGGAACTCTTTGCAACGCCATGAAGTTCTAGGAAGAACATTTAAAGCTAATGTTGGGAGCAATACTGGCCCAGGGAAAGAAATAGTAAGGGAAGATCGTAATGTTGATATGGATTGGAAAGAGAGACTGGCTAAGTTGGATTTGGTTGGAATTTATAAAGGAAAAGAGAGTAGAATGCACAAGAAGCTCAAAATTGAGGAAAAGGTTGTTGCATATTCAAAAGGGGGTGATGAGAACTCAAGAAAACAAAAGACACTGCTACAGTGTTAAATGAATCTACATGAGGATATGATTATTTTTGTAGCAACAAATGGTTAAGATGGCCAGTAAGGTAGAAAAGAATGAACAAGATTACATCTCTCAAATGCATATGCATTAGTAGGCACACTAAGAGAGGGTGCATAGTGCATGTGTGTGTGTGTGTGATATTGCATATTAGTTAAAGTAGTATTGTTTTACATATGCAGTGAGGCATTGATGATAATTAATGTGGTGTTCATTAATATGTTGTGTGAATCGCGTGGTTATGCACACATGTATGTTGAACTCATTTTGTGAATGCATATTGTGCCATATTTCATTGCATAATTTGTTAATAGTTGAAATGACTGAATTATTGGTAATGCATAATTATGAGATCATTTCATGGGTTGTTGTGATTTGCAAAGAAATGCATGAAAAAATAGTCACGTTGGATGGACTAAGAAAATGCTTTGTTGAGAGAAAAATTATATAATAAAAAAATGCCTATTGTACAATTGTACAATATTACATTGCATTGTACAATATTTTCCTACAAAAAGCTGTGTATCAAATCCCACTATGAAATCAGCTCTCATGAGGTGTCACGAATTTATAGCCACCTTTTATAGGAATTACTCAAATCATATGCCATGGACATACTACAAAGACAGGATCTAGTTGTGTAGTTCCTTCTATAGTTAATCTATGCACAAACTAGAGAGTTATGGCCTCCTCCAAGATGAGATATGCCTCCTGCATTCCTCCTACAATAACCTATAATATATACAACCAATTATAGTAATGTAGAAGTTTCAAAGTGGAGTAAGGTGTCTTATCAAAGAAGGTATTGATGCTATTAAGTTTAAACCAAATAGACAAGCAAGATCACTGAAAGAAACATAATCACAAGATAGACACAGAATATACCCTGGGAAACCCTCATGGGGTAGAAAGCCCAGCAAAGCTTTCCTCAATAAGATGATCAACCAAAATACAAGATGTGCTCCTTCCTTCTTTGTCTCCTTAGCAGATCTCCGAGACAAGTGCGCACTCTTCCACAAGTGAGTGAGTGATCTAATGGGGAGTTCACCTCTCTTATTTATACTGACCCCCAACTGACTAAAAGACCTAATGGGGCCGACCTCTCTTGGAGAAGTCTAATAACCCCAAAAATATAACCACAGGGCCGACCCCCACATGGTGGGTCTAATAACCCTAGTTAATACAAACCCTCGGAGGAATAAACATCTCCGGATACATAATAGGGTTACCTCGGAGGGATGAAACATCTCCGGAATAATAAAGTACAAATATAATATTCTTTGAAGTTACAATATTCAACACTCCCCCTTAACGAGAAGGATATTATAACAGCACCTGTAGGAGCAAGGAGTCACTATACATGATACATCTATAAATCATCGGAAGCTTTCTTCAATTTGTCTTCAAATAGTTACTGGTACATCAATGTTAACATCAACATCAATATTACGATCATCGTAATCACACGATCAACAGCATCGTCATCACACGATCATCAGCATCGTCATCACACGATCATCAGCATCGTCATCACACGATCAACATCATCCTCATCACACGATCAGCAGCATCGTCATCACACGATCATCAGCATCGTCATCACACGATCAGCAGTATCGTTATCACACGATCAGCAGCATCGTCATCACACGATCAGCAGCATCGTCATCACACGATCAGCAGCATCGTCATCACACGATCATCGACATCGTCATCACACGCTCATCAGCATCGTCATCACACGATCAGCAGTATCGTCATCACACGATTAGCAGCATCGTCATCACACGATCAGCAGTATCGAGTATTCATGCCAATACAAGTGATCATATCAACAATATGAGTATCCTAGGTAACCACATCATTAATACAAGTATCCTGCCGATACAAGTAACCACATCATCAATACAAGTATCCTACCGATACAGGTAACCACATCATCAATACAAGTATCCTACCGATACAAGTAACCCCATCATCAATACAAGTATCCTACCGATACAAGTAACCACATCATCAATACAAGTATCCTACCGATACAAGTAACCACATCATCAATACAAGTATCCTACCGATACAAGTAACCACATCATCAATAAAAGAATTACTTTTTCGGAGACCATTCGTCTACGGATCAATTCAGGGACCAAAGTCCGGGGATGATACAATCCCCATTACGTAAATTTTGAACTAGTGGTTCCGGGATGATGCAATCCCCATCACTTTATTCTCGAAGACCATATGTCTACGGATCAATTCAGGGACCAAGGTCCGGGGATGATACAATCCCCATCACGTACATTTTGAACTAGTGGTTCCGGGATGATGCAATCCCCATCACTTTATTCTCGAAGACCATACGTCTACGGATCAATTCAGGGACCAAGGTCCGGGGATGATACAATCCCCATCACGTACATTTTGAACTAGTGGTTCCGGGATGATGCAATCCCCACAACTGTCCACTAAGGACTTCATTCTCGGAGACCTCACGTCTACGGCTCTCTTTAGGACTGAAAGTCCAGGGATGATCCAATCCCCTCAACTGTCCACTAAGGACTTCATTCTCGGAGACCTTACGTCTACGGCTCTCTTTAGGACTGAAAGTCCAGGGATGATCCAATCCCCATCTGTATTCTCAACTATACAGGTACAAATATCCAAGAGCATGTATTCTCACTAATACATCTAATCATCAAAACATGTATACATCTAGTATGTATTCTCACTAATACATCTAGCATCAAAACATTTATCCATAAAAAAAATAAAAGATATATAAGAGTTCTAAATATAAATAATTGTAAGTAGCTAAGTGCAACAAAACAAAATTGTTATCAAATACTATACTACTCCCCCTTTCGAGGAGGGTCCTTCTGGACTATACCAAGCATGTCTCGGAAGTGTTCAAACTTTATTCGAGACAAAGGTTTAGTCAGGATATCGACAATCTGATCCTCAGTGCTTATGTACTCAAGCTTGATGGCTCCTCTCTGCACCATGTCTCGTATATAGAAGTAACGGATCTCAATGTGTTTTGACTTATCATGGAACACAGTATTTTCAGTCATCTTAATGCAGCTTTGATTATCACACATAATCACAGTGGGATCCATTTCCAAGTCAAAAATTCCAGATAAGAGTTTCCGAAGCCACACTGCTTCACAGCTGGCAGAGCAAGCAGCTATATATTCTACTTCAGCAGTACTGAGGGCCACACTAGATTGTTTCTTGCTGAACCAGGAGATCATGACAGATCCAATACCATAACATCCGCCTGAAGTACTTTTTCTGTCTGAGACACTACCTGCCCAATCGGAATCTGAGTAACCATGTAACTTGAGTTCATTACCTCCAAGATAGTATAAGCCAAAGTCCACTGTACCTTTTAGGTACCTCATTATGTGCTTTGCAGCTATAAGGTGAACCTTTCTAGGTTCTACTAGATACTGACTTAGGGTATATACATCAAAGCATATATCCGGCCTAGTATTTGTCAAATACATCAATGATCCAATGATTTGTCTATATAGGGTTATGTCCACTAGTTCTGATGAATCATTAACTAATAGTTTCAGGTTGGAGTCCATGGGAGTGGCCATGGCTTTACACTCCAACATATCAAATCTTTTGAGAATCTCCACAGTATACTTACCTTGATTTATAAAGATTCCTTTTGGCTCTTGCCACACTTCTAGACCTAAGAAGTAGTGCATTAATCCGAGATCTTTCATTTCGAATTCTGAAGAAAGCTTCTTCTTGCTTTCAATAATTTGATTCTCATTTCCGGTTAGGAATAGATCATCTACATATAACAGCAATATAACAGGTTCATCATCCATCACTTTAAGATAAAGATTGGGGTCAGCTTTACTTTTGGTAAAGCCCATGCTTGTTAAGAAACTGTCAATCCTTCCGTACCAAGCCCTGGGAGCTTGCTTCAATCCATATAATGCCTTTTTCAGTTTGCATACATGGGTCCTTCCGTCTTTGACCTCAAAACCTTGAGGTTGTTCTATGTATACTTCTTCTTCAATTACACCATTCAGAAAAGCTGTCTTAACATCCATTTGATGCAATTTCCATTTCATCATGGATGCAAGTGCCATGATAGTTCTAATTGAAGTATACCTAGCAACAGGTGCAAATGTTTCTTCATCGTCAATTCCCTCCTTTTGTGAGAATCCTCTGGCTACAAACCTTGCCTTGTATTTTTCAATGCTACCGTTTGCAGCATGTTTTATCTTGAAAATCCATTTGGAAGAAACCACACTTTTATCTTTTGGTTTGGGGACTATATCCCAAACATCATTTTTCATTATCGACTGATATTCTTCTGTCATTGCTTCTACCCATTCTTTCTTTTGAGCTGCTTCTTCATAGCTAGTAGGTAGTTGATCCACAAGATCACACATCAAGGCCATATAGTTGGACACTAGCTTTGGCTTCTTTCTTTCTCTAATGGAGCCTTCAGGAGCACCATATTTTTCAGCCCCTTGGATAATATCTCTAGCCCATGCTGGCCTTCTTTTCTTTGATAAATCTGAGATAGGAGGTTCTTGTGGTTCCAACATGTCATGATCCTCTGGTGGAATGTCTTCAGGGATGTGAACAGCCTCTGAGTTTCTAGAAGAATAATCTTCTTCATAGATTTCTTCAAGTTGGCATTTTCTTGATTTCTTGAGAGTTGCTTCTTCATCAAAAGTTACATCTCTACTGATTTCTATATGATGAAAGCCTGGTATGTAAATCCTGAAAGCTTTGGATGATTCATAGTAACCAACAAATATTCCTTTCTTACCAGAAGGATCCAACTTGGTTCTCTTTTCTTTTGGAATGTGGATGTACACAGGACACCCAAATATTTTAAGATGGCTTACCTCGGGCTTCTTTCCAGTAAACACTTCTTCTGGAGTTTTGAAATCAAGAGCACTATGAGATAATCTGTTTTGAACATATACTGCTGTCTTGGCTGCTTCAGCCCATAGATACATGGGAAGATCCTGGTCATGTATCATTGTCTTCACAGCTTCCATGATGGTTCTATTTTTCCTTTCTGCAACCCCATTTTGTTGGGGATTGTAGGGAGTGGTTAGTTCTCTCTTGATTCCAACTTCTTTACAAAATTCTTCAAACTCTTTTGAAGTATATTCTCCACCATTATCTGTTCTGAGAATCTTGATTTTCTTTTCTGAGAGATTTTCTATTAGAGCCTTGAACTCTTTGAACTTTCCAAAAACTTCATTCTTACCTTTTAGAAAGTATATCCAGGTTTTCCTTGAATGATCATCAATGAAAGAGAGATAGTATTCAAATCCACTCAAGGAGGTGGTGGGCATTGGACCACATACATCTGAGTGTATTAATTCCAATATACCCTTAGTCTTTGTTTCACTCTTTGGAAAGGGGTTCTTGATATTCTTCCCTTTCTTACATCCTTTACATGAGCCATCATGATCAACCTTCAAATCTGGTAGTCCTATGACCACCTTGCTTACATAGGGTAAGGCTTTGTAGTTAATGTGAGCTAGTCTTCTATGCCATAGCTCACTGGGACTAGAGGTTTCATGAACAAAGGCTACTTCTGGATGACCCTTAAGTTTATACAAACCTCCTTCCTCTTCACCAATAACAATTGCATCCTTAATAGATTTGCCTTTGGACCACATTAACACTTGTCCATCAATGAATGCAACTCTATAGCCTTTCTTGTCTAATGCTGAGATTGAAAGTAAATTCTTCTTCAAACCTGGAACATACAAAACTTCCTTCATCTTCATGGGGGTTCCAGAATCGAGTTTGTAGTTTGCTTCACCAATTCCCTTAATGGGATATTGATAGTCATCTCCTAGAGATACCTTTTGGGGAGAAGTCTTTTCTTCAAGATTTGAGAGAGTCTTTTTATGACCTGTCATGTGCTTTGAAGCACCACTGTCAATAAGCCATGTACCTTCTCCAGGGGTTATAGATCCAGAGAGTGCGGAGAAGAGAACATATTCTTCTGCATCTTCTTCTGTATTTCTTCTTGACCTTCTTTTGAAGAAGGTCCTTTCTTCTTCTTCCTCTTCATCTCTAGGCCTTTTATTGTGAGACCTTTCTTCCTCTACTTCTTCTTCTTCACTATCATCTTCTGCAAGATGTGCTTGGTGTCTTTTGTAGTGAGTACCCTTTTTCTTCTGTAGAGGGCAATGTCTAGCAATGTGTCCGATTTTGTGACAAGAATAGCACTGGAAAGAAGAGTAATCTCTTCTTTGAGTAGTTCCTCTTTTCTTTTGAAATCTGTGTGGAGGATGAGACTCCTTGTGACTACCCTTTTTAGTGTAGGATTGATTCCTTCTTCTTTTGGTGTGGGTGGCCAAGGCTTGGTCATCCTCTTTGAGCAAGGCTTCTCGATTTTCAACCCTAGCCTCCTCTTGTACACAATCCTCCCAAACTACATCAAACTTCATACTTTCTTTTCTGGCACACATAGTTTGAATGAATGACTCCCAAGGTCTAGTGAGACCATTTAGAGCTGTCATCACAAGTTAATCTTCATCAAGAGTATCACCAATGGCATCTAGTTGCTCCTTGATTAGAGAGACTCTTGAGAAGTAGTCTTGAATGGATTCTCCTTTGTGCATCTTGGTACTCTTCAACTGAGTTCTTAGATTCATCTTCCTATTGATGTTCTTTCCTTCATACATTCTTCCTAAGGCATCATACATTTCCTTTGGAGTCTTCTTGGAGGCCACTTGGGGAATCAAGTGGTCTTTAATAGAATCAGCTATGATTCTCTTTGCCCTAATCAAATCCTTCTTGTGTTTTTCTTTGGATTCATCTTCTTCTGGTTCTGCAACTTCCTCCTTGATATAATGAGCAAGATCATTCTCCTCAAGAATGAGACCAATTCTGTATTTCCATGCCCGGAAATTTTCTATACCTTCTAGCTTGTCTTCAAGCTTAGTGTTTGGAGCCATCTTCTCTTGGGGGAGTCCAAGAGACAGAGTAGACTTACCTGGAAAGTTACTTTTCACTTTTCCGGAATCTGGAACAGAATTTTATCGCACTTTTGGTAGAATTAGGGTTTGACTTTCCTGGAGTTCTACCCAACCAACAAGTTCGATCTATAGCTCAAAAGAATGCTCTTGAGAAGGGATATCCAGCCATGTAATCAGAATTCAAAAATTCCAACTTTTTTCTGAAACCAAAATCTGATGTATCGCACTTTTGGTAGAATTAGGGTTTGGATTTACCGGAGTTCTACCCAACCAAAAAGTTCGATCTATAGCTCAAAAGAAAGGTATTGAAAAGAGCTATCCAGCAATGCAACCAAAAATCAATAATATAAACTTTGGGCTGAAACCCTAACTTCACCGGAGAGAGAGAGAGAGGTATTCTTACCTTGTGAAAGATGTCCTATTCAGTCTAGCTCTGATACCATGTTAAGTTTAAACCAAATAGACAAGCAAGATCACTGAAAGAAACATAATCACAAGATAGACACAGAATATACCCTGGGAAACCCTCATGGGGTAGAAAGCCCAGCAAAGCTTTCCTCAATAAGATGATCAACCAAAATACAAGATGTGCTCCTTCCTTCTTTGTCTCCTTAGCAGATCTCCGAGACAAGTGCGCACTCTTCCACAAGTGAGTGAGTGATCTAATGGGGAGTTCACCTCTCTTATTTATACTGACCCCCAACTGACTAAAAGACCTAATGGGGCCGACCTCTCTTGGAGAAGTCTAATAACCCCAAAAATATAACCACAGGGCCGACCCCCACATGGTGGGTCTAATAACCCTAGTTAATACAAACCCTCGGAGGAATAAACATCTCCGGATACATAATAGGGTTACCTCGGAGGGATGAAACATCTCCGGAATAATAAAGTACAAATATAATATTCTTTGAAGTTACAATATTCAACACTCCCCCTTAACGAGAAGGATATTATAACAGCACCTGCAGGAGCAAGGAGTCACTATACATGATACATCTATAAATCATCGGAAGCTTTCTTCAATTTGTCTTCAAATAGTTACTGGTACATCAATGTCAACATCAACATCAATATTAAGATCATCGTAATCACACGATCAACAGCATCGTCATCACACGATCATCAGCATCGTCATCACATGATCATCAGCATCGTCATCACACGATCAACATCATCCTCATCACACGATCAGCAACATCGTCATCACACGATCATCAGCATCGTCATCACACGATCAGCAGTATCGTTATCACACGATCAGCAGCATCGTCATCACACGATCAGCAGCATCGTCATCACACGATCAGCAGCATCGTCATCACACGATCATCGGCATCGTCATCACACGCTCATCAGCATCGTCATCACACGATCAGCAGTATCGTCATCACACGATTAGCAGCATCGTCATCACACGATCAGCAGTATCGAGTATTCATGCCAATACAAGTGATCATATCAACAATATGAGTATCCTAGGTAACCACATCATTAATACAAGTATCCTACCGATACAAGTAACCACATCATCAATACAAGTATCCTACCGATACAGGTAACCACATCATCAATACAAGTATCCTACCGATACAAGTAACCACATCATCAATACAAGTATCCTACCGATACAAGTAACCACATCATCAATACAAGTATCCTACCGATACAAGTAACCACATCATCAATACAAGTATCCTACCGATACAAGTAACCACATCATCAATAAAAGAATTACTTTTTCGGAGACCATTCGTCTACGGATCAATTCAGGGACCAAAGTCCGGGGATGATACAATCCCCATTACGTAAATTTTGAACTAGTGGTTCCGGGATGATGCAATCCCCATCACTTTATTCTCGAAGACCATATGTCTACGGATCAATTCAGGGACCAAGGTCCGGGGATGATACAATCCCCATCACGTACATTTTGAACTAGTGGTTCCGGGATAATGCAATCCCCATCACTTTATTCTCGAAGACCATACGTCTACGGATCAATTCAGGGACCAAGGTCCGGGGATGATACAATCCCCATCACGTACATTTTGAACTAGTGGTTACGGGATGATGCAATCCCCACAACTGTCCACTAAGGACTTCATTCTCGGAGACCTCACGTCTACGGCTCTCTTTAGGACTGAAAGTCCAGGGATGATCCAATCCCCTCAACTGTCCACTAAGGACTTCATTCTCGGAGACCTTACGTCTACGGCTCTCTTTAGGACTGAAAGTCCAGGGATGATCCAATCCCCATCTGTATTCTCAACTATACAGGTACAAATATCCAAGAGCATGTATTCTCACTAATACATCTAATCATCAAAACATGTATACATCTAGTATGTATTCTCACTAATACATCTAGCATCAAAACATTTATCCATAAAAAAAATAAAAGATATATAAGAGTTCTAAATATAAATAATTGTAAGTAGCTAAGTGCAACAAAACAAAATTGTTATCAAATACTATACTACTCCCCCTTTCGAGGAGGGTCCTTCTGGACTATACCAAGCATGTCTCGGAAGTGTTCAAACTTTACTCGAGACAAAGGTTTAGTCAGGATATCGGCAATCTGATCCTCAGTGCTTATGTACTCAAGCTTGATGGCTCCTCTCTGCACCATGTCTCGTATATAGAAGTAACGGATCTCAATGTGGTTTGACTTATCATGGAACACAGGATTTTCAGTCATCTTAATGCAGCTTTGATTATCACACATAATCACAGTGGGATCCATTTCCAAGTCAAAAATTCCAGATAAGAGTTTCCGAAGCCACACTGCTTCACAGCTGGCAGAGCAAGCAGCTATATATTCTACTTCAGCAGTACTGAGGGCCACACTAGATTGTTTCTTGCTGAACCAGGAGATCATGGCAGATCCAATACCATAACATCCGCCTGAAGTACTTTTTCTGTCTGAGACACTACCTGTCCAATCGGAATCTGAGTAACCATGTAACTTGAGTTCATTACCTCCAAGATAGTATAAGCCAAAGTCCACTGTACCTTTTAGGTACCTCATTATGTGCTTTGCAGCTATAAGGTGAACCTTTCTAGGTTCTACTAGATACTGACTTAGGGTATATACATCAAAGCATATATCCGGCCTAGTATTTGTCAAATACATCAATGATCCAATGATTTGTCTATATAGGGTTATGTCCACTAGTTCTGATGAATCATTAACTAATAGTTTCAGGTTGGAGTCCATGGGAGTGGCCATGGCTTTACACTCCAACATATCAAATCTTTTGAGAATCTCCACAGTATACTTACCTTGATTTAGAAAGATTCCTTTTGGCTCTTGCCACACTTCTAGACCTAAGAAGTAGTGCATTAATCCGAGATCTTTCATTTCGAATTCTGAAGAAAGCTTCTTCTTGCTTTCAATAATTTGATTCTCATTTCCGGTTAGGAATAGATCATCTACATATAACAGCAATATAACAGGTTCATCATCCATCACTTTAAGATAAAGATTGGGGTCAGCTTTACTTTTGGTAAAGCCCATGCTTGTTAAGAAACTGTCAATCCTTCCGTACCAAGCCCTGGGAGCTTGCTTCAATCCATATAATGCCTTTTTCAGTTTGCATTCATGGGTCCTTCCGTCTTTGACCTCAAAACCTTGAGGTTGTTCTATGTATACTTCTTCTTCAATTACACCATTCAGAAAAGCTGTCTTAACATCCATTTGATGCAATTTCCATTTCATCATGGATGCAAGTGCCATGATAGTTCTAATTGAAGTATACCTAGCAACAGGTGCAAATGTTTCTTCATCGTCAATTCCCTCCTTTTGTGAGAATCCTCTGGCTACAAACCTTGCCTTGTATTTTTCAATGCTACCGTCTGCAGCATGTTTTATCTTGAAAATCCATTTGGAAGAAACCACACTTTTATCTTTTGGTTTGGGGACTATATCCCAAACATCATTTTTCATTATCGACTGATATTCTTCTGTCATTGCTTCTACCCATTCTTTCTTTTGAGCTTCTTCTTCATAGCTAGTAGGTAGTTGATCCACAAGATCACACATCAAGGCCATATAGTTGGACACTAGCTTTGGTTTCTTTCTTTCTCTAATGGAGCCTTCAGGAGCACCATATTTTTCAGCCCCTTGGATAATATATCTAGCCCATGCTGGCCTTCTTTTCTTTGATAAATCTGAGATAGGAGGTTCTTGTGGTTCCAACATGTCATGATCCTCTGGTGGAATGTCTTCAGGGATGTGAATAGCCTCTGAGTTTCTAGAAGAATAATCTTCTTCATAGATTTCTTCAAGTTGGCATTTTCTTGATTTCTTGAGAGCTGCTTCTTCATCAAAAGTTACATCTCTACTGATTTCTATATGATGAAAGCCTGGTATGTAAATCCTGAAAGCTTTGGATGATTCATAGTAACCAACAAATATTCCTTTCTTACCAGAAGGATCCAACTTGGTTCTCTTTTCTTTTGGAATGTGGATGTACACAGGACACCCAAATATTTTAAGATGGCTTACCTCGGGCTTCTTTCCAGTAAACACTTCTTCTGGAGTTTTGAAATCAAGAGCACTATGAGATAATCTGTTTTGAACATATACTGCTGTCTTGGCTGCTTCAGCCCATAGATACATGGGAAGATCCTGGTCATGTATCATTGTCTTCACAGCTTCCATGATGGTTCTATTTTTCCTTTCTGCAACCCCATTTTGTTGGGGATTGTAGGGAGTGGTTAGTTCTCTCTTGATTCCAACTTCTTTACAAAATTCTTCAAACTCTTTTGAAGTATATTCTCCACCATTATCTGTTCTGAGAATCTTGATTTTCTTTTCTGAGAGATTTTCTATTAGAGCCTTGAACTCTTTGAACTTTCCAAAAACTTCATTCTTACCTTTTAGAAAGTATATCCAGGTTTTCCTTGAATGATCATCAATGAAAGAGAGATAGTATTCAAATCCACTCAAGGAGGTGGTGGGCATTGGACCACATACATCTGAGTGTATTAATTCCAAGATACCCTTAGTCTTTGTTTCACTCTTTGGAAAGGGGTTCTTGATATTCTTCCCTTTCTTACATCCTTTACATGAGCCATCATGATCAACCTTCAAATCTGGTAGTCCTATGACCACCTTGCTTACATAGGGTAAGGCTTTGTAGTTAATGTGAGCTAGTCTTCTATGCCATAGCTCACTGGGACTAGAGGTTTCATGAACAAAGGCTACTTCTGGATGACCCTTAAGTTTATACAAACCTCCTTCCTCTTCACCAATAACAATTGCATCCTTAATAGATTTGCCTTTGGACCACATTAACACTTGTCCATCAATGAATGCAACTCTATAGCCTTTCTTGTCTAATGCTGAGATTGAAAGTAAATTCTTCTTCAAACCTGGAACATACAAAACTTCCTTCATCTTCATGGGGGTTCCAGAATCGAGTTTGTAGTTTGCTTCACCAATTCCCTTAATGGGATATTGATAGTCATCTCCTAGAGATACCTTTTGGGGAGAAGTCTTTTCTTCAAGATTTGAGAGAGTCTTTTTATGACCTGTCATGTGCTTTGAAGCACCACTGTCAATAATCCATGTACCTTCTCCAGGGGTTATAGATCCAGAGAGTGCGGAGAAGAGAACATATTCTTCTGCATCTTCTTCTGTATTTCTTCTTGACCTTCTTTTGAAGAAGGTCCTTTCTTCTTCTTCCTCTTCATCTCTAGGCCTTTTATTGTGAGACCTTTCTTCCTCTACTTCTTCTTCTTCACTATCATCTTCTGCAAGATGTGCTTGGTGTCTTTTGTAGTGAGTACCCTTTTTCTTCTGTAGAGGGCAATGTCTAGCAATGTGTCCGATTTTGTGACAAGAATAGCACTGGAAAGAAGAGTAATCTCTTCTTTGAGTAGTTCCTCTTTTCTTTTGAAATCTGTGTGGAGGATGAGACTCCTTGTGACTACCCTTTTTAGTGTAGGATTGATTCCTTCTTCTTTTGGTGTGGGTGGCCAAGGCTTGGTCATCCTCTTTGAGCAAGGCTTCTCGATTTGCAACCCTAGCCTCCTCTTGTACACAATCCTCCCAAACTACATCAAACTTCATACTTTCTTTTCTGGCACACATAGTTTGAATGAATGACTCCCAAGGTCTAGTGAGACCATTTAGAGCTGTCATCACAAGTTCATCTTCATCAAGAGTATCACCAATGGCATCTAGTTGCTCCTTGATTAGAGAGACTCTTGAGAAGTAGTCTTGAATGGATTCTCCTTTGTGCATCTTGGTACTCTTCAACTGAGTTCTTAGATTCATCTTCCTATTGATGTTCTTTCCTTCATACATTCTTCCTAAGGCATCATACATTTCCTTTGGAGTCTTCTTGGAGGCCACTTGGGGAATCAAGTGGTCTTTAATAGAATCAGCTATGATTCTCTTTGCCCTAATCAAATCCTTCTTGTGTTTTTCTTTGGCTTCATCTTCTTCTGGTTCTGCAACTTCCTCCTTGATATAATGAGCAAGATCATTCTCCTCAAGAATGAGACCAATTCTGTATTTCCATGCCCGGAAATTTTCTATACCTTCTAGCTTGTCTTCAAGCTTAGTGTTTGGAGCCATCTTCTCTTGGGGGAGTCCAAGAGACAGAGTAGACTTACCTGGAAAGTTACTTTTCACTTTTCCGGAATCTGGAACAGAATTTTATCGCACTTTTGGTAGAATTAGGGTTTGACTTTCCCGGAGTTCTACCCAACCAACAAGTTCGATCTATAGCTCAAAAGAATGCTCTTGAGAAGGGATATCCAGCCATGTAATCAGAATTCAAAAATTCCAACTTTTTTCTGAAACCAAAATCTGATGTATCGCACTTTTGGTAGAATTAGGGTTTGGATTTACCGGAGTTCTACCCAACCAAAAAGTTCGATCTATAGCTCAAAAGAAAGGTATTGAAAAGAGCTATCCAGCCATGCAACCAAAAATCAATAATATAAACTTTGGGCTGAAACCCTAACTTCACCGGAGAGAGAGAGAGAGGTATTCTTACCTTGTGAAAGATGTCCTATTGAGTCTAGCTCTGATACCATGTTAAGTTTAAACCAAATAGACAAGCAAGATCACTGAAAGAAACATAATCACAAGATAGACACAGAATATACCCCAGGAAACCCTCATGGGGTAGAAAACCCAGCAAAGCTTTCCTCAATAAGATGATCAACCAAAATACAAGATGTGCTCCTTCCTTCTTTGTCTCCTTAGCAGATCTCCCAGACAAGTGCGCACTCTTCCACAAGTGACTGAGTGATCTAATGAGGAGTTCACCTCTCTTATTTATACTGACCCCCAACTGACTAAAAGACCTAATGGGGCTGACCTCTCCTGGAGAAGTCTAATAACCCCAAAAATATAACCACAGGGCCGACCCCCACATGGTGGGTCTAATAACCCTAGTTAATACAAACCCTCGGAGGAATAAACATCTCCGGATACATAATAGGGTTACCTCGGAGGGATGAAACATCTCCGGAATAATAAAGTACAAATATAATATTCTTTGAAGTTACAATATTCAACAGATCCCACTTAATTGACTGTACCATTACGGGAGTGCTAACCATGTTATATTTCAATTATTTCCTTGGCTATAGATTGTAGGTAAAAATATTGCATTTTCCAAAGACATTGTTTGTGAAGGAGAATGATGCAAGAACCAATGCTTTAGTTACCTATTTTGATGAATTAATACTTGGACATAATGATTTTATTATCAATATGGCTATTAGATGGAGAGGGCACTTAACAATATACTTTTATTATAAAGATGAATGGGGGATAGAGAGAGCATTATTAGATGCACAGAAAAGTGCCCACAACTAGAATATGGTGTTGTTATGGAAATGTTTCTCATCCTCCTCTTAGATTATGTACTGAACAGTGAAAACACATAAAGGTTACTTTGTTGTTGTGGAGAGAGTAGTATGTATATATGTATAGTTTGGAAAGCCATTCTAAAATTAAAACGTTTGATATTATGTGTTAAGGAAAGGGATAAAAGTAGAATTACTCACCCCTACTTTCCTACCCACCTTTTTCCTTAACAAATTATGTTTGAATTGCTCCAAAAGTTTCAATGGATCCTCCCAAGTATCAAAGCTAGAACTATCTATAAAACTATTATTCTAGCCATGTAAACTAGCTCATAAAGGAAGAGGGGAGCAATAGGTAGCTTTAAACGTGGGAGTAATGGATTAGTGTGCATGGATACTTGGTCGATATGCCATCTTGAAAATATGGTGCAATATGTTCCCAAGGAAACCTTTAAGGGAGTTAGAGGGTACCGCTAGCTGGAGGAAAATGGTCAATAGGAAGGGAAGTTTATCAATTGATTAAACTACTACCTTTATTATCTTATTTATTTATTCATACATGCACCCTCACAAAATTTCCCGAAATGGAGGAGGGAAATTGAAGGAATCAACACATATCCATCCCTTTAGATTAGATAATGTCAAGTTCAAACAATTTTACATTACATTAATTAACATCACCATTGATGTATTTAAAGTTTAATTCTCGAAGTTAATCACCCAAAATTATTATAATTATTATTATTTGTAAGATAATAAGTGGACTTGATGGGTTGCTTGAAATTAGAAACCCAATATATGAGCCACAACTCAAGAGCGATGAGTACCTAGAAAGTATCTTGATTGAGGATCTAGAGGATGCAAAAGAAAATGATTTAATATTACTTACCTTTGCACAAAAAATACTAAAATAAATTGGAATTGAATTCAATGAATATAAACAAATAACACACCATCCACACAATGAACATAAGGTGTACTCTGGGAAAACCCAATATGAGAAAAACCATACTAGAAGGTGAGTCCTATGCCTTGCTCTTTTATACTTAGTTTTGAAATTAAAATACAAATAAAAGGAAGTGAGTATGGAGTTTCAATGGACACTATGGCATGTATGGCTACTGTAGGATCTTCTACTTCCTGTGTTCTGCTCTAATATCCCACTCCCAAATAACTTGCTCGACTATGGAACAATAAGCAATACAATAACAATGGAATGCCTTCCTTTCCTAGGGGTGTAATATTTAATATGGAGTAAGAGCCATTTAGGTTAGGGTTTTTCGTGCCTTCAATTTCAATTAGGTTTAGGGTTTTTAACCCGCTATAATCTTCTTGAAAGTCCATTTGTGACTAGCTCCACATGTCTGAATAATGGGATTTCAGGTGGCATCCACTTGATATCATGGTGGGAAACAAGATAGGTCTTAGTTGCGGCTATAAAATCCAATCCTACAAAATTCCCTAGGTAGCGTAAAAAATCAAACCCTAGCTCCACCAAGGAGAGCAAGTGAAAGAATCCCTCCAACACTATCTCCAAGGTAATACGTCCTCCTCTTCTCTTCTTCTTCACAAGTCCACTCTAGGATTTTCTTCCAAAACCCTAGTCTCCAATCTCCAAGGGTAACATACTAACCCTAGAGATCCGTGTTAACTCCAAAAATACCGAGAAACTATGGTACCCAAGAGAGAGAGAGATAGAGAAACAAGTACAAGTGAAGACCTAGAGAGAAAGAAGACAAGTGCACTCCTCTGATAGATCACATATCTACTCAAGAGTGAGAAAATCAACATGAATGAATGACTCTAGATCCTTAATCTATTTATATGAGAGGTAAGGGAGGAAAACAACACTATGTAGGCACAAGCCCTTGCAAGCAACCTCATCAACCCTTATCGGCCATGCAAGTGAGACGTCGACTCTAGATCACAAGTGCCACGCTTCAATAATAATTGCATGCACAATACGGACTCGAAAGAGATATATCTACACAACTAAATTCTACGCTAATCCATCCCGAAACTCCATGGACTCCCTCTATCCTTCCAAGCAAAGTAATCCACTAGTTCAACTACCCCTTGCAAGAACATTGTCAAGGCCCCATGTGTCCTCGAGCAATCTACAATCCTTCGAGTAGAAATCCAAGTTTCCATATGCCATTTAGGGTTTAAATCCATTCTAGGTAATGTGAAATACTCCACATCCCCTATAGGGTGTTCTCCCACAAAGTGAATTCTCCTTGTGGCCATCATGAAGTCCATCCATTATACAAGCAAGAGATGTCAAATGCCGAAGGGAAGAGCACTAAGCTACTAGCAATCAACTCATGTCAAGCATCCACTAAGAAATCTATCTCAAGTGTGCATATCCATCCTGAACCATCTATCATGCTACAACCCATCTTAGACCGTCTTTCTCATCAATTATCATTTTCTTTATCTAGTTTTATAATGCTTTCCATAGGATTTTAGAGGGTTTCTTCGTCTAACCAACGCCATAAATCCATGGGTTACATGTGGGCCCGCACTTCTATCCCTAATGCAATGGGGACCAGCAGAGACATATTATTTGTGCATTAGTGCAATTCTTCCTATTCCTATCCTTACAACACTCCTTCAACCACCTTATTAGATGAAAACTGTGGATTCTTAATCATGCTAGACTTGCCTTTGTACATTAATAACCCCAAAAGTTCATTTCACTAACTCGTCAATACATGTGTTGGATTTCCTTGTTACCAACTCAATAGTTAATCTTTGGTTCCATGATAACAACTCAAGGCACTATTTTGCAGCGTATAAATACCACATGGAAGATAACATAGGTGATCAAACATGACCACCTCTCCGTGTGATGCATCATAGCGTTCATATTTAACATCCAAGTTAGCACATTCCATTCATAGATTCTCTTTCTCCTTAACTTACCCCTCTCTCCTTACTCCTAAAGAAATAATAATTGAAATCCTATGCATGTTCTTTGGTAGGGATACCTCTTGTGATTTTTCCTTAAACCTCTTCCATTCGATAGAGTATTCTACTAATTGTTCGACCCCTCCATTTTAATAGGGTGCACAATGTAATAGAAAGACTCCAGTCTCCAACTACATGAATCCAAACCACTCCATTTTAATAGGTTGCACAATTTAATGCCAAGACTTCAACTACATGAAGCCAAAAGACCAATTCTTACTTCCTTGAAGGGTTATACCCCACCTAGAACAATAGAATTCGAGGACAACTTTTTATGAAAGTGGAAATGACAAAAACATATTGTGAAGATAATATTTTACTTATTTATAATCAATACCAGGCCCATGGTTTTATGGGAAAAGTATATAAATAAGGATATGACATTTGACCTTTGGTCTTGTCTTCGAAGGATAGGATATGGCATTTGAACTTTGATCCACTCTTTACCCTTTCCCAAATATTTCCATTTATTAAGAAGTAAGACACCATGTTGTACGGACTTGACCCTTTCCCAAATATTTCCATTTATTAAGAAGTAAGACACCATGTTGTACGGACTTGAGAATTATGATAACATTTTTAATTTAAATGTCTTTATTATGCTATATTATAGTAATGAGCCGACGTAAAATGAAAAACGTATGACTTAAATAACTAAGACCAGACTTTGACCTAATTGTAATACTCCCGTTATGATTGCATATAAATAAAAATAAAAATCTGCCATACAAAACAAAAGCAAACAGTTCACCCGCGATTTGGATTTTGAAGTTCACGAACTGTTTGGATTTTGGAATATACTTCACCTGCGGTTTGGATTTTGAAAGGGGCTGTCAGTTACACATAAAATCAAAGCAAAAGCAAGAAAAAATGGCGTCGAATCAGGTCGAAGTGCAAGCCCAAAACCCTCAGGTCCAAGTGCAAGCCGAAAACCCTCAGCAGCTGCAACAGGCAATTCAGGCAATTGGTACTGGCAACGACAATCAATTTGTATCGGCGTCTTTGTACGTGGGGGATCTGGAGCCGAGTGTTAGCGATGGCGAGATTTATGATCTCTTCCAGCAGATTGGCCTCGTCCACTCTGTTCGCGTCTGCAGAGATGCCATCACGGACGCCTCTCTCGGATACGCGTATGTGAATTACAACAATGCTGAAAATGCTACCACGGCTTTAAGTCTCTTGAATTTTACACGCCTTCACGGAAAGCCAATTCGGATTATGTATTCACACCGTGACCCCATTCTCCGCAGGTGTGGATCAGCGAACATATTTATTAAGAATATTGACAAAGTAGTTGACGATAGGGAGCTATATGATACTTTCCGTGTGTTCGGACCCATTTACTCTTCCAAGATTGCAACAGATACTGCATCAGGGCGATCCAAAGGATATGGATTTGTGCATTTTGAGCAAGAGGAAGCAGCACAAAATGCAATAGAACACATGAATGGAATGCTAATCCGTGGCAAACAGGTTTATGTTGGTCCATTCAAGAAAAAGCAAGAGCGCGGGCAAACAAATGCAAATGAAAATGACAATTTTAGGAATGTGTTTGTGAAGAACTTATCAGAATCTCTGACTGATGAGGATTTGAGAAATTATTTTGGCGTGTATGGAACAATTACCAGTGTGATAGTGATGAGGGATGCAGAGGGAAAATCAAAGGGTTTTGGATTTGTCAATTTTGAGAATGCAGAAGATGCAGCAAATTGCGTTCAGAATTTAAATGGCAAGAAAATTGGTGGGAAGGAATGCTATGTTGAAAAGGCACGGAACAAGTCTGAATCGAGGGGGCGATGTGGAAGAAATCTTTATGTGAAGAATTTGGATGATAGCATTGATGACGAGAAGTTGAGAGAAATGTTCTCTGGTTTTGGTACAATCACTTCATGCAAAGTAATGCGGGATTCTCATGGACACAGCAAAGGCTTTGGATTTGTTGCCTTCGCATCTCCTGATGAAGCATCCCGAGCTCTGGCAGAAATGAAAGGGAAAATGGTTTTGAGCAAGTCTCTGTATGTTTCTCTGGCTCAGCGCAAAGATGAGAGAAGGGCATGGCTACAGGCTCATTTCTCCCACTTGGAAAATGTAAATGCAGATGGCATGGCACCACCTGTTCCTGGACTAAACCAGCAGGTAATTTATGGCCGGGGACCCGTTGTTCCTGCCCGTGCTCCTGGACTAAACCATGGCCAAGGACCAGCTGCTCCTGGACAAAATCACCAGCAGGTAATTAATGGCCAAAGACCACCTGTTCCTGCCCGTGCTCCTGCACTAAACGAGCAGATAATTTATAGCCAAGGACCAGTTGCTCTTGCTCGTGCTCCTAGACTAAACCAGCGGACGATAACTCGAGGACAAGCATCAGTTTTTCTTGCCCGTGCTCCTGGACTAAACCAGCAGATGGTAATTCGAAGACAAGGACCAGCTGTTCCTACCCGTGCTCCTTGACTAAACCAGCTGCATCATAGAAATGAGCTCACTGCAATAGTATAGAC
This sequence comes from Larix kaempferi, assembly GCA_027924585.1. Taxonomy (NCBI): domain Eukaryota; kingdom Viridiplantae; phylum Streptophyta; class Pinopsida; order Pinales; family Pinaceae; genus Larix; species Larix kaempferi. The sequence continues at coordinate 17,454,792 of BSBM01000030.1, forward strand.
CATAGTAACATAGCTTGTACATTATATTTTGATTGTGATATAGGGTAGTGTGTAGCTATGGTTATTATTGTTGAGTGTTTGAATTATATTTAGGTTATGATAACGTAGTATATTGGAAGATTTTGTCCATTAAGCTTTTTTTTCTTTTAATTATTTTTATTTTTCAAAATCTGTATTTGACTGTGTTTAAATGGCTCTTTTGATAGTAAGAAAGGATTCAGCACCATCTAGAATCCTCAGGTCACTCAAATCGTCCAACTTTTAGACTACATTATTCGGTTTTGATAGTGATATAGGTTAAGTGTATATCTATTTGATTTTGATAGTGATATAGGTTACTGTAGTTTTATTTTAATTTTGGATTTTAAAGATTCAAAAAATTATTTAGATTCTTTAAAAGTTAAAAGTTGTTTGGTTTTGATAGTGACATAGATTAGTGTAGTTTTATTTTTATTTTGGAGCTACTAAGTATTGAAAAAATATAAAAATTTATTTAGATATAATTAATTTTTAACACTAGGAGTTGATAAAAATAAAAATAGTTAGAAATAATGTAAACATAACTGTCCAAGTTAATAGTTAAAAGTTGATGTGATTAAATTTTTATAGTATTATTTATATATATAAAATTATTTGTAAATGATTATGATTTAGTTTTCAGTATTACTAGTATATTTTTAGTTTTGTTTTGCACATTATATTGGGATTTATGGAATCGAGAAATGCTATGAAAGTTACAATTTTTTTGTTATATGGATGTTGTAATCTTTAACTTTTGCTACTACCCTTTTCAAATTCATTATTTTAAGACTTTTAATTTCCAATAACTCACATAATATTTAAAGTGATTTATGGCATGCAAGATCTGCAGTGTTTTGTGGAATCACAAGGCTCATTGGTGAGAATTTAAGGGACCTTAAGATAGATGAATCTTTAGGCAATCATTTTCTTTAGTGCATATGTGTATCACATGACTTGTTTCTATCCATGTGGATGCTATGACATTAAAATCATATATGACATGGATTTTGCATGGTTTGAAAGTCGACATGTTCAATAGTTTATGTTAATGAAGTACACAAATTTTCATGTCTACATCATAGATTAACTACATTTATTTCCATCCTTGTAAATAGTTGTTCATATTCATGTCTACATCATAGATTAACTAACTTTCATGTCTACATCATAGATTAACTACTTTCATGTCTACATCAAATTTATTTCAATCTTTGTAGATAGTTGTTCATATTCCGCCCCATCTCTCCACCGAAAGCATATACCATATATAGGATTTGAAGGCTTTTTCTTTATTCTACCAACTCATTGATCTTGTGATTCCCCACAAAAACCAAAAGATACCTAGCTTTGATACCAATATGATGCATAAACTACCATGGATATTCCACTGTAATAGTTCGTCACAATAGATCTTACAACTTAATTAATTGTGTTGGCTTAATTCCACATAATGATAAATAAACTAAAATTGAAAGGAAAATATCTAGAGCAAAACAACACATCCCCATGAATAACACAATATATGCTCTGGGAAAACGCACCATGGGGAAAAATCAAACCAGATTAAAGACGATGCCTTGCTCTTTTCTTCTCCAAAAGACAACGCAAATATAGAGAAAGTGTAGTTAAGGAAGTGAAGAGTTAAAGAAAAATATCCTTCCTTTTTTTTAATGACTCCTCTTCACTTCGTTAAAAATAAAAAAGACTTTTGTAAAAAAAAATATCTTCTACTCTTGTAAAACTCCACCCTTTTTTTTAACTTAAAAAAAATTCTTGAACTGAATAATTTACGTTAAAAAAACACTTAACTCATGGAAACAAATTTTTCTCGTGGAATTATTTTCGCGGCCCTAATGAAGGTTGGAGCGAGAAAATATGGAATTTTCGCGCTTTGGGCTATAGTGAGGTCGCGAGAATTTTTCTTGTGAACTTTTCGCGCTTTGGCCTATAGTGAGGCCACGAAAATTTGAATTTTTTATTATTTTGAAAGTTTGCCAAAAATTATCATGCCTCCATGCAGGGCAGGGTCGCGAATTTTTCTGCAAACAAGAAACACATTCTTTTTGCAAATTACTTCAAAGCTACGGCTTCTCTTGCTCCGATCAATCGATCTTCTTCCAACGCTCTGATACTGAACTGAAGGTTGGAGGCAGAAATAAACACAAAGATTATGCAGAACGAGCTACGACACTTCAATTTTTATTGATAAACGAAAGATCAACTAATACATTACAAACCAAATATGAGTGTGTATTTAAACACTTATGGAAACCCTAAAAAGTCTAACCTAGATTTTGCATGCATGCAAAGCATGCTGTTGAATGTTTTATTAACTGAACTTCTAAATACGAACTAAAGCAAAAGCTAAAGCTAACATAAGTAATTACTATTTCTAACATCACTTGTTACCCTCGTGTTCCGAGCTTATGCAAGCAGTTGGTTGGCCGTAGCCATCGCTAGCAACCATCCCCTCTTTTAAGTTATTATTTAGCGTAATGTTTAGACGAGATCTCGATCATATCGACATCTATGCAGGTTAGGTCCCATTTGATTTAATGACAAGGAGAGGTCTTATGTTAGATCGTGATGGCGCATCCAGTAACTCTTGATAATTTTGGAGGAGCACCAGTTCATAGCATAAAGTTTTGACAGGAAACCTCCTGTATCACGATCATCCTAGCGGCCTAAAACTTCCTTTTCTGACTGACAAACAATCTTGGCATCGATCCACGGTTGCTAGCCACGTCACTGCCTCACGAGACCGAAGGATTAGTTCTAGAACGATGTAGTTGGACATGGCAAAACAATCTAATATATTTACATGTTATTATATATTACAAGCTTAAGCAAAGCTTATATAAGGGTAACAAATAGCCTTTTTTATGACTAAGTAACTTCAATTATAGATGAAAGTTTAGAATGTACTTAGTCCTTGAATATTATCTCTTCTTTTACCAACTAGAACATAACTCATAATTGAGTATGATTTGTGTGGATTGAAAAGAGGAATTTGTTTGTATCAATTGTATCGTTATGATAACGTAAGTAAATACGTTGCCTTGCTTCCAGCCACGTTTTTTGGGATACATATTAAGGGTCACTCTTGACTATATATATATATATATATATTTTACAACAATTGTGGGTTATAGACCTTAAAGCAAAATGTAGTTTAAATAATTGTATCAAGATTTGAAATAGGAAATATATATATAATGGTTTAATATAAAGTTATATGTATAAGTACATAAATTGTATTATATGCATTAATACATATAAGCACATGGGTTGGATTATGGGACTAGATGAATGTTACATATATATATATATATATTGGAATTTGCAATTGGAATATTTTGTAGATGTGTCGAAAGTGCTTAGTATATATAATAAAAATTGAAGTTGCTTTAGTTGTTATATATATTTATGAGATGGTAAAGTTACTGTTCCTAGTAAGGGAAGGGGTTATATTGTATACTTCTAATACATGGTATTGTATTGAAATTGTTGTAATGCTTTTGGATTATACTATACATTTAGTGCATTTGAATTATATGTGATTGGAGAAGTTTCTTTGAAAAAGAAAAGAAGTTGTGTAATAAACAGAAATTTATTCATCCAACACGGAACCTAGTGTAGAATGTGTATCTTACTTTTTATAAAGATCACTATGTTAGTAGTTTAAGGAGAAAAAGGAAATTTTGTTGTTACAATTTTTATGTACGTTGCAATGTGGTACATTACAGTGTGGGAAGTGATCATCAATTGCAAGACTTAGGAAAACCAAATTAAAAATAACATTAGGGAAACAAGACATCGTTTGACGTTTTTTGTTTGAGGATGAAAACTTTTGACTAAAAATCGAAAGAGGAGTAATCTCAAAGGCTTAAATCCCATAATACCACTTTCAATTTGGTGATAGTTTTCAAGGGAGAGTTTTGTGTTCAACAAAGTGTTGTCGAGGTCTTTCATCCCTTTGGTATCATAATGGGACATAGGGGTAAAAGCTTCCAAGTAAATTGGTTATTAGATTCCCTAATGTTTAAAAATGATGTATGGAAATATTACCGTAGGTAATGCGAAATTCATCCAAATATGAGGGTGAATGTCAAGTTTTTGGGTTGGTTGCTCGAAAATATCTAATATAACGGGACTTGTGAATGAAAGATATATAAATTTAAAGAATGGCTAAGAGGATTACCGTCCGAGAGTGAAAATGAAGGATGGTCCTCTAAAAGATAAGTAAACGGTTGTTTTACCTATGCATTCTTTTTGTTATATGGAAGAATGATCATACATATGTATGTATATGTTTTATGCCGTCTTATGGTAATAAGAGAACAAGTGTCGATGATAAAAGACCTAAATATTTTCCATAAACAACAAGAGCATGTTGCAAAATAAATTCTCACTTACATTTTTATTGAATTTGAAAAATCATGTTATGCATATGTTATGCTGAAAATTTTGGAAGACGTTGTAAGGGTTGTGTAAAGTGCAGGTTATGAAAGGAAGAGGAACCATACCAACGTGAAGGATGTGTAGAGGATCAAAGATGATTAAATAGAGAATACAAAGATCTAAAAGTTGCAGTCACATGATCTTCAATCGCAAAGGTCTTCAAAAATTAGATAAGTACTTTTTAATAATTACGTTATATAGAGTTTTGTAAGATTCCACTCTTAATTATAGAGATAAAGAAATATGTTCAAGCATATGGATGTATTCTTCGTATTGTTTAAAATGGTGATAGTCCTTTATGATTGAAGTAGTCTTAAATATAGGTTATTGTTTTGAACGTGATTGTGGAAAAATAAATGAGATCTTAATATCATTTGTGTATTTAGGAAAGAGGAATTACCTCGAGTAATTATGCATTATGTGGTTAATATTATATGGATACTTGACGTGATCTTATATTATTGGCTAGGTTGATGACGGTTCAAGGATCAAGTACTTAACAGTTAGTTGACCAAGTAATTTTCAAATGTTATAAGGTCAAGAGTCTTAAAACTTTCCATGATAAGGTTATTGGAATTGAACTAAATGTTTTGTGATATGAAATGCCCCGGTATCCTATTAGCTTGCATTTTTTTCCTTCTATAAAAATTCATAATGTTTTCCATATTTAATTATTAAAAATATACATACATGATGCTACTCATATCATCGATTGGGGTGTGATTCAGGTAGAACTCGAGGGAGAATTCCAAATTGAGCCTTTGCGTATCCTAGATAGGAAGGAGATTATGTCGCGGAATCGAGCCATCACTCAAATAAAAGTGCAATGAAAGCACTTCATCCCCGGGCAGGCCACATGGGAAACGGAGGATCATATGCGAGCAACATATCCTTCCATTTCCAGAATGAGCAAGATGAATCTAAATAAATAACACTGCATAAAACAAAGCTGCTGGGCTTAATTAAATAAGGAGCAGTGAAAAAAGTGGGTGAATTTGCAATTTTTGTATGGATGTAACTTTCAATTGTAAGATTGGATTGGGGTATGGCTATGATCATTGGAAATCTAGTCCAAAGGAAAATATAATGGAAGGTATTGATTTTTTAATTTTGTTTTGGGTTATTTCAAGATGTAAGAAAAACAAAGCCTTGGAGCTGAAATTGGATAAGGTAGTCTTCAATGTGGGTGACTTCCAAAGTAACCTAAACTTTTGGAAACAAGTTACATGATGGTATAGGAGTGTAGTAAAGGTGACATTGGCTAAGAGTAATGGTATGAATTTTTTTATGATGCTCCCACAAGGAAGTAAATGCATAGTTGGGAAAACAAGGAAGGTAAATGGATGGTTAAAGAAAAAGGTGCAATATTAAACCAAGTATGCCCGAGTGTTTGGTAATATGGAATATTGTCGAAAGTGAGTATTAATAAATTCTAATTAAGAAGGAAGAAAATATTCTAACAATGGATGTTGGTGTCTTGAATGAGAATGCATTCTAGGCATTGATTGTCATGATAGGTATGTTCTATGTGAATTACAAGGTACAGCCAGGGGAAATATTGCTTCTGAGCGTGGATATCGTATGCCATGTTAGAATACCTAGAAAATGTATTGAAGATTCCAAAAGGTAGAGAATATAAGTGGGATTCATGAATATTGTAATTTATTGTGGTGTACAACCAAGCAACGATGGAACATACCAACAATTAAGGAGAAATGCATCTCATACAGGAGATGGAATCATCCATGGGGACAAGTGTACATTCCCAATGGAGTTTCAATATTTGGACCAACAACTTATGTGCAAATAGGGGAAATATGTGAAAACTTCCAATCATATAAAATATGCTAATTGGTGAATAAGACATTCTGGCATGTGGATCTATTGTTTGGCTCAAAATTGTGTTGAAGAGTTCCCTGGAAATGAAAATTGAGTTCCATCCTTGAATGAAGCCCATATACAACTAAAGATAAGAAATGAAATGGAATTTGAAAAGAATCCAATTGAAGATAGAATGGAACTCTTTGCAACGCCATGAAGTTCTAGGAAGAACATTTAAAGCTAATGTTGGGAGCAATACTGGCCCAGGGAAAGAAATAGTAAGGGAAGATCGTAATGTTGATATGGATTGGAAAGAGAGACTGGCTAAGTTGGATTTGGTTGGAATTTATAAAGGAAAAGAGAGTAGAATGCACAAGAAGCTCAAAATTGAGGAAAAGGTTGTTGCATATTCAAAAGGGGGTGATGAGAACTCAAGAAAACAAAAGACACTGCTACAGTGTTAAATGAATCTACATGAGGATATGATTATTTTTGTAGCAACAAATGGTTAAGATGGCCAGTAAGGTAGAAAAGAATGAACAAGATTACATCTCTAAAATGCATATGCATTAGTAGGCACACTAAGAGAGGGTGCATAGTGCATGTGAGTGAGGCATTGATGATAAAGTAGTATTGTTCATTAATTACATCGTTAAAGTAGTATTGTTCATATGCATTACATCGTTAAAGTAGTATTGTCTTACATATGCAGTGAGGCATTGATGATAATTAATGTGGTGTTCATTAATATGTTGTGTGAATCGCGTGGTTATGCACACATGTATGTTGAACTCATTTTGTGAATGCATATTGTGCCATATTTCATTGCATAATTTGTTAATAGTTGAAATGACTGAATTATTGGTAATGCATAATTATGAGATCATTTCATGGGTTGTTGTGATTTGCAAAGAAATGCATGAAAAAATAGTCACGTTGGATGGACTAAGAAAATGCTTTGTTGAGAGAAAAATTATATAATAAAAAAATGCCTATTGTACAATTGTACAATATTACATTGCATTGTACAATATTTTCCTACAAAAAGCTATGTATCAAATCCCACTATGAAATGAGCTCTCATGAGGTGTCACGAATTTATAGCCACCTTTTATAGGAATTACTCAAATCATATGCCATGGACATACTACAAAGACAGGATCTAGTTGTGTAGTTCCTTCTATAGTTAATCTATGCACAAACTAGAGAGTTATGGCCTCCTCCAATATGAGATATGCCTCCTGCATTCCTCCTACAATAACCTATAATATATACAACCAATTATAGTAATGTAGAAGTTTCAAAGTGGAGTAAGGTGTCTTATCAAAGAAGGTATTGATGCTATTAAGTTTAAACCAAATAGACAAGCAAGATCACTGAAAGAAACATAATCACAAGATAGACACAGAATATACCCTGGGAAACCCTCATGGGGTAGAAAGCCTAGCAAAGCTTTCCTCAATAAGATGATCAACCAAAATACAAGATGTGCTCCTTCCTTCTTTCTCTCCTTAGCAGATCTCCGAGACAAGTGCGCACTCTTCCACAAGTGAGTGAGTGATCTAATGGGGAGTTCACCTCTCTTATTTATACTGACCCCCAACTGACTAAAAGACCTAATGGGGCCGACCTCTCCTGGAGAAGTCTAATAACCCCAAAAATATAACCACAGGGCCGACCCCCACATGGTGGGTCTAATAACCCTAGTTAATACAAACCCTCGGAGGAATAAACATCTCCGGATACATAATAGGGTTACCTCGGAGGGATGAAACATCTCCGGAATAATAAAGTACAAATATAATATTCTTTGAAGTTACAATATTCAAAACTCCCCCTTAACGAGAAGGATATTATAACAGCATCTGCAGGAGCAAGGAGTCACTATACATGATACATCTATAAATCATCAGAAGCTTTCTTCAATTTGTCTTCAAACAGTTACTGGTACATCAATGTCAACATCAACATCAATATTACGATCATCAGCATCGTAATCACACGATCAACAGCATCGTCATCACACGATCATCAGCATCGTCATCACACAATCATCAGCATCGTCATCACACGATCAACATCATCGTCATCACACGATCAGCAGCATCGTCATCACACGATCATCAACATCGTCATCACACGATCAGCAGTATCGTTATCACACGATCATCAGCATCGTCATCACACGATCAACAGCATCGTCATCACACGATCAGCAGCATCGTCATCACACGATCATCAGCATCGTCATCACACGATCATCAGCATCGTCATCACACGCTCATCATCATCGTCATCACACGATCAGCAGTATCGTCATCACACGATTAGCAGCATTGTCATCACACGATCAGCAGTATCGAGTATTCATGCCAATACAAGTGATCATATCAACAATATGAGTATCCTAGGTAACCACATCATTAATACAAGTATCCTACCGATACAAGTAACCACATCATCAATACAAGTATCCTACCGATACAGGTAACCACATCATCAATACAAATATCCTACCGATACAAGTAACCACATCATCAATACAAGTATCCTACCGATACAAGTAACCACATTATCAATACAAGTATCCTACCGATACAAGTAACCACATCATCAATACAAGTATCCTACCGATACAAGTAACCACATCATCAATACAAGTATCCTACCGATACAAGTAACCACATCATCAATACAAGTATCCTACCGATACAAGTAACCACATCATCAATAAAAGAATTACTTTTTCAGAGACCATTCATCTACGGATCAATTCAGGGACCAAATTCCAGGGATGATACAATCCCCATTACGTACATTTTGAACTAGTGGTTCCGGGATGATGCAATCCCCATCACTTTATTCTCGAAGACCATACGTCTACGGATCAATTCAGGGACCAAGGTCCGGGGATGATACAATCCCCATCACGTACATTTTGAACTAGTGGTTCCGGGATGATGCAATCCCCATCACTTTATTCTCGAAGACCATACGTCTACGGATCAATTCAGGGACCAAGGTCCGGGGATGATACAATCCCCATCACGTACATTTTGAACTAGTGGTTCCGGGATGATGCAATCCCCACAACTGTCCACTAAGGACTTCATTCTCGGAGACCTCACGTCTACGGCTCTCTTTAGGACTGAAAGTCCAGGGATGATCCAATCCCCTCAACTGTCCACTAAGGACTTCATTCTCGGAGACCTCATGTCTACGGCTCTCTTTAGGACTGAAAGCCCAGGGATGATCCAATCCCCTCAACTGTCCACTAAGGACTTCATTCTCGGAGACCTTACGTCTACGGCTCTCTTTAGGACTGAAAGTCCAGGGATGATCCAATCCCCATCTGTATTCTCAACTATACAGGTACAAATATCCAAGAGCATGTATTTTCACTAATACATCTAATCATCAAAACATGTATACATCTAGTATGTATTCTCACTAATACATCTAGCATCAAAACATTTATCCATAAAAAAAATAAAAGATATATAAGAGTTCTAAATATAAATAATTGTAAGTAGCTAAGTGCAACAAAACAAAATTGTTATCAAATACTATACTACTCCCCCTTTCGAGGAGGGTCCTTCTGGACTATACCAAGCATGTCTCAGAAGTGTTCAAACTTTACTCGAGACAAAGGTTTAGTCAGGATATCGGCAATCTGATCCTCAGTGCTTATGTACTCAAGCTTGATGGCTCCTCTCTGCACCATGTCTCGTATATAGAAGTAACGGATCTCAATGTGTTTTGACTTATCATGGAACACAGGATTTTCAGTCATCTTAATGCTGCTTTGATTATCACACATAATCACAGTGGGATCCATTTCCAAGTCAAAAATTCCAGATAAGAGTTTCCGAAGCCACACTGCTTCACAGCTGGCAGAGCAAGCAGCTATATATTCTGCTTCAGCAGTACTGAGGGCCACACTAGATTGTTTCTTGCTGAACCAGGAGATCATGGCAGATCCAAGACCATAACATCCGCCTGAAGTACTTTTTCTGTCTGAGACACTACCTTCCCAATCGGAATCTGAGTAACCATGTAACTTGAGTTCATTACCTCCAAGATAGTATAAGCCAAAGTCCACTGTACCTTTTAGGTACCTCATTATGTGCTTTGCAGCTATAAGGTGAACCTTTCTAGGTTCTACTAGATACTGACTTAGGGTATTTACAGCAAAGCATATATCCGGCCTAGTATTTGTCAAATACATCAATGATCCAATGATTTGTCTATATAGGGTTATGTCCACTAGTTCTGATGAATCATTAACTAATAGTTTCAGGTTGGAGTCCATGGGAGTGGCCATGGCTTTACACTCCAACATATCAAATCTTTTGAGAATCTCCACAGTATACTTACCTTGATTTAGAAAGATTCCTTTTGGCTCTTGCCACACTTCTAGACCTAAGAAGTAGTGCATTAATCCGAGATCTTTCATTTCGAATTCTGAAGAAAGCTTCTTCTTGCTTTCAATAATTTGATTCTCATTTCCGGTTAGGAATAGATCATCTACATATAACAGCAATATAACAGGTTCATCATCCATTACTTTAAGATAAAGATTGGGGTCAGCTTTACTTTTGGTAAAGCCCATGCTTGTTAAGAAACTGTCAATCCTTCCGTACCAAAAGTGTACATTTTTCACTCCAAAAGTGTCCATCAATCAATCTCTGGATGGGTCAATCATTGACCAAGACTAGTTTCATCTTAACTAGTTTTGAAGACTAGTTTCTGTTATGCAATTTTCTGATTTCGAAGTTTGAGATTGAGATAATATCATCTGATATCAAATCAGGGATATTACATATGATCATTGGAAATCTATTCCAAAGGAAAATATAATGGAAGGTTCTGACTTTTTAAATTTATTTTGGGTTATTTCAAAATGTGAGTAGAACAAAGCCTTGGAGCTAAAATTGGATAAGGTAGTGTTCAATGTGGGTGACTTCCAAAGTAACCTAAACTTTTGGAAATAATTTCTATGATGGTATAGGAGTGTATTAGAGGTGACATTGGCTAATAATAATGGGATGAACATTTTTATGATGCTCCCACAAGGAAGTAAATGCATAGTTGGGAAAGAAAGCAAGGTAAATGGTTGGTTAACGAAAAAGTTGCAATATTTAACCAAGTATGATTGAGTGTTTGGTAATATGGAATATTTTTGATCGTGAGTATTAATAAATTCTAATTAAGAAGGAAGAAAATATTCCAACAAAGGATGTTGGTGTCTTGAATGAGAATTCATTCTAGGCATTGATTGTGATAGGTATGTTCAATCGACTGAATTACAAGGTAGAGCCATGGGCAATCTTGCTTATCAGAGTGGATATAATATGCTATGGTAGAATACTTAGAAAATGTATTGAAGATTTCAAAAGGTCAAGAATATAAGTGGGATTCATGACTATTGCAATTGATTGTGGTGTACAACCAAGGAACGATGAAAGCTAATAAGAACATGGAATAAATCGGCATGTAAAGAACATGGCAAATACCAACAATTAAGGAGAAATGCATCTCATACAAGAGATGGAATCATCCATGGGGACAAGTGAATGCATTCGCAATGGAGTTGCAATATTTGGACCAACAACTTATGTGAAAATAGGGGAAATATGTGACAAACTTCCACTCATATAAAATATGCTAATTGGTGAATAAGGAATTCCAGCGTGTGGATCTATTGTTTGGTTCAAAAATGTGTTGAAGAGTTCCCTGGAAATGAAAACTAAGTTCCATCCTTGAATGAATCCCAGATACAACTAAAGATAAGAAATGAAATGGAATTTGAAAAGAATCCAAATGAATATAGAATGGAATCTTTGCAAAGCGGCCATGAAGTTCTAGGAAGAACATTTAAATATAATGTTGGGGGAAATATTGGCCCAGGAAAATAAATAGTAAGGGAAGATGGTAATATTGCTATGGATTGGAAAGAGAGAATGGTTAAGTTGGATTTGGTTGGAATTTATCAAGGAAAAGAGAGCAGGATGCACAAGAAGCTTAAAATCGAGGAAACAGTTGTTGCATATTCAAAAGGGGGTGATGACAATTCAAGGCAACAAAAGACACTGCTACAATGTTAAATCAATCTACATAAGGCTATGGGTACTATTGTAGCAAAAAATGGTTAAGATGGCCAGTAAAGTAGCAAAGAATGAATGAGATTAGATCTCTAAATTGCATATGCATTAGTAGGCACACTAAAAGAGGGTGCATAGTGCATGTGTGTGTGTGATATTGCACATTCGTTAAAGTAGTATTGTCTTACATATGCAGTGAGGCACTGATGATAATTAATGTGGTGTTCATTAATATGTTGTGTAAATCACATGGTTATGCACACATGTATGTTTCTGTGTATGTTGAACTCATTTTCTGAATGCATATTGTGCCATATTTCATTGCATAATTTGTTAATAGTTGAAATGACAATTATTGGTAATGCATAATTATGAGATCATTTCATGGGTTGGTGTGATTACAAAGAAATAAATGCATGAAAAAATAGTCACATTGGATGGACTAAGAAAATGCTTTGTTGAGAGAACAATTGTATAATAAAAAATGCCTTAGATATGGTAGTCAAAGTGAGCCACAATGAAGGCATGGACTATTGTTTACACCACTGAAATACAAGTATTATGTGATGAACTCATGCTATTATCAATGATTTAATTGATATCAAAATGATTTCCGAGATTGGTTGATAAATAGAAGTATGATTCCTACTATATGTATGTTTATGCTTATAACATAAGTATATGGTGAATGTACCTGGTATGAACCAATGATGGCTATTGTAAGTTGACATTCCAATGAAGAAGGCCATTGAAAGGACATGATAACCCTATAAGGTGTGCTCTTCTTGTGCAAGAAAACTTGGGTGAATGATGGATCACCTGAGGGACTGCCTTTTAGATAAGCGAATGCCTAATCCATGAGGGTGAGTGATTGTAGAGAAGATGCAACTTGAATGAATCTACTATGAGAGATTCATGAGGTCCTTGGAGTCCTAACATAGATACCCCTTGGTCGGCTTGTGTTGGAGCATTAGAAGGGAAATGGGATAGCCCAAGGGGCTACATACATATAAGGGATCACATTCCTTGTGTTGTGTAGGCTGATGGGGGAGGAGTCCTGTGGATTGGGACAACTGTAGAGGGTGTGTAAAGAGGAGTAATGAGCTAAATTATTTCCCATGGAAACCTTGTGAAATAAAAGAAATATACATGTATATAAGTATTGGATAGAGAATGTTCTGTACTTATTTGATAATGGGTAGGTAAGCTCTAGGAGAAGACAAAGGAACAACAAGCACATAGAGAGATAATGGGTAGGTGTTCTCAAGTTTGTTGTTTGTTGTATTTTGGGTAATAGGCCTTGTGTCAGATCCCCCTTTGTAATAAAGTTAATGGTCATTTACTAGACCTCACTCATTGTACCTCATTTATCTTCAATAACATATAAGACTTGTAGGTAATTGAATTTGGGGACCCACTGTAAATGTGTTGTTCTATGCTTGTTCTGTTTGTGTTACAATGTTGTATTGGCTAAGTATAAATGGGTAAAGATAAAAAACACACACACATAATAAGTAGTCATCCAAGGGTTGGGAATTTTTTTTGGGCATAATAGGTCTAGACGATGGGTAGCTCAAGGCATAAAGTATGGTCCTACCTTTAGTGAAGAGAAGTAGTATACCGAAGAGTAACCGCGGGAGGAAATTCAGGTAGTGCCACTTCTGCAAGAGTCGGGCATGACAACTGTGTGAAGTGTTGGAGTTGTGACACCTTACCTACCATGCTTATTGTAATAAGACCAAGGTTTAGAGACACCTTATGTTACATTCTCTAATATATTGAAAATCATTAACTTTAGATCTCTTTCGCATAAATGTTCCCAAATATAAAATGATAAAATCAAAAGTTTCTCTTTAGGTTTTCTTGTAGAAGTCATCCTCATTAGGAGGAATTTATTGGCCCATACTATACAAGGCATGGAAAACCGAAATTATGTTTCATGAGTAACCTCATGGGAGAGGGATACAATATTTTCCTACAAAAAAGTTGTGTATCAAATCCCACTATGAAATGAGATCGCATGAAGTGTCACGAATTTATAGCCACCTTTTATAGGAAAATTACTCAAATCATATGCCCTCGAAATACTACAAATATATGATCTAGTTTTGTAGTTCATTATATAGTTAATCTATGCACAAACTAGAGAGTTGATTTTGGATTCATATGATAGTAGTGATCCGGTCAACTCGTCTATAGAGAGAGTACTCAGATCCTTTGCTTCTTCAATTGCTGCAACTTTCAGATCAAATTTGTGGGATCTCAGAACCCTTTCAACCACCCTTTGATATTCGATCTTTTCACCATGGGTATTCAGCTGATTAACAATCCCCATGACCCGGGTCATAAAATAATCTACTGAGTCTGATTCTTTCATCTCCAGATCTTCAAAATATCTTCTTAGGTTTTGGAGTTTAGCTGTTTGTACCTTACCAGCACCCCGATAACTGGTCGCCAATGTTTCCCATGCTGCTTTGGCATGTAATGAAGCTGATATCTTTTGAAATACGTTGTTATCCAAAGCGTTCATTATGTGATGTAGTGCCTTTTCATTGTTCTTCCTGTGAATTTGCAGGATATCCTTTTTTTCGTTTGATAGGGATTGATAAGCTGCATCATCTGCTGGTTCGGAATAGCCATTCACGACATATTCCCACACATCTTCTGATCTGAGATAAACTGCCATCCTCGTGGCCCATGCATCATAGTCCTTTTTCCCTGTAAGAGGAGAAATCTGAGACTGATTGTTGCTCTAGAAGCCATAGTGTAATATCCCGAATTTTGAATGACCAGATTGATGTTATATATTGGGCTTAATCCCCAACACATATGATTGGTTTTATTATACTGGGCGTAAGCCCCAATGCACATGATTCATTTTTTTTATAGATATACATATTTAGGGCATGGACCCTGACTGATGCAGGTTATTGTTATATACTGGGCGGAAAGCCCCAATGTATTGATTTATGTTTTATTATGAGATTGGGTACAAACCATGATATACTGAGATGATCTTTTGTTACATACCGTGCAGAGTTATGATATACATGATTGACTTGTATGATGCGTTGAGCATGGACTCTAGAACACATGGATGACCTATGTACTGGGCATAAGCCCCAATGTACATAAAGGATTTTATTATGTACTGGGCGTAAGCCCCGATGTACATAGAGTGTTTGGCATGAGCCCTGGACCACTCCAACCTTGATAATAAATACCGGATCTGAGGCCATTTGTATATTCTAGATGTGCCTCACAAACACATTCTAGTACCAGTGTTGAGCGAAACGCTCTGGAATTGCACTAGCGTAACACCCATGAGAGAGTGTTGAGCCAAAGCTGTGAAGAGCACTCGGGGTTACATGATCTTGAAAGTGTTGATTCAAGAAGACTCTGAATAATACTACTATTCATCACAAATATTAATTGGTTTAATGAATCATTTCTATCTTTCATCAAAGAAATGCGGGAACTACCATGTTAAACGAGGGAATCCAACAGGCAAGAGGGACCTAGAGGCACCTAACCAAGCCAACTATCCAATCTTACCAAAAGACCATGTCTAAAGAGTTGGACCTTGTATTTAAATATTTATCAAAGAGTTATTATGATATTTACCTAATTAAATCAAAGAGTTATTATGATATTTACTAATTAAATCAAAGAGTTATTATGATATTTAACTATTAAATAATCAGATTGGTTATCTATAAAAGAAAGCTCATTTACATAAATAGTATGCATAAAAGTTATGCATAGGATATTTCTTATATCAATATTATACTTAAAGAAAAGATTATGATCTAACTTAAAGATACATCTAGTTGTAACAAAATAAAATTCCTAGATAAACTAAGAATGAGTAATTAGTAAAATATCTTTTATAAATATTATAATTCAATTTAAATTAAAAACTGAAATATTATTATTTTAAACTCAACAGCTATATTCCAAACAAATTCACCTATATAAAGAAGTACAATTCCCAAGAGAGGGATGATCTTTTCTTCTATCATTCTCTTATGGTAAGAGAAGAGAATTTTCCTACAGAACTAAAGAAGCTTACTCTTTTACCAATATCTGATCAGCAGCCTATTCTAGGTCCTCTACTTTTCCTATTGTATGTTGGAACCAACTCGAGGGGATCCAGTTAGAACCAGGAACGGTCTAAGGGTCATGGTAGTCCCAAGGTTATTCAGTTAAAATCACTCTACAGGTCAGCCATAACAATACATAATTATTTCCATTAACTAGTGGTCGAGTGTGCAGGTTCTTCAAAGGAAAGACAAGCTACAGGAATTAGGTATGAAAACTACATTTTATTACAGCTAATTAAATTAGGATTTCAATTTTAAAAGTATTGTGCATCACTTTTATTTTCTGTCATTATATTTTATTTATGTCTTTTTTTTGGAGCAAGGGCCATATGGCATGGGCTTTCCAGGGTAATTAAACCTCTATCTTAATTTATCTACCACCATTTAACAATCCCGTCCACACTTTCAAACGTAAAGGAATCTAGCAGGTCTAGCATCGCTAGCCTGTGCTAGATATCCGCTTAGGCAAGAACCCTTACAATATTAATTTCCAAATAGACTCCCTTCAAAAATTTCAATGTACATTGCATAGAATCGTATTGGTTCAATTAATCTTCCCATACTATATTTCTTTTCTATTCTTAGCATTCACGGCTTGCTGCGTTTAATATCAAATAAATATAAACTTTATATCTAAAAATTTCAGTGATTATATGCTTCCAGAACAAACTACAAATCCCCACGACTTTGTGGAAAAATTACTTTAGTAAAATCTCAGGTTACAGAACAACCTAAATTTTGAATCGAAAACTGAGATCCAATCCAGTAGCAATCCTTATCTAGGGCTTACATTATCTTCCAGAATAGAGAACCAAGACGATACCGCCAAAACGAATTAAAACACAGACTACATTAAATCTAAACAAGAAAATAAATGAAAGGAACCAAGCCAGGGTTTGCACATTTATATTACTTCATACAAATCGTTTTCCCATCACTAAAAGGATCGTTTTCCACAACATTTAACTTAGAAAACTTGAATCAAAGGAATTCTAGAGGCATCACGATTTGCAGAGATTTAATTCTACAAATCCAGTCAAAGCCATTTCAATGGCAAAACACATGCAATGACAGAGCTCAAAACTCTCAACATCATTTATTTAAAACTTTCAAAAACTTCCAAACTTGCTAAAGGAAATCGCAGAGCCATCCATGGCTTCGAGTAATCAAAACGAAATTTCAACTAAAAATCAAGAATACCTTCCTCTTTAATTCTACCTGGAAGAGTCACGATTTCTCAACTTTAGCTAATTAAATTTCTAAGAATACAAACCAGAGGTCAGAGATTTAAACAAGAAGAACTTTAAAACACCATTAACATTTCTTTTTAAATAGAAAGTCATGCTAAATGCAAAGATACGATTAAATTCCAAATAACCAACATATCTTCTTAAAACCCCAACGCTGGGAGTATTTTTCCCGTAGGCATTAAAGAATATCCAAGTACACTTTCAACCCATAGAAAAATGGATAAACGTAACTTACAGTATTAACAAAACGAAATCCATTAAGGGTTTAACCCTTCATTTGAACCCATCACTTTATCAAACTTAAAACATTACAGACATTGACCCAGTAGGTCCATAATCTAGGAAAAGCACAAATCATTTTCCATAGTCACCTTCACTTATTGCTAACCAGACTAGACACGACCAAAGAAAATTCAAATTAGAAACTGAGAGCTTGAAGGGCACATCTTAGTTACAAACTAAGAACTCAAAACTACAGAACCTGCAACCATTGTTGCGATAGGGATAAACGAGCATTGAGGAGACCTGGGCTTACCAGGTTTACGCTGAAACCCAAACATTCTCTATCAATTTTAAAACCCAATGTAGGGAACACCCATACCTGCGAACTCTGTCAATAAAGTCACAAGAGCCATGAGTTAAACAAGGAAAATGTCATCTACATAAAGCATATTGAAAGAACCATTGAATTTAGGGAGAGGCTCACCTTTTACTTTGACCATAGTATCCTCCATCACCACGCAGAGTAGCAGTGACTACGCTGACCATGAGTGTAGCTCAGGTCAGAGTGTAGAGCTCCATGAAACCAGAACGCAACATGAAGTTGCCATCCAATCCCAAAACCACAAAATGACAACGTTGGTCATTAAGGCCAGAAGCATAAACCCTCATCCCAGCTGGCAAGAAACCACGTGAAGGTCGCATGGGTAGCATTCAATGCTACAACAAACCCCACTAGCACTTCAATACATTACCCAAACTCTATAGTTAGGGTCACGTTTTGTTCAAACCCCCATTTGTTTATTACATGGCTTTATTTCAAGGTTATCCCTTGGTCCATTTCATTCATAGGGTTAGGATCTTGCTTGGTGGTAGAACTTAGGTAGTTAGGGAAGAGTCCTTTTGTTTATATATACCTGCAAGACAAGTTCCAAGTAGTGCTTTAACAAAATTGCTAAGTAAGCCCAGGGTAGTTCAATACTCATCCCTTACCTCTTGGCAGCTCCGTCGGTAACATAACTACCAACTCAAAAACCTCAAAAGTATTCATACTCTCTTCATGAAGTCCACCAGGCATGAATTAATAAAATAAACGATTTCAAGACTTTAATAAATTCAAGCATACATTTAAACTGTAAGAACGCAGCAGTTAAAGAAAAACATTAAAGTTTTATACAAGTATTAAATTGGTCAATCAGACCATAGAAGTAAGTCCTTTGAGATTCACACTATAACATTTCATTGCTTCCACAGAAAACATAAGATAGAAGACAACCACATCCAATTAACTTAAACAAGGGAATCATAAACCACCTTTCATAAACCATGTTCTCTCATTTCTTTGACGAGATTGATATTACTTCCCAGTACTGAAGTTAATTTGTTAAATATTACTTGAAAGACGATGTTAGCAGTAAGTGAATTTTTTAAAATTTTTACGTTTTTAGGGACATTACACATAGACGCTGCAGAGTCTTTCACTGGACTTATTTTTTTAAAGAAAAATATCCTTCCTTTTTTTTAATGACTCCTCTTCACTTCCTTGAAAATAAAAAAGACTTTTGTAAAAACAAAATATCTTCTACTCTTGTAAAACTCCACCTTTTTTTTTACCCTAAAAAAATTCTTAATTGAAGTGAATAATTTCAGTAAAAAAACCACTTAACTCATGAAAACAATTTTTTCTCGTGGAATTGTTTTCGCGGGCCTAATGAAGGTTGGAGCGAGAAAACATGGAATTTTCGCGCTTTGGGCTATAGTGAGGTCGCGAGAATTTTTCTTGTGAACTTTTCGCGCTTTGACCTATAGTGAGGCCATGAAAATTTGCAATTTTTTTTATTTTGAAAGTTTGCCAAAAATTATCGTGCCTCCATGCAGAGGAGGGGCGCGAAAATTTTTGCAAAAAAAAAAACACATTTTTTTTGCAAATTACTTTAGAGCTACGGCTTCTCTTGCTCCGATCAATCGATCTTCTTCCAACGCTCTGATACCAAATTGAAGGTTGGAGGCAGAAATAAACACAAAGATTATGTAGAATGAGCTACGACTCTTCAATCTTTATTGATAAACGGAAGATCAACTAATACATTACAAACCAAATATGAATGTGTATTTAAACACTTATGGAAACCCTAAAAATTCTAACCTAGATTTTGCATGCATGCAAAGCATGCTGTTGCATGTTTTATTAACTGAACTTCTAAATGCGAACTAAAGCAAAAGCAAAAGCTAACATAAGTAATTACTATTTCTAACATCACCTGTTACCCTCGTGTTCCGAGCTTATGCAAAGCGGCTGGCTGGCCTTAGCCATCGCTAGCACCCATCCCCTCTTTTAAGTTACTGTTTAGCGTAATGTTTAGAAGAGATCTCGATCATATCGACATCTATGCAAGTTAGGTCCCATTTGATTTAATGACAAGGAGAGGTCTTATGTTAGATCATGATGGCGCATCCAGTAACTCCTGATAATTTTGGAGGAGCGCCAGTTCATAGCATAAAGTTCTGACAGGAAACCTCCTGTATCATGATCATCCTAGCCGCCTAACACTTCCCTTTCTGACTGACAAACAATCTTGGCATCGATCCATGGTTGCTAGCCACGTCACTGCCTCTCAAGACCGAAGGATTAGTTCTGGAACGATGTAGTTGGACATGGCATAAAAATCTAATATATTTACATGTTATTATATATTACAAGCTTAAACAAAGCTTATATAAGGGTAACAAATAGCCTTTTTTATGACTAAGTAACTTCAATTATAGATGAAAGTTTAGAATGTACTTAGTCCTTGAATATTATCTCTTCTTTTACCAAATAGAACATAACTCATAATTGAGTATGATTTGTGTGGATTGAAAAGAGGAATTTGTTTGTATCAATTGTATCGTTATGATAGCGTAAGTAAATACGTTGCCTTGCTTCCAACCACGTTTTTTGGGATATATATTAAGGGTCATTCTTGACTATATATATATATATATATATATATACATATATCTATATATTTTTGACAACAATTGTGGGTTATAGACCTTAAAGAAAAATGTAGTTTAAATAATTGTATTAAGATTTGAAATAAGAAATATATATAATGGTTTAATATAAATTTATATATATAAGTACACAAATTGTATTATATGCATTAATATATATAAGTACATGGGTTGGATTATGGGACTAGATGAATGTTATATATATATATATATTGGAATTTGCAATTGGAATATTTTGTACATGTGTCGAAAGTGCTTAGTATATATAATAAAAATTGAAGTTACTAATTTAGTTGTTATATATATTTATGAGATTGTAAAGTTACTGTTCCTAGTAAGGGAAGGGGTTATATTGTATACTTCTAATACATGGAATGTATTGAAATTGTTGTAATGCTTTTGGATTATACTTATACATTTAGTGCATTTGAATTATATGTGATTGGAGAAGTTTCTTTGAAAAAGAAAAGAAGTTGTGTAATAAACTCATAAATTTATTCATCCAACACGGAACCTACTGTAGAATGTGTATCTTACTTTTTATAAAGATGACTGTGTTAGTATTTCAAAGAGAAAAAGGAATTTTTGTTGTTACAATTTTTATGTACGTTGCAATGTGGTACATTACAGTGTGGGAAGTGATCATCAATTGCAGGACTTAGGAAAACCAAATTAAAAATAACATTAGGGGAACAAGACATCGTTTGGTGTTTTTTTTTTGAGGATGAAATATTTTGACTAAAAATCAAAAGAGGAGTAATCTCAAAGGCTTAAAGTCCATAATACCACTTTCAATTTGGTGATAGTTTTCAAGGGAGAGTTTTGTGTTCAACAAAGTGTTGTTGAGGTATTTCATCCCCATGGTATCGTAATGGGACATAGGGGTAAAAGCTTACAAGTAAATTGGTTATTAGCTTCCCTAATGTTTAAGAATGATGTATGCAAATATTACCATAGGTAATGCGAAATTCATCCAAATATGAGGGTGAATGTCAAGTTTTGGCGTTGGTTGCTCGAAAATATCTAATATAGCGCGACTTGTGAATGAAAGATATATCGATAGAAATTTAAAGAATGAATAAGAGGATTACCGTCCGAGAGTGAAAATGAAGGATGGTCCTCTAGAAGATAAGTAAACAGAACTGTTTTACCTATGCATTCTTTTTGTTATACGGAAGAACGATCATACATATGTATGTATATGTTTCACGTTGTCTTATGGTAATAAGAGCACAAGTGTCGATGATAAAAGACTTAAAGATTTTCCATAAACAACAAGAGTATGTTGCAAAATAAATTCTCACTTACATTTTTATTGAATTTGAAAAATCATGTTATGCATATGTTATGCTGAAAATTTTGGAAGACGTTGTAAGGGTTGTGTAAAGTGCAGGTTATGAAAGGAAGAGGAAGGATAACAACATGAAGGATGTGTAGAGGATCAAAGATGATTAAATAGAGAATAGAAAGATCTAAAAGTTGCAGTCACATGATCTTCAATCGCAAAGGTCTTCAAAAATTAGATAAGTACTTTTTAAAAATTAAGTTATATAGAGTTTTGTAAGATTCCACTCTTAATTATAGAGATAAAGAAATATGTTCAAGCATATGGATGTATTCTTTGTATTGTTTAAAATGGTGATAGTCCTTTATGATTGAAGTAGTCTTAAATATAGGTTATTGTTTTGAACGTGATTGTGGAAAAATAAATGAGATCTTAATATCATTTGTGTATTTAGGAAAGAGGAATTACCTCGAGTAATTATGCATTATGTGGTTAATATTATATGGATACTTGACGTGATCTTATATTATTGGCTAGGTTGATGACGGTTCAAGGATCAGGTACTTAACAGTTAGTTGACCAAGTAATTTTCAAATGTTATAAGGTCAAGAGTCTTAAAACTTTCCATGATAAGGTTATTGGAATTGAACTAAATGTTTTGTGATATGAAATGCCTCGGTATCCTATTAGCTTGCATTTTTTTCCTTCTATAAAGATTCATAATGTTTTCCATATTTAATTATTAAAAATATACATACATGATGCTACTCATATCATCGATTGGGGTGTGATTCAGGTAGAACTCGAGGGAGAAATCCAAATTGAGCCTTTGTGTATCCTAGATAGGAAGGATATTATGTCGCGGAATTGAGCCATCACTCAAATAAAAGTGCAATGAAAGCACTTCATCCCCGGGCATGCCACATGGGAAACGGAGGATCATACGCGAGCAACATATCCTTCCATTTCCAGAATGAGCAAGATGAATCTAAATAAATAACACTGCATAAAACAAAGCTACTGGGCTTAATTAAATAAGGAGCAGTGAAAAAAGTGGGTGAATTTGCAATTTTTGTATGGATGTAACTTTCAATTGTAAGATTGGATTGGGGTATGGCTATGATCATTGGAAATGTAGTCCAAAGGAAAATATAATGGAAGGTATTGATTTTTTAATTTTGTTTTGGGTTATTTCAAGATGTAAGAAAAACAAAGCCTTGGAGCTGAAATTGGATAAGGTAGTCTTCAATGTGGGTGACTTCCAAAGTAACCTAAACTTTTGGAAACAAGTTATAGGATGGTATAGGAGTGTAGTAAAGGTGACATTGGCTAAGAGTAATGGTATGAATTTTTTTATGATGCTCCCACAAGGAAGTAAATGCATAGTTGGGAAAACAAGGAAGGTAAATGGATGGTTAAAGAAAAATGTGCAATATTAAACCAAGTATGCCCGAGTGTTTGGTAATATGGAATATTGTCGAAAGCGAGTATTAATAAATTCTAATTAAGAAGGAAGAAACGATTCTAACAATGGATGTTGGTGTCTTGAATGAGAATGCATTCTAGGCATTGATTGTCATGATAGGTATGTTCTATGTGAATTACAAGGTACAGCCACGGGAAATATTGCTTCTGAGCGTGGATATCGTATGCCATGGTAGAATACCTAGAAAATGTATTGAAGATTCCAAAAGGTAGAGAATATAAGTGGGATTCATGAATATTGTAATTTATTGTGGTGTACAACCAAGCAACGATGGAACATGCCAACAATTAAGGAGAAATGCATCTCATACAGAAGATGGAATCATCCATGGGGACAAGTGTACATTCCCGATGGAGTTTCAATATTTGGACCAACAACTTATGTGCAAATAGGGGAAATATGTGAAAACTTCCAATCATATAAAATATGCTAATTGGTGAATAAGACATTCTGGCATGTGGATCTATTGTTTGGCTCAAAATTGTGTTGAAGAGTTCCCTGGAAATGAAAATTGAGTTCCATCCTTGAATGAAGCCCATATACAACTAAAGATAAGAAATGAAATGGAATTTGAAAAGAATCCAATTGAAGATGGAATGGAACTCTTTGCAACGCCATGAAGTTCTAGGAAGAACATTTAAAGCTAATGTTGGGAGCAATACTGGCCCAGGGAAAGAAATAGTAAGGGAAGATCGTAATATTGATATGGATTGGAAAGAGAGACTGGCTAAGTTGGATTTGGTTGGAATTTATAAAGGAAAAGAGAGTAGAATGCACAAGAAGCTCAAAATTGAGGAAAAGGTTGTTGCATATTCAAAAGGGGGTGATGAGAACTCAAGAAAACAAAAGACACTGCTACAGTGTTAAATGAATCTACATGAGGATATGATTATTTTTGTAGCAACAAATGGTTAAGATGTCCAGTAAGGTAGAAAAGAATGAACAAGATTACATCTCTAAAATGCATATGCATTAGTAGGCACACTAAGAGAGGGTGCATAGTGCATGCGTGTGTGTGTGATATTGCATATTCGTTAAAGTAGTATTGTTTTACATATGCAGTGAGGCATTGATGATAATTAATGTGGTGTTCATTAATATGTTGTGTGAATCGCGTGGTTATGCACACATGTATGTTGAACTCATTTTGTGAATGCATATTGTGCCATATTTCATTGCATAATTTGTGAATAGTTGAAATGACTGAATTATTGGTAATGCATAATTATGAGATCATTTCATGGGTTGTTGTGATTTGAAAAGAAATGCATGAAAAAATAGTCACGTTGGATGGACTAAGAAAATGCTTTGTTGAGAGAAAAATTATATAATAAAAAAATGCCTATTGTACAATTGTACAATATTACATTGCATTGTACAATATTTTCCTACAAAAAGCTGTGTATCAAATCCCACTATGAAATGAGCTCTCATGAGGTGTCACGAATTTATAGCCACCTTGTATAGGAATTACTCAAATCATATGCCATGGACATACTACAAAGATAGGATCTAGTTGTGTAGTTCCTTCTATAGTTAATCTATGCACAAACTAGAGAGTTATGGCCTCCTCCAAGATGAGATATGCCTCCTGCATTCCTCCTACAATAACCTATAATATATACAACCAATTATAGTAGTGTAGAAGTTTCAAAGTGGAGTAAGGTGTCTTATCAAAGAAGGTATTGATCCCACTTAATTGACTGTACCATTACGGGAGTGCTAACCATGTTATATTTCAATTATTTCCTTGGCTATAGATTGTAGGTAAAAATATTGCATTTTCCAAAGACATTGTTTGTGAAGGAGAATGATGCAAGAACCAATGCTTTAGTTACCTATTTTGATGAATTAATACTTGGACATAATGGTTTTATTATCAATATGGCTATTAGATGGAGAGGGCACTTAACAATATACTTTTATTATAAAGATGAATGGGGGATAGAGAGAGCATTATTAGATGCACAGAAAAGTGCCCACAACTAGAATATGGTGTTGTTATGGAAATGTTTCTCATCCTCCTCTTAGATTATGTACTGAACAGTGAAAACACATAAAGGTTACTTTGTTGTTGTGGAGAGATTAGTATGTATATATGTATAGTTTGGAAAGCCATTCTAAAATTAAAACGTTTGATATTATGTGTTAAGGAAAGGGATAGAAGTAGAATTACTTACCCCTACTTTCCTACCCACCTTTTTCCTTAACAAATTATGTTTGAATTGCTCCAAAAGTTTCAATGGATCCTCCCAAGTATCAAAGCTAGAACTATCTATAAAACTATTATTATAGCCATGTAAACTAGCTCATAAAGGAAGAGGGGAGCAATAGGTAGCTTCTTCAAGTGGGAGTAATGGATTAGTGTGCATGGATACTTGGTCGATATGTCATCTTGAAAATATGGTGCAATATGTTCCCAAGGAAACCTTTAAGGGAGTTAGAGGGTACCGCTAGTTCGAGGAAAATGGTCAATAGGAAGGGAAGTTTATCAATTGATTAAACTACTACCTTTATTATCTTATTTATTTATTCATACATGCACCCTCACAAAATTTCCCGAAATGGAGGAGGGAAATTGAAGGAATCAACACATATCCATCCCTTTAGATTAGATAATGTCAAGTTCAAACAATTTTACATTACATTAATTAACATCACCATTGATGTATTTAAAGTTTAATTCTCGAAGTTAATCACCCAAAATTATTATAATTATTATTATTTGTAACATAATAAGTGGACTTGATGGGTTGCTTGAAATTAGAAACCCAAGATATGAGCCACAACTCAAGAGCGATGAGTACCTTGAAAGTATCTTGATTGAGGATCTAGAGGATGCAAAAGAAAATGATTTAATATTACTTACCTTTGCACAAAAAATACTAAAATAAATTGGAATTGAATTCAATGAATATAAACAAATAACACACCATCCACACAATGAACATAAGGTGTACTCTGGGAAAACCCAATATGAGAAAAACCAAACTAGAAGGTGAGTCCTATGCCTTGCTCTTTTATACTTAGTTTTGAAATTAAAATACAAATAAAAGGAAGTGAGTATGGAGTTTCAATGGACACTATGGCATGTATGGCTACTGTAGGATCTTCTACTTCCTGTGTTCTGCTCTAATATCCCACTCCCAAATAACTTGCTCGACTATGGAACAATAAGCAATACAATAACAATGGAATGCCTTCCTTTCCTAGGGGTGTAATATTTAATATGGAGTAAGAGCCATTTAGGTTAGGGTTTTTGGTGCCTTCAATTTCAATTAGGTTTAGGGTTTTTAACCCGCTATAATCTTCTTGAAATTCCATTTGTGACTAGCTCCACATGTCTGAATAATGGGATTTCATGTGGTATCCACTTGATATCATGGTGGGAAACAAGATAGGTCTTAGTTGCGGCTATAAAATCAAATCCTACAAAATTCCCTAGGTAGCGTAAAAAATCAAACCCTAGCTCCACCAAGGAGAGCAAGTGAAAGAATCCCTCCAACACTATCTCCAAGGTAATACATCCTCCTCTTCTCTCCTTCTTCACAAGTCCACTCTAGGATTTTCTTCCAAAACCCTAGTCTCCAATCTCCAAGGGTAACATACTAACCCTAGAGATCCGTGTTAACTCCAAAAATACCGAGAAACTATGGTACCCAAGAGAGAGAGAGAGATAGAGAAACAAGTACAAGTGAAGACCTAGAGAGAAAGAAGACAAGTGCACTCCTCTGATAGATCACATATCTACTCAAGAGTGAGAAAATCAACATGAATGAATGACTCTAGATCCTTAATCTATTTATATGAGAGGTAAGGGAGGAAAACAACACTATGTAGGCACAAGCCCTTGCAAGCAACCTCATCAACCCTTATAGGCCATGCAAGTGAGACGTCGACTCTAGATCACAAGTGCCACGCTTCAATAATAATTGCATGCACAATACGGACTCGAAAGAGATATATCTACACAACTAAATTCTACGCTAATCCATCCCGAAACTCCATGGAATCTCTCTATCCTTCCAAGCAAAGTAATCCACTAGTTCAACTACCCCTTGCAAGAATATTGTCAAGGCCCCATGTGTCCTCGAGCAATCTACAATCCTTCGAGTAGAAATCCAAGTTTCCATATGCCATTTAGGGTTTAAATCCATTCTAGGTGATGTGAAATACTCCACATCCCCTATAGGGTGTTCTCCCACAAAGTGAATTCTCCTTGTGGCCATCATGAAGTCCATCCATTATACAAGCAAGAGATGTCAAATGTCGAAGGGAAGAGCACTAAGCTACTAGCAATCAACTCATGTCAAGCATCCACTAAGAAATCTATCTCAAGTGTGCATATCCATCCTGAACCATCTATCATGCTACAACCCATCTTAGACCGTCTTTCTCATCAATTATCATTTTCTTTATCTAGTTTTATAATGCTTTCCATAGGATTTTAGAGGGTTTCTTCGTCTAACCAACGCCATAAATCCATGGGTTACATGTGGGCCCGCACTTCTATCCCTAATGCAATGGGGACCAGCAGAGACATATTATTTGTGCATTAGTGCAATTCTTCCTATTCCTATCCTTACAACACTCCTTCAACCACCTTATTAGATGAAAACTGTGGATTCTTAATCATGCTAGACTTGCCTTTGTACATTAATAACACCAAAAGTTCATTTCACTAACTCGTCAATACATGTGTTGGATTTCCTTGTTACCAACTCAATAGTTAATCTTTGGTTCCATGATAACAACTCAAGGCACTATTTTGCAGCGTATAAATACCACATCGAAGATAACATAGGTGATCAAACATGACCACCTCTCCGTGTGATGCATCATAGCGTTCATATTTAACATCCAAGTTAGCACATTCCATTCATAGATTCTCTTTCTCCTTAACTTCCCCCTCTCTCCTTACTCCTAAAGAAATAATAATTGAAATCCTATGCATGTTCTTTGGTAGGGATACCTCTTGTGATTTTTCCTTAAACCTCTTCCATTCGATAGAGTATTCTACTAATTGTTCGACCCCTCCATTTTAATAGGGTGCACAATGTAATAGAAAGACTCCAGTCTCCAACTACATGAATCCAAACCACTCCATTTTAATAGGTTGCACAATTTAATGCCAAGACTTCAACTACATGAAGCCAAAAGACCAATTCTTACTTCCTTGAAGGGTTATACCCCACCTAGAACAATAGAATTCGAGGACAACTTTTTATGAAAGTGGAAATGACAAAAACATATTGTGAAGATAATATTTTACTTATTTATAATCAATACCAGGCCCATGGTTTTATGGGAAAAGTATATAAATAAGGATATGACATTTGACCTTTGGTCTTCGAAGGATAGGATATGGCATTTGAACTTTGATCCACTCTTTACCCTTTCCCAAATATTTCCATTTATTAAGATGTAAGACACCATGTTGTACGGACTTGAGAATTATGATAACATTTTTAATTTAAATGTCTTTATTATGCTATATTATAGTAATGAGCCGACGTAAAATGAAAAACGTATGACTTAAATAACTAAGACCAGACTTTGACCTAATTGTAGTACTCCCGTTATGATTGCATATAAATAAAAATAAAAATCTGCCATACAAAACAAAAGCAAACAGTTCACCCGCGATTTGGATTTTGAAGTTCACGAACTGTTTGGATTTTGGAATATACTTCACCTGCGGTTTGGATTTTGAAAGGGGCTGTCAGTTACACATAAAATCAAAGCAAAAGCAAGAAAAAATGGCGTCGAATCAGGTCGAAGTGCAAGCCCAAAACCCTCAGGTCCAAGTGCAAGCCGAAAACCCTCAGCAGCTGCAACAGGCAATTCAGGCAATTGGTACTGGCAAGGACAATCAATTTGTATCGGCGTCTTTGTACGTGGGGGATCTGGAGCCGAGTGTTAGCGATGGCGAGATTTATGATCTCTTCCAGCAGATTGGCCTCGTCCACTCTGTTCGCGTCTGCAGAGATGCCATCACGGACGCCTCTCTCGGATACGCGTATGTGAATTACAACAATGCTGAAAATGCTACCACGGCTTTAAGTCTCTTGAATTTTACACGCCTTCACGGAAAGCCAATTCGGATTATGTATTCACACCGTGACCCCATTCTCCGCAGGTGTGGATCAGCGAACATATTTATTAAGAATATTGACAAAGTAGTTGACGATAGGGAGCTATATGATACTTTCCGTGTGTTCGGACCCATTTACTCTTCCAAGATTGCAACAGATACTGCATCAGGGCGATCCAAAGGATATGGATTTGTGCATTTTGAGCAAGAGGAAGCAGCACAAAATGCAATAGAACACATGAATGGAATGCTAATCCGTGGCAAACAGGTTTATGTTGGTCCATTCAAGAAAAAGCAAGAGCGCGGGCAAACAAATGCAAATGAAAATGACAATTTTAGGAATGTGTTTGTGAAGAACTTATCAGAATCTCTGACTGATGAGGATTTGAGAAATTATTTTGGCGTGTATGGAACAATTACCAGTGTGATAGTGATGAGGGATGCAGAGGGAAAATCAAAGGGTTTTGGATTTGTCAATTTTGAGAATGCAGAAGATGCAGCAAATTGCGTTCAGAATTTAAATGGCAAGAAAATTGGTGGGAAGGAATGCTATGTTGAAAAGGCACGGAACAAGTCTGAATCGAGGGGGCGATGTGGAAGAAATCTTTATGTGAAGAATTTGGATGATAGCATTGATGACGAGAAGTTGAGAGAAATGTTCTCTGGTTTTGGTACAATCACTTCATGCAAAGTAATGCGGGATTCTCATGGACACAGCAAAGGCTTTGGATTTGTTGCCTTCGCATCTCCTGATGAAGCATCCCGAGCTCTGGCAGAAATGAAAGGGAAAATGGTTTTGAGCAAGTCTCTGTATGTTTCTCTGGCTCAGCGCAAAGATGAGAGAAGGGCATGGCTACAGGCTCATTTCTCCCACTTGGAAAATGTAAATGCAGATGGCATGGCACCACCTGTTCCTGGACTAAACCAGCAGGTAATTTATGGCCGGGGACCCGTTGTTCCTGCCCGTGCTCCTGGACTAAACCATGGCCAAGGACCAGCTGCTCCTGGACAAAATCACCAGCAGGTAATTAATGGCCAAAGACCACCTGTTCCTGCCCGTGCTCCTGCACTAAACGAGCAGATAATTTATAGCCAAGGACCAGTTGCTCTTGCTCGTGCTCCTAGACTAAACCAGCGGACGATAACTCGAGGACAAGCATCAGTTTTTCTTGCCCGTGCTCCTGGACTAAACCAGCAGATGGTAATTCGAAGACAAGGACCAGCTGTTCCTGCCCGTGCTCCTTGACTAAACCAGCTGCATCATAGAAATGAGCTCACTGCAATAGTATAGACCATAGTAACATAGCTTGTACATTATATTTTGATTGTGATATAGGGTAGTGTGTAGCTATGGTTATTATTGTTGAGTGTTTGAATTATATTTAGGTTATGATAACGTAGTATATTGGAAGATTTTGTCCATTAAGCTTTTTTTTCTTTTAATTATTTTTATTTTTCAAAATCTGTATTTGACTGTGTTTAAATGGCTCTTTTGATAGTAAAAAAGGATTCAGCACCATCGAGAATCCTCAGGGCACTCAAATCGTCTAACTTTTAGACTACATTATTTGGTTTTGATAGTGATATAGGTTAAGTGTATATCTATTTGATTTTGATAGTGATATAGGTTACTGTAGTTTTATTTTAATTTTGGATTTTAAAGATTCAAAAAATTATTTAGATTCTTTAAAAGTTAAAAGTTGTTTGGTTTTGATAGTGACATAGATTAGTGTAGTTTTATTTTTATTTTGGAGCTACTAAGTATTGAAAAAATATAAAAATTTATTTAGATATAATTAATTTTTAACACTAGGAGTTGATAAAAATAAAAATAGTTAGAAATAATGTAAACATAACTGTCCAAGTTAATAGTTAAAAGTTGACGTGATTAAATTTTTATAGTATTATTTATATATATAAAATTATTTGTAAATGATTATGATTTAGTTTTCAGTATTACTAGTATATTTTTAGTTTTGTTTTGCACATTATATTGGGATTTATGGAATCGAGAAATGCTATGAAAGTTACAATTTTTTTGTTATATGGATGTTGTAATCTTTAACTTTTGCTACTACCCTTTTCAAATTCATTATTTTAAGACTTTTAATTTCCAATAACTCACATAATATTTAAAGTGATTTATGGCATGCAAGATCTGCAGTGTTTTGTGGAATCACAAGGCTCATTGGTGAGAATTTAAGGGACCTTAAGATAGATGAATCTTTAGGCAATCATTTTCTTTAGTGCATATGTGTATCACATGACTTGTTTCTATCCATGTGGATGCTATGACATTAAAATCAGATATGACATGGATTTTGCATGGTTTGAAAGTCGACATGTTCAATACTTTATGTTAGTGAAGTACACAAATTTTCATGTCTACATCATTGATTAACTACATTTATTTCCATCCTTGTAAATAGTTGTTCATATTCATTTCTACATCATAGATTAACTAACTTTCATGTCTACATCATAGATTAACTACTTTCATGTCTACATCAAATTTATTTCAATCTTTGTAGATAGTTGTTCATATTCCGCCCCATCTCTCCACTGAAAGCATATACCATATATAGGATTTGAAGGCTTTTTCTTTATTCTACCAACTCATTGATCTTGTGATTCCCCACAAAAACCAAAAGATACCTAGCTTTGATACCAATATGATGCATAAACTACCATGGATATTCCACTGTAATAGTTCGTCACAATAGATCTTACAACTTAATTAATTGTGTTGGCTTAATTCCACATAATGATAAATAAACTAGAATTGAAAGGAAAATATCTAGAGCAAAACAACACATCCCCATGAATAACACAATATATGCTCTGGGAAAACGCATCATGGGGAAAAACCAAACCAGATTAAAGACGATGCCTTGCTCTTTTCTTCTCCAAAAGGCAACGCAAATATAGAGAAAGTGTAGTTAAGGAAGTGAAGAGTTAAAGAAAAATATCCTTCCTTTTTTTTAATGACTCCTCTTCACTTCCTTAAAAATAAAAAAGACTTTTGTAGAAAAAAATATCTTCTACTCTTGTAAAACTCCACCCTTTTTTTTAACTTAAAAAAAATTCTTGAACTGAATAATTTACGTTAAAAAAAGACTTAACTCATGGAAACAAATTTTTCTCGTGGAATTATTTTCGCGGCCCTAATGAAGGTTGGAGCGATAAAATATGAAATTTTCGCGCTTTGGGCTATAGTGAGTTCGCGAGAATTTTTCTTGTGAACTTTTCGCGCTTTGGCCTATAGTGAGGCCACGAAAATTTGAAATTTTTATTATTTTGAAAGTTTGCCAAAAATTATCATGCCTCCATGCAGGGCAGGGTCGCGAATTTTTCTGCAAACAAGAAACACATTCTTTTTGCAAATTACTTCAAAGCTACGGCTTCTCTTGCTCCGATCAATCGATCTTCTTCCAACGCTCTGATACCGAACTGAAGGTTGGAGGCAGAAATAAACACAAAGATTATGCAGAACGAGCTACGACACTTCAATTTTTATTGATAAACGAAAGATCAACTAATACATTACAAACCAAATATGAGTGTGTATTTAAACACTTATGGAAACCCTAAAAAGTCTAACCTAGATTTTGCATGCATGCAAAGAATGCTGTTGCATGTTTTATTAACTGAACTTCTAAATATGAACTAAAGCAAAAGCTAAAGCTAACATAAGTAATTACTATTTCTAACATCACTTGTTACCCTCGTGTTCCGAGCTTATGCAAGCAGTTGGTTGGCCGTAGCCATCGCTAGCAACCATCCCATCTTTTAAGTTATTATTTAGCGTAATGTTTAGACGAGATCTCGATCATATCGACATCTATGCAGGTTAGGTCCCATTTGATTTAATGACAAGGAGAGGTCTTATGTTAGATCGTGATGGCGCATCCAGTAACTCTTGATAATTTTGGAGGAGCACCAATTCATAGCATAAAGTTTTGACAGGAAACCTCCTGTATCACGATCATCCTAGCGGCCTAAAACTTCCCTTTCTGACTGACAAACAATCTTGGCATCGATCCACGGTTGCTAGCCACGTCACTGCCTCACGAGACCGAACGATTAGTTCTAGAACGATGTAGTTGGACATGGCAAAAAAATCTAATATATTTACATGTTATTATATATTACAAGCTTAAGCAAAGCTTATATAAGGGTAACAAATAGCCTTTTTTATGACTAAGTAACTTCAATTATAGATGAAAGTTTAGAATGTACTTAGTCCTTGAATATTATCTCTTCTTTTACCAACTAGAACATAACTCATAATTGAGTATGATTTGTGTGGATTGAAAAGAGGAATTTGTTTGTATCAATTGTATCGTTATGATAACGTAAGTAAATACGTTGCCTTGCTTACAGCCACGTTTTTTGGGATACATATTAAGGGTCACTCTTGACTATATATATATATATATATATATATTTTACAACAATTGTGGGTTATAGACCTTAAAGCAAAATGTAGTTTAAATAATTGTATCAAGATTTGAAATAGGAAATATATATATAATGGTTTAATATAAAGTTATATGTATAAGTACATAAATTGTATTATATGCATTAATACATATAAGCACATGGGTTGGATTATGGGACTAGATGAATGTTACATATATATATATATATATTGGAATTTGCAATTGGAATATTTTGTAGATGTGTCGAAAGTGCTTAGTATATATAATAAAAATTGAAGTTGCTTTAGTTGTTATATATATTTATGAGATGGTAAAGTTACTGTTCCTAGTAAGGGAAGGTGTTATATTGTATACTTCTAATACATGGAATTGTATTGAAATTGTTGTAATGCTTTTGGATTATACTATACATTTAGTGCATTTGAATTATATGTGATTGGAGAAGTTTCTTTGAAAAAGAAAAGAAGTTGTGTAATAAACTCAGAAATTTATTCATCCAACACGGAACCTAGTGTAGAATGTGTATCTTACTTTTTATAAAGATCACTATGTTAGTAGTTTAAGGAGAAAAAGGAAATTTTGTTGTTACAATTTTTATGTACGTTGCAATGTGGTACATTACAGTGTGGGAAGTGATCATCAATTGCAAGACTTAGGAAAACCAAATTAAAAATAACATTAGGGAAACAAGACATCGTTTGACGTTTTTTTTTTGAGGATGAAAACTTTTGACTAAAAATCGAAAGAGGAGTAATCTCAAAGGCTTAAATCCCATAATACCACTTTCAATTTGGTGATAGTTTTCAAGGGAGAGTTTTGTGTTCAACAAAGTGTTGTCGAGGTCTTTCATCCCTTTGGTATCATAATGGGACATAGGGGTAAAAGCTTCCAAGTAAATTGGTTATTAGATTCCCTAATGTTTAAAAATGATGTATGGAAATATTACCGTAGGTAATGCGAAATTCATCCAAATATGAGGGTGAATGTCAAGTTTTTGGGTTGGTTGCTCGAAAATATCTAATATAACGGGACTTGTGAATGAAAGATATAGAAATTTAAAGAATGGCTAAGAGGATTACCGTCCGAGAGTGAAAATGAAGGATGGTCCTCTAAAAGATAAGTAAACGGTTGTTTTACCTATGCATTCTTTTTGTTATATGGAAGAATGATCATACATATGTATGTATATGTTTTATGCCGTCTTACGGTAATAAGAGAACAAGTGTCGATGATAAAAGACCTAAATATTTTCCATAAACAACAAGAGCATGTTGCAAAATAAATTCTCACTTACATTTTTATTGAATTTGAAAAATCATGTTATGCATATGTTATGCTGAAAATTTTGGAAGACGTTGTAAGGGTTGTGTAAAGTGCAGGTTATGAAAGGAAGAGGAACCATACCAACGTGAAGGATGTGTAGAGGATCAAAGATGATTAAATAGAGAATACAAAGATCTAAAAGTTGCAGTCACATGATCTTCAATCAATCGCAAAGGTCTTCAAAAATTAGATAAGTACTTTTTAATAATTACGTTATATAGAGTTTTGTAAGATTCCACTCTTAATTATAGAGATAAAGAAATATGTTCAAGCATATGGATGTATTCTTCGTATTGTTTAAAATGGTGATAGTGCTTTATGATTGAAGTAGTCTTAAATATAGGTTATTGTTTTGAACGTGATTGTGGAAAAATAAATGAGATCTTAATATCATTTGTGTATTTAGGAAAGAGGAATTACCTCGAGTAATTATGCATTATGTGGTTAATATTATATGGATACTTGACGTGATCTTATATTATTGGCTAGGTTGATGACGGTTCAAGGATCAAGTACTTAACAGTTAGTTGACCAAGTAATTTTCAAATGTTATAAGGTCAAGAGTCTTAAAACTTTCCATGATAAGGTTATTGGAATTGAACTAAATGTTTTGTGATATGAAATGCCCCGGTATCCTATTAGCTTGCATTTTTTTCCTTCTATAAAAATTCATAATGTTTTCCATATTTAATTATTAAAAATATACATACATGATGCTACTCATATCATCGATTGGGGTGTGATTCAGGTAGAACTCGAGGGAGAATTCCAAATTGAGCCTTTGCGTATCCTAGATAGGAAGGAGATTATGTCGCGGAATCGAGCCATCACTCAAATAAAAGTGCAATGAAAGCACTTCATCCCCGGGCAGGCCACATGGGAAACGGAGGATCATATGCGAGCAACATATCCTTCCATTTCCAGAATGAGCAAGATGAATCTAAATAAATAACACTGCATAAAACAAAGCTGCTGGGCTTAATTAAATAAGGAGCAGTGAAAAAAGTGGGTGAATTTGCAATTTTTGTATTGATGTAACTTTCAATTGTAAGATTGGATTGGGGTATGGCTATGATCATTGGAAATCTAGTCCAAAGGAAAATATAATGGAAGGTATTGATTTTTTAATTTTGTTTTGGGTTATTTCAAGATGTAAGAAAAACAAAGCCTTGGAGCTGAAATTGGATAAGGTAGTCTTCAATGTGGGTGACTTCCAAAGTAACCTAAACTTTTGGAAACAAGTTACATGATGGTATAGGAGTGTAGTAAAGGTGACATTGACTAAGAGTAATGGTATGAATTTTTTTATGATGCTCCCACAAGGAAGTAAATGCATAGTTGGGAAAACAAGGAAGGTAAATGGATGGTTAAAGAAAAAGGTGCAATATTAAACCAAGTATGCCCGAGTGTTTGGTAATATGGAATATTGTCGAAAGCGAGTATTAATAAATTCTAATTAAGAAGGAAGAAAATATTATAACAATGGATGTTGGTGTCTTGAATGAGAATGCATTCTAGGCATTGATTGTCATGATAGGTATGTTCTATGTGAATTACAAGGTACAGCCAGGGGAAATATTGCTTCTGAGCGTGGATATCGTATGCCATGTTAGAATACCTAGAAAATGTATTGAAGATTCCAAAAGGTAGAGAATATAAGTGGGATTCATGAATATTGTAATTTATTGTGGTGTACAACCAAGCAACGATGGAACATACCAACAATTAAGGAGAAATGCATCTCATACAGGAGATGGAATCATCCATGGGGACAAGTGTACATTCCCAATGGAGTTTCAATATTTGGACCAACAACTTATGTGCAAATAGGGGAAATATGTGAAAACTTCCAATCATATAAAATATGCTAATTGGTGAATAAGACATTCTGGCATGTGGATCTATTGTTTGGCTCAAAATTGTGTTGAAGAGTTCCCTGGAAATGAAAATTGAGTTCCATCCTTGAATGAAGCCCATATACAACTAAAGATAAGAAATGAAATGGAATTTGAAAAGAATCCAATTGAAGATAGAATGGAACTCTTTGCAACGCCATGAAGTTCTAGGAAGAACATTTAAAGCTAATGTTGGGAGCAATACTGGCCCAGGGAAAGAAATAGTAAGGGAAGATCGTAATGTTGATATGGATTGGAAAGAGAGACTGGCTAAGTTGGATTTGGTTGGAATTTATAAAGGAAAAG
Organism: Larix kaempferi; assembly: GCA_027924585.1. Lineage (NCBI taxonomy): Eukaryota > Viridiplantae > Streptophyta > Pinopsida > Pinales > Pinaceae > Larix > Larix kaempferi. Next base: position 17,492,599 of record BSBM01000030.1, read on the forward strand.
AGAGTAGAATGCACAAGAAGCTCAAAATTGAGGAAAAGGTTGTTGCATATTCAAAAGGGGGTGATGAGAACTCAAGAAAACAAAAGACACTGCTACAGTGTTAAATGAATCTACATGAGGATATGATTATTTTTGTAGCAACAAATGGTTAAGATGGCCAGTAAGGTAGAAAAGAATGAACAAGATTACATCTCTCAAATGCATATGCATTAGTAGGCACACTAAGAGAGGGTGCATAGTGCATGTGTGTGTGTGTGATATTGCATATTCGTTAAAGTAGTATTGTTTTACATATGCAGTGAGGCATTGATGATAATTAATGTGGTGTTCATTAATATGTTGTGTGAATCGCGTGGTTATGCACACATGTAAGTTGAACTCATTTTGTGAATGCATATTGTGCCATATTTCATTGCATAATTTGTTAATAGTTGAAATGACTGAATTATTGGTAATGCATAATTATGAGATCATTTCATGGGTTGTTGTGATTTGCAAAGAAATGCATGAAAAAATAGTCACGTTGGATGGACTAAGAAAATGCTTTGTTGAGAGAAAAATTATATAATAAAAAAATGACTATTGTACAATTGTACAATATTACATTGCATTGTACAATATTTTCCTACAAAAAGCTGTGTATCAAATCCCACTATGAAATGAGCTCTCATGAGGTGTCACGAATTTATAGCCACCTTTTATAGGAATTACTCAAATCATATGCCATGGACATACTACAAAGACAGGATCTAGTTGTGTAGTTCCTTCTATAGTTAATCTATGCACAAACTAGAGAGTTATGGCCTCCTCCAAGATGAGATATGCCTCCTGCATTCCTCCTACAATAACCTATAATATATACAACCAATTATAGTAATGTAGAAGTTTCAAAGTGGAGTAAGGTGTCTTATCAAAGAAGGTATTGATGCTATTAAGTTTAAACCAAATAGACAAGCAAGATCACTGAAAGAAACATAATCACAAGATAGACACAGAATATACCCTGGGAAACCCTCATGGGGTAGAAAGCCCAACAAAGCTTTCCTCAATAAGATGATCAACCAAAATACAAGATGTGCTCCTTCCTTCTTTGTCAATTTGGAAGATCTCCGAGACAAGTACACACTCTTCCACAAGTGAGTGAGTGATCTAATGGGGAGTTCACCTCTCTCATTTATACTGACCCCCAACTGACTAAAAGACCTAATGGGGCCGACCTCTCTTGGAGAAGTCTAATAACCCCAAAAACATAACCACAGGGCTGACCCCCACATGGTGGGTCTAATAACCCTAGTTAATACAAACCCTCGGAGGAATACACATCTCCGGATACATAATAGGGTTACCTCGGAGGGATGAAACATCTCCGGAATAATAAAGTACAAATATAATATTCTTTGAAGTTACAATATTCAACACTCCCCCTTAACGAGAAGGATATTATAACAGCACCTGCAGGAGCAAGGAGTCACTATACATGATACATCTATAAATCATCGGAAGCTTTCTTCAATTTGTCTTCAAATAGTTACTGGTACATCAATGTCAACATCAACATCAATATTACGATAATCAGCATCGTAATCACACGATCAACAGCATCGTCATCACACGATCATCAGCATCGTCATCACACGATCATCAGCATCGTCATCACACGATCAACATCATCGTCATCACACGATCAACAGCATCGTCATCACACGATCATCAGCATCGTCATCACACGATCAGCAGTATCGTTATCACACGACCATCAGCATCGTCATCACACGATCAACAGCATCGTCATCACACAATCATCAGCATCGTCATCACACGATCATCAGCATCGTCATCACACGCTCATCAGCATCGTCATCACACGATCAGCAGTATCGTCATCACACGATTAGCAGCATCGTCATCACACGATCAGCAGTATCGAGTATTCATGCCAATACAAGTGATCATATCAACAATATGAGTATCCTAGGTAACCACATCATTAATACAAGTATCCTACCGATACAAGTAACCACATCATCAATACAAGTATCCTACCGATACAGGTAACCACATCATCAATACAAGTATCCTACCGATACAAGTAACCACATCATCAATACAAGTATCCTACCGATACAAGTAACCACATCATCAATACAAGTATCCTACCGATACAAGTAACCACATCATCAATACAAGTATCCTACCGATACAAGTAACCACATCATCAATAACAGAATTACTTTTTCGGAGACCATTCGTCTACGGATCAATTCAGGGACCAAAGTCCGGGGATGATACAATCCCCATTACGTACATTTTGAACTAGTGGTTCCGGGATGATGCAATCCCCATCACTTTATTCTCGAAGACCATATGTCTACGGATCAATTCAGGGACCAAGGTCCGGGGATGATACAATCCCCATCACGTACATTTTGAACTAGTGGTTCCGGGATGATGCAATCCCCATCACTTTATTCTCGAAGACCATACGTCTACGGATCAATTCAGGGACCAAGGTCCGGGGATGATACAATCCCCATCACGTACATTTTGAACTAGTGGTTCCGGGATGATGCAATCCCCACAACTGTCCACTAAGGACTTCATTCTCGGAGACCTCACGTCTACGGCTCTCTTTAGGACTGAAAGTCCAGGGATGATCCAATCCCCTCAACTGTCCACTAAGGACTTCATTCTCGGAGACCTCACGTCTACGGCTCTCTTTAGGACTGAAAGTCCAGGGATGATCCAATCCCCTCAACTGTCCACTAAGGACTTCATTCTCGGAGACCTTACGTCTACGGCTCTCTTTAGGACTGAAAGTCCAGGGATGATTCAATCCCCATCTGTATTCTCAACTATACAGGTACAAATATCCAAGAGCATGTATTCTCACTAATACATCTAATCATCAAAACATGTATACATCTAGTATGTATTCTCACTAATACATCTAGCATCAAAACATTTATCCATAAAAAAAAAAAAGATATATAAGAGTTCTAAATATAAATAATTGTAAGTAGCTAAGTGCAACAAAACAAAATTGTTATCAAATACTATACTACTCCCCCTTTCGAGGAGGGTCCTTCTGGACTATACCAAGCATGTCTCGGAAGTGTTCAAACTTTACTCGAGACAAAGGTTTAGTCAGGATATCGGCAATCTGATCCTCAGTGCTTATGTACTCAAGCTTGATGGCTCCTCTCTGCACCATGTCTCGTATATAGAAGTAACGGATCTCAATGTGTTTTGACTTATCATGGAACACAGGATTTTCAGTCATCTTAATGCAGCTTTGATTATCACACATAATCACAGTGGGATCCATTTCCAAGTCAAAAATTCCAGATAAGAGTTTCCGAAGCCACACTGCTTCACAGCTGGCAGAGCAAGCAGCTATATATTCTGCTTCAGCAGTACTGAGGGCCACACTAGATTGTTTCTTGCTAAACCAGGAGATCATGGAAGATCCAAGACCATAACATCCGCCTGAAGTACTTTTTCTGTCTGATACACTACCTGCCCAATCAGAATCTGAGTAACCATGTAACTTGAGTTCATTACCTCCAAGATAGTATAAGCCAAAGTCCACTGTACCTTTTAGGTACCTCATTATGTGCTTTGCAGCTATAAGGTGAACCTTTCTAGGTTCTACTAGATACTGACTTAGGGTATTTACAGCAAAGCATATATCCGGCCTAGTATTTGTCAAATACATCAATGATCCAATGATTTGTCTATATAGGATTATGTCCACTAGTTCTGATGAATCATTAACTAATAGTTTCAGGTTGGAGTCCATGGGAGTGGCCATGGCTTTACACTCCAACATATCAAATCTTTTGAGAATCTCCACAGTATACTTACCTTGATTTAGAAAGATTCCTTTTGGCTCTTGCCACACTTCTAGACCTAAGAAGTAGTGCATTAATCCGAGATCTTTCATTTCGAATTCTGAAGAAAGCTTCTTCTTGCTTTCAATAATTTGATTCTCATTTCCGGTTAGGAATAGATCATCTACATATAACAGCAATATAACAGGTTCATCATCCATCACTTTAAGATAAAGATTGGGGTCAGCTTTACTTTTGGTAAAGCCCATGCTTGTTAAGAAACTGTCAATCCTTCCGTACCAAGCCCTGGGAGCTTGCTTCAATCCATCTAATGCCTTTTTCAGTTTGCATACATGGGTCCTTCCGTCTTTGACCTCAAAACCTTGAGGTTGTTCTATGTATACTTCTTCTTCAATTACACCATTCAGAAAAGCTGTCTTAACATCCATTTGATGCAATTTCCATTTCATCATGGATGCAAGTGCCATGATATTCTAATTGAAGTATACCTAGCAACAGGTGCAAATGTTTCTTCATAGTCAATTCCCTCCTTTTGTGAGAATCCTCTGGCTACAAACCTTGCCTTGTATTTTTCAATGCTACCGTCTGCAGCATGTTTTATCTTGAAAATCCATTTGGAAGAAACCACACTTTTATCTTTTGGTTTGGGGACTATATCCCAAACATCATTTTTCATTATCGACTGATATTCTTCTGTCATTGCTTCTACCCATTCTTTCTTTTGAGCTGCTTCTTCATAGCTAGTAGGTAGTTGATCCACAAGATCACACATCAAGGCCATATAGTTGGACACTAGCTTTGGTTTCTTTCTTTCTCTAATGGAGCCTTCAGGAGCACCATATTTTTCAGCCCCTTGGATAATATCTCTAGCCCATGCTGGCCTTCTTTTCTTTGATAAATCTGAGATAGGAGGTTCTTGTGGTTCCAACATGTCATGATCCTCTGGTGGAATGTCTTCAGGGATGTGAACAACCTCTGAGTTTCTAGAAGAATAATATTCTTCATAGATTTCTTCAAGTTGGCATTTTCTTGATTTCTTGAGAGCTGCTTCTTCATCAAAAGTTACATCTCTACTGATTTCTATATGATGAAAGCCTGGTATGTAAATCCTGAAAGCTTTGGATGATTCATAGTAACCAACAAATATTCCTTTCTTACCAGAAGGATCCAACTTGGTTCTCTTTTCTTTTGGAATGTGGATGTACACAGGACACCCAAATATTTTAAGATGGCTTACCTCAGGCTTCTTTCCAGTAAACACTTCTTCTGGAGTTTTGAAATCAAGAGCACTATGAGATAATCTGTTTTGAACATATACTGCTGTCTTGGCTGCTTCAGCCCATAGATACATGGGAAGATCCTGGTCATGTATCATTGTCTTCACAGCTTCCATGATGGTTCTATTTTTCCTTTCTGCAACCCCATTTTGTTGGGGATTGTAGGGAGTGGTTAGTTCTCTCTTGATTCCAACTTCTTTACAAAATTCTTCAAACTCTTTTGAAGTATATTCTCCACCATTATCTGTTCTGAGAATCTTGATTTTCTTTTCTGAGAGATTTTCTATTAGAGCCTTGAACTCTTTGAACTTCCCAAAAACTTCATTCTTACCTTTTAGAAAGTATATCCAGGTTTTCCTTGAATGATCATCAATGAAAGAGAGATAGTATTCAAATCCACTCAAGGAGGTGGTGGGCATTGGACCACATACATCTGAGTGTATTAATTCCAAGATACCCTTAGTCTTTGTTTCACTCTTTGGAAAGGGGTTCTTGATATTCTTCCCTTTCTTACATCCTTTACATGAGCCATCATGATCAACCTTCAAATCTGGTAGTCCTATGACCACCTTGCTTACATAGGGTAAGGCTTTGTAGTTAATGTGAGCTAGTCTTCTATGCCATAGCTCACTGGGACTAGAGGTTTCATGAACAAAGGCTACTTCTGGATGACCCTTAAGTTTATACAAACCTCCTTCCTCTTCACCAATAACAATTGCATCCTTAATAGATTTGCCTTTGGACCACATTAACACTTGTCCATCAATGAATGCAACTCTATAGCCTTTCTTGTCTAATGCTGAGATTGAAAGTAAATTCTTCTTCAAACCTGGAACATACAAAACTTCCTTCATCTTCATGGGGGTTCCAGAATCGAGTTTGTAGTTTGCTTCACCAATTCCCTTAATGGGATATTGATAGTCATCTCCTAGAGATACCTTTTGGGGAGAAGTCTTTTCTTCAAGATTTGAGAGAGTCTTTTTATGACCTGTCATGTGCTTTGAAGCACCACTGTCAATAAGCCATGTACCTTCTCCAGGGGTTATAGATCCAGAGAGTGCGGAGAAGAGAACATATTCTTCTGCATCTTCTTCTATATTTCTTCTTGACCTTCTTTTGAAGAAGGTCCTTTCTTCTTCTTCCTCTTCATCTCTAGGCCTTTTATTGTGAGACCTTTCTTCCTCTACTTCTTCTTCTTCACTATCATCTTCTGCAAGATGTGCTTGGTGTCTTTTGTAGTGAGTACCCTTTTTCTTCTGTAGAGGGCAATGTCTAGCAATGTGTCCTATTTTGTGACAAGAATAGCACTGGAAAGAAGAGTAATCTCTTCTTTGAGTAGTTCCTCTTTTCTTTTGAAATCTGTGTGGAGGATGAGACTCCTTGTGACTACCCTTTTTAGTGTAGGATTGATTCCTTCTTCTTTTGGTGTGGGTGGCCAAGGCTTGGTCATCCTCTTTGAGCAAGGCTTCTCGATTTGCAACCCTAGCCTACTCTTGTACACAATCCTCCCAAACTACATCAAACTTCATACTTTCTTTTCTGGCACACATAGTTTGAATGAATGACTCCCAAGGTCTAGTGAGACCATTTAGAGCTGTCATCACAAGTTCATCTTCATCAAGAGTATCACCAATGGCATCTAGTTGCTCCTTGATTAGAGAGACTCTTGAGAAGTAGTCTTGAATGGATTCTCCTTTGTGCATCTTGGTACTCTTCAACTGAGTTCTTAGATTCATCTTCCTATTGATGTTCTTTCCTTCATACATTCTTCCTAAGGCATCATACATTTCCTTTGGAGTCTTCTTGGAGGCCACTTGGGGAATCAAGTGGTCTTTAATAGAATCAGCTATGATTCTCTTTGCCCTAATCAAATCCTTCTTGTGTTTTTCTTTGGCTTCATCTTCTTCTGGTTCTGCAACTTCCTCCTTGATATAATGAGCAAGATCATTCTCCTCAAGAATGAGACCAATTCTGTATTTCCATGCCCGGAAATTTTCTATACCTTCTAGCTTGTCTTCAAGCTTAGTGTTTGGAGCCATCTTCTCTTGGGGGAGTCCAAGAGACAGAGTAGACTTACCTGGAAAGTTACTTTTCACTTTTCCGGAATCTGGAACAGAATTTTATCGCACTTTTGGTAGAATTAGGGTTTGACTTTCCCAGAGTTCTACCCAACCAACAAGTTCGATCTATAGCTCAAAAGAATGCTCTTGAGAAGGGATATCCATCCATGTAATCAGAATTCAAAAATTCCAACTTTTTTCTGAAACCAAAATCTGATGTATCGCACTTTTGGTAGAATTAGGGTTTGGATTTACCGGAGTTCTACCCAACCAAAAAGTTCGATCTATAGCTCAAAAGAAAGGTATTGAAAAGAGCTATCCAGCCATGCAACCAAAAATCAATAATATAAACTTTGGGCTGAAACCCTAACTTCACCGGAGAGAGAGAGAGAGGTATTCTTACCTTGTGAAAGATGTCCTATTCAGTCTAGCTCTGATACCATGTTAAGTTTAAACCAAATAGACAAGCAAGATCACTGAAAGAAACATAATCACAAGATAGACACAGAATATACCCTGGGAAACCCTCATGGGGTAGAAAACCCAGCAAAGCTTTCCTCAATAAGATGATCAACCAAAATACAAGATGTGCTCCTTCCTTCTTTGTCTCCTTAGCAGATCTCCCAGACAAGTGCGCACTCTTCCACAAGTGACTGAGTGATCTAATGAGGAGTTCACCTCTCTTATTTATACTGACCCCCAACTGACTAAAAGACCTAATGGGGCCGACCTCTCCTGGAGAAGTCTAATAACCCCAAAAATATAACCACAGGGCCGACCCCCACATGGTGGGTCTAATAACCCTAGTTAATACAAACCCTCGGAGGAATAAACATCTCCGGATACATAATAGGGTTACCTCGGAGGGATGAAACATCTCCGGAATAATAAAGTACAAATATAATATTCTTTGAAGTTACAATATTCAACAGATCCCACTTAATTGACTGTACCATTACGGGAGTGCTAACCATGTTATATTTCAATTATTTCCTTGGCTATAGATTGTAGGTAAAAATATTGCATTTTCCAAAGACATTGTTTGTGAAGGAGAATGATGCAAGAACCAATGCTTTAGTTACCTATTTTGATGAATTAATACTTGGACATAATGATTTTATTATCAATATGGCTATTAGATGGAGAGGGCACTTAACAATATACTTTTATTATAAAGATCAATGGGGGATAGAGAGAGCATTATTAGATGCACAGAAAAGTGCCCACAACTAGAATATGGTGTTGTTATGGAAATGTTTCTCATCCTCCTCTTAGATTATGTACTGAACAGTGAAAACACATAAAGGTTACTTTGTTGTTGTGGAGAGAGTAGTATGTATATATGTATAGTTTGGAAAGCCATTCTAAAATTAAAACTTTTGATATTATGTGTTAAGGAAAGGGATAAAAGTAGAATTACTCACCCCTACTTTCCTACCCACCTTTTTCCTTAACAAATTATGTTTGAATTGCTCCAAAAGTTTCAATGGATCCTCCCAAGTATCAAAGCTAGAACTATCTATAAAACTATTATTCTAGCCATGTAAACTAGCTCATAAAGGAAGAGGGGAGCAATAGGTAGCTTTAAACGTGGGAGTAATGGATTAGTGTGCATGGATACTTGGTCGATATGCCATCTTGAAAATATGGTGCAATATGTTCCCAAGGAAACCTTTAAGGGAGTTAGAGGGTACCGCTAGCTGGAGGAAAATGGTCAATAGGAAGGGAAGTTTATCAATTGATTAAACTACTACCTTTATTATCTTATTTATTTATTCATACATGCACCCTCACAAAATTTCCCGAAATGTAGGAGGGAAATTGAAGGAATCAACACATATCCATCCCTTTAGATTAGATAATGTCAAGTTCAAACAATTTTACATTACATTAATTAACATCACCATTGATGTATTTAAAGTTTAATTCTCGAAGTTAATCACCCAAAATTATTATAATTATTATTATTTGTAAGATAATAAGTGGACTTGATGGGTTGCTTGAAATTAGAAACCCAAGATATGAGCCACAACTCAAGAGCGATGAGTACCTAGAAAGTATCTTGATTGAGGATCTAGAGGATGCAAAAGAAAATGATTTAATATTACTTACCTTTGCACAAAAAATACTAAAATAAATTGGAATTGAATTCAATGAATATAAACAAATAACACACCATCCACACAATGAACATAAGGTGTACTCTGGGAAAACCCAATATGAGAAAAACCAAACTAGAAGGTGAGTCCTATGCCTTGCTCTTTTATACTTAGTTTTGAAATTAAAATACAAATAAAAGGAAGTGAGTATGGAGTTTCAATGGACACTATGGCATGTATGGCTACTGTAGGATCTTCTACTTCCTGTGTTCTGCTCTAATATCCCACTCCCAAATAACTTGCTCGACTATGGAACAATAAGCAATAAAATAACAATGGAATGCCTTCCTTTCCTAGGGGTGTAATATTTAATATGGAGTAAGAGCCATTTAGGTTAGGGTTTTTCGTGCCTTCAATTTCAATTAGGTTTAGGGTTTTTAACCCGCTATAATCTTCTTGAAAGTCCATTTGTGACTAGCTCCACATGTCTGAATAATGGGATTTCATGTGGCATCCACTTGATATCATGGTGGGAAACAAGATAGGTCTTAGTTGCGGCTATAAAATCCAATCCTACAAAATTCCCTAGGTAGCGTAAAAAATCAAACCCTAGCTCCACCAAGGAGAGCAAGTGAAAGAATCCCTCCAACACTATCTCCAAGGTAATACGTCCTCCTCTTCTCTTCTTCTTCACAAGTCCACTCTAGGATTTTCTTCCAAAACCCTAGTCTCCAATCTCCAAGGGTAACATACTAACCCTAGAGATCCGTGTTAACTCCAAAAATACCGAGAAACTATGGTACCCAAGAGAGAGAGAGATAGAGAAACAAGTACAAGTGAAGACCTAGAGAGAAAGAAGACAAGTGCACTCCTCTGATAGATCACATATCTACTCAAGAGTGAGAAAATCAACATGAATGAATGACTCTAGATCCTTAATCTATTTATATGAGAGGTAAGGGAGGAAAACAACACTATGTAGGCACAAGCCCTTGCAAGCAACTTCATCAACCCTTATCGGCCATGCAAGTGAGACGTCGACTCTAGATCACAAGTGCCACGCTTCAATAATAATTGCATGCACAATACGGACTCGAAAGAGATATATCTACACAACTAAATTCTACGCTAATCCATCCCGAAACTCCATGGACTCCCTCTATCCTTCCAAGCAAAGTAATCCACTAGTTCAACTACCCCTTGCAAGAACATTGTCAAGGCCCCATGTGTCCTCGAGCAATCTACAATCCTTCGAGTAGAAATCCAAGTTTCCATATGCCATTTAGGGTTTAAATCCATTCTAGGTGATGTGAAATACTCCACATCCCCTATAGGGTGTTCTCCCACAAAGTGAATTCTCCTTGTGGCCATCATGAAGTCCATCCATTATACAAGCAAGAGATGTCAAATGCCGAAGGGAAGAGCACTAAGCTACTAGCAATCAACTCATGTCAAGCATCCACTAAGAAATCTATCTCAAGTGTGCATATCCATCCTAAACCATCTATCATGCTACAACCCATCTTAGACCGTCTTTCTCATCAATTATCATTTTCTTTATCTAGTTTTATAATGCTTTCCATAGGATTTTAGAGGGTTTCTTCGTCTAACCAACGCCATAAATCCATGGGTTACATGTGGGCCCGCACTTCTATCCCTAATGCAATGGGGACCAGCAGAGACATATTATTTGTGCATTAGTGCAATTCTTCCTATTCCTATCCTTACAACACTCCTTCAACCACCTTATTAGATGAAAACTGTGGATTCTTAATCATGCTAGACTTGCCTTTGTACATTAATAACACCAAAAGTTCATTTCACTAACTCGTCAATACATGTGTTGGATTTCCTTGTTACCAACTCAATAGTTAATCTTTGGTTCCATGATAACAACTCAAGGCACTATTTTGCAGCGTATAAATACCACATGGAAGATAACATAGGTGATCAAACATGACCACCTCTCCGTGTGATGCATCATAGCGTTCATATTTAACATCCAAGTTAGCACATTCCATTCATAGATTCTCTTTCTCCTTAACTTACCCCTCTCTCCTTACTCCTAAAGAAATAATAATTGAAATCCTATGCATGTTCTTTGGTAGGGATTCCTCTTGTGATTTTTCCTTAAACCTCTTCCATTCGATAGAGTATTCTACTAATTGTTCGACCCCTCCATTTTAATAGGGTGCACAATGTAATAGAAAGACTCCAGTCTCCAACTACATGAATCCAAACCACTCCATTTTAATAGGTTGCACAATTTAATGCCAAGACTTCAACTACATGAAGCCAAAAGACCGATTCTTACTTCCTTGAAGGGTTATACCCCACCTAGAACAATAGAATTCGAGGACAACTTTTTATGAAAGTGGAAATGACAAAAACATATTGTGAAGATAATATTTTACTTATTTATAATCAATACCAGGCCCATGGTTTTATGGGAAAAGTATATAAATAAGGATATGACATTTGACCTTTGGTCTTGTCTTCGAAGGATAGGATATGGCATTTGAACTTTGATCCACTCTTTACCCTTTCCCAAATATTTCCATTTATTAAGAAGTAAGACACCATGTTGTACGGACTTGACCCTTTCCCAAATATTTCCATTTATTAAGAAGTAAGACACCATGTTGTACGGACTTGAGAATTATGATAACATTTTTAATTTAAATGTCTTTATTATGCTATATTATAGTAATGAGCCGACGTAAAATGAAAAACGTATGACTTAAATAACTAAGACCAGACTTTGACCTAATTGTAATACTCCCGTTATGATTGCATATAAATAAAAATAAAAATCTGCCATACAAAACAAAAGCAAACAGTTCACCCGCGATTTGGATTTTGAAGTTCACGAACTGTTTGGATTTTGGAATATACTTCACCTGCGGTTTGGATTTTGAAAGGGGCTGTCAGTTACACATAAAATCAAAGCAAAAGCAAGAAAAAATGGCGTCGAATCAGGTCGAAGTGCAAGCCCAAAACCCTCAGGTCCAAGTGCAAGCCGAAAACCCTCAGCAGCTCCAACAGGCAATTCAGGCAATTGGTACTGGCAACGACAATCAATTTGTATCGGCGTCTTTGTACGTGGGGGATCTGGAGCCGAGTGTTAGCGATGGCGAGATTTATGATCTCTTCCAGCAGATTGGCCTCGTCCACTCTGTTCGCGTCTGCAGAGATGCCATCACGGACGCCTCTCTCGGATACGCGTATGTGAATTACAACAATGCTGAAAATGCTACCACGGCTTTAAGTCTCTTGAATTTTACACGCCTTCACGGAAAGCCAATTCGGATTATGTATTCACACCGTGACCCCATTCTCCGCAGGTGTGGATCAGCAAACATATTTATTAAGAATATTGACAAAGTAGTTGACGATAGGGAGCTATATGATACTTTCCGTGTGTTCGGACCCATTTACTCTTCCAAGATTGCAACAGATACTGCATCAGGGCGATCCAAAGGATATGGATTTGTGCATTTTGAGCAAGAGGAAGCAGCACAAAATGCAATAGAACACATGAATGGAATGCTAATCCGTGGCAAACAGGTTTATGTTGGTCCATTCAAGAAAAAGCAAGAGCGCGGGCAAACAAATGCAAATGAAAATGACAATTTTAGGAATGTGTTTGTGAAGAACTTATCAGAATCTCTGACTGATGAGGATTTGAGAAATTATTTTGGCGTGTATGGAACAATTACCAGTGTGATAGTGATGAGGGATGCAGAGGGAAAATCAAAGGGTTTTGGATTTGTCAATTTTGAGAATGCAGAAGATGCAGCAAATTGCGTTCAGAATTTAAATGGCAAGAAAATTGGTGGGAAGGAATGCTATGTTGAAAAGGCACGGAACAAGTCGGAATCGAGGGGGCGATGCGGAAGAAATCTTTATGTGAAGAATTTGGATGATAGCATTGATGACGAGAAGTTGAGAGAAATGTTCTCTGGTTTTGGTACAATCACTTCATGCAAAGTAATGCGGGATTCTCATGGACACAGCAAAGGCTTTGGATTTGTTGCCTTCGCATCTCCTGATGAAGCATCCCGAGCTCTGGCAGAAATGAAAGGGAAAATGGTTTTGAGCAAGTCTCTGTATGTTTCTCTGGCTCAGCGCAAAGATGAGAGAAGGGCATGGCTACAGGCTCATTTCTCCCACTTGGAAAATGTAAATGCAGATGGCATGGCACCACCTGTTCCTGGACTAAACCAGCAGGTAATTTATGGCCGGGGACCCGTTGTTCCTGCCCGTGCTCCTGGACTAAACCATGGCCAAGGACCAGCTGCTCCTGGACAAAATCACCAGCAGGTAATTAATGGCCAAAGACCACCTGTTCCTGCCCGTGCTCCTGCACTAAACGAGCAGATAATTTATAGCCAAGGACCAGTTGCTCTTGCTCGTGCTCCTAGACTAAACCAGCGGACGATAACTCGAGGACAAGCATCAGTTTTTCTTGCCCGTGCTCCTGGACTAAACCAGCAGATGGTAATTCGAAGACAAGGACCAGCTGTTCCTGCCCGTGCTCCTTGACTAAACCAGCTGCATCATAGAAATGAGCTCACTGCAATAGTATAGACCATAGTAACATAGCTTGTACATTATATTTTGATTGTGATATAGGGTAGTGTGTAGCTATGGTTATTATTGTTGAGTGTTTGAATTATATTTAGGTTATGATAACGTAGTATATTGGAAGATTTTGTCCATTAAGCTTTTTTTTCTTTTAATTATTTTTATTTTTCAAAATCTGTATTTGACTGTGTTTAAATGGCTCTTTTGATAGTAAAAAAGGATTCAGCACCATCTAGAATCCTTAGGGCACTCAAATCGTCTAACTTTTAGACTACATTATTTGGTTTTGATAGTGATATAGGTTAAGTGTATATCTATTTGATTTTGATAGTGATATAGGTTACTGTAGTTTTATTTTAATTTTGGATTTTAAAGATTCAAAATATTATTTAGATTCTTTAAAAGCTAAAAGTTGTTTGGTTTTGATAGTGACATAGATTAGTGTAGTTTTATTTTTATTTTGGAGCTACTAAGTATTGAAAAAATATAAAAATTTATTTAGATATAATTAATTTTTAACACTAGGAGTTGATAAAAATAAAAATAGTTAGAAATAATGTAAACATAACTGTCCAAGTTAATAGTTAAAAGTTGATGTGATTAAATTTTTATAGTATTATTTATATATATAAAATTATTTGTAAATGATTATGATTTAGTTTTCAGTATTACTAGTATATTTTTAGTTTTGTTTTGCACATTATATTGGGATTTATGGAATCGAGAAATGCTATGAAAGTTACAATTTTTTTGTTATATGGATGTTGTAATCTTTAACTTTTGCTACTACCCTTTTCAAATTCATTATTTTAAGACTTTTAATTTCCAATAACTCACATAATATTTAAAGTGATTTATGGCATGCAAGATCTGCAGTGTTTTGTGGAATCACAAGGCTCATTGGTGAGAATTTAAGGGACCTTAAGATAGATGAATCTTTAGGCAATCATTTTCTTTAGTGCATATGTGTATCACATGACTTGTTTCTATCCATGTGGATGCTATGACATTAAAATCATATATGACATGGATTTTGCATGGTTTGAAAGTCGACATGTTCAATAGTTTATGTTAATGAAGTACACAAATTTTCATGTCTACATCATAGATTAACTACATTTATTTCCATCCTTGTAAATAGTTGTTCATATTCATGTCTACATCATAGATTAACTAACTTTCATGTCTACATCATAGATTAACTACTTTCATGTCTACATCAAATTTATTTCAATCTTTGTAGATAGTTGTTCATATTCCGCCCCATCTCTCCACCGAAAGCATATACCATATATAGGATTTGAAGGCTTTTTCTTTATTCTACCAACTCATTGATCTTGTGATTCCCCACAAAAACCAAAAGATACCTAGCTTTGATACCAATATGATGCATAAACTACCATGGATATTCCACTGTAATAGTTCGTCACAATAGATCTTACAACTTAATTAATTGTGTTGGCTTAATTCCACATAATGATAAATAAACTAGAATTGAAAGGAAAATATCTAGAGCAAAACAACACATCCCCATGAATAACACAATATATGCTCTGGGAAAACGCACCATGGGGAAAAACCAAACCAGATTAAAGACGATGCCTTGCTCTTTTCTTCTCCAAAAGGCAACGCAAATATAGAGAAAGTGTAGTTAAGGAAGTGAAGAGTTAAAGAAAAATATCCTTCCTTTTTTTTAATGACTCCTCTTCACTTCCTTAAAAATAAAAAAGACTTTTCTAAAAAAAAATATCTTCTACTCTTGTAAAACTCCACCCTTTTTTTTAACTTAAAAAAAATTCTTGAACTGAATAATTTACGTTAAAAAAACACTTAACTCATGGAAACAAATTTTTCTCGTGGAATTATTTTCGCGGCCCTAATGAAGGTTGGAGCGAGAAAATATGGAATTTTCGCGCTTTGGGCTATAGTGAGTTCGCGAGAATTTTTCTTGTGAACTTTTCGCGCTTTGGCCTATAGTGAGGGCACGAAAATTTGAAATTTTTATTATTTTGAAAGTTTGCCAAAAATTATCATGCCTCCATGCAGGGCAGGGTCGCGAATTTTTCTGCAAACAAGAAACACATTCTTTTTGCAAATTACTTCAAAGCTACGGCTTCTCTTGCTCCGATCAATCGATCTTCTTCCAACGCTTTGATACCGAACTGAAGGTTGGAGGCAGAAATAAACACAAAGATTATGCAGAACGAGCTACGACACTTCAATTTTTATTGATAAACGAAAGATCAACTAATACATTACAAACCAAATATGAGTGTGTATTTAAACACTTATGGAAACCCTAAAAAGTCTAACCTAGATTTTGCATGCATGCAAAGCATGCTGTTGCATGTTTTATTAACTGAACTTCTAAATACGAACTAAAGCAAAAGCTAAAGCTAACATAAGTAATTACTATTTCTAACATCACTTGTTACCCTCGTGTTCCGAGCTTATGCAAGCAGTTGGTTGGCCGTAGCCATCGCTAGCAACCATCCCCTCTTTTAAGTTATTGTTTAGCGTAATGTTTAGACGAGATCTCGATCATATCGACATCTATGCAGGTTAGGTCCCATTTGATTTAATGACAAGGAGAGGTCTTATGTTAGATCGTGATGGCGCATCCAGTAACTCTTGATAATTTTGGAGGAGCACCAGTTCATAGCATAAAGTTTTGACAGGAAACCTCCTGTATCACGATCATCCTAGCGGCCTAAAACTTCCCTTTCTGACTGACAAACAATCTTGGCATCGATCCACGGTTGCTAGCCACGTCACTGCCTCACGAGACCGAAGGATTAGTTCTAGAACGATGTAGTTGGACATGGCAAAACAATCTAATATATTTACATGTTATTATATATTACAAGCTTAAGCAAAGCTTATATAAGGGTAACAAATAGCCTTTTTTATGACTAAGTAACTTCAATTATAGATGAAAGTTTAGAATGTACTTAGTCCTTGAATATTATCTCTTCTTTTACCAACTAGAACATAACTCATAATTGAGTATGATTTGTGTGGATTGAAAAGAGGAATTTGTTTGTATCAATTGTATCGTTATGATAACGTAAGTAAATACGTTGCCTTGCTTCCAGCCACGTTTTTTGGGATACATATTAAGGGTCACTCTTGACTATATATATATATATATATATTTTACAACAATTGTGGGTTATAGACCTTAAAGCAAAATGTAGTTTAAATAATTGTATCAAGATTTGAAATAGGAAATATATATATAAAGGTTTAATATAAAGTTATATGTATAAGTACATAAATTGTATTATATGCATTAATACATATAAGCACATGGGTTGGATTATGGGACTAGATGAATGTTACATATATATATATATATTGGAATTTGCAATTGGAATATTTTGTAGATGTGTCGAAAGTGCTTAGTATATATAATAAAAATTGAAGTTGCTTTAGTTGTTATATATATTTATGAGATGGTAAAGTTACTGTTCCTAGTAAGGGAAGGGGTTATATTGTATACTTCTAATACATGGTATTGTATTGAAATTGTTGTAATGCTTTTGGATTATACTATACATTTAGTGCATTTGAATTATATGTGATTGGAGAAGTTTCTTTGAAAAAGAAAAGAAGTTGTGTAATAAACAGAAATTTATTCATCCAACACGGAACCTAGTGTAGAATGTGTATCTTACTTTTTATAAAGATCACTATGTTAGTAGTTTAAGGAGAAAAAGGAAATTTTGTTGTTACAATTTTTATGTACGTTGCAATGTGGTACATTACAGTGTGGGAAGTGATCATCAATTGCAAGACTTAGGAAAACCAAATTAAAAATAATATTAGGGAAACAAGACATCGTTTGACGTTTTTTTTTTTGAGGATGAAAACTTTTGACTAAAAATCGAAAGAGGAGTAATCTCAAAGGCTTAAATCCCATAATACCACTTTCAATTTGGTGATAGTTTTCAAGGGAGAGTTTTGTGTTCAACAAAGTGTTGTCGAGGTCTTTCATCCCTTTGGTATCATAATGGGACATAGGGGTAAAAGCTTCCAAGTAACCTGGTTATTAGATTCCCTAATGTTTAAAAATGATGTATGGAAATATTACCGTAGGTAATGCGAAATTCATCCAAATATGAGGGTGAATGTCAAGTTTTTGGGTTGGTTGCTCGAAAATATCTAATATAACGGGACTTGTGAATGAAAGATATATAAATTTAAAGAATGGCTAAGAGGATTACCGTCCGAGAGTGAAAATGAAGGATGGTCCTCTAAAAGATAAGTAAACGGTTGTTTTACCTATGCATTCTTTTTGTTATATGGAAGAATGATCATACATATGTATGTATATGTTTTATGCCGTCTTATGGTAATAAGAGAACAAGTGTCGATGATAAAAGACCTAAATATTTTCCATAAACAACAAGAGCATGTTGCAAAATAAATTCTCACTTACATTTTTATTGAATTTGAAAAATCATGTTATGCATATGTTATGCTGAAAATTTTGGAAGACGTTGTAAGGGTTGTGTAAAGTGCAGGTTATGAAAGGAAGAGGAACCATACCAACGTGAAGGATGTGTAGAGGATCAAAGATGATTAAATAGAGAATACAAAGATCTAAAAGTTGCAGTCACATGATCTTCAATCGCAAAGGTCTTCAAAAATTAGATAAGTACTTTTTAATAATTACGTTATATAGAGTTTTGTAAGATTCCACTCTTAATTATAGAGATAAAGAAATATGTTCAAGCATATGGATGTATTCTTCGTATTGTTTAAAATGGTGATAGTCCTTTATGATTGAAGTAGTCTTAAATATAGGTTATTGTTTTGAACGTGATTGTGGAAAAATAAATGAGATCTTAATATCATTTGTGTATTTAGGAAAGAGGAATTACCTCGAGTAATTATGCATTATGTGGTTAATATTATATGGATACTTGACGTGATCTTATATTATTGGCTAGGTTGATGACGGTTCAAGGATCAAGTACTTAACAGTTAGTTGACCAAGTAATTTTCAAATGTTATAAGGTCAAGAGTCTTAAAACTTTCCATGATAAGGTTATTGGAATTGAACTAAATGTTTTGTGATATGAAATGCCCCGGTATCCTATTAGCTTGCATTTTTTTCCTTCTATAAAAATTCATAATGTTTTCCATATTTAATTATTAAAAATATACATACATGATGCTACTCATATCATCGATTGGGGTGTGATTCAGGTAGAACTCGAGGGAGAATTCCAAATTGAGCCTTTGCGTATCCTAGATAGGAAGGAGATTATGTCGCGGAATCGAGCCATCACTCAAATAAAAGTGCAATGAAAGCACTTCATCCCCGGGCAGGCCACATGGGAAACGGAGGATCATATGCGAGCAACATATCCTTCCATTTCCAGAATGAGCAAGATGAATCTAAATAAATAACACTGCATAAAACAAAGCTGCTGGGCTTAATTAAATAAGGAGCAGTGAAAAAAGTGGGTGAATTTGCAATTTTTGTATGGATGTAACTTTCAATTGTAAGATTGGATTGGGGTATGGCTATGATCATTGGAAATCTAGTCCAAAGGAAAATATAATGGAAGGTATTGATTTTTTAATTTTGTTTTGGGTTATTTCAAGATGTAAGAAAAACAAAGCCTTGGAGCTGAAATTGGATAAGGTAGTCTTCAATGTGGGTGACTTCCAAAGTAACCTAAACTTTTGGAAACAAGTTACATGATGGTATAGGAGTGTAGTAAAGGTGACATTGACTAAGAGTAATGGTATGAATTTTTTTATGATGCTCCCACAAGGAAGTAAATGCATAGTTGGGAAAACAAGGAAGGTAAATGGATGGTTAAAGAAAAAGGTGCAATATTAAACCAAGTATGACCGAGTGTTTGGTAATATGGAATATTGTCGAAAGCGAGTATTAATAAATTCTAATTAAGAAGGAAGAAAATATTCTAACAATGGATGTTGGTGTCTTGAATGAGAATGCATTCTAGGCATTGATTGTCATGATAGGTATGTTCTATGTGAATTACAAGGTACAGCCAGGGGAAATATTGCTTCTGAGCGTGGATATCGTATGCCATGTTAGAATACCTAGAAAATGTATTGAAGATTCCAAAAGGTAGAGAATATAAGTGGGATTCATGAATATTGTAATTTATTGTGGTGTACAACCAAGCAACGATGGAACATACCAACAATTAAGGAGAAATGCATCTCATACAGGAGATGGAATCATCCATGGGGACAAGTGTACATTCCCAATGGAGTTTCAATATTTGGACCAACAACTTATGTGCAAATAGGGGAAATATGTGAAAACTTCCAATCATATAAAATATGCTAATTGGTGAATAAGACATTCTGGCATGTGGATCTATTGTTTGGCTCAAAATTGTGTTGAAGAGTTCCCTGGAAATGAAAATTGAGTTCCATCCTTGAATGAAGCCCATATACAACTAAAGATAAGAAATGAAATGGAATTTGAAAAGAATCCAATTGAAGATAGAATGGAACTCTTTGCAATGCCATGAAGTTCTAGGAAGAACATTTAAAGCTAATGTTGGGAGCAATACTGGCCCAGGGAAAGAAATAGTAAGGGAAGATCGTAATGTTGATATGGATTGGAAAGAGAGACTGGCTAAGTTGGATTTGGTTGGAATTTATAAAGGAAAAGAGAGTAGAATGCACAAGAAGCTCAAAATTGAGGAAAAGGTTGTTGCATATTCAAAAGGGGGTGATGAGAACTCAAGAAAACAAAAGACACTGCTACAGTGTTAAATGAATCTACATGAGGATATGATTATTTTTGTAGCAACAAATGGTTAAGATGGCCAGTAAGGTAGAAAAGAATGAACAAGATTACATCTCTCAAATGCATATGCATTAGTAGGCACACTAAGAGAGGGTGCATAGTGCATGTGTGTGTGTGTGTGATATTGCATATTCGTTAAAGTAGTATTGTTTTACATATGCAGTGAGGCATTGATGATAATTAATGTGGTGTTCATTAATATGTTGTGTGAATCGCGTGGTTATGCACACATGTATGTTGAACTCATTTTGTGAATGCATATTGTGCCATATTTCATTGCATAATTTGTTAATAGTTGAAATGACTGAATTATTGGTAATGCATAATTATGAGATCATTTCATGGGTTGTTGTGATTTGCAAAGAAATGCATGAAAAAATAGTCACGTTGGATGGACTAAGAAAATGATTTGTTGAGAGAAAAATTATATAATAAAAAAATGCCTATTGTACAATTGTACAATATTACATTGCATTGTACAATATTTTCCTACAAAAAGCTGTGTATCAAATCCCACTATGAAATGAGCTCTCATGAGGTGTCACGAATTTATAGCCACCTTTTATAGGAATTACTCAAATCATATGCCATGGACATACTACAAAGACAGGATCTAGTTGTGTAGTTCCTTCTATAGTTAATCTATGCACAAACTAGAGAGTTATGGCCTCCTCCAAGATGAGATATGCCTCCTGCATTCCTCCTACAATAACCTATAATATATACAACCAATTATAGTAATGTAGAAGTTTCAAAGTGGAGTAAGGTGTCTTATCAAAGAAGGTATTGATGCTATTAAGTTTAAACCAAATAGACAAGCAAGATCACTGAAAGAAACATAATCACAAGATAGACACAGAATATACCCTGGGAAACCCTCATGGGGTAGAAAGCCCAGCAAAGCTTTCCTCAATAAGATGATCAACCAAAATACAAGATGTGCTCCTTCCTTCTTTGTCTCCTTAGCAGATCTCCGAGACAAGTGCGCACTCTTCCACAAGTGAGTGAGTGATCTAATGGGGAGTTCACCTCTCTTATTTATACTGACCCCCAACTGACTAAAAGACCTAATGGGGCCGACCTCTCTTGGAGAAGTCTAATAACCCCAAAAATATAACCACAGGGCCGACCCCCACATGGTGGGTCTAGTAACCCTAGTTAATACAAACCCTCAGAGGAATAAACATCTCCGGATACATAATAGGGTTACCTCGGAGGGATGAAACATCTCCGGAATAATAAAGTACAAATATAATATTCTTTGAAGTTACAATATTCAACACTCCCCCTTAACGAGAAGGATATTATAACAGCACCTGCAGGAGCAAGGAGTCACTATACATGATACATCTATAAATCATCGGAAGCTTTCTTCAATTTGTCTTCAAATAGTTACTGGTACATCAATGTCAACATCAACATCAATATTACGATCATCGTAATCACACGATCAACAGCATCGTCATCACACGATCATCAGCATCGTCATCACACGATCATCAGCATCGTCATCACACGATCAACATCATCCTCATCACACGATCAGCAGCATCGTCATCACACGATCATCAGCATCGTCATCACACGATCAGCAGTATCGTTATCACACGATCAGCAGCATCGTCATCACACGATCAGCAGCATCGTCATCACACGATCAGCAGCATCGTCATCACACGATCATCGGCATCGTCATCACACGCTCATCAGCATCGTCATCACACGATCAGCAGTATCGTCATCACACGATTAGCAGCATCGTCATCACACGATCAGCAGTATCAAGTATTCATGCCAATACAAGTGATCATATCAACAATATGAGTATCCTAGGTAACCACATCATTAATACAAGTATCCTACCGATACAAGTAACCACATCATCAATACAAGTATCCTACCGATACAGGTAACCACATCATCAATACAAGTATCCTACCGATACAAGTAACCACATCATCAATACAAGTATCCTACCGATACAAGTAACCACATCATCAATACAAGTATCCTACCGATACAAGTAACCACATCATCAATACAAGTATCCTACCGATACAAGTAACCACATCATCAATAAAAGAATTACTTTTTCGGAGACCATTCGTCTACGGATCAATTCAGGGACCAAAGTCCGGGGATGATACAATCCCCATTACGTAAATTTTGAACTAGTGGTTCCGGGATGATGCAATCCCCATCACTTTATTCTTGAAGACCATATGTCTACGGATCAATTCAGGGACCAAGGTCCGGGGATGATACAATCCCCATCACGTACATTTTGAACTAGTGGTTCCGGGATGATGCAATCCCCATCACTTTATTCTCGAAGACCATACGTCTACGGATCAATTCAGGGACCAAGGTCCGGGGATGATACAATCCCCATCACGTACATTTTGAACTAGTGGTTCCGGGATGATGCAATCCCCGCAACTTCCAGTAAGGACTTCATTCTCGGAGACCTCACATCTACGGCTCTCTTTAGGACTGAAAGTCCAGGGATGATCCAATCCCCTCAACTGTCCACTAAGGACTTCATTCTCGGAGACCTCACGTCTACGGCTCTCTTTAGGACTGAAAGTCCAGGGATGATCCAATCCCCATCTGTATTCTCAACTATACAGGTACAAATATCCAAGAGCATGTATTCTCACTAATACATCTAATCATCAAAACATGTATACATCTAGTATGTATTCTCACTAATACATCTAGCATCAAAACATTTATCCATAAAAAAAATAAAAGATATATAAGAGTTCTAAATATAAATAATTGTAAGTAGCTAAGTGCAACAAAACAAAATTGTTATCAAATACTATACTACTCCCCCTTTCGAGGAGGGTCCTTCTGGACTATACCAAGCATGTCTCGAAAGTGTTCAAACTTTACTCGAGACAAAGGTTTAGTCAGGATATCGGCAATCTGATCCTCAGTGCTTATGTACTCAAGCTTGATGGCTCCTCTCTGCACCATGTCTCGTATATAGAAGTAACGGATCTCAATGTGTTTTGACTTATCATGGAACACAGGATTTTCAGTCATCTTAATGCAGCTTTGATTATCACACATAATCACAGTGGGATCCATTTCCAAGTCAAAAATTCCAGATAAGAGTTTCCGAAGCCACACTGCTTCACAGCTGGCAGAGCAAGCAGCTATATATTCTACTTCAGCAGTACTGAGGGCCACACTAGATTGTTTCTTGCTGAACCAGGAGATCATGGCAGATCCAATACCATAACATCCGCCTGAAGTACTTTTTCTGTCTGAGACACTACCTGCCCAATCGGAATCTGAGTAACCATGTAACTTGAGTTCATTACCTCCAAGATAGTATAAGCCAAAGTCCACTGTACCTTTTAGGTACCTCATTATGTGCTTTGCAGCTATAAGGTGAACCTTTCTAGGTTCTACTAGATACTGACTTAGGGTATATACATCAAAGCATATATCCGGCCTAGTATTTGTCAAATACATCAATGATCCAATGATTTGTCTATATAGGGTTATGTCCACTAGTTCTGATGAATCATTAACTAAGAGTTTCAGGTTGGAGTCCATGGGAGTGGCCATGGCTTTACACTCCAACATATCAAATCTTTTGAGAATCTCCACAGTATACTTACCTTGATTTAGAAAGATTCCTTTTGGCTCTTGCCACACTTCTAGACCTAAGAAGTAGTGCATTAATCCGAGATCTTTCATTTCGAATTCTGAAGAAAGCTTCTTCTTGCTTTCAATAATTTGATTCTCATTTCCGGTTAGGAATAGATCATCTACATATAACAGCAATATAACAGGTTCATCATCCATCACTTTAAGATAAAGATTGGGGTCAGCTTTACTTTTGGTAAAGCCCATGCTTGTTAAGAAACTGTCAATCCTTCCGTACCAAGCCCTGGGAGCTTGCTTCAATCCATATAATGCCTTTTTCAGTTTGCATACATGGGTCCTTCCGTCTTTGACCTCAAAACCTTGAGGTTGTTCTATGTATACTTCTTCTTCAATTACACCATTCAGAAAAGCTGTCTTAACATCCATTTGATGCAATTTCCATTTCATCATGGATGCAAGTGCCATGATAGTTCTAATTGAAGTATACCTAGCAACAGGTGCAAATGTTTCTTCATCGTCAATTCCCTCCTTTTGTGAGAATCCTCTGGCTACAAACCTTGCCTTGTATTTTTCAATGCTACCGTCTGCAGCATGTTTTATCTTGAAAATCCATTTGGAAGAAACCACACTTTTATCTTTTGGTTTGGGGACTATATCCCAAACATCATTTTTCATTATCGACTGATATTCTTCTGTCATTGCTTCTACCCATTCTTTCTTTTGAGCTGCTTCTTCATAGCTAGTAGGTAGTTGATCCACAAGATCACACATCAAGGCCATATAGTTGGACACTAGCTTTGGTTTCTTTCTTTCTCTAATGGAGCCTTCAGGAGCACCATATTTTTCAGCCCCTTGGATAATATCTCTAGCCCATGCTGGCCTTCTTTTCTTTGATAAATCTGAGATAGGAGGTTCTTGAGGTTCCAACATGTCATGATCCTCTGGTGGAATGTCTTCAGGGATGTGAACAGCCTCTGAGTTTCTAGAAGAATAATCTTCTTCATAGATTTCTTCAAGTTGGCATTTTCTTGATTTCTTGAGAGCTGCTTCTTCATCAAAAGTTACATCTCTACTGATTTCTATATGATGAAAGCCTGGTATGTAAATCCTGAAAGCTTTGGATGATTCATAGTAACCAACAAATATTCCTTTCTTACCAGAAGGATCCAACTTGGTTCTCTTTTCTTTTGGAATGTGGATGTACACAGGACACCCAAATATTTTAAGATGGCTTACCTCGGGCTTCTTTCCAGTAAACACTTCTTCTGGAGTTTTGAAATCAAGAGCACTATGAGATAATCTGTTTTGAACATATACTGCTGTCTTGGCTGCTTCAGCCCATAGATACATGGGAAGATCCTGGTCATGTATCATTGTCTTCACAGCTTCCATGATGGTTCTATTTTTCCTTTCTGCAACCCCATTTTGTTGGGGATTGTAGGGAGTGGTTAGTTCTCTCTTGATTCCAACTTCTTTACAAAATTCTTCAAACTCTTTTGAAGTATATTCTCCACCATTATCTGTTCTGAGAATCTTGATTTTCTTTTCTGAGAGATTTTCTATTAGAGCCTTGAACTCTTTGAACTTTCCAAAAACTTCATTCTTACCTTTTAGAAAGTATATCCAGGTTTTCCTTAAATGATCATCAATGAAAGAGAGATAGTATTCAAATCCACTCAAGGAGGTGGTGGGCATTGGACCACATACATCTGAGTGTATTAATTCCAAGATACCCTTAGTCTTTGTTTCACTCTTTGGAAAGGGGTTCTTGATATTCTTCCCTTTCTTACATCCTTTACATGAGCCATCATGATCAACCTTCAAATCTGGTAGTCCTATGACCACCTTGCTTACATAGGGTAAGGCTTTGTAGTTAATGTGAGCTAGTCTTCTATGCCATAGCTCACTGGGACTAGAGGTTTCATGAACAAAGGCTACTTCTGGATGACCCTTAGGTTTATACAAACCTCCTTCCTCTTCACCAATAACAATTGCATCCTTAATAGATTTGCCTTTGGACCACATTAACACTTGTCCATCAATGAATGCAACTCTATAGCCTTTCTTGTCTAATGCTGAGATTGAAAGTAAATTCTTCTTCAAACCTGGAACATACAAAACTTCCTTCATCTTCATGGGGGTTCCAGAATCGAGTTTGTAGTTTGCTTCACCAATTCCCTTAATGGGATATTGATAGTCATCTCCTAGAGATACCTTTTGGGGAGAAGTCTTTTCTTCAAGATTTGAGAGAGTCTTTTT
Source organism: Larix kaempferi (assembly GCA_027924585.1). NCBI lineage: Eukaryota > Viridiplantae > Streptophyta > Pinopsida > Pinales > Pinaceae > Larix > Larix kaempferi. The sequence goes on from BSBM01000030.1 coordinate 17,519,161, forward strand.
ATGACCTGTCATGTGCTTTGAAGCACCACTGTCAATAAGCCATGTACCTTCTCCAGGGGTTATAGATCCAGAGAGTGCGGAGAAGAGAACATATTCTTCTGCATCTTCTTCTGTATTTCTTCTTGACCTTCTTTTGAAGAAGGTCCTTTCTTCTTCTTCCTCTTCATCTCTAGGCCTTTTATTGTGAGACCTTTCTTCCTCTACTTCTTCTTCTTCACTATCATCTTCTGCAAGATGTGCTTGGTGTCTTTTGTAGTGAGTACCCTTTTTCTACTGTAGAGGGCAATGTCTAGCAATGTGTCCTATTTTGTGACAAGAATAGCACTGGAAAGAAGAGTAATCTCTTCTTTGAGTAGTTCCTCTTTTCTTTTGAAATCTGTGTGGAGGATGAGACTCCTTGTGACTACCCTTTTTAGTGTAGGATTGATTCCTTCTTCTTTTGGTGTGGGTGGCCAAGGCTTGGTCATCCTCTTTGAGCAAGGCTTCTCGATTTGCAACCCTAGCCTCCTCTTGTACACAATCCTCCCAAACTACATCAAACTTCATACTTTCTTTTCTGGCACACATAGTTTGAATGAATGACTCCCAAGGTCTAGTGAGACCATTTAGAGCTGTCATCACAAGTTCATCTTCATCAAGAGTATCACCAATGGCATCTAGTTGCTCCTTGATTAGAGAGACTCTTGAGAAGTAGTCTTGAATGGATTCTCCTTTGTGCATCTTGGTACTCTTCAACTGAGTTCTTAGATTCATCTTCCTATTGATGTTCTTTCCTTCATACATTCTTCCTAAGGCATCATACATTTCCTTTGGAGTCTTCTTGGAGGCCACTTGGGGAATCAAGTGGTCTTTAATAGAATCAGCTATGATTCTCTTTGCCCTAATCAAATCCTTCTTGTGTTTTTCTTTGGCTTCATCTTCTTCTGGTTCTGCAACTTCCTCCTTGATATAATGAGCAAGATCATTCTCCTCAAGAATGAGACCAATTCTGTATTTCCATGCCCGGAAATTTTCTATACCTTCTAGCTTGTCTTCAAGCTTAGTGTTTGGAGCCATCTTCTCTTGGGGGAGTCCAAGAGACAGAGTAGACTTACCTGGAAAGTTACTTTTCACTTTTCCGGAATCTGGAACAGAATTTTATCGCACTTTTGGTAGAATTAGGGTTTGACTTTCCCGGAGTTCTACCCAACCAACAAGTTCGATCTATAGCTCAAACGAATGCTCTTGAGAAGGGATATCCAGCCATGTAATCAGAATTCAAAAATTCCAACTTTTTTCTGAAACCAAAATCTGATGTATCGCACTTTTGGTAGAATTAGGGTTTGGATTTACCGGAGTTCTACCCAACCAAAAAGTTCGATCTATAGCTCAAAAGAAAGGTATTGAAAAGAGCTATCCAGCCATGCAACCAAAAATCAATAATATAAACTTTGGGCTGAAACCCTAACTTCACCGGAGAGAGAGAGAGAGGTATTCTTACCTTGTGAAAGATGTCCTATTCAGTCTAGCTCTGATACCATGTTAAGTTTAAACCAAATAGACAAGCAAGATCACTGAAAGAAATATAATCACAAGATAGACACAGAATATACCCTGGGAAACCCTCATGGGGTAGAAAACCCAGCAAAGCTTTCCTCAATAAGATGATCAACCAAAATACAAGATGTGCTCCTTCCTTCTTTGTCTCCTTAGCAGATCTCCCAGACAAGTGCGCACTCTTCCACAAGTGACTGAGTGATCTAATGAGGAGTTCACCTCTCTTATTTATACTGACCCCCAACTGACTAAAAGACCTAATGGGGCCGACCTCTCCTGGAGAAGTCTAATAACCCCAAAAATATAACCACAGGGCCGACCCCCACATGGTGGGTCTAATAACCCTAGTTAATACAAACCCTCGGAGGAATAAACATCTCCGGATACATAATAGGGTTACCTCGGAGGGATGAAACATCTCCGGAATAATAAAGTACAAATATAATATTCTTTGAAGTTACAATATTCAACAGATCCCACTTAATTGACTGTACCATTACGGGAGTGCTAACCATGTTATATTTCAATTATTTCCTTGGCTATAGATTGTAGGTAAAAATATTGCATTTTCCAAAGACATTGTTTGTGAAGGAGAATGATGCAAGAACCAATGCTTTAGTTACCTATTTTGATGAATTAATACTTGGACATAATGATTTTATTATCAATATGGCTATTAGATGGAGAGGGCACTTAACAATATACTTTTATTATAAAGATGAATGGGGGATAGAGAGAGCATTATTAGATGCACAGAAAAGTGCCCACAACTAGAATATGGTGTTGTTATGGAAATGTTTCTCATCCTCCTCTTAGATTATGTACTGAACAGTGAAAACACATAAAGGTTACTTTGTTGTTGTGGAGAGAGTAGTATGTATATATGTATAGTTTGGAAAGCCATTCTAAAATTAAAACGTTTGATATTATGTGTTAAGGAAAGGGATAAAAGTAGAATTACTCACCCCTACTTTCCTACCCACCTTTTTCCTTAACAAATTATGTTTGAATTGCTCCAAAAGTTTCAATGGATCCTCCCAAGTATCAAAGCTAGAACTATCTATAAAACTATTATTCTAGCCATGTAAACTAGCTCATAAAGGAAGAGGGGAGCAATAGGTAGCTTTAAACGTGGGAGTAATGGATTAGTGTGCATGGATACTTGGTCGATATGCCATCTTGAAAATATGGTGCAATATGTTCCCAAGGAAACCTTTAAGGGAGTTAGAGGGTACCGCTAGCTGGAGGAAAATGGTCAATAGGAAGGGAAGTTTATCAATTGATTAAACTACTACCTTTATTATCTTATTTATTTATTCATACATGCACCCTCACAAAATTTCCCGAAATGTAGGAGGGAAATTGAAGGAATCAACACATATCCATCCCTTTAGATTAGATAATGTCAAGTTCAAACAATTTTACATTACATTAATTAACATCACCATTGATGTATTTAAAGTTTAATTCTCGAAGTTAATCACCCAAAATTATTATAATTATTATTATTTGTAAGATAATAAGTGGACTTGATGGGTTGCTTGAAATTAGAAACCCAATATATGAGCCACAACTCAAGAGCGATGAGTACCTAGAAAGTATCTTGATTGAGGATCTAGAGGATGCAAAAGAAAATGATTTAATATTACTTACCTTTGCACAAAAAATACTAAAATAAATTGGAATTGAATTCAATGAATATAAACAAATAACACACCATCCACACAATGAACATAAGGTGTACTCTGGGAAAACCCAATATGAGAAAAACCATACTAGAAGGTGAGTCCTATGCCTTGCTCTTTTATACTTAGTTTTGAAATTAAAATACAAATAAAAGGAAGTGAGTATGGAGTTTCAATGGACACTATGGCATGTATGGCTACTGTAGGATCTTCTACTTCCTGTGTTCTGCTCTAATATCCCACTCCCAAATAACTTGCTCGACTATGGAACAATAAGCAATACAATAACAATGGAATGCCTTCCTTTCCTAGGGGTGTAATATTTAATATGGAGTAAGAGCCATTTAGGTTAGGGTTTTTCGTGCCTTCAATTTCAATTAGGTTTAGGGTTTTTAACCCGCTATAATCTTCTTGAAAGTCCATTTGTGACTAGCTCCACATGTCTGAATAATGGGATTTCATGTGGCATCCACTTGATATCATGGTGGGAAACAAGATAGGTCTTAGTTGCGGCTATAAAATCCAATCCTACAAAATTCCCTAGGTAGCGTAAAAAATCAAACCCTAGCTCCACCAAGGAGAGCAAGTGAAAGAATCCCTCCAACACTATCTCCAAGGTAATACGTCCTCCTCTTCTCTTCTTCTTCACAAGTCCACTCTAGGATTTTCTTCCAAAACCCTAGTCTCCAATCTCCAAGGGTAACATACTAACCCTAGAGATCCGTGTTAACTCCAAAAATACCGAGAAACTATGGTACCCAAGAGAGAGAGAGATAGAGAAACAAGTACAAGTGAAGACCTAGAGAGAAAGAAGACAAGTGCACTCCTCTGATAGATCACATATCTACTCAAGAGTGAGAAAATCAACATGAATGAATGACTCTAGATCCTTAATCTATTTATATGAGAGGTAAGGGAGGAAAACAACACTATGTAGGCACAAGCCCTTGCAAGCAACCTCATCAACCCTTATCGGCCATGCAAGTGAGACGTCGACTCTAGATCACAAGTGCCACGCTTCAATAATAATTGCATGCACAATACCGACTCGAAAGAGATATATCTACACAACTAAATTCTACGCTAATCCATCCCGAAACTCCATGGACTCCCTCTATCCTTCCAAGCAAAGTAATCCACTAGTTCAACTACCCCTTGCAAGAACATTGTCAAGGCCCCATGTGTCCTCGAGCAATCTAAAATCCTTCGAGTAGAAATCCAAGTTTCCATATGCCATTTAGGGTTTAAATCCATTCTAGGTGATGTGAAATACTCCACATCCCCTATAGGGTGTTCTCCCACAAAGTGAATTCTCCTTGTGGCCATCATGAAGTCCATCCATTATACAAGCAAGAGATGTCAAATGCCGAAGGGAAGAGCACTAAGCTACTAGCAATCAACTCATGTCAAGCATCCACTAAGAAATCTATCTCAAGTGTGCATATCCATCCTGAACCATCTATCATGCTACAACCCATCTTAGACCGTCTTTCTCATCAATTATCATTTTCTTTATCTAGTTTTATAATGCTTTCCATAGGATTTTAGAGGGTTTCTTCGTCTAACCAATGCCATAAATCCATGGGTTACATGTGGGCCCGCACTTCTATCCCTAATGCAATGGGGACCAGCAGAGACATATTATTTGTGCATTAGTGCAATTCTTCCTATTCCTATCCTTACAACACTCCTTCAACCACCTTATTAGATGAAAACTGTGGATTCTTAATCATGCTAGACTTGCCTTTGTACATTAATAACACCAAAAGTTCATTTCACTAACTCGTCAATACATGTGTTGGATTTCCTTGTTACCAACTCAATAGTTAATCTTTGGTTCCATGATAACAACTCAAGGCACTATTTTGCAGCGTATAAATACCACATGGAAGATAACATAGGTGATCAAACATGACCACCTCTCCGTGTGATGCATCATAGCGTTCATATTTAACATCCAAGTTAGCACATTCCATTCATAGATTCTCTTTCTCCTTAACTTACCCCTCTCTCCTTACTCCTAAAGAAATAATAATTGAAATCCTATGCATGTTCTTTGGTAGGGATACCTCTTGTGATTTTTCCTTAAACCTCTTCCATTCGATAGAGTATTCTACTAATTGTTCGACCCCTCCATTTTAATAGGGTGCACAATGTAATAGAAAGACTCCAGTCTCCAACTACATGAATCCAAACCACTCCATTTTAATAGGTTGCACAATTTAATGCCAAGACTTCAACTACATGAAGCCAAAAGACCAATTCTTACTTCCTTGAAGGGTTATACCCCACCTAGAACAATAGAATTCGAGGACAACTTTTTATGAAAGTGGAAATGACAAAAACATATTGTGAAGATAATATTTTACTTATTTATAATCAATACCAGGCCCATGGTTTTATGGGAAAAGTATATAAATAAGGATATGACATTTGACCTTTGGTCTTGTCTTCGAAGGATAGGATATGGCATTTGAACTTTGATCCACTCTTTACCCTTTCCCAAATATTTCCATTTATTAAGAAGTAAGACACCATGTTGTACGGACTTGACCCTTTCCCAAATATTTCCATTTATTAAGAAGTAAGACACCATGTTGTACGGACTTGAGAATTATGATAACATTTTTAATTTAAATGTCTTTATTATGCTATATTATAGTAATGAGCCGACGTAAAATGAAAAACGTATGACTTAAATAACTAAGACCAGACTTTGACCTAATTGTAATACTCCCGTTATGATTGCATATAAATAAAAATAAAAATCTGCCATACAAAACAAAAGCAAACAGTTCACCCGCGATTTGGATTTTGAAGTTCACGAACTGTTTGGATTTTGGAATATACTTCACCTGCGGTTTGGATTTTGAAAGGGGCTGTCAGTTACACATAAAATCAAAGCAAAAGCAAGAAAAAATGGCGTCGAATCAGGTCGAAGTGCAAGCCCAAAACCCTCAGGTCCAAGTGCAAGCCGAAAACCCTCAGCAGCTGCAACAGGCAATTCAGGCAATTGGTACTGGCAACGACAATCAATTTGTATCGGCGTCTTTGTACGTGGGGGATCTAGAGCCGAGTGTTAGCGATGGCGATATTTATGATCTCTTCCAGCAGATTGGCCTCGTCCACTCTGTTCGCGTCTGCAGAGATGCCATCACGGACGCCTCTCTCGGATACGCGTATGTGAATTACAACAATGCTGAAAATGCTACCACGGCTTTAAGTCTCTTGAATTTTACACGCCTTCACGGAAAGCCAATTCGGATTATGTATTCACACCGTGACCCCATTCTCCGCAGGTGTGGATCAGCGAACATATTTATTAAGAATATTGACAAAGTAGTTGACGATAGGGAGCTATATGATACTTTCCGTGTGTTCGGACCCATTTACTCTTCCAAGATTGCAACAGATACTGCATCAGGGCGATCCAAAGGATATGGATTTGTGCATTTTGAGCAAGAGGAAGCAGCACAAAATGCAATAGAACACATGAATGGAATGCTAATCCGTGGCAAACAGGTTTATGTTGGTCCATTCAAGAAAAAGCAAGAGCGCGGGCAAACAAATGCAAATGAAAATGACAATTTTAGGAATGTGTTTGTGAAGAACTTATCAGAATCTCTGACTGATGAGGATTTGAGAAATTATTTTGGCGTGTATGGAACAATTACCAGTGTGATAGTGATGAGGGATGCAGAGGGAAAATCAAAGGGTTTTGGATTTGTCAATTTTGAGAATGCAGAAGATGCAGCAAATTGCGTTCAGAATTTAAATGGCAAGAAAATTGGTGGGAAGGAATGCTATGTTGAAAAGGCACGGAACAAGTCTGAATCGAGGGGGCGATGCGGAAGAAATCTTTATGTGAAGAATTTGGATGATAGCATTGATGACGAGAAGTTGAGAGAAATGTTCTCTGGTTTTGGTACAATCACTTCATGCAAAGTAATGCGGGATTCTCATGGACACAGCAAAGGCTTTGGATTTGTTGCCTTCGCATCTCCTGATGAAGCATCCCGAGCTCTGGCAGAAATGAAAGGGAAAATGGTTTTGAGCAAGTCTCTGTATGTTTCTCTGGCTCAGCGCAAAGATGAGAGAAGGGCATGGCTACAGGCTCATTTCTCCCACTTGGAAAATGTAAATGCAGATGGCATGGCACCACCTGTTCCTGGACTAAACCAGCAGGTAATTTATGGCCGGGGACCCGTTGTTCCTGCCCGTGCTCCTGGACTAAACCATGGCCAAGGACCAGCTGCTCCTGGACAAAATCACCAGCAGGTAATTAATGGCCAAAGACCACCTGTTCCTGCCCGTGCTCCTGCACTAAACGAGCAGATAATTTATAGCCAAGGACCAGTTGCTCTTGCTCGTGCTCCTAGACTAAACCAGCGGACGATAACTCGAGGACAAGCATCAGTTTTTCTTGCCCGTGCTCCTGGACTAAACCAGCAGATGGTAATTCGAAGACAAGGACCAGCTGTTCCTGCCCGTGCTCCTTGACTAAACCAGCTGCATCATAGAAATGAGCTCACTGCAATAGTATAGACCATAGTAACATAGCTTGTACATTATATTTTGATTGTGATATAGGGTAGTGTGTAGCTATGGTTATTATTGTTGAGTGTTTGAATTATATTTAGGTTATGATAACGTAGTATATTGGAAGATTTTGTCCATTAAGCTTTTTTTTCTTTTAATTATTTTTATTTTTCAAAATCTGTATTTGACTGTGTTTAAATGGCTCTTTTGATAGTAAAAAAGGATTCAGCACCATCTAGAATCCTCAGGGCACTCAAATCGTCTAACTTTTAGACTACATTATTTGGTTTTGATAGTGATATAGGTTAAGTGTATATCTATTTGATTTTGATAGTGATATAGGTTACTGTAGTTTTATTTTAATTTTGGATTTTAAAGATTCAAAAAATTATTTAGATTCTTTAAAAGTTAAAAGTTGTTTGGTTTTGATAGTGACATAGATTAGTGTAGTTTTATTTTTATTTTGGAGCTACTAAGTATTGAAAAAATATAAAAATTTATTTAGATATAATTAATTTTTAACACTAGGAGTTGATAAAAATAAAAATAGTTAGAAATAATGTAAACATAACTGTCCAAGTTAATAGTTAAAAGTTGATGTGATTAAATTTTTATAGTATTATTTATATATATAAAATTATTTGTAAATGATTATGATTTAGTTTTCAGTATTACTAGTATATTTTTAGTTTTGTTTTGCACATTATATTGGGATTTATGGAATCGAGAAATGCTATGAAAGTTACAATTTTTTTGTTATATGGATGTTGTAATCTTTAACTTTTGCTACTACCCTTTTCAAATTCATTATTTTAAGACTTTTAATTTCCAATAACTCACATAATATTTAAAGTGATTTATGGCATGCAAGATCTGCAGTGTTTTGTGGAATCACAAGGCTCATTGGTGAGAATTTAAGGGACCTTAAGATAGATGAATCTTTAGGCAATCATTTTCTTTAGTGCATATGTGTATCACATGACTTGTTTCTATCCATGTGGATGCTATGACATTAAAATCATATATGACATGGATTTTGCATGGTTTGAAAGTCGACATGTTCAATAGTTTATGTTAATGAAGTACACAAATTTTCATGTCTACATCATAGATTAACTACATTTATTTCCATCCTTGTAAATAGTTGTTCATATTCATGTCTACATCATAGATTAACTAACTTTCATGTCTACATCATAGATTAACTACTTTCATGTCTACATCAAATTTATTTCAATCTTTGTAGATAGTTGTTCATATTCCGCCCCATCTCTCCACCGAAAGCATATACCATATATAGGATTTGAAGGCTTTTTCTTTATTCTACCAACTCATTGATCTTGTGATTCCCCACAAAAACCAAAAGATACCTAGCTTTGATACCAATATGATGCATAAACTACCATGGATATTCCACTGTAATAGTTCGTCACAATAGATCTTACAACTTAATTAATTGTGTTGGCTTAATTCCACATAATGATAAATAAACTAGAATTGAAAGGAAAATATCTAGAGCAAAACAACACATCCCCATGAATAACACAATATATGCTCTGGGAAAACGCACCATGGGGAAAAACCAAACCAGATTAAAGACGATGCCTTGCTCTTTTCTTCTCCAAAAGGCAACGCAAATATAGAGAAAGTGTAGTTAAGGAAGTGAAGAGTTAAAGAAAAATATCCTTCCTTTTTTTTAATGACTCCTCTTCACTTCCTTAAAAATAAAAAAGACTTTTGTAAAAAAAAATATCTTCTACTCTTGTAAAACTCCACCCTTTTTTTTAACTTAAAAAAAATTCTTGAACTGAATAATTTACGTTAAAAAAACACTTAACTCATGGAAACAAATTTTTCTCGTGGAATTATTTTCGCGGCCCTAATGAAGGTTGGAGCGAGAAAATATGGAATTTTCGCGCTTTGGGCTATAGTGAGTTCGCGAGAATTTTTCTTGTGAACTTTTCGCGCTTTGGCCTATAGTGAGGGCACGAAAATTTGAAATTTTTATTATTTTGAAAGTTTGCCAAAAATTATCATGCCTCCATGCAGGGCAGGGTCGCGAATTTTTCTGCAAACAAGAAACACATTCTTTTTGCAAATTACTTCAAAGCTACGGCTTCTCTTGCTCCGATCAATCGATCTTCTTCCAACGCTCTGATACCGAACTGAAGGTTGGAGGCAGAAATAAACACAAAGATTATGCAGAACGAGCTACGACACTTCAATTTTTATTGATAAACGAAAGATCAACTAATACATTACAAACCAAATATGAGTGTGTATTTAAACACTTATGGAAACCCTAAAAAGTCTAACCTAGATTTTGCATGCATGCAAAGCATGCTGTTGCATGTTTTATTAACTGAACTTCTAAATACGAACTAAAGCAAAAGCTAAAGCTAACATAAGTAATTACTATTTCTAACATCACTTGTTACCCTCGTGTTCCGAGCTTATGCAAGCAGTTGGTTGGCCGTAGCCATCGCTAGCAACCATCCCCTCTTTTAAGTTATTGTTTAGCGTAATGTTTAGACGAGATCTCGATCATATCGACATCTATGCAGGTTAGGTCCCATTTGATTTAATGACAAGGAGAGGTCTTATGTTAGATCGTGATGGCGCATCCAGTAACTCTTGATAATTTTGGAGGAGCACCAGTTCATAGCATAAAGTTTTGACAGGAAACCTCCTGTATCACGATCATCCTAGCGGCCTAAAACTTCCCTTTCTGACTGACAAACAATCTTGGCATCGATCCACGGTTGCTAGCCACGTCACTGCCTCACGAGACCGAAGGATTAGTTCTAGAACGATGTAGTTGGACATGGCAAAACAATCTAATATATTTACATGTTATTATATATTACAAGCTTAAGCAAAGCTTATATAAGGGTAACAAATAGCCTTTTTTATGACTAAGTAACTTCAATTATAGATGAAAGTTTAGAATGTACTTAGTCCTTGAATATTATCTCTTCTTTTACCAACTAGAACATAACTCATAATTGAGTATGATTTGTGTGGATTGAAAAGAGGAATTTGTTTGTATCAATTGTATCGTTATGATAACGTAAGTAAATACGTTGCCTTGCTTCCAGCCACGTTTTTTGGGATACATATTAAGGGTCACTCTTGACTATATATATATATATATATATTTTACAACAATTGTGGGTTATACACCTTAAAGCAAAATGTAGTTTAAATAATTGTATCAAGATTTGAAATAGGAAATATATATATAAAGGTTTAATATAAAGTTATATGTATAAGTACATAAATTGTATTATATGCATTAATACATATAAGCACATGGGTTGGATTATGGGACTAGATGAATGTTACATATATATATATATATTGGAATTTGCAATTGGAATATTTTGTAGATGTGTCGAAAGTGCTTAGTATATATAATAAAAATTGAAGTTGCTTTAGTTGTTATATATATTTATGAGATGGTAAAGTTACTGTTCCTAGTAAGGGAAGGGGTTATATTGTATACTTCTAATACATGGTATTGTATTGAAATTGTTGTAATGCTTTTGGATTATACTATACATTTAGTGCATTTGAATTATATGTGATTGGAGAAGTTTCTTTGAAAAAGAAAAGAAGTTGTGTAATAAACAGAAATTTATTCATCCAACACGGAACCTAGTGTAGAATGTGTATCTTACTTTTTATAAAGATCACTATGTTAGTAGTTTAAGGAGAAAAAGGAAATTTTGTTGTTACAATTTTTATGTACGTTGCAATGTGGTACATTACAGTGTGGGAAGTGATCATCAATTGCAAGACATAGGAAAACCAAATTAAAAATAATATTAGGGAAACAAGACATCGTTTGACGTTTTTTTTTTGAGGATGAAAACTTTTGACTAAAAATCGAAAGAGGAGTAATCTCAAAGGCTTAAATCCCATAATACCACTTTCAATTTGGTGATAGTTTTCAAGGGAGAGTTTTGTGTTCAACAAAGTGTTGTCGAGGTCTTTCATCCCTTTGGTATCATAATGGGACATAGGGGTAAAAGCTTCCAAGTAAATTGGTTATTAGATTCCCTAATGTTTAAAAATGATGTATGGAAATATTACCGTAGGTAATGCGAAATTCATCCAAATATGAGGGTGAATGTCAAGTTTTTGGGTTGGTTGCTCGAAAATATCTAATATAACGGGACTTGTGAATGAAAGATATATAAATTTAAAGAATGGCTAAGAGGATTACCGTCCGAGAGTGAAAATGAAGGATGGTCCTCTAAAAGATAAGTAAACGGTTGTTTTACCTATGCATTCTTTTTGTTATATGGAAGAATGATCATACATATGTATGTATATGTTTTATGCCGTCTTATGGTAATAAGAGAACAAGTGTCGATGATAAAAGACCTAAATATTTTCCATAAACAACAAGAGCATGTTGCAAAATAAATTCTCACTTACATTTTTATTGAATTTGAAAAATCATGTTATGCATATGTTATGCTGAAAATTTTGGAAGACGTTGTAAGGGTTGTGTAAAGTGCAGGTTATGAAAGGAAGAGGAACCATACCAACGTGAAGGATGTGTAGAGGATCAAAGATGATTAAATAGAGAATACAAAGATCTAAAAGTTGCAGTCACATGATCTTCAACCGCAAAGGTCTTCAAAAATTAGATAAGTACTTTTTAATAATTACGTTATATAGAGTTTTGTAAGATTCCACTCTTAATTATAGAGATAAAGAAATATGTTCAAGCATATGGATGTATTCTTCGTATTGTTTAAAATGGTGATAGTCCTTTATGATTGAAGTAGTCTTAAATATAGGTTATTGTTTTGAACGTGATTGTGGAAAAATAAATGAGATCTTAATATCATTTGTGTATTTAGGAAAGAGGAATTACCTCGAGTAATTATGCATTATGTGGTTAATATTATATGGATACTTGACGTGATCTTATATTATTGGCTAGGTTGATGACGGTTCAAGGATCAAGTACTTAACAGTTAGTTGACCAAGTAATTTTCAAATGTTATAAGGTCAAGAGTCTTAAAACTTTCCATGATAAGGTTATTGGAATTGAACTAAATGTTTTGTGATATGAAATGCCCCGGTATCCTATTAGCTTGCATTTTTTTCCTTCTATAAAAATTCATAATGTTTTCCATATTTAATTATTAAAAATATACATACATGATGCTACTCATATCATCGATTGGGGTGTGATTCAGGTAGAACTCGAGGGAGAATTCCAAATTGAGCCTTTGCGTATCCTAGATAGGAAGGAGATTATGTCGCGGAATCGAGCCATCACTCAAATAAAAGTGCAATGAAAGCACTTCATCCCCGGGCAGGCCACATGGGAAACGGAGGATCATATGCGAGCAACATATCCTTCCATTTCCAGAATGAGCAAGATGAATCTAAATAAATAACACTGCATAAAACAAAGCTGCTGGGCTTAATTAAATAAGGAGCAGTGAAAAAAGTCGGTGAATTTGCAATTTTTGTATGGATGTAACTTTCAATTGTAAGATTGGATTGGGGTATGGCTATGATCATTGGAAATCTAGTCCAAAGGAAAATATAATGGAAGGTATTGATTTTTTAATTTTGTTTTGGGTTATTTCAAGATGTAAGAAAAACAAAGCCTTGGAGCTGAAATTGGATAAGGTAGTCTTCAATGTGGGTGACTTCCAAAGTAACCTAAACTTTTGGAAACAAGTTACATGATGGTATAGGAGTGTAGTAAAGGTGACATTGACTAAGAGTAATGGTATGAATTTTTTTATGATGCTCCCACAAGGAAGTAAATGCATAGTTGGGAAAACAAGGAAGGTAAATGGATGGTTAAAGAAAAAGGTGCAATATTAAACCAAGTATGCCCGAGTGTTTGGTAATATGGAATATTGTCGAAAGCGAGTATTAATAAATTCTAATTAAGAAGGAAGAAAATATACTAACAATGGATGTTGGTGTCTTGAATGAGAATGCATTCTAGGCATTGATTGTCATGATAGGTATGTTCTATGTGAATTACAAGGTACAGCCAGGGGAAATATTGCTTCTGAGCGTGGATATCGTATGCCATGTTAGAATACCTAGAAAATGTATTGAAGATTCCAAAAGGTAGAGAATATAAGTGGGATTCATGAATATTGTAATTTATTGTGGTGTACAACCAAGCAACGATGGAACATACCAACAATTAAGGAGAAATGCATCTCATACAGGAGATGGAATCATCCATGGGGACAAGTGTACATTCCCAATGGAGTTTCAATATTTGGACCAACAACTTATGTGCAAATAGGGGAAATATGTGAAAACTTCCAATCATATAAAATATGCTAATTGGTGAATAAGACATTCTGGCATGTGGATCTATTGTTTGGCTCAAAATTGTGTTGAAGAGTTCCCTGGAAATGAAAATTGAGTTCCATCCTTGAATGAAGCCCATATACAACTAAAGATAAGAAATGAAATGGAATTTGAAAAGAATCCAATTGAAGATAGAATGGAACTCTTTGCAACGCCATGAAGTTCTAGGAAGAACATTTAAAGCTAATGTTGGGAGCAATACTGGCCCAGGGAAAGAAATAGTAAGGGAAGATCGTAATGTTGATATGGATTGGAAAGAGAGACTGGCTAAGTTGGATTTGGTTGGAATTTATAAAGGAAAAGAGAGTAGAATGCACAAGAAGCTCAAAATTGAGGAAAAGGTTGTTGCATATTCAAAAGGGGGTGATGAGAACTCAAGAAAACAAAAGACACTGCTACAGTGTTAAATGAATCTACATGAGGATATGATTATTTTTGTAGCAACAAATGGTTAAGATGGCCAGTAAGGTAGAAAAGAATGAACAAGATTACATCTCTCAAATGCATATGCATTAGTAGGCACACTAAGAGAGGGTGCATAGTGCATGTGTGTGTGTGTGTGATATTGCATATTCGTTAAAGTAGTATTGTTTTACATATGCAGTGAGGCATTGATGATATTTAATGTGGTGTTCATTAATATGTTGTGTGAATCGCGTGGTTATGCACACATGTATGTTGAACTCATTTTGTGAATGCATATTGTGCCATATTTCATTGCATAATTTGTTAATAGTTGAAATGACTGAATTATTGGTAATGCATAATTATGAGATCATTTCATGGGTTGTTGTGATTTGCAAAGAAATGCATGAAAAAATAGTCACGTTGGATGGACTAAGAAAATGATTTGTTGAGAGAAAAATTATATAATAAAAAAATGCCTATTGTACAATTGTACAATATTACATTGCATTGTACAATATTTTCCTACAAAAAGCTGTGTATCAAATCCCACTATGAAATGAGCTCTCATGAGGTGTCACGAATTTATAGCCACCTTTTATAGGAATTACTCAAATCATATGCCATGGACATACTACAAAGACAGGATCTAGTTGTGTAGTTCCTTCTATAGTTAATCTATGCACAAACTAGAGAGTTATGGCCTCCTCCAAGATGAGATATGCCTCCTGCATTCCTCCTACAATAACCTATAATATATACAACCAATTATAGTAATGTAGAAGTTTCAAAGTGGAGTAAGGTGTCTTATCAAAGAAGGTATTGATGCTATTAAGTTTAAACCAAATAGACAAGCAAGATCACTGAAAGAAACATAATCACAAGATAGACACAGAATATACCCTGGGAAACCCTCATGGGGTAGAAAGCCCAGCAAAGCTTTCCTCAATAAGATGATCAACCAAAATACAAGATGTGCTCCTTCCTTCTTTGTCTCCTTAGCAGATCTCCGAGACAAGTGCGCACTCTTCCACAAGTGAGTGAGTGATCTAATGGGGAGTTCACCTCTCTTATTTATACTGACCCCCAACTGACTAAAAGACCTAATGGGGCCGACCTCTCTTGGAGAAGTCTAATAACCCCAAAAATATAACCACAGGGCCGACCCCCACATGGTGGGTCTAATAACCCTAGTTAATACAAACCCTCGGAGGAATAAACATCTCCGGATACATAATAGGGTTACCTCGGAGGGATGAAACATCTCCGGAATAATAAAGTACAAATATAATATTCTTTGAAGTTACAATATTCAACACTCCCCCTTAACGAGAAGGATATTATAACAGCACCTGCAGGAGCAAGGAGTCACTATACATGATACATCTATAAATCATCGGAAGCTTTCTTCAATTTGTCTTCAAATAGTTACTGGTACATCAATGTCAACATCAACATCAATATTACGATCATCGTAATCACACGATCAACAGCATCGTCATCACACGATCATCAGCATCGTCATCACACGATCATCAGCATCGTCATCACACGATCAACATCATCCTCATCACACGATCAGCAGCATCGTCATCACACGATCATCAGCATCGTCATCACACGATCAGCAGTATCGTTATCACACGATCAGCAGCATCGTCATCACACGATCAGCAGCATCGTCATCACACGATCAGCAGCATCGTCATCACACGATCATCGGCATCGTCATCGCACGCTCATCAGCATCGTCATCACACGATCAGCAGTATCGTCATCACACGATTAGCAGCATCGTCATCACACGATCAGCAGTATCGAGTATTCATGCCAATACAAGTGATCATATCAACAATATGAGTATCCTAGGTAACCACATCATTAATACAAGTATCCTACCGATACAAGTAACCACATCATCAATACAAGTATCCTACCGATACAGGTAACCACATCATCAATACAAGTATCCTACCGATACAAGTAACCACATCATCAATACAAGTATCCTACCGATACAAGTAACCACATCATCAATACAAGTATCCTACCGATACAAGTAACCACATCATCAATACAAGTATCCTACCGATACAAGTAACCACATCATCAATAAAAGAATTACTTTTTCGGAGACCATTCGTCTACGGATCAATTCAGGGACCAAAGTCCGGGGATGATACAATCCCCATTACGTAAATTTTGAACTAGTGGTTCCGGGATGATGCAATCCCCATCACTTTATTCTCCAAGACCATATGTCTACGGATCAATTCAGGGACCAAGGTCCGGGGATGATACAATCCCCATCACGTACATTTTGAACTAGTGGTTCCGGGATGATGCAATCCCCATCACTTTATTCTCGAAGACCATACGTCTACGGATCAATTCAGGGACCAAGGTCCGGGGATGATACAATCCCCATCACGTACATTTTGAACTAGTGGTTCCGGGATGATGCAATCCCCACAACTGTCCACTAAGGACTTCATTCTCGGAGACCTCACATCTACGGCTCTCTTTAGGACTGAAAGTCCAGGGATGATCCAATCCCCTCAACTGTCCACTAAGGACTTCATTCTCGGAGACCTCACGTCTACGGCTCTCTTTAGGACTGAAAGTCCAGGGATGATCCAATCCCCTCAACTGTCCACTAAGGACTTCATTCTCGGAGACCTTACGTCTACGGCTCTCTTTAGGACTGAAAGTCCAGGGATGATCCAATCCCCATCTGTATTCTCAACTATACAGGTACAAATATCCAAGAGCATGTATTCTCACTAATACATCTAATCATCAAAACATGTATACATCTAGTATGTATTCTCACTAATACATCTAGCATCAAAACATTTATCCATAAAAAAAATAAAAGATATATAAGAGTTCTAAATATAAATAATTGTAAGTAGCTAAGTGCAACAAAACAAAATTGTTATCAAATACTATACTACTCCCCCTTTCGAGGAGGGTCCTTCTGGACTATACCAAGCATGTCTCGAAAGTGTTCAAACTTTACTCGAGACAAAGGTTTAGTCAGGATATCGGCAATCTGATCCTCAGTGCTTATGTACTCAAGCTTGATGGCTCCTCTCTGCACCATGTCTCGTATATAGAAGTAACGGATCTCAATGTGTTTTGACTTATCATGGAACACAGGATTTTCAGTCATCTTAATGCAGCTTTGATTATCACACATAATCACAGTGGGATCCATTTCCAAGTCAAAAATTCCAGATAAGAGTTTCCGAAGCCACACTGCTTCACAGCTGGCAGAGCAAGCAGCTATATATTCTACTTCAGCAGTACTGAGCGCCACACTAGATTGTTTCTTGCTGAACCAGGAGATCATGGCAGATCCAATACCATAACATCCGCCTGAAGTACTTTTTCTGTCTGAGACACTACCTGCCCAATCGGAATCTGAGTAACCATGTAACTTGAGTTCATTACCTCCAAGATAGTATAAGCCAAAGTCCACTGTACCTTTTAGGTACCTCATTATGTGCTTTGCAGCTATAAGGTGAACCTTTCTAGGTTCTACTAGATACTGACTTAGGGTATATACATCAAAGCATATATCCGGCCTAGTATTTGTCAAATACATCAATGATCCAATGATTTGTCTATATAGGGTTATGTCCACTAGTTCTGATGAATCATTAACTAAGAGTTTCAGGTTGGAGTCCATGGGAGTGGCCATGGCTTTACACTCCAACATATCAAATCTTTTGAGAATCTCCACAGTATACTTACCTTGATTTAGAAAGATTCCTTTTGGCTCTTGCCACACTTCTAGACCTAAGAAGTAGTGCATTAATCCGAGATCTTTCATTTCGAATTCTGAAGAAAGCTTCTTCTTGCTTTCAATAATTTGATTCTCATTTCCGGTTAGGAATAGATCATCTACATATAACAGCAATATAACAGGTTCATCATCCATCACTTTAAGATAAAGATTGGGGTCAGCTTTACTTTTGGTAAAGCCCATGCTTGTTAAGAAACTGTCAATCCTTCCGTACCAAGCCCTGGGAGCTTGCTTCAATCCATATAATGCCTTTTTCAGTTTGCATACATGGGTCCTTCCGTCTTTGACCTCAAAACCTTGAGGTTGTTCTATGTATACTTCTTCTTCAATTACACCATTCAGAAAAGCTGTCTTAACATCCATTTGATGCAATTTCCATTTCATCATGGATGCAAGTGCCATGATAGTTCTAATTGAAGTATACCTAGCAACAGGTGCAAATGTTTCTTCATCGTCAATTCCCTCCTTTTGTGAGAATCCTCTGGCTACAAACCTTGCCTTGTATTTTTCAATGCTACCGTCTGCAGCATGTTTTATCTTGAAAATCCATTTGGAAGAAACCACACTTTTATCTTTTGGTTTGGGGACTATATCCCAAACATCATTTTTCATTATCGACTGATATTCTTCTGTCATTGCTTCTACCCATTATTTCTTTTGAGCTGCTTCTTCATAGCTAGTAGGTAGTTGATCCACAAGATCACACATCAAGGCCATATAGTTGGACACTAGCTTTGGTTTCTTTCTTTCTCTAATGGAGCCTTCAGGAGCACCATATTTTTCAGCCCCTTGGATAATATCTCTAGCCCATGCTGGCCTTCTTTTCTTTGATAAATCTGAGATAGGAGGTTCTTGAGGTTCCAACATGTCATGATCCTCTGGTGGAATGTCTTCAGGGATGTGAACAGCCTCTGAGTTTCTAGAAGAATAATCTTCTTCATAGATTTCTTCAAGTTGGCATTTTCTTGATTTCTTGAGAGCTGCTTCTTCATCAAAAGTTACATCTCTACTGATTTCTATATGATGAAAGCCTGGTATGTAAATCCTGAAAGCTTTGGATGATTCATAGTAACCAACAAATATTCCTTTCTTACCAGAAGGATCCAACTTGGTTCTCTTTTCTTTTGGAATGTGGATGTACACAGGACACCCAAATATTTTAAGATGGCTTACCTCGGGCTTCTTTCCAGTAAACACTTCTTCTGGAGTTTTGAAATCAAGAGCACTATGAGATAATCTGTTTTGAACATATACTGCTGTCTTGGCTGCTTCAGCCCATAGATACATGGGAAGATCCTGGTCATGTATCATTGTCTTCACAGCTTCCATGATGGTTCTATTTTTCCTTTCTGCAACCCCATTTTGTTGGGGATTGTAGGGAGTGGTTAGTTCTCTCTTGATTCCAACTTCTTTACAAAATTCTTCAAACTCTTTTGAAGTATATTCTCCACCATTATCTGTTCTGAGAATCTT
Source organism: Larix kaempferi (assembly GCA_027924585.1). Lineage (NCBI taxonomy): Eukaryota > Viridiplantae > Streptophyta > Pinopsida > Pinales > Pinaceae > Larix > Larix kaempferi. The sequence goes on from BSBM01000030.1 coordinate 17,538,976, forward strand.
GATTTTCTTTTCTGAGAGATTTTCTATTAGAGCCTTGAACTCTTTGAACTTTCCAAAAACTTCATTCTTACCTTTTAGAAAGTATATCCAGGTTTTCCTTGAATGATCATCAATGAAAGAGAGATAGTATTCAAATCCACTCAAGGAGGTGGTGGGCATTGGACCACATACATCTGAGTGTATTAATTCCAAGATACCCTTAGTCTTTGTTTCACTCTTTGGAAAGGGGTTCTTGATATTCTTCCCTTTCTTACATCCTTTACATGAGCCATCATGATCAACCTTCAAATCTGGTAGTCCTATGACCACCTTGCTTACATAGGGTAAGGCTTTGTAGTTAATGTGAGCTAGTCTTCTATGCCATAGCTCACTGGGACTAGAGGTTTCATGAACAAAGGCTACTTCTGGATGACCCTTAAGTTTATACAAACCTCCTTCCTCTTCACCAATAACAATTGCATCCTTAATAGATTTGCCTTTGGACCACATTAACACTTGTCCATCAATGAATGCAACTCTATAGCCTTTCTTGTCTAATGCTGAGATTGAAAGTAAATTCTTCTTCAAACCTGGAACATACAAAACTTCCTTCATCTTCATGGGGGTTCCAGAATCGAGTTTGTAGTTTGCTTCACCAATTCCCTTAATGGGATATTGATAGTCATCTCCTAGAGATACCTTTTGGGGAGAAGTCTTTTCTTCAAGATTTGAGAGAGTCTTTTTATGACCTGTCATGTGCTTTGAAGCACCACTGTCAATAAGCCATGTACCTTCTCCAGGGGTTATAGATCCAGAGAGTGCGGAGAAGAGAACATATTCTTCTGCATCTTCTTCTGTATTTCTTCTTGACCTTCTTTTGAAGAAGGTCCTTTCTTCTTCTTCCTCTTCATCTCTAGGCCTTTTATTGTGAGACCTTTCTTCCTCTACTTCTTCTTCTTCACTATCATCTTCTGCAAGATGTGCTTGGTGTCTTTTGTAGTGAGTACCCTTTTTCTACTGTAGAGGGCAATGTCTAGCAATGTGTCCTATTTTGTGACAAGAATAGCACTGGAAAGAAGAGTAATCTCTTCTTTGAGTAGTTCCTCTTTTCTTTTGAAATCTGTGTGGAGGATGAGACTCCTTGTGACTACCCTTTTTAGTGTAGGATTGATTCCTTCTTCTTTTGGTGTGGGTGGCCAAGGCTTGGTCATCCTCTTTGAGCAAGGCTTCTCGATTTGCAACCCTAGCCTCCTCTTGTACACAATCCTCCCAAACTACATCAAACTTCATACTTTCTTTTCTGGCACACATAGTTTGAATGAATGACTCCCAAGGTCTAGTGAGACCATTTAGAGCTGTCATCACAAGTTCATCTTCATCAAGAGTATCACCAATGGCATCTAGTTGCTCCTTGATTAGAGAGACTCTTGAGAAGTAGTCTTGAATGGATTCTCCTTTGTGCATCTTGGTACTCTTCAACTGAGTTCTTAGATTCATCTTCCTATTGATGTTCTTTCCTTCATACATTCTTCCTAAGGCATCATACATTTCTTTTGGAGTCTTCTTGGAGGCCACTTGGGGAATCAAGTGGTCTTTAATAGAATCAGCTATGATTCTCTTTGCCCTAATCAAATCCTTCTTGTGTTTTTCTTTGGCTTCATCTTCTTCTGGTTCTGCAACTTCCTCCTTGATATAATGAGCAAGATCATTCTCCTCAAGAATGAGACCAATTCTGTATTTCCATGCCCGGAAATTTTCTATACCTTCTAGCTTGTCTTCAAGCTTAGTGTTTGGAGCCATCTTCTCTTGGGGGAGTCCAAGAGACAGAGTAGACTTACCTGGAAAGTTACTTTTCACTTTTCCGGAATCTGGAACAGAATTTTATCGCACTTTTGGTAGAATTAGGGTTTGACTTTCCCGGAGTTCTACCCAACCAACAAGTTCGATCTATAGCTCAAAAGAATGCTCTTGAGAAGGGATATCCAGCCATGTAATCAGAATTCAAAAATTCCAACTTTTTTCTGAAACCAAAATCTGATGTATCGCACTTTTGGTAGAATTAGGGTTTGGATTTACCGGAGTTCTACCCAACCAAAAAGTTCGATCTATAGCTCAAAAGAAAGGTATTGAAAAGAGCTATCCAGCCATGCAACCAAAAATCAATAATATAAACTTTGGGCTGAAACCCTAACTTCACCGGAGAGAGAGAGAGAGGTATTCTTACCTTGTGAAAGATGTCCTATTCAGTCTAGCTCTGATACCATGTTAAGTTTAAACCAAATAGACAAGCAAGATCACTGAAAGAAACATAATCACAAGATAGACACAGAATATACCCTGGGAAACCCTCATGGGGTAGAAAACCCAGCAAAGCTTTCCTCAATAAGATGATCAACCAAAATACAAGATGTGCTCCTTCCTTCTTTGTCTCCTTAGCAGATCTCCCAGACAAGTGCGCACTCTTCCACAAGTGACTGAGTGATCTAATGAGGAGTTCACCTCTCTTATTTATACTGACCCCCAACTGACTAAAAGACCTAATGGGGCCGACCTCTCCTGGAGAAGTCTAATAACCCCAAAAATATAACCACAGGGCCGACCCCCACATGGTGGGTCTAATAACCCTAGTTAATACAAACCCTCGGAGGAATAAACATCTCCGGATACATAATAGGGTTACCTCGGAGGGATGAAACATCTCCGGAATAATAAAGTACAAATATAATATTCTTTGAAGTTACAATATTCAACAGATCCCACTTAATTGACTGTACCATTACGGGAGTGCTAACCATGTTATATTTCAATTATTTCCTTGGCTATAGATTGTAGGTAAAAATATTGCATTTTCCAAAGACATTGTTTGTGAAGGAGAATGATGCAAGAACCAATGCTTTAGTTACCTATTTTGATGAATTAATACTTGGACATAATGATTTTATTATCAATATGGCTATTAGATGGAGAGGGCACTTAACAATATACTTTTATTATAAAGATGAATGGGGGATAGAGAGAGCATTATTAGATGCACAGAAAAGTGCCCACAACTAGAATATGGTGTTGTTATGGAAATGTTTCTCATCCTCCTCTTAGATTATGTACTAAACAGTGAAAACACATAAAGGTTACTTTGTTGTTGTGGAGAGAGTAGTATGTATATATGTATAGTTTGGAAAGCCATTCTAAAATTAAAACGTTTGATATTATGTGTTAAGGAAAGGGATAAAAGTAGAATTACTCACCCCTACTTTCCTACCCACCTTTTTCCTTAACAAATTATGTTTGAATTGCTCCAAAAGTTTCAATGGATCCTCCCAAGTATCAAAGCTAGAACTATCTATAAAACTATTATTCTAGCCATGTAAACTAGCTCATAAAGGAAGAGGGGAGCAATAGGTAGCTTTAAACGTGGGAGTAATGGATTAGTGTGCATGGATACTTGGTCGATATGCCATCTTGAAAATATGGTGCAATATGTTCCCAAGGAAACCTTTAAGGGAGTTAGAGGGTACCGCTAGCTGGAGGAAAATGGTCAATAGGAAGGGAAGTTTATCAATTGATTAAACTACTACCTTTATTATCTTATTTATTTATTCATACATGCACCCTCACAAAATTTCCCGAAATGTAGGAGGGAAATTGAAGGAATCAACACATATCCATCCCTTTAGATTAGATAATGTCAAGTTCAAACAATTTTACATTACATTAATTAACATCACCATTGATGTATTTAAAGTTTAATTCTCGAAGTTAATCACCCAAAATTATTATAATTATTATTATTTGTAAGATAATAAGTGGACTTGATGGGTTGCTTGAAATTAGAAACCCAATATATGAGCCACAACTCAAGAGCGATGAGTACCTAGAAAGTATCTTGATTGAGGATCTAGAGGATGCAAAAGAAAATGATTTAATATTACTTACCTTTGCACAAAAAATACTAAAATAAATTGGAATTGAATTCAATGAATATAAACAAATAACACACCATCCACACAATGAACATAAGGTGTACTCTGGGAAAACCCAATATGAGAAAAACCATACTAGAAGGTGAGTCCTATGCCTTGCTCTTTTATACTTAGTTTTGAAATTAAAATACAAATAAAAGGAAGTGAGTATGGAGTTTCAATGGACACTATGGCATGTATGGCTACTGTAGGATCTTCTACTTCCTGTGTTCTGCTCTAATATCCCACTCCCAAATAACTTGCTCGACTATGGAACAATAAGCAATACAATAACAATGGAATGCCTTCCTTTCCTAGGGGTGTAATATTTAATATGGAGTAAGAGCCATTTAGGTTAGGGTTTTTCGTGCCTTCAATTTCAATTAGGTTTAGGGTTTTTAACCCGCTATAATCTTCTTGAAAGTCCATTTGTGACTAGCTCCACATGTCTGAATAATGGGATTTCATGTGGCATCCACTTGATATCATGGTGGGAAACAAGATAGGTCTTAGTTGCGGCTATAAAATCCAATCCTACAAAATTCCCTAGGTAGCGTAAAAAATCAAACCCTAGCTCCACCAAGGAGAGCAAGTGAAAGAATCCCTCCAACACTATCTCCAAGGTAATACGTCCTCCTCTTCTCTTCTTCTTCACAAGTCCACTCTAGGATTTTCTTCCAAAACCCTAGTCTCCAATCTCCAAGGGTAACATACTAACCCTAGAGATCCGTGTTAACTCCAAAAATACCGAGAAACTATGGTACCCAAGAGAGAGAGAGATAGAGAAACAAGTACAAGTGAAGACCTAGAGAGAAAGAAGACAAGTGCACTCCTCTGATAGATCACATATCTACTCAAGAGTGAGAAAATCAACATGAATGAATGACTCTAGATCCTTAATCTATTTATATGAGAGGTAAGGGAGGAAAACAACACTATGTAGGCACAAGCCCTTGCAAGCAACCTCATCAACCCTTATCGGCCATGCAAGTGAGACGTCGACTCTAGATCACAAGTGCCACGCTTCAATAATAATTGCATGCACAATACGGACTCGAAAGAGATATATCTACACAACTAAATTCTACGCTAATCCATCCCGAAACTCCATGGACTCCCTCTATCCTTCCAAGCAAAGTAATCCACTAGTTCAACTACCCCTTGCAAGAACATTGTCAAGGCCCCATGTGTCCTCGAGCAATCTACAATCCTTCGAGTAGAAATCCAAGTTTCCATATGCCATTTAGGGTTTAAATCCATTCTAGGTGATGTGAAATACTCCACATCCCCTATAGGGTGTTCTCCCACAAAGTGAATTCTCCTTGTGGCCATCATGAAGTCCATCCATTATACAAGCAAGAGATGTCAAATGCCGAAGGGAAGAGCACTAAGCTACTAGCAATCAACTCATGTCAAGCATCCACTAAGAAATCTATCTCAAGTGTGCATATCCATCCTGAACCATCTATCATGCTACAACCCATCTTAGACCGTCTTTCTCATCAATTATCATTTTCTTTATCTAGTTTTATAATGCTTTCCATAGGATTTTAGAGGGTTTCTTCGTCTAACCAACGCCATAAATCCATGGGTTACATGTGGGCCCGCACTTCTATCCCTAATGCAATGGGGACCAGCAGAGACATATTATTTGTGCATTAGTGCAATTCTTCCTATTCCTATCCTTACAACACTCCTTCAACCACCTTATTAGATGAAAACTGTGGATTCTTAATCATGCTAGACTTGCCTTTGTACATTAATAACACCAAAAGTTCATTTCACTAACTCGTCAATACATGTGTTGGATTTCCTTGTTACCAACTCAATAGTTAATCTTTGGTTCCATGATAACAACTCAAGGCACTATTTTGCAGCGTATAAATACCACATGGAAGATAACATAGGTGATCAAACATGACCACCTCTCCGTGTGATGCATCATAGCGTTCATATTTAACATCCAAGTTAGCACATTCCATTCATAGATTCTCTTTCTCCTTAACTTACCCCTCTCTCCTTACTCCTAAAGAAATAATAATTGAAATCCTATGCATGTTCTTTGGTAGGGATACCTCTTGTGATTTTTCCTTAAACCTCTTCCATTCGATAGAGTATTCTACTAATTGTTCGACCCCTCCATTTTAATAGGGTGCACAATGTAATAGAAAGACTCCAGTCTCCAACTACATGAATCCAAACCACTCCATTTTAATAGGTTGCACAATTTAATGCCAAGACTTCAACTACATGAAGCCAAAAGACCAATTCTTACTTCCTTGAAGGGTTATACCCCACCTAGAACAATAGAATTCGAGGACAACTTTTTATGAAAGTGGAAATGACAAAAACATATTGTGAGTATAAAATTTTACTTATTTATAATCAATACCAGGCCCATGATTTTATAGGAAAAGTATATAAATAAGGTTATGACATTTGACCTTTGGTCTTGTCTTCGAAGGATAGGATATGGCATTTGAACTTTGATCCACTCTTTACCCTTTCCCAAATATTTCCATTTATTAAGAAGTAAGACACCATGTTGTACGGACTTCAGAATTATGATAACATTTTTAATTTAAATGTCTTTATTATGCTATATTATAGTAATGAGCCGAAGTAAAATGAAAAACGTATGACTTAAATAACTAAGACCAGACTTTGACCTAATTGTAATACTCCCGTTATGATTGCATATAAATAAAAATAAAAATCTGCCATACAAAACAAAAGCAAACAGTTCACCCGCGTTTTGGATTTTGAAGTTCACGAACTGTTTGGATTTTGGAATATACTTCACCTGCGGTTTGGATTTTGAAAGGGGCTGTCAGTTACACATAAAATCAAAGCAAAATCAAGAAAAAATGGCGTCGAATCAGGTCGAAGTGCAAGCCCAAAACCCTCAGGTCCAAGTGCAAGCCGAAAACCCTCAGCAGCTGCAACAGGCAATTCAGGCAATTGGTACTGGCAACGACAATCAATTTGTATCGGCGTCTTTGTACGTGGGGGATCTGGAGCCGAGTGTTAGCGATGGCGAGATTTATGATCTCTTCCAGCAGATTGGCCTCGTCCACTCTGTTCGCGTCTGCAGAGATGCCATCACGGACGCCTCGCTCGGATACGCGTATGTGAATTACAACAATGCTGAAAATGCTACCACGGCCTTAAGTCTCTTGAATTTTACAGGCCTTCACGGAAAGCCAATTCGGATTATGTATTCACACCGTGACCCCATTCTCCGCAGGTGTATTAAATTTTTATAGTATTATTTATATATATAAAATTATTTGTAAATGATTATGATTTAGTTTTCAGTATTACTAGTATATTTTTAGTTTTGTTTTGCACATTATATTGGGATTTATGGAATCGAGAAATGCTATGAAAGTTACAATTTTTTTGTTATATGGATGTTGTAATCTTTAACTTTTGCTACTACCCTTTTCAGATTCATTATTTTAAGACTTTTAATTTCCAATAACTCACATAATATTTAAAGTGATTTATGGCATGTAAGATCTGCAGTGTTTTGTGGAATCACAAGGCTCATTGGTGAGAATTTAAGGGACCTTAAGATAGATGAATCTTTAGGCAATCATTTTCTTTAGTGCATATGTGTATCACATGACTTGTTTCTATCCATGTGGATGCTATGCCATTAAAATCATATTTGACATGGATTTTGCATGGTTTGAAAGTCGACATGTTCAATACTTTATGTTAGTGAAGTACACAAATTTTCATGTCTACATCATAGATTAACTACATTTATTTCCATCCTTGTAAATAGTTGTTCATATTCATGTCTACATCATAGATTAACTAACTTTCATGTCTACATCATAGATTAACTACTTTCATGTCTACATCAAATTTATTTCAATCTTTGTAGATAGTTGTTCATATTCCGCCCCATCTCTCCACCGAAAGCATATACCATATATAGGATTTGAAGGCTTTTTCTTTACTCTACCAACTCATTGATCTTGTGATTCCCCACAAAAACCAAAAGATACCTAGCTTTGATACCAATATGATGCATAAACTACCATGGATATTCCACTGTAATAGTTCGTCACAATAGATCTTACAACTTAATTAATTGTGTTGGCTTAATTCCACATAATGATAAATAAACTAGAATTGAAAGGAAAATATCTAGAGCAAAACAACACATCCCCATGAATAACACAATATATGCTCTGGGAAAACGCACCATGGGGAAAAACCAAACCAGATTAAAGACGATGCCTTGCTCTTTTCTTCTCCAAAAGGCAACGCAAATATAGAGAAAGTGTAGTTAAGGAAGTGAAGAGTTAAAGAAAAATATCCTTCCTTTTTTTTAATGACTCCTCTTCACTTCCTTAAAAATAAAAAAGACTTTTGTAAAAAAAAATATCTTCTACTCTTGTAAAACTCCACCCTTTTTTTTAACTTAAATTTTTTTTTTGAACTGAATAATTTACGTTAAAAAAACACTTAACTCATGGAAACAAATTTTTCTCGTGGAATTATTTTCGCGGGCCTAATGAAGGTTGGAGCGAGAAAATATGGAATTTTCGCGCTTTGGGCTATAGTGAGTTCGCGAGAATTTTTCTTGTGAACTTTTCGCGCTTTGGCCTATAGTGAGGCCACGAAAATTTGAAATTTTTATTATTTTGAAAGTTTGCCAAAAATTATCATGCCTCCATGCAGGGCAGGGTCGCGAATTTTTCTGCAAACAAGAAACACATTCTTTTTGCAAATTACTTCAAAGCTACGGCTTCTCTTGCTCCGATCAATCGATCTTCTTCCAACGCTCTGATACCGAACTGAAGGTTGGAGGCAGAAATAAACACAAAGATTATGCAGAATGAGCTACGACACTTCAATTTTTATTGATAAACGAAAGATCAACTAATACATTACAAACCAAATATGAGTGTGTATTTAAACACTTATGGAAACCCTAAAAAGTCTAACCTAGATTTTGCATGCATGCAAAGCATGCTGTTGCATGTTTTATTAACTGAACTTCTAAATACGAACTAAAGCAAAAGCTAAAGCTAACATAAGTAATTACTATTTCTAACATCACTTGTTACCCTCGTGTTCCGAGCTTATGCAAGCAGTTGGTTGGCCGTAGCCATCGCTAGCAACCATCCCCTCTTTTAAGTTATTGTTTAGCGTAATGTTTAGACGAGATCTCGATCATATCGACATCTATGCAGGTTAGGTCCCATTTGATTTAATGACAAGGAGAGGTCTTATGTTAGATCGTGATGGCGCATCCAGTAACTCTTGATAATTTTGGAGGAGCACCAGTTCATAGCATAAAGTTTTGACAGGAAACCTCCTGTATCACGATCATCCTAGCGGCCTAAAACTTCCCTTTCTGACTGACAAACAATCTTGGCATCGATCCACGGTTGCTAGCCACGTCACTGCCTCACGAGACCGAAGGATTAGTTCTAGAACGATGTAGTTGGACATGGCAAAAAAATCTAATATATTTACATGTTATTATATATTACAAGCTTAAGCAAAGCTTATATAAGGGTAACAAATAGCCTTTTTTATGACTAAGTAACTTCAATTATAGATGAAAGTTTAGAATGTACTTAGTCCTTGAATATTATCTCTTCTTTTACCAACTAGAACATAACTCATAATTGAGTATGATTTGTGTGGATTGAAAAGAGGAATTTGTTTGTATCAATTGTATCGTTATGATAACGTAAGTAAATACGTTGCCTTGCTTCCAGCCACGTTTTTTGGGATACATATTAAGGGTCACTCTTGACTATATATATATATATATATATATATATTTTACAACAATTGTGGGTTATAGACCTTAAAGCAAAATGTAGTTCAAATAATTGTATCAAGATTTGAAATAGGAAATATATATATAATGGTTTAATATAAAGTTATATGTATAAGTACATAAATTGTATTATATGCATTAATACATATAAGCACATGGGTTGGATTATGGGACTAGATGAATGTTACATATATATATATATATTGGACTTTGCAATTGGAATATTTTGTAGATGTGTCGAAAGTGCTTAGTATATATAATAAAAATTGAAGTTGCTTTAGTTGTTATATATATTTATGAGATGGTAAAGTTACTGTTCCTAGTAAGGGAAGGGGTTATATTGTATACTTCTAATACATGGAATTGTATTGAAATTGTTGTAATGCTTTTGGATTATACTATACATTTAGTGCGTTTGAATTATATGTGATTGGAGAAGTTTCTTTGAAAAAGAAAAGAAGTTGTGTAATAAACTCAGAAATTTATTCATCCAACACGGAACCTAGTGTAGAATGTGTATCTTACTTTTTATAAAGATCACTATGTTAGTAGTTTAAGGAGAAAAAGGAAATTTTGTTGTTACAATTTTTATGTACGTTGCAATGTGGTACATTACAGTGTGGGAAGTGATCATCAATTGCAAGACTTAGGAAAACCAAATTAAAAATAACATTAGGGAAACAAGACATCGTTTGACGTTTTTTTTTTGAGGATGAAAACTTTTGACTAAAAATCGAAAGAGGAGTAATCTCAAAGGCTTAAATCCCATAATACCACTTTCAATTTGGTGATAGTTTTCAAGGGAGAGTTTTGTGTTCAACAAAGTGTTGTCGAGGTCTTTCATCCCTTTGGTATCATAATGGGACATAGGGGTAAAAGCTTCCAAGTAAATTGGTTATTAGATTCCCTAATGTTTAAAAATGATGTATGGAAATATTACCGTAGGTAATGCGAAATTCATCCAAATATGAGGGTGAATGTCAAGTTTTTGGGTTGGTTGCTCGAAAATATCTAATATAACGGGACTTGTGAATGAAAGATATAGAAATTTAAAGAATGGCTAAGAGGATTACCGTCCGAGAGTGAAAATGAAGGATGGTCCTCTAAAAGATAAGTAAACGGTTGTTTTACCTATGCATTCTTTTTGTTATATGGAAGAATGATCATACATATGTATGTATATGTTTTATGCCGTCTTACGGTAATAAGAGAACAAGTGTCGATGATAAAAGACCTAAATATTTTCCATAAACAACAAGAGCATGTTGCAAAATAAATTCTCACTTACATTTTTATTGAATTTGAAAAATCATGTTATGCATATGTTATGCTGAAAATTTTGGAAGACGTTGTAAGGGTTGTGTAAAGTGCAGGTTATGAAAGGAAGAGGAACCATACCAACGTGAAGGATGTGTAGAGGATCAAAGATGATTAAATAGAGAATACAAAGATCTAAAAGTTGCAGTCACATGATCTTCAATCGCAAAGGTCTTCAAAAATTAGATAAGTACTTTTTAATAATTACGTTATATAGAGTTTTGTAAGATTCCACTCTTAATTATAGAGATAAAGAAATATGTTCAAGCATATGGATGTATTCTTCGTATTGTTTAAAATGGTGATAGTCCTTTATGATTGAAGTAGTCTTAAATATAGGTTATTGTTTTGAACGTGATTGTGGAAAAATAAATGAGATCTTAATATCATTTGTGTATTTAGGAAAGAGGAATTACCTCGAGTAATTATGCATTATGTGGTTAATATTATATGGATACTTGACGTGATCTTATATTATTGGCTAGGTTGATGACGGTTCAAGGATCAAGTACTTAACAGTTAGTTGACCAGGTAATTTTCAAATGTTATAAGGTCAAGAGTCTTAAAACTTTCCATGATAAGGTTATTGGAATTGAACTAAATGTTTTGTGATATGAAATGCCCCGGTATCCTATTAGCTTGCATTTTTTTCCTTCTATAAAAATTCATAATGTTTTCCATATTTAATTATTAAAAATATACATACATGATGCTACTCATATCATCGATTGGGGTGTGATTCAGGTAGAACTCGAGGGAGAATTCCAAATTGAGCCTTTGCGTATCCTAGATAGGAAGGAGATTATGTCGCGGAATCGAGCCATCACTCAAATAAAAGTGCAATGAAATCACTTCATCCCCGGGAAGGCCACATGGGAAACGGAGGATCATATGCGAGCAACATATCCTTCCATTTCCAGAATGAGCAAGATGAATCTAAATAAATAACACTGCATAAAACAAAGCTGCTGGGCTTAATTAAATAAGGAGCAGTGAAAAAAGCGGGTGAATCTGCAATTTTTGTATGGATGTAACTTTCAATTGTAAGATTGGATTGGGGTATGGCTATGATCATTGGAAATCTAGTCCAAAGGAAAATATAATGGAAGGTATTGATTTTTTAATTTTGTTTTGGGTTATTTCAAGATGTAAGAAAAACAAAGCCTTGGAGCTGAAATTGGATAAGGTAGTCTTCAATGTGGGTGACTTCCAAAGTAACCTAAACTTTTGGAAACAAGTTACATGATGGTATAGGAGTGTAGTAAAGGTGACATTGACTAAGAGTAATGGTATGAATTTTTTTATGATGCTCCCACAAGGAAGTAAATGCATAGTTGGGAAAACAAGGAAGGTAAATGGATGGTTAAAGAAAAAGGTGCAATAGTAAACCAAGTATGCCCGAGTGTTTGGTAATATGGAATATTGTCGAAAGCGAGTATTAATAAATTCTAATTAAGAAGGAAGAAAATATTCTAACAATGGATGTTGGTGTCTTGAATGAGAATGCATTCTAGGCATTGATTGTCATGATAGGTATGTTCTATGTGAATTACAAGGTACAGCCAGGGGAAATATTGCTTCTAAGCGTGGATATCGTATGCCATGTTAGAATACCTAGAAAATGTATTGAAGATTCCAAAAGGTAGAGAATATAAGTGGGATTCATGAATATTGTAATTTATTGTGGTGTACAACCAAGCAACGATGGAACATACCAACAATTAAGGAGAAATGCATCTCATACAGGAGATGGAATCATCCATGGGGACAAGTGTACATTCCCAATGGAGTTTCAATATTTGGACCAACAACTTATGTGCAAATAGGGGAAATATGTGAAAACTTCCAATCATATAAAATATGCTAATTGGTGAATAAGACATTCTGGCATGTGGATCTATTGTTTGGCTCAAAATTGTGTTGAAGAGTTCCCTGGAAATGAAAATTGAGTTCCATCCTTGAATGAAGCCCATATACAACTAAAGATAAGAAATGAAATGGAATTTGAAAAGAATCCAATTGAAGATAGAATGGAACTCTTTGCAACGCCATGAAGTTCTAGGAAGAACATTTAAAGCTAATGTTGGGAGCAATACTGGCCCAGGGAAAGAAATAGTAAGGGAAGATCGTAATGTTGATATGGATTGGAAAGAGAGACTGGCTAAGTTGGATTTGGTTGGAATTTATAAAGGAAAAGAGAGTAGAATGCACAAGAAGCTCAAAATTGAGGAAAAGGTTGTTGCATATTCAAAAGGGGGTGATGAGAACTCAAGAAAACAAAAGAAACTGCTACAGTGTTAAATGAATCTACATGAGGATATGATTATTTTTGTAGCAACAAATGGTTAAGATGGCGAGTAAGGTAGAAAAGAATGAACAAGATTACATCTCTCAAATGCATATGCATTAGTAGGCACACTAAGAGAGGGTGCATAGTGCATGTGTGTGTGTGTGATATTGCATATTCGTTAAAGTAGTATTGTTTTACATATGCAGTGAGGCATTGATGATAATTAATGTGGTGTTCATTAATATGTTGTGTGAATCGCGTGGTTATGCACACATGTATGTTGAACTCATTTTGTGAATGCATATTGTGCCATATTTCATTGCATAATTTGTTAATAGTTGAAATGACTGAATTATTGGTAATGCATAATTATGAGATCATTTCATGGGTTGTTGTGATTTGCAAAGAAATGCATGAAAAAATAGTCACGTTGGATGGACTAAGAAAATGCTTTGTTGAGAGAAAAATTATATAATAAAAAAATGCCTATTGTACAATTGTACAATATTACATTGCATTGTACAATATTTTCCTACAAAAAGCTGTGTATCAAATCCCACTATGAAATGAGCTCTCATGAGGTGTCACGAATTTATAGCCACCTTTTATAGGAATTACTCAAATCATATGCCATGGACATACTACAAAGACAGGATCTAGTTGTGTAGTTCCTTCTATAGTTAATCTATGCACAAACTAGAGAGTTATGGCCTCCTCCAAGATGAGATATGCCTCCTGCATTCCTCCTACAATAACCTATAATATATACAACCAATTATAGTAATGTAGAAGTTTCAAAGTGGAGTAAGGTGTCTTATCAAAGAAGGTATTGATGCTATTAAGTTTAAACCAAATAGACAAGCAAGATCACTGAAAGAAACATAATCACAAGATAGACACAGAATATACCCTGGGAAACCCTCATGGGGTAGAAAGCCCAACAAAGCTTTCCTCAATAAGATGATCAACCAAAATACAGGATGTGCTCCTTCCTTCTTTGTCTCCTTAGCAGATCTCTGAGACAAGTGCGCACTCTTCCACAAGTGAGTGAGTGATCTAATGGGGAGTTCACCTCTCTTATTTATACTGACCCCCAACTGACTAAAAGACCTAATGGGGCCGACCTCTCCTGGAGAAGTCTAATAACCCCAAAAATATAACCACAGGGCCGACCCCCACATGGTGGGTCTAATAACCCTAGTTAATACAAACCCTCGGAGGAATACACATCTCCGAATACATAATAGGGTTACCTCGGAGGGATGAAACATCTCCGGAATAATAAAGTACAAATATAATATTCTTTGAAGTTACAATATTCAACACTCCCCCTTAACGAGAAGGATATTATAACAGCACCTGCAGGAGCAAGGAGTCACTATACATGATACATCTATAAATCATCGGAAGCTTTCTTCAATTTGTCTTCAAATAGTTACTGGTACATCAATGTCAACATCAACATCAATATTACGATCATCAGCATCGTAATCACACGATCAACAGCATCGTCATCACACGATCATCAGCATCGTCATCACACGATCATCAGCATCGTCATCACACGATCAACATCATCGTCATCACACGATCAGCAGCATCGTCATCACACGATCATCAGCATCGTCATCACACGATCAGCAGTATCGTTATCACACGATCAGCAGCATCGTCATCACACGATCAGTAGCATCGTCATCACACGATCAGCAGCATCGTCATCACACGATCAGCCGCATCGTCATCACACGATCATCGGCATCGTCATCACACGCTCATCAGCATCGTCATCACACGATCAGCAGTATCGTCATCACACGATTAGCAGCATCGTCATCACACGATCAGCAGTATCGAGTATTCATGCCAATACAAGTGATCATATCAACAATATGAGTATCCTAGGTAACCACATCATTAATACAAGTATCCTACCGATACAAGTAACCACATCATCAATACAAGTATCCTACCGATACAGGTAACCACATCATCAATACAAGTATCCTACCGATACAAGTAACCACATCATCAATACAAGTATCCTACCGATACAAGTAACCACATCATCAATACAAGTATCCTACCGATACAAGTAACCACATCATCAATACAAGTATCCTACCGATACAAGTAACCACATCATCAATAAAAGAATTACTTTTTCGGAGACCATTCGTCTACGGATCAATTCAGGGACCAAAGTCCGGGGATGATACAATCCCCATTACGTAAATTTTGAACTAGTGGTTCCGGGATGATGCAATCCCCATCACTTTATTCTCGAAGACCATATGTCTACGGATCAATTCAGGGACCAAGGTCCGGGGATGATACAATCCCCATCACGTACATTTTGAACTAGTGGTTCCGGGATGATGCAATCCCCATCACTTTATTCTCGAAGACCATACGTCTACGGATCAATTCAGGGACCAAGGTCCGGGGATGATACAATCCCCATCATGTACATTTTGAACTAGTGGTTCTGGGATGATGCAATCCCCACAACTGTCCACTAAGGACTTCATTCTCGGAGACCTCACGTCTACGGCTCTCTTTAGGACTGAAAGTCCAGGGATGATCCAATCCCCTCAACTGTCCACTAAGGACTTCATTCTCGGAGACCTCACGTCTACGGCTCTCTTTAGGACTGAAAGTCCAGGGATGATCCAATCCCCTCAACTGTCCACTAAGGAATTCATTCTCGGAGACCTTACGTCTACGGCTCTCTTTAGGACTGAAAGTCCAGGGATGATCCAATCCCCATCTGTATTCTCAACTATACAGGTACAAATATCCAAGAGCATGTATTCTCACTAATACATCTAATCATCAAAACATGTATACATCTAGTATGTATTCTCACTAATACATCTAGCATCAAAACATTTATCCATAAAAAAAATAAAAGATATATAAGAGTTCTAAATATAAATAATTGTAAGTAGCTAAGTGCAACAAAACAAAATTGTTATCAAATACTATACTACTCCCCCTTTCGAGGAGGGTCCTTCTGGACTATACCAAGCATGTCTCGGAAGTGTTCAAACTTTACTCGAGACAAAGGTTTAGTCAGGATATCGGCAATCTGATCCTCAGTGCTTATGTACTCAAGCTTGATGGCTCCTCTCTGCACCATGTCTCGTATATAGAAGTAACGGATCTCAATGTGTTTTGACTTATCATGGAACACAGGATTTTCAGTCATCTTAATGCAGCTTTGATTATCACACATAATCACAGTGGGATCCATTTCCAAGTCAAAAATTCCAGATAAGAGTTTCCGAAGCCACACTGCTTCACAGCTGGCAGAGCAAGCAGCTATATATTCTACTTCAGCAGTACTGAGGGCCACACTAGATTGTTTCTTGCTGAACCAGGAGATCATGGCAGATCCAATACCATAACATCCGCCTGAAGTACTTTTTCTGTCTGAGACACTACCTGCCCAATCGGAATCTGAGTAACCATGTAACTTGAGTTCATTACCTCAGAGATAGTATAAGCCAAAGTCCACTGTACCTTTTAGGTACCTCATTATGTGCTTTGCAGCTATAAGGTGAACCTTTCTAGGTTCTACTAGATACCGACTTAGGGTATATACATCAAAGCATATATCCGGCCTAGTATTTGTCAAATACATCAATGATCCAATGATTTGTCTATATAGGGTTATGTCCACTAGTTCTGATGAATCATTAACTAATAGTTTCAGGTTGGAGTCCATGGGAGTGGCCATGGCTTTACACTCCAACATATCAAATCTTTTGAGAATCTCCACAGTATACTTACCTTGATTTAGAAAGATTCCTTTTGGCTCTTGCCACACTTCTAGACCTAAGAAGTAGTGCATTAATCCGAGATCTTTCATTTCGAATTCTGAAGAAAGCTTCTTCTTGCTTTCAATAATTTGATTCTCATTTCCGGTTAGGAATAGATCATCTACATATAACAGCAATATAACAGGTTCATCATCCATCACTTTAAGATAAAGATTGGGGTCAGCTTTACTTTTGGTAAAGCCCATGCTTGTTAAGAAACTGTCAATCCTTCCGTACCAAGCCCTGGGAGCTTGCTTCAATCCATATAATGCCTTTTTCAGTTTGCATACATGGGTCCTTCCGTCTTTGACCTCAAAACCTTGAGGTTGTTCTATGTATACTTCTTCTTCAATTACACCATTCAGAAAAGCTGTCTTAACATCCATTTGATGCAATTTCCATTTCATCATGGATGCAAGTGCCATGATAGTTCTAATTGAAGTATACCTAGCAACAGGTGCAAATGTTTCTTCATCGTCAATTCCCTCCTTTTGTGAGAATCCTCTGGCTACAAACCTTGCCTTGTATTTTTCAATGCTACCGTCTGCAACATGTTTTATCTTGAAAATCCATTTGGAAGAAACCACACTTTTATCTTTTGGTTTGGGGACTATATCCCAAACATCATTTTTCATTATCGACTGATATTCTTCTGTCATTGCTTCTACCCATTCTTTCTTTTGAGCTGCTTCTTCATAGCTAGTAGGTAGTTGATCCACAAGATCACACATCAAGGCCATATAGTTGGACACTAGCTTTGGTTTCTTTCTTTCTCTAATGGAGCCTTCAGGAGCACCATATTTTTCAGCCCCTTGGATAATATCTCTAGCCCATGCTGGCCTTCTTTTCTTTGATAAATCTGAGATAGGAGGTTCTTGTGGTTCCAACATGTCATGATCCTCTGGTGGAATGTCTTCAGGGATGTGAACAGCCTCTGAGTTTCTAGAAGAATAATCTTCTTCATAGATTTCTTCAAGTTGGCATTTTCTTGATTTCTTGAGAGCTGCTTCTTCATCAAAAGTTACATCTCTACTGATTTCTATATGATGAAAGCCTGGTATGTAAATCCTGAAAGCTTTGGATGATTCATAGTAACCAACAAATATTCCTTTCTTACCAGAAGGATCCAACTTGGTTCTCTTTTCTTTTGGAATGTGGATGTACACAGGACACCCAAATATTTTAAGATGGCTTACCTCGGGCTTCTTTCCAGTAAACACTTCTTCTGGAGTTTTGAAATCAAGAGCACTATGAGATAATCTGTTTTGAACATATACTGCTGTCTTGGCTGCTTCAGCCCATAGATACATGGGAAGATCCTGGTCATGTATCATTGTCTTCACAGCTTCCATGATGGTTCTATTTTTCCTTTCTGCAACCCCATTTTGTTGGGGATTGTAGGGAGTGGTTAGTTCTCTCTTGATTCCAACTTCTTTACAAAATTCTTCAAACTCTTTTGAAGTATATTCTCCACCATTATCTGTTCTGAGAATCTTGATTTTCTTTTCTGAGAGATTTTCTATTAGAGCCTTGAACTCTTTGAACTTTCCAAAAACTTCATTCTTACCTTTTAGAAAGTATATCCAGGTTTTCCTTGAATGATCATCAATGAAAGAGAGATAGTATTCAAATCCACTCAAGGAGGTGGTGGGCATTGGACCACATACATCTGAGTGTATTAATTCCAAGATACCCTTAGTCTTTGTTTCACTCTTTGGAAAGGGGTTCTTGATATTCTTCCCTTTCTTACATCCTTTACATGAGCCATCATGATCAACCTTCAAATCTGGTAGTCCTATGACCACCTTGCTTACATAGGGTAAGGCTTTGTAGTTAATGTGAGCTAGTCTTCTATGCCATAGCTCACTGGGACTAGAGGTTTCATGAACAAAGGCTACTTCTGGATGACCCTTAAGTTTATACAAACCTCCTTCCTCTTCACCAATAACAATTGCATCCTTAATAGATTTGCCTTTGGACCACATTAACACTTGTCCATCAATGAATGCAACTCTATAGCCTTTCTTGTCTAATGCTGAGATTGAAAGTAAATTCTTCTTCAAACCTGGAACATACAAAACTTCCTTCATCTTCATGGGGGTTCCAGAATCGAGTTTGTAGTTTGCTTCACCAATTCCATTAATGGGATATTGATAGTCATCTCCTAGAGATACCTTTTGGGGAGAAGTCTTTTCTTCAAGATTTGAGAGAGTCTTTTTATGACCTGTCATGTGATTTGAAGCACCACTGTCAATAAGCCATGTACCTTCTCCAGGGGTTATAGATCCAGAGAGTGCGGAGAAGAGAACATATTCTTCTGCATCTTCTTCTGTATTTCTTCTTGACCTTCTTTTGAAGAAGGTCCTTTCTTCTTCTTCCTCTTCATCTCTAGGCCTTTTATTGTGAGACCTTTCTTCCTCTACTTCTTCTTCTTCACTATCATCTTCTGCAAGATGTGCTTGGTGTCTTTTGTAGTGAGTACCCTTTTTCTTCTGTAGAGGGCAATGTCTAGCAATGTGTCCTATTTTGTGACAAGAATAGCACTGGAAAGAAGAGTAATCTCTTCTTTGAGTAGTTCCTCTTTTCTTTTGAAATCTGTGTGGAGGATGAGACTCCTTGTGACTACCCTTTTTAGTGTAGGATTGATTCCTTCTTCTTTTGGTGTGGGTGGCCAAGGCTTGGTCATCCTCTTTGAGCAAGGCTTCTCGATTTGCAACCCTAGCCTCCTCTTGTACACAATCCTCCCAAACTACATCAAACTTCATACTTTCTTTTCTGGCACACATAGTTTGAATGAATGACTCCCAAGGTCTAGTGAGACCATTTAGAGCTGTCATCACAAGTTCATCTTCAGCAAGAGTATCACCAATGGCATCTAGTTGCTCCTTGATTAGAGAGACTCTTGAGAAGTAGTCTTGAATGGATTCTCCTTTGTGCATCTTGGTACTCTTCAACTGAGTTCTTAGATTCATCTTCCTATTGATGTTCTTTCCTTCATACATTCTTCCTAAGGCATCATACATTTCCTTTGGAGTCTTCTTGGAGGCCACTTGGGGAATCAAGTGGTCTTTAATAGAATCAGCTATGATTCTCTTTTCCCTAATCAAATCCTTCTTGTGTTTTTCTTTGGATTCATCTTCTTCTGGTTCTGCAACTTCCTCCTTGATATAATGAGCAAGATCATTCTCCTCAAGAATGAGACCAATTCTGTATTTCCATGCCCGGAAATTTTCTATACCTTCTAGCTTGTCTTCAAGCTTAGTGTTTGGAGCCATCTTCTCTTGGGGGAGTCCAAGAGACAGAGTAGACTTACCTGGAAAGTTACTTTTCACTTTTCCGGAATCTGGAACAGAATTTTATCGCACTTTTGGTAGAATTAGGGTTTGACTTTCCCGGAGTTCTACCCAACCAACAAGTTCGATCTATAGCTCAAAAGAATGCTCTTGAGAAGGGATATCCAGCTATGTAATCAGAATTCAAAAATTCCAACTTTTTTCTGAAACCAAAATCTGATGTATCGCACTTTTGGTAGAATTAGGGTTTGGATTTACCGGAGTTCTACCCAACCAAAAAGTTCGATCTATAGCTCAAAAGAAAGGTATTGAAAAGAGCTATCCAGCCATGCAACCAAAAATCAATAATATAAACTTTGGGCTGAAACCCTAACTTCACCGGAGAGAGAGAGAGAGGTATTCTTACCTTGTGAAAGATGTCCTATTCAGTCTAGCTCTGATACCATGTTAAGTTTAAACCAAATAGACAAGCAAGATCACTGAAAGAAACATAATCACAAGATAGACACAGAATATACCCTGGGAAACCCTCATGGGGTAGAAAACCCAGCAAAGCTTTCCTCAATAAGATGATCAACCAAAATACAAGATGTGCTCCTTCCTTCTTTGTCTCCTTAGCAGATCTCCCAGACAAGTGCGCACTCTTCCACAAGTGACTGAGTGATCTAATGAGGAGTTCACCTCTCTTATTTATACTGACCCCCAACTGACTAAAAGACCTAATGGGGCCGACCTCTCCTAGAGAAGTCTAATAACCCCAAAAATATAACCACAGGGCCGACCCCCACATGGTGGGTCTAATAACCCTAGTTAATACAAACCCTCAGAGGAATAAACATCTCCGGATACATAATAGGGTTACCTCGGAGGGATGAAACATCTCCGGAATAATAAAGTACAAATATAATATTCTTTGAAGTTACAATATTCAACAGATCCCACTTAATTGACTGTACCATTACGGGAGTGCTAACCATGTTATATTTCAATTATTTCCTTGGCTATAGATTGTAGGTAAAAATATTGCATTTTCCAAAGACATTGTTTGTGAAGGAGAATGATGCAAGAACCAATGCTTTAGTTACCTATTTTGATGAATTAATACTTGGACATAATGATTTTATTATCAATATGGCTATTAGATGGAGAGGGCACTTAACAATATACTTTTATTATAAAGATGAATGGGGGATAGAGAGAGCATTATTAGATGCACAGAAAAGTGCCCACAACTAGAATATGGTGTTGTTATGGAAATGTTTCTCATCCTCCTCTTAGATTATGTACTGAACAGTGAAAACACATAAAGGTTACTTTGTTGTTGTGGAGAGAGTAGTATGTATATATGTATAGTTTGGAAAGCCATTCTAAAATTAAAACGTTTGATATTATGTGTTAAGGAAAGGGATAAAAGTAGAATTACTCACCCCTACTTTCCTACCCACCTTTTTCCTTAACAAATTATGTTTGAATTGCTCCAAAAGTTTCAATGGATCCTCCCAAGTATCAAAGCTAGAACTATCTATAAAACTATTATTCTAGCCATGTAAAATAGCTCATAAAGGAAGAGGGGAGCAATAGGTAGCTTTAAACGTGGGAGTAATGGATTAGTGTGCATGGATACTTGGTCGATATGCCATCTTGAAAATATGGTGCAATATGTTCCCAAGGAAACCTTTAAGGGAGTTAGAGGGTACCGCTAGCTGGAGGAAAATGGTCAATAGGAAGGGAAGTTTATCAATTGATTAAACTACTACCTTTATTATCTTATTTATTTATTCATACATGCACCCTCACAAAATTTCCCGAAATGGAGGAGGGAAATTGAAGGAATCAACACATATCCATCCCTTTAGATTAGATAATGTCAAGTTCAAACAATTTTACATTACATTAATTAACATCACCATTGATGTATTTAAAGTTTAATTCTCGAAGTTAATCACCCAAAATTATTATAATTATTATTATTTGTAAGATAATAAGTGGACTTGATGGGTTGCTTGAAATTAGAAACCCAAGATATGAGCCACAACTCAAGAGCGATGAGTACCTAGAAAGTATCTTGATTGAGGATCTAGAGGATGCAAAAGAAAATGATTTAATATTACTTACCTTTGCACAAAAAATACTAAAATAAATTGGAATTGAATTCAATGAATATAAACAAATAACACACCATCCACACAATGAACATAAGGTGTACTCTGGGAAAACCCAATATGAGAAAAACCAAACTAGAAGGTGAGTCCTATGCCTTGCTCTTTTATACTTAGTTTTGAAATTAAAATACAAATAAAAGGAAGTGAGTATGGAGTTTCAATGGACACTATGGCATGTATGGCTACTGTAGGATCTTCTACTTCCTGTGTTCTGCTCTAATATCCCACTCCCAAATAACTTGCTCGACTATGGAACAATAAGCAATACAATAACAATGGAATGCCTTCCTTTCCTAGGGGTGTAATATTTAATATGGAGTAAGAGCCATTTAGGTTAGGGTTTTTCGTGCCTTCAATTTCAATTAGGTTTAGGGTTTTTAACCCGCTATAATCTTCTTGAAAGTCCATTTGTGACTAGCTCCACATGTCTGAATAATGGGATTTCAGGTGGCATCCACTTGATATCATGGTGGGAAACAAGATAGGTCTTAGTTGCGGCTATAAAATCCAATCCTACAAAATTCCCTAGGTAGCGTAAAAAATCAAACCCTAGCTCCACCAAGGAGAGCAAGTGAAAGAATCCCTCCAACACTATCTCCAAGGTAATACGTCCTCCTCTTCTCTTCTTCTTCACAAGTCCACTCTAGGATTTTCTTCCAAAACCCTAGTCTCCAATCTCCAAGGGTAACATACTAACCCTAGAGATCCGTGTTAACTCCAAAAATACCGAGAAACTATGGTACCCAAGAGAGAGAGAGATAGAGAAACAAGTACAAGTGAAGACCTAGAGAGAAAGAAGACAAGCGCACTCCTCTGATAGATCACATATCTACTCAAGAGTGAGAAAATCAACATGAATGAATGACTCTAGATCCTTAATCTATTTATATGAGAGGTAAGGGAGGAAAACAACACTATGTAGGCACAAGCCCTTGCAAGCAACCTCATCAACCCTTATAGGCCATGCAAGTGAGACGTCGACTCTAGATCACAAGTGCCACGCTTCAATAATAATTGCATGCACAATACGGACTCGAAAGAGATATATCTACACAACTAAATTCTACGCTAATCCATCCCGAAACTCCATGGACTCCCTCTATCCTTCCAAGCAAAGTAATCCACTAGTTCAACTACCCCTTGCAAGAACATTGTCAAGGCCCCATGTGTCCTCGAGCAATCTACAATCCTTCGAGTAGAAATCCAAGTTTCCATATGCCATTTAGGGTTTAAATCCATTCTAGGTGATGTGAAATACTCCACATCCCCTATAGGGTGTTCTCCCACAAAGTGAATTCTCCTTGTGGCCATCATGAAGTCCATCCATTATACAAGCAAGAGATGTCAAATGCCGAAGGGAAGAGCACTAAGCTACTAGCAATCAACTCATGTCAAGCATCCACTAAGAAATCTATCTCAAGTGTGCATATCCATCCTGAACCATCTATCATGCTACAACCCATCTTAGACCGTCTTTCTCATCAATTATCATTTTCTTTATCTAGTTTTATAATGCTTTCCATAGGATTTTAGAGGGTTTCTTCGTCTAACCAACGCCATAAATCCATGGGTTACATGTGGGCCCGCACTTCTATCCCTAATGCAATGGGGACCAGCAGAGACATATTATTTGTGCATTAGTGCAATTCTTCCTATTCCTATCCTTACAACACTCCTTCAACCACCTTATTAGATGAAAACTGTGGATTCTTAATCATGCTAGACTTGCCTTTGTACATTAATAACACCAAAAGTTCATTTCACTAACTCGTCAATACATGTGTTGGATTTCCTTGTTACCAACTCAATAGTTAATCTTTGGTTCCATGATAACAACTCAAGGCACTATTTTGCAGCGTATAAATACCACATGGAAGATAACATATGTGATCAAACATGACCACCTCTCCGTGTGATGCATCATAGCGTTCATATTTAACATCCAAGTTAGCACATTCCATTCATAGATTCTCTTTCTCCTTAACTTACCCCTCTCTCCTTACTCCTAAAGAAATAATAATTGAAATCCTATGCATGTTCTTTGGTAGGGATACCTCTTGTGATTTTTCCTTAAACCTCTTCCATTCGATAGAGTATTCTACTAATTGTTCGACCCCTCCATTTTAATAGGGTGCACAATGTAATAGAAAGACGCCAGTCTCCAACTACATGAATCCAAACCACTCCATTTTAATAGGTTGCACAATTTAATGCCAAGACTTCAACTACATGAAGCCAAAAGACCAATTCTTACTTCCTTGAAGGGTTATACCCCACCTAGAACAATAGAATTCGAGGACAACTTTTTATGAAAGTGGAAATGACAAAAACATATTGTGAAGATAATATTTTACTTATTTATAATCAATACCAGGCCCATGGTTTTATGGGAAAAGTATATAAATAAGGATATGACATTTGACCTTTGGTCTTGTCTTCGAAGGATAGGATATGGCATTTGAACTTTGATCCACTCTTTACCCTTTCCCAAATATTTCCATTTATTAAGAAGTAAGACACCATGTTGTACGGACTTGACCCTTTCCCAAATATTTCCATTTATTAAGAAGTAAGACACCATGTTGTACGGACTTGAGAATTATGATAACATTTTTAATTTAAATGTCTTTATTATGCTATATTATAGTAATGAGCCGACGTAAAATGAAAAACGTATGACTTAAATAACTAAGACCAGACTTTGACCTAATTGTAATACTCCCGTTATGATTGCATATAAATAAAAATAAAAATCTGCCATACAAAACAAAAGCAAACAGTTCACCCGCGATTTGGATTTTGAAGTTCACGAACTGTTTGGATTTTGGAATATACTTCACCTGCGGTTTGGATTTTGAAAGGGGCTGTCAGTTACACATAAAATCAAAGCAAAAGCAAGAAAAAATGGCGTCGAATCAGGTCGAAGTGCAAGCCCAAAACCCTCAGGTCCAAGTGCAAGCCGAAAACCCTCAGCAGCTGCAACAGGCAATTCAGGCAATTGGTACTGGCAACGACAATCAATTTGTATCGGCGTCTTTGTACGTGGGGGATCTGGAGCCGAGTGTTAGCGATGGCGAGATTTATGATCTCTTCCAGCAGATTGGCCTCGTCCACTCTGTTCGCGTCTGCAGAGATGCCATCACGGACGCCTCTCTCGGATACGCGTATGTGAATTACAACAATGCTGAAAATGCTACCACGGCTTTAAGTCTCTTGAATTTTACACGCCTTCACGGAAAGCCAATTCGGATTATGTATTCACACCGTGACCCCATTCTCCGCAGGTGTGGATCAGCGAACATATTTATTAAGAATATTGACAAAGTAGTTGACGATAGGGAGCTATATGATACTTTCCGTGTGTTCGGACCCATTTACTCTTCCAAGATTGCAACAGATACTGCATCAGGGCGATCCAAAGGATATGGATTTGTGCATTTTGAGCAAGAGGAAGCAGCACAAAATGCAATAGAACACATGAATGGAATGCTAATCCGTGGCAAACAGGTTTATGTTGGTCCATTCAAGAAAAAGCAAGAGCGCGGGCAAACAAATGCAAATGAAAATGACAATTTTAGGAATGTGTTTGTGAAGAACTTATCAGAATCTCTGACTGATGAGGATTTGAGAAATTATTTTGGCGTGTATGGAACAATTACCAGTGTGATAGTGATGAGGGATGCAGAGGGAAAATCAAAGGGTTTTGGATTTGTCAATTTTGAGAATGCAGAAGATGCAGCAAATTGCGTTCAGAATTTAAATGGCAAGAAAATTGGTGGGAAGGAATGCTATGTTGAAAAGGCACGGAACAAGTCTGAATCGAGGGGGCGATGTGGAAGAAATCTTTATGTGAAGAATTTGGATGATAGCATTGATGACGAGAAGTTGAGAGAAATGTTCTCTGGTTTTGGTACAATCACTTCATGCAAAGTAATGCGGGATTCTCATGGACACAGCAAAGGCTTTGGATTTGTTGCCTTCGCATCTCCTGATGAAGCATCCCGAGCTCTGGCAGAAATGAAAGGGAAAATGGTTTTGAGCAAGTCTCTGTATGTTTCTCTGGCTCAGCGCAAAGATGAGAGAAGGGCATGGCTACAGGCTCATTTCTCCCACTTGGAAAATGTAAATGCAGATGGCATGGCACCACCTGTTCCTGGACTAAACCAGCAGGTAATTTATGGCCGGGGACCCGTTGTTCCTGCCCGTGCTCCTGGACTAAACCATGGCCAAGGACCAGCTGCTCCTGGACAAAATCACCAGCAGGTAATTAATGGCCAAAGACCACCTGTTCCTGCCCGTGCTCCTGCACTAAACGAGCAGATAATTTATAGCCAAGGACCAGTTGCTCTTGCTCGTGCTCCTAGACTAAACCAGCGGACGATAACTCGAGGACAAGCATCAGTTTTTCTTGCCCGTGCTCCTGGACTAAACCAGCAGATGGTAATTCGAAGACAAGGACCAGCTGTTCCTGCCCGTGCTCCTTGACTAAACCAGCTGCATCATAGAAATGAGCTCACTGCAATAGTATAGACCATAGTAACATAGCTTGTACATTATATTTTGATTGTGATATAGGGTAGTGTGTAGCTATGGTTATTATTGTTGAGTGTTTGAATTATATTTAGGTTATGAGAACGTAGTATATTGGAAGATTTTGTCCATTAAGCTTTTTTTTCTTTTAATTATTTTTATTTTTCAAAATCTGTATTTGACTGTGTTTAAATGGCTCTTTTGATAGTAAAAAAGGATTCAGCATCATCTAGAATCCTCAGGGCACTCAAATCGTCTAACTTTTAGACTACATTATTTGGTTTTGATAGTGATATAGGTTAAGTGTATATCTATTTGATTTTGATAGTGATATAGGTTACTGTAGTTTTATTTTAATTTTGGATTTTAAAGATTCAAAAAATTATTTAGATTCTTTAAAAGTTAAAAGTTGTTTGGTTTTGATAGTGACATAGATTAGTGTAGTTTTATTTTTATTTTGGAGCTACGAAGTATTGAAAAAATATAAAAATTTATTTAGATATAATTAATTTTTAACACTAGGAGTTGATAAAAATAAAAATAGTTAGAAATAATGTAAACATAACTGTCCAAGTTAATAGTTAAAAGTTGACGTGATTAAATTTTTATAGTATTATTTATATATATAAAATTATTTGTAAATGATTATGATTTAGTTTTCAGTATTACTAGTATATTTTTAGTTTTGTTTTGCACATTATATTGGGATTTATGGAATCGAGAAATGCTATGAAAGTTACAATTTTTTTGTTATATGGATGTTGTAATCTTTAACTTTTGCTACTACCCTTTTCAAATTCATTATTTTAAGACTTTTAATTTCCAATAACTCACATAATATTTAAAGTGATTTATGGCATGCAAGATCTGCAGTGTTTTGTGGAATCACAAGGCTCATTGGTGAGAATTTAAGGGACCTTAAGATAGATGAATCTTTAGGCAATCATTTTCTTTAGTGCATATGTGTATCACATGACTTGTTTCTATCCATGTGGATGCTATGACATTAAAATCATATATAACATGGATTTTGCATGGTTTGAAAGTCGACATGTTCAATACTTTATGTTAGTGAAGTACACAATTTTTCATGTCTACATCATAGATTAACTACATTTATTTCCATCCTTGTAAATAGTTGTTCATATTCATGTCTACATCATAGATTAACTAACTTTCATGTCTACATCATAGATTAACTACTTTCATGTCTACATCAAATTTATTTCAATCTTTGTAGATAGTTGTTCATATTCCGCCCCATCTCTCCACTGAAAGCATATACCATATATAGGATTTGAAGGCTTTTTCTTTATTCTACCAACTCATTGATCTTGTGATTCCCCACAAAAACCAAAAGATACCTAGCTTTGATACCAATATGATGCATAAACTACCATGGATATTCCACTGTAATAGTTCGTCACAATAGATCTTACAACTTAATTAATTGTGTTGGCTTAATTCCACATAATGATAAATAAACTAGAATTGAAAGGAAAATATCTAGAGCAAAACAACACATCCCCATGAATAACACAATATATGCTCTGGGAAAACGCACCATGGGGAAAAACCAAACCAGATTAAAGACGATGCCTTGCTCTTTTCTTCTCCAAAAGGCAACGCAAATATAGAAAAAGTGTAGTTAAGGAAGTGAAGAGTTAAAGAAAAATATCCTTCCTTTTTTTTAATGACTCCTCTTCACTTCCTTAAAAATAAAAAAGACTTTTGTAAAAAAAAATATCTTCTACTCTTGTAAAACTCCACCCTTTTTTTTAACTTAAATTTTTTTTTTGAACTGAATAATTTACGTTAAAAAAACACTTAACTCATGGAAACAAATTTTTCTCGTGGAATTATTTTCGCGGGCCTAATGAAGGTTGGAGCGAGAAAATATGGAATTTTCGCGCTTTGGGCTATAGTGAGTTCGCGAGAATTTTTCTTGTGAACTTTTCGCGCTTTGGCCTATAGTGAGGCCACAAAAATTTGAAATTTTTATTATTTTGAAAGTTTGCCAAAAATTATCATGCCTCCATGCAGGGCAGGGTCGCGAATTTTTCTGCAAACAAGAAACACATTCTTTTTGCAAATTACTTCAAAGCTACGGCTTCTCTTGCTCCGATCAATCGATCTTCTTCCAACGCTCTGATACCGAACTGAAGGTTGGAGGCAGAAATAAACACAAAGATTATGCAGAACGAGCTACGACACTTCAATTTTTATTGATAAACGAAAGATCAACTAATACATTACAAACCAAATATGAGTGTGTATTTAAACACTTATGGAAACCCTAAAAAGTCTAACCTAGATTTTGCATGCATGCAAAGCATGCTGTTGCATGTTTTATTAACTGAACTTCTAAATACGAACTAAAGCAAAAGCTAAAGCTAACATAAGTAATTACTATTTCTAACATCACTTGTTACCCTCGTGTTCCGAGCTTATGCAAGCAGTTGGTTGGCCGTAGCCATCGCTAGCAACCATCCCCTCTTTTAAGTTATTGTTTAGCGTAATGTTTAGACGAGATCTCGATCATATCGACATCTATGCAGGTTAGGTCCCATTTGATTTAATGACAAGGAGAGGTCTTATGTTAGATCGTGATGGCGCATCCAGTAAATCTTGATAATTTTGGAGGAGCACCAGTTCATAGCATAAAGTTTTGACAGGAAACCTCCTGTATCACGATCATCCTAGCGGCCTAAAACTTCCCTTTCTGACTGACAAACAATCTTGGCATCGATCCACGGTTGCTAGCCACGTCACTGCCTCACAAGACCGAAGGATTAGTTCTAGAACGATGTAGTTGGACATGGCAAAAAAATCTAATATATTTACATGTTATTATATATTACAAGCTTAAGCAAAGCTTATATAAGGGTAACAAATAGCCTTTTTTATGACTAAGTAACTTCAATTATAGATGAAAGTTTAGAATGTACTTAGTCCTTGAATATTATCTCTTCTTTTACCAACTAGAACATAACTCATAATTGAGTATGATTTGTGTGGATTGAAAAGAGGAATTTGTTTGTATCAATTGTATCGTTATGATAACGTAAGTAAATACATTGCCTTGCTTCCAGCCACGTTTTTTGGGATACATATTAAGGGTCACTCTTGACTATATATATATATTAAAACAATTGTGGGTTATAGACCTTAAAGCAAAAATGTAGTTTAAATAATTGTATCAAGATTTGAAATAGGAAATATATATATAATGGTTTAATATAAAGTTATATGTATAAGTACATAAATTGTATTATATGCATTAATACATATAAGCACATGGGTTGGATTATGGGACTAGATGAATGTTACATATATATATATATATATTGGAATTTGCAATTGGAATATTTTGTAGATGTGTCGAAAGTGCTTAGTATATATAATAAAAATTGAAGTTGCTTTAGTTGTTATATATATTTATGAGATGGTAAAGTTACTGTTCCTAGTAAGGGAAGGGGTTATATTGTATACTTCTAATACATGGAATTGTATTGAAATTGTTGTAATGCTTTTGGATTATACTATACATTTAGTGCATTTGAATTATATGTGATTGGAGAAGTTTCTTTGAAAAAGAAAAGAAGTTGTGTAATAAACTCAGAAATTTATTCATCCAACACGGAACCTAGTGTAGAATGTGTATCTTACTTTTTATAAAGATCACTATGTTAGTAGTTTAAGGAGAAAAAGGAAATTTTGTTGTTACAATTTTTATGTACGTTGCAATGTGGTACATTACAGTGTGGGAAGTGATCATCAATTGCAAGACTTAGGAAAACCAAATTAAAAATAACATTAGGGAAACAAGACATCGTTTGACGTTTTTTTTTTGAGGATGAAAACTTTTGACTAAAAATCGAAAGAGGAGTAATCTCAAAGGCTTAAATCCCATAATACCACTTTCAATTTGGTGATAGTTTTCAAGGGAGAGTTTTGTGTTCAACAAAGTGTTGTCGAGGTCTTTCATCCCTTTGGTATCATAATGGGACATAGGGGTAAAATCTTCCAAGTAAATTGGTTATTAGATTCCCTAATGTTTAAAAATGATGTATGGAAATATTACCGTAGGTAATGCGAAATTCATCCAAATATGAGGGTGAATGTCAAGTTTTTGGGTTGGTTGCTCGAAAATATCTAATATAACGGGACTTGTGAATGAAAGATATAGAAATTTAAAGAATGGCTAAGAGGATTACCGTCCGAGAGTGAAAATGAAGGATGGTCCTCTAAAAGATAAGTAAACGGTTGTTTTACCTATGCATTCTTTTTGTTATATGGAAGAATGATCATACATATGTATGTATATGTTTTATGCCGTCTTACGGTAATAAGAGAACAAGTGTCGATGATAAAAGACCTAAATATTTTCCATAAACAACAAGAGCATGTTGCAAAATAAATTCTCACTTACATTTTTATTGAATTTGAAAAATCATGTTATGCATATGTTATGCTGAAAATTTTGGAAGACGTTGTAAGGGTTGTGTAAAGTGCAGGTTATGAAAGGAAGAGGAACCATACCAACGTGAAGGATGTGTAGAGGATCAAAGATGATTAAATAGAGAATACAAAGATCTAAAAGTTGCAGTCACATGATCTTCAATCGCAAAGGTCTTCAAAAATTAGATAAGTACTTTTTAATAATTACGTTATATAGAGTTTTGTAAGATTCCACTCTTAATTATAGAGATAAAGAAATATGTTCAAGCATATGGATGTATTCTTCGTATTGTTTAAAATGGTGATAGTCCTTTATGATTGAAGTAGTCTTAAATATAGGTTATTGTTTTGAACGTGATTGTGGAAAAATAAATGAGATCTTAATATCATTTGTGTATTTAGGAAAGAGGAATTACCTCGAGTAATTTTGCATTATGTGGTTAATATTATATGGATACTTGACGTGATCTTACATTATTGGCTAGGTTGATGACGGTTCAAGGATCAAGTACTTAACAGTTAGTTGACCAAGTAATTTTCAAATGTTATAAGGTCAAGAGTCTTAAAACTTTCCATGATAAGGTTATTGGAATTGAACTAAATGTTTTGTGATATGAAATGCCCCGGTATCCTATTAGCTTGCATTTTTTTCCTTCTATAAAAATTCATAATGTTTTCCATATTTAATTATTAAAAATATACATACATGATGCTACTCATATCATCGATTGGGTTGTGATTCAGGTAGAACTCGAGGGAGAATTCCAAATTGAGCCTTTGCGTATCCTAGATAGGAAGGAGATTATGTCGCGGAATCGAGCCATCACTCAAATAAAAGTGCAATGAAAGCACTTCATCCCCGGGCAGGCCACATGGGAAACGGAGGATCATATGCGAGCAACATATCCTTCCATTTCCAGAATGAGCAAGATGAATCTAAATAAATAACACTGCATAAAACAAAGCTGCTGGGCTTAATTAAATAAGGAGCAGTGAAAAAAGTGGGTGAATTTGCAATTTTTGTATGGATGTAACTTTCAATTGTAAGATTGGATTGGGGTATGGCTATGATCATTGGAAATCTAGTCCAAAGGAAAATATAATGGAAGGTATTGATTTTTTAATTTTGTTTTGGGTTATTTCAAGATGTAAGAAAAACAAAGCCTTGGAGCTGAAATTGGATAAGGTAGTCTTCAATGTGGGTGACTTCCAAAGTAACCTAAACTTTTGGAAACAAGTTACATGATGGTATAGGAGTGTAGTAAAGGTGACATTGACTAAGAGTAATGGTATGAATTTTTTTATGATGCTCCCACAAGGAAGTAAATGCATAGTTGGGAAAACAAGGAAGGTAAATGGATGGTTAAAGAAAAAGGTGCAATATTAAACCAAGTATGCCCGAGTGTTTGGTAATATGGAATATTGTCGAAAGCGAGTATTAATAAATTCTAATTAAGAAGGAAGAAAATATTCTAACAATGGATGTTGGTGTCTTGAATGAGAATGCATTCTAGGCATTGATTGTCATGATAGGTATGTTCTATGTGAATTACAAGGTACAGCCAGGGGAAATATTGCTTCTGAGCGTGGATATCGTATGCCATGTTAGAATACCTAGAAAATGTATTGAAGATTCCAAAAGGTAGAGAATATAAGTGGGATTCATGAATATTGTAATTTATTGTGGTGTACAACCAAGCAACGATGGAACATACCAACAATTAAGGAGAAATGCATCTCATACAGGAGATGGAATCATCCATGGGGACAAGTTACATTCCCAATGGAGTTTCAATATTTGGACCAACAACTTATGTGCAAATAGGGGAAATATGTGAAAACTTCCAATCATATAAAATATGCTAATTGGTGAATAAGACATTCTGGCATGTGGATCTATTGTTTGGCTCAAAATTGTGTTGAAGAGTTCCCTGGAAATGAAAATTGAGTTCCATCCTTGAATGAAGCCCATATACAACTAAAGATAAGAAATGAAATGGAATTTGAAAAGAATCCAATTGAAGATAGAATGGAACTCTTTGCAACGCCATGAAGTTCTAGGAAGAACATTTAAAGCTAATGTTGGGAGCAATACTGGCCTAGGGAAAGAAATAGTAAGGGAAGATCGTAATGTTGATATGGATTGGAAAGAGAGACTGGCTAAGTTGGATTTGGTTGGAATTTATAAAGGAAAAGAGAGTAGAATGCACAAGAAGCTCAAAATTGAGGAAAAGGTTGTTGCATATTCAAAAGGGGGTGATGAGAACTCAAGAAAACAAAAGACACTGCTACAGTGTTAAATGAATCTACATGAGGATATGATTATTTTTGTAGCAACAAATGGTTAAGATGGCCAGTAAGGTAGAAAAGAATGAACAAGATTAAATCTCTCAAATGCATATGCATTAGTAGGCACACTAAGAGAGGGTGCATAGTGCATGTGTGTGTGTGTGTGATATTGCATATTCGTTAAAGTAGTATTATTTTACATATGCAGTGAGGCATTGATGATAATTAATGTGCTGTTCATTAATATGTTGTGTGAATCGCGTGGTTATGCACACATGTATGTTGAACTCATTTTGTGAATGCATATTGTGCCATATTTCATTGCATAATTTGTTAATAGTTGAAATGACTGAATTATTGGTAATGCATAATTATGAGATCATTTCATGGGTTGTTGTGATTTGCAAAGAAATGCATGAAAAAATAGTCACGTTGGATGGACTAAGAAAATGCTTTGTTGAGAGAAAAATTATATAATAAAAAAATGCCTATTGTACAATTGTACAATATTACATTGCATTGTACAATATTTTCCTACAAAAAGCTGTGTATCAAATCCCACTATGAAATGAGCTCTCATGAGGTGTCACGAATTTATAGCCACCTTTTATAGGAATTACTCAAATCATATGCCATGGACATACTACAAAGACAGGATCTAGTTGTGTAGTTCCTTCTATAGTTAATCTATGCACAAACTAGAGAGTTATGGCCTCCTCCAAGATGAGATATGCCTCCTGCATTCCTCCTACAATAACCTATAATATATACAACCAATTATAGTAATGTAGAAGTTTCAAAGTGGAGTAAGGTGTCTTATCAAAGAAGGTATTGATGCTATTAAGTTTAAACCAAATAGACAAGCAAGATCACTGAAAGAAACATAATCACAAGATAGACACAGAATATACCCTGGGAAACCCTCATGGGGTAGAAAGCCCAGCAAAGCTTTCCTCAATAAGATGATCAACCAAAATACAAGATGTGCTCCTTCCTTCTTTGTCTCCTTAGCAGATCTCCGAGACAAGTGCGCACTCTTCCACAAGTGAGTGAGTGATCTAATGGGGAGTTCACCTCTCTTATTTATACTGACCCCCAACTGACTAAAAGACCTAATGGGGCCGACCTCTCTTGGAGAAGTCTAATAACCCCAAAAATATAACCACAGGGCCGACCCCCACATGGTGGGTCTAATAACCCTAGTTAATACAAACCCTCGGAGGAATAAACATCTCCGGATACATAATAGGGTTACCTCGGAGGGATGAAACATCTCCGGAATAATAAAGTACAAATATAATATTCTTTGAAGTTACAATATTCAACACTCCCCCTTAACGAGAAGGATATTATAACAGCACCTGCAGGAGCAAGGAGTCACTATACATGATACATCTATAAATCATCGGAAGCTTTCTTCAATTTGTCTTCAAATAGTTACTGGTACATCAATGTCAACATCAACATCAATATTACGATCATCGTAATCACACGATCAACAGCATCGTCATCACACGATCATCAGCATCGTCATCACACGATCAACATCATCCTCATCACACGATCAGCAGCATCGTCATCACACGATCATCAACATCGTCATCACACGATCAGCAGTATCGTTATCACACGATCAGCAGCATCGTCATCACACGATCATCAGCATCGTCATCACACGATCAGCAGCATCGTCATCACACGATCATCGGCATCATCATCACACGCTCATCAGCATCGTCATCACACGATCAGCAGTATCGTCATCACACGATTAGCAGCATCGTCATCACACGATCAGCAGTATCGAGTATTCATGCCAATACAAGTGATCATATCAACAATATGAGTATCCTAGGTAACCACATCATTAATACAAGTATCCTACCGATACAAGTAACCACATCATCAATACAAGTATCCTACCGATACAGGTAACCACATCATCAATACAAGTATCCTACCGATACAAGTAACCACATCATCAATACAAGTATCCTACCGATACAAGTAACCACATCATCAATACAAGTATCCTACCGATACAAGTAACCACATCATCAATAAAAGAATTACTTTTTCGGAGACCATTCGTCTACGGATCAATTCAGGGACCAAAGTCCGGGGATGATACAATCCCCATTACGTAAATTTTGAACTAGTGGTTCCGGGATGATGCAATCCCCATCACTTTATTCTCGAAGACCATATGTCTACGGATCAATTCAGGGACCAAGGTCCGGAGATGATACAATCCCCATCACGTACATTTTGAACTAGTGGTTCCGGGATGATGCAATCCCCATCACTTTATTCTCGAAGACCATACGTCTACGGATCAATTCAGGGACCAAGGTCCGGGGATGATACAATCCCCATCATGTACATTTTGAACTAGTGGTTCCGGGATGATGCAATCCCCACAACTGTCCACTAAGGACTTCATTCTCGGAGACCTCACGTCTACGGCTCTCTTTAGGACTGAAAGTCCAGGGATGATCCAATCCCCTCAACTGTCCACTAAGGACTTCATTCTCGGAGACCTCACGTCTACGGCTCTCTTTAGGACTGAAAGTCCAGGGATGATCCAATCCCCTCAACTGTCCACTAAGGACTTCATTCTCGGAGACCTTACGTCTACGGCTCTCTTTAGGACTGAAAGTCCAGGGATGATCCAATCCCCATCTGTATTCTCAACTATACAGGTACAAATATCCAAGAGCATGTATTCTCACTAATACATCTAATCATCAAAACATGTATACATCTAGTATGTATTCTCACTAATACATCTAGCATCAAAACATTTATCCATAAAAAAAAAAAAGATATATAAGAGTTCTAAATATAAATAATTGTAAGTAGCTAAGTGCAACAAAACAAAATTGTTATCAAATACTATACTACTCCCCCTTTCGAGGAGGGTCCTTCTGGACTATACCAAGCATGTCTCGGAAGTGTTCAAACTTTACTCGAGACAAAGGTTTAGTCAGGATATCGGCAATCTGATCCTCAGTGCTTATGTACTCAAGCTTGATGGCTCCTCTCTGCACCATGTCTCGTATATAGAAGTAACAGATCTCAATGTGTTTTGACTTATCATGGAACACAGGATTTTCAGTCATCTTAATGCAGCTTTGATTATCACACATAATCACAGTGGGATCCATTTCCAAGTCAAAAATTCCAGATAAGAGTTTCCGAAGCCACACTGCTTCACAGCTGGCAGAGCAAGCAGCTATATATTCTACTTCAGCAGTACTGAGGGCCACACTAGATTGTTTCTTGCTGAACCAGGAGATCATGGCAGATCCAATACCATAACATCCGCCTGAAGTACTTTTTCTGTCTGAGACACTACCTGCCCAATCGGAATCTGAGTAACCATGTAACTTGAGTTCATTACCTCCAAGATAGTATAAGCCAAAGTCCACTGTACCTTTTAGGTACCTCATTATGTGCTTTGCAGCTATAAGGTGAACCTTTCTAGGTTCTACTAGATACTGACTTAGGGTATATACATCAAAGCATATATCCGGCCTAGTATTTGTCAAATACATCAATGATCCAATGATTTGTCTATATAGGGTTATGTCCACTAGTTCTGATGAATCATTAACTAATAGTTTCAGGTTGGAGTCCATGGGAGTGGCCATGGCTTTACACTCCAACATATCAAATCTTTTGAGAATCTCCACAGTATACTTACCTTGATTTAGAAAGATTCCTTTTGGCTCTTGCCACACTTCTAGACCTAAGAAGTAGTGCATTAATCCGAGATCTTTCATTTCGAATTCTGAAGAAAGCTTCTTCTTGCTTTCAATAATTTGATTCTCATTTCTGGTTAGGAATAGATCATCTACATATAACAGCAATATAACAGGTTCATCATCCATCACTTTAAGATAAAGATTGGGGTCAGCTTTACTTTTGGTAAAGCCCATGCTTGTTAAGAAACTGTCAATCCTTCCGTACCAAGCCCTGGGAGCTTGCTTCAATCCATATAATGCCTTTTTCAGTTTGCATACATGGGTCCTTCCGTCTTTGACCTCAAAACCTTGAGGTTGTTCTATGTATACTTCTTCTTCAATTACACCATTCAGAAAAGCTGTCTTAACATCCATTTGATGCAATTTCCATTTCATCATGGATGCAAGTGCCATGATAGTTCTAATTGAAGTATACCTAGCAACAGGTGCAAATGTTTCTTCATCGTCAATTCCCTCCTTTTGTGAGAATCCTCTGGCTACAAACCTTGCCTTGTATTTTTCAATGCTACCGTCTGCAGCATGTTTTATCTTGAAAATCCATTTGGAAGAAACCACACTTTTATCTTTTGGTTTGGGGACTATATCCCAAACATCATTTTTCATTATCGACTGATATTCTTCTGTCATTGCTTCTACCGATTCTTTCTTTTGAGCTGCTTCTTCATAGCTAGTAGGTAGTTGATCCACAAGATCACACATCAAGGCCATATAGTTGGACACTAGCTTTGGTTTCTTTCTTTCTCTAATGGAGCCTTCAGGAGCACCATATTTTTCAGCCCCTTGGATAATATCTCTAGCCCATGCTGGCCTTCTTTTCTTTGATAAATCTGAGATAGGAGGTTCTTGTGGTTCCAACATGTCATGATCCTCTGGTGGAATGTCTTCAGGGATGTGAACAGCCTCTGAGTTTCTAGAAGAATAATCTTCTTCATAGATTTCTTCAAGTTGGCATTTTCTTGATTTCTTGAGAGCTGCTTCTTCATCAAAATTTACATCTCTACTGATTTCTATATGATGAAAGCCTGGTATGTAAATCCTGAAAGCTTTGGATGATTCATAGTAACCAACAAATATTCCTTTCTTACCAGAAGGATCCAACTTGTTTCTCTTTTCTTTTGGAATGTGGATGTACACAGGACACCCAAATATTTTAAGATGGCTTACCTCGGGCTTCTTTCCAGTAAACACTTCTTCTGGAGTTTTGAAATCAAGAGCACTATGAGATAATCTGTTTTGAACATATACTGCTGTCTTGGCTGCTTCAGGCCATAGATACATGGGAAGATCCTGGTCATGTATCATTGTCTTCACAGCTTCCATGATGGTTCTATTTTTCCTTTCTGCAACCCCATTTTGTTGGGGATTGTAGGGAGTGGTTAGTTCTCTCTTGATTCCAACTTCTTTACAAAATTCTTCAAACTCTTTTGAAGTATATTCTCCACCATTATCTGTTCTGAGAATCTTGATTTTCTTTTCTGAGAGATTTTCTATTAGAGCCTTGAACTCTTTGAACTTTCCAAAAACTTCATTCTTACCTTTTAGAAACTATATCCAGGTTTTCCTTGAATGATCATCAATGAAAGAGAGGTAGTATTCAAATCCACTCAAGGAGGTGGTGGGCATTGGACCACATACATCTGAGTGTATTAATTCCAAGATACCCTTAGTCTTTGTTTCACTCTTTGGAAAGGGGTTCTTGATATTCTTCCCTTTCTTACATCCTTTACATGAGCCATCATGATCAACCTTCAAATCTGGTAGTCCTATGACCACCTTGCTTACATAGGGTAAGGCTTTGTAGTTAATGTGAGCTAGTCTTCTATGCCATAGCTCACTGGGACTAGAGGTTTCATGAACAAAGGCTACTTCTGGATGACCCTTAAGTTTATACAAACCTCCTTCCTCTTCACCAATAACAATTGCATCCTTAATAGATTTGCCTTTGGACCACATTAACACTTGTCCATCAATGAATGCAACTCTATAGCCTTTCTTGTCTAATGCTGAGATTGAAAGTAAATTCTTCTTCAAACCTGGAACATACAAAACTTCCTTCATCTTCATGGGGGTTCCAGAATCGAGTTTGTAGTTTGCTTCACCAATTCCCTTAATGGGATATTGATAGTCATCTCCTAGAGATACCTTTTGGGGAGAAGTCTTTTCTTCAAGATTTGAGAGAGTCTTTTTATGACCTGTCATGTGCTTTGAAGCACCACTGTCAATAAGCCATGTACCTTCTCCAGGGGTTATAGATCCAGAGAGTGCGGAGAAGAGAACATATTCTTCTGCATCTTCTTCTGTATTTCTTCTTGACCTTCTTTTGAAGAAGGTCCTTTCTTCTTCTTCCTCTTCATCTCTAGGCCTTTTATTGTGAGACCTTTCTTCCTCTACTTCTTCTTCTTCACTATCATCTTCTGCAAGATGTGCTTGGTGTCTTTTGTAGTGAGTACCCTTTTTCTTCTGTAGAGGGCAATGTCTAGCAATGTGTCCTATTTTGTGACAAGAATAGCACTGGAAAGAAGAGTAATCTCTTCTTTGAGTAGTTCCTCTTTTCTTTTGAAATCTGTGTGGAGGATGAGACTCCTTGTGACTACCCTTTTTAGTGTAGGATTGATTCCTTCTTCTTTTGGTGTGGGTGGCCAAGGCTTGGTCATCCTCTTTGAGCAAGGCTTCTCGATTTGCAACCCTAGCCTCCTCTTGTACACAATCCTCCCAAACTACATCAAACTTCATACTTTCTTTTCTGGCACAGATAGTTTGAATGAATGACTCCCAAGGTCTAGTGAGACCATTTAGAGCTGTCATCACAAGTTCATCTTCATCAAGAGTATCACCAATGGCATCTAGTTGCTCCTTGATTAGAGAGACTCTTGAGAAGTAGTCTTGAATGGATTCTCCTTTGTGCATCTTGGTACTCTTCAATTGAGTTCTTAGATTCATCTTCCTATTGATGTTCTTTCCTTCATACATTCTTCCTAAGGCATCATACATTTCCTTTGGAGTCTTCTTGGAGGCCACTTGGGGAATCAAGTGGTCTTTAATAGAATCAGCTATGATTCTCTTTGCCCTAATCAAATCCTTCTTGTGTTTTTCTTTGGCTTCATCTTCTTCTGGTTCTGCAACTTCCTCCTTGATATAATGAGCAAGATCATTCTCCTCAAGAATGAGACCAATTCTGTATTTCCATGCCCGGAAATTTTCTATACCTTCTAGCTTGTCTTCAAGCTTACTGTTTGGAGCCATCTTCTCTTGGGGGAGTCCAAGAGACAGAGTAGACTTACTTGGAAAGTTACTTTTCACTTTTCCGGAATCTGG
The DNA here is from genome assembly GCA_027924585.1 of Larix kaempferi. Lineage (NCBI taxonomy): Eukaryota > Viridiplantae > Streptophyta > Pinopsida > Pinales > Pinaceae > Larix > Larix kaempferi. Next base: position 17,579,974 of record BSBM01000030.1, read on the forward strand.
AACAGAATTTTATCGCACTTTTGGTAGAATTAGGGTTTGACTTTCCCGGAGTTCTACCCAACCAACAAGTTCGATCTATAGCTCAAAAGAATGCTCTTGAGAAGGGATATCCAGCCATGTAATCAGAATTCAAAAATTCCAACTTTTTTCTGAAACCAAAATCTGATGTATCGCACTTTTGGTAGAATTAGGGTTTGGATTTACCGGAGTTCTACCCAACCAACAAGTTCGATCTATAGCTCAAAAGAAAGGTATTGAAAAGAGCTATCCAGCAATGCAATTAAAAATCAATAATATAAACTTTGGGCTGAAACCCTAACTTCACCGGAGAGAGAGAGAGAGGTATTCTTACCTTGTGAAAGATGTCCTATTCAGTCTAGCTCTGATACCATGTTAAGTTTAAACCAAATAGACAAGCAAGATCACTGAAAGAAACATAATCACAAGATAGACACAGAATATACCCTGGGAAACCCTCATGGGGTAGAAAACCCAGCAAAGCTTTCCTCAATAAGATGATCAACCAAAATACAAGATGTGCTCCTTCCTTCTTTGTCTCCTTAGCAGATCTCCCAGACAAGTGCGCACTCTTCCACAAGTGACTGAGTGATCTAATGAGGAGTTCACCTCTCTTATTTATACTGACCCCCAACTGACTAAAAGACCTAATGGGGCCGACCTCTCCTGGAGAAGTCTAATAACCCCAAAAATATAACCACAGGGCCGACCCCCACATGGTGGGTCTAATAACCCTAGTTAATACAAACCCTCGGAGGAATAAACATCTCCGGATACATAATAGGGTTACCTCGGAGGGATGAAACATCTCCGGAATAATAAAGTACAAATATAATATTCTTTGAAGTTACAATATTCAACAGATCCCACTTAATTGACTGTACCATTACGGGAGTGCTAACCATGTTATATTTCAATTATTTCCTTGGCTATAGATTGTAGGTAAAAATATTGCATTTTCCAAAGACATTGTTTGTGAAGGAGAATGATGCAAGAACCAATGCTTTAGTTACCTATTTTGATGAATTAATACTTGGACATAATGATTTTATTATCAATATGGCTATTAGATGGAGAGGGCACTTAACAATATACTTTTATTATAAAGATGAATGGGGGATAGAGAGAGCATTATTAGATGCACAGAAAAGTGCCCACAACTAGAATATGGTGTTGTTATGGAAATGTTTCTCATCCTCCTCTTAGATTATGTACTGAACAGTGAAAACACATAAAGGTTACTTTGTTGTTGTGGAGAGAGTAGTATGTATATATGTATAGTTTGGAAAGCCATTCTAAAATTAAAACGTTTGATATTATGTGTTAAGGAAAGGGATAAAAGTAGAATTACTCACCCCTACTTTCCTACCCACCTTTTTCCTTAACAAATTATGTTTGAATTGCTCCAAAAGTTTCAATGGATCCTCCCAAGTATCAAAGCTAGAACTATCTATAAAACTATTATTCTAGCCATGTAAACTAGCTCATAAAGGAAGAGGGGAGCAATAGGTAGCTTTAAACGTGGGAGTAATGGATTAGTGTGCATGGATACTTGGTCGATATGCCATCTTGAAAATATGGTGCAATATGTTCCCAAGGAAACCTTTAAGGGAGTTAGAGGGTACCGCTAGCTGGAGGAAAATGGTCAATAGGAAGGGAAGTTTATCAATTGATTAAACTACTACCTTTATTATCTTATTTATTTATTCATACATGCACCCTCACAAAATTTCCCGAAATGGAGGAGGGAAATTGAAGGAATCAACACATATCCATCCCTTTAGATTAGATAATGTCAAGTTCAAACAATTTTACATTACATTAATTAACATCACCATTGATGTATTTAAAGTTTAATTCTCGAAGTTAATCACCCAAAATTATTATAATTATTATTATTTGTAAGATAATAAGTGGACTTGATGGGTTGCTTGAAATTAGAAACCCAATATATGAGCCACAACTCAAGAGCGATGAGTACCTAGAAAGTATCTTGATTGAGGATCTAGAGGATGCAAAAGAAAATGATTTAATATTACTTACCTTTGCACAAAAAATACTAAAATAAATTGGAATTGAATTCAATGAATATAAACAAATAACACACCATCCACACAATGAACATAAGGTGTACTCTGGGAAAACCCAATATGAGAAAAACCATACTAGAAGGTGAGTCCTATGCCTTGCTCTTTTATACTTAGTTTTGAAATTAAAATACAAATAAAAGGAAGTGAGTATGGAGTTTCAATGGACACTATGGCATGTATGGCTACTGTAGGATCTTCTACTTCCTGTGTTCTGCTCTAATATCCCACTCCCAAATAACTTGCTCGACTATGGAACAATAAGAAATACAATAACAATGGAATGCCTTCCTTTCCTAGGGGTGTAATATTTAATATGGAGTAAGAGCCATTTAGGTTAGGGTTTTTCGTGCCTTCAATTTCAATTAGGTTTAGGGTTTTTAACCCGCTATAATCTTCTTGAAAGTCCATTTGTGACTAGCTCCACATGTCTGAATAATGGGATTTCAGGTGGTATCCACTTGATATCATGGTGGGAAACAAGATAGGTCTTAGTTGCGGCTATAAAATCCAATCCTACAAAATTCCCTAGGTAGCGTGAAAAATCAAACCCTAGCTCCACCAAGGAGAGAAAGTGAAAGAATCCCTCCAACACTATCTCCAAGGTAATACGTCCTCCTCTTCTCTTCTTCTTCACAAGTCCACTCTAGGATTTTCTTCCAAAACCCTAGTCTCCAATCTCCAAGGGTAACATACTAACCCTAGAGATCCGTGTTAACTCCAAAAATACCGAGAAACTATGGTACCCAAGAGAGAGAGAGATAGAGAAACAAGTACAAGTGAAGACCTAGAGAGAAAGAAGACAAGTGCACTCCTCTGATAGATCACATATCTACTCAAGAGTGAGAAAATCAACATGAATGAATGACTCTAGATCCTTAATCTATTTATATGAGAGGTAAGGGAGGAAAACAACACTATGTAGGCACAAGCCCTTGCAAGCAACCTCATCAACCCTTATCGGCCATGCAAGTGAGACGTCGACTCTAGATCACAAGTGCCACGCTTCAATAATAATTGCATGCACAATACGGACTCGAAAGAGATATATCTACACAACTAAATTCTACGCTAATCCATCCCGAAACTCCATGGACTCCCTCTATCCTTCCAAGCAAAGTAATCCACTAGTTCAACTACCCCTTGCAAGAACATTGTCAAGGCCCCATGTGTCCTCGAGCAATCTACAATCCTTCGAGTAGAAATCCAAGTTTCCATATGCCATTTAGGGTTTAAATCCATTCTAGGTGATGTGAAATACTCCACATCCCCTATAGGGTGTTCTCCCACAAAGTGAATTCTCCTTGTGGCCATCATGAAGTCCATCCATTATACAAGCAAGAGATGTCAAATGCCGAAGGGAAGAGCACTAAGCTACTAGCAATCAACTCATGTCAAGCATCCACTAAGAAATCTATCTCAAGTGTGCATATCCATCCTGAACCATCTATCATGCTACAACCCATCTTAGACCGTCTTTCTCATCAATTATCATTTTCTTTATCTAGTTTTATAATGCTTTCCATAGGATTTTAGAGGGTTTCTTCGTCTAACCAACGCCATAAATCCATGGGTTACATGTGGGCCCGCACTTCTATCCCTAATGCAATGGGGACGAGCAGAGACATATTATTTGTGCATTAGTGCAATTCTTCCTATTCCTATCCTTACAACACTCCTTCAACCACCTTATTAGATGAAAACTGTGGATTCTTAATCATGCTAGACTTGCCTTTGTACATTAATAACACCAAAAGTTCATTTCACTAACTCGTCAATACATGTGTTGGATTTCCTTGTTACCAACTCAATAGTTAATCTTTGGTTCCATGATAACAACTCAAGGCACTATTTTGCAGCGTATAAATACCACATGGAAGATAACATAGGTGATCAAACATGACCACCTCTCCGTGTGATGCATCATAGCGTTCATATTTAACATCCAAGTTAGCACATTCCATTCATAGATTCTCTTTCTCCTTAACTTACCCCTCTCTCCTTACTCCTAAAGAAATAATAATTGAAATCCTATGCATGTTCTTTGGTAGGGATACCTCTTGTGATTTTTCCTTAAACCTCTTCCATTCGATAGAGTATTCTACTAATTGTTCGACCCCTCCATTTTAATAGGGTGCACAATGTAATAGAAAGACTCCAGTCTCCAACTACATGAATCCAAACCACTCCATTTTAATAGGTTGCACAATTTAATGCCAAGACTTCAACTACATGAAGCCAAAAGACCAATTCTTACTTCCTTGAAGGGTTATACCCCACCTAGAACAATAGAATTCGAGGACAACTTTTTATGAAAGTGGAAATGACAAAAACATATTGTGAAGATAATATTTTACTTATTTATAATCAATACCAGGCCCATGGTTTTATGGGAAAAGTATATAAATAAGGATATGACATTTGACCTTTGGTCTTGTCTTCGAAGGATAGGATATGGCATTTGAACTTTGATCCACTCTTTACCCTTTCCCAAATATTTCCATTTATTAAGAAGTAAGACACCATGTTGTACGGACTTGACCCTTTCCCAAATATTTCCATTTATTAAGAAGTAAGACACCATGTTGTACGGACTTGAGAATTATGATAACATTTTTAATTTAAATGTCTTTATTATGCTATATTATAGTAATGAGCCGACGTAAAATGAAAAACGTATGACTTAAATAACTAAGACCAGACTTTGACCTAATTGTAATACTCCCGTTATGATTGCATATAAATAAAAATAAAAATCTGCCATACAAAACAAAAGCAAACAGTTCACCCGCGATTTGGATTTTGAAGTTCACGAACTGTTTGGATTTTGGAATATACTTCACCTGCGGTTTGGATTTTGAAAGGGGCTGTCAGTTACACATAAAATCAAAGCAAAAGCAAGAAAAAATGGCGTCGAATCAGGTCGAAGTGCAAGCCCAAAACCCTCAGGTCCAAGTGCAAGCCGAAAACCCTCAGCAGCTGCAACAGGCAATTCAGGCAATTGGTACTGGCAACGACAATCAATTTGTATCGGCGTCTTTGTACGTGGGGGATCTGGAGCCGAGTGTTAGCGATGGCGAGATTTATGATCTCTTCCAGCAGATTGGCCTCGTCCACTCTGTTCGCGTCTGCAGAGATGCCATCACGGACGCCTCTCTCGGATACGCGTATGTGAATTACAACAATGCTGAAAATGCTACCACGGCTTTAAGTCTCTTGAATTTTACACGCCTTCACGGAAAGCCAATTCGGATTATGTATTCACACCGTGACCCCATTCTCCGCAGGTGTGGATCAGCGAACATATTTATTAAGAATATTGACAAAGTAGTTGACGATAGGGAGCTATATGATACTTTCCGTGTGTTCGGACCCATTTACTCTTCCAAGATTGCAACAGATACTGCATCAGGGCGATCCAAAGGATATGGATTTGTGCATTTTGAGCAAGAGGAAGCAGCACAAAATGCAATAGAACACATGAATGGAATGCTAATCCGTGGCAAACAGGTTTATGTTGGTCCATTCAAGAAAAAGCAAGAGCGCGGGCAAACAAATGCAAATGAAAATGACAATTTTAGGAATGTGTTTGTGAAGAACTTATCAGAATCTCTGACTGATGAGGATTTGAGAAATTATTTTGGCGTGTATGGAACAATTACCAGTGTGATAGTGATGAGGGATGCAGAGGGAAAATCAAAGGGTTTTGGATTTGTCAATTTTGAGAATGCAGAAGATGCAGCAAATTGCGTTCAGAATTTAAATGGCAAGAAAATTGGTGGGAAGGAATGCTATGTTGAAAAGGCACGGAACAAGTCTGAATCGAGGGGGCGATGTGGAAGAAATCTTTATGTGAAGAATTTGGATGATAGCATTGATGACGAGAAGTTGAGAGAAATGTTCTCTGGTTTTGGTACAATCACTTCATGCAAAGTAATGCGGGATTCTCATGGACACAGCAAAGGCTTTGGATTTGTTGCCTTCGCATCTCCTGATGAAGCATCCCGAGCTCTGGCAGAAATGAAAGGGAAAATGGTTTTGAGCAAGTCTCTGTATGTTTCTCTGGCTCAGCGCAAAGATGAGAGAAGGGCATGGCTACAGGCTCATTTCTCCCACATGGAAAATGTAAATGCAGATGGCATGGCACCACCTGTTCCTGGACTAAACCAGCAGGTAATTTATGGCCGGGGACCCGTTGTTCCTGCCCGTGCTCCTGGACTAAACCATGGCCAAGGACCAGCTGCTCCTGGACAAAATCACCAGCAGGTAATTAATGGCCAAAGACCACCTGTTCCTGCCCGTGCTCCTGCACTAAACGAGCAGATAATTTATAGCCAAGGACCAGTTGCTCTTGCTCGTGCTCCTAGACTAAACCAGCGGACGATAACTCGAGGACAAGCATCAGTTTTTCTTGCCCGTGCTCCTGGACTAAACCAGCAGATGGTAATTCGAAGACAAGGACCAGCTGTTCCTGCCCGTGCTCCTTGACTAAACCAGCTGCATCATAGAAATGAGCTCACTGCAATAGTATAGACCATAGTAACATAGCTTGTACATTATATTTTGATTGTGATATAGGGTAGTGTGTAGCTATGGTTATTATTGTTGAGTGTTTGAATTATATTTAGGTTATGATAACGTAGTATATTGGAAGATTTTGTCCATTAAGCTTTTTTTTCTTTTAATTATTTTTATTTTTCAAAATCTGTATTTGACTGTGTTTAAATGGCTCTTTTGATAGTAAAAAAGGATTCAGCACCATCTAGAATCCTCAGGGCACTCAAATCGTCTAACTTTTAGACTACATTATTTGGTTTTGATAGTGATATAGGTTAAGTGTATATCTATTTGATTTTGATAGTGATATAGGTTACTGTAGTTTTATTTTAATTTTGGATTTTAAAGATTCAAAAAATTATTTAGATTCTTTAAAAGTTAAAAGTTGTTTGGTTTTGATAGTGACATAGATTAGTGTAGTTTTATTTTTATTTTGGAGCTACTAAGTATTGAAAAAATATAAAAATTTATTTAGATATAATTAATTTTTAACACTAGGAGTTGATAAAAATAAAAATAGTTAGAAATAATGTAAACATAACTGTCCAAGTTAATAGTTAAAAGTTGATGTGATTAAATTTTTATAGTATTATTTATATATATATATAATTATTTGTAAATGATTATGATTTAGTTTTCAGTATTACTAGTATATTTTTAGTTTTGTTTTGCACATTATATTGGGATTTATGGAATCGAGAAATGCTATGAAAGGTACAATTTTTTTGTTATATGGATGTTGTAATCTTTAACTTTTGCTACTACCCTTTTCAAATTCATTATTTTAAGACTTTTAATTTCCAATAACTCACATAATATTTAAAGTGATTTATGGCATGCAAGATCTGCAGTGTTTTGTGGAATCACAAGGCTCATTGGTGAGAATTTAAGGGACCTTAAGATAGATGAATCTTTAGGCAATCATTTTCTTTAGTGCATATGTGTATCACATGACTTGTTTCTATCCATGTGGATGCTATGACATTAAAATCATATATGACATGGATTTTGCATGGTTTGAAAGTCGACATGTTCAATAGTTTATGTTAATGAAGTACACAAATTTTCATGTCTACATCATAGATTAACTACATTTATTTCCATCCTTGTAAATAGTTGTTCATATTCATGTCTACATCATAGATTAACTAACTTTCATGTCTACATCATAGATTAACTACTTTCATGTCTACATCAAATTTATTTCAATCTTTGTAGATAGTTGTTCATATTCCGCCCCATCTCTCCACCGAAAGCATATACCATATATAGGATTTGAAGGCTTTTTCTTTATTCTACCAACTCATTGATCTTGTGATTCCCCAGAAAAACCAAAAGATACCTAGCTTTGATACCAATATGATGCATAAACTACCATGGATATTCCACTGTAATAGTTCGTCACAATAGATCTTACAACTTAATTAATTGTGTTGGCTTAATTCCACATAATGATAAATAAACTAGAATTGAAAGGAAAATATCTAGAGCAAAACAACACATCCCCATGAATAACACAATATATGCTCTGGGAAAACGCACCATGGGGAAAAACCAAACCAGATTAAAGACGATGCCTTGCTCTTTTCTTCTCCAAAAGGCAACGCAAATATAGAGAAAGTGTAGTTAAGGAAGTGAAGAGTTAAAGAAAAATATCCTTCCTTTTTTTTAATGACTCCTCTTCACTTCCTTAAAAATAAAAAAGACTTTTGTAAAAAAAAATATCTTCTACTCTTGTAAAACTCCACCCTTTTTTTTAACTTAAAAAAAATTCTTGAACTGAATAATTTACGTTAAAAAAACACTTAACTCATGGAAACAAATTTTTCTCGTGGAATTATTTTCGCGGCCCTAATGAAGGTTGGAGCGAGAAAATATGGAATTTTCGCGCTTTGGGCTATAGTGAGGTCGCGAGAATTTTTCTTGTGAACTTTTCGCGCTTTGGCCTATAGTGAGGCCACGAAAATTTGAAATTTTTATTATTTTGAAAGTTTGCCAAAAATTATCATGCCTCCATGCAGGGCAGGGTCGCGAATTTTTCTGCAAACAAGAAACACATTCTTTTTGCAAATTACTTCAAAGCTACGGCTTCTCTTGCTCCGATCAATCGATCTTCTTCCAACGCTCTGATACCGAACTGAAGGTTGGAGGCAGAAATAAACACAAAGATTATGCAGAACGAGCTACGACACTTCAATTTTTATTGATAAACGAAAGATCAACTAATACATTACAAACCAAATATGAGTGTGTATTTAAACACTTATGGAAACCCTAAAAAGTCTAACCTAGATTTTGCATGCATGCAAAGCATGCTGTTGCATGTTTTATTAACTGAACTTCTAAATACGAACTAAAGCAAAAGCTAAAGCTAACATAAGTAATTACTATTTCTAACATCACTTGTTACCCTCGTGTTCCGAGCTTATGCAAGCAGTTGGTTGGCCGTAGCCATCGCTAGCAACCATCCCCTCTTTTAAGTTATTGTTTAGCGTAATGTTTAGACGAGATCTCGATCATATCGACATCTATGCAGGTTAGGTCCCATTTGATTTAATGACAAGGAGAGGTCTTATGTTAGATCGTGATGGCGCATCCAGTAACTCTTGATAATTTTGGAGGAGCACCAGTTCATAGCATAAAGTTTTGACAGGAAACCTCCTGTATCACGATCATCCTAGCGGCCTAAAACTTCCCTTTCTGACTGACAAACAATCTTGGCATCGATCCACGGTTGCTAGCCACGTCACTGCCTCACGAGACCGAAGGATTAGTTCTAGAACGATGTAGTTGGACATGGCAAAACAATCTAATATATTTACATGTTATTATATATTACAAGCTTAAGCAAAGCTTATATAAGGGTAACAAATAGCCTTTTTTATGACTAAGTAACTTCAATTATAGATGAAAGTTTAGAATGTACTTAGTCCTTGAATATTATCTCTTCTTTTACCAACTAGAACATAACTCATAATTGAGTATGATTTGTGTGGATTGAAAAGAGGAATTTGTTTGTATCAATTGTATCGTTATGATAACGTAAGTAAATACGTTGCCTTGCTTCCAGCCACGTTTTTTGGGATACATATTAAGGGTCACTCTTGACTATATATATATATATATATATATTTTACAACAATTGTGGGTTATAGACCTTAAAGCAAAATGTAGTTTAAATAATTGTATCAAGATTTGAAATAGGAAATATATATATAATGGTTTAATATAAAGTTATATGTATAAGTACATAAATTGTATTATATGCATTAATACATATAAGCACATGGGTTGGATTATGGGACTAGATGAATGTTACATATATATATATATATTGGAATTTGCAATTGGAATATTTTGTAGATGTGTCGAAAGTGCTTAGTATATATAATAAAAATTGACGTTGCTTTAGTTGTTATATATATTTATGAGATGGTAAAGTTACTGTTCCTAGTAAGGGAAGGGGTTATATTGTATACTTCTAATACATGGAATTGTATTGAAATTGTTGTAATGCTTTTGGATTATACTATACATTTAGTGCATTTGAATTATATGTGATTGGAGAAGTTTCTTTGAAAAAGAAAAGAAGTTGTGTAATAAACTCAGAAATTTATTCATCCAACACGGAACCTAGTGTAGAATGTGTATCTTACTTTTTATAAAGATCACTATGTTAGTAGTTTAAGGAGAAAAAGGAAATTTTGTTGTTACAATTTTTATGTACGTTGCAATGTGGTACATTACAGTGTGGGAAGTGATCATCAATTGCAAGACTTAGGAAAACCAAATTAAAAATAACATTAGGGAAACAAGACATCGTTTGACGTTTTTTTTTTGAGGATGAAAACTTTTGACTAAAAATCGAAAGAGGAGTAATCTCAAAGGCTTAAATCCCATAATACCACTTTCAATTTGGTGATAGTTTTCAAGGGAGAGTTTTGTGTTCAACAAAGTGTTGTCGAGGTCTTTCATCCCTTTGGTATCATAATGGGACATAGGGGTAAAAGCTTCCAAGTAAATTGGTTATTAGATTCCCTAATGTTTAAAAATGATGTATGGAAATATTACCGTAGGTAATGCGAAATTCATCCAAATATGAGGGTGAATGTCAAGTTTTTGGGTTGGTTGCTCGAAAATATCTAATATAACGGGACTTGTGAATGAAAGATATAGAAATTTAAAGAATGGCTAAGAGGATTACCGTCCGAGAGTGAAAATGAAGGATGGCCCTCTAAAAGATAAGTAAATGGTTGTTTTACCTATGCATTCTTTTTGTTATATGGAAGAATGATCATACATATGTATGTATATGTTTTATGCCGTCTTACGGTAATAAGAGAACAAGTGTCGATGATAAAAGACCTAAATATTTTCCATAAACAACAAGAGCATGTTGCAAAATAAATTCTCACTTACATTTTTATTGAATTTGAAAAATCATGTTATGCATATGTTATGCTGAAAATTTTGGAAGACGTTGTAAGGGTTGTGTAAAGTGCAGGTTATGAAAGGAAGAGGAACCATACCAACGTGAAGGATGTGTAGAAGATCAAAGATGATTAAATAGAGAATACAAAGATCTAAAAGTTGCAGTCACATGATCTTCAATCGCGAAGGTCTTCAAAAATTAGATAAGTACTTTTTAATAATTACGTTATATAGAGTTTTGTAAGATTCCACTCTTAATTATAGAGATAAAGAAATATGTTCAAGCATATGGATGTATTCTTCGTATTGTTTAAAATGGTGATAGTCCTTTATGATTGAAGTAGTCTTAAATATAGGTTATTGTTTTGAACGTGATTGTGGAAAAATAAATGAGATCTTAATATCATTTGTGTATTTAGGAAAGAGGAATTACCTCGAGTAATTATGCATTATGTGGTTAATATTATATGGATACTTGACGTGATCTTACATTATTGGCTAGGTTGATGACGGTTCAAGGATCAAGTACTTAACAGTTAGTTGACCAAGTAATTTTCAAATGTTATAAGGTCAAGAGTCTTAAAACTTTCCATGATAAGGTTATTGGAATTGAACTAAATGTTTTGTGATATGAAATGCCCCGGTATCCTATTAGCTTGCATTTTTTTCCTTCTATAAAAATTCATAATGTTTTCCATATTTAATTATTAAAAATATACATACATGATGCTACTCATATCATCGATTGGGGTGTGATTCAGGTAGAACTCGAGGGAGAATTCCAAATTGAGCCTTTGCGTATCCTAGATAGGAAGGAGATTATGTCGCGGAATCGAGCCATCACTCAAATAAAAGTGCAATGAAAGCACTTCATCCCCGGGCAGGCCACATGGGAAACGGAGGATCATATGCGAGCAACATATCCTTCCATTTCCAGAATGAGCAAGATGAATCTAAATAAATAACACTGCATAAAACAAAGCTGCTGGGCTTAATTAAATAAGGAGCAGTGAAAAAAGTGGGTGAATTTGCAATTTTTGTATGGATGTAACTTTCAATTGTAAGATTGGATTGGGGTATGGCTATGATCATTGGAAATCTAGTCCAAAGGAAAATATAATGGAAGGTATTGATTTTTAAATTTTGTTTTGGGTTATTTCAAGATGTAAGAAAAACAAAGCCTTGGAGCTGAAATTGGATAAGGTAGTCTTCAATGTGGGTGACTTCCAAAGTAACCTAAACTTTTGGAAACAAGTTACATGATGGTATAGGAGTGTATTAAAGGTGACATTGACTAAGAGTAATGGTATGAATTTTTTTATGATGCTCCCACAAGGAAGTAAATGCATAGTTCGGAAAACAAGGAAGGTAAATGGATGGTTAAAGAAAAAGGTGCAATATTAAACCAAGTATGCCCGAGTGTTTGGTAATATGGAATATTGTCGAAAGCGAGTATTAATAAATTCTAATTAAGAAGGAAGGAAATATTCTAACAATGGATGTTGGTGTCTTGAATGAGAATGCATTCTAGGCATTGATTGTCATGATAGGTATGTTCTATGTGAATTACAAGGTACAGCCAGGGGAAATATTGCTTCTGAGCGTGGATATCGTATGCCATGTTAGAATACCTAGAAAATGTATTGAAGATTCCAAAAGGTAGAGAATATAAGTGGGATTCATGAATATTGTAATTTATTGTGGTGTACAACCAAGCAACGATGGAACATACCAACAATTAAGGAGAAATGCATCTCATACAGGAGATGGAATCATCCATGGGGACAAGTGTACATTCCCAATGGAGTTTCAATATTTGGACCAACAACTTATGTGCAAATAGGGGAAATATGTGAAAACTTCCAATCATATAAAATATGCTAATTGGTGAATAAGACATTCTGGCATGTGGATCTATTGTTTGGCTCAAAATTGTGTTGAAGAGTTCCCTGGAAATGAAAATTGAGTTCCATCCTTGAATGAAGCCCATATACAACTAAAGATAAGAAATGAAATGGAATTTGAAAAGAATCCAATTGAAGATAGAATGGAACTCTTTGCAACGCCATGAAGTTCTAGGAAGAACATTTAAAGCTAATGTTGGGAGCAATACTGGCCCAGGGAAAGAAATAGTAAGCGAAGATCGTAATGTTGATATGGATTGGAAAGAGAGACTGGCTAAGTTGGATTTGGTTGGAATTTATAAAGGAAAAGGGAGTAGAATGCACAAGAAGCTCAAAATTGAGGAAAAGGTTGTTGCATATTCAAAAGGGGGTGATGAGAAAGAAAACAAAAGACACTGCTACAGTGTTAAATGAATCTACATGAGGATATGATTATTTTTGTAGCAACAAATGGTTAAGATGGCCAGTAAGGTAGAAAAGAATGAACAAGATTACATCTCTCAAATGCATATGCATTAGTAGGCACACTAAGAGAGGGTGCATAGTGCATGTGTGTGTGTGTGTGATATTGCATATTCGTTAAAGTAGTATTGTTTTACATATGCAGTGAGGCATTGATGATAATTAATGTGGTGTTCATTAATATGTTGTGTGAATCGCGTGGTTATGCACACATGTATGTTGAACTCATTTTATGAATGCATATTGTGCCATATTTCATTGCATAATTTGTTAATAGTTGAAATGACTGAATTATTGGTAATGCATAATTATGAGATCATTTCATGGGTTGTTGTGATTTGCAAAGAAATGCATGAAAAAATAGTCACGTTGGATGGACTAAGAAAATGCTTTGTTGAGAGAAAAATTATATAATAAAAAAATGCCTATTGTACAATTGTACAATATTACATTGCATTGTACAATATTTTCCTACAAAAAGCTGTGTATCAAATCCCACTATGAAATGAGCTCTCATGAGGTGTCACGAATTTATAGCCACCTTTTATAGGAATTACTCAAATCATATGCCATGGACATACTACAAAGACAGGATCTAGTTGTGTAGTTCCTTCTATAGTTAATCTATGCACAAACTAGAGAGTTATGGCCTCCTCCAAGATGAGATATGCCTCCTGCATTCCTCCTACAATAACCTATAATATATACAACCAATTATAGTAATGTAGAAGTTTCAAAGTGGAGTAAGGTGTCTTATCAAAGAAGGTATTGATGCTATTAAGTTTAAACCAAATAGACAAGCAAGATCACTGAAAGAAACATAATCACAAGATAGACACAGAATATACCCTGGGAAACCCTCATGGGGTAGAAAGCCCAGCAAAGCTTTCCTCAATAAGATGATCAACCAAAATACAAGATGTGCTCCTTCCTTCTTTGTCTCCTTAGCAGATCTCCGAGACGAGTGCGCACTCTTCCACAAGTGAGTGAGTGATCTAATGGGGAGTTCACCTCTCTTATTTATACTGACCCCCAACTGACTAAAAGACCTAATGGGGCCGACCTCTCCTGGAGAAGTCTAATAACCCCAAAAATATAACCACAGGGCCGACCCCCACATGGTGGGTCTAATAACCCTAGTTAATACAAACCCTCGGAGGAATAAACATCTCCGGATACATAATAGGGTTACCTCGGAGGGATGAAACATCTCCGGAATAATAAAGTACAAATATAATATTCTTTGAAGTTACAATATTCAAAACTCCCCCTTAACGAGAAGGATATTATAACAGCATCTGCAGGAGCAAGGAGTCACTATACATGATACATCTATAAATCATCGGAAGCTTTCTTCAATTTGTCTTCAAACAGTTACTGGTACATCAATGTCAACATCAACATCAATATTACGATCATCAGCATCGTAATCACACGATCAACAGCATCGTCATCACACGATCATCAGCATCGTCATCACACGATCATCAGCATCGTCATCACACGATCAACATCATCGTCATCACACGATCAGCAGCATCGTCATCACACGATCATCAACATCGTCATCACACGATCAGCAGTATCGTTATCACACGATCATCAGCATCGTCATCACACGATCAACAGCATTGTCATCACACGATCAGCAGCATCGTCATCACACGATCATCAGCATCGTCATCACACGATCATCAGCATCATCATCACACGCTCATCATCATCGTCATCACACGATCAGTAGTATCGTCATCACACGATTAGCAGCATTGTCATCACACGATCAGCAGTATCGAGTATTCATGCCAATACAAGTGATCATATCAACAATATGAGTATCCTAGGTAACCACATCATTAATACAAGTATCCTACCGATACAAGTAACCACATCATCAATACAAGTATCCTACCGATACAGGTAACCACATCATCAATACAAATATCCTACCGATACAAGTAACCACATCATCAATACAAGTATCCTACCGATACAAGTAACCACATTATCAATACAAGTATCCTACCGATACAAGTAACCACATCATCAATACAAGTATCCTACCGATACAAGTAACCACATCATCAATACAAGTATCCTACCGATACAAGTAACCACATCATCAATAAAAGAATTACTTTTTCAGAGACCATTCGTCTACGGATCAATTCAGGGACCAAAGTCCAGGGATGATACAATCCCCATTACGTACATTTTGAACTAGTGGTTCCGGGATGATGCAATCCCCATCACTTTATTCTCGAAGACCATACGTCTACGGATCAATTCAGGGACCAAGGTCCGGGGATGATACAATCCCCATCACGTACATTTTGAACTAGTGGTTCCGGGATGATGCAATCCCCATCACTTTATTCTCGAAGACCATACGTCTACGGATCAATTCAGGGACCAAGGTCCGGGGATGATACAATCCCCATCACGTACATTTTGAACTAGTGGTTCCGGGATGATGCAATCCCCACAACTGTCCACTAAGGACTTCATTCTCGGAGACCTCACGTCTACGGCTCTCTTTAGGACTGAAAGTCCAGGGATGATCCAATCCCCTCAACTGTCCACTAAGGACTTCATTCTCGGAGACCTCATGTCTACGTCTCTCTTTAGGACTGAAAGTCCAGGGATGATCCAATCCCCTCAACTGTCCACTAAGGACTTCATTCTCGGAGACCTTACGTCTACGGCTCTCTTTAGGACTGAAAGTCCAGGGATGATCCAATCCCCATCTGTATTCTCAACTATACAGGTACAAATATCCAAGAGCATGTATTCTCACTAATACATCTAATCATCAAAACATGTATACATCTAGTATGTATTCTCACTAATACATCTAGCATCAAAACATTTATCCATAAAAAAAATAAAAGATATATAAGAGTTCTAAATATAAATAATTGTAAGTAGCTAAGTGCAACAAAACAAAATTGTTATCAAATACTATACTACTCCCCCTTTCGAGGAGGGTCCTTCTGGACTATACCAAGCATGTCTCGGAAGTGTTCAAACTTTACTCGAGACAAAGGTTTAGTCAGGATATCGGCAATCTGATCCTCAGTGCTTATGTACTCAAGCTTGATGGCTCCTCTCTGCACCATGTCTCGTATATAGAAGTAACGGATCTCAATGTGTTTTGACTTATCATGGAACACAGGATTTTCAGTCATCTTAATGCTGCTTTGATTATCACACATAATCACAGTGGGATCCATTTCCAAGTCAAAAATTCCAGATAAGAGTTTCCGAAGCCACACTGCTTCACAGCTGGCAGAGCAAGCAGCTATATATTCTGCTTCAGCAGTACTGAGGGCCACACTAGATTGTTTCTTGCTGAACCAGGAGATCATGGCAGATCCAAGACCATAACATCCGCCTGAAGTACTTTTTCTGTCTGAGACACTACCTGCCCAATCGGAATCTGAGTAACCATGTAACTTGAGTTCATTACCTCCAAGATAGTATAAGCCAAAGTCCACTGTACCTTTTAGGTACCTCATTATGTGCTTTGCAGCTATAAGGTGAACCTTTCTAGGTTCTACTAGATACTGACTTAGGGTATTTACATCAAAGCATATATCCGGCCTAGTATTTGTCAAATACATCAATGATCCAATGATTTGTCTATATAGGGTTATGTCCACTAGTTCTGATGAATCATTAACTAATAGTTTCAGGTTGGAGTCCATGGGAGTGGCCATGGCTTTACACTCCAACATATCAAATCTTTTGAGAATCTCCATAGTATACTTACCTTGATTTAGAAAGATTCCTTTTGGCTCTTGCCACACTTCTAGACCTAAGAAGTAGTGCATTAATCCGAGATCTTTCATTTCGAATTCTGAAGAAAGCTTCTTCTTGCTTTCAATAATTTGATTCTCATTTCCGGTTAGGAATAGATCATCTACATATAACAGCAATATAACATGTTCATCATCCATCACTTTAAGATAAAGATTGGGGTTAGCTTTACTTTTGGTAAAGCCCATGCTTGTTAAGAAACTGTCAATCCTTCCGTACCAAAAGTGTACATTTTTCACTCCAAAAGTGTCCATCAATCAATCTCTGGATGGGTCAATCATTGACCAAGACTAGTTTCATCTTAACTAGTTTTGAAGACTAGTTTCTGTTATGCAATTTTCTGATTTCGAAGTTTGAGATTGAGATAATATCATCTGATATCAAATCAGGGATATTACATATGATCATTGGAAATCTATTCCAAAGGAAAATATAATGGAAGGTTCTGACTTTTTAAATTTATTTTGGGTTATTTCAAAATGTGAGTAGAACAAAGCCTTGGAGCTAAAATTGGATAAGGTAGTGTTCAATGTGGGTGACTTCCAAAGTAACCTAAACTTTTGGAAATAATTTCTATGATGGTATAGGAGTGTATTAGAGGTGACATTGGCTAATAATAATGGGATGAACATTTTTATGATGCTCCCACAAGGAAGTAAATGCATAGTTGGGAAAGAAAGCAAGGTAAATGGTTGGTTAACGAAAAAGGTGCAATATTTAACCAAGTATGATTGAGTGTTTGGTAATATGGAATATTTTTGATCGTGAGTATTAATAAATTCTAATTAAGAAGGAAGAAAATATTCCAACAAAGGATGTTGGTGTCTTGAATGAGAATTCATTCTAGGCATTGATTGTGATAGGTATGTTCAATCGACTGAATTACAAGGTAGAGCCATGGGCAATCTTGCTTATCAGAGTGGATATAATATGCTATGGTAGAATACTTAGAAAATGTATTGAAGATTTCAAAAGGTCAAGAATATAAGTGGGATTCATGACTATTGCAATTGATTGTGGTGTACAACCAAGGAACGATGAAAGCTAATAAGAACATGGAATAAATCGGCATGTAAAGAACATGGCAAATACCAACAATTAAGGAGAAATGCATCTCATACAAGAGATGGAATCATCCATGGGGACAAGTGAATGCATTCGCAATGGAGTTGCAATATTTGGACCAACAACTTATGTGAAAATAGGGGAAATATGTGACAAACTTCCACTCATATAAAATATGCTAATTGGTGAATAAGGAATTCCAGCGTGTGGATCTATTGTTTGGTTCAAAAATGTGTTGAAGAGTTCCCTGGAAATGAAAACTAAGTTCCATCCTTGAATGAATCCCAGATACAACTAAAGATAAGAAATGAAATGGAATTTGAAAAGAATCCAAATGAATATAGAATGGAATCTTTGCAAAGCCATGAAGTTCTAGGAAGAACATTTAAATATAATGTTGGGGGAAATATTGGCCCAGGAAAATAAATAGTAAGGGAAGATGGTAATATTGCTATGGATTGGAAAGAGAGAATGGTTAAGTTGGATTTGGTTGGAATTTATCAAGGAAAAGAGAGCAGGATGCACAAGAAGCTCAAAATCGAGGAAACAGTTGTTGCATATTCAAAAGGGGGTGATGACAATTCAAGGCAACAAAAGACACTGCTACAATGTTAAATGAATCTACATAAGGCTATGGGTACTATTGTAGCAAAAAATGGTTAAGATGGCCAGTAAAGTAGCAAAGAATGAATGAGATTAGATCTCTAAATTGCATATGCATTAGTAGGCACACTAAAAGAGGGTGCATAGTGCATGTGTGTGTGTGATATTGCACATTCGTTAAAGTAGTATTGTCTTACATATGCAGTGAGGCACTGATGATAATTAATGTGGTGTTCATTAATATGTTGTGTAAATCACATGGTTATGCACACATGTATGTTTCTGTGTATGTTGAACTCATTTTCTGAATGCATATTGTGCCATATTTCATTGCATAATTTGTTAATAGTTGAAATGACAATTATTGGTAATGCATAATTATGAGATCATTTCATGGGTTGGTGTGATTACAAAGAAATAAATGCATGAAAAAATAGTCACATTGGATGGACTAAGAAAATGCTTTGTTGAGAGAACAATTGTATAATAAAAAATGCCTTAGATATGGTAGTCAAAGTGAGCCACAATGAAGGCATGGACTATTGTTTACACCACTGAAATACAAGTATTATGTGATGAACTCATGCTATTATCAATGATTTAATTGATATCAAAATGATTTCCGAGATTGGTTGATAAATAGAAGTATGATTCCTACTATATGTATGTTTATGCTTATAACATAAGTATATGGTGAATGTACCTGGTATGAACCAATGATGGCTATTGTAAGTTGACATTCCAATGAAGAAGGCCATTGAAAGGACATGATAACCCTATAAGGTGTGCTCTTCTTGTGCAAGAAAACTTGGGTGAATGATGGATCACCTGAGGGACTGCCTTTTAGATAAGCGAATGCCTAATCCATGAGGGTGAGTGATTGTAGAGAAGATGCAACTTGAATGAATCTACTATGAGAGATTCATGAGGTCCTTGGAGTCCTAACACAGATACCCCTTGGTCGGCTTGTGTTGGAGCATTAGAAGGGAAATGGGATAGCCCAAGGGGATACATACATATAAGGGATCACATTCCTTGTGTTGTGTAGGCTGATGGGGGAGGAGTCCTGTGGATTGGGACAACTGTAGAGGGTGTGTAAAGAGGAGTAATGAGCTAAATTATTTCCCATGGAAACCTTGTGAAATAAAAGAAATATACATGTATATAAGTATTGGATAGAGAATGTTCTGTACTTATTTGATAATGGGTAGGTAAGCTCTAGGAGAAGACAAAGGAACAACAAGCACATAGAGAGATAATGGGTAGGTGTTCTCAAGTTTGTTGTTTGTTGTATTTTGGGTAATAGGCCTTGTGTCAGATCCCCCTTTGTAATAAAGTTAATGGTCATTTACTAGACCTCACTCATTGTACCTCATTTATCTTCAATAACATATAAGACTTGTAGGTAATTGAATTTGGGGACCCACTGTAAATGTGTTGTTCTATGCTTGTTATGTTTGTGTTACAATGTTGTATTGGCTAAGTATAAATGGGTAAAGATAAAAAACACACACACATAATAAGTAGTCATCCAAGGGTTGGGAATTTTTTTTGGGCATAATAGGTCTAGACGATGGGTAGCTCAAGGCATAAAGTATGGTCCTACCTTTAGTGAAGAGAAGTAGTATACCGAAGAGTAACCGCGGGAGGAAATTCAGGTAGTGCCACTTCTGCAAGAGTCGGGCATGACAACTGTGTGAAGTGTTGGAGTTGTGACACCTTACCTACCATGCTTATTGTAATAAGACCAAGGTTTAGAGACACCTTATGTTACATTCTCTAATATATTGAAAAGCATTAACTTTAGATCTCTTTCGCATAAATGTTCCCAAATATAAAATGATAAAATCAAAAGTTTCTCTTTAGGTTTTCTTGTAGAAGTCATCCTCATTAGGAGGAATTTATTGGCCCATACTATACAAGGCATGGAAAACCGAAATTATGTTTCATGAGTAACCTCATGGGAGAGGGATACAATATTTTCCTACAAAAAAGTTGTGTATCAAATCCCACTATGAAATGAGATCGCATGAAGTGTCACGAATTTATAGCCACCTTTTATAGGAAAATTACTCAAATCATATGCCCTCGAAATACTACAAATATATGATCTAGTTTTGTAGTTCATTATATAGTTAATCTATGCACAAACTAGAGAGTTGATTCTGGATTCATATGATAGTAGTGATCCGGTCAACTCGTCTATAGAGAGAGTACTCAGATCCTTTGCTTCTTCAATTGCTGCAACTTTCAGATCAAATTTGTGGGATCTCAGAACCCTTTCAACCACCCTTTGATATTCGATCTTTTCACCATGGGTATTCAGCTGATTAACAATCCCCATGACCCGGGTCATAAAATAATCTACTGAGTCTGATTCTTTCATCTCCAGATCTTCAAAATATCTTCTTAGGTTTTGGAGTTTAGCTGTTTGTACCTTACCAGCACCCCGATAACTGGTCGCCAATGTTTCCCATGCTGCTTTGGCATGTAATGAAGCTGATATCTTTTGAAATACGTTGTTATCCAAAGCGTTCATTATGTGATGTAGTGCCTTTTCATTGTTCTTCCTGTGAATTTGCAGGATATCCTTTTTTTCGTTTGATAGGGATTGATAAGCTGCATCATCTGCTGGTTCGGAATAGCCATTCACGACATATTCCCACACATCTTCTGATCTGAGATAAACTGCCATCCTCGTGGCCCATGCATCATAGTCCTTTTTCCCTGTAAGAGGAGAAATCTGAGACTGATTGTTGCTCTAGAAGCCATAGTGTAATATCCCGAATTTTGAATGACCAGATTGATGTTATATATTGGGCTTAAGCCCCAACACATATGATTGGTTTTATTATACTGGGCGTAAGCCCCAATGCACATGATTCATTTTTTTTATAGATATACATATTTAGGGCATGGACCCTGACTGATGCAGGTTATTGTTATATACTGGGCGGAAAGCCCCAATGTATTGATTTATGTTTTATTATGAGATTGGGTACAAACCATGATATACTGAGATGATCTTTTGTTACATACCGTGCAGAGTTATGATATACATGATTGACTTGTATGATGCGTTGAGCATGGACTCTAGAACACATGGATGACCTATGTACTGGGCATAAGCCCCAATGTACATAAAGGATTTTATTATGTACTGGGCGTAAGCCCCGATGTACATAGAGTGTTTGGCATGAGCCCTGGACCACTCCAACCTTGATAATAAATACCGGATCTGAGGCCATTTGTATATTCTAGATGTGCCTCACAAACACATTCTAGTACCAGTGTTGAGCGAAACGCTCTGGAATTGCACTAGCGTAACACCCATGAGAGAGTGTTGAGCCAAAGCTGTGAAGAGCACTCGGGGTTACATGATCTTGAAAGTGTTGATTCAAGAAGACTCTGAATAATACTACTATTCATCACAAATATTTAATTGGTTTAATGAATCATTTCTATCTTTCATCAAAGAAATGCGGGAACTACCATGTTAAACGAGGGAATCCAACAGGCAAGAGGGACCTAGAGGCACCTAACCAAGCCAACTATCCAATCTTACCAAAAGACCATGTCTAAAGAGTTGGACCTTGTATTTAAATATTTATCAAAGAGTTATTATGATATTTACCTAATTAAATCAAAGAGTTATTATGATATTTACTAATTAAATCAAAGAGTTATTATGATATTTAACTATTAAATAATCAGATTGGTTATCTATAAAAGAAAGCTCATTTACATAAATAGTATGCATAAAAGTTATGCATAGGATATTTCTTATATCAATATTATACTTAAAGAAAAGATTATGATCTAACTTAAAGATACATCTAGTTGTAACAAAATAAAATTCCTAGATAAACTAAGAATGAGTAATTAGTAAAATATCTTTTATAAATATTATAATTCAATTTAAATTAAAAACTGAAATATTATTATTTTAAACTCAACAGCTATATTCCAAACAAATTCACCTATATAAAGAAGTACAATTCCCAAGAGAGGGATGATCTTTTCTTCTATCATTCTCTTATGGTAAGAGAAGAGAATTTTCCTACAGAACTAAAGAAGCTTACTCTTTTCCCAATATCTGATCAGCAGCCTATTCTAGGTCCTCTACTTTTCCTATTGTATGTTGGAACCAACTCGAGGGGATCCAGTTAGAACCAGGAACGGTCTAAGGGTCATGGTAGTCCCAAGGTTATTCAGTTAAAATCACTCTACAGGTCATCCATAACAATACATAATTATTTCCATTAACTAGTGGTCGAGTGTGCAGGTTCTTCAAAGGAAAGACAAGCTACAGGAATTAGGTATGAAAACTACATTTTATTACAGCTAATTAAATTAGGATTTCAATTTTAAAAGTATTGTGCATCACTTTTATTTTCTGTCATTATATTTTATTTATGTCTTTTTTTTGGAGCAAGGGCCATATGGCATGGGCTTTCCAGGGTAATTAAACCTCTATCTTAATTTATCTACCACCATTTAACAATCCCGTCCACACTTTCAAACGTAAAGGAATCTAGCAGGTCTAGCATCGCTAGCCTGTGCTAGATATCCGCTTAGGCAAGAACCCTTACAATATTAATTTCCAAATAGACTCCCTTCAAAAATTTCAATGTACATTGCATAGAATCGTATTGGTTCAATTAATCTTCCCATACTATATTTCTTTTCTATTCTTAGCATTCACGGCTTGCTGCGTTTAATATCAAATAAATATAAACTTTATATCTAAAAATTTCAGTGATTATATGCTTCCAGAACAAACTACAAATCCCCACGACTTTGTGGAAAAATTACTTTAGTAAAATCTCAGGTTACAGAACAACCTAAATTTTGAATCGAAAACTGAGATCCAATCCAGTAGCAATCCTTATCTAGGGCTTACGTTATCTTCCAGAATAGAGAACCAAGACGATACCGCCAAAACGAATTAAAACACAGACTACATTAAATCTAAACAAGAAAATAAATGAAAGGAACCAAGCCAGGGTTTGCACATTTATATTACTTCATACAAATCGTTTTCCCATCACTAAAAGAATCGTTTTCCACAACATTTAACTTAGAAAACTTGAATCAAAGGAATTCTAGAGGCATCACGATTTGCAGAGATTTAATTCTACAAATCCAGTCAAAGCCATTTCAATGGCAAAACACATGCAATGACAGAGCTCAAAACTCTCAACATCATTTATTTAAAACTTTCAAAAACTTCCAAACTTGCTAAAGGAAATCGCAGAGCCATCCATGGCTTCGAGTAATCAAAACGAAATTTCAACTAAAAATCAAGAATACCTTCCTCTTTAATTCTACCTGGAAGAGTCACGATTTCTCAACTTTAGCTACTTAAATTTCTAAGAATACAAACCAGAGGTCAGAGATTTAAACAAGAAGAACTTTAAAACACCATTAACATTTCTTTTTAAATAGAAAGTCATGCTAAATGCAAAGATACGATTAAATTCCAAATAACCAACATATCTTCTTAAAACCCCAACGCTGGGAGTATTTTTCCCGTAGGCATTAAAGAATATCCAAGTACACTTTCAACCCATAGAAAAATGGATAAACGTAACTTACAGTATTAACAAAACGAAATCCATTAAGGGTTTAACCCTTCATTTGAACCCATCACTTTATCAAACTTAAAACATTACAGACATTGACCCAGCAGGTCCATAATCTAGGAAAAGCACAAATCAATTTCCATAGTCACCTTCACTTATTGCTAACCAGACTAGACACGACCAAAGAAAATTCAAATTAGAAACTGAGAGCTTGAAGGGCACATCTTAGTTACAAATTAAGAACTCAAAACTACAGAACCTGCAACCATTGTTGCGATAGGGATAAACGAGCATTGAGGAGACCTGGGCTTACCAGGTTTACGCTGAAACCCAAACATTCTCTATCAATTTTAAAACCCAATGTAGGGAACACCCATACCTGCGAACTCTGTCAATAAAGTCACAAGAGCCACGAGTTAAACAAGGAAAATGTCATCTACATAAAGCATATTGAAAGAACCATTGAATTTAGGGAGAGGCTCACCTTTTACTTTGACCATAGTATCCTCCATCACCACGCAGAGTAGCAGTGACTACGCTGACCATGAGTGTAGCTCAGGTCAGAGTGTAGAGCTCCATGAAACCAGAACGCAACATGAAGTTGCCATCCAATCCCAAAACCACAAAATGACAACGTTGGTCATTAAGGCCAGAAGCATAAACCCTCATCCCAGCTGGCAAGAAACCACGTGAAGGTCGCATGGGTAGCATTCAATGCTACAACAAACCCCACTAGCACTTCAATACATTACCCAAACTCTATAGTTAGGGTCACGTTTTGTTCAAACCCCCATTTGTTTATTACATGGCTTTATTTCAAGGTTATCCCTTGGTCCATTTCATTCATAGGGTTAGGATCTTGCTTGGTGGTAGAACTTAGGTAGTTAGGGAAGAGTCCTTTTGTTTATATATACCTGCAAGACAAGTTCCAAGTAGTGCTTTAACAAAATTGCTAAGTAAGCCCAGGGTAGTTCAATACTCATCCCTTACCTCTTGGCAGCTCCGTCGGTAACATAACTACCAACTCAAAAACCTCAAAAGTATTCATACTCTCTTCATGAAGTCCACCAGGCCTGAATTAATAAAATAAACGATTTCAAGACTTTAATAAATTCAAGCATACATTTAAACTGTAAGAACGCAGCAGTTAAAGAAAAACATTAAAGTTTTATACAAGTATTAAATTGGTCAATCAGACCATAGAAGTAAGTCCTTTGAGATTCACACTATAACATTTCATTGCTTCCACAGAAAACATAAGATAGAAGACAACCACATCCAATTAACTTAAACAAGGGAATCATAAACCACCTTTCATAAACCATGTTCTCTCATTTCTTTGACGAGATTGATATTACTTCCCAGTACTGAAGTTAATTTGTTAAATATTACTTGAAAGACGATGTTAGCAGTAAGTGAATTTTTTAAAATTTTTACGTTTTTAGGGACATTACACATAGACGCTGCAGAGTCTTTCACTGGACTTATTTTTTTAAAGAAAAATATCCTTCCTTTTTTTTAATGACTCCTCTTCACTTCCTTGAAAATAAAAAAGACTTTTGTAAAA
This sequence comes from Larix kaempferi, assembly GCA_027924585.1. Lineage (NCBI taxonomy): Eukaryota > Viridiplantae > Streptophyta > Pinopsida > Pinales > Pinaceae > Larix > Larix kaempferi. Next base: position 17,606,072 of record BSBM01000030.1, read on the forward strand.
ACAAAATATCTTCTACTCTTGTAAAACTCCACCTTTTTTTTTACCCTAAAAAAATTCTTAATTGAAGTGAATAATTTCAGTAAAAAAACCACTTAACTCATGAAAACAATTTTTTCTCGTGGAATTGTTTTCGCGGGCCTAATGAAGGTTGGAGCGAGAAAACATGGAATTTTCGCGCTTTGGGCTATAGTGAGGTCGCGAGAATTTTTCTTGTGAACTTTTAGCGCTTTGACCTATAGTGAGGCCATGAAAATTTGCAATTTTTTTTATTTTGAAAGTTTGCCAAAAATTATCGTGCCTCCATGAAGAGGAGGGGCGCGAAAATTTTTGCAAAAAAAAAAACACATTTTTTTTGCAAATTACTTTAGAGCTACGGCTTCTCTTGCTCCGATCAATCGATCTTCTTCCAACGCTCTGATACCAAATTGAAGGTTGGAGGCAGAAATAAACACAAAGATTATGTAGAATGAGCTACGACTCTTCAATCTTTATTGATAAACGGAAGATCAACTAATACATTACAAACCAAATATGAATGTGTATTTAAACACTTATGGAAACCCTAAAAATTCTAACCTAGATTTTGCATGCATGCAAAGCATGCTGTTGCATGTTTTATTAACTGAACTTCTAAATGCGAACTAAAGCAAAAGCAAAAGCTAACATAAGTAATTACTATTTCTAACATCACCTGTTACCCTCGTGTTCCGAGCTTATGCAAAGCGGCTGGCTGGCCTTAGCCATCGCTAGCACCCATCCCCTCTTTTAAGTTACTGTTTAGCGTAATGTTTAGAAGAGATCTCGATCATATCGACATCTATGCAAGTTAGGTCCCATTTGATTTAATGACAAGGAGAGGTCTTATGTTAGATCATGATGGCGCATCCAGTAACTCCTGATAATTTTGGAGGAGCACCAGTTCATAGCATAAAGTTCTGACAGGAAACCTCCTGTATCATGATCATCCTAGCCGCCTAACACTTCCCTTTCTGACTGACAAACAATCTTGGCATCGATCCATGGTTGCTAGCCACGTCACTGCCTCTCAAGACCGAAGGATTAGTTCTGGAACGATGTAGTTGGACATGGCAGAAAAATCTAATATATTTACATGTTATTATATATTACAAGCTTAAACAAAGCTTATATAAGGGTAACAAATAGCCTTTTTTATGACTAAGTAACTTCAATTATAGATGAAAGTTTAGAATGTACTTAGTCCTTGAATATTATCTCTTCTTTTACCAAATAGAACATAACTCATAATTGAGTATGATTTGTGTGGATTGAAAAGAGGAATTTGTTTGTATCAATTGTATCGTTATGATAGCGTAAGTAAATACGTTGCCTTGCTTCCAACCACGTTTTTTGGGATATATATTAAGGGTCATTCTTGACTATATATATATATATATATATATATACATATATCTATATATTTTTGACAACAATTGTGGGTTATAGACCTTAAAGAAAAATGTAGTTTAAATAATTGTATCAAGATTTGAAATAAGAAATATATATAATGGTTTAATATAAATTTATATATATAAGTACACAAATTGTATTATATGCATTAATATATATAAGTACATGGGTTGGATTATGGGACTAGATGAATGTTATATATATATATATATTGGAATTTGCAATTGGAATATTTTGTACATGTGTCGAAAGTGCTTAGTATATATAATAAAAATTGAAGTTACTAATTTAGTTGTTATATATATTTATGAGATTGTAAAGTTACTGTTCCTAGTAAGGGAAGGGGTTATATTGTATACTTCTAATACATGGAATGTATTGAAATTGTTTTAATGCTTTTGGATTATACTTATACATTTAGTGCATTTGAATTATATGTGATTGGAGAAGTTTCTTTGAAAAAGAAAAGAAGTTGTGTAATAAACTCATAAATTTATTCATCCAACACGGAACCTACTGTAGAATGTGTATCTTACTTTTTATAAAGATGACTGTGTTAGTATTTCAAAGAGAAAAATGAATTTTTGCTGTTACAATTTTTATGTACGTTGCAATGTGGTACATTACAGTGTGGGAAGTGATCATCAATTGCAGGACTTAGGAAAACCAAATTAAAAATAACATTAGGGGAACAAGACATCGTTTGGTGTTTTTTTTTTGAGGATGAAATATTTTGACTAAAAATCAAAAGAGGAGTAATCTCAAAGGCTTAAAGTCCATAATACCACTTTCAATTTGGTGATAGTTTTCAAGGGAGAGTTTTGTGTTCAACAAAGTGTTGTTGAGGTATTTCATCCCCATGGTATCGTAATGGGACATAGGGGTAAAAGCTTACAAGTAAATTGGTTATTAGCTTCCCTAATGTTTAAGAATGATGTACGCAAATATTACCATAGGTAATGCGAAATTCATCCAAATATGAGGGTGAATGTCAAGTTTTGGCGTTGGTTGCTCGAAAATATCTAATATAGCGCGACTTGTGAATGAAAGATATATCGATAGAAATTTAAAGAATGAATAAGAGGATTACCGTCCGAGAGTGACGATGAAGGATGGTCCTCTAGAAGATAAGTAAACAGAACTGTTTTACCTATGCATTCTTTTTGTTATACGGAAGAACGATCATACATATGTATGTATATGTTTCACGTTGTCTTATGGTAATAAGAGCACAAGTGTCGATGATAAAAGACTTAAAGATTTTCCATAAACAACAAGAGTATGTTGCAAAATAAATTCTCACTTACATTTTTATTGAATTTGAAAAATCATGTTATGCATATGTTATGCTGAAAATTTTGGAAGACGTTGTAAGGGTTGTGTAAAGTGCAGGTTATGAAAGGAAGAGGAAGGATAACAACATGAAGGATGTGTAGAGGATCAAAGATGATTAAATAGAGAATAGAAAGATCTAAAAGTTGCAGTCACATGATCTTCAATCGCAAAGGTCTTCAAAAATTAGATAAGTACTTTTTAAAAATTAAGTTATATAGAGTTTTGTAAGATTCCACTCTTAATTATAGAGATAAAGAAATATGTTCAAGCATATGGATGTATTCTTTGTATTGTTTAAAATGGTGATAGTCCTTTATGATTGAAGTAGTCTTAAATATAGGTTATTGTTTTGAACGTGATTGTGGAAAAATAAATGAGATCTTAATATCATTTGTGTATTTAGGAAAGAGGAATTACCTCGAGTAATTATGCATTATGTGGTTAATATTATATGGATACTTGACGTGATCTTATATTATTGGCTAGGTTGATGACGGTTCAAGGATCAAGTACTTAACAGTTAGTTGACCAAGTAATTTTCAAATGTTATAAGGTCAAGAGTCTTAAAACTTTCCATGATAAGGTTATTGGAATTGAACTAAATGTTTTGTGATATGAAATGCCTCGGTATCCTATTAGCTTGCATTTTTTTCCTTCTATAAAAATTCATAATGTTTTCCATATTTAATTATTAAAAATATAAATACATGATGCTACTCATATCATCGATTGGGGTGTGATTCAGGTAGAACTCGAGGGAGAATTCCAAATTGAGCCTTTGTGTATCCTAGATAGGAAGGATATTATGTCGCGGAATTGAGCCATCACTCAAATAAAAGTGCAATGAAAGCACTTCATCCCCGGGCAGGCCACATGGGAAACGGAGGATCATACGCGAGCAACATATCCTTCCATTTCCAGAATGAGCAAGATGAATCTAAATAAATAACACTGCATAAAACAAAGCTGCTGGGCTTAATTAAATAAGGAGCAGTGAAAAAAGTGGGTGAATTTGCAATTTTTGTATGGATGTAACTTTCAATTGTAAGATTGGATTGGGGTATGGCTATGATCATTGGAAATCTAGTCCAAAGGAAAATATAATGGAAGGTATTGATTTTTTAATTTTGTTTTGGGTTATTTCAAGATGTAAGAAAAACAAAGCCTTGGAGCTGAAATTGGATAAGGTAGTCTTCAATGTGGGTGACTTCCAAAGTAACCTAAACTTTTGGAAACAAGTTATAGGATGGTATAGGAGTGTAGTAAAGGTGACATTGGCTAAGAGTAATGGTATGAATTTTTTTATGATGCTCCCACAAGGAAGTAAATGCATAGTTGGGAAAACAAGGAAGGTAAATGGATGGTTAAAGAAAAATGTGCAATATTAAACCAAGTATGCCCGAGTGTTTGGTAATATGGAATATTGTCGAAAGCGAGTATTAATAAATTCTAATTAAGAAGGAAGAAAAGATTCTAACAATGGATGTTGGTGTCTTGAATGAGAATGCATTCTAGGCATTGATTGTCATGATAGGTATGTTCTATGTGAATTACAAGGTACAGCCAGGGGAAATATTGCTTATGAGCGTGGATATCGTATGCCATGGTAGAATACCTAGAAAATGTATTGAAGATTCCAAAAGGTAGAGAATATAAGTGGGATTCATGAATATTGTAATTTATTGTGGTGTACAACCAAGCAACGATGGAACATACCAACAATTAAGGAGAAATGCATCTCATACAGAAGATGGAATCATCCATGGGGACAAGTGTACATTCCCGATGGAGTTTCAATATTTGGACCAACAACTTATGTGCAAATAGGGGAAATATGTGAAAACTTCCAATCATATAAAATATGCTAATTGGTGAATAAGACATTCTGGCATGTGGATCTATTATTTGGCTCAAAATTGTGTTGAAGAGTTCCCTGGAAATGAAAATTGAGTTCCATCCTTGAATGAAGCCCATATACAACTAAAGATAAGAAATGAAATGGAATTTGAAAAGAATCCAATTGAAGATGGAATGGAACTCTTTGCAACGCCATGAAGTTCTAGGAAGAACATTTAAAGCTAATGTTGGGAGCAATACTGGCCCAGGGAAAGAAATAGTAAGGGAAGATCGTAATATTGATATGGATTGGAAAGAGAGACTGGCTAAGTTGGATTTGGTTGGAATTTATAAAGGAAAAGAGAGTAGAATGCACAAGAAGCTCAAAATTGAGGAAAAGGTTGTTGCATATTCAAAAGGGGGTGATGAGAACTCAAGAAAACAAAAGACACTGCTACAATGTTAAATGAATCTACATGAGGATATGATTATTTTTGTAGCAACAAATGGTTAAGATGGCCAGTAAGGTAGAAAAGAATGAACAAGATTACATCTCTAAAATGCATATGCATTAGTAGGCACACTAAGAGAGGGTGCATAGTGCATGCGTGTGTGTGTGATATTGCATATTCGTTAAAGTAGTATTGTTTTACATATGCAGTGAGGCATTGATGATAATTAATGTGGTGTTCATTAATATGTTGTGTGAATCGCGTGGTTATGCACACATGTATGTTGAACTCATTTTGTGAATGCATATTGTGCCATATTTCATTGCATAATTTGTGAATAGTTGAAATGACTGAATTATTGGTAATGCATAATTATGAGATCATTTCATGGGTTGTTGTGATTTGAAAAGAAATGCATGAAAAAATAGTCACGTTGGATGGACTAAGAAAATGCTTTGTTGAGAGAAAAATTATATAATAAAAAAATGCCTATTGTACAATTGTACAATATTACATTGCATTGTACAATATTTTCCTACAAAAAGTTGTGTATCAAATCCCACTATGAAATGAGCTCTCATGAGGTGTCACGAATTTATAGCCACCTTTTATAGGAATTACTCAAATCATATGCCATGGACATACTACAAAGACAGGATCTAGTTGTGTAGTTCCTTCTATAGTTAATCTATGCACAAACTAGAGAGTTATGGCCTCCTCCAAGATGAGATATGCCTCCTGCATTCCTCCTACAATAACCTATAATATATACAACCAATTATAGTAGTGTAGAAGTTTCAAAGTGGAGTAAGGTGTCTTATCAAAGAAGGTATTGATCCCACTTAATTGACTGTACCATTACGGGACTGCTAACCATGTTATATTTCAATTATTTCCTTGGCTATAGATTGTAGGTAAAAATATTGCATTTTCCAAAGACATTGTTTGTGAAGGAGAATGATGCAAGAACCAATGCTTTAGTTACCTATTTTGATGAATTAATACTTGGACATAATGATTTTATTATCAATATGGCTATTAGATGGAGAGGGCACTTAACAATATACTTTTATTATAAAGATGAATGGGGGATAGAGAGAGCATTATTAGATGCACAGAAAAGTGCCCACAACTAGAATATGGTGTTGTTATGGAAATGTTTCTCATCCTCCTCTTAGATTATGTACTGAACAGTGAAAACACATAAAGGTTACTTTGTTGTTGTGGAGAGATTAGTATGTATATATGTATAGTTTGGAAAGCCATTCTAAAATTAAAACGTTTGATATTATGTGTTAAGGAAAGGGATAAAAGTAGAATTACTTACCCCTACTTTCCTACCCACCTTTTTCCTTAACAAATTATGTTTGAATTGCTCCAAAAGTTTCAATGGATCCTCCCAAGTATCAAAGCTAGAACTATCTATAAAACTATTATTATAGCCATGTAAACTAGCTCATAAAGGAAGAGGGGAGCAATAGGTAGCTTCTTCACGTGGGAGTAATGGATTAGTGTGCATGGATACTTGGTCGATATGTCATCTTGAAAATATGGTGCAATATGTTCCCAAGGAAACCTTTAAGGGAGTTAGAGGGTACCGCTAGTTGGAGGAAAATGGTCAATAGGAAGGGAAGTTTATCAATTGATTAAACTACTACCTTTATTATCTTATTTATTTATTCATACATGCACCCTCACAAAATTTCCCGAAATGGAGGAGGGAAATTGAAGGAATCAACACATATCCATCCCTTTAGATTAGATAATGTCAAGTTCAAACAATTTTACATTACATTAATTAACATCACCATTGATGTATTTAAAGTTTAATTCTCGAAGTTAATCACCCAAAATTATTATAATTATTATTATTTGTAACATAATAAGTGGACTTGATGGGTTGCTTGAAATTAGAAACCCAAGATATGAGCCACAACTCAAGAGCGATGAGTACCTAGAAAGTATCTTGATTGAGGATCTAGACGATGCAAAAGAAAATGATTTAATATTACTTACCTTTGCACAAAAAATACTAAAATAAATTGGAATTGAATTCAATGAATATAAACAAATAACACACCATCCACACAATGAACATAAGGTGTACTCTGGGAAAACCCAATATGAGAAAAACCAAACTAGAAGGTGAGTCCTATGCCTTGCTCTTTTATACTTAGTTTTGAAATTAAAATACAAATAAAAGGAAGTGAGTATGGAGTTTCAATGGACACTATGGCATGTATGGCTACTGTAGGATCTTCTACTTCCTGTGTTCTGCTCTAATATCCCACTCCCAAATAACTTGCTCGACTATGGAACAATAAGCAATACAATAACAATGGAATGCCTTCCTTTCCTAGGGGTGAAATATTTAATATGGAGTAAGAGCCATTTAGGTTAGGGTTTTTCGTGCCTTCAATTTCAATTAGGATTAGGGTTTTTAACCCGCTATAATCTTCTTGAAAGTCCATTTGTGACTAGCTCCACATGTCTGAATAATGGGATTTCATGTGGTATCCACTTGATATCATGGTGGGAAACAAGATAGGTCTTAGTTGCGGCTATAAAATCAAATCCTACAAAATTCCCTAGGTAGCGTAAAAAATCAAACCCTAGCTCCACCAAGGAGAGCAAGTGAAAGAATCCCTCCAACACTATCTCCAAGGTAATACATCCTCCTCTTCTCTTCTTCTTCACAAGTCCACTCTAGGATTTTCTTCCAAAACCCTAGTCTCCAATCTCCAAGGGTAACATACTAACCCTAGAGATCCGTGTTAACTCCAAAAATACCGAGAAACTATGGTACCCAAGAGAGAGAGAGAGATAGAGAAACAAGTACAAGTGAAGACCTAGAGAGAAAGAAGACAAGTGCACTCGTCTGATAGATCACATATCTACTCAAGAGTGAGAAAATCAACATGAATGAATGACTCTAGATCCTTAATCTATTTATATGAGAGGTAAGGGAGGAAAACAACACTATGTAGGCACAAGCCCTTGCAAGCAACCTCATCAACCCTTATAGGCCATGCAAGTGAGACGTCGACTCTAGATCACAAGTGCCACGCTTCAATAATAATTGCATGCACAATACGGACTCGAAAGAGATATATCTACACAACTAAATTCTACGCTAATCCATCCCGAAACTCCATGGACTCCCTCTATCCTTCCAAGCAAAGTAATCCACTAGTTCAACTACCCCTTGCAAGAATATTGTCAAGGCCCCATGTGTCCTCGAGCAATCTACAATCCTTCGAGTAGAAATCCAAGTTTCCATATGCCATTTAGGGTTTAAATCCATTCTAGGTGATGTGAAATACTCCACATCCCCTATAGGGTGTTCTCCCACAAAGTGAATTCTCCTTGTGGCCATCATGAAGTCCATCCATTATACAAGCAAGAGATGTCAAATGTCGAAGGGAAGAGCACTAAGCTACTAGCAATCAACTCATGTCAAGCATCCACTAAGAAATCTATCTCAAGTGTGCATATCCATCCTGAACCATCTATCATGCTACAACCCATCTTAGACCGTCTTTCTCATCAATTATCATTTTCTTTATCTAGTTTTATAATGCTTTCCATAGGATTTTAGAGGGTTTCTTCGTCTAACCAACGCCATAAATCCATGGGTTACATGTGGGCCCGCACTTCTATCCCTAATGCAATGGGGACCAGCAGAGACATATTATTTGTGCATTAGTGCAATTCTTCCTATTCCTATCCTTACAACACTCCTTCAACCACCTTATTAGATGAAAACTGTGGATTCTTAATCATGCTAGACTTGCCTTTGTACATTAATAACACCAAAAGTTCATTTCACTAACTCGTCAATACATGTGTTGGATTTCCTTGTTACCAACTCAATAGTTAATCTTTGGTTCCATGATAACAACTCAAGGCACTATTTTGCAGCGTATAAATACCACATGGAAGATAACATAGGTGATCAAACATGACCACCTCTCCGCGTGATGCATCATAGCGTTCATATTTAACATCCAAGTTAGCACATTCCATTCATAGATTCTCTTTCTCCTTAACTTCCCCCTCTCTCCTTACTCCTAAAGAAATAATAATTGAAATCCTATGCATGTTCTTTGGTAGGGATACCTCTTGTGATTTTTCCTTAAACCTCTTCCATTCGATAGAGTATTCTACTAATTGTTCGACCCCTCCATTTTAATAGGGTGCACAATGTAATAGAAAGACTCCAGTCTCCAACTACATGAATCCAAACCACTCCATTTTAATAGGTTGCACAATTTAATGCCAAGACTTCAACTACATGAAGCCAAAAGACCAATTCTTACTTCCTTGAAGGGTTATACCCCACCTAGAACAATAGAATTCGAGGACAACTTTTTATGAAAGTGGAAATGACAAAAACATATTGTGAAGATAATATTTTACTTATTTATAATCAATACGAGGCCCATGGTTTTATGGGAAAAGTATATAAATAAGGATATGACATTTGACCTTTGGTCTTGTCTTCGAAGGATAGGATATGGCATTTGAACTTTGATCCACTCTTTACCCTTTCCCAAATATTTCCATTTATTAAGAAGTAAGACACCATGTTGTACGGACTTGAGAATTATGATAACATTTTTAATTTAAATGTCTTTATTATGCTATATTATAGTAATGAGCCGACGTAAAATGAAAAACGTATGACTTAAATAACTAAGACCAGACTTTGACCTAATTGTAATACTCCCGTTATGATTGCATATAAATAAAAATAAAAATCTGCCATACAAAACAAAAGCAAACAGTTCACCCGCGATTTGGATTTTGAAGTTCACGAACTGTTTGGATTTTGGAATATACTTCACCTGCGGTTTGGATTTTGAAAGGGGCTGTCAGTTACACATAAAATCAAAGCAAAAGCAAGAAAAAATGGCGTCGAATCAGGTCGAAGTGCAAGCCCAAAACCCTCAGGTCCAAGTGCAAGCCGAAAACCCTCAGCAGCTGCAACAGGCAATTCAGGCAATTGGTACTGGCAACGACAATCAATTTGTATCGGCGTCTTTGTACGTGGGGGATCTGGAGCCGAGTGTTAGCGATGGCGAGATTTATGATCTCTTCCAGCAGATTGGCCTCGTCCACTCTGTTCGCGTCTGCAGAGATGCCATCACGGACGCCTCTCTCGGATACGCGTATGTGAATTACAACAATGCTGAAAATGCTACCACGGCTTTAAGTCTCTTGAATTTTACACGCCTTCACGGAAAGCCAATTCGGATTATGTATTCACACCGCGACCCCATTCTCCGCAGGTGTGGATCAGCGAACATATTTATTAAGAATATTGACAAAGTAGTTGACGATAGGGAGCTATATGATACTTTCCGTGTGTTCGGACCCATTTACTCTTCCAAGATTGCAACAGATACTGCATCAGGGCGATCCAAAGGATATGGATTTGTGCATTTTGAGCAAGAGGAAGCAGCACAAAATGCAATAGAACACATGAATGGAATGCTAATCCGTGGCAAACAGGTTTATGTTGGTCCATTCAAGAAAAAGCAAGAGCGCGGGCAAACAAATGCAAATGAAAATGACAATTTTAGGAATGTGTTTGTGAAGAACTTATCAGAATCTCTGACTGATGAGGATTTGAGAAATTATTTTGGCGTGTATGGAACAATTACCAGTGTGATAGTGATGAGGGATGCAGAGGGAAAATCAAAGGGTTTTGGATTTGTCAATTTTGAGAATGCAGAAGATGCAGCAAATTGCGTTCAGAATTTAAATGGCAAGAAAATTGGTGGGAAGGAATGCTATGTTGAAAAGGCACGGAACAAGTCTGAATCGAGGGGGCGATGTGGAAGAAATCTTTATGTGAAGAATTTGGATGATAGCATTGATGACGAGAAGTTGAGAGAAATGTTCTCTGGTTTTGGTACAATCACTTCATGCAAAGTAATGCGGGATTCTCATGGACACAGCAAAGGCTTTGGATTTGTTGCCTTCGCATCTCCTGATGAAGCATCCCGAGCTCTGGCAGAAATGAAAGGGAAAATGGTTTTGAGCAAGTCTCTGTATGTTTCTCTGGCTCAGCGCAAAGATGAGAGAAGGGCATGGCTACAGGCTCATTTCTCCCACTTGGAAAATGTAAATGCAGATGGCATGGCACCACCTGTTCCTGGACTAAACCAGCAGGTAATTTATGGCCGGGGACCCGTTGTTCCTGCCCGTGCTCCTGGACTAAACCATGGCCAAGGACCAGCTGCTCCTGGACAAAATCACCAGCAGGTAATTAATGGCCAAAGACCACCTGTTCCTGCCCGTGCTCCTGCACTAAACGAGCAGATAATTTATAGCCAAGGACCAGTTGCTCTTGCTCGTGCTCCTAGACTAAACCAGCGGACGATAACTCGAGGACAAGCATCAGTTTTTCTTGCCCGTGCTCCTGGACTAAACCAGCAGATGGTAATTCGAAGACAAGGACCAGCTGTTCCTGCCCGTGCTCCTTGACTAAACCAGCTGCATCATAGAAATGAGCTCACTGCAATAGTATAGACCATAGTAACATAGCTTGTACATTATATTTTGATTGTGATATAGGGTAGTGTGTAGCTATGGTTATTATTGTTGAGTGTTTGAATTATATTTAGGTTATGATAACGTAGTATATTGGAAGATTTTGTCCATTAAGCTTTTTTTTCTTTTAATTATTTTTATTTTTCAAAATCTGTATTTGACTGTGTTTAAATGGTTCTTTTGATAGTAAAAAAGGATTCAGCACCATCTAGAATCCTCAGGGCACTCAAATCGTCTAACTTTTAGACTACATTATTTGGTTTTGATAGTGATATAGGTTAAGTGTATATCTATTTGATTTTGATAGTGATATAGGTTACTGTAGTTTTATTTTAATTTTGGATTTTAAAGATTCAAAAAATTATTTAGATTCTTTAAAAGTTAAAAGTTGTTTGGTTTTGATAGTGACATAGATTAGTGTAGTTTTATTTTTATTTTGGAGCTACTAAGTATTGAAAAAATATAAAAATTTATTTAGATATAATTAATTTTTAACACTAGGAGTTGATAAAAATAAAAATAGTTAGAAATAATGTAAACATAACTGTCCAAGTTAATAGTTAAAAGTTGATGTGATTAAATTTTTATAGTATTATTTATATATATAAAATTATTTGTAAATGATTATGATTTAGTTTTCAGTATTACTAGTATATTTTTAGTTTTGTTTTGCACATTATATTGGGATTTATGGAATCGAGAAATGCTATGAAAGTTACAATTTTTTTGTTATATGGATGTTGTAATCTTTAACTTTTGCTACTACCCTTTTCAAATTCATTATTTTAAGACTTTTAATTTCCAATAACTCACATAATATTTAAAGTGATTTATGGCATGCAAGATCTGCAGTGTTTTGTGGAATCACAAGGCTCATTGGTGAGAATTTAAGGGACCTTAAGATAGATGAATCTTTAGGCAATCATTTTCTTTAGTGCATATGTGTATCACATGACTTGTTTCTATCCATGTGGATGCTATGACATTAAAATCATATATGACATGGATTTTGCATGGTTTGAAAGTCGACATGTTCAATAGTTTATGTTAATGAAGTACACAAATTTTCATGTCTACATCATAGATTAACTACATTTATTTCCATCCTTGTAAATAGTTGTTCATATTCATGTCTACATCATAGATTAACTAACTTTCATGTCTACATCATAGATTAACTACTTTCATGTCTACATCAAATTTATTTCAATCTTTGTAGATAGTTGTTCATATTCCGCCCCATCTCTCCACCGAAAGCATATACCATATATAGGATTTGAAGGCTTTTTCTTTATTCTACCAACTCATTGATCTTGTGATTCCCCACAAAAACCAAAAGATACCTAGCTTTGATACCAATATGATGCATAAACTACCATGGATATTCCACTGTAATAGTTCGTCACAATAGATCTTACAACTTAATTGATTGTGTTGGCTTAATTCCACATAATGATAAATAAACTAGAATTGAAAGGAAAATATCTAGAGCAAAACAACACATCCCCATGAATAACACAATATATGCTCTGGGAAAACGCACCATGGGGAAAAACCAAACCAGATTAAAGACGATGCCTTGCTCTTTTCTTCTCCAAAAGGCAACGCAAATATAGAGAAAGTGTAGTTAAGGAAGTGAAGAGTTAAAGAAAAATATCCTTCCTTTTTTTTAATGACTCCTCTTCACTTCCTTAAAAATAAAAAAGACTTTTGTAAAAAAAAATATCTTCTACTCTTGTAAAACTCCACCCTTTTTTTTAACTTAAAAAAAATTCTTGAACTGAATAATTTACGTTAAAAAAACACTTAACTCATGGAAACAAATTTTTCTCGTGGAATTATTTTCGCGGCCCTAATGAAGGTTGGAGCGAGAAAATATGGAATTTTCGCGCTTTGGGCTATAGTGAGGTCGCGAGAATTTTTCTTGTGAACTTTTCGCGCTTCGGCCTATAGTGAGGCCACGAAAATTTGAAATTTTTATTATTTTGAAAGTTTGCCAAAAATTATCATGCCTCCATGCAGGGCAGGGTCGCGAATTTTTCTGCAAACAAGAAACACATTCTTTTTGAAAATTACTTCAAAGCTACGGCTTCTCTTGCTCCGATCAATCGATCTTCTTCCAACGCTCTGATACCGAACTGAAGGTTGGAGGCAGAAATAAACACAAAGATTATGCAGAACGAGCTACGACACTTCAATTTTTATTGATAAACGAAAGATCAACTAATACATTACAAACCAAATATGAGTGTGTATTTAAACACTTATGGAAACCCTAAAAAGTCTAACCTAGATTTTGCATGCATGCAAAGCATGCTGTTGCATGTTTTATTAACTGAACTTCTAAATACGAACTAAAGCAAAAGCTAAAGCTAACATAAGTAATTACTATTTCTAACATCACTTGTTACCCTCGTGTTCCGAGCTTATGCAAGCAGTTGGTTGGCCGTAGCCATCGCTAGCAACCATCCCCTCTTTTAAGTTATTGTTTAGCGTAATGTTTAGACGAGATCTCGATCATATCGACATCTATGCAGGTTAGGTCCCATTTGATTTAATGACAAGGAGAGGTCTTATGTTAGATCGTGATGGCGCATCCAGTAACTCTTGATAATTTTGGAGGAGCACCAGTTCATAGCATAAAGTTTTGACAGGAAACCTCCTGTATCACGATCATCCTAGCGGCCTAAAACTTCCCTTTCTGACTGACAAACAATCTTGGCATCGATCCACGGTTGCTAGCCACGTCACTGCCTCACGAGACCGAAGGATTAGTTCTAGAACGATGTAGTTGGACATGGCAAAAAAATCTAATATATTTACATGTTATTATATATTACAAGCTTAAGCAAAGCTTATATAAGGGTAACAAATAGCCTTTTTTATGACTAAGTAACTTCAATTATAGATGAAAGTTTAGAATGTACTTAGTCCTTGAATATTATCTCTTCTTTTACCAACTAGAACATAACTCATAATTGAGTATGATTTGTGTGGATTGAAAAGAGGAATTTGTTTGTATCAATTGTATCGTTATGATAACGTAAGTAAATACGTTGCCTTGCTTCCAGCCACGTTTTTTGGGATACATATTAAGGGTCACTCTTGACTATATATATATATATATATATATATTTTACAACAATTGTGGGTTATAGACCTTAAAGCAAAAATGTAGTTTAAATAATTGTATCAAGATTTGAAATAGGAAATATATATATAATGGTTTAATATAAAGTTATATGTATAAGTACATAAATTGTATTATATGCATTAATACATATAAGCACATGGGTTGGATTATGGGACTAGATGAATGTTACATATATATATATATATATTGGAATTTGCAATTGGAATATTTTGTAGATGTGTCGAAAGTGCTTAGTATATATAATAAAAATTGAAGTTGCTTTAGTTGTTATATATATTTATGAGATGGTAAAGTTACTGTTCCTAGTAAGGGAAGGGGTTATATTGTATAATTCTAATACGTGGAATTGTATTGAAATTGTTGTAATGCTTTTGGATTATACTATACATTTAGTGCATTTGAATTATATGTGATTGGAGAAGTTTCTTTGAAAAAGAAAAGAAGTTGTGTAATAAACTCAGAAATTTATTCATCCAACACGGAACCTAGTGTAGAATGTGTATCTTACTTTTTATAAAGATCACTATGTTAGTAGTTTAAGGAGAAAAAGGAAATTTTGTAGTTACAATTTTTATGTACGTTGCAATGTGGTACATTACAGTGTGGGAAGTGATCATCAATTGCAAGACTTAGGAAAACCAAATTAAAAATAACATTAGGGAAACAAGACATCGTTTGACGTTTTTTTTTTGAGGATGAAAACTTTTGACTAAAAATCGAAAGAGGAGTAATCTCAAAGGCTTAAATCCCATAATACCACTTTCAATTTGGTGATAGTTTTCAAGGGAGAGTTTTGTGTTCAACAAAGTGTTGTCGAGGTCTTTCATCCCTTTGGTATCATAATGGGACATAGGGGTAAAAGCTTCCAAGTAAATTGGTTATTAGATTCCCTAATGTTTAAAAATGATGTATGGAAATATTACCGTAGGTAATGCGAAATTCATCCAAATATGAGGGTGAATGTCAAGTTTTTGGGTTGGTTGCTCGAAAATATCTAATATAACGGGACTTGTGAATGAAAGATATAGAAATTTAAAGAATGGCTAAGAGGATTACCGTCCGAGAGTGAAAATGAAGGATGGTCCTCTAAAAGATAAGTAAACGGTTGTTTTACCTATGCATTCTTTTTGTTATATGGAAGAATGATCATACATATGTATGTATATGTTTTATGCCGTCTTACGGTAATAAGAGAACAAGTGTCGATGATAAAAGACCTAAATATTTTCCATAAACAACAAGAGCATGTTGCAAAATAAATTCTCACTTACATTTTTATTGAATTTGAAAAATCATGTTATGCATATGTTATGCTGAAAATTTTGGAAGACGTTGTAAGGGTTGTGTAAAGTGCAGGTTATGAAAGGAAGAGGAACCATACCAACGTGAAGGATGTGTAGAGGATCAAAGATGATTAAATAGAGAATACAAAGATCTAAAAGTTGCAGTCACATGATCTTCAATCGCAAAGGTCTTCAAAAATTAGATAAGTACTTTTTAATAATTACGTTATATAGAGTTTTGTAAGATTCCACTCTTAATTATAGAGATAAAGAAATATGTTCAAGCATATGGATGTATTTTTCGTATTGTTTAAAATGGTGATAGTGCTTTATGATTGAAGTAGTCTTAAATATAGGTTATTGTTTTGAACGTGATTGTGGAAAAATAAATGAGATCTTAATATCATTTGTGTATTTAGGAAAGAGGAATTACCTCGAGTAATTATGCATTATGTGGTTAATATTATATGGATACTTGACGTGATCTTATATTATTGGCTAGGTTGATGACGGTTCAAGGATCAAGTACTTAACAGTTAGTTGACCAGGTAATTTTCAAATGTTATAAGGTCAAGAGTCTTAAAACTTTCCATGATAAGGTTATTGGAATTGAACTAAATGTTTTGTGATATGAAATGCCCCGGTATCCTATTAGCTTGCATTTTTTTCCTTCTATAAAAATTCATAATGTTTTCCATATTTAATTATTAAAAATATACATACATGATGCTACTCATATCATCGATTGGGGTGTGATTCAGGTAGAACTCGAGGGAGAATTCCAAATTGAGCCTTTGCGTATCCTAGATAGGAAGGAGATTATGTCGCGGAATCGAGCCATCACTCAAATAAAAGTGCAATGAAAGCACTTCATCCCCGGGCAGGCCACATGGGAAACGGAGGATCATATGCGAGCAACATATCCTTCCATTTCCAGAATGAGCAAGATGAATCTAAATAAATAACACTGCATAAAACAAAGCTGCTGGGCTTAATTAAATAAGGAGCAGTGAAAAAAGCGGGTGAATTTACAATTTTTGTATGGATGTAACTTTCAATTGTAAGATTGGATTGGGGTATGGCTATGATCATTGGAAATCTAGTCCAAAGGAAAATATAATGGAAGGTATTGATTTTTTAATTTTGTTTTGGGTTATTTCAAGATGTAAGAAAAACAAAGCCTTGGAGCTGAAATTGGATAAGGTAGTCTTCAATGTGGGTGACTTCCAAAGTAACCTAAACTTTTGGAAACAAGTTACATGATGGTATAGGAGTGTAGTAAAGGTGACATTGACTAAGAGTAATGGTATGAATTTTTTTATGATGCTCCCACAAGGAAGTAAATGCATAGTTGGGAAAACAAGGAAGGTAAATGGATGGTTAAAGAAAAAGGTGCAATATTAAACCAAGTATGCCCGAGTGTTTGGTAATATGGAATATTGTCGAAAGCGAGTATTAATAAATTCTAATTAAGAAGGAAGGAAATATTCTAACAATGGATGTTGGTGTCTTGAATGAGAATGCATTCTAGGCATTGATTGTCATGATAGGTATGTTCTATGTGAATTACAAGGTACAGCCAGGGGAAATATTGCTTCTGAGCGTGGATATCGTATGCCATGTTAGAATACCTAGAAAATGTATTGAAGATTCCAAAAGGCAGAGAATATAAGTGGGATTCATGAATATTGTAATTTATTGTGGTGTACAACCAAGCAACGATGGAACATACCAACAATTAAGGAGAAATGCATCTCATACAGGAGATGGAATCATCCATGGGGACAAGTGTACATTCCCAATGGAGTTTCAATATTTGGACCAACAACTTATGTGCAAATAGGGGAAATATGTGAAAACTTCCAATCATATAAAATATGCTAATTGGTGAATAAGACATTCTGGCATGTGGATCTATTGTTTGGCTCAAAATTGTGTTGAAGAGTTCCCTGGAAATGAAAATTGAGTTCCATCCTTGAATGAAGCCCATATACAACTAAAGATAAGAAATGAAATGGAATTTGAAAAGAATCCAATTGAAGATAGAATGGAACTCTTTGCAACGCCATGAAGTTCTAGGAAGAACATTTAAAGCTAATGTTGGGAGCAATACTGGCCCAGGGAAAGAAATAGTAAGGGAAGATCGTAATGTTGATATGGATTGGAAAGAGAGACTGGCTAAGTTGGATTTGGTTGGAATTTATAAAGGAAAAGGGAGTAGAATGCACAAGAAGCTCAAAATTGAGGAAAAGGTTGTTGCATATTCAAAAGGGGGTGATGAGAACTCAAGAAAACAAAAGACACTGCTACAGTGTTAAATGAATCTACATGAGGATATGATTATTTTTGTAGCAACAAATGGTTAAGATGGCGAGTAAGGTAGAAAAGAATGAACAAGATTACATCTCTCAAATGCATATGCATTAGTAGGCACACTAAGAGAGGGTGCATAGTGCATGTGTGTGTGTGTGATATTGCATATTCGTTAAAGTAGTATTGTTTTACATATGCAGTGAGGCATTGATGATAATTAATGTGGTGTTCATTAATATGTTGTGTGAATCGCGTGGTTATGCACACATGTATGTTGAACTCATTTTGTGAATGCATATTGTGCCATATTTCATTGCATAATTTGTTAATAGTTGAAATGACTGAATTATTGGTAATGCATAATTATGAGATCATTTCATGGGTTGTTGTGATTTGCAAAGAAATGCATGAAAAAATAGTCACGTTGGATGGACTAAGAAAATGCTTTGTTGAGAGAAAAATTATATAATAAAAAAATGCCTATTGTACAATTGTACAATATTACATTGCATTGTACAATATTTTCCTACAAAAAGCTGTGTATCAAATCCCACTATGAAATGAGCTCTCATGAGGTGTCACGAATTTATAGCCACCTTTTATAGGAATTACTCAAATCATATGCCATGGACATACTACAAAGACAGGATCTAGTTGTGTAGTTCCTTCTATAGTTAATCTATGCACAAACTAGAGAGTTATGGCCTCCTCCAAGATGAGATATGCCTCCTGCATTCCTCCTACAATAACCTATAATATATACAACCAATTATAGTAATGTAGAAGTTTCAAAGTGGAGTAAGGTGTCTTATCAAAGAAGGTATTGATGCTATTAAGTTTAAACCAAATAGACAAGCAAGATCACTGAAAGAAACATAATCACAAGATAGACACAGAATATACCCTGGGAAACCCTCATGGGGTAGAAAGCCCAGCAAAGCTTTCCTCAATAAGATGATCAAGCAAAATACAAGATGTGCTCCTTCCTTCTTTGTCTCCTTAGCAGATCTCCGAGACAAGTGCGCACTCTTCCACAAGTGAGTGAGTGATCTAATGGGGAGTTCACCTCTCTTATTTATACTGACCCCCAACTGACTAAAAGACCTAATGGGGCCGACCTCTCCTGGAGAAGTCTAATAACCCCAAAAATATAACCAAAGGGCCGACCCCCACATGGTGGGTCTAATAACCCTAGTTAATACAAACCCTCGGAGGAATAAACATCTCCGGATACATAATAGGGTTACCTCGGAGGGATGAAACATCTCCGGAATAATAAAGTACAAATATAATATTCTTTGAAGTTACAATATTCAACAGATCCCACTTAATTGACTGTACCATTACCATTACGGGAGTGCTAACCATGTTATATTTCAATTATTTCCTTGGCTATAGATTGTAGGTAAAAATATTGCATTTTCCAAAGACATTGTTTGTGAAGGAGAATGATGCAAGAACCAATGCTTTAGTTACCTATTTTGATGAATTAATACTTGGACATAATGATTTTATTATCAATATGGCTATTAGATGGAGAGGGCACTTAACAATATACTTTTATTATAAAGATGAATGGGGGATAGAGAGAGCATTATTAGATGCACAGAAAAGTGCCCACAACTAGAATATGGTGTTGTTATGGAAATGTTTCTCATCCTCCTCTTAGATTATGTACTGAACAGTGAAAACACATAAAGGTTACTTTGTTGTTGTGGAGAGAGTAGTATGTATATATGTATAGTTTGGAAAGCCATTCTAAAATTAAAACGTTTGATATTATGTGTTAAGGAAAGGGATAAAAGTAGAATTACTTACCCCTACTTTCCTACCCACCTTTTTCCTTAACAAATTATGTTTGAATTGCTCCAAAAGTTTCAATGGATCCTCCCAAGTATCAAAGCTAGAACTATCTATAAAACTATTATTCTAGCCATGTAAACTAGCTCATAAAGGAAGAAGGGAGCAATAGGTAGCTTCTTCACGTGGGAGTGATGGATTAGTGTGCATGGATAGTTGGTCGATATGCCATCTTGAAAATATGGTGCAATATGTTCCCAAGGAAACCTTTAAGGGAGTTAGAGGGTACCGCTAGCTGGAGGAAAATGGTCAATAGGAAGGGAAGTTTATCAATTGATTAAACTACTACCTTTATTATCTTATTTATTTATTCATACATGCACCCTCACAAAATTTCCCGAAATGAAGGAGGGAAATTGAAGGAATCAACACATATCCATCCCTTTAGATTAGATAATGTCAAGTTCAAACAATTTTACATTACATTAATTAACATCACCATTGATGTATTTAAAGTTTAATTCTCGAAGTTAATCACCCAAAATTATTATAATTGTTATTATTTGTAAGATAATAAGTGGACTTGATGGGTTGCTTGAAATTAGAAACCCAAGATATGAGCCACAACTCAAGAGCGATGAGTACCTAGAAAGTATCTTGATTGAGGATCTAGAGGATGCAAAAGAAAATGATTTAATATTACTTACCTTTGCACAAAAAATACTAAAATAAATTGGAATTGAATTCAATGAATATAAACAAATAACACACCATCCACACAATGAACATAAGGTGTACTCTGGGAAAACCCAATATGAGAAAAACCAAACTAGAAGGTGAGTCCTATGCCTTGCTCTTTTATACTTAGTTTTGAAATTAAAATACAAATAAAAGGAAGTGAGTATGGAGTTTCAATGGACACTATGGCATGTATGGCTACTGTAGGATCTTCTACTTCCTGTGTTCTGCTCTAATATCCCACTCCCAAATAACTTGCTCGACTATGGAACAATAAGCAATACAATAACAATGGAATGCCTTCCTTTCCTAGGGGTGTAATATTTAATATGGAGTAAGAGCCATTTAGGTTAGGGTTTTTCGTGCCTTCAATTTCAATTAGGTTTAGGGTTTTTAACCCGCTATAATCTTCTTGAAAGTCCATTTGTGACTAGCTCCACATGTCTGAATAATGGGATTTCATGTGGCATCCACTTGATATCATGGTGGGAAACAAGATAGGTCTTAGTTGCGGCTATAAAATCCAATCCTACAAAATTCCCTAGGTAGCGTAAAAAATCAAACCCTAGCTCCACCAAGGAGAGCAAGTGAAAGAATCCCTCCAACACTATCTCCAAGGTAATACCTCCTCCTCTTCTCTTCTTCTTCACAAGTCCACTCTAGGATTTTCTTCCAAAACCCTAGTCTCCAATCTCCAAGGGTAACATACTAACCCTAGAGATCCGTGTTAAATCCAAAAATACCGAGAAACTATGTTACCCAAGAGAGAAAGAGATAGAGAAACAAGTACAAGTGAAGACCTAGAGAGAAAGAAGACAAGTGCACTCCTATGATAGATCACATATCTACTCAAGAGTGAGAAAATCAACATGAATGAATGACTCTAGATCCTTAATCTATTTATATGAGAGGTAAGGGAGGAAAACAACACTATGTAGGCACAAGCCCTTGCAAGCAACCTCATCAACCCTTATAGGCCATGCAAGTGAGACGTCGACTCTAGATCACAAGTGCCACGCTTCAATAATAATTGCATGCACAATACGGACTCGAAAGAGATATATCTACACAACTAAATTCTACGCTAATCCATCCCGAAACTCCATGGACTCCCTCTATCCTTCCAAGCAAAGTAATCCACTAGTTCAACTACCCCTTGCAAGAACATTGTCAAGGCCCCATGTGTCCTCGAGCAATCTACAATCCTTCGAGTAGAAATCCAAGTTTCCATATGCCATTTAGGGTTTAAATCCATTCTAGGTGATGTGAAATACTCCACATCCCCTATAGGGTGTTCTCCC
Source organism: Larix kaempferi (assembly GCA_027924585.1). Taxonomy (NCBI): domain Eukaryota; kingdom Viridiplantae; phylum Streptophyta; class Pinopsida; order Pinales; family Pinaceae; genus Larix; species Larix kaempferi. Next base: position 17,628,270 of record BSBM01000030.1, read on the forward strand.
ACAAAGTGAATTCTCCTTGTGGCCATCATGAAGTCCATCCATTATACAAGCAAGAGATGTCAAATGCCGAAGGGAAGAGCACTAAGCTACTAGCAATCAACTCATGTCAAGCATCCACTAAGAAATTATCTCAAGTGTGCATATCCATCCTGAACCATCTATCATGCTACAACCCATCTTACACCGTCTTTCTCATCAATTATCATTTTCTTTATCTAGTTTTATAATGCTTTCCATAGGATTTTAGAGGGTTTCTTCGTCTAACCAACTCCATAAATCCATGGGTTACATGTGGGCCCGCACTTCTATCCCTAATGCAATGGGGACCAGCAGAGACATATTATTTGTGCATTAGTGCAATTCTTCCTATTCCTATCCTTACAACACTCCTTCAACCACCTTATTAGATGAAAACTGTGGATTCTTAATCATGCTAGACTTGCCTTTGTACATTAATAACACCAAAAGTTCATTTCACTAACTCGTCAATACATGTGTTGGATTTCCTTGTTACCAACTCAATAGTTAATCTTTGGTTCCATGATAACAACTCAAGGCACTATTTTGCAGCGTATAAATACCACATGGAAGATAACATAGGTGATCAAACATGACCACCTCTCCGTGTGATGCATCATAGCGTTCATATTTAACATCCAAGTTAGCACATTCCATTCATAGATTCTCTTTCTCCTTAACTTACCCCTCTCTCCTTACTCCTAAAGAAATAATAATTGAAATCCTATGCATGTTCTTTGGTAGGGATACCTCTTGTGATTTTTCCATAAACCTCTTCCATTCGATAGAGTATTCTACTAATTGTTCGACCCCTCCATTTTAATAGGGTGCACAATGTAATAGAAAGACTCCAGTCTCCAACTACATGAATCCAAACCACTCCATTTTAATAGGTTGCACAATTTAATGCCAAGACTTCAACTACATGAAGCCAAAAGACCAATTCTTACTTCCTTGAAGGGTTATACCCCACCTAGAACAATAGAATTCGAGGACAACTTTTTATGAAAGTGGAAATGACAAAAACATATTGTGAGGATAATATTTTACTTATTTATAATCAATACAATCAATACGAGGCCCATGATTTTATAGGAAAAGTATATAAATAAGGATATGACATTTGACCTTTGGTCTTGTCTTCGAAGGATAGGATATGGCATTTGAACTTTGATCCACTCTTTACCCTTTCCCAAATATTTCCATTTATTAAGAAGTAAGACACCATGTTGTACGGACTTGAGAATTATGATAACATTTTTTATTTAAATGTCTTTATTATGCTATATTATAATAATGAGCCGAAGTAAAATGAAAAACGTATGACTTAAATAACTAAGACCAGACTTTGACCTAATTGTAATACTCCCGTTATGATTGCATATAAATAAAAATAAAAATCTGCCATACAAAACAAAAGCAAACAGTTCACCCGCGTTTTGGATTTTGAAGTTCACGAACTGTTTGGATTTTGGAATATACTTCACATGCGGTTTGGATTTTGAAAGGGGCTGTCAGTTACACATAAAATCAAAGCAAAAGCAAGAAAAAATGGCGTCGAATCAGGTCGAAGTGCAAGCCGAAAACCCTCAGCAGCTGCAACAGGCAATTCAGGCAATTGGTACTGGCAACGACAATCAATTTGTATCGGCGTCTTTGTACGTGGGGGATCTGGAGCCGAGTGTTAGCGATGGCGAGATTTATGATCTCTTCCAGCAGATTGGCCTCGTCCACTCTGTTCGCGTCTGCAGAGATGCCATCACGGACGCCTCTCTCGGATACGCGTATGTGAATTACAACAATGCTGAAAATGCTACCACGGCTTTAAGTCTCTTGAATTTTACACGCCTTCACGGAAAGCCAATTCGGATTATGTATTCACACCGTGACCCCATTCTCCGCAGGTGTGGATCAGCGAACATATTTATTAAGAATATTGACAAAGTAGTTGACGATAGGGAGCTATATGATACTTTCCGTGTGTTCGGACCCATTTACTCTTCCAAGATTGCAACAGATACTGCATCAGGGCGATCCAAAGGATATGGATTTGTGCATTTTGGGCAAGAGGAAGCAGTACAAAATGCAATAGAACACATGAATGGAATGCTAATCCGTGGCAAACAGGTTTATGTTGGTCCATTCAAGAAAAAGCAAGAGCGCGGGCAAACAAATGCAAATGAAAATGACAATTTTAGGAATGTGTTTGTGAAGAACTTATCAGAATCTCTGACTGATGAGGATTTGAGAAATTATTTTGGCGTGTATGGAACAATTACCAGTGTGATAGTGATGAGGGATGCAGAGGGAAAATCAAAGGGTTTTGGATTTGTCAATTTTGAGAATGCAGAAGATGCAGCAAATTGCGTTCAGAATTTAAATGGCAAGAAAATTGGTGGGAAGGAATGCTATGTTGAAAAGGCACGGAACAAGTCTGAATCGAGGGGGCGATGTGGAAGAAATCTTTATGTGAAGAATTTGGATGATAGCATTGATGACGAGAAGTTGAGAGAAATGTTCTCTGGTTTTGGTACAATCACTTCATGCAAAGTAATGCGGGATTCTCATGGACACAGCAAAGGCTTTGGATTTGTTGCCTTCGCATCTCCTGATGAAGCATCCCGAGCTCTGGCAGAAATGAAAGGGAAAATGGTTTTGAGCAAGTCTCTGTATGTTTCTCTGGCTCAGCGCAAAGATGAGAGAAGGGCATGGCTACAGGCTCATTTCTCCCACTTGGAAAATGTAAATGCAGATGGCATGGCACCACCTGTTCCTGGACTAAACCAGCAGGTAATTTATGGCCGGGGACCCGTTGTTCCTGCCCGTGCTCCTGGACTAAACCATGGCCAAGGACCAGCTGCTCCTGGACAAAATCACCAGCAGGTAATTAATGGCCAAAGACCACCTGTTCCTGCCCGTGCTCCTGCACTAAACGAGCAGATAATTTATAGCCAAGGACCAGTTGCTCTTGCTCGTGCTCCTAGACTAAACCAGCGGACGATAACTCGAGGACAAGCATCAGTTTTTCTTGCCCGTGCTCCTGGACTAAACCAGCAGATGGTAATTCGAAGACAAGGACCAGCTGTTCCTGCCCGTGCTCCTTGACTAAACCAGCTGCATCATAGAAATGAGCTCACTGCAATAGTATAGACCATAGTAACATAGCTTGTACATTATATTTTGATTGTGATATAGGGTAGTGTGTAGCTATGGTTATTATTGTTGAGTGTTTGAATTATATTTAGGTTATGATAACGTAGTATATTGGAAGATTTTGTCCATCAAGTTTTTTTTTCTTTTAATTATTTTTATTTTTCAAAATCTGTATTTGACTGTGTTTAAATGGCTCTTTTGATAGTAAAAAAGGATTTAGCACCATCGAGAATCACTCAAATCGTCTAACTTTTAGACTACATTATTTGGTTTTGATAGTGATATAGGTTAAGTGTATATCTATTTGATTTTGATAGTGATATAGGTTACTGTAGTTTTATTTTAATTTTGGATTTTAAAGATTCAAAAAATTATTTAGATTCTTTAAAAGTTAAAGGTTGTTTGGTTTTGATAGTGACATAGATTAGTGTAGTTTTATTTTTATTTTGGAGCTACTAAGTATTGAAAAAATATAAAAATTTATTTAGATATAATTAATTTTTAACACTAGGAGTTGATAAAAATAAAAATAGTTAGAAATAATGTAAACATAACTGTCCAAGTTAATAGTTAAAAGTTGACGTGATTAAATTTTTATAGTATTATTTATATATATAAAATTATTTGTAAATGATTATGATTTAGTTTTCAGTATTACTAGTATATTTCTAGTTTTGTTTTGCACATTATATTGGGATTTATGGAATCGAGAAATGCTATGAAAGTTACAATTTTTTTGTTATATGGATGTTGTAATCTTTAACTTTTGCTATTACCCTTTTCAAATTCATTATTTTAAGACTTTTAATTTCCAATAACTCACATAATATTTAAAGTGATTTATGGCATGCAAGATCTGCAGTGTTTTGTGGAATCACAAGGCTCATTGGTGAGAATTTAAGGGACCTTAAGATAGATGAATCTTTAGGCAATCATTTTCTTTAGTGCATATGTGTATCACATGACTTGTTTCTATCCATGTGGATGCTATGACATTAAAATCATATATGACATGGATTTTGCATGGTTTGAAAGTCGACATGTTCAATACTTTATGTTAGTGAAGTACACAAATTTTAATGTCTACATCATAGATTAACTACATTTATTTCCATCCTTGTAAATAGTTGTTCATATTCATGTCTACATCATAGATTAACTAACTTTCATGTCTACATCATAGATTAACTACTTTCATGTCTACATCAAATTTATTTCAATCTTTGTAGATAGTTGTTCATATTCCGCCCCATCTCTCCACTGAAAGCATATACCATATATAGGATTTGAAGGCTTTTTCTTTATTCTACCAACTCATTGATCTTGTGATTCCCCACAAAAACCAAAAGATACCTAGCTTTGATACCAATATGATGCATAAACTACCATGGATATTCCACTGTAATAGTTCGTCACAATAGATCTTACAACTTAATTAATTGTGTTGGCTTAATTCCACATAATGATAAATAAACTAGAATTGAAAGGAAAATATCTAGAGCAAAACAACACATCCCCATGAATAACACAATATATGCTCTGGTAAAACGCACCATGGGGAAAAACCAAACCAGATTAAAGACGATGCCTTGCTCTTTTCTTCTCCAAAAGGCAACGCAAATATAGAGAAAGTGTAGTTAAGGAAGTGAAGAGTTAAAGAAAAATATCCTTCCTTTTTTTTAATGACTCCTCTTCACTTCCTTAAAAATAAAAAAGACTTTTGTAAAAAAAAATATCTTCTACTCTTGTAAAACTCCACCCTTTTTTTTAACTTAAAAAAAATTATTGAACTGAATAATTTACGTTAAAAAAACACTTAACTCATGGAAACAAATTTTTCTCGTGGAATTATTTTCGCGGGCCTAATGAAGGTTGGAGCGAGAAAATATGGAATTTTCGCGCTTTGGGCTATAGTGAGTTCGCGAGAATTTTTCTTGTGAACTTTTCGTGCTTTGGCCTATAGTGAGGCCACGAAAATTTGAAATTTTTATTATTTTGAAAGTTTGCCAAAAATTATCATGCCTCCATGCAGGGCAGGGTCGCGAATTTTTCTGCAAACAAGAAACACATTCTTTTTGCAAATTACTTCAAAGCTACGGCTTCTCTTGCTCCGATCAATCGATCTTCTTCCAACGCTTTGATACCGAACTGAAGGTTGGAGGCAGAAATAAACACAAAGATTATGCAGAACGAGCTACGACACTTCAATTTTTATTGATAAACGAAAGATCAACTAATACATTACAAACCAAATATGAGTGTGTATTTAAACACTTATGGAAACCCTAAAAAGTCTAACCTAGATTTTGCATGCATGCAAAGCATGCTGTTGCATGTTTTATTAACTGAACTTCTAAATACGAACTAAAGCAAAAGCTAAAGCTAACATAAGTAATTACTATTTCTAACATCACTTGTTACCCTCGTGTTCCGAGCTTATGCAAGCAGTTGGTTGGCCGTAGCCATCGCTAGCAACCATCCCCTCTTTTAAGTTATTGTTTAGCGTAATGTTTAGACGAGATCTCGATCATATCGACATCTATGCAGGTTAGGTCCCATTTGATTTAATGACAAGGAGAGGTCTTATGTTAGATCGTGATGGCGCATCCAGTAACTCTTGATAATTTTGGAGGAGCACCAGTTCATAGCATAAAGTTTTGACAGGAAACCTCCTGTATCACGATCATCCTAGCGGCCTAAAACTTCCCTTTCTGACTGACAAACAATCTTGGCATCGATCCACGGTTGCTAGCCACGTCACTGCCTCACGAGACCGAAGGATTAGTTCTAGAACGATGTAGTTGGACATGGCAAAAAAATCTAATATATTTACATGTTATTATATATTACAAGCTTAAGCAAAGCTTATATAAGGGTAACAAATAGCCTTTTTTATGACTAAGTAACTTCAATTATAGATGAAAGTTTAGAATGTACTTAGTCCTTGAATATTATCTCTTCTTTTACCAACTAGAACATAACTCATAATTGAGTATGATTTGTGTGGATTGAAAAGAGGAATTTGTTTGTATCAATTGTATCGTTATGATAACGTAAGTAAATACGTTGCCTTGCTTCCAGCCACGTTTTTTGGGATACATATTAAGGGTCACTCTTGACTATATATATATATATTTTACAACAATTGTGGGTTATAGACCTTAAAGCAAAATGTAGTTTAAATAATTGTATCAAGATTTGAAATAGGAAATATATATATAATGGTTTAATATAAAGTTATATGTATAAGTACATAAATTGTATTATATGCATTAATACATATAAGCACATGGGTTGGATTATGGGACTAGATGAATGTTACATATATATATATATATATTGGAATTTGCAATTGGAATATTTTGTAGATGTGTCGAAAGTGCTTAGTATATATAATAAAAATTGAAGTTGCTTTAGTTGTTATATATATTTATGAGATGGTAAAGTTACTGTTCCTAGTAAGGGAAGGGGTTATATTGTATACTTCTAATACATGGAATTGTATTGAAATTGTTGTAATGCTTTTGGATTATACTATACATTTAGTGCATTTGAATTATATGTGATTGGAGAAGTTTCTTTGAAAAAGAAAAGAAGTTGTGTAATAAACTCAGAAATTTATTCATCCAACACGGAACCTAGTGTAGAATGTGTATCTTACTTTTTATAAAGATCACTATGTTAGTAGTTTAAGGAGAAAAAGGAAATTTTGTTGTTACAATTTTTATGTACGTTGCAATGTGGTACATTACAGTGTGGGAAGTGATCATCAATTGCAAGACTTAGGAAAACCAAATTAAAAATAACATTAGGGAAACAAGACATCGTTTGACGTTTTTTTTTTGAGGATGAAAACTTTTGACTAAAAATCGAAAGAGGAGTAATCTCAAAGGCTTAAATCCCATAATACCACTTTCAATTTGGTGATAGTTTTCAAGGGAGAGTTTTGTGTTCAACAAAGTGTTGTCGAGGTCTTTCATCCCTTTGGTATCATAATGGGACATAGGGGTAAAAGCTTCCAAGTAAATTGGTTATTAGATTCCCTAATGTTTAAAAATGATGTATGGAAATATTACCGTAGGTAATGCGAAATTCATCCAAATATGAGGGTGAATGTCAAGTTTTTGGGTTGGTTGCTCGAAAATATCTAATATAACGGGACTTGTGAATGAAAGATATAGAAATTTAAAGAATGGCTAAGAGGATTACCGTCCGAGAGTGAAAATGAAGGATGGTCCTCTAAAAGATAAGTAAACGGTTGTTTTACCTATGCATTCTTTTTGTTATATGGAAGAATGATCATACATATGTATGTATATGTTTTATGCCGTCTTACGGTAATAAGAGAACAAGTGTCGATGATAAAAGACCTAAATATTTTCCATAAACAACAAGAGCATGTTGCAAAATAAATTCTCACTTACATTTTTATTGAATTTGAAAAATCATGTTATGCATATGTTATGCTGAAAATTTTGGAAGACGTTGTAAGGGTTGTGTAAAGTGCAGGTTATGAAAGGAAGAGGAACCATACCAACGTGAAGGATGTGTAGAGGATCAAAGATGATTAAATAGAGAATACAAAGATCTAAAAGTTGCAGTCACATGATCTTCAATCGCAAAGGTCTTCAAAAATTAGATAAGTACTTTTTAATAATTACGTTATATAGAGTTTTGTAAGATTCCACTCTTAATTATAGAGATAAAGAAATATGTTCAAGCATATGGATGTATTCTTCGTATTGTTTAAAATGGTGATAGTCCTTTATGATTGAAGTAGTCTTAAATATAGGTTATTGTTTTGAACGTGATTGTGGAAAAATAAATGAGATCTTAATATCATTTGTGTATTTAGGAAAGAGGAATTACCTCGAGTAATTATGCATTATGTGGTTAATATTATATGGATACTTGACGTGATCTTATATTATTGGCTAGGTTGATGACGGTTCAAGGATCAAGTACTTAACAGTTAGTTGACCAGGTAATTTTCAAATGTTATAAGGTCAAGAGTCTTAAAACTTTCCATGATAAGGTTATTGGAATTGAACTAAATGTTTTGTGATATGAAATGCCCCGGTATCCTATTAGCTTGCATTTTTTTCCTTCTATAAAAATTCATAATGTTTTCCATATTTAATTATTAAAAATATACATACATGATGCTACTCATATCATCGATTGGGGTGTGATTCAGGTAGAACTCGAGGGAGAATTCCAAATTGAGCCTTTGCGTATCCTAGATAGGAAGGAGATTATGTCGCGGAATCGAGCCATCACTCAAATAAAAGTGCAATGAAAGCACTTCATCCCCGGGTAGGCCACATGGGAAACGGAGGATCATATGCGAGCAACATATCCTTCCATTTCCAGAATGAGCAAGATGAATCTAAATAAATAACACTGCATAAAACAAAGCTGCTGGGCTTAATTAAATAAGGAGCAGTGAAAAAAGCGGGTGAATTTGCAATTTTTGTATGGATGTAACTTTCAATTGTAAGATTGGATTGGGGTATGGCTATGATCATTGGAAATCTAGTCCAAAGGAAAATATAATGGAAGGTATTGATTTTTTAATTTTGTTTTGGGTTATTTCAAGATGGAAGAAAAACAAAGCCTTGGAGCTGAAATTGGATAAGGTAGTCTTCAATGTGGGTGACTTCCAAAGTAACCTAAACTTTTGGAAACAAGTTACATGATGGTATAGGAGTGTAGTAAAGGTGACATTGACTAAGAGTAATGGTATGAATTTTTTTATGATGCTCCCACAAGGAAGTAAATGCATAGTTGGGAAAACAAGGAAGGTAAATGGATGGTTAAAGAAAAAGGTGCAATATTAAACCAAGTATGCCCGAGTGTTTGGTAATATGGAATATTGTCGAAAGCGAGTATTAATAAATTCTAATTAAGAAGGAAGAAAATATTCTAACAATGGATGTTGGTGTCTTGAATGAGAATGCATTCTAGGCATTGATTGTCATGATAGGTATGTTCTATGTGAATTACAAGGTACAGCGAGGGGAAATATTGCTTCTGAGCGTGGATATCGTATGCCATGTTAGAATACCTAGAAAATGTATTGAAGATTCCAAAAGGTAGAGAATATAAGTGGGATTCATGAATATTGTAATTTATTGTGGTGTACAACCAAGCAACGATGGAACATACCAACAATTAAGGAGAAATGCATCTCATACAGGAGATGGAATCATCCATGGGGACAAGTGTACATTCCCAATGGAGTTTCAATATTTGGACCAACAACTTATGTGCAAATAGGGGAAATATGTGAAAACTTCCAATCATATAAAATATGCTAATTGGTGAATAAGACATTCTGGCATGTGGATCTATTGTTTGGCTCAAAATTGTGTTGAAGAGTTCCCTGGAAATGAAAATTGAGTTCCATCCTTGAATGAAGCCCATATACAACTAAAGATAAGAAATGAAATGGAATTTGAAAAGAATCCAATTGAAGATAGAATGGAACTCTTTGCAACGCCATGAAGTTCTAGGAAGAACATTTAAAGCTAATGTTGGGAGCAATACTGGCCCAGGGAAAGAAATAGTAAGGGAAGATCGTAATGTTGATATGGATTGGAAAGAGAGACTGGCTAAGTTGGATTTGGTTGGAATTTATAAAGGAAAAGAGAGTAGAATGCACAAGAAGCTCAAAATTGAGGAAAAGGTTGTTGCATATTCAAAAGGGGGTGATGAGAACTCAAGAAAACAAAAGACACTGCTACAGTGTTAAATGAATCTACATGAGGATATGATTATTTTTGTAGCAACAAATGGTTAAGATGGCGAGTAAGGTAGAAAAGAATGAACAAGATTACATCTCCCAAACGCATATGCATTAGTAGGCACACTAAGAGAGGGTGCATAGTGCATGTGTGTGTGTGTGATATTGCATATTCGTTAAAGTAGTATTGTTTTACATATGCAGTGAGGCATTGATGATAATTAATGTGGTGTTCATTAATATGTTGTGTGAATCGCGTGGTTATGCACACATGTATGTTGAACTCATTTTGTGAATGCATATTGTGCCATATTTCATTGCATAATTTGTTAATAGTTGAAATGACTGAATTATTGGTAATGCATAATTATGAGATCATTTCATGGGTTGTTGTGATTTGCAAAGAAATGCATGAAAAAATAGTCACGTTGGATGGACTAAGAAAATGCTTTGTTGAGAGAAAAATTATATAATAAAAAAATGCCTATTGTACAATTGTACAATATTACATTGCATTGTACAATATTTTCCTACAAAAAGCTGTGTATCAAATCCCACTATGAAATGAGCTCTCATGAGGTGTCACGAATTTATAGCCACCTTTTATAGGAATTACTCAAATCATATGCCATGGACATACTACAAAGACAGGATCTAGTTGTGTAGTTCCTTCTATAGTTAATCTATGCACAAACTAGAGAATTATGGCCTCCTCCAAGATGAGATATGCCTCCTGCATTCCTCCTACAATAACCTATAATATATACAACCAATTATAGTAATGTAGAAGTTTCAAAGTGGAGTAAGGTGTCTTATCAAAGAAGGTATTGATGCTATTAAGTTTAAACCAAATAGACAAGCAAGATCATTGAAAGAAACATAATCACAAGATAGACACAGAATATACCCTGGGAAACCCTCATGGGGTAGAAAGCCCAGCAAAGCTTTCCTCAATAAGACGATCAACCAAAATACAAGATGTGCTCCTTCCTTCTTTGTCTCCTTAGCAGATCTCCGAGACAAGTGCGCACTCTTCCACAAGTGAGTGAGTGATCTAATGGGGAGTTCACCTCTCTTATTTATACTGACCCCCAACTGACTAAAAGACCTAATGGGGCCGACCTCTCCTGGAGAAGTCTAATAACCCCAAAAATATAACCACAGGGCCGACCCCCACATGGTGGGTCTAATAACCCTAGTTAATACAAACCCTCGGAGGAATAAACATCTCCGGATACATAATAGGGTTACCTCGGAGGGATGAAACATCTCCGGAATAATAAAGTACAAATATAATATTCTTTGAAGTTACAATATTCAACAGATCCCACTTAATTGACTGTACCATTACGGGAGTGCTAACCATGTTATATTTCAATTATTTCCTTGGCTATAGATTGTAGGTAAAAATATTGCATTTTCCAAAGACATTGTTTGTGAAGGAGAATGATGCAAGAACCAATGCTTTAGTTACCTATTTTGATGAATTAATACTTGGACATAATGATTTTATTATCAATATGGCTATTAGATGGAGAGGGCACTTAACAATATACTTTTATTATAAAGATGAATGGGGGATAGAGAGAGCATTATTAGATGCACAGAAAAGTGCCCACAACTAGAATATGGTGTTGTTATGGAAATGTTTCTCATCCTCCTCTTAGATTATGTACTGAACAGTGAAAACACATAAAGGTTACTTTGTTGTTGTGGAGAGAGTAGTATGTATATATGTATAGTTTGGAAAGCCATTCTAAAATTAAAACGTTTGATATTATGTGTTAAGGAAAGGGATAAAAGTAGAATTACTTACCCCTACTTTCCTACCCACCTTTTTCCTTAACAAATTATGTTTGAATTGCTCCAAAAGTTTCAATGGATCCTCCCAAGTATCAAAGCTAGAACTATCTATAAAACTATTATTCTAGCCATGTAAACTAGCTCATAAAGGAAGAGGGGAGCAATAGGTAGCTTCTTCACGTGGGAGTGATGGATTAGTGTGCATGGATACTTGGTCGATATGCCATCTTGAAAATATGGTGCAATATGTTCCCAAGGAAACCTTTAAGGGAGTTAGAGGGTACCGCTAGCTGGAGGAAAATGGTCAATAGGAAGGGAAGTTTATCAATTGATTAAACTACTACCTTTATTATCTTATTTATTTATTCGTACATGCACCCTCACAAAATTTCCCGAAATGGAGGAGGGAAATTGAAGGAATCAACACATATCCATCCCTTTAGATTAGATAATGTCAAGTTCAAACAATTTTACATTACATTAATTAACATCACCATTGATGTATTTAAAGTTTAATTCTCGAAGTTAATTTCACCCAAAATTATTATAATTATTATTATTTGTAAGATAATAAGTGGACTTGATGGGTTGCTTGAAATTAGAAACCCAAGATATGAGCCACAACTCAAGAGCGATGAGTACCTAGAAAGTATCTTGATTGAGGATCTAGAAGATGCAAAAGAAAATGATTTAATATTACTTACCTTTGCACAAAAAATACTAAAATAAATTGGAATTGAATTCAATGAATATAAACAAATAACACACCATCCACACAATGAACATAAGGTGTACTCTGGGAAAACCCAATATGAGAAAAACCAAACTAGAAGGTGAGTCCTATGCCTTGCTCTTTTATACTTAGTTTTGAAATTAAAATACAAATAAAAGGAAGTGAGTATGGAGTTTCAATGGACACTATGGCATGTATGGCTACTGTAGGATCTTCTACTTCCTGTGTTCTGCTCTAATATCCCACTCCCAAATAACTTGCTCGACTATGGAACAATAAGCAATACAATAACAATGGAATGCCTTCCTTTCCTAGGGGTGTAATATTTAATATGGAGTAAGAGCCATTTAGGTTAGGGTTTTTCGTGCCTTCAATTTCAATTAGGTTTAGGGTTTTTAACCCGCTATAATCTTCTTGAAAGTCCATTTGTGACTAGCTCCACATGTCTGAATAATGGGATTTCATGTGGCATCCACTTGATATCATGGTGGGAAACAAGATAGGTCTTAGTTGCGGCTATAAAATCCAATCCTACAAAATTCCCTAGGTAGCGTAAAAAATCAAACCCTAGCTCCACCAAGGAGAGCAAGTGAAAGAATCCCTCCAACACTATCTCCAAGGTAATACGTCCTCCTCTTCTCTTCTTCTTCACAAGTCCACTCTAGGATTTTCTTCCAAAACCCTAGTCTCCAATCTCCAAGGGTAACATACTAACCCTAGAGATCCGTGTTAACTCCAAAAATACCGAGAAACTATGTTACCCAAGAGAGAGAGAGAGAGAGAAACAAGTACAAGTGAAGACCTAGAGAGAAAGAAGACAAGTGCACTCCTCTGATAGATCACATATCTACTCAAGAGTGAGAAAATCAACATGAATGAATGACTCTAGATCCTTAATCTATTTATATGAGAGGTAAGGGAGGAAAACAACACTATGTAGGCACAAGCCCTTGCAAGCAACCTCATCAACCCTTATAGGCCATGCAAGTGAGACGTCGACTCTAGATCACAAGTGCCACGCTTCAATAATAATTGCATGCACAATACGGACTCGAAAGAGATATATCTACACAACTAAATTCTACGCTAATCCATCCCGAAACTCCATGGACTCCCTCTATCCTTCCAAGCAAAGTAATCCACTAGTTCAACTACCCCTTGCAAGAACATTGTCAAGGCCCCATGTGTCCTCGAGCAATCTACAATCCTTCGAGTAGAAATCCAAGTTTCCATATGCCATTTAGGGTTTAAATCCATTCTAGGTGATGTGAAATACTCCACATCCCCTATAGGGTGTTCTCCCACAAAGTGAATTCTCCTTGTGGCCATCATGAAGTCCATCCATTATACAAGCAAGAGATGTCAAATGCCGAAGGGAAGAGCAATAAGCTACTAGCAATCAACTCATGTCAAGCATCCACTAAGAAATCTATCTCAAGTGTGCATATCCATCCTGAACCATCTATCATGCTACAACCCATCTTAGACCGTCTTTCTCATCAATTATCATTTTCTTTATCTAGTTTTATAATGCTTTCCATAGGATTTTAGAGGGTTTCTTCGTCTAACCAACCCCATAAATCCATGGGTTACATGTGGGCCCGCACTTCTATCCCTAATGCAATGGGGACCAGCAGAGACATATTATTTGTGCATTAGTGCAATTCTTCCTATTCCTATCCTTACAGCACTCCTTCAACCACCTTATTAGATGAAAACCGTGGATTCTTAATCATGCTAGACTTGCCTTTGTACATTAATAACACCAAAAGTTCATTTCACTAACTCGTCAATACATGTGTTGGATTTCCTTGTTACCAACTCAATAGTTAATCTTTGGTTCCATGATAACAACTCAAGGCACTATTTTGCAGCGTATAAATACCACATGGAAGATAACATAGGTGATCAAACATGACCACGTCTCCGTGTGATGCATCATAGCGTTCATATTTAACATCCAAGTTAGCACATTCCATTCATAGATTCTCTTTCTCCTTAACTTACCCCTCTCTCCTTACTCCTAAAGAAATAATAATTGAAATCCTATGCATGTTCTTTGGTAGGGATACCTCTTGTGATTTTTCCTTAAACCTCTTCCATTCGATAGAGTATTCTACTAATTGTTCGACCCCTCCATTTTAATAGGGTGCACAATGTAATAGAAAGACTCCATTTTAATAGGTTGCACAATTTAATGCCAAGACTTCAACTACATGAAGCCAAAAGACTCCAACTACATGAATCCAAACCACTCCATTTTAATAGGTTGCACAATTTAATGCCAAGACTTCAACTACATGAAGCCAAAAGACCAATTCTTACTTCCTTGAAGGGTTATACCCCACCTAGAACAATAGAATTGGAGGACAACTTTTTATGAAAGTGGAAATGACAAAAACATATTGTGAGGATAATATTTTACTTATTTATAATCAATACCAGGCCCATGATTTTATAGGAAAAGTATATAAATAAGGATATGACATTTGACCTTTGGTCTTGTCTTCGAAGGATAGGATATGGCATTTGAACTTTGATCCACTCTTTACCCTTTCCCAAATATTTCCATTTATTAAGAAGTAAGACACCATGTTGTACGGACTTGAGAATTATGATAACATTTTTAATTTAAATGTCTTTATTATGCTATATTATAGTAATGAGCCGAAGTAAAATGAAAAACGTATGACTTAAATAACTAAGACCAGACTTTGACCTAATTGTAATACTCCCGTTATGATTGCATATAAATAAAAATAAAAATCTGCCATACAAAACAAAAGCAAACAGTTCACCCGCGTTTTGGATTTTGAAGTTCACGAACTGTTTGGATTTTGGAATATACTTCACCTGCGGTTTGGATTTTGAAAGGGGCTGTCAGTTACACATAAAATCAAAGCAAAAGCAAGAAAAAATGGCGTCGAATCAGGTCGAAGTGCAAGCCCAAAACCCTCAGGTCCAAGTGCAAGCCGAAAACCCTCAGCAGCTGCAACAGGCAATTCAGGCAATTGGTACTGGCAACGACAATCAATTTGTATCGGCGTCTTTGTACGTGGGGGATCTGGAGCCGAGTGTTAGCGATGGCGAGATTTATGATCTCTTCCAGCAGATTGGCCTCGTCCACTCTGTTCGCGTCTGCAGAGATGCCATCACGGACGCCTCTCTCGGATACGCGTATGTGAATTACAACAATGCTGAAAATGCTACCACGGCTTTAAGTCTCTTGAATTTTACACGCCTTCACGGAAAGCCAATTCGGATTATGTATTCACACCGTGACCCCATTCTCCGCAGGTGTGGATCAGCGAACATATTTATTAAGAATATTGACAAAGTAGTTGACGATAGGGAGCTATATGATACTTTCCGTGTGTTCGGACCCATTTACTCTTCCAAGATTGCAACAGATACTGCATCAGGGCGATCCAAAGGATATGGATTTGTGCATTTTGAGCAAGAGGAAGCAGCACAAAATGCAATAGAACACATGAATGGAATGCTAATCCGTGGCAAACAGGTTTATGTTGGTCCATTCAAGAAAAAGCAAGAGCGCGGGCAAACAAATGCAAATGAAAATGACAATTTTAGGAATGTGTTTGTGAAGAACTTATCAGAATCTCTGACTGATGAGGATTTGAGAAATTATTTTGGCGTGTATGGAACAATTACCAGTGTGATAGTGATGAGGGATGCAGAGGGAAAATCAAAGGGTTTTGGATTTGTCAATTTTGAGAATGCAGAAGATGCAGCAAATTGCGTTCAGAATTTAAATGGCAAGAAAATTGGTGGGAAGGAATGCTATGTTGAAAAGGCACGGAACAAGTCTGAATCGAGGGGGCGATGTGGAAGAAATCTTTATGTGAAGAATTTGGATGATAGCATTGATGACGAGAAGTTGAGAGAAATGTTCTCTGGTTTTGGTACAATCACTTCATGCAAAGTAATGCGGGATTCTCATGGACACATCAAAGGCTTTGGATTTGTTGCCTTCGCATCTCCTGATGAAGCATCCCGAGCTCTGGCAGAAATGAAAGGGAAAATGGTTTTGAGCAAGTCTCTGTATGTTTCTCTGGCTCAGCGCAAAGATGAGAGAAGGGCATGGCTACAGGCTCATTTCTCCCACTTGGAAAATGTAAATGCAGATGGCATGGCACCACCTGTTCCTGGACTAAACCAGCAGGTAATTTATGGCCGGGGACCCGTTGTTCCTGCCCGTGCTCCTGGACTAAACCATGGCCAAGGACCAGCTGCTCCTGGACAAAATCACCAGCAGGTAATTAATGGCCAAAGACCACCTGTTCCTGCCCGTGCTCCTGCACTAAACGAGCAGATAATTTATAGCCAAGGACCAGTTGCTCTCGCTCGTGCTCCTAGACTAAACCAGCGGACAATAACTCGAGGACAAGCATCAGTTTTTCTTGCCCGTGCTCCTGGACTAAACCAGCAGATGGTAATTCGAAGACAAGGACCAGCTGTTCCTGCCCGTGCTCCTTGACTAAACCAGCTGCATCATAGAAATGAGCTCACTGCAATAGTATAGACCATAGTAACATAGCTTGTACATTATATTTTGATTGTGATATAGGGTAGTGTGTAGCTATGGTTATTATTGTTGAGTGTTTGAATTATATTTAGGTTATGATAACGTAGTATATTGGAAGATTTTGTCCATTAAGCTTTTTTTTCTTTTAATTATTTTTATTTTTCAAAATCTGTATTTGACTGTGTTTAAATGGCTCTCTTGATAGTAAAAAAGGATTCAGCACCATCGAGAATCCTCAGGGCACTCAAATCGTCTAACTTTTAGACTACATTATTTGGTTTTGATAGTGATATAGGTTAAGTGTATATCTATTTGATTTTGATAGTGATATAGGTTACTGTAGTTTTATTTTAATTTTGGATTTTAAAGATTCAAAAAATTATTTAGATTCTTTAAAAGTTAAAAGTTGTTTGGTTTTGATAGTGACATAGATTAGTGTAGTTTTATTTTTATTTTGGAGCTACTAAGTATTGAAAAAATATAAAAATTTATTTAGATATAATTAATTTTTAACACTAGGAGTTGATAAAAATAAAAATAGTTAGAAATAATGTAAACATAACTGTCCAAGTTAATAGTTAAAAGTTGACGTGATTAAATTTTTATAGTATTATTTATATATATAAAATTATTTGTAAATGATTATGATTTAGTTTTCAGTATTACTAGTATATTTTTAGTTTTGTTTTGCACATTATATTGGGATTTATGGAATCGAGAAATGCTATGAAAGTTACAATTTTTTTGTTATATGGATGTTGTAATCTTTAACTTTTGCTACTACCCTTTTCAAATTCATTATTTTAAGACTTTTAATTTCCAATAACTCACATAATATTTAAAGTGATTTATGGCATGCAAGATCTGCAGTGTTTTGTGGAATCACAAGGCTCATTGGTGAGAATTTAAGGGACCTTAAGATAGATGAATCTTTAGGCAATCATTTTCTTTAGTGCATATGTGTATCACATGACTTGTTTCTATCCATGTGGATGCTATGACATTAAAATCATATATGACATGGATTTTGCATGGTTTGAAAGTCGACATGTTCAATACTTTATGTTAGTGAAGTACACAAATTTTCATGTCTACATCATAGATTAACTACATTTATTTCCATCCTTGTAAATAGTTGTTCATATTCATGTCTACATCATAGATTAACTAACTTTCATGTCTACATCATAGATTAACTACTTTCATGTCTACATCAAATTTATTTCAATCTTTGTAGATAGTTGTTCATATTCCGCCCCATCTCTCCACTGAAAGCATATACCATATATAGGATTTGAAGGCTTTTTCTTTATTCTACCAACTCATTGGTCTTGTGATTCCCCACAAAAACCAAAAGATACCTAGCTTTGATACCAATATGATGCATAAACTACCATGGATATTCCACTGTAATAGTTCGTCACAATAGATCTTACAACTTAATTAATTGTGTTGGCTTAATTCCACATAATGATAAATAAACTAGAATTGAAAGGAAAATATCTAGAGCAAAACAACACATCCCCATGAATAACACAATATATGCTCTGGGAAAACGCACCATGGGGAAAAACCAAACCAGATTAAAGACGATGCCTTGCTCTTTTCTTCTCCAAAAGGCAACGCAAATATAGAGAAAGTGTAGTTAAGGAAGTGAAGAGTTAAAGAAAAATATCCTTCCTTTTTTTTAATGACTCCTCTTCACTTCCTTAAAAATAAAAAAGACTTTTGTAAAAAAAAATATCTTCTACTCTTGTAAAACTCCACCCTTTTTTTTAACTTAAAAAGAAAATTTGAACTGAATAATTTACGTTAAAAAAACACTTAACTCATGGAAACAAATTTTTCTCGTGGAATTATTTTCGCGGGCGTAATGAAGGTTGGAGCGAGAAAATATGGAATTTTCGCGCTTTGGGCTATAGTGAGTTCGCGAGAATTTTTCTTGTGAACTTTTCGCGCTTTGGCCTATAGTGAGGCCACGAAAATTTGAAATTTTTATTATTTTGAAAGTTTGCCAAAAATTATCATGCCTCCATGCAGGGCATGGTCGCGAATTTTTCTGCAAACAAGAAACACATTCTTTTTGCAAATTACTTCAAAGCTACGGCTTCTCTTGCTCCGATCAATCGATCTTCTTCCAACGCTCTGATACCGAACTGAAGGTTGGAGGCAGAAATAAACACAAAGATTATGCAGAACGAGCTACGACACTTCAATTTTTATTGATAAACGAAAGATCAACTAATACATTACAAACCAAATATGAGTGTGTATTTAAACACTTATGGAAACCCTAAAAAGTCTAACCTAGATTTTGCATGCATGCAAAGCATGCTGTTGCATGTTTTATTAACTGAACTTCTAAATACGAACTAAAGCAAAAGCTAAAGCTAACATAAGTAATTACTATTTCTAACATCACTTGTTACCCTCGTGTTCCGAGCTTATGCAAGCAGTTGGTTGGCCGTAGCCATCGCTAGCAACCATCCCCTCTTTTAAGTTATTGTTTAGCGTAATGTTTAGACGAGATCTCGATCATATCGACATCTATGCAGGTTAGGTCCCATTTGATTTAATGACAAGGAGAGGTCTTATGTTAGATCGTGATGGCGCATCCAGTAACTCTTGATAATTTTGGAGGAGCACCAGTTCATAGCATAAAGTTTTGACAGGAAACCTCCTGTATCACGATCATCCTAGCGGCCTAAAACTTCCCTTTCTGACTGACAAACAATCTTGGCATCGATCCACGGTTGCTAGCCACGTCACTGCCTCACGAGACCGAAGGATTAGTTCTAGAACGATGTAGTTGGACATGGCAAAAAAATCTAATATATTTACATGTTATTATATATTACAAGCTTAAGCAAAGCTTATATAAGGGTAACAAATAGCCTTTTTTATGACTAAGTAACTTCAATTATAGATGAAAGTTTAGAATGTACTTAGTCCTTGAATATTATCTCTTCTTTTACCAACTAGAACATAACTCATAATTGAGTATGATTTGTGTGGATTGAAAAGAGGAATTTGTTTGTATCAATTGTATCGTTATGATAACGTAAGTAAATACGTTGCCTTGCTTCCAGCCACGTTTTTTGGGATACATATTAAGGGTCACTCTTGACTATATATATATATATTTTACAACAATTGTGGGTTATAGACCTTAAAGCAAAATGTAGTTTAAATAATTGTATCAAGATTTGAAATAGGAAATATATATATAATGGTTTAATATAAAGTTATATGTATAAGTACATAAATTGTATTATATGCATTAATACATATAAGCACATGGGTTGGATTATGGGACTAGATGAATGTTACATATATATATATATATATTGGAATTTGCAATTGGAATATTTTGTAGATGTGTCGAAAGTGCTTAGTATATATAATAAAAATTGAAGTTGCTTTAGTTGTTATATATATTTATGAGATGGTAAAGTTACTGTTCCTAGTAAGGGAAGGGGTTATATTGTATACTTCTAATACATGGAATTGTATTGAAATTGTTGTAATGCTTTTGGATTATACTATACATTTAGTGCATTTGAATTATATGTGATTGGAGAAGTTTCTTTGAAAAAGAAAAGAAGTTGTGTAATAAACTCAGAAATTTATTCATCCAACACGGAACCTAGTGTAGAATGTGTATCTTACTTTTTATAAAGATCACTATGTTAGTAGTTTAAGGAGAAAAAGGAAATTTTGTTGTTACAATTTTTATGTACGTTGCAATGTGGTACATTACAGTGTGGGAAGTGATCATCAATTGCAAGACTTAGGAAAACCAAATTAAAAATAACATTAGGGAAACAAGACATCGTTTGACGTTTTTTTTTTTGAGGATGAAAACTTTTGACTAAAAATCGAAAGAGGAGTAATCTCAAAGGCTTAAATCCCATAATACCACTTTCAATTTGGTGATAGTTTTCAAGGGAGAGTTTTGTGTTCAACAAAGTGTTGTCGAGGTCTTTCATCCCTTTGGTATCATAATGGGACATAGGGGTAAAAGCTTCCAAGTAAATTGGTTATTAGATTCCCTAATGTTTAAAAATGATGTATGGAAATATTACCGTAGGTAATGCGAAATTCATCCAAATATGAGGGTGAATGTCAAGTTTTTGGGTTGGTTGCTCGAAAATATGTAATATAACGGGACTTGTGAATGAAAGATATAGAAATTTAAAGAATGGCTAAGAGGATTACCGTCCGAGAGTGAAAATGAAGGATGGTCCTCTAAAAGATAAGTAAACGGTTGTTTTACCTATGCATTCTTTTTGTTATATGGAAGAATGATCATACATATGTATGTATATGTTTTATGCCGTCTTACGGTAATAAGAGAACAAGTGTCGATGATAAAAGACCTAAATATTTTCCATAAACAACAAGAGCATGTTGCAAAATAAATTCTCACTTACATTTTTATTGAATTTGAAAAATCATGTTATGCATATGTTATGCTGAAAATTTTGGAAGACGTTGTAAGGGTTGTGTAAAGTGCAGGTTATGAAAGGAAGAGGAACCATACCAACGTGAAGGATGTGTAGAGGATCAAAGATGATTAAATAGAGAATACAAAGATCTAAAAGTTGCAGTCACATGATCTTCAATCGCAAAGGTCTTCAAAAATTAGATAAGTACTTTTTAATAATTACGTTATATAGAGTTTTGTAAGATTCCACTCTTAATTATAGAGATAAAGAAATATGTTCAAGCATATGGATGTATTCTTCGTATTGTTTAAAATGGTGATAGTCCTTTATGATTGAAGTAGTCTTAAATATAGGTTATTGTTTTGAACGTGATTGTGGAAAAATAAATGAGATCTTAATATCATTTGTGTATTTAGGAAAGAGGAATTACCTCGAGTAATTATGCATTATGTGGTTAATATTATATGGATACTTGACGTGATCTTATATTATTGGCTAGGTTGATGACGGTTCAAGGATCAAGTACTTAACAGTTAGTTGACCAGGTAATTTTCAAATGTTATAAGGTCAAGAGTCTTAAAACTTTCCATGATAAGGTTATTGGAATTGAACTAAATGTTTTGTGATATGAAATGCCCCGGTATCCTATTAGCTTGCATTTTTTTCCTTCTATAAAAATTCATAATGTTTTCCATATTTAATTATTAAAAATATACATACATGATGCTACTCATATCATCGATTGGGGTGTGATTCAGGTAGAACTCGAGGGAGAATTCCAAATTGAGCCTTTGCGTATCCTAGATAGGAAGGAGATTATGTCGCGGAATCGAGCCATCACTCAAATAAAAGTGCAATGAAAGCACTTCATCCCCGGGCAGGCCACATGGGAAACGGAGGATCATATGCGAGCAACGTATCCTTCCATTTCCAGAATGAGCAAGATGAATCTAAATAAATAACACTGCATAAAACAAAGCTGCTGGGCTTAATTAAATAAGGAGCAGTGAAAAAAGCGGGTGAATTTGCAATTTTTGTATGGATGTAACTTTCAATTGTAAGATTGGATTGGGGTATGGCTATGATCATTGGAAATCTAGTCCAAAGGAAAATATAATGGAAGGTATTGATTTTTTAATTTTGTTTTGGGTTATTTGAAGATGGAAGAAAAACAAAGCCTTGGAGCTGAAATTGGATAAGGTAGTCTTCAATGTGGGTGACTTCCAAAGTAACCTAAACTTTTGGAAACAAGTTACATGATGGTATAGGAGTGTAGTAAAGGTGACATTGACTAAGAGTAATGGTATGAATTTTTTTATGATGCTCCCACAAGGAAGTAAATGCATAGTTGGGAAAACAAGGAAGGTAAATGGATGGTTAAAGAAAAAGGTGCAACATTAAACCAAGTATGCCCGAGTGTTTGGTAATATGGAATATTGTCGAAAGCGAGTATTAATAAATTCTAATTAAGAAGGAAGAAAATATTCTAACAATGGATGTTGGTGTCTTGAATGAGAATGCATTCTAGGCATTGATTGTCATGATAGGTATGTTCTATGTGAATTACAAGGTACAGCCAGGGGAAATATTGCTTCTGAGCGTGGATATCGTATGCCATGTTAGAATACCTAGAAAATGTATTGAAGATTCCAAAAGGTAGAGAATATAAGTGGGATTCATGAATATTGTAATTTATTGTGGTGTACAACCAAGCAACGATGGAACATACCAACAATTAAGGAGAAATGCATCTCATACAGGAGATGGAATCATCCATGGGGACAAGTGTACATTCCCAATGGAGTTTCAATATTTGGACCAACAACTTATGTGCAAATAGGGGAAATATGTGAAAACTTCCAATCATATAAAATATGCTAATTGGTGAATAAGACATTCTGGCATGTGGATCTATTGTTTGGCTCAAAATTGTGTTGAAGAGTTCCCTGGAAATGAAAATTGAGTTCCATCCTTGAATGAAGCCCATATACAACTAAAGATAAGAAATGAAATGGAATTTGAAAAGAATCCAATTGAAGATAGAATGGAACTCTTTGCAACGCCATGAAGTTCTAGGAAGAACATTTAAAGCTAATGTTGGGAGCAATACTGGCCCAGGGAAAGAAATAGTAAGGGAAGATCGTAATGTTGATATGGATTGGAAAGAGAGACTGGCTAAGTTGGATTTGGTTGGAATTTATAAAGGAAAAGAGAGTAGAATGCACAAGAAGCTCAAAATTGAGGAAAAGGTTGTTGCATATTCAAAAGGGGGTGATGAGAACTCAAGAAAACAAAAGACACTGCTACAGTGTTAAATGAATCTACATGAGGATATGATTATTTTTGTAGCAACAAATGGTTAAGATGGTGAGTAAGGTAGAAAAGAATGAACAAGATTACATCTCTCAAATGCATATGCATTAGTAGGCACACTAAGAGAGGGTGCATAGTGCATGTGTGTGTGTGTGATATTGCATATTCGTTAAAGTAGTATTGTTTTACATATGCAGTGAGGCATTGATGATAATTAATGTGGTGTTCATTAATATGTTGTGTGAATCGCGTGGTTATGCACACATGTATGTTGAACTCATTTTGTGAATGCATATTGTGCCATATTTCATTGCATAATTTGTTAATAGTTGAAATGACTGAATTATTGGTAATGCATAATTATGAGATCATTTCATGGGTTGTTGTGATTTGCAAAGAAATGCATGAAAAAATAGTCACGTTGGATGGACTAAGAAAATGCTTTGTTGAGAGAAAAATTATATAATAAAAAAATGCCTATTGTACAGTTGTACAATATTACATTGCATTGTACAATATTTTCCTACAAAAAGCTGTGTATCAAATCCCACTATGAAATGAGCTCTCATGAGGTGTCACGAATTTATAGCCACCTTTTAAAGGAATTACTCAAATCATATGCCATGGACATACTACAAAGACAGGATCTAGTTGTGTAGTTCCTTCTATAGTTAATCTATGCACAAACTAGAGAGTTATGGCCTCCTCCAAGATGAGATATGCCTCCTGCATTCCTCCTACAATAACCTATAATATATACAACCAATTATAGTAATGTAGAAGTTTCAAAGTGGAGTAAGGTGTCTTATCAAAGAAGGTATTGATGCTATTAAGTTTAAACCAAATAGACAAGCAAGATCACTGAAAGAAACATAATCACAAGATAGACACAGAATATACCCTGGGAAACCCTCATGGGGTAGAAAGCCCAGCAAAGCTTTCCTCAATAAGATGATCAACCAAAATACAAGATGTGCTCCTTCCTTCTTTGTCTCCTTAGCAGATCTCCCAGACAAGTGCGCACTCTTCCACAAGTGACTCGGTGATCTAATGGGGAGTTCACCTCTCTTATTTATACTGACCCCCAACTGACTAAAAGACCTAATGGGGCCGACCTCTCCTGGAGAAGTCTAAAAACCCCAAAAATATAACCACAGGGCCGACCCCCACATGGTGGGTCTAATAACCCTAGTTAATACAAACCCTCGGAGGAATAAACATCTCCGGATACATAATAGGGTTACCTCGGAGGGATGAAACATCTCCGGAATAATAAAGTACAGATATAATATTCTTTGAAGTTACAATATTCAACAGATCCCACTTAATTGACTGTACCATTACGGGAGTGCTAGCCATGTTATATTTCAATTATTTCCTTGGCTATAGATTGTAGGTAAAAATATTGCATTTTCCAAAGACATTGTTTGTGAAGGAGAATGATGCAAGAACCAATGCTTTAGTTACCTATTTTGATGAATTAATACTTGGACATAATGATTTTATTATCAATATGGCTATTAGATGGAGAGGGCACTTAACAATATACTTTTATTATAAAGATGAATGGGGGATAGAGAGAGCATTATTAGATGCACAGAAAAGTTCCCACAACTAGAATATGGTGTTGTTATGGAAATGTTTCTCATCCTCCTCTTAGATTATGTACTGAACAGTGAAAACACATAAAGGTTACTTTGTTGTTGTGGAGAGAGTAGTATGTATATATGTATAGTTTGGAAAGCCATTCTAAAATTAAAACGTTTGATATTATGTGTTAAGGAAAGGGATAAAAGTAGAATTACTTACCCCTACTTTCCTACCCACCTTTTTCCTTAACAAATTATGTTTGAATTGCTCCAACAGTTTCAATGGATCCTCCCAAGTATCAAAGCTAGAACTATCTATAAAACTATTATTCTAGCCATGTAAACTAGCTCATAAAGGAAGAGGGGAGCAATAGGTAGCTTCTTCACGTGGGAGTGATGGATTAGTGTGCATGGATACTTGGTCGATATGCCATCTTGAAAATATGGTGCAATATGTTCCCAAGGAAACCTTTAAGGGAGTTAGAGGGTACCGCTAGCTGGAGGAAAATGGTCAATAGGAAGGGAAGTTTATCAATTGATTAAACTACTACCTTTATTATCTTATTTATTTATTCGTACATGCACCCTCACAAAATTTCCCGAAATGGAGGAGGGAAATTGAAGGAATCAACACATATCCATCCCTTTAGATTAGATAATGTCAAGTTCAAACAATTTTACATTACATTAATTAACATCACCATTGATGTATTTAAAGTTTAATTCTCGAAGTTAATTTCACCCAAAATTATTATAATTATTATTATTTGTAAGATAATAAGTGGACTTGATGGGTTGCTTGAAATTAGAAACCCAAGATATGAGCCACAACTCAAGAGCGATGAGTACCTAGAAAGTATCTTGATTGAGGATCTAGAGGATGCAAAAGAAAATGATTTAATATTACTTACCTTTGCACAAAAAATACTAAAATAAATTGGAATTGAATTCAATGAATATAAACAAATAACACACCATCCACACAATGAACATAAGGTGTACTCTGGGAAAACCCAATATGAGAAAAACCAAACTAGAAGGTGAGTCCTATGCCTTGCTCTTCTATACTTAGTTTTGAAATTAAAATACAAATAAAAGGAAGTGAGTATGGAGTTTCAATGGACACTATGGCATGTATGGCTACTGTAGGATCTTCTACTTCCTGTGTTCTGCTCTAATATCCCACTCCCAAATAACTTGCTCGACTATGGAACAATAAGCAATACAATAACAATGGAATGCCTTCCTTTCCTAGGGGTGTAATATTTAATATGGAGTAAGAGCCATTTAGGTTAGGGTTTTTCGTGCCTTCAATTTCAATTAGGTTTAGGGTTTTTAACCCGCTATAATCTTCTTGAAAGTCCATTTGTGACTAGCTCCACATGTCTGAATAATGGGATTTCATGTGGCATCCACTTGATATCATGGTGGGAAACAAGATAGGTCTTAGTTGCGGCTATAAAATCCAATCCTACAAAATTCCCTAGGTAGCGTAAAAAATCAAACCCTAGCTCCACCAAGGAGAGCAAGTGAAAGAATCCCTCCAACACTATCTCCAAGGTAATACGTCCTCCTCTTCTCTTCTTCTTCACAAGTCCACTCTAGGATTTTCTTCCAAAACCCTAGTCTCCAATCTCCAAGGGTAACATACTAACCCTAGAGATCCGTGTTAACTCCAAAAATACCGAGAAACTATGTTACCCAAGAGAGAGAGAGAGAGAGAAACAAGTACAAGTGAAGACCTAGAGAGAAAGAAGACAAGTGCACTCCTCTGATAGATCACATATCTACTCAAGAGTGAGAAAATCAACATGAATGAATGACTCTAGATCCTTAATCTATTTATATGAGAGGTAAGGGAGGAAAACAACACTATGTAGGCACAAGCCCTTGCAAGCAACCTCATCAACCCTTATAGGCCATGCAAGTGAGACGTCGACTCTAGATCACAAGTGCCACGCTTCAATAATAATTGCATGCACAATACGGACTCGAAAGAGATATATCTACACAACTAAATTCTACGCTAATCCATCCCGAAACTCCATGGACTCCCTCTATCCTTCCAAGCAAAGTAATCCACTAGTTCAACTACCCCTTGCAAGAACATTGTCAAGGCCCCATGTGTCCTCGAGCAATCTACAATCCTTCGAGTAGAAATCCAAGTTTCCATATGCCATTTAGGGTTTAAATCCATTCTAGGTGATGTGAAATACTCCACATCCCCTATAGGGTGTTCTCCCACAAAGTGAATTCTCCTTGTGGCCATCATGAAGTCCATCCATTATACAAGCAAGAGATGTCAAATGCCGAAGGGAAGAGCAATAAGCTACTAGCAATCAACTCATGTCAAGCATCCACTAAGAAATCTATCTCAAGTGTGCATATCCATCCTGAACCATCTATCATGCTACAACCCATCTTAGACCGTCTTTCTCATCAATTATCATTTTCTTTATCTAGTTTTATAATGCTTTCCATAGGATTTTAGAGGGTTTCTTCGTCTAACCAACCCCATAAATCCATGGGTTACATGTGGGCCCGCACTTCTATTATTTGTGCATTAGTGCAATTCTTCCTATTCCTATCCTTACAACACTCCTTCAACCACCTTATTAGATGAAAACTGTGGATTCTTAATCATGCTAGACTTTCCTTTGTACATTAATAACACCAAAAGTTCATTTCACTAACTCGTCAATACATGTGTTGGATTTCCTTGTTACCAACTCAATAGTTAATCTTTGGTTCCATGATAACAACTCAAGGCACTATTTTGCAGCGTATAAATACCACATGGAAGATAACATAGGTGATCAAACATGACCACCTCTCCGTGTGATGCATCATAGCGTTCATATTTAACATCCAAGTTAGCACATTCCATTCATAGATTCTCTTTCTCCTTAACTTACCCCTCTCTCCTTACTCCTAAAGAAATAATAATTGAAATCCTATGCATGTTCTTTGCTAGGGATACCTCTTGTGATTTTTCCTTAAACCTCTTCCATTCGATAGAGTATTCTACTAATTGTTCGACCCCTCCATTTTAATAGGGTGCACAATGTAATAGAAAGACTCCAGTCTCCAACTACATGAATCCAAACCACTCCATTTTAATAGGTTGCACAATTTAATGCCAAGACTTCAACTACATGAAGCCAAAAGACCAATTCTTACTTCCTTGAAGGGTTATACCCCACCTAGAACAATAGAATTGGAGGACAACTTTTTATGAAAGTGGAAATGACAAAAACATATTGTGAGGATAATATTTTACTTATTTATAATCAATACCAGGCCCATGATTTTATAGGAAAAGTATATAAATAAGGATATGACATTTGACCTTTGGTCTTGTCTTCGAAGGATAGGATATGGCATTTGAACTTTGATCCACTCTTTACCCTTTCCCAAATATTTCCATTTATTAAGAAGTAAGACACCATGTTGTACGGACTTGAGAATTATGATAACATTTTTAATTTAAATGTCTTTATTATGCTATATTATAGTAATGAGCCGAAGTAAAATGAAAAACGTATGACTTAAATAACTAAGACCAGACTTTGACCTAATTGTAATACTCCCGTTATGATTGCATATAAATAAAAATAAAAATCTGCCATACAAAACAAAAGCAAACAGTTCACCCGCGTTTTGGATTTTGGAATATACTTCACCTGCGGTTTGGATTTTGAAAGGGGCTGTCAGTTACACATAAAATCAAAGCAAAAGCAAGAAAAAATGGCGTCGAATCAGGTCGAAGTGCAAGCCCAAAACCCTCAGGTCCAAGTGCAAGCCGAAAACCCTCAGCAGCTGCAACAGGCAATTCAGGCAATTGGTACTGGCAACGACAATCAATTTGTATCGGCGTCTTTGTACGTGGGGGATCTGGAGCCGAGTGTTAGCGATGGCGAGATTTATGATCTCTTCCAGCAGATTGGCCTCGTCCACTCTGTTCGCGTCTGCAGAGATGCCATCACGGACGCCTCGCTCGGATACGCGTATGTGAATTACAACAATGCTGAAAATGCTACCACGGCTTTAAGTCTCTTCAATTTTACACGCCTTCACGGAAAGCCAATTCGGATTATGTATTCACACCGTGACCCCATTCTCCGCAGGTGTGGATCAGCGAACATATTTATTAAGAATATTGACAAAGTAGTTGACGATAGGGAGCTATATGATACTTTCCGTGTGTTCGGACCCATTTACTCTTCCAAGATTGCAACAGATACTGCATCAGGGCGATCCAAAGGATATGGATTTGTGCATTTTGAGCAAGAGGAAGCAGCACAAAATGCAATAGAACACATGAATGGAATGCTAATCCGTGGCAAACAGGTTTATGTTGGTCCATTCAAGAAAAAGCAAGAGCGCGGGCAAACAAATGCAAATGAAAATGACAATTTTAGGAATGTGTTTGTGAAGAACTTATCAGAATCTCTGACTGATGAGGATTTGAGAAATTATTTTGGCGTGTATGGAACAATTACCAGTGTGATAGTGATGAGGGATGCAGAGGGAAAATCAAAGGGTTTTGGATTTGTCAATTTTGAGAATGCAGAAGATGCAGCAAATTGCGTTCAGAATTTAAATGGCAAGAAAATTGGTGGGAAGGAATGCTATGTTGAAAAGGCACGGAACAAGTCTGAATCGAGGGGGCGATGTGGAACAAATCTTTATGTGAAGAATTTGGATGATAGCATTGATGACGAGAAGTTGAGAGAAATGTTCTCTGGTTTTGGTACAATCACTTCATGCAAAGTAATGCGGGATTCTCATGGACACAGCAAAGGCTTTGGATTTGTTGCCTTCACATCTCCTGATGAAGCATCCCGAGCTCTGGCAGAAATGAAAGGGAAAATGGTTTTGAGCAAGTCTCTGTATGTTTCTCTGGCTCAGCGCAAAGATGAGAGAAGGGCATGGCTACAGGCTCATTTCTCCCACTTGGAAAATGTAAATGCAGATGGCATGGCACCACCTGTTCCTGGACTAAACCAGCAGGTAATTTATGGCCGGGGACCCGTTGTTCCTGCCCGTGCTCCTGGACTAAACCATGGCCAAGGACCAGCTGCTCCTGGACAAAATCACCAGCAGGTAATTAATGGCCAAAGACCACCTGTTCCTGCCCGTGCTCCTGCACTAAACGAGCAGATAATTTATAGCCATGGACCAGTTGCTCTTGCTCGTGCTCCTAGACTAAACCAGCGGACGATAACTCGAGGACAAGCATCAGTTTTTCTTGCCCGTGCTCCTGGACTAAACCAGCAGATGGTAATTCGAAGACAAGGACCAGCTGTTCCTGCCCGTGCTCCTTGACTAAACCAGCTGCATCATAGAAATGAGCTCACTGCAATAGTATAGACCATAGTAACATAGCTTGTACATTATATTTTGATTGTGATATAGGGTAGTGTGTAGCTATGGTTATTATTGTTGAGTGTTTGAATTATATTTAGGTTATGATAACGTAGTATATTGGAAGATTTTGTCCATTAAGCTTTTTTTTCTTTTAATTATTTTTATTTTTCAAAATCTGTATTTGACTGTGTTTAAATGGCTCTTTTGATAGTAAAAAAGGATTCAGCACCATCGAGAATCCTCAGGGTACTCAAATCGTCTAACTTTTAGACTACATTATTTGGTTTTGATAGTGATATACGTTAAGTGTATATCTATTTGATTTTGATAGTGATATAGGTTACTGTAGTTTTATTTTAATTTTGGATTTTAAAGATTCAAAAAATTATTTAGATTCTTTAAAAGTTAAAAGTTGTTTGGTTTTGATAGTGACATAGATTAGTGTAGTTTTATTTTTATTTTGGAGCTACTAAGTATTGAAAAAATATAAAAATTTATTTAGATATAATTAATTTTTAACACTAGGAGTTGATAAAAATAAAAATAGTTAGAAATAATGTAAACATAACTGTCCAAGTTAATAGTTAAAAGTTGACGTGATTAAATTTTTATAGTATTATTTATATATATATAATTATTTGTAAATGATTATGATTTAGTTTTCAGTATTACTAGTATATTTTTAGTTTTGTTTTGCACATTATATTGGGATTTATGGAATCGAGAAATGCTATGAAAGTTACAATTTTTTTGTTATATGGATGTTGTAATCTTTAACTTTTGCTACTACCCTTTTCAGATTCATTATTTTAAGACTTTTAATTTCCAATAACTCACATAATATTTAAAGTGATTTATGGCATGCAAGATCTGCAGTGTTTTGTGGAATCACAAGGCTCATTGGTGAGAATTTAAGGGACCTTAAGATAGATGAATCTTTAGGCAATCATTTTCTTTAGTCCATATGTGTATCACATGACTTGTTTCTATCCATGTGGATGCTATGACATTAAAATCATATATGACATGGATTTTGCATGGTTTGAAAGTCGACATGTTCAATACTTTATGTTAGTGAAGTACACAAATTTTCATGTCTACATCATAGATTAACTACATTTATTTCCATCCTTGTAAATAGTTGTTCATATTCATGTCTACATCATAGATTAACTAACTTTCATGTCTACATCATAGATTAACTACTTTCATGTCTACATCAAATTTATTTCAATCTTTGTAGATAGTTGTTCATATTCCGCCTCATCTCTCCACTGAAAGCATATACCATATATAGGATTTGAAGGCTTTTTCTTTATTCTACCAACTCATTGATCTTGTGATTCCCCACAAAAACCAAAAGATACCTAGCTTTGATACCAATATGATGCATAAACTACCATGGATATTCCACTGTAATAGTTCGTCACAATAGATCTTACAACTTAATTAATTGTGTTGGCTTAATTCCGCATAATGATAAATAAACTAGAATTGAAAGGAAAATATCTAGAGCAAAACAACACATCCCCATGAATAACACAATATATGCTCTGGGAAAACGCACCATGGGGAAAAACCAAACCAGATTAAAGACGATGCCTTGCTCTTTTCTTCTCCAAAAGGCAACGCAAATATAGAGAAAGTGTAGTTAAGGAAGTGAAGAGTTAAAGAAAAATATCCTTCCCTTTTTTTAATGACTCCTCTTCACTTCCTTAAAAATAAAAAAGACTTTTGTAAAAAAAAATATCTTCTACTCTTGTAAAACTCCACCCTTTTTTTTAACTTAAAAAAAATTCTTGAACTGAATAATTTACGTTAAAAAAACACTTAACTCATGGAAACAAATTTTTCTCGTGGAATTATTTTCGCGGGCCTAATGAAGGTTGGAGCGAGAAAATATGGAATTTTCGCGCTTTGGGCTATAGTGAGTTCGCGAGAATTTTTCTTGTGAACTTTTCGCGCTTTGGCCTATAGTGAGGCCACGAAAATTTGAAATTTTTATTATTTTGAAAGTTTGCCAAAAATTATCATGCCTCCATGCAGGGTAGGGTCGCGAATTTTTCTGCAAACAAGAAACACATTCTTTTTGCAAATTACTTCAAAGCTACGGCTTCTCTTGCTCCGATCAATCGATCTTCTTCCAACGCTCTGATACCGAACTGAAGGTTGGAGGCAGAAATAAACACAAAGATTATGCAGAACGAGCTACGACACTTCAATTTTTATTGATAAACGAAAGATCAACTAATACATTACAAACCAAATATGAGTGTGTATTTAAACACTTATGGAAACCCTAAAAAGTCTAACCTAGATTTTGCATGCATGCAAAGCATGCTGTTGCATGTTTTATTAACTGAACTTCTAAATACGAACTAAAGCAAAAGCTAAAGCTAACATAAGTAATTACTATTTCTAACATCACTTGTTACCCTCGTGTTCCGAGCTTATGCAAGCAGTTGGTTGGCCGTAGCCATCGCTAGCAACCATCCCCTCTTTTAAGTTATTGTTTAGCGTAATGTTTAGACGAGATCTCGATCATATCGACATCTATGCAGGTTAGGTCCCATTTGATTTAATGACAAGGAGAGGTCTTATGTTAGATCGTGATGGCGCATCCAGTAACTCTTGATAATTTTGGAGGAGCACCAGTTCATAGCATAAAGTTTTGACAGGAAACCTCCTGTATCACGATCATCCTAGCGGCCTAAAACTTCCCTTTCTGACTGACAAACAATCTTGGCATCGATCCACGGTTGCTAGCCACGTCACTGCCTCACGAGACCGAAGGATTAGTTCTAGAACGATGTAGTTGGACATGGCAAAAAAATCTAATATATTTACATGTTATTATATATTACAAGCTTAAGCAAAGCTTATATAAGGGTAACAAATAGCCTTTTTTATGACTAAGTAACTTCAATTATAGATGAAAGTTTAGAATGTACTTAGTCCTTGAATATTATCTCTTCTTTTACCAACTAGAACATAACTCATAATTGAGTATTATTTGTGTGGATTGAAAAGAGGAATTTGTTTGTATCAATTGTATCGTTATGATAACGTAAGTAAATACGTTGCCTTGCTTCCAGCCACGTTTTTTGGGATACATATTAAGGGTCACTCTTGACTATATATATATATATTTTACAACAATTGTGGGTTATAGACCTTAAAGCAAAATGTAGTTTAAATAATTGTATCAAGATTTGAAATAGGAAATATATATATAATGGTTTAATATAAAGTTATATGTATAAGTACATAAATTGTATTATATGCATTAATACATATAAGCACATGGGTTGGATTATGGGACTAGATGAATGTTACATATATATATATATATTGGAATTTGCAATTGGAATATTTTGTAGATGTGTCGAAAGTGCTTAGTATATATAATAAAAATTGAAGTTGCTTTAGTTGTTATATATATTTATGAGATGGTAAAGTTACTGTTCCTAATAAGGGAAGGGGTTATATTGTATACTTCTAATACATGGAATTGTATTGAAATTGTTGTAATGCTTTTTGATTATACTATACATTTAGTGCATTTGAATTATATGTGATTGGAGAAGTTTCTTTGAAAAAGAAAAGAAGTTGTGTAATAAACTCAGAAATTTATTCATCCAACACGGAACCTAGTGTAGAATGTGTATCTTACTTTTTATAAAGATCACTATGTTAGTAGTTTAAGGAGAAAAAGGAAATTTTGTTGTTACAATTTTTATGTACGTTGCAATGTGGTACATTACAGTGTGGGAAGTGATCATCAATTGCAAGACTTAGGAAAACCAAATTAAAAATAACATTAGGGAAACAAGACATCGTTTGACGTTTTTTTTTTGAGGATGAAAACTTTTGACTAAAAATCGAAAGAGGAGTAATCTCAAAGGCTTAAATCCCATAATACCACTTTCAATTTGGTGATAGTTTTCAAGGGAGAGTTTTGTGTTCAACAAAGTGTTGTCGAGGTCTTTCATCCCTTTGGTATCATAATGGGACATAGGGGTAAAAGCTTCCAAGTAAATTGGTTATTAGATTCCCTAATGTTTAAAAATGATGTATGGAAATATTACCGTAGGTAATGCGAAATTCATCCAAATATGAGGGTGAATGTCAAGTTTTTGGGTTGGTTGCTCGAAAATATCTAATATAACGGGACTTGTGAATGAAAGATATAGAAATTTAAAGAATGGCTAAGAGGATTACCGTCCGAGAGTGAAAATGAAGGATGGTCCTCTAAAAGATAAGTAAACGGTTGTTTTACCTATGCATTCTTTTTGTTATATGGAAGAATGATCATACATATGTATGTATATGTTTTATGCCGTCTTACGGTAATAAGAGAACAAGTGTCGATGATAAAAGACCTAAATATTTTCCATAAACAACAAGAGCATGTTGCAAAATAAATTCTCACTTACATTTTTATTGAATTTGAAAAATCATGTTATGCATATGTTATGCTGAAAATTTTGGAAGACGTTGTAAGGGTTGTGTAAAGTGCAGGTTATGAAAGGAAGAGGAACCATACCAACGTGAAGGATGTGTAGAGGATCAAAGATGATTAAATAGAGAATACAAAGATCTAAAAGTTGCAGTCACATGATCTTCAATCGCAAAGGTCTTCAAAAATTAGATAAGTACTTTTTAATAATTACGTTATATAGAGTTTTGTAAGATTCCACTCTTAATTATAGAGATAAAGAAATATGTTCAAGCATATGGATGTATTCTTCGTATTGTTTAAAATGGTGATAGTCCTTTATGATTGAAGTAGTCTTAAATATAGGTTATTGTTTTGAACGTGATTGTGGAAAAATAAATGAGATCTTAATATCATTTGTGTATTTAGGAAAGAGGAATTACCTCGAGTAATTATGCATTATGTGGTTAATATTATATGGATACTTGACGTGATCTTATATTATTGGCTAGGTTGATGACGGTTCAAGGATCAAGTACTTAACAGTTAGTTGACCAGGTAATTTTCAAATGTTATAAGGTCAAGAGTCTTAAAACTTTCCATGATAAGGTTATTGGAATTGAACTAAATGTTTTGTGATATGAAATGCCCCGGTATCCTATTAGCTTGCATTTTTTTCCTTCTATAAAAATTCATAATGTTTTCCATATTTAATTATTAAAAATATACATACATGATGCTACTCATATCATCGATTGGGGTGTGATTCAGGTAGAACTCGAGGGAGAATTCCAAATTGAGCCTTTGCGTATCCTAGATAGGAAGGAGATTATGTCGCGGAATCGAGCCATCACTCAAATAAAAGTGCAATGAAAGCACTTCATCCCCGGGCAGGCCACATGGGAAACGGAGGATCATATGCGAGCAACGTATCCTTCCATTTCCAGAATGAGCAAGATGAATCTAAATAAATAACACTGCATAAAACAAAGCTGCTGGGCTTAATTAAATAAGGAGCAGTGAAAAAAGCGGGTGAATTTGCAATTTTTGTATGGATGTAACTTTCAATTGTAAGATTGGATTGGGGTATGGCTATGATCATTGGAAATCTAGTCCAAAGGAAAATATAATGGAAGGTATTGATTTTTTAATTTTGTTTTGGGTTATTTGAAGATGGAAGAAAAACAAAGCCTTGGAGCTGAAATTGGATAAGGTAGTCTTCAATGTGGGTGACTTCCAAAGTAACCTAAACTTTTGGAAACAAGTTACATGATGGTATAGGAGTGTAGTAAAGGTGACATTGACTAAGAGTAATGGTATGAATTTTTTTATGATGCTCCCACAAGGAAGTAAATGCATAGTTGGGAAAACAAGGAAGGTAAATGGATGGTTAAAGAAAAAGGTGCAACATTAAACCAAGTATGCCCGAGTGTTTGGTAATATGGAATATTGTCGAAAGCGAGTATTAATAAATTCTAATTAAGAAGGAAGAAAATATTCTAACAATGGATGTTGGTGTCTTGAATGAGAATGCATTCTAGGCATTGATTGTCATGATAGGTATGTTCTATGTGA